>CM077343.1:102273102-103692782 GCA_039655645.1 Ammopiptanthus mongolicus | reverse complement strand
CTTTTTTTTTTTTTTGGGTCCTAGACCTAGTATATCCTAACTTGAGCAACGAAAGACTAATTCCTATTCGTGGGATGTGGTTTCCACCGGCCAAATATTATTCTAATACCATCAGGAATTGAATTTGAGAGCAAACTGAGTCGACCTGTAGAGTGTCCTAGGGCAAGCCTTAGAACCACTTGGCCACCACGTATTCATCCCCCCCTACAAGACACTGAGTTAGGGATGATAATAAGTATCTTATTCAGTGGGTACTCGTAAAAATTATTTATGATGGATATGATAATTAGCCGCATAATGGATACGGGAACGGAGATGGGATGGATAATTACCCGTAATATTTGATGGATATGGATGCGAGTATGGGTATCTTAGTACCCACCCCGTCCTATACCCGCATATCTACATAATAATATTTTTTTAATTATTATTATTATTATTATTATTTTTATTATTATATATTATATTAATATTTTAAACTTGGGTTACCTCTTTGGTGATCCTGAAACTAATACCTCAGTGTGAAGGATGTTTTTCATTCGAACCTACCATATGTTAAATAGATACTATTGCCTTGTTATTAGACCAGTGAACATGTTTCTAGTGTAATTGGATCAATTGCCTAGACAATATTTGATGGCTGATGGCTGAAACTATGTTAATTTATAGGTTTATTGTGCTGTGAAATTATGTGGGCTTCAATTATTGAAATTTACTGTGTGGATGATATATATATATATATATATATATTTATATATATATATATATATATATATGAGAGGGGATCCACTTATTTTAAGAGTAACTTTAAGAGAGTTACTTTCAATCTCATCCATCCATTTATTCTAATCCAATGGATCTATATTAATTCATTAAAGAAGCCACATAACCTTTGTTGGATTAGAATAAATCGATGGATAAGAGTGAGAGTAACTCTCTTAAAGTTACTCTTGGAGTAAGTGAATCCCCTATATATATATATATATATATATATATATATATATATATATATATATATATATATATATATATTAAATTAAAACAAATGATTAAATTGAAATGAAAGTTAGCTTATTACTTTCCTAGCGTTGTTCAGTTGTTCATCACTTGAGTTCTCATCCTTCCTAAGTTCCTAGCGTCATTCAGTTGTTTTTTTACTTGAGTTCCTATTCTTCCTGAATTCCTATTCCTATAGATCCTAGTGTAGGACTTTAATAATGTTCTTTTTTGTTATATACTATCATGATATTGTTTGAGAACATGCTAGAATACTATGTTTTGTTATATACTATCATGATATTTTAGACTTTAATAATGTTTTTAACGATTTATTGATTTTTTAGTTAATTAAAGTGCAGGTATTGGGTGCGGGTATGGATACTTAGATACCCAGCGGGTAAAGGTACGGGTACTTCAGTTGCTACCCACACGGGTATGGGTCCGGGTACGGCTATTTTTTTAAAACGCGGGTAAGGGGACGGATACTATAGTACCCTACCCATACCTTACCCATTGCCATCCCTACACTGAGTCAATGACTCACTCATATTTCACTAGTGCCCATTTACTCGAACAAAAAGAACCACTAAGAGCATGTTTGGGAAAGATAGATTTTTCCCTTTTCAGCTATTTTTTTGACTAAAAAGCTGTTTCATACATAATCTATCATGTTTGACAATTAGATTAAATTTATAAAAAAGCTTTTTTTGGGAAAAAAAAGATATTTTATGTCATCTAATTTGTTTTAGCTTAAGATTATTGTGATTTGATTATTTTTCATTCTCAAAACTCCCTTCCCTATTTAACCCTACAAAACTAACTTCCAAACAAATATTATTTAATTATACAAATAACTTCATACCCTTTTTCGTAATTTATTATGTAAAAGTGATTTTTTTGCACTATCCAAACAAAATAGATAATCTTAAAATCGCTTTTCAGCAACCATACCCAAACAAAAACAGATTCTAATTATAATCGATTATTACAATAATCAATTACACATATAATCGATTATCAGTATAATCTATTTTTTTTTAGCTTTTCCAAATTAGATGACATAAAACATCTTTTTTTCCCAAAAAAAGCTTTTTTCTAAATTTAATCTAATTGTCAAACATGATAGATTATGTAAGAAACAGTTTTTTAGTCAAAAAAATAACTGAAAAGGAAAAATCTATCTTTCTCAAATATGCTCTTAAGTGCGCTTTTGTAGTTTTGTTCTATTTGTGAGTATCCAATTATGGATTAAGCTAGTCGTCTCCAGTTTTTTAAAAGTGATTTTGTTAATCATTATCTAGCGTCTTTATTGAAAATAGCATTGAAGTAATATATTTAAAAAATTAAAAGAATAGTCTATTTATTTTTCAATAAAAATTTATTTTATTATTTCTTAACCATTTCTCCAAAATCGTTTTAAAAAATCTTTAGAAGATACTTAATGTAATGACCAAACTTTTTAAATTATATTTCTTTATCAATATTTTGCCATAGCACAAAATAATTTGCACCATTCAAAAAGCTGCAAGTGATCCATTTTTTTGTGCTTTTATATTTAAGCTACTTTTTGGTTTCCTTTTAATGCTCAACTATGGGTCAGCAAATGAATGCTTTAGGTGTTTGTGATAAAGATGATTAGAAAAGAGACAATTATTGGTCGGGAAAAGAAAATAAGACGCACCCTTATAATGCTGGTAGACTTATTTATAATTGAAAGTGGTTGACTGGCTATGAGCTGTTTTTTTCATGTACTTTTATAAGTCAGGCCACTAATTGATGAGTTTTATACCTCAAAAATCTTACTTATAACTTAGTTGGTTTTAATTAAATTTGGGAGAACAATTATATTTTAAAAAAGCTTTTTCTATTTTTAGTGTATGTTTGAGAAAGATATTTTTTTTCTACTTTCAGTTGCTTTTTTATTCAAAAGATTGTTTTGGAGATATTATGTTATTTTTGTCAATTAGCTTAAATTATAGAAAAAGTTTTTTTTTTTTTTAAACAAAGTTGTTTTGATCCTATATCTAATATAAAGGACTGTCAAATGATAAATTTTTTGATACCTCAAGTATAACTTATCCTATTTAGGTGGTCCAATCAAATGGTAATAATTATTTGACTTGACCCATAAAATGATCTATTTAATTGAGGTAATACATTATGATTAAATAGGATAATTTTAACACCCTCTTAAATTGTTTCATGTTGATTATTTTAGATCTCAAAAATCTCATCCCGACTTACGCCCATCTATAATACCCCTTGTCCACTTTCTGAGAAGACCGTTTTTTGCTTTTATGATTTTATTAACTGTTCTTTCTTCTCTCTCTTTTTTTTTTTTACTATATTATTTATATAAAGTTCTCTAGATTACCACCCCTTTATCTACTTTGAATAACATCTTTTTTTCTTAAAATTTTCTATTTTATTCAAATGAAATATTTATAATTTTTATTTAACTATTCTAAAAATAATATATTTTCACATGTTTTTATAATCATGAAAAAATGTTATAAATTTTATTCAATTTTTTATAATAGAAAAAAATTGATGACAAAATATATATATCAAAAAATATCTCAACAAATTTTAATGTTAAAAAAAGCATCAAATATTATTAATATAAATAAATTACTTTATACAATTTTTCGTAATTTACTATGTAAAAGTGATTTTTTCACTATCCAAACAAATTAGATTATTTTAAAATCGTCTTTTAGCAAACAAACCAAAAAAAAAAAAAAGATTCTGATTATAATCGATTATCACAATAATCAATTATACAAATAATCGATTATTGATATAATCTATTTTTTCTAACTTTTCCAAACAATCTTGTTATAAACTATTTGAAATATAAAATAAAATAAACTAATTCAACAAATCACTCATTATTAGCTGACTTAATTCAGTATGAACCATAAAACTATTTCTTCCTCGGAATGGATACTTGCAGTCTCTTGCAATTAGAGACATAGAAATGAAAAAAAACTGGACCTATATTTAAATTTTATGAAACTCATTCTTTTTATTTTCTACTTACGAAATTGTTCACTCCTTAGTTTTTCAAATGAAAAAGACTTTGATACCTTTTTTTCTTCTCTTTTTCCTCCCACAATGTCATCCAATGGCAACGGTCTCCAAGAAGTTTGTTACAATCCATTTTTTTGGTACAAGCAACAAAATCAGGATATATTAAAAGTGGAATTGGCTTCTCTAAAATGAGTGAAACTTTAAAGTGAGAAATTAAGGAACTATCCATCATTGATTTGATTAACTACATAGAGATCTCAACCAACTAAATGATAATAGTCACTTGCTTTCTCACTTTAGAACTTCAATCACTTTAAAAGAGCCAAATTCATTAAAAAATTATGAAAAATATAAGTTGCTAGCATTCCTCTAATATAATAATAATAATAGAAGGGGACAAGAATCATTTTATTTACGAGAAATTGGAGGATACCGGAAAGTCTTTCAATATGTGAATAAATTTACAACACCAAAGGAAGTCAATGAATGTAGACTATAAAAAAGTTTCTTATGATGTATAGGATGATTCGAATAGAGTAATGTGGAGTGAGGTGTGGGCTCGGAGTGGCTTACCAAATAAATATAAATATAAATAACATAAGAAATGTTAGGTCAAGTCATTGAAAGATACATCAAGCTCCCAACTAATGGAGGATAGAGGGTTAGATCATCTAGCAAAGTGCTATTCGGCACAGTTAGTCAAACACTGATTTCAAGTGGAGTATGCTCCATTTTGATGTCTGCTAGAGAACTAAGATTTGAAGCATACTTAGCTTGAGATAAAAACAAATTATCACCAGAAGAAAGTACCTCAAGTCTCAAGAAATAACTCAGTGGTACAAGATCTTTCACCTTAAAATTTGAGTCCATATTTGTTTAAGTTCAATAATATAATAGTATTACCACTGATAATAATTATATCATCAACATATAAGAGTAACATGACAAGATCTTGACCAGTTTCTACAGGAAATAATCATGAACATTAGAGAAAAGTTCAAGTTAACTGATAATGCTGCGAAACTTGGTAAACCAAGCATCAAGTGCTAGTTCGAGGCCATATAAAGCCTTTAGGAGACGACAAACCTTGCTTTTTTGGATAAAAGTATAGCTAAGAGGCATATGTATATTGATGCCTTCTTCCAAGTCACAGTTGAGAAAGATATTTTTCATGTACAACTTATTAAGGGTTCATTAGTTGCATTAGCAAGGAAAGAGCGAATTGGGGTAATGTGAGTGAACGGTATAATGGTATCCTCATAATCAACGTTGTATTCTTGAATAAATTCTTTGGCAACCAAATTAGACTTATAATACTCAATAGAGCCACCAAAAGGAGTCTTGATGTTGTACATCTATTTACATCCCACAAGTGTCTTATTAGAAGGAGGATCGATATGATCGCAAATATTGGTGTTCTTCAAAATCTAACTCTTCTTGCATAGTTTGTTGCCAAAGGGGATATATTGAGGCTTCTTGATAGGCATAGAACTCACGTTCATGAAAAAGCAAGATCGTAGAAAAGCCATTTAACTATGAAGATAGGTAAGTTGGGTTCTTACTCAAGTTAGACGTTCAAGGGGGGATTTATATCAACAGTAGGTTCAACAATTGGAACACAACGTATCTGGGTTTGGCATGTGGAGCCACACGCCGAAGATGGAAGGGGAGAAGGCCAACAACGGAGATCGGCAAAGTCATGTGGATTCAACAATGAAACTACAATAGTGTGACGATGTCATCAGTCTGACGTCTAGAAGGCAGTGGGTTGGAGTTGGCCGACGGGAAGAAAAAAGCCAACGATAGAGATCAGGTTAGATAGAATTGATGAGAATGAAGAGTAGCAAATGGAAGATCAAGAACCTAAGCTCTTAGATACCATACCATTTGAGAAATAAAAGGAGGTTGAAAAAAAATTCGTATACTTACCTTATTGATATTGTACAAGGATTTACACATATTATAGTCCTAATAATGTACCACGGTAGTACAAAATAATACAAGAAATACAAGTGCAGTACAAGAAGCGCGCAATAAAGTACAATTAATCACACATTCGCTATCTGATCAATGCGACAGTGAAAAATATTAGTCAATCTCACATTTTTGGCTGTTCTATATGCTGTGCAAGTTCTTTCAAGGCCTGAAAGAGAAAAGGAAAAGATAAAACATACAGTTATTTCACTTTCCTAGAAGAAATATTCATCAATATTGTTGAGCTCACCATCTTGGTGTCCTCAAGTGCATCTTCCACTTTCTTGATTATCTGCTATATGTAGAAGTATCAGCGAAAAAACCCTAATCATTTTGCAATCCTTTAGTTTAACATAGAAGAATCATCATGCGAAAACTCACATTCTTGGTGTCTCCAAGAGCAGCTTCTAGACCATTGATTTTTTGTAATGCTAACGTACATGTCTCCTCAAGTGCCAGACTCATACTAAAGTCATTTTTGTTTTTTGTGTCAACCTGCATTTCATTACGTTAAGCAAAGGTGCCCATATATAATAGGTAGAACAAAGGTGAATAATTCCACACCTTTTTTAGCATCAGGGAATCTTCTGAAACCACATCACCATTTTCGCATTTATCATCGTTCTCTTCTCTCAAGGAAATGACCTGCAAGATGAAAATGAAACATCCTTCTCAACTACTGATAGATGACAAATGAAAATACAGAAACTAGTTGGACTGAAAAGTTAAGGTCTGTTTGGCTTCATCATTTCCTGTTTTCATTTTCAATAAAAATAAAAAATAGACTTGAAAATGCGTTTGGTTGAGTTTAATGAAGATATTTTCACTGAAAATATTTTCTGAATTGTGTTCAAATCTGAAGACAAAAAAATGTTATTTTCAGTATTTCCTTTCCAATTTCTTTAAAATAGAAAATAAAAATGGAAAACATGTTTTCAAAATTTAAGAAAATTTGAAAATAAAAATAATGTTTCAAAAAATAGAGAAGAAAATGAAAATGGAAACCAAGAGGTCCTTAAAATGTCATTTCCAATACTTGCAAACCTGAATCATGTCTAACAATTCTGGATTTTTCCAGGGCCCTCGATCACTCATCAGGCAACCTCCATAATCAGAACATGTGCAGTTACCACCCAGAAAAGTTGGCAAATTACTGTAAAATCAGACAATAAAATTTAGGAGCTTCAATATTATTTGTAGAATCTCACAAACACATTCACTTGCAAGTAGTACAAATTCATAAAAAATGTATCAAGTTGATACGATAAAAAAAATCATGGATAAACAAAGCAAAAGTCGTGTTACCTTGGATCAATAGCTTCAAGCAGCACACTGAGATAATTAGAACCCAAGACCTGAAACAGCAATCTACAGGGTCAGCAAAAATACTGCTCGGGTGTGATACAACCACAATATATTATGTCCAACCTCACAATATCTGAGAATGGAATAAATGGAATTTGTACGATCCATACTTGAATTTTTGCTACTGTCCGTAGATCAAGGAATGTCTTCACAGCTTTCCACAGCATCTTAAACCCAGATCCGGCGTTAATTATAAAAAGCTGATTTAGAGTCTGCAAGATCATCAATGAATAGTAATTAACTGCACACAAACACTCATAAACCAAAATTTAAGCGGCTCTTGTTCATTTTGCATGGTTTAAAAATTGCTTGTATGTAGCAAACTGTTTTGAATACAAATTCTCCAATGTCTTCACACCAAGTGTAATCAATAGGTTCAACCTTGCATTAAAAAAAGAATAACAACTTATCTCAAGGAGAAGGATGAAAAACATGTAGGCAAACTGTAACCAGTGATCATAGGAATTCACTCAATGGCGCCCCAAGGGATAGGGGAAAGGCAGAGAGAAGTGCATCGATGAGGAGGGGATCTAACCCCTCCCCTCCCCTCCCACCAAGCACAAACACAGCATGCCCTGCTAACTTAGCTAACGGTCCCGGGCAACAAGGATTACTCTATAAATTTTCTCGGGGGATCGATCGATACAAAAGTTGAAAAATGCAAATACAGTTCAGGTTTGCGACCTCAGTTTCTCTATTTTATTTTAATTTTCTTTCTTCTATTCCCGAACTTTATAGAAATGAAAATTACACAATGAGTGTACCAGAAAGTTTGAATAAGAACAAAAAGCTGTTTTGATAGAGAAAATAATACCTTTTCTTTGTCTTTAAATCATTATTATTGTTATTATAAACTTTAAAAACTAATCATTGACTTATCATCAGATACACTGACTCCAGATTCACACATTTATAACAAGCATATCCTAATCATCCGCATATGAGCTTCAATCTAAACAAAATACCTCAGGGTAGTAATTGCTATCGATCTTCTGAATTTCCATAAAGAGGTACCTTGCGGGCTTTGAGAAATTAGACATCCCTGGAAGAATACGACAACCAAATAATCGAATCAGCGTTGAGAAAACCATATGGATATGGACCACTAAAAAGTGAAGTGACTCTAGATCGATAAGCTTCCACAAGGTTTCGTTTTGGATATTGTCTGCTTGAAAGGGGAAATAAAACAACATTCCTATCCGTACATGTAAGATGAATTCAGAACCATATGGACAGGAAAATGACAAGCAAAGTTCTAATAAAAAAGGCACAATGTATATGGAAAAATCTGCTTACTACTCCGTTGACATCCAATATACTCGTAGTGGATGCTATATGCCTTTTAGATGCCAGTGAACATGCAGGGAATCTTACTCTAAGTGTTTTCTCTTGTTCTGACACATGATACTTGATAAACCTTTCAATTGTGGTTACTTGTATCAGTTTGTTAAGGTCTACCATCCCAATTCTCTCAATATACACTGGTCTTCCATATCTATCAACTCCGTGGTATCCATGAGGATAGCATTTCTTTACTTCTGAGTACTCCGTGAATTTGAATTCCTGATTATGCGCATATACCAAAAGGTGAATCCCATAAATAAATCAAATTCAACATCAGTCAGTAGCATCATTATCGAACAGAATTTTAGAGTGAAGAAAGGAAGTAAAGAACTTAATGGTTTTAAACAAAAGTTACAATGATGACTACAGCCAGCTCCCCAACTCCCCCTGAAACACGCCCCAGGGAAGGAGGGGGCTGGAGGGTAGGTTATAGATGTAATGCTCCCTATTTTTTGACATATATTCAATGTTTGAAACAGTTCCCCTTCTCCTATCTTCTTTTTCAATAACAGGGAACCTTAAATACTATTGATAAACTTTATAAAGCTTTACATGGTATGACTTAGACATGTAAGCATATGTTCTTACTCAAAGGCAATGTTTGGATGGATGAAGTGGAGTGATTACTGATAAAGTGAAGCAATAAAGGGAACTCAATCCATTGTTTGAGAAATTTTAAGTAATGGAGTGGAATGACTATGGAGAGTGTTGAAAATCCAGCCAAAGCAATAAATGCAATGGTTGAAAATTATTCAACCTCCAACCACTTTATTTCGGTGCACATGATTTGCACCTTTGTGCTGCACTCATTTTGCTTCTATAAATAGAAGCAATTGAGAGGAAGGAAGAGGCATCAGATCCTCACAATCAAGAGGAAGAGAGTGAGAGAGAAACATAGAGAGAACCTTAGAGAGAGTTTCTAAGAGAGAAAAATAATGAGCCAATTTGTGAGTGTTATCCACAAATTGAAGATACATTATTGTTGTATTTTTGTATTCCCATTATTTTTATAGTGGAGGTTTAAATGGCCTACTGGTTCCATGGTTTTTCCTTGCTCACATTGAGGAGGTTTTCATGCTAAAAATTTCCTGGTGTTGCTACACTTATTTTACGCTTCCGCATAGTGCCTATTTTGAGTTCACAGAGGAGAGAAATTATGATGGCATTTCCCAACAATGGTATCAGAGCTCTCAGATACTAGGTGCCAGAGTCATAAGAAAATTCTTAGTATGCTCTGTGGTTGCAGCATTGTCTGATCTTCCACATCAGAAAAGAATTATTCTTGTTACTGGAAATAAAGTGTGGTATTGTGAAAGTGCATTCTAGGAAAGTTCTGGTTAGGAAAGACTTGGTATTTAAGTGTGTCCATTAGTGACCCACCACTCTTTCCTGGGAACTTACTTGGTGCACTGTTTGCATACTGCATTTATTGTTCCAGTATACAGCACTATTCACGTATACGATATTGGCCTGTGTAACTCAAGATGGACGGAGCTATCACTCATGATAGAGATATGTTCAAGCTAACTGCATATAACTACTCCTATTGGAAGCCGATGATGGAAGACCATTTATACTGCAAAGATTTGCATGAGCCAATCACTCAGAAAGATAAACCAGAAGGGAAGTCTGACAAAGATTGGGAACTCCAGAATCTGAAAGCAGTAGCTATGATTCGAAAATATATTGACAAAAGTTTGTTTGAGCATGTGTCAACTTATACTAATGCGTATGAGTTGTGGACAAAACTTGAATCCTTGATTCAAAAGAAGACGCCTAGGAATAAAGCCCACCTTGTCAGACGACTGGTGAAGTTGAAGTACTTGGACGGTCAAAACATTATCGAACATTTGAATACCTTCAAAGGTATCGTGAATCAGTTGATGACGACCGAGATGAAGATAGATGATGAGTTGCAAACCCTTCTACTCCTCAGTTCTCTGCCTGGGAGTTGGGACACTCTAGTTGTCACTCTCAACAATTCTGCTCCAGATGGAAAGCTTAGCATGGATTCTGTTACGGATTGTTTGCTAAATGAAAAGTCAAGAAGGAGAGAAAGGGGCTTGAATAACCAATTCGAAGCCAATGTTGTTGAAAACAGAGGAAGGAGTAAGAATCGTGAAAAAGGAGGTCGTGAAAAATCACAAGGTACATCCAAATCTCGCACTAGACTAAACTGTTATTATTGTGGCAAACCGGGCCACAGAAAGTCTGAGTGCAGATTCTTGAAAAGAGACCAACAGGCTGGAACGGTCCACCCTGACCAGATTAACCCAAAGAAGAAGGAAGATGGAACAACTACTGCAGTGGCCTCGAATGATGAGAATATATTTCTTGTTGGAGAGGAAAATTATTTGAATATTACATCTGATGATTGCATATGGATAATTGACTCAGGAGCATCCTTCCACGTCACACCTCATGAAGAATTTTTCTCATCATACCAAAAAGGAGATTTTGGTACGGTGAAGATGGGCAACCATGTCACGAGTAAAATCGTCGGTATTGGTGAAGTAACTTTGATGACTGAGAATGGAAACAAGCTTGTGCTGAAGGACGTAAGACATGTTCCTGAGATGCGTCTAAACCTTATCTCAGCAGGCAAGCTAGACGAAGCTGGGATGATAAACCAGTTTGGTGCCGGCAGATGGAAACTCAGCAGAGGAAGCATGATTGTTGCTGGTGGAAAGAAGCAAGGCTCCTTGTACATTATGCAGGGAAAGATATGCAAGGGGGAGACGAATGTTGCTCAAGATGTGATAAGACTTTTCAGTGAATAAGCCTTATGGTAGTTCAGTTCAATAAGTACCTTAAACTTTTAATGTTTTCAAGTAACTATGGCACTTATCAAGACGCAACCAAAGAACTGTGGCATAGACGATTGAGCCACATGAGCGAGAAGAGTTTGGAGATTCTTGCAAAAGATCATCTCCCAAAATAAAAGGGCAGCCACTTGAATCCTGTGAAGACTGCCTAGCAGGCAAACAACACATGGTATCTTTCAAAAGATCAGATGATGCAAGAAGAAGAAAGCAGATTCTGGATCTTGTTCATTCAGATGTTTGCTCAACGTCTGAAAGGTCCCTTGGTGGTGCCCAATACTTTGTTACCTTCATTGATGATCACTCCAGGAAAGTGTGGGTGTATCCATTGAAGACAAAAGATCAGGTTCTTCAAGCTTTCAAGGAATTCCATGCTTCTGTAGAACGAGCATCTGGAAGAAAACTGAAATGCTTGAGAACTGATAATGGTGGAGAGTACATAGGTCCGTTTGAGACATACTGCAAAACTCATGGGATAAGACATGAGAAAGTACCTCCCAAGACACCTCAGATGAATGGAGTAGCTGAAAGGATGAATAGAACGATTGCAGAGAAATTCAGAAGCATGCTTTCTCAAGCAAAACTTCCCAAATCATTTTGGGGGGAAGCGGTGAAAAGTGCAGTGGATTTGATAAATCTGTCTCCTTCAAGACCTTTAAATGGAGAGATTCCAGATGAAGTATGGTTTGGCAAGAAAGCCTCTTATGGTCACTTGAGAGTTTTTGGGTGTAGGGCATTTGTCCACATTCCTAAAGATGAAAGAGCAAAGCTTGATGCAAAGACGAAGGAATGCATATACCTTGGTTCACCAAGAGATGAACTTGGTTTTAGATTATGGGATCCTGCAAACAAAAAGATTGTTCGAAGTAGAGATGTGGTATTCTTTGAAGACCAGACGATCCAGGACATTCAGTAATCTAAGAAGCCAAAGACCATTATGATACACAATTCAGGGGGAGAGATTCTTCAAAGAAATGATCTACCTGATCAGACAATACAACCCAATCAGATGGAGCAACTCGATCAGACGGAACAACCTGACCAGACAGAACAAAGTCAAACAATGCAGGGAGAACAAATGGAAACTGATCAGACAGAATAAGAATCTCAAGTAAGACGATCGACGAGAGTCGGACAACCTTCAAGGAGGTATTATTCAGATGAGTATGTCAATCTCACTGATGAAGGGGAACCTCAAAGCTTCATGGAAGCCATTGAGACGAATGAGAAGGAGAAATGGATGCAAGCCATGGAAGAAGAATTACAGTCCCTGAAAGAAAATCAGACGTATGACCTGGTGAGATTACCAGATGGTCGAAAGGCACTAAAAAATAAATGGGTGTTCAAGCTCAAGACTGAAGAGAACAACCCAAACCCCAGGTACAAAGCAAGAATTGTTGTGAAGGGGTGCAACCAGAAGAAAGGCATAGATTTCGAAGAAATCTTCTCACCAGTGGTGAAGATGACATCCATTAGAACAATCCTTGGTCTAGCTGCAAAACTAGACTTAGAGATAGAGCAACTTGATGTTAAAACAGCATTCCTACATGGAGACCTAGAGGAAGAAATCTATACGGAGCAACCAGAAGGTTTTACAGAACCAGGCAAAGAACACCTAGTGTGTCGTTTGAAGAAAAGCCTCTATGGTCTAAAGCAAGCTCCAAGACAATGGTACAAGAAGTTTGATCTCTTCATGACCCAACATAACTTTAAAAAGACGTCCGCAGACCATTGTGTATTTGTGAAGAATTATAAGAATGGTGAATCCATCATACTTCTATTGTATGTTGATGATATGTTGATTGTTGGGAAAGATAAAACAAAAATAGCTGCTTTCAAGAAGGCATTGAGTAAATCTTTTGCAATGAAAGATCTGGGTGCAGTGAAGAAAATTCTTGGAATGAAGATTACTAGAGATCGTTCTAGAAGGATGTTGTGGATGTCACAGGAAGACTATATCAAGAAAGTTCTTGAAAGGTTCCACATGCATAATGCCAAACTGGTGCATGTTCCATTACCTGGTCATCTGAAACTAAGTAAGACGCAATGTCCAGGGAATGAAGAAGAAAAAGAAGAAATGAGCAAGGTGCCCTACTCTTCTGCAATGGGTAGTCTTATATATGCAATGGTTTGTACAAGACCAGACATTGCTTATGCGGCAGGAGTTGTGAGCAAATTCCTATCAAATCCAGGAAAGGAGCATTGGAATGCTGTGAAATGGATACTACTATATCTGAGAGGAACTGCCAAAAGGTGCTTGTACTTTGGCAATGGAAATCTAAAGCTTCTTAGATATGCAGATGCAGATATGGCAGGAGATGTAGATTCAAGAAAGTCTACGTCAGGATATTTGATTACTTTTGCAGGGGGAGCTGTCTCATGGCAATGACGGCTACAAAAGTGCATTGCTTTGAGTACCACAGAAGTTGAATACATCGCAATCACTGAAGGTTGCAAGGAGATCTTGTCGATGAAGAAGTTACTACAAGAGTTAGGACAGAATCAAGAAAGCTATGTTTTTTATTGCGATAGTCAGAGCGCAATTCATCTCAGCAAGAACTCAACCTTTCATTCAAGGTCGAAACACATCGACGTGAGGTATCATTGGATCCGTGATGTGTTGGAAAGTAAACTGCTACAGATTGAGAAAATACACACTAAAGACAACGGGGCAGATATGATGACAAAAGCTCTACCAAAAGAGAAGTTAGAAGTCTGTAAAAATGTTGCAAGCCTAACATCAACCCTAAACTGATCCAAGGATATTTTCCCTTTGGCTGGAGGGGGAGAATTGTTGAAAATCCAGCCAAAGCAATAAATGCAATGGTTGAAAATTATTCAACCTCCAACCACTTTATTTCGGTGCACATGATTTGCACCTTTGTGCTGCACTCATTTTGCTTCTATAAATAGAAGAGGAAGGAAGAGGCATCAGATTCTCACAATCAAAGAGGAAGAGAGTGAGAGAGAAACATAGAGAGAACCTTAGAGAGAGTTTCTAAGAGAGAGAAATAGTGAGCCAATTTATGAGTGTTATCCACAAATTGAAGATACATCATTGTCGTATTTTTGTATTCCCATTATTTTTATAGTGGAGGTTTAAGTGGTCTACTGGTCCCGTGGTTTTTCCTTGCTCACATTGAGGAGGTTTTCCACGCTAAAAATTTCCTGGTGTTGCTACACTTATTTTACGATTCCGCATAATACCTATTTTGAGTTCACAGAGGAGAGAAATTATGATGGCATTTCCCAACATAGAGAAACCAACACCACTCCTTACCATTCAAACTCAAATTTACATAACCAATTTTGGGGGTTTGGAAAATGGAACAAAACACTTTTCTCTATTTTTTATATGGTTAAGATTTTAACCCAAAGAACCAGCATTTCTACCAAATAGATCCCAAGCTCTGGCAGATGCTGTTGAAAATCAAACTCTCCCTAGTCCCTACATGTAAATGATATTTACCATAAGCCTCACCGGACATCACAGAACGTTTGATTTAAATCTCATTATATGATCTGAACTAATGAGCACTTAATACGCTGCAATGCAACATGTATCAACCAAATAGAGCAAGGTCACTCTTGGAAATTTCATTGCACTATATGCAATTCTCAATGACTCAAATATACATCTTAGATTGTCAACAACGGTTGGAACATTTAGAAAGAACTAACTGCATCAATTAAGTTGGTCACATTTGAATCTTATTAAGATGCATTTATTGGTAAATCTTATTAAGATGCATTTATTGGTAAGTTATTGGTAAATAGCTCTGGAAGGGTTCATTGAACCTTGGGAACCTACCTTGACCCAGAGAGGGGACAGCACACTTAATCCAATTTTTGTTTTGTGTGTGTGGGTGGGTGTGAACATTAGATTTCATATTAAGAAATGAATATATCTTGAAGTTTCATGTTATTCACCTTAGGAAGCATATCTACTCGAAATTCTTCGCGCCATTTCAGATAATTGAGGAACACGTCTTTGGATGCTGACATGTCAAAATCCCTCATGCGCAGAAACCTTATTACATTACCTCAAAGGCGATGATGCAATTAGAAAACCAACTCGATCTAGAAAGCGAGGTTGCATTAACAGCAAGAGAGATAGATGGATAGATATACCTTAGAAGAGTATGATAATCATTGTGCTGAGGTGGTAAGAGACCCTCAAGGAAAAGCATTTTGCGGAACTCATCGACTATTTGTTCATCTTTTGGTTCACGAGCTCCTTCTATAATCACTTGCAGGCTTTTACTCCTTCTAAGTTTCATGAGGGGGTAGGACAAGAATGATTTGATGGAGGATGATGAAGCCTTTTTCCCTAGTGAGTTAGGGAGATGCCAATGCGTTTCAATCGGGGGATGAAGAGATTTGGTCTTACCACTACCAGAGTCAAATCTCAATCTCTGAAAACCAGAAGATGACTCGTCACCTCTTACTATAACAATATCTTTGTCTTTGCCCTTGCCCTTTGGATTATTCATTCGTATGTTCTTGAAACGTGTTAATACTGAAAATGTGCATTGACGCAAATCCATGTGAAAATTCGAATTCAAATTGAAAATAAATGCAAAATTTGTTCTGATTCTAATTAAGTAGAGAAAGAGTAGAAATAGAAAGGTGGAAAAGAAACCGACTTACTTGAAGGGAGTCAGGTATGGTATGAGGAAGAATGAAGAAGAGGTCGGAAGGGGTGTTTGGTGAGAGTGATGATTTGATGGATGGACAATGCACACGTACATACATGTAACATGATGGAGAAGGAACGTATTGGAATGGCCTGTGTTCCAAGAAACCGCGAAAACAATGAAAACAAGTTCCGCATCCGATTCCAATTTGTATTTGTTTTTTGGTTTAATTAATAACGGGTAGGTGGTGAATTACTTGGGAGTTTTTTTATTAGCTTCTTAGTGTCAGTTTGGTTTAGATTCCGAAAAGGACAGAATCAATTCTGGGAGCAAAAACAAGATCACTAGAAGTGAAAATTAGTCTTCTTGTGTTTGGGTAGAAAATCGTGGTGGATAGAATAGATTCTGGGGTGGGTAGAATTGATTCTGATGGAATCAAGAATTCCTAGCTTTTGGATTGAATAAAATCAATTCTAGGTGTGGGACTCACAAAATTCTTTATATTTACACATCAAAGTGATTCTACTTTTATCATCCAAACGAAATCAATTCTTATGAACCCACAAAATCAATTCTTTTAGAATCAATTATTCATAATTAATTCTATCACAATCTAAAACAAGCGGACCCTTAATCTTTAAAAGTTTATAAATGGATCCCTTGGAACTTTTACAAAAATTGTAATTGGATCCCTCCTACAGTCGTATATAGGTGTGAGAATAGATCAGACTGCTTGTCAGGGACCTATAACCTACCCTATTTAAGACCTATCCCAACCTAGCCTATTTAACAAAAAAGTCAGGTCAAACATTTTTAAAAAACCTATATAGCTAAAAATGTCAGTCTAAAGGCTTTTAAAAAAGCCTACTATGCCTATCAGGCCGTCCATTTAACACACACACACACACACACATATATATATATATATATATATATATAGTTTAATATATTATAATAATATAATATATTATTTATAATATTGGAAAGTAAAAGCGTATTGGTCTATTTAAATGTAAATGCTTACTTGTATATTTATTTGTGAAGGTATAGTAACCTATTTATTAGTATAGACCTACCGATCTCTTTATCATTAAAGGCTTACAAGCCAATTTACAAGTAAAGTCATATGACTTATTTATAAGTGAATGCATATTTAAAGACCTTGTTGAAAAGTAGGCATTTAAATAGGTCTTCAGACCAGGCTTTGAAGTAGGTCATGCCAGACCAAACCTTAAAAATTTGCCTATATCATATTAATAGGTCAGACTTAGACCTTGAGATTGGAACACAAGTCCAACCTATTTATGTCAGGGCTTAACTCGGCTTAGCCAATTCTCACCGAGTAAAGATCCTCTATATTTTTCAAAAGAAATGGAGCACTGCATTACTATAGTTTTGGGTGTATAAAGACATATATTTCTAAAATGAGTTACATTTATTAGGCTTTTATATAGTTTATACACCCAAAACTATAGTACCGAAGTTCTTCATTTCTCCAATTTCTTTTGAGAAATGGAGATGATCTTTACTCATTCCCACCCTTATAGTTGTACACATTCATTATTATTATTTTCCTTAAGCTTCTATCAAAGTTCCGTAAAATGACCTATGCACTCGTGCATTTAAGGATCCCTAAATTTTATGAAAAAATTCAAATAGGTAGTTAAACATTTTCAAAACTCTAATGAAGATATGTATAGTGAATTCGATTATAAATTTTTATATGTTTAGGCCAATTACAAAATTAAAATACAAGAAACTATTTGAAAGTTAGACCTTGTTTTTTCAGACGGTCATGCTTTGGGGTGTAGCAAAGGTCCATCTATATTCCGGCATGTACTGGCCCAACAAAGATTTTTTCTCTTCGGCCTCACAGCTCGAATAGAATGAATAGTCCAATTATACTGTTGCGATACCCAAAATGAACATTCAAATTTTACTATTCTCATATTTGATACTAGTTTTAAAAAATTATTCTCAATCATAAAAGATATTTAGAAATAAAATTAGTGAATAAAAGTTAAAAATTCTATTCCCAAATGTGAGGGTGAGAAAAAAATATTCCTGAAAATAAGATTCTCGGGAATGTAATTTATTTAGTAATTACATTATATAAGCTCGTGTGTAGACTTGTGTAGACTTTGGATAACGTACAATTTTAGTGATCCTAAACCTAAGTTAAGCGCTTTATATCCGGTATATTAATGTCATCCAAAAAAAATATCCGGTATATTAATAAAGGTTAATTGTTATGTATTGTCGGTGTGAAGTTTTTTACGATGTCAACCAATCAGAAATCATGATATAGGTGACTTTTAAGGTGGTTAGGATAAGAGTCAAACATTTTAGTTAATATGTCAATTTATGATTGGTTGACTGTGTAAAAAATCTTTACACTGATAATGTATTTCAATTAAATCCATATTAATAATAATAAAAAATAAAAAATACATATACCAAGACCTAGGCTTAATTGTGCATAATATGATTATAATTAATTAAACAGAAATTTGTAACATAGCTGCTACACATACAAGTAATAGGGATGCAAAAAAATACAAGTCATGGGTATAATTTTTAATACGAAAAACAATTTAATCTAAGATCAAATAAAGTAGTAAAATCTTAGGCCATTCGAAGTGAAGTTGTGGTCATAGATTTAGAAATTATGGAAGAGTAGGTTAAAAAACATAATCGCCAGTAAAATTATCACAGCTCTAATTAAATCAAACCGAAGCAATCATCGGAATAAAGATATTGGCATCACGTTTGCTTATTTATAACGAATAAGTTTATAACTCTATTTGATAAACGTTTTTTTATTAGTTTATAACGTTTTTTGATACGTTACTTGAAGTAGCAGCTTATAATTTATAGTTTATAGCTTATTATTTTCTCAATCATTTTAATCCTTATTATTTTAATTAAATTTTCATTTATCCTCTCTTAAATAAAATAAACTATCCTAATCTTAATTAATAAAATATATATTTAAGGACTAATTTTACTAACTAGATATATATCTAGGATAAAAAATAATAGAGAATATATTTTTCAATAAAAGATCATACCGACATGTCATTTTATTTATATTATCTCATTTTATTTAATAAAAATAATTAAAAATGAAAATAAAATTATAAAATTAGTATTTTAATTTTGAGATGATAAATAATTTAAAATAAATTAAAAGTATTAAACGTGATAATTATTTTAAAATAAATAACATATATATAATTTATATAAAAAAAACGTATAAACATGTCATTTTAAATTTCTCAACTAATTTGATCGTTAATTTTACCAAGCGCTTCACATTCAATTAGCTAGTTTGTCTATTATCATCCAATTTTTACCAAACAGATACTAAAGTGCTTTGAAATTCAAAAAGGCTATCATAGTACAAGTTGTTCATCAAAATGTTTCAATCTCAATGGTATGGCATACCATGTATAAACATACTTTGGGTTCTATAGGGAAACATCTAAATGAAATACCAAGTAATTACTTTGTGAATAGGTAGACCAAGTTGGCCACTACAAACCTATTTTTTATGTCCACAAAATGGTCTTAGAAGGATGTTTTGAGCCAAAAATATGAGAGCAAGAGCTCATATCAGATGCACGGGTTTGCTTATATACGTGTATCCAAAAGGCAGGACAATATAAGAAAAACTACTTATAATAAATGGAGTTCTTAACTAGGGGTGTTCAGATCCAAATCGAATCGCTACAAAATCGCAAACCGATCCAAATTAACCGAAAACCGATAAAAATCGATTCGGTTTGGATTTTTTGGAATGATATTTGATGAGAACCGATTGGTTCGGTTCGGTTTGCGGTTTGCTTTCCTGAAACCAAACCGAACCGCAACCGAACCGATTCATGTAATATAACGTTGTGCTTTACGTTTACTACCCACACACACGGCACATCACTGGTCAATCACTGTAGTCTAAAAATTTCTTTTTGGACCATCTTTATTCTTTAGGTGTAACTTAGTAACTTTTTATTTTCAAAAGAATCAAATATATAGAATTCAGTTTTTCTGAAATACTTATTGCTTGATATAGAACGTGTTTGTATGTACAAATATTTGTCTAAGTAGTAAGATTATTGTCTTCAACAAAAGACGCACTGTTTGCTTGATTTATGGCTTTGTGCCTTTGTGGTATGAAATAAATTAAAAGAGTGGAAAAAGGGCAAACCACATTTAATTGACCATGTTTATTTTTACCAAACCGAACTAACCGAACCGATCCAAACCGCATTTAATTGGATCGGATCGGTTCGGATTTTTTTAAAGAAGCAAACCGAACCGAACCGAATCGCATAATATTTTACTCTTTGGATCGGATGGTTTTTATACTCAAAACCGAACCGAACCGATCCGCGAACACCCCTATTCTTAACATTGAAATTAATTGAATTAAATTTAAAGGTGATTCCTTATAGACGAGGATAGAAGAATTAATTACACTCTTTTATTGGATCCAATATTTCTAAAGAAATGAAAATTCAACCACCACAATTTTCAAACACAAATGGAAGTGATATAAAAATTAAAGGAGGAAAAGAGATGGAGGAAATTAAGAGAAGGTTATTGAACAACAATAAAAAAAAAAAATAGGCTCTGTAATGCATGTGACAAATATGCATATTATGACAATGGTGTCTTTCCACAAAAATCATCTATCTAATTTTTTTTTTTTGTAACCATGTTATTGGTACGAAGTATCCATCATGGTAAACAATGGCTAATATCCGTCGGGGGACCTGGACGATATTTAAGGGTTGCTCCCTCCCAACCAGATTTTCTCCATATACAAGTGTCAGGAATCGAACCGCTGACCACTTGCTTAAGGGATCCGAATTCGTTACCACTCGGATCAATGTAACCATCTATCTAATTTAGGTATGAAATATCCTTCTTATGTACATAAATAATAATTATAATTTACATGCTAATTTTTTTTCTACAGATTAACAAAATAAATATTTGTTAACAAGATAAAATTAAAAATTAATTGATATTTTTAATTAATATTCTCAAATGAATAATTTGGAACAAAATACTTTTTTTAACAAGAACATATATAAAGGGGATATATATATATATATATATATATATATATATATATATATATATATATATCTTTAGTGATAATATTTTTAATCTCTTTACACAAATTTTATTTTAATTATGATGGATATAAATACTTTTTTACTTGCTAATTCTTCAATTATATTTTGTTGTTTTTAATTTGATGATTGTAATATAACTATTGGCTTAATTCAATATAATTGCACGATTTGTATATCCTCTTGAAGTAAAAATCAAAATGTTCACTTTTCATTTTATAATCATAGATTTCATTTTAAATTTGATTTTTTTTAATCTTTAATATAACTTTTCTCTAAATCTTACTATATTAGTAAATAATAATTAGCAAATACTTTTACAAAAATTTTAAAAAATATAATCAAAATTTATTTAAATATTTGATTTTTCACCCTGTATCTTACACACGGGTCTCTCTACTAATTTCTTTTGTTTTTTTAGGTACATAAAATATAAACGAGTTCTGTAATATCGTAAAACAAACACAAAAATCAACTAATATCTATTAACCAGTAAATCTCTTACCAACTTGGTCTGATGTTTGTGTGGGGGGCAAATACTTGAAGGGGAGTGGACCCTCAATTGGTGAATATCACACGTGTGGAGAGTATGGACAGCAAATCTAGCTGGCTGCTTAGCTGTATCCAGAACTTGACTCCTCTTCTGAGTTCTGGTCTGATAGAGGTCATATATAAATAAATAAAAATACACACACGTGTGTGTATATATAAAAAAAGATCAATTAACTATTTTATCGATTCAACCAATAAATAATAATTATCTATCATTTAGTTTATTTATCTCAAATTTTAAACTATTTGAATATTAATAAAAATGTAATCAATTAACTCTTACTTTTATCCATTTTAATTAAAAAAATCTATTGTTTTTTTAGCTCCTAATTTTAATTTTTCAAAAATAACATCTTAAAAATATTTTCAATATGTAATGATTAAAGTATTAAATAAAAAAATATTTAATATTTAGAAACAGAAATTTTTTTATATACTTATTTATTGGTAGACAAAAAGTATTTTATTTTTTATTTATGAACATAACAGAAACCAAGCATTACGAGTTTCTCGTGTTTGGTTTGGTTGTGTATACTCCGTTTTGCGCACCTGGTTACTCGACTGACTATAGAGTACAGACCAACAACAGTGACAACAGTCACTTTAAAGAGAATGCGTCAGAACTTTTGAGTTCTGAGATCAGCTTGTTCATATATTTGATAGGGTGTCCGTGAAATTGGGTATTAAACTTATCGAAGCTGACAAATGTAAAAACAAAAGGAAGAGATCAACTTGTGATAAAAGTACTTAGATTTTTATATGACTGTATGTGTCCTTCTCCTTCCCCCTCAGCACATTGGATAAGGATTTTTAAGAATGTCCAATTATTTATCTATTCGTCGCCTCGTCAGTTCCACCTAGTAAACTTTCCTATATTAAAAGACAAATATTTCTTTAACATTATAATAAGATATCATATAATATTTTTTTATTTTTATAATGTATTTTTTATATATATGTATATAAAAAAGATAAAAAAATAAATAAGAAATAAAAATAAATACATATAATATTAGATATAATATCCAAAATTTAATATTCAAATAACATAATCATTGGAAGAAATAAAATACAAAGTAAGGGACTTGCTTTTTTCAACAAAATTATTAGATTGCATATCAACGAATGTTTAAAATGTGGATATGACATTGTGAGTAGAATTAAACATTTTAGGCTAATTTTTAAATAATTCGATTATTTATATAATTAAACTTTACATTCAAACGATACTTATTTGTCATGAGTCGGAATTATTTGCAAGTATCCCATACCGATTATAAATTAGACTTCATCATCAATCAACTATTAGTGCATCTTTGATTTATCATTGCAAACTTATGTTTGGATCGAAAATATGTTTGTCCCAAAGAAATTCAGTAGATACTTTTTTTGAAACATACGTTTGCAATTTAATAACGTACGTAATACAAGAAAATCAGCGATTAGCGTCGGTCGAAAGCCCACGCTACAATGGAAAAGCCGACGCTAATGAGCACATTAGCGTCGGCTATGCGACGGTGTCATGGCCGACGCTTTAAGCTTCATCGCTACGTTTAACATCCATATATAGAGCCTGTTTGGTAAAATTAGCTGTTAGCGGATAAGCTAGCTGATAGCGGATAGCTTATAGCGGATAGCGGATGAGGTAGCTGATAGCGGATAGCGGATAAGCTAGCTTATTTTCTGTGAAAGTGTTTGGTAAAACTAGCAGTTGAACTAGCTGAAAAATATAAAATGACATAAAAGGACATCTTCATTAATGATTTTACATAAAAGTGAGAGAAAAGAATAAAGGTAGAATTAAATGAAGATAATAAGGATAAAAGTGGAAAGAAAATGAAACGCTATAAGCTATAAGCTCAAACGCTACTTCAAGTAGCGTATGGAAAAAACGCTATAAGCTCGTGAAAAAACGCTATAAGCTCGTGACAGATGTGCTTACCAAACGGGGCTACTTTCTCATCCGCTATAAGCTCGTTGAAGTGCCTTGCCAAACAGGCTCATAGTGGTCGATGCTTCGTTAGGCCGACGCTTACTAGCAGCTAAGGCTACACATAAATGGTCGACGCTAAAGTAGCGTCAGCTAAAGCCTACGCTATACCAACGCTATGGCACATTGATGTAGCGTGGGCTTTGGCCGACGCTAACTCTAGCGAAGGCCTAGCCGACGCTAGTAGGTGTGATGTAGCGTGGGCTTTGGCCGACGCTAACTCTAGCGAAGGCCTAGCCGACGCTAGTAGGTGTGCCATAGCGTTGGTATAGCGTAGGCTTAGGCTGACGCTACTTATTTTTTTTTAATAATAAAGCATTCAAACAAGTAGGGGAAAAGCTATTTATGGAAAAGGGAAAAAAAAACTAAAATAAGAAGATCCAAGATTGTGTAATAGAGCAAGGATGCTTTTAGTAGGTGGAACATAATGAACTAAGAGATTAACAATAGAAATCATTATAATGACATATAGCTTGAATAAACAATATCAAGTCTTTTTTCTATCCTGCTGAAATCATCATTAGCATTAACATTGTAAAAAAATGAAAGAAAGAGAGAAAAAGCTAAAAAATACAGGAAGTATTCCAGTATGGACATTTCTCTAACAGCAAAAAATTGAATGATGGTTAGATGCACAAAAGGTATCCCTAACAAGACAATACTCTTGACAAGTTATTGTTCTCAAGTGACCTGTCATTGACAATGAAAACAACACATCAAACCAGTCTGTAAAGAGTTGCACTAGTGTAAAAAATCACTAGATTCTAGATGGCAACTTGCATCTCATAATAGGTTTATTTTTAAGATATTCCAATACATTTTAATGTAATAATTAATATAGTTAATATAAATAGTACGGTAAGTACTGGTTGATGAGTATTTTCTCACAATTTTTGAAGATGAGGAAGATATGAGAAGCAACAAGGAATAGATCCATTGAGATAATTATTGGACAGATCACTGCAATAACAAGAAAATTACCATATCAAACTCAAATTGGTCATGGCTAGCATTAAGAAAAATAGGTACTATGAAGTAAATAAGGAACCAAAGAAGAAGATAGATATAAGTTGTCTGCAAGTTTATTTGATGATATGTTTTCCGGTAAAAAGATTCCAGCTAAGATCTCTAAAACATGAACCAGTTAAAACTAGTGGGTAACAAAAACAGAATTAAAATTGATTTCACTGTCATTAGGCACAATATAAAGAATAGGTAGAAGGAATTCCATTCCCACTGAAATTATTGTTATCAAGTTGGCTGCAAGGCAAACAATTGTCCAATCTGTTTGTTCCACAGCATTCACACAATTAAATAGATTAGTAACTGAAGACCCATGTTCCACAGTAAAGCAGAGAAATACAAAATGGGCAACCTTAATATTGTCCAATCTGTTTGTTTGACCAAATATTTTTGTGCAACTTTAAACATATTCTTACAAGAAAGCCCAAATTTGAAGGAACCAAACCCTAACCCCAAAAATCAACTCTAAGGTGTTCATAGCCTTCCAAACATCACATTGTTCAACACTAGGCTAGAACTAAGCAAATGCAAAGCAAATAAAACACATACAATTGAAAAGAACAATAAGAATGACTATACTGCAAAGTGAGAGAGAGACCGCGTAGTGAGAGAGAGAGAGTGTGCAGAAGAGTCCAAATGTGGGAAGAGAAACCGCCTAGAGAGAAGATCAGCTATGGTGGTGGGAAGGTGGCTGTGGGTGAGAGCAAAGAGAAAGAGAAAGAGAAAGAGCCGTGTGGGTGAGAGGTAAGTACGTGCTTAGAGTCTGAATGTGGTGTCTGAGTGTTGAGAGTGAAAATAAAATTAAATAGGAAATTCCACTATAGCATCGGCCAGGTCGACACTAACAATAAATTCACCGTATAGTCGACACTAAGTCTCACAAAATAGCCCAACAAAAAGTTCAATTCATAATAAAAAATTAAGAGAAAAGACTCAAACTGGTCCCTGACAAAAAAATATGGTGACATTTTGGTCCCTGATAAATGAAAATACCAATTTGATCCTCAAGAATGTAAAATGATGATCAAATTAGTCCTTTTTAGGGACATTTAGTCCTGACATGGACTAATTTGACCCGTATTCTACATTCTTGAGGACTAAATTGATATTTTTCATTTTTCAGGGATCAAAATGTCACCGTGTATTTTTGTCAAGGACCATTTAGGGTCTTTATGAGACAACCCTTCCTCGGAGGTCCCATTGGTAACCCGAACTCATGTTCTTAACGTTGTAGCGCAGCATGGGAATATAAAAATGCGGAAATAATAAAACAACCAACACTGATACCACAACTATATATGTCATACATATAAAAGTATGGACTCCATCAGTAGAGCCTACAATAACTGATACCAATTATAAAAGACTTCAGAGTAAGCAACAAATAAAAACTGAAAGCATAGTGGCGGAAATAAAAGTACAGACGACTTCCTCTCCTGGCCCCAAAAATACATGTCACTCAATCCATATACTGGCCATAATAACTACGACTACTATCCCCCAATATCTAAAGTCCTCCAGCACCGGGATCCAGGGCTCTCCCGCCAGCATCTGGTTCTACGGGTGTGCCATCAATTTCCTCCGGCAAATCCTCAACAGGATCTTCTCGTACAGTCGAGAATAATAAAATACGACATAGAAAATATAGGAGATAAGAAACAGCAATTCATCATATATGGGAAAACGGCTATATAAAATAATCTATATGGATAGCAACACTCATAGCACAATGGTAATAGCCAAACAACTCCCAGATAATTCTCTCTTTACTACTGTCTCTTACACTCATGCAACTAACAACTATATGGACGTGATCACGACGCGACATCTCCAACAGATCAAGATATCTCGTTCATCTCTGTGCCACCCCCCGTAATGCAGGGTTCGGTCAAAAGCCCTCAAGCTCAACTCGCGGCTACGATATTCCCCGCCCGCAGACTTGGTAGGAACAATCGCCCGCCCACAACATAACTTACGGCAACGACATATTCCCCCGCCCGCAGGCCAGGTCGGAACATTCACCCGTCCGTTAACAACTCGACTTACGGCAACGACATATCCCCCCGCCCGCAGACCAGGTCAGGACATTCGTCCGTCCGTCTACAATTCGACTAATGGGTATGATCATCTCCCCGCAGGCAAGATCGGAATCGCCCCTATGCCAAAATAATCGGTATGATCATCTCCCGGCAGGTAAGATCGGAATCGCCCGTCTGCCAACACAGTAATGAACAAAAGCTATGCAACATGAATCTCACTGACTCATCTCAGGATCAACACTTAGTGTCTCAAACACGACTCCTAAACAACCACAACCAACTTTCATCCGGCTTAACCGGGTATCAACTCATATCATAACATCAACAGATTAACTGTATCTCTAGGTTGAGCACTACGAAATATATATAACCTCGACTTTCTCACCACACATTCATCACCCGATTTATCAGAAATCACTGCCTAGTTCTACTCAATCATTAGCAGTCACAACAGTACATCAACAACAGCCAAAATATATATTCAACAGTAAAATCAACTTACAAATAAATAACATTTAATCAATTATAGCATCTAATAGACATCATACACATATCACATATAATATACCAAATATCCAATCACAGCACAGACAACCTCAATATGCATTAAAATCAACCTAACGGTCAAACGACCTCTAGTAGGGTTTGGGTCGCCCTACGCATATCAATATATATTATTTAAAGCTTGCCTCCCCGACGATGTTGTGGTTCTTTCCCCCCACACCTGATAGCAAACGTAGCAACGATCACGAACTCACGAGCACTTCTTGCTCCTCTACACAGCCTCACAGCCGCAGCCTCACTCCTCCAACCGGCAACCGGCAACCGTACACTCTTTAGAACGATCGATCACGGTCTGATCCTTCACAATACATCACAATCAGAAATTAACATAATCAATTCCTATGAACTAAGGTTCGGCCCCTTTTTAGAAAAATAGGCTAGAGGTGTTAAAACTTTACCGACTCTTGGATCAATGATCCTTAAGCATACACAACACTAGATTAAGTCTTTTTACACAAAAACTTTGAAACAAAACCTGTGATTTCTCAAAGCATAGGTTTCGGCCACCTTCTTGAAAATATAGCTAGACATGTTATTTGATTACATGCTCTTGGATAGTGATAGAAAATGATGAAACTAGATCATAGAAATTGATTTCACATAAACATGAGTTTTCTATGATTTTCTAGAGATTTTTGAAGTTAGAACTTAGAAGTTTTAAACAAGAACTAAGTGAAGAACAATGAAACTTATGGATCAAAGAGAGTAAGTATTAGAGATTTTAACTCTTGAAGCTTGAAGAAAAGTGAAGAAGAAAGCTTGCACTTGAAGATAACAATGGAGGTTTGAAGAAAATGATTAAGGTGAAGAAGAGAAATGTGTAAGAAAACAAAAGGAGGGAGGGTGTATTTATAGGAAGAGTAACCGCCCCTCCTTGGTGGGCTTTTGTTGAAACCACGGCAAGTATACCGGATCGTTGCAAGTAATAAAACAGTGAGAACCAGATATCGTCCACAGGGATCGTGTGACAAATAAAAACACGCACAAATCGATTCTACCTAAAAAGTTGTTTGGGATCAAAGGGAGCTCAGAAGCTTAAAAAAAACAAGAATTAGAATTAAAAGGAACAAAACAAGATGAATAAGTTCTTTTTGTATTTTTCTCAAACACTTAAGATGCAAAAAACGGTTTTACTTATAAGAGAAAATATGTTGGAGTTAGAATTCACTAATCCCTTCCTCTCATGCAATGAAATGACAAATAATACAGTTTCATACTTCAATTATGAATATCAATCCACTAAAATACTCAATCCCTAATTCCTTAGATGGAAAGAGCCTAAACCCCCAAATAAAACCCTAATTCCTTAGGTGGCCTAATTAGTGGGTTTGCATTAAGATTAGAGATTCAGAGATAACTAATAAACCAAATTCCATTCCTAGATATAAGGTTTACTAGGTGATTAATTTCATGTCTAGATTCAATAAGTGTAACACCCCGATTTTCACGTTTTCTAATTCTTCAGTATTTTAATGTCTTTATTTTATTCGAGGTCTTAGGAATAGAAATAAAATATTCTGAGACCATAGTCATGCTCGACGATATCGTAGGAAGCTACGATTAAGTTTTGAGTCAAAAACTCAAACGGAGTCCGGTCTGCGTTTTTACACTGACAGTATGATTTTACTGCTCATAAGACCTCAGATGGACCCGTGAACGAGACAGTAAGTCTTAGAATTTGATTCTCTACGTTTTGGTTAAATTTCGTAAAAATTTCAGAAAAATCATTTCCTGACCTTCGTTCGGGTGGATTTCTCAATCGGGTGACGAACGGAGCCACATATGGACTTATCGAGACTCGTCAACAGATAATCTTGATATCACAACATCCCAGGACACTTGGGAGAGTATGCCAGAGTCGTCATGATGATCGGGAAAATCTAGACGCAAAATGACCAAAATGCCCCTAACCTTAGTCTTTTGCACTTTTACCATTATACCCTTTTGGCAAATGACCTTTTTACCCTTAAGTGACTTGTTTTAAAGGCTGAACTCAGCCCATCCAGCCCCTCATTCACGCACAAACAGCCCTCCTTTCACACTCCATCTTCAACCTTGAGAAGCTCCATTGTTGTTCTTGAGAAAAGCTTGAGTTCTTGTTGGAATCACTTGATTCCTTGAGCAATCTTCCATCATTTCAAGGTAAGATCACTTCTATGATCTCTTAGCTTCTTGAATATCTCTTTATTTCAAGATCAATCTTCATTTTCATGAAAATTATTTCTTAGATCCAAAACTTTGAAAATCCATAGGAAATTGTAGAAAAATCCTTTTGAGGTAAGACCAAGTTCTTTGAACTCACCTCATCATTCTCTACCTAAACCCAAGAGCTTATGATTCAACTCTCATCATAGCTCAAAAAGCACATTAGGGCCGAACCCTTCTTGATGATGATGAATAGTGTTTTCATCAATTTTTGATTTTTAACACTTGATTTCATCCTTAGCCTTCCTAATGCTTTTGAATCCATGAAATGGAAAACCAAGATCAATTCCTAGCTTTATTCTCTTTAGGGTGGCCGAAACCCTCTTTGTGAGAATTGTTGAGTTTGGTTTGATTGTTGTTTAATGTTTGATTGTTTGGTTGTTGTAGTTGGTGACAACTATCAGGAGGTTCACAAACCGATCAACCGACTTTGATCCGGGAATCTGCTCTTCAACAGGTATGGGGAGAAGAACCTCATCACACCAAGATGGTGGTGGTGAAGATGGTTGTTTAAATTATGTGTGGGTGAAACCCTTTAGTTTGGGTTCACTTTTAGTTGTTATGTTTTGTTAAGTTCTCATGGAGAACAAGAATGTCATGATGAGTTTATGCTTTAGTATGTTGTGGTGTGTTTTAGCATATGTTGATGATGAGATGATTGAATGAAAAACCATTTTCATGTATGTTGGAAAACCTACTTTGATCACTAGATCAAGTATGGACTTTTTATTGTTGATTATGAGACCATAATGTGTGATGGACTTGGATGTTTGATTATGATGTAGTAATGTGTATTATGGTTATCATGATTGTGTAAGTGTTGTGAGCCATACTTTGATTGGTTGATGAAGTAAAATTTCACATTGATTCCTAGTTGGCTATTAGCCATGACCTTGAGGAAGGGAAGGATATGAATAGTTCTTGGACAAGTCAAGTTTTGATGTAAAGAAAGTGTTTTCAATAACTTGTGTTTTTCAAAGAAAAACCCTAAGTGACTTTAAAGGGAATTTAATCTCAAAGTGCTTTCACCAAAGTGAAACATGTTTTATACCTTATCCTTAGTTCATCTAGCTAATCAAGTGACTCAAAATGAGAAAAGAAGTGTTTTCATGAAGAGAATCAAAATGGTTCCATAAGGTTGATGTCTTGTTTTAAGGCAACATTTCGCTAAGCGAAATTACTTTCGCTACGCGAAAAAGACAGGGGAAAGTCTAAGTTAGGCATCACTACCTCACTTTCGCTAAGCGAATTCATATTCGCTAAGCGAACCCAGAGAACCCAGCAAATTTCGCTACGCGAATTCTGTCTCGCCGAGCGATCCAGAGGTGTTTCTAAAGAGGTGCAACCGTCTGAACTTGCGCTAAGCGAATTCATATTCGCTAAGCGAATCCAATATATTTCGCTACGCGATTTGTGTCTCGCCGAGCGAACCAGAGGAGTTCCAAAGGAGGCATTACTGCCTCATTTTCGCTAAGCGAATGAAATTCCGCTAAGCGAATTTCATGTTTCAGAAAATGCTAGAAATGAAGTAAGTAGTTCAAATGTTGTTTCAAATCAAATGAGTTTTCAATTGTAAAAGTTGTTTGGTTTTCAAAAAGAGTTTTCTAACTCAATCGTAAAGTTTTACGCGTGAAAAACCTAAGTTAAGTAATTAACTTAGAGTTGAAAACAAGGGTTAATTAAGTATGGTATGTGGTGGAACAAAACCATGTGCTATACCATTGATGACTTAGTACATCAATGACTTCATAAGACTTAAGTGAATCCACACTTGTTTCCTTAATTGAAAGACAAGGGATTAATATCTTAGAAAGGCTTAAAGACTTATCTAAGAGGATTCTCAATCCTTATTCATAATGCTTAGGACTTGAGACATAATTCATAAGACGTAAACACAAACACGAAACGTTTTGGTTTTCGAAATAGTAGTTCGATAACGGACCGATGATTCGGATCCAGGTTAATCGTTCAATTGTTTCTGTCTTGTGATAACTGGAATGAGAGAGATCCTGAGGCTGTGCAGGTATGGGACTGTACAGTGGAAGGAATCCTGAGGCTATGCAGGTATGGGACTGTATAGTTAAGGGAAGGCATATAAGACTTGATTGGTACTACCCATATCAACAAGATTTATCTTCTTTTCGGGAGCTTAGAACATAAGTACTTTATAGTTAAGCGTGCTTGACTTAGAGTAATTATGGGATGAGTGACCTTCTGGGAAGTTTCCTAGAAAGCGTGTGAGTGAGGACAAAACACGCTGAAAGGACTTGTGTTGGTCTGTGGGGACAGTCGGCGATTCTGAAAGCAGTCTGGATCATTCCAAAGGAATCATGAGATATTTATCCGATGGATAATTGTTTTATCCGATGGATAAATGTTTTATAAAACAAAGACGTGTGTGGTTTCTAAGGAAGAGAACCTTAGTGAACCTTGAGGTTTATCCAATGGATAGACATTGCTTTATCGCATCTGCTTTGTGTAAGCATTGGCATTTCATGTGTATAGTTGTAAGGCCTTGAGCCTAGGAGTTGAGCTTACACCTTGATGCGGGTGCGAATCTTACGGTGACGATCTTCAATGGTCTTTTTGGAGGTATCAGGGTTGGAAGGGCTGACATGTGACCAGTTGGTGATTCTTCTGTGTCGTGGCGAATCCGTGCAATACACTGATATCCTCTACTAGATGCCGTACTGTTCATGTTTGGTCGAGAGTGTTACCGTAAAGCCAGATACGTGCACGTTACGAATGTTGTAGCATCTTGCTCATGGCTGGCAGAAACCGGAACATGTCCTCCCATTCACTCTCTCCGAATGTTTTGTTAGCTCCATGGAGTAGGGGTCAGAGTAGTACCCAGTGACATTGACATTGAGTCATATACATTGCATTGCATTGCATGGCTATTGATGTTTATGGCTATTGATGTTTACGTTTACTGTTATACATCGCTGTATTGTTTAAGGATGCCTTATATTATGCTGTTAAATGTTTAGCATGCTATTATGTTGTTAACTGCTTAACATGATTTATACTGAGAACCTTTGTAAGCATGTTGGGTACGCTGTTACCCGGTGAGTCGTCCCATTTTTACTACTGCTGTTTTGTTGTGTTGATGAACGGGAATCTCACCCATATCTGTATGTTTTCTGCTGGTACTTGCTGTTGATGCTTGAACAGATGGACGCGACGATGGTTCGGTTCCGCAGTCCTTTTGAGTTCGGAGGTGGACTCTTTTGCTGTTTTAGTTTTGTTGTCGGCCAGACTATGTCAGTTTTTGTAGTACCTTTTGGGAGCTACGACTCCTAGTACTTATTGTGTTTTCTTATGTCAGTCATACATTAGACTTATGTCTGTATACAGTAATGTTGATGTTTCTGTTTTTGTTTTCTGTTTCTGTATTTATAATACTGTATCTATGTCCTAGTAATGCATGGTGAACCTAAGTTCACTCATTAGTAATATTTATTACCTTTACTAATCCCATTACATCTTTATGAAAAGAAAAGAAAAAGAAAAATTGTATTTTCTGCATTAATAAATATTTTCGGCCTTATAAACGTTCGGGAATGTGACACTCGGGAAAGGGTGTTGCAATAAGAACTTTCCAATTGCAAATCAAATCAAAGATCAAATTATGGATGATCAAGCCACAACAAGCATTAAGCATAGAACTTAAGCACTCATAAGGAAGTAGAAACTACATTAAAATATCAAGTCAAATACATGAGAGTTTAGAAAGAAGCTACATCTAACCCCAACAAAAAGGGATTTAGCTAGACATAATAAAGGAAACTACAAAGAGAAATGAAATGAACAAAGGTGATGCAAACTCCATGAAGATGAGGTTGTTCCAGCAGAGAAGAAGCTCCTATTTCCCCTTTTAGGTCTAGAATTTCGTGCAGCTGTTGGCTCCTCCTCAAAATGGATGATAAATGCTTAAATACCCTGTCAGGAAAATTGGCCAGCGCTGGGCGCTATATTGATGGCGCTAGGCGCCAGTAAGACAGACAGCGTATTTTCACCAAGGATCCAGCGCTGGGCGCCAGAGTCCCTGCGTCCAGCGCCAGTGAGGCAGAGAGCAGATTCTATCAGGGGTCTTCAGCGCTGGGCGCTGTGGTTACTGCGCTGAGCGCTGACCTTCCAGAGAGCATCTTCTTATCAGGGTAACCAGCGCTGGGCGCTGGATCCCCCACGTCCAGCGCTGAACCCCAGTTTCATAACTTCATTTCTGTAGGCTTTTCTTCCTCCCATAAGCTCCAATCTTCTTGAACAAATTTACTTTTCTCTTCAATCTTCCCACCTTTCTTGAATCCTAAAAAGATTAAGGAGAAATAAAAATTAAAAAGCATAAAAATAAACTTAAATTGACTTTAATTACAAGAAATTATCACAAACATAAAGACAACTAACTAAGACTCAAAAGACTCAAAAAGGGACAAAACAGAGACAAAATTCTAGACAAAAGAGAGTAAAAATCACTCAATAAAGACACAATTACTAAAGAATCTAGCGGATTATCAGCTTTTTGGCCCATGGCCCAATTTGTAGATATTTTATGGCAAAAGAGTAATTTCTCCTAGGGACAAAATTGTACTTTGAACAAAAGATCTCATAAATATCTAGATATTTTCAGAAACGTAATGATGACAGTGATGAGTCATAGGCACGCCTTCCCAGGCGATGTGACTTCATGTTCATCCGTTTTTAACCCCGTTACTTTCACGATTTAGTATTTCGTCTCAAGAAAGTCGTGAAAACTTATTTATTTTAAAAATTTTCAAAATCACCGATAACGTTCGCAATTTTATTTAAAGCCTAATCGTTTCGTTCACGAGTCAAAATTAGATCATCTGAGCAGTAAAATAATACTGTCAGTGTAAAACGCAGACCGGGCTCCGTTTGAGTTTTTGACCAAAATTTAACCATAGTCTCCTACGATAGCGTAGAGCGTAACTATGGCCTCAGAATAATTTATTTTATTTTCTAGACCCTCCAATAAAATACAATTACCTAAATACTGATTAATTAAAAGAATAAGAAAATCGGGGTGTTACACTTTACTCAAATTAAAGTTGGCCTAGCGTTGGTCTCGTGGCCGACGCTAACAATTCGTAACTACATAGCAGATTTCTTGTAGTGATGTTCGCAATATATATAGTGTATATTTAGGATAACGTCGCAAATATACAATTACACCCAAAAACATGTTTAAGGATAAGTTGTTGCTTTAGGAACAAACCTACTTAGGAAGTGTAATCCAAACATAAATGTGGTGTCTCGTTTTTAACCTTAAATTTTTTAAGGAAAAAAAACTTCTTTAAAGTAGGCAAGAAAAAAGTGTTTTTACTCTTTATCAAATAAAATGCATAAAAAATTTAACCAACTTTATTTTATTTTTATGAATACAAGTTTAGGCGAATTGGGTTCCGAGAGTTCACCAAGGTCAGGGCAGGCCTCACAGCTCAAAGAGCGCTTGCATATGTACTTACAGATTACCCACAAACGAGGTCCTCATATTGATAACGGGATTCAAACTCACGTCCTTGTAGATATGAGCAACGACAGATCTAGGAATTCATTAAACGGGGGGACGAAAAAATGTAGCATCCTATTTGTTCTTTTATTGGTTCATGTTTTGGTTATTTTGTACATTGATATTAATTTAGACTATACATATGTTGATATTCATGTTTTCATACATGCTTTGATACACCTTTTTTTATAATAACTTGATGATGGACCCGTGCAATGCAAATATAAATAATGTTTAAAGAATATAATTACGTATTATTTGGAAAGATAAATTTTGTTTGTAAATTTAAAATAATAACAAAATAAAAAAAATACTGACAATTTAATATTTTTTTATAATAGAGAGTGTTAAGAAAATTAACCATTCATGTGATATCAAAAAAACATTTTCAAAATTTAACTTAAAACATCAATAAATTTAATTGAAAAAACCCGCACGAATTCCTAAAAAAATATATCGTACTTTTATATTAGTTTTATTTGTCTATTTTAAGATTTTAAAAAAAAGATTAATAATTTCTCCAATCTATAAAATTATCTCTAATTAACCGTACACTACCTTTCTTTTTAAATAAAGATATCATATATAATCTACTAATAAAATTCAATATATATAATATTAAATTATACATTATACCTGATAATTATATAATATAATAATATAACATAATATATATTAGATAATAATATAATAAAAAAACTACCTGTTCCCCACAGGTTCACAACCTTACTAAATGCATAACCATCGTTTACGGCAGCAAGCTAGCTCCTATTATTTGGCTTGACAATTGGTACAATGTATACCTTGTTATGCATCATGGTGGATTTTATGGTGGTGCCGTTGGTTTTGGGCACCACCGGTGGTGCCTATTTTTCACCTGTTACAGTGGGTTGAAATTGGATTGATAGATAAAAATACCAGTTACAAGAACTTATTTGTAATAAACTTAAAAGGAGTTAAATGCAAATTTATAAAATAATTTTGATGTCCCTAAAAAACACAATTAGAAGGAAGGATCGTCTAGAAGATCTCGGTGGCGAACTCCGCTGGCCTCAGGGACTGTTCCAGGCCACCATCGCCGGAAAACTCGAAGACGGAATCATTGACAAAAACTTCTTTTAGCGCAAGGACAGCCTCGCCGGAGGGCATGTCAATGCAGAGAACTCTAGACTTAGGGGAGAGGGACCTCAGATTCTGGAAAGCTGTGAATATTAAACCAAACTTCACCGCCTGCTGACTGAAGAACACCAAAATTGGAGGCCTACTTTTGTTGCAACACACTTGCAAGATTACAGCTTTAGTCTACCGCCTAAATATTTTAGTGTTTCCTTTCTTATAAGTTTTCTTTCTATCATATTATATTCAACAAATGTAGCCTATAAAAGGCACTATAGTACCGTGGTTTTTGTATCACTCAAGAATTGAAAAGTGAATGAGAATTTAGTGAAGCCCTCTTCCTCCCCGTGAGTGTATGAGGAGAAACAAAAATGGACGGGGTCATAGGATCCACCGTGGACGGTGATGATGTAGGAAAATTGTGTGGCGAAGACAATAATTTTTCTGGTCATCACAGGCATCAATTTTTCCAGCGAAATCGTGTCCCTGCCAGAGCGTCACATCAGATTTAGGCAAATAGTCTCCTCTGCCACCGCCAATGAGGCTCGCACTTCATATCACGGCATAGCTTCTTGCAGTTGCTCTATGAGATATGGGGGTGGGGGACAAAGGTATCTCAAAGGTTTGGGCGACTTCGACGGGACTCTTCACCCAAAATTAGAAAAGGAATTTTTAATTCAATATGAGAAGGGACTTATAAATAAATATCAATATTTATAATAATTTCCCATAAATTATAAAAAGGGCTTTTATATAAATATTATACTTTGTAGCAACTTTAACATAAATTATAAGAAAAGGTTATCCTTTTAATGTTGACTGCTTTGACAAGTTTCAGGTAATGATCTAATTACCATTCATTTCTAAAGTATATAAAATCAATGATGATAAGATAGGGAATCACTGATACAGCCCATTTAACGGGCACTACCATAAAACTAACCTATGCATCATATATAGTTATACACCTTGTTTGTAAAATATATGAATAGGGAGAGAGGGCCCTTGCTTGTCCCTCCTTGTGTCCGCTCCTGAATATGAATCCTATTCTTATCAATTAAATCAATTTTCGTTACAAATTTTAACCAATTTTATTAAATTAATAATAAAAACATTCTTACATATTCATTTTTGCGATAAGTTCACTTATAAAGAACTTTATCATATTTTTTTACGTGTAGCTATTGGATGTGAAAAGAGTCATCACATCACAGAAAAATTATTCCTTTTCAAATTTCTCTGGCGATTGACAAAAAAAAACCCCCATTTATTTCATCACTTGGCTGATGGAACACGCTACATCCAATTACAAATCAATGCCGTACCTGAGAGAGTGAGAGCAAGCTTCGAAGAGTCCTTGAACGATGACTTCGACCATGATAACAAGAATCTTTTATATCCTCAAATAAGAAATGATGAATAATCATAATAATGGTCCAAACACTTGTCTCCTTAAACTTTATTGGTTAAAGTAATATTTTGGTCCCCAGACGTGATATCGATTCTTTATTTAGTCCCTATATATAAAAAGTTATTAAAAAGGTCCTCATACATGCAAATATTATCCATTTGGTCCCTCCTGTTATGTTGTCGTCTTTAATGATCCGTGAACTACTACGTATAGGGACTAAATGAAGAATTTGTGCCACGTATAGGGATCCAATAATTTAGGTTAAAGTAATAATCTGCTCCCTATACATGACACAAATTCTTCATTTAGTCCCTGTACGTGACACAAATTCTTCATTTAGTCCCTATACGTGGCACAAATTCTTCATTTAGTCCCTATACGTAGTAGTTCACGGATCATTAAAGACGACAACATAATAGGAGGGACCAAATGGATAATATTTGCACGTATGAGGACCTTTTTAATAACTTTTTACGTATAGGGACTAAATGAAAAATCGATGTCACGTATAGGGACCAAAATATTACTTTAACCAACTTTATTTTATTTGGCTTAAAAAAGAAAGTATAGGAAAAGAGAATGGAGGAAAAAAAAGGAATTTAAAGGAAAGAAAATAATAGAAAATAAAATGATTCTTTGATTGTCTGATAAGAAAGAAAATGAAGAAAAAGAAAATTAAAATTTTTCTCTCCTTTTATTTGATTGTGTAAAAAATGAGAGAAATTTTTTTTGTAAAATAATATAATCACCCTTAAGTAAAATGGGATGAAATAACATGACGGATGTTTGGGTGCTTTTCATCCAAAATGAACATTTTCTCCTCTTTTCTTTCCATTATTTTTCGTTCATTTTCACTCAAAACAAACCGCCACTTAAGATGAGATGGTGCAATCCGTCAACTATATCACTAGTTATTATTAGGTAAAATTAGTGTTTTGATTCCTTACGTTAATTTAATTTTTCAAATTGGTTCCTTAAGTTTTTTTATGACAAACATGTCCTTTAAGTTTTTTTTGTAACAAATAGATCTCTTAAGTTTTTTATGACATCATAATTTACTGATTTAATAGCAAAATCATACACTATCATAACAACTTAAGAGACTTATTTATCACAAAAAAACATAAGAAATTAATTTAAAAAATTAAATTAACGAAAGAGATTAAAACACTAATTTTACCTTATTATTATTTGGACAAAATTTAGGTACTGTACTTTACATACTCGTGAGATTATTTTTTCGTGAGATTATTTTTTAATAAAAGTAATATATATATATATATATATATATATATTATAAGTAACAATTATTACGCGTGTTATTTTTATTATAAAACAACATCATAAACACCTAGGACATAGCACCGAATTTTGTCATTATTTTGTATACAATCCACAAGTACTATTACATTATTGTAGGGATTTAAGTGATATGTATGGTTGGTGTAAAAATTTTTTATATTGTCAATCAATCATATATTATCACATCATTAAAAATTTTAGATTCTTATCTTCATTAACTTAAAAGTCAACTATATCATGCATTATGATTGATTGACAATATATGAAAATTAAACTTTTAATATAATATTTTTTATTACGTTAAGTGGTATTCAAAGTGTGTACTTGAGTTAATTTAAAAGTATGGCTAACCAGTATTTAAGGAATAAAAAAAAAAGTTTCTATTGGAACTCACAACTTTTAAAATTTTAATATATTCAATACAATTTCCTGATATAATTTAAACTCATAAACATTTGCCTTAATTTAATTTTTCAATTTAGTTTGAAGTAAATCATTTATATTCAGTCTAAAAAATTTACAAGAATATTCGTTATCATTTATGAGTTTAATTGCTACACATAATATATTATCAAACAATCATAAATCATGATATGCATGACTTTTAAGATAGTTAGGATAAAAATCAAACATTTTTACTGATATAAAATTTATAATTGGTTGACAATATAACTAAAAGTGTATACCAATTAAATCCATCATTTACCACCAAAAAAAAATTATTTTAAACATAGAGTTCAAACGTAATCAAAATAACAATGAACTCAAAATCTGTATGCTATTCGGACTTCATTTTTGCCACGTTTATCCACTTTACAAAATTACATCCAGAATAGTCGGAAGCAAAAATTGAAGTGCAATCCTTTAAAAAATAAACAAAATAAGTGAAATGCAGTGTAATTTCTCCTATTAAATACAAACATATGTACACACACGGTGATAAACTTGCAGTACGGAGCTACGACCCAAACCCGCCGCCTTATTTCCATTTACAGTGGACCCGACCCACAACTTGAAAATTTTAATGGGGCATTCTATGGGAGGGAAGGGAAGTAATCCGGTGGTAAGCAGCGCAGCGTACACACTTATTTTTTCTCGTGGTTGAGGCTATCCCAAAGCGACGCGCATTGCCTCTTAGCGAATCCCACGCGCTGCTTTTCCAGGTCATACACAACCTCAAACCCCTGCTGTTGATAATTGCCAAGTGTAGCCCCGGGCCCACCGCTTAACTCAGCCTCATCACCACCGTTCATGAGCATCATGCACCCCACCTTCCTCTTCCTCCTAACTCCATCATCACCGTCCAAAAACTCGTAGAAGTAGTTCTTCCTAGGCAGCACCACACTCGAATTATTCCCTACAAAATGAAACGTCACCGTTGGCACCTCCACCACCCGGCCCAAGTAATAACACGGCCCAAGACCCGTTTTCTTCTCAATCTCAGTCGCACGCTCGTGAACTCGCCCGACTCGGCCGTCGAACTCAGCCACCACCGAGTTATACAAACTCTCCGGCAACATGGTAAACGTCGTGCCAGAATCAACAACCACGCCACCGTTTCCCTTCCTGTCCACCCTCCTCAGAATCTCCGGCGCGGGAATAGTCTTCTTCCCGATTGATATTCCGGCGAGCCCAACACAGTAGAAATACGGGTGTTTCGGGTTTCGAAGCATGGAGGTGTACACAAACTCAACGTTTTCACGGCCGGCACGGTCGTAACGTCCCAGAATGAGTGGACTCGGCGGGTTAACTCGCTCACCGTCGAAGGAGTGAGAGAGCAAACAGTAAGAAAAACGGTTACCAAGTTGAGGGTTCAAGGTGGCAAGTTGAGCAGGGAGAGACAAAACGCCGCGACCGAAGCCTGCGACGCCGGTGGGTTCGGCGAGGGTGGTGTGGGCGCAACCGAAGGTGAAGTTTTTGAGAAGAAGAGAAGAGATAGAGAGTGTATCTTTATAGAGGTTAGCGACTAAGCTTCCATCAGCGTAAGCATAGTAAAAAGGTGGGCACGATGAGGAAGAACAATCGTGAGTTTCGATAGAGTCTAAGGGACAACGTGCGATTGCGCAGAGGTCAGAGGAAGGCATGGAGTTATGTGCTGCAGAGCATGCAAGGGATTGGCATGAAACGACGTCGGAGAAGGTGATGTTGTGAGGTTTGGCGGTTGGGTTGGGGTTGGGGTTTCCTTCGCAGAGGATGCACTCGAAGGGTGCGCATGGGAACCAAACGAGGTCGCTGCCTGTGTCCATGTAGAGGGTTATGGGTTGGGAATGGTGGGAGCCTAAGTTGAAGGAAAGAGTGTAGTCGCTTCCTGGTGAGAGTGGTAGAGACACTTGGCGTTGTTGTTGTTGGTGGTGGTGGTGGTGGAACCGTGCTAAGGAACGAGTGGATGTGGATTTGAGGAGGTGGTGGGTACTGTTGAATTGGGTTTTGGAGAGTGAATGTGTTAGGGGCAATAGAATCATTTGTGATGATGATGATGAGTGTGAAACGATGATGCAGAGCATGATGAACAAGAGCAGCAACAGGGGATTAGCCATTAGTATCCAATAGTAGAAATTAAGGGTAGGAAATGGGCTTGGAGGCAGAGAGTGGAGGCAGAGGACCAAGTTCTTAAACTGAGAGAGTGAGTAATAGTATGATTGATTGATTGATTGATTGGGTACGAAGTTGCTGGTGGTTGATATATGCTTTTGCTAGCTAGCCAAGGTGGGCGCATATGTGTGAACAGTGTTATCGTTTTAAATTATTAATTAATTAATTAATTAATTGTGTCTAGACTAGTACTATAGCATAAAGTTGCCATTGGTTTTGGCACAGTAATTTTGATTTGCCGGCTTAAGCAAAGTATTGAGTACCTTCGCATCACTCATTACTGCCACTTTATTGTCCTTTCCTCTCTTTCTTGTTTGGTTGGCGACGGCTGGTTAGGTAAAGACATCATCGAAATGGACTTCTTCCTAATCTTGAAAGGCTTCGGTAATGTTCAGCTATCTTGGATCCAAACTCTATAATGAATTAGGCAAACTCAATTCGGTTTTAATGTTGATTGGCCCCTATGAATAACTTTTTACATGATAGAAATTTGTGACATCCTAACAGTGTCATTTTTTTAGTGTGGATAACTTAAGGATTAATCTTTTCCCTAACTGTTTATTCTAATCCTCGAAGGCTTGGGTAAGGAGTCCCGATGTTCTGGACTAGTAATGTTTGATGTCGGCTCAATAATGAATGGTTTATACAGCTAAGCCTAATCGTAGTTCCAAGTCCAACGTGTTTGACCCTCGTCAATAATTGTCTATAGAATACTTAGAAAATTGTCGTATTAGGGTTTGGTAGATGTATTAGAATGGAATAAAATATGATGTCTATATTCTATTTCATATTTAATGTATTTTATTAATAGCATACAACATTACATAAAATTAAAAAGTAGAATATTTTTGTCCCATCAAAAAGGTGAAAACAAAGAGAATGTATTCCAGTTATGAAATTATGTCATGTTCTATTTACACGTCAAACCTTGTCTAAAAGATTATTTTCATTTTTTATTTTTTTATTTCTGTCATTTTTTAAAGTTTTGAGAAAATAAATATATAATATATATGTATATAGTCTTCGATATATTTATTATTCTCAAAACTTTAGAAATAGATATCTTTATTTTTCGAGAAATGAAAAATATGTTCTATTTACATACCAAACCGGTAACATTCTCCAAATTATAATATACGTCAAACCATGAAGGTTATCATTAGAATTTATGTATCGTTCACAACAATTAAATCATACAACTAAGAAGCATTAATTAAAAAGAGATCTAATGCCATCATCGTTGCCGCGGTGCTGCAAACAATGGCTGCTAAAATTGCTGTCCGTGTCCTATTCTACCTACTCAGGCCACTTTCATGCTTTTAGTGGATGATAGCTATTTGAACTTGTAGTACCAATTATTTGTCACTAAACCTGCAAAAGAATATAGTTTCCATGCTAAAGTTTCCTTAAGCCTTGGTTCCACTGAAGTTTAGGTGAATATAATTTGCATGCTTTTCTTTCTTTATAGTTGGGCTTGGTATTCACATCAACCGAAGAGAACTTATTATCTTTATTATTCGTATATTTTTTCTTCATGACTATTAATATGGTCAAAAAAATAACATAAGCACAATATTGGCTACTTTGACAAAATGAAGTGAAAGGCTAAGGATGTGTTTGGATGAGGTATTTCAAAATTTCAAGGTATTTAAAATACAATGTAATTGAATTGCATTAATTGAATTACTTTCATTTTCAAATTACTTTGTTTGGATGAAGTAATTCAATATTCTTATATTTCAAATTCTTTGTTTAGATAAAACAATTTAATTTTTTTTAATTTTAAAATTTTATTTCACAATATTTATTTTTAAATTTTGAATTTTACTATAAAATGTGATAAATAAATAAACATTAGTAATTTTGAATAAATATTCAATTTGGTCCCTAAAATTGTAAGGTCGTATCAACTTAGTCCCCCCACATTATCAATATTCCAAAATGATCCTTGGAATTGCAAAATGTAGCAAATGAATCCCTGATATTATTCGCTTAGTTTCAAATGCATCTCTGATATTACCAACTTAATGTCGTTATAGTCCATGCAAATACCAACGGAAGGACGAATCTGATTAACTTTATGCAATTCTAGGGATCATTTTGGAATATTGATAATATGGCGGACTAAGTTAATACGACCCTATAATTTCAAGGATTAAATTGAGTATTTACTCGTAATTTTAAATAACAAATTATTACAAACCGACATTAATGGTCTAGTGGTTGATTTCCACTCTTCCTCCTTGGAGGTCTAGGGTTCAATTCCTAATTGAAGCTTTTGGACCAAAACAAAAATAATTAAATTTAAAATATTTTAATAATAATTAGCTAATTTTAAGAATAATTAAATGATTAATTATGTCATTATTCATAAAAAAATGGCAGCATGTGGTGGTGGTTGGCGATGGTCGGAGGTCTAGCAGTGGTGGTCGGCCCTCCGCGGCGGTGGCCGGAGCTCGACCAGCGATGGTGGCTGGAACTTAGTCTGTGGCGGTTGCCGGAGCTCGCCCGGTGGCGGTTGCCGGAGTTCGGCCACCGGCGGTGGCCGGAGCTCGATCGGCGGCCGGAGGTGGTGGCCGAATTGTGGAGGAAGTGAAAGGAATTTGCAAATTCCATCTATCTAGATGGGAATTTGAAATTCCCTCATTTACACTAAAACAAATACCCCATTAAAATTCCTATTATTTCAAATAATTTTAAAAAAGATATCCAAACAACATATTTTGAAGTAAAGTAATTCAATCACCCTATAAAATTACTTTACTCTCTAACAATACTCCATCCAAACACACACTAAGGGTTCGTTTGAGAGTTAGGAGAGAAAGAGAGGGGAAGATGAGACTTTTTGAAAGTTTTTTAAAAAAAAGAATGGTGTAAATTTTTTTTAAAAAAATCCTCCAAACTCCTTAAAAATTCTTCCCTAATTCATTTTTTTATTTCCCCTAAATTTGGGGGTTTTAGTTCTTTTGTTGGCAAATAAACCCCCATAAAAAGTGAGGGACTATCCTCCCTTCTTTATCCCGGCCTTTTCCCTCCCTTGCACCTCAAACTCCTCCCCTCCCTTTCCCTTCAAACTTCCAAAGAGACCTTGAAATCATCTATTCAGTATTGAATCCCTACCTAATGGTTGGTACACCCAGTGGTAGCCTTGAACATGATTTGGTAGTGCGATCGTACAGGGTCCCATTTCTTAGGAAGCACCAAATTTTTTTTTGTACTTAGTATATATGTATATATTAAAATACAAAAATTATATAATAAGAATTTATATAGTTAAAAAATTTATATTTGAAATTTGAGGGTCCAATTGTTTTTTAAAATTCAGGGCCCAATCCTTTTAGTACTTATTATAATAATTTTTTTAAAAAAAATATATTACGAACTACACAAAAGACTCTTTGTTTTTCCCTCACTCACGTATCTGTATCCGTTTTAGATTAAATAGTTTTGTTTTGATTTCTATTGAAAATGACTTTCTAAATAACCTTGATTATGAACAAATTATTAATGATTCTGCAATAAAAACTACAAGGAGAACAATATTCAAAGATTAATGGGGCATCAATTTTTTTCTTCAACCCTTGTGATTCATTTGCTATCAGTGGAGAATACTGCTGGTGTACAGATGTTGTTGCAACATGTTCGGGTTAATACATATAAGTATAACTATTTTTGCTATAATTCTATTGTAGTTTGCTAATGTAATCTTTTCTTTTTCTTCGTTAATATTTTTTTTTTCACTTGAGGTTGTATTAAAACAATTAATTACTAGCTTTTTACACTTTTTTATACGTTTTTGATAATCAAAATATATATATTAATTCATTAAAGAAGCCATATGACTTTCATTCGATTAAAATAAATGGATGAATGAAATTAGGAGTAAATCTCTTCAGCTATGTTTGTTTTAAATTGTGTGAAATGTAAACGGAAAAACACATATTTTAATATACTTTTTTTTCAAAGCAAATTATAATTACTTCCTTCTAACGTCGGTTCCAGTGGCTTGGAACGCTAAAACAACCACACTATTAAACTTACTGTTAAAGTAACTTATCCCCTTTCTCTCTATATATATATATATATATATATTTGGCTTGTAAAGTTGGTACAATGCAACCCAAATCTCAGGCAAGCCTGCGTACACCAATCATATAAAGTGGTATGTACTGTCTGGTTCTGCTTATTGTCGGTTTTTAAGGTGATGAGGATCTTCTGCAGCAAGTGTAGGAATTATAAATTATAATGCTTCCATGAATAGTTGGCGAAGACCAGAAAGAAAATAAAAAGAAATTCGGCGATGTAGGTGAGCATATATATTAGACAATTCAGAAGTGCCAATCCCGGAAAATCCAACTCATCTAGTCATTTGGAAGTTGTTTAATTAAGTAACACCATCATTAAATAATCGTGGCCAAATCCTTTTTTGGCTTGCGGCCATCATTCCTTTGTTTGCATATAAAATAAAATCTTGTTAATCAGTATTCTAAATGTATTATTTAAAAAATTTAAAAATAAAAAAATTTTATTAAAAAATATAATTTTTAAATGTTTAATGTATTAATTACATTAATTTTAATATAAAATTTCTATCTTTCATTTCTTAATCAATATCTTTAAGATACTAATTAATATTTGTTAATAAAATATTCTAGTCCGATTGCCAGATGTTTCAACTACTTAAATTTCAGATTATGGATAATCTTTATTCTTCATTCTTCTTAACCACGAAATTAACTTCTGCACTTTGATATAAATGTTTCTATGATTTCTCTTTTACAGCTGTTCGTATACTCATTATTTTGGAATTCATGCTCGACAAAATGGTTATTGGTGCTCTCTTGTGAATCCAAAAGTTATAATCTCCTCCTATTCATTTTTTTTTATATAGACCTCCTATTCACATTTTGAGTTCTGCCGTTAATTTTTTATGGTATTTGATGCATTATTTTTTCTTAATAATTAATACTTACTATTTGTAGTTCCTCTATATATATTTTTAAGTGGGTGTTCGGTAGGGGTGTTTCGGGGCAAATTGGGACAAGTTTAGCTTGACCCATAACCCATCCAATGTTTTGTTATAATCACTTGTTTGAACTGAAGCCGACCTGCCCATGATTTGATAATCTTTGATACGAGACCAAGTCAATCCAATATATCGAAATCATGTTTAAATTTCAATATTATATATAGTTAAATCATAAATTTAAAAAATTATAAAATAAATTTAAGGTATATATATATATATATATATATATATATATAAACAAATAATAATATAATTTATTTTTATGCTATGTAAAGGACTATTGGTTTAAGTCAAGAAGTTTTATTACCAACAAAGATTAACACATTTGTTCAAGTCTTTTACCCACACTTGTTGTAGCTTGGGTTTAATTCTCAAATTCTTCTTGTTGATAAGCAATATATAAATTTCATTATAAATACTCGTTGAGGTTAGTAGTGTGCTCCAACCTTGCACGAATGCATGCTTCCCCTAATCTAAACTTTAAATTATATGAAAAAAAAAAAAAGAGTCAAGAAGTCTTATTAATCATTCCTAATTGTCAAAAAAATAATATAAATTTTAAAGGAACGTGGTACATCAGGCCAGAATTGGACAATATAAAGTATAACTCAAACTTGAAACATATTAGCTCTAATTTCTAAAACTCGAACTGGTCGAAATTAACTTTAAGGTAGGACAAGTTAGTTGGATGAGATAACTCCCCCAAAGAAAAGTTGTTTCGGAATTAATGGGTTATGATTGTCAAACCAAATTAAATTACAAAAACGACATTTTTATGAATAAAAATGATTTTTGGTTAAACTAAAAGTTCAAACTTATTTACACATTTATCCGATTATTTTAAAACCAACAACACTCTTCTTATTTCAACCTTTCAAAATCAACTAGCAAGTAAATATTATTAAATTATATAAATAATTTTCTACCCTTTTTTATAATTTAATATGCAAAAATGATATTTTTACATAACCCAAACAAAATAGATTATCATAAAATTATTTTTCAAGAAGCATAACATAAAACTGATTTTATATAATCGATTATTAAAATAATTAATTTTTTTCAATTTATCCAAAAATATTCTTAGATACTCCGCAAAAAAATCTTAATTTTTTTGAAATCTTGGCAGCTGCTTATGAGATTTTGGTGTAGGTTTGTCCGGTTGCCATTGCAAAATATCTTCCTAAATGTTTTGCCAAAGCATTGAATAGGGGACCTACACGCAGTTCTGTCGATATTATCCATATCTGTCTCTTTACTACCAAGTCCCAAATTCTTTCAGGTTTCCTAGTTTTGGCCCGATTGACATATTAATGTCGACAAAGTTGTGGGTGTAAGTACTCTTCAATATGTGTGATCGTCTCTAAAAAGATATCATGCAGTGGGAAATTGGAAAATATAATCTTATGCAGATTACTCAACCTATGATCACTTGTTTTCAAGTTATTACTTCAGCAAGGCATTCGAGATTTTACCAATTTTGACGGGAAAAATTTGCAAACTTAGTTTAATATATACAAGAGGGATCAATTTATATCAATGTAACCATTTTTTACTTACATTCACTTTTAGCCTTTGATCTTATTTACATCTAACAATATATTATTATTTTAATTTTAGTAATAATTTACATCATTAGATAAAAATAAGACCAACGATTGAAAGTAAGTGTAAGTGAAAAGTTATTTAACTCGGTGTAAAATGTAAATAGATCTCTCCTCACACGTTTGTACACGCATATACAGAGATACATATTGTAATTTTAATTCTGTTTGTATAAAAGGTATAGAAATTGTTTAGAGAGTTCACCTTATCTATTATTACTATATCAGTATATAGTATTGCTACCTAATTCTCACTATATTGCCAACAACCTAACCTTGAATGGAGTAGCAGAAATTGAAAAAAATGGTATACTAAGAATGACAAATGAGACCAGCAGATTAATGGGTAATCCTTATTATCCATCACCCTTTCAGTTCAAGAACTCAACAGCTAGTAGAGTTTTTTCCTTTTCTTCGTCATTTGCTCTGGCTATTGTCCCTGAGTATCCTAAGCTAGGTGGAAATGGCCTAAGCTTTAACAATAGCACCTTCTAAGGATCTCAAAGCCCTCCCTAGTTAGTATCTGGGTCCTGTTAATTCAAGTAATGCTGGTAACTTCTCCAACCATCTCTTCGCTGTTGAGTTTGATACTGTCCAAGACTGAGTTTGGAGATGTAAATCTCTTACCGAGAAAATGCAAGAGGTAAGAAAATGCAATAAAACTTGAAAATCTGTTATGAAGAGTTACATCTATTTTTGTTTGGCTAGCGAGAAAATGTAAGAAAACTTAAAAACTTGATCTCTGATTAATTAGGATCTGCTGGGAGGTGTGGTGCTCCTACTAAACCTGACTTAATTTTAGATTAGGATTAAAATGGCATACAATTAATGCCAGTAAACACTAAGTCAAAGCTGGGGTTCTAGATTCAGTCAATAAGGATCGAAAGTTGGGTTTATAACTTTGATCGATGATATGACTGCAAGGTGTAAGTTCAATGCTCACAGACCTAATCCTTTTGTCCCCAATTAATGTTCAATGCCAATTTAAATACTTGGGTCATTTTTCATTTTGATAACTTAAGTGTATGATTCATAAATATAGTAAAACAGACTTAATTATTATTTTATTTGTTAACAGGTAAAAATGGGAGGGGCATGATACATAGAATCCACCCAGAGAAACTCCAAAGCAAGTCTCTAGGACAACTAACGTCCAGGTAAAATGGATAAGAATGGTATGAAAACGACTAAAGATCAGTCTTCTTTTCTCAAGTCTTCCCAGTTCAATTTAGAAAGCCAAAGAAAATTGCCAATGCTAGCAAAATATGGTAGTCACCACCACGGTTGTCAGACTCATGAGTCTACATAGACTCGTGGAGCGTACGTAGACTCGACACGTAGACTCGTAAAAGTCTACCTAATATAAAAAAAAATATAAATAGCATATATATTTAACATAAAATAATAACATCATAATCATAAAACAATTATTATTATTACTATTACTATCATTATTATTACTACTATTACTACTATTATTATTATTATTACTACTATTACTATTACTATTATTATTATTATAATTATTATTATGATAATGATGATGTAATAGGACCTATGGAGTTTACTAGCCAAACTTTTTGATGGTGTTCCTTTGTTTTTAATTTTAACTATATGGGCCTTTAGGGCCCAAACCCCTCTTCATCCCTAACCTAGAGACAATGAGATAGAAGAGTCATCCTAGAGTAAACAGAACCAGAAACGGCGCACAAAAGGAGGGGCCTTCACGCGACTGCCTTTGCATAGACGAGAGACGGCAGGCACGCGACAGGCTTAGCAGGAAGCAGAGACACAGTGGCTCGCGGCAAACTCACAGGGATGGGGAGGAGCAGCTTCACGCGGTGGGGGTCCGCGGTGGTGCGCCAGTTTACGGCTCTGTTCGTTGTGGAGATTCAAGTGAATGCCCAGTGGCGTTGCAAACTCAGTGACTCGCACCTAGACTCGCGAGTTTGAGCGAGTTTGACCGAGTCTAACCGAGTCTGGTCAGAAACCGATTCTACCTGCGAGTTAACCAGTTTTGCCTACCTAGAAACGTACACTCGGACGATTCTATGAGTCAACTCGCGAGTTTGACAACCATGGTCACCACCACAGAATCCTAGACCAAAAGTAACCGAGGCAGTTATGCTGAATATACTCTTAGATAATGGGATGTGGTTCTACAACAAAGAAGAGAAGACAAAAAAAATGCGCAATCTCCAAGGCGTGTGAGGACACTGGACTTTAGGTTCGATTCGCCCCCACCAATCTCTATCTAGATTGGATGCAACAGGTATTTACAGCGAATCCCTTTCAGTATACAATGGAACAATCTTGATTTGGTTTGCACACTCTAAACCAAACGTATCGTCAATGACAATTTACAGAACAATAATCTCCTTAACTCTCTCTGCGCATAAGAGAGAAAAGAAGGTTGATTTGGAATGGATAAGACTTCACAATTTCGTCAACCTTTCCTACATGCAGAGTGGTTCTATTTATAGACCAACTCATGCCACTTGGTGAATGGAAACAACCTTTCATTAATTGAAAGAAGGAATGCAACCTTTCATGCATGTATCTTTTGATGTATAGACACATACGCTCATGATATAACACACCTATTAGGAAGGATTTTAAACTCAAGAAGAAACACCTTTCCTCTTGTGTGTTTTAGGACTTCCATATTTTGCAAATCCCTCATAATCCCCCACCATTTTCAAAATAAACTCAAATCCCATTATTCCGGAAATCGCATGCTTTCAGACAAAGGTATCTCGAGGATTTGAACCTTTGCTTAGTAAGAAATGGGTTTCACTCGTCCCGAATAAAATGGTAGACAAGCTTTGAACCAAATGTTCATTAGAAGGGGCGTGCATAACTTACACATGAAATTTCGGTACCATTGAACGACGTGAAAGCCGACACTTTTGATGAGGCATTGTGTCTTGTATTCTTTTCAAGAGAGCTTTAAAAGTCAAGCCCTTAACTCCAAGAAGCGGCCCCACTTCACTCTTATATAGATAGACTCTATCGGAAGCGCCCCCATAATTAAAGCACTTCAGCATATATATGCTATAGGTCTATTAAGAGCAAAAGCTTGTCCTCCCTCTATATTTCCTTATGGTCCAAGTACTTTTTAACCTTGAGATGTATCTATTGTCAAGTATTTGCAATTACTCTAATAGTATACTTTGGCCACATTGAACTCAAGACTTGATGCTACTCAAGTGTGAGTTGGGTTTCCACCATTGGTGATCATTTAGATGTGGGCTTGAGTCCCATCTCTAATGATGCCTTCAACACCATTTCCCTTGTCAGTTCCTTCGTCAAAGATCTGCAAGATTCCTTTCTGTTCGTACAGAAACTATGGGTATTACTCCATTTATAATTAATTCCTTCACATAGCTATGTCATAGTCCAATCTGCCTGGACTCTCCATTATATACCTGCCAATATGCCTTTGATAATGCTAACTAACTATTACCATGTATGGATACTGGCGCCCTTGACTTTGGCCAAATTGATATTCCATACAACAAATTTCTAAGCCATTTAGCCTTTTTTCTACTTGCAGTAAATGCTATGAATTCTGCAGTCATACTGGAGCCGACAATGTAAGTCTTTTTTTTGGAACCCCAAGAGTTAGCACCCCCACCATGTGTGAAGACCAACCGCTTGTTGAAGCATGGTCTTCTTATCCAATTGGCATATGTGTATCCTTCCAACACCAAAGGATAACCATTATAGTTTAAACTATAGTTCATTGTCCCCTTCAGGTATTTTCAATACTATTCAGACATCATGCCAATTGTCTTTACTTAGATTACTTGTATACCTACTTAATCTACCTATAACATATGCAATGTCTAGTCGAGTACATATCATGACATACATCAAGCATCCAATCATTTTGAGTATTCAAGTTGTGCTACTGAACTACCTTTATTTGGTACTATATTAGTGTTATGATCAAAGGGAGTAACATGTTGACAATCAAAGTGATCAAATTAATTTAATATCTTTTCTATATAGTGAGATTGGGACAAACCTATATTCTCACCATGGTTTATTATTCTTATTCCTAGAATCACATTAGCTTCCCCTACGTCTTTCATATCAAAATTACTAGATGGAAAACTCTTAGTTTCTTCTACCTCATCTAGATCAGTACCAAAAATTAACATATTATGTTCATACAAACAAATCATGACACCTTTTCTATTATGGAATTTACTATAAATAAACTTGTCAGATTCATTTATTTTATATCCATTAGCTAGCACAAGTTAATCAAACTTTTGATGCCATTGTTTAGGAGCTTGTTTAAGTCCGTACAATGACTTATTTAATTTACATCCCTTCTTTTCTTGACCATTAACAACAAACCCTTTCAGTTGTGTGATATACACCTCTTCATCTAATTACCCATTTAAGAATACCGTTTTCACATTCATTTGACGAATGACCAACATATAGATGAACGCAAGTGGCAATAGCACTCTAATCGAGGCAACTTATTGCCAAAGCTGCATATGAATCAAAATAGTCAATGCCCTCTTTTTGTGTAAATCCCTAAGCAATTAGTCTTGTCTTAAACTTATATATGGTTCCATCTACCTTCATTTTCCTTTTGAAAATCAAGGAAAATCCATTTACAACCTATTGGTTTGGAACCGGATGGGAGGTCTATTAATTTCCACGTTTTATTCCCCATTATCGAGTCTATTTACTATTGTATAGCTTCTTTTTTGAAAACGGCATCTTGAGACTTATTGTCTCTTCAAATGTTTCTAGATCACTTTCTGTTTTATAATAGAATGGTCATAACTGTCTATGGACTCTCTTGTTCCTTCTATAAGGAGCAAGAAAAGTCTGGTCTGTAAGTTTTTTCTTTCCTAGCTCTCTGACTTCTTCTAAGTTTTGAACCTTCCAAAGTATCGTTATTAGATACATTGGTTTCCGGATTATGTGCATTACGATGAACATTATCCCTGTGACTTGGAATTGAGTTAAACCTATCTTCTTGAAAGATTGCATCCCTAGACTCAATTACCGTATTTCCAGAATATGAGTCCTTAGATTCTATAACCATGAATCTATTTGCTTTTCTATTTTTAGCATAGCCCAGGAACACACATTCAATTCCCCTTTCATCTAAATTTTCTTCTTTGGTTAAGGAACTTTCACTATCACCCCTACAACCCCAAACTTTGAAATAGTTGAGGTTGGGCTTTCTAATTTTCCTAGAGCTCATATGGGGTTTATCTTGTCCATTTTGCTGGGAACTCTATTCAAGATATAACAAGCCGTCAACAAGGCTTCTTCCCAATAACCTTTTGCTACACCAGAATAGAATAACATGACATTTAAAATTTCTTCTAATACCCTATTTTTCCTTTCAGCTATATCGTTTTGTTGTAGGGAATATGATGCAGTTGTTTGGTAAATTATTCTAGTAGACTCAAAATAACTAGGGTTATATAATTATGCTACTTTTATAACTCCTAAAGCATTTAACAAATGTCTCATAACAAATAACTTTAATTTACCTATACAATATAGCATCATATATAAACATCACAACATATGGGTAATTGAACACATGTGAACACTCAATTCAATGTTCAGGAGATGGTCTGATAGTTCAAACGCCTCCCCTGTTTCCCTTGCGTCGTGGGTTCAATACCCGCTGGACGCATCTTTTCCAATTTTATCCGTTATTTTAAAAACCATTGTAATAATAAAAGATTCAAAATCACAAACTCCAGAATCGAACCCGTGCCCTGATATATTCTCAAGCGTTGCAAGACCGCTAGACCGAAGCATAGCTTAATGCCATTAATCAACCGTTATTAGTCTTTAAGGGCTAACAACACGCAACTTTCTAGAAAGGTACAATTTCTGGGTGCCACCCCTACAGCCAGCCGGGTCAACCAGACCCGTTTTCCAGTGAACCGGATTCACACGATCCTATATTGACCCACATTCATTTTTGGTCATTCAACCCAAAACTAAACATATTATTACTATATCCGTCTTGGATTCATGTCTAACCATGTTCTAAGGCAAATCAAGTTAATTATCATAATAGAAAGCAAACAAGCCAATAATCTAAAATCATTAAGGTTTTCTATAATTTTCCTCTATGAACATTCATGTCTATCTTGATAACTTAGAACAATTCGAATCATCCATAACCTTTCTAAAATATATGGAAGTAAGAAACAATTATCATCTTATATCTACATGTTCATGCACATATGTAGTATAAGATTGTCAACTCTAAAACCAATTGATTCTTGCATGAAACAACAATTTCATTTGTGCATGTATTTGATATTATCATTCACATCTATGACTTTTCTATCAAAATAGAGCAACATACATGCATGTATCATAAACCAAATATATTCATGCTTATCAAAACTCACATATTAGAATGAAGTCTAAATCATGTATCTAAGCCTTTAATGCCACCTATAAGCAATACCTATTTTATGCATCAATAAACTATCATAAAGACATCAATGACAACATCTCTAGAACATCATGCTTTTCATATATTTTGTAAAGAAACGTTTACCGTTCTCAATGGGCTTTAACGGAGAAACAACCATTCTTACTTTTCTAGCCTTGTTATGTTCAGAACATACATCATCATCAATGTTATAAGAAGAAAGACCGTCTTCTTATGCCATAGCAGAAACTTGCCACCATTGAACCTCTCTAGTTTCACAACGAAGTCAAAAGTCATCTCTCTTCAATGTTGCAAAAGCCATTATTATAGAACGAATAATCGAACCTAAAGATTATTAGATATTGGGGTATGGTTCTGCAACAAAGAAGAGAAGACAAAGAAAATGCGCAATCGCCAAGGCGTGTGAGGACACTAGACTTTAGGTTCGATTCGCCCCCACCAATCTCTATCTAGATTGGATGCAACAGGTGTTTACAGGGAATCCCCTTCAAAATACAATGAAGCAACCTTGATTTGGTTTGCATGACAATTTCGTCCACCTTTCCTACATGCAGAGTGGTTTTATTTATAGACCAACTCATGCTACTTGATGAAGAGAAACAACCTTTCATTAATTGAAAGAAAGAATACAACCTTTCATGCATGTATCCTTTAATGTATAGACACATATGCTTATGATATAATACACATATTAGGAAGGATTTTAAACTTATGAAGAGACACCTTTCCTCTTATGTGTTTTAGGACTTCTATATTTTGGAAATCCCTCACAATCCCCCACCATTTTCAAAATAAACTCAAATCTCATTATTCCGAAAATCGCATGCTTTCAGACAAAGGTATCTCGGGGATTTGATCCTTTGCTTAGTAAGAAATGGGTTTCACTCGTCCCGAATAAAATGATAGACAAGCTTTGAACCAAATATTCATTAGAAGGAGCGTGCATAACTTATACATGAAATCTCGGTACCATTGAACGACGTGAAAGCCTACACTTTTGATGAGGCCTTGTGTCTTGTATTCTTTTCATGAAAGCTTTAAGAGTCAAGCCCTTAACTCCAAGAAGCGGCCCCACTTCACTCTCACATAGGTAGACTCTATCAGAAGCGCCCCCATAATTAAAGCACTTCAGCATATATATGCTATAGGTCCATTAAGAGCAAAAGCTCATCCTCCCTCCTATATTTCCTTATGGTCCAAGTACTTTTTAACCTTGGGATGTATCTATTGTCAACTATGTTGTCAATAGAGCCGCGATTGCGCGCTATCGCGGAATAGCGGTGCTGCTTGGAGGGTGGCTGCGACGCAAAACCCAGGTGCGGTGCTATTTGCTCTAGCGGCTCTCGCGGCCTGACGCGGCCGCTACAGGGGGCTTGAGGTGAAATGCCCTCTTTGCCCTCATTTTTTATCGGTTGAGTCCTTTTTTTTTGGATTTTCGATCATTTCTTCTACCCTTAGAATTTTAGGTTAAACACCCATTCTCTCCCACCTTCGACAAAGACCTCCTCACCTCCTCCTCTACTCCAGCGAGCCTTCTCTGCCACCTTCATCTCCGGCGACGGCTGCTGGGTTTTCCGGCGACGACAGGTACCTGCTGTAAATCTGCGAGCCTTCTCTCACCTCTATTTCTCTAAGGTGCTCTCTGTTTCTCTGCACTTGTCCTTGCTCCTTTCTCTCCTCTATGAATCATCACTTGTACTTATTTTGATTTTTGAATACTTTTAGAACTTGAAGTTAAATTGGTAGTTAAGTACTTATGTTATACTTTTTGAAGTGGAGACATCATACTTTTTGAATGTTAGTGACTATTGAGTATTTTGAATGTTATGACTACCCCTTTAATTTTGTGTATTTTTCTGTTTTTGAGTATTTATGTATATAATATAAAATATTTAAGCTGTTTTCTAGTCTTCGCAATAGCGGTCATCCCGCTACCGCTATCCCGCTATAGCATTTTTGGGCTCGGCCGCTCCGCGCCGCTATTTGGGATTGACAACATAGACAAATACTTTCAATCACTCTAATAGTGTACTTTGGCCACATTGAACTCAAGACTTGATGCTGCTCAAGTGTGAGTTGGGTTTCCACCATTGGTGATCATTTAGATGTGGGCTTGAGTTCCATCCCTAATGATGCCTTCAACACCATTTCCCTTGTCAGTTCCTTTGTCAAGGATCTGCAACATTCCTTTCTATTCGTACAGAAATTATGGATATTACTCCATTTATAATTAATTCCTTCACATAGCTATGTCATAGTCCAATCTGCCTAGACTCTCCATTATATACCTGACAATATGCCTTTGATAGTGCTAACTAACTATTACCATGTATGTATACTGGCGCCCTTGACTTTGGCCAAATTGATATTCCATACAACAAATTTCTAAGCCATTTAGCCTTTTTTTCTACTTGCAGTAAATGCTATGTATTCTGCAGTCATGGTGGAGCCGACAAAAGATAGGAGGTGACATCCAAAAGTTGTGTGGTTCAAGAAAGTTGCGTTCCAAGTAGCTTATATATAAATAACGGTGAAACAATGGAAGTTGTTACTTGCGTCTTGGTGGTTTAATGCATGGTGTGGTGCTCGTTCGGGCACAGGTTCAAATTCTAACTTTGGGATTTTGAGAACCTTTTTTCTAACCTTTTTAAATAAAACGAAATGATTCAGAAAAATGAAAAGTTGTGCCTTCTGGGATTCGATCCCTGGACCAGTTGATTCTATTCCAACGTGGTGACCACCAGGACAATGTTTCAGTTATGTTTTTATTTGGTTATTAATAATATATATCCCTACGTTATAATTTGGATGTTATATTTATAATTTATTTTATAAATTTTTTACTAGTTCCAAATAAGGAAAATAAATCTTAGACTGTAAAGCATATGTTCAATTACCAAGAAGTTGTGGTGTTTATATATGATATTGTATTATGTGGGTAATTGAAGTTATTAGTTATGAGACTTTTATTAAGTGCTTTAGAAGAAATAGAATAGGAGAATTTTGTAATCCTAGTTACTTTGATTCTACTAGAAAAATTCACCAAGCAACTGCACCTTATTCCCTACAACAAAACGGTATAACTGAAAGAAAAAATAGGGTATTAGAAGAAGTGGTAAATGCCAATCCTATTCTGGTCTAGCAAAAGGTTATTGGGGAGAAGCCATGTTGACGGCTTGTTATATATTAAATAGAGTTCCAAACAAAAGGAACAAGATAACCTCATAGGAGCTCTGAAAAAGTAGAAAGATTTCAACTATTTCAAAGTTTAGAGTTGTAGGGGAATAGTGAAAGTTCTTGAACCAAAGAGGAAAAAGTTAGGTAAAAGGGGAATTGAATGTGTGTTCCTAGGCTATGCTAAAAATAGCAAAGCATATAGATTCATGGTTATAGAATCTAATGACTCATATCCAGTAAATACAACAATTGAGTCTAGGGATGCAATCTTTCAAGAAGATTGGTTTAACTCAATTCCAAGTCACAAGGATAATGTTCATAGTAATACACAGAATCCGAAAACCAATGTATCTAATAACGATACTTTGGAAGGTTCAGAACTTAGAAGAAATCTGAGAGCTAGGAAAGAGAATACTTACGGACTAGACTTTTTCATGTTCCTGGTTGAAGGAACAGGAGTCCATAGAAAGTTATGGACCAATCTGTTATAATAAAGAAAGTGATTCAGAAACATTTGAAGAGACAATAAAGTCTCAAGAAGCTATGGACCAATCTGTTATAATAAAGAAGCTATACAATAGGAAATAGACTCAATAATGAGGAATAAAACGTGAAAATTAGTAGACGTCTCACCTGGTTCCAAACCAATAGGTTGTAAATGGATTTTCAAAAGGAAAATGAAGGTAGATGGAACCATAGATAAGTTTAAGGCAAGACTAGTTGCTTAGGGATTTACACAAAAAAGAGGGCATTGACTATTTTGATACATATGCATCTGTGGCAATAATTGCCTCAATTAGAGTGTTATTGGCACATGCGTCCATCTATATGTTTGTCATCCGTCAAATGAATGTGAAAACGGTATTCCTAAATGGGGAATTATATGAAGAGGTGTTATCACACAACCGGAAGGGTTTGTGGTTAATGGTCAAGAAAAGAAGGTGATTTGGAATGGATAAGACTTGACAATTTCGTCAACCTTTCCTACATACAGAGTGGTTCTATTTATAGACCAACTCATGCCACTTGGTGAATGGAAACAACCTTTCATTAATTGAAAGAAGGAATGCAACCTTTCATGTATGTATCCTTTGATATATAGACATATACGTTCATGATATAACACACATATTAGGAAGGATTTTAAACTCAAGAAGAGACACATTTCCTCTTGTGTGTTTTAGGACTTCCATATTTTGGAAATCCCTCACATATACGTCAGTGGGGCTTGTGAGATTGTATATAGCAGTTACCATTATTATCAGTTGTTCTCGATATGAAGGTCAAGACATCATATCATGCACCATGATCTACAGATCCAAAGGGATAACTGTAACTACAAACTTTGACCATCAGAAAATTGAACAGATGTAATTTTAAATGAGATCAAATATATATAGTATCTTCCTGGACAGATGAAAAGCCAAATTTAACTTGGCACTAACTTCAAGTTAATTTATACTTTTGAGTGAACTGTGGGCAAAGGCTTTATCTTTTCCAGAAACTTTTCTGCTTCAATGAAACCAAGTGGTCCGAAAGACAAGTATTTTATACATCGCCATCTGCTTAAGTTCATGAAGTGGCAAGTTTAAGTATTCAGTATCAGTAGCATATAGGACATGCTTAAGCATACAGTAACCAGAAAGATGAATAGGCACCTGGGTGTATAGGGTAGCGCCAAACAATGGAGGTGTAGGTGGTTAACAGAGTTCAATGGAGGCTGATGAAAGCCAAATCTGTCAGAAAGAAGGTAACATAAAGAATCACATGGTAATGTTTTGTTCTATGAAGCACATACACAAACACGGACACCGACATGACATGACACGACACGAACACGGACACAGACATCGGCAATGTCCAAAATATAGGACACCACGATATATATATATACACATATATTTGTGTATGTCAAATCAAATAAAATTAAATATAAGCATCATTATAAAAGAACTAAATTGAGAATCGATATTTATATATTCATCATCTCAAAACAACCTGTTAAGCATTACATTTTCCCTATGATAATGAGTCTTGCAAAAAAAAAAAATAATAAGAGATATCATTATAAAATTTTAGGTGTCAAACCACATAGAAGTATCAGTTAAGTGTCCAAGCCGAGTCCGCGACAACAAAAAATAATTTTTAAATCGATGCTTGACAAGGAGTGTCGGACACGTGTCGCACACGTGTGTCTGACACTCGGACACCCCTAAAGGCAGAAGTGTCGGTGCTTCATAGGTTTTGTTTAAGTACAACAATTGACTTCAGGTCAAATCAACCTCCTGCTTTAAACCAATGGGGCAGTTATCTGTATCCTTTTCTTGTTCTTGTTTGTCTAGTCATAGAATTCTATTCTTGTTAAAGTTCACAGAGTTTGTTCATTGTTAGTAATCCTGGCTTCACTAGTATATTCAAAGATCAAAATCTTATTATTATTATTATTTTAAAATCACAATGTGATTGATCCATAAAGGTAACAGTACAAAAATGGACATTCAGTCCAGAACCTCTGTCTATATAACCCTTCATTTTCTAACTCAAAATTTCTCCATAGTTACCTAGAATGTTAAATAGAACATATAACGCCAGACAACACACTCAACAAATAATAAGACATTACCCCCCTCAAATGTTTATTCAACAAATTTTCTCCATGTTTTAAGCGCGAAGACAATTATAGCCAATACAGGATTGCAGCATAATATAGTGTGTCCATGTAGAAGGTGCACAAGTAGTTTTGACAAGTAGAAAACATTTCTGCTTCATAAAAAACTATTGAACAGAGCGTTGCGTTAAAAAAAGTATCATAAGAGCAGTTTAGACTTTGCCACCGAAAACCAGAACCCAAGTTATATAATATAGCCTTACAGGTATGAAACCAAGAATGCAAGTTATAGTTAGTGGCAGTTGAAATGGGCATTCTGGATCAATCTAATAGTACCTACTTGAAAAGGAGAAAATAATAATAAAGAACCCGAATACCTGTAGTGCTTGGATTGAGGTGCATCTCTAAGTAATAACGTTCTCCCCACCTCTAACATGTGACTTACTGGATAAAGTAGGCAATCATGAAATTAGACCATGCAGGCAGGCATATATGAACATATTTTAAAGGAGAAATTATACCGACTTCGCTTGAGGTTTGCCTTAATTATAACTGACATTCCTCTTTGTTTTAAAAGTTACACTCACTCACTCCTAATAACATCGACATCAATAGAGGAGCTTGATGTAATTTCTAAACCAAGAGGGGTGTGAGGTGTAATTAAGGGAATTTCCCTTATTTTAAACTTTGAAGTGGCAGCAGGAATTAGTCTACTTACCCAAAGAATAGTGTTCAGTTTTTGTTTGGAGGTGTTTAACAGTAGGAATGTGCTCCACAGGAATTATTAAGTAATGCCTAATAAACGTTAAAATAGGAACAAGAAAAGAAAACAAGTGACGATGTAAGTAAATTAGTGGGAGTCAAAGGCGTATCAGAAATTAATTTGAATGAGAGTGAGTACCTGAAAGCAGAAGGATTAATGTCCTGGAAAGCGACAACCTTATCATCCTGCATTTTCCGATTACCAAACTGAATCAATCATCATAAGAGAAAAGAAAAGAGAACTCAAAAATTAATTAAGATAAAAAAGAGCGACAGACGGAGTGGAGAAGAGGAGTGGAGCTGGAATTCGTGGCTATTTCACAGAAAATACACGACGCTCCTGCTCCGATTGCTCCCGCCATATTTTGCCCTAACGCTAACTATCGCATCGCATTGGAAATTTTGGAATTGGGATTGGTTACTGACATGGAACTCAACTTCGAAATGTAAAGTCCTCTGGCTACAATATAATGAATAGATGATCCGATTGACTCACTTTTCAAAACTACTTACCCATATAATTTTTGGTTTAAATTATGAGTGAAGATCTAAATTAGTTGCTCAAAATTTTTGAGAACCCACTTTTAGTTTCTAAAAAAAATAAATTAATCAATTAGTCCCTCAAATTTATAAACACGGGACACATTAGTCCCTAGGTTTAGTTATGACGTCCATTTAACTGCCTACGTGTCCTACTAACCATCATACCTAATTCGTTAGTGGTCGTGTGTGACATATGACGAATTTCCTCCGTGAAAAACGTATAAAAAGTGAAAAAATATGCAGAATTTTAAAACCCAAGTTACCAGAAAATTATGCACTTTTTTCACTTTTGATTCATTTTTTACGGTGAAATTCGTCATAGACCACGCAGAATCACTAACGGGCCAAGTAGGATGGTTCATGGGACACGTAGGCAAGTAAATGGATGTCGGAACTAAACCTAGGGACTAATATGTTCCGCGTTTGTAAATTTGAGGGACTAAATGGTTAGTTTATTTTTTTAGGGACTTCACTCTTAAATTATTTATCAAACTAGCAGCATACCCTCCTAAGTTGCATATTACAATTTTTTCCAAAAGCAAAATTGAAAATCAATGTTTTTTTACCTAAAAAATAAGTGAAAAAGTAAATTATATACCAATATTGAGACAGTTATAAACCATACAAACTGATACAAATCATATGAAAGATAGAAATGAGACCATTCTCGATTGTATCATTTACAAGATGGACATAAATGCAAACTCAAAATAGTGTGTGTATATGGTATTTACGTTGATATTGAGTAAAATATCAAACTGAGGCAAGGCAAACACAGATGGACAAACACGGCAACTCTCAGAACTGTTGCTAATGTAGGGTTTTAAAATTAATTTTAAACTGTAGCACATATTACTAAAGGAATATCAACCAACAAACATTACTAAAAGATACAAAGGCAATACAATGCACGACCAAATAGCACCCAGAAACATATTTATACATCAACTCTAACCAACTAATTGCAGTATACCAAACAACTTGAGCACTAAATGTCTGTTGTATTTAAAGAGGAACAAATAGATGAAGTTGATAAGCGATGCTCATCTAATATATATACAATGAGGGAAGACCAATGTTAGTTTATAACAAAACAAACCACCTGCCCACTACTCTTTCTTCCTTTGTGCCTTCTTTCCTAGTCTTGAGATTTTGTTCTGAAATTGAACCCCTCTCACCGGCAGAGCAAAGAGTGCAGCAGACAATGTGAGTCATGAACTATAAAACTTAAAACGGATAGAAATATATAAAACTTAAAATTTTCTCACATACGAACTACATATGAGAATCCACTCTGTTTAAGAAAACTTATCATTTTGTGGTATAACTTTTCCAAACCCTTACAACTTGTATAATTGAAGTCATCTCTGCACATAGAAGAGACTCAAATATAACTCTAGTTGTTGGTTCAAGGAATACATGGAAATTTTGGAATTGGGATTGGTTATTGACATGGAACTCAACTTTGAAATGTAAAGGCCTCTCGCTACAATATCATGAATAAATGATCAGATTGACTCACTTTTCAAAACTATTTACCAATATAATTTTTTGTTAAAATTATTTATCAAACTAACATACTTTTAGCCATGTGGAATATTTTATTATTTTTTACCTGACACCGAAAAATGTTATTTGATCAGTATTTTTTAAAAACGCTACTGTCAGTAGTGTTTTTACCAGCTACGTGACACAATTTGGTTCGTTGTAAAAAAATTAAAGCTGTCAAGTTTAACATCGGCTCGCTAAAGGCCAAAGGCTGACGCTAGATACCCATTATCAATTATCAATATTTTCAATTTTAAAAAAAAAAAAATAGCAGTTTTCTACAAAAAAAAATATATTTTGAAATAAAAGAAATAAAACTTAGGCTAAAATATACTTTTGGTCCTTTATCTTTTTGTCAAAATTCATTTTGGTCATTTATCTTTTAAAAGAGTCATTTTGGTTCTTTATTTCTCTAACGTCACACAAAGTGATCCTTTCCGTCAGGTCTGTTAAATCTATTGACAGAAACTTCTGACGTGGCAGACATCCCTCAACTCTGACCAATGAGGTGGAGCCACATGTCACTCTTCTTCTTTCCCAAGTGAGTGTTCTTCCCCAAATGAAACCCTAGAAAATTCAAATGTGCAAAAGGGTTTCTTCCTATTCCTGGTTCTAGAAGCTTCTTCAATTGAAGGTGGAGAAGAGCAATTGTGTAGTTGCAAGTGTTCAAATCTGGGTCTATTTCTTTTATGTTCTACCAAATTTTCGATTCTTGCACTTTGTTTCATTGCTGAGAAAGATTGCAAGGATGGAAGAGAACAAGTTCGCAGAGAATAAATGATGTTGAACGCTGATTTATATATTATGTTGAACGTAGAGAATTCAGAAGTTGCAAATGTTGAATGTTGATTTATTGCACTTCTGATGTTGAACACAGAGAATATAGGCAATCAACTTTCTTAGTCCGGTTCTTCTCTGATTTATTCTCTTGGTGTTTCAGGTTGTAATTAATGAGGTTGAACGCCATTTGTTTAACATGTTTGCAGAGAATGGAAGAGAGAGAGAGAGGTTCAAGGTCCAGATTCCAGCGAAATGCCCAGATTCCGACGGATCTCCGACAGGTCAGAGTGAAAAGCGTGCCATGTCACTTGTCCATATCGTCACTTAACTGTCACATATCATTAACGGCGTAAGTAACAGATCTGACGAAAAGGATCACTTTGTGTAACGTTAAAGAGATAAAGGACCAAAATGAATCTTTTAAAAGATAAAGGACCAAAATAAATTTTGACCAAAAGATAAAGGACCAAAAGTATATTTTAAACTAAAACTTATTTACGTCTAAGCCATAATTCATTCCCTTGAGTTTGGCTCAAGGAATCTATACTATATACAATTGAGAATAATCTCAAGAAAGAAACTTACAAGTGTCAAGCTCTCCTTAAACTCCTCTCCCATGTGTCATCCTTTAAAGCATTCCCTCCAAAAAAAAGTATGATATGTTACAACCTCATACAATTGACATCCACAATTTATTGTCTGCAATCAGCCTACCATTTTTTTAGGGGGGAATATTTGGATTGTTTATTATATTTACGGAATGTTTTAATTTGTTGGTATGAATTTGGTGCTACGTTTTAATTTCTGATTTAAAAAATGGTGGGAATAATCAATATCAAATATTAATGTAAATATTTTTTTTGAATCAAAACCATTACAAAATGCTAATAAATGGATCAGATTAATTATTTTCAAAAAAAGGTCAATACTGTATGCATATGTATTTCCATAATTTCCATATCAGTTACAATTATCATAATTAATTCTGTCTTTCCCATATTTGCTAGAATATGCATTGATACTGCTCCCAAAAAACATTCAAATGTTTCCCCTTTGAAATCATACAAACATAATTCGTCAGAATCCATCAGAATCAATATTTGAATCATCATTTCCATTTTGCCTATTGTAATATTAATATGGTCCTTCTATTTAGTTTTTGTCAGCATATCAATTACAGAAGGAAAGAATTTCATTGCATTAAAGCACACACATATTTCAAATTCAAAACAATCCACATTATAAAGACATAGAATTTATAAAAGCAAATAAAAACAAAAACAAATCAGATACACAAGTGAGTCAGTGTATAAAGGACAAAATTTCAATTGAAAGCGAATAAATGAAAATCGGTTACATAAGGAAAGAATCGGAATGTACTAAAATATGAATATTTCAAATTCAAATCAAAGCAATTCATGGGCATGTGTATAAAAGCGAATAAAAGCAAATCACCCGATAATGCATTTCAAACAGTAATTTCATCCTCAAACTATTTTCGTGGGCATGTGTATAATTCTCCTCCATTGCGACTATCACTTCAAACTTCAAACTTTTGGTTGAAGGTAGATTTTTGTTTTTCTATTTTATGATTAATCTTTATTATATTTCAATCTTTAGTATTTTTAATCTTAACATTTGTATTTATTAATTTTTTCCATTTTGTTGTAACCTTCATATTATTATTCTTTTGTACATCAATATTAACTTTCCATTCTTCTCCTCCGCTGTGGCTATCACTTAAGAGTTTTGATTGAAGGCGACTTTTTGTTTTTATATTTTATGATTAATCTTTTCAATATTTTTAATCTTAATATCTCTATTTATTGGTTTTTGTATTTTGTTATAGGGGCTGATATCTCGCTTCATTTGTATGCTCCTGTGACCAATAATATTCCTCATATTCCTCTTAAGGATTGGTAGGTGGAGATTAAGCATATCCTTTGGGAGGCTAATCAAGTAGCAGAATTCCTTGCCAAGCAGAGCATTAAGGGTCAAGATAAGTGAAGAGTTTGGGAGCAGCCTCCCCCAGAGTTTGCTCAAGAGATCCTTGCTGATTCTATATATGTCTATTATGTTTCCTAGGCTTTAGTTTTTCTTATGAAGAAATATCGTGAATAACAAAATTTAGTTAGCTTATTTTTTGATTCAACATCTTCCAAAAATTTATGTCTGAAATATCAAATTCTGTTGAGACTATGAATATTTCTACATTTCAGGTTAAAGTTATGAGTTATACAAGCAATAGTATCTTCATAAACATTTATTTTTTAAATAATAGACAAAAGATCTCTTCCATTTTTATTAAAATTTAATTCTTTAAATATCATTCACTCACTAAAATTAAATGCTCAATCAGAAATTGATTTTTTAACACGTAATTACATATTAATTAATTCTAATATGATTTTAATATTTAAAAATATAACTAGATATGTAATATTAATTAAAATAAAATTTGAATTCAAAATTAATAGTGATAAAAATTAATAATAAATAGGTATAGCTAAATATATGATCAAGATTTAAAAAATTACTTTTGTTAATAATAAATTCAAATAAAATTTCTAATTTAATAATACAAATGATTGACGGCACTTGATGATGCTATCATGAAATAAATCATACATTTCCTGTTACTACATTTACATATATTGACTAAAACATTTTGACGTAATAACCAACAAAAAATTAACAATCTCTTTCAGAATTTGTTTTACTATTTTATAAGAACATATATTTCATAATAATTAATCGTTTAATAGGATTTCTTTTAATTTCTTCCTGTTAATTAAATTGGATTCAGGGTGTAATTAATATAAAATATCTATTAGATGAAAGAGCAATACAAGGTATTACCGTATAAAACAATCAAAATACATTTAATTAGCATTTATTGGTTCAACTTTATCTTAAATCTTAAATCTATAGTATATTACCAGTCTCATAATTTTGTTATATTTGAATTATTTATCAATTTAAAAATTAAAAAGACATTAAATTTTTATTATTTTATTATTGTCTATTATTACTTTTCTGTTTAACAAAAAAACAATAATAAATGAAATTATAATTTATCAAAGGATTCTATTAATAAGTAGTGTAACGGGATTATTAGTTAATAAATCAGTAAGTTGAAACTTCAAAAAATAAATTGTCATTTTAGTTTCGGTAAATAAATTTTAAAAATTAAAAAGACAAAAGTTTCTTAATTTTATTATTGTCTATTAATATTTCTTTTTGTCTCATAAGAATGGAAGAGAATTGGTGAATATTTATATGATGCAAATAGAAATTATATAATAAAACCTATTGATATATAGGTCACAAGAGGTAAATATATCTTACCCAGCGATAAAAATTTATATAAATAGTATTACTATTTTTACTTAAAAGCATAATAATATTTTCATAACCATCTATCAATACTTAAGTAATAGAGTAAAACAATATTATAGCCTTATAGGATTGGACATTTTACATGGAATAACATTATCATATATTTTGTCAAAAAAAAAAAACTTATCATATAAATTATTATAGATGGATATTTTAATAGAAATAACACATTTTACAATACTTAAGTTATCAATAATTAATTTTAGTTTTTTTAGAAAAAAAAAATTTATTAATATTTAATGTAATGTGAGTTATTAATAAGACTTTTATTTTAAATTATTGTAATTTTTATTCCTAATTCCTACAAAGGCATAATAATGTGAGTTATATAGAAGTAAATATAAATAAAACATGATAACCTAACAGTAAAAATATATCACACACAAAGACAAATATTTACACAAAAATATATTAGTATCTTCATACAAATCTACTGATACTTTAATTATACAATAAAAAATTATTTTTACAAGGATATTGAACATTTGCCATGAAAGAATATTATTACTATATAAGCTGTGGATATGAATATTTTAATAGAAATAACACATTAAAGTTTTTTATATAAGGAAAATTTAATTTTCTTTTAGTATAGTATATAAAGTATGAGACATGAGATGAATATTTTACAAGAAAATAGAGGATAAAATTACATTCAAAAGGGAGCAGAAGTACCTTTGAAGCAACATAATGCTTAAATAAAGCTTTGATTTCTAAAATTAATTTTTTTAAAAATGGTCCCTCTATTTTTTTTAATCCCTACATTTACTAAAATAGCATATTTTAAATTTTTCATAAAGTATTTTGATGGATTAAAAGCATACATTTTCTATATTTTAAAAAATTAAAATGACAAAAAAATTGAATAGAAGAAATAAATTGAATAGATTTTAAAATAAAAGAAAAATAATATTATGGCAGATAAATATATTTTTCAAAAATGGTTCAATTGCAGGGGAAAAAGAGGAGAATTAACTCAAATAGATTTTCAAGAAAGAATAAAAAATAATATGATAGATAAATATATTTTCTAAAGATGGTTAACATGCACGGGAAAATAGGAGAAATAAAACAAATATATTTTCAAGAGAGAAAAAATATAACATATAAAAATATTTTATTAAAATGGTTAACTTGCAACAGACAAATGGAAGAAATAACTCAAATAGTTTTTCAAGATAGAAGAATAAAAATAATATGGTAGGTGATTTATTTTTGAAAAATGGTTAACTTACACGAAAAAGAGTAGAAATAAATTAAATAAATTTTCAAGAGAAAATAAAAAAGTAATATAATAGATAAATATATTTTCTTAAAATTGTTAACTTGCACTGGGAAAAGATAAGAAATAAATCAAATAGATTTTCACGAGAGAATAATAAAAATAATATGATAGACGAATATATTTTATAAAAATGGTTAACTTGCACTGAAAAAGAGGTTAAACAAATCAAATAGATTTTTAAGAGAGAAGAGAAAAATAATATGATAGATAAATATATTTTCCAAAAATTGAGGGAGTTGCATAAGAAAAGAGGAGAAATAAATTGAAAAAAATATGTAAAAGAGAAGAAAAATAATAATATGGTAGATTCTAAAAATGATTCATTTGCATAGGAAAAAGAAGAGAATTAACTAAAGTAGATTTTCAAGAGAGAAAAAAATAATAATATGACAGATAAATATATTTTTTAAAGAAGGTTAGTTTGTACGAGAAAAGATGAAAAATAAATCAAATCAATTTTCAAGAGAGATGAAAAAATATGATAAATAAATATATTTTCTAAAAAATGTTAACTTGCACCGAGAAAATAGAAGAAATAAATTAAATATATTTTCAAGAGAGAAGAAGAAAAATAATATGGTTGATAAATTTATTTTCAAAAAATGGTTAACTTGCAATGAGAAATAAATCAAATAGATTTTTAAGATAGATGAAAAATAATAATATGATAGATAAATGTATATTTTTTTTCTAAAAATTAATATCATTATGAAGATCATTGGGACGTATTTAGTATTAGTGTTTAAAAATATTGTTGTTGCTTTGAAAAAATATATTTACTATTAAATGCTTCGAGAAGTACGATATTAAGGTAGTGGGAGAAGGTAATACTAATTTATAATTTTGCTTTGAAAACAAACAAATTTACAATAAAACTTTAATGTCTATAATCAAATATTATGGTTTTTTATATATTCTTTATACATGTCTTATTTTTTAAATTATATTTTTAATATTAAAATTGTGTAGTAGATAAGATGTACTTATTATTTACACTTACGAGTCATTATCTGTATTGTAATATTATTAATAATTAAGTTAAAATTTGTTATACTTTGTAATCGACGATTCAGACGAAATAATTCTTTAACAATTTTTGGTAAATAATTTCCCACAAAAAATTTTAAACAACAAACGTAAAATAAAAAATTACGTATTTAAAAATGAAATCCTAAAAAAATAGCTTATTTCCCGTGTACGCACGGGTCCATACACTAGTAGAAGGCATAAAGAGATATTAAGATTGAAAACATTTATGAAATAAAACTCCGCTACCTTTTCTGTGTGTCTTCAGGTCTTAACAAGTAAAGTAGAACATAACGCTTGTTTGATATAACTTATGCTAGCATAAAAGCACAATGGATTCGTTTGGACATGGAAAGCTACAATATGGAGCATCCACATTTTCTTACAAAAAAATTACAAACTTGACATTACTATCATGATTATGGCTTGGACATGACTTTTTGAAGCTATACCTAACATGCACATAATTTATTCCTTTGATAAAAAGGAAATAATCCTCAAAGTAAAATAAAATAGTGACATGAATAAGAGCGTACCAAGTACAGCAACAGTTTTAGTAACGTTCCTCCATGATGTTAAACAAACAGAATTTAATTTAATTTCACTATTTGGAGAAAGAATATTACAGTGTAATCTATATTATATCACATGATTAACAGCTTAGTTATTATAACAATGATCTAAGTTGCATGATATAATAAAAAAAAGAGAAATATTAAGAACACACTCTCCTATTTATTGAAATTCATGTGGGTTCTACAAAATTCAAGTGGGACTGATTTGAATTTTAATCAATAAAAGAGAATATGTTAGAAATAGAGTATTAAAGAGAATATTATAACACTTCTCACGCAAAAAATACTCCTCGGTCAATTGGAAGTTGCATGATATGCCACCAAGTCTTTTAATTGCTAAGTTGCAATAAGATAATCAGTGTCTTGGCTGCTGAAGTAAGTAAACAAACAAAATGTCTCGGCGCTCATTTTTATTCTCGCTTGTTATTGTCAATTTATCACAAGTAGTGTAGTAACTACGAAGTACAAACCTAAATGGAAACTAAAAAGTGAAAACATCAGATTAAAATTGCTACAGCTGTTGCCCCAGGAGTGAATTTATATGATTGGGCGGCGAATCAACAATAAAAGGAGTATGACAAATGTGGGGAGCGGAGTTAACACTGTAGACCATAGTAGCTTGACAAAATACTATAATTACCTCCTAAAATGCCCTTATTTTGTACATTTTTGGGGTGTAACAGAAGAGAACAAAAAATTAAAAAATATGTGAAGGTACCAATGGCCCAAAAATTGTAAAAGGCACCTTTTCTAATTCAATCTAACAGAATAAAACGTTGTACCTCAAGCATGTAAACCAGGCAAAACTGCAAGAGGTAACAATGTTACTGATGCTTATAATAATAATTTTTATATGCTGTGGGTGCCATGGGGTATCAGCAATTCTTCATAATCACCAACACAAACCTGCTTCAAATTTTGAATTAGCCCGTGTATCAACCAGATAGAAGAGGTTTATAATATAAAATTTCTACATGGTAACATAAGCGACGTAACATCCTCTTAATTAAATTTGTCTCTAAAGTGAGTAGATAATGATATATCCACAGTTAAATCATTTAGTGAGTACTTTATAAAATCAGAGTGAATACCCTTACTTTCTCATTTTTAAAGACAAATTCACTTTAGAGAAGTCTTTTCCAAATTGTTAATAATACCTTGCGATGATTGCCGGCATAAGCATACTCTACATACAACTGTTTAGGTTCTCCCGGACATGGATCACAAAAGCCCATGATGCCTGATTTTTTTACACCTTCATGAAGCTGAATCAACAATAAATAGAGCATTCACAAATAATAATCGGCAGTCTCAAAAGATGGTTTCAACAGTATAATGTTGATTGATCTATGGCAAATCTTAGCTTATAGAAGATCGGTCGCAAGTTGCATGAGACAGCAACAGCATAAACTCAGTAATAAAAATAAATAGAAATTTGCCTCATTGGTAAAGGGTCAAAACCAACATTAAATAATCAAAGCAGGCGAAAGATATGTTGCATCCTGGGTGCCCGTACTGGTTATGGATAGTCACTTCTTTCAGCTATTATCATGTCAAATATATTGATACATCTCACTCTCACTCTCACTCTCACATAAAAACCCCTTCTCACTTGATACATCTCACTCTCACTCTCACATAAGGCTAAGAATAACCCCTCTCACTCTCACATAAAACCCCCACTCTCACTTGATGCATCTCTTTGACGTAAAGATTAGGTTTTATTCCAAGATATTAAACTTAAAAATGTCACCCTATCTGTTAAGTTTTCTATTGCTGTCTCCAATTACTCTCTCAAAAGCTCCATTTTAATTTTTTAATCCACCATGCCTGATCAAAGGAGGGCTCTGCATTTTTATCCTATATTTATGGCAGTAATTTTATACATGTGGAGAAGTAGGCAGAAAAATATTGTTAAGAAATATAAATCTTAGTAACTAACTAACTAACTAACAAATGTTTAGGGTATTTTGTGGGAACATGTGTTGGAAAAAAAAAAAGAAACATACCCTGAGTTGGCCAGAATCATTAACCAGAAAATTCAGAGGTATTGTAACATCTATGACTTCTGAAGTTGATTCGAAGCTTGTTTCACTTGATGAATTTAAGTTGTTCAAAATTCTTTGATTTCCGTATAGTGCTCTCGTAATAACCAGTCCACCGGTTTCTAATTGTCTGTTTCTTTTCCTAGTAGCCACATTTTGTTGTAATTTCTGAGCTTTCTCTGCTGCAGCCCTTGCTTCTTGAACCTGCACAAATATTTCCCCAAGGGGAGATGTTAGCCAGCATGTTCAATAGAGTTCAGCAAGAGAGGAGAGATACGGGTATGTCTGCTACCTAAGACAGATGTGATTTCTAAGAAGTTAAACCATGTAAGTATGGGCATTCATACCATAGGAAATAAGGGAGACAACTACTTTGTTTCAAGTTCAAAATGCATAAAAACAAACTCATCCAGAGGAAACATGACTCTTGAACTGATTCTGTATCTGACTCTTTGACAAGCACTAATTATAAGGAGGCATTTAGTGTAATAGAATCCTAAAGTATATTGGACTAGTATAAGATATTTGGATATGAAACAAATGGGAATTCAAGCCCCCATGTATGTATGACAGCAGAAAATTAGATATGCCCGAATCTCGAAAAATCATTAGGGCATACAATTGTTATACCACTATAATCTTATTTGGACTGCACTTGGATATTTAACACAGCTAGTATCTTGCATTCCCCTGTTCTATGACAAGCATGGGATAATACAGAAATCTACAATTCCCAGGCATCTTCCATTCAAGATACCGGGGTGTCTCTTACATACCAATGTCAAAAGGACGGCATGCCAAACACCTCCTAAAAGTCTGTAATGCATAAAAGACACTTGCACACAAAGGAGTAAACTGAGTGAAAATTATAAACCATGGGTGATCCAAATAACAATCAAATTAGTATAACCACAAAGAATTCTCTTTGAAATTTCAAATGAATGAATTAAGCAAAACAATCTTCGGAATTCCACTATGAACAGTTTAATCCCTTGGCAAGAACTTCGATATTTTTCCTCTCTCTCATTTAAGCACAAGGTGTACCATACATGGACAAAATGCAGTATTAAAGTGTGTATAACTGTCATAGCTATCACGCAGCAAAAAAAAAATTAACATGTTTGACATGAAGAAGGTAGTAGTAGCAAAAACAAGAAACAACAATGATAGATGGAGAATAAAAGCCCGTACCTGAGCAGAAGTTTTCTCTTCCTTCTCTAAAGCCTTCAGCTTATTCCTTCTAAGGTAATAGGGTTTAAAAACAAAATTCTGTAAATACACAGGACTCAAATATTAGGAGAAAAGAAGAGGGAAATATCATCAAACTGTTCAATAAACCAAACAACCACCTCTGTCATATTAGTTGAAAAATAAGTATTTATCACATTTCTTCCTATAGTGCTTCACCAGAAATGCTGGGTAATAAAAGGTGGTGACCAATATCTTTGCAACTAACGTTGCAGCTTATATGAATGAATTCATCATTGAAAAGTTTGGGATGAATTTTCTTTATTTTCAATCAATTTTTTCCTGCCTATCCACATGGTCTGCAAGTGGAGGTCAAAATAAGGTAAGAATCAAAAGATAATTATATAGAAAATACCACCAAAAGAAAATATGGCTTCCAAGTCCTTGCTTTTCATGTACGGCAATGCAGTAACTAGGCACACAATATGAAAATAGCAGCAAAAAATAGTTGATAACCTTGAGAACTACAAAAAGGGACACTCATATTTTAGAGAGGAAAATTATTGGCGGGGACCACATCTAGCACTGTATTCATACAGAGATGCCGGTTGTGCGCAGTATTCATTTCATATTTTCATTACAAAACGATGTTAGCAGAACTTGCGGATATCACCGTACTGAATATTCATAGCTCATTTGGAATGACATTCTCTTTGGCAGAAGATACCAAGGGCATGTACAAGATCCAATTGAGCTATAGCATTATTCAGAGGAAAGCAAATGACCACAACAAAATATTTTCTTCTTAACTGGCACATTAACAATTAACCAGCTACAGATATTTACGGGCCTTCAAAAAAATAAACCAGCGGAGAGCAACGAGACACTTAAACGGCTCAAAAAGTTGGTAATCAATGTAAAGTTTATTTGAATGTTAACCTTCAGCATAAAGTAAAGAGATGCTGGAACAACCAACGCTCCCGTAGCAAACACAGGGTTCAAATGCCTTGTCAGCAAAATCTGCAAGTAATAGTTCATTTGTAGCAGGTTAGAAACCCAAGAAGTAAGTCAAACAAGCAAATTTAAATTGCAATATTATCTCATGTGTTTTAATAGATGTATTATCTAAATAGTTGGTAAGTACAGGTCGACTCAAGTCAATTACAATAGCAACGTTCACAAAGGCAAAGGAGATCTAAGCAATATTTTAAAAAAACCGGTCCAACCGCAGGACCGGAAGGAAGAGCGATTGAAGGTTTGAATGATTCAACCGGTTTAACCGATGGTCGAACCGGTATATCTATACACACATACATTAATAAAGAGATCAATCAACAAGTCAAAGAAAAAATACAGCTTTTAAGATGAATGATAGTTCAGAACATTTAAGTTAGGAGTATGTTAATTTTGCTGAGATAATATGTTCTAATTGACTAAGATAGCTAACCAAATATGCATATTGAGTGGATTCCAATCACTTAAGTCCTGAAGCCCCCAAACAAACCACAAACCAAAGCCCAAAAGTACATTCCATTATTTTTAAAAAAAATTAAAACAATGAACCAACCGGTTTCTAAAACCATTTTTACATTGGTTTAACTGGTTTTAGGCTGATTGAACTGGGCTTTGGTTAACTTTGCATGGTCAAACCGCTTTCCCGATTCTCTAATCCGACCGAAACAGGAGAGGGCACCGGTCGACAGTCCCACCGGTCAAATCTTTTTGTAACGGCCCGGACTGCTTTCAGGATTACCGATTGTCCCCACAAACCAACATGGGTCTTTTCAACGTTCTTTGTCCTCACACGCTTTCTGAAAAACTTCCCAAAAGGTCACCCATCCCACAATTACTCCAAGTCAAGCACGCTTAATTATGGAGTTCTTATGTTTTGGGCTCCCGAAAAAAAGATGCATCCGTTATAGGTAATATCAATCAATTCTTATAAGCCTTCCTTCAACTGTACAGTCTCATACCTACACAGCCTCAGGATCCCTCTCATTCCGATGTGAATTCGGCTCATTCATGTATCCTTTTACCAAGAAGCCTGCCAGGAGCCACTCCTTGTTCGTGCCTCACTTACCGGCGATCACTCCCCGCCTTCATCAGCCTCAAGCATTACATGTCCACCAGCTTCCGCCTGGTTCGTCCCCGAACCATATCGTACTGGGAGAGGTCCGCTCTGATACCATTTGCAACAGTCCGGACTGCTTTCAGCGGTTTTTAAAACATTGGATTCAAGATTAAAGCCAACAATAGACACCATCAATATAGGCAAAACATGCCTTTTAAGTAAAGAAAAACATAGGTTTTCTTATATTAGCTATATCAATTCTCAAGAAGGGGAGCCTTGGCACAACAGTTGGAGTTGTTGCCATGTGATAGGAAGGTTCCATGTCTGAGTCGTGGAATTAGACTCTTGCAAATGCAAGGTAAGACTTCCTAATATAGACCTACATAGTAGATCTCGCTCTTCCTTGGACCCTGTGCAAAGCGGGAGCTATATAGCACCAGGTTGCCCTTTATATATGTTCTCAAGAAAACTTAATTATAAAAAATTATTTGTCTAAGTACGGCATCAGTTGTTAGGAACCCAAAGCCAGAAAATACAGAAATACCAGTAAGACTACTGGTTCGGTACTTCTATTAATGACACACTAGTACAACACAAACAATACAGGAGAGTAGGCAAATCTGCCTCCCTGAGCTTCGGCTCCTATCTCTGCTCCACTCTAAAACACAATAAGTCCAGATTGCCAACTCCCTACTCTGCCTAATGCCTATATCCCTCCCTAACCAGACTATCATACACAAAATAACTCCCAAACCGTTAATAATAACCACCACTAACATTAGGAAACTAAAATACCATTAATAATAACTGCCAGTAACATTAGGAAACTGGCTCCTACACTACTTAGCCCTACCCGACACCCCTCTTTTCCTCCTAGTATACACTTTCCACACTTTGGGCAGAGCCTACAACTCGGGTCCAGCAATTGATCTATGTATTCTCACCTAGTCCAGGACCATGAACTCTAACATCACCTCCCCTTGTAGAAGCAACCTTGTCTTCAAGGCTGAGATAAGGGAATTGACTTCTTGGCATAAATCCTTCTTCCCATGTAGCGTCTTCATCAGCACAATTCTTCCACTTCACTAACCATTGTCGACTTTTGTTCCATTCTTCCATGGAATCTCGGCTTGCAATGACAGCTTCCGGTTCGTCCATATCATCTTCTTCCACTTCCAAGTCAAGCGGTAAATTTGGTTCAGTTGCAGTTTCTTATGGCCTTTTTAAATTGAGACATGGAACATACGATGCACCCTGGATGAATCTAGTAGCTTAAGCTTATAAGAGACTTCCACATACCTCTCTAAAATCTGAAAAGGTCCAAAATATTTTGGTGCAAGCTTCTAGCTGATCCTCCAGGCCGCTGTGTGTTGTCTATGAGGTCGCAACTTTAAGAACACCCATTCACCCATTTCAAATACCTTCATTTTACGCCTCTAATCCGCATAATACTTCAACTGCTCAAGGGCTTTGGTTAGATTATACTTCAATTGCTTAAGAGCTTCATCTCTATCCTTCAATTCCCTTGCCACCGCTTCCACCCTTGTTTCCCCTTCTAAAAACCGAACTAGAACTAGTGGTTTTCTGCCATACACAACCTCAAAATTAGGTTGCTCGGATGCAAAACACCTCAAAATAGGTCTCCAAGCCTCTTTTACCATTTCAATTTGACCATCAGCTATGAAGCATAAACACTCCTCCTACCTTTGGCAGTGTCTGAGTGTCGGACACGCGTCTGACACCAACACTCGTACGACACGTGTCCGCACTTCTTGTCAGGTGCCAAATTAAAAAATTAATTTTTCCGGCCCGACACGGCTCGAACACTTGTTGGACACCTAGCCGACACTTCTATGTACCTAAAAGGACATTGTTGAATTTTTTTTGTTATATATGGATAGCTTAAAGGTGAAAGATATAGTTCATCTTCTTATGTAAGAATCTTTCTGTAAAGAAACAAAGTGCTCAATTTGTACAATGATGTCTCTTATTATATTTTTGTGAAACTCATTATATAGCGGCGCCGCGGTGTCCAATATTTTGGACATTGTCAGTGTCCCCCTATCCGTATCGTGTCTGGTGTCCGTGTCTGTGTCAGTGCTTCATAGACCATCAGTTTCGGGGTACCCTACATGTCCCCCAATTAGAGAGGTGTCAAAATCTTCCAAGAGTACCAGAATTAGAGCTTATGAAGAAGAGATAACCAACCAGTCCTTATACAGTAACACACCTCGGTTTAAACATAACCAAGGCCAAGAATTGGTCTGCTTGCAAATCTGAAATGATTTTCTTCAAAACAGGGCCTTGCTGCACTTCTTGATTCACCTCACGTCCTTGAAGCCACATAGGAACCAAAACCAGAGCCTTTAATTCACCTTCTCCATGCATTCTGGATAAAGCATCTGCTGCTTTGTTGTCTGGTTCAGGTTTATAAATGACCTCAAAGTGAAATACCAATAATTTAGCAATCCAAAATTGCTGATTTGCAGTGGTGATCCATTGTTCTATGATGTGTCTGAGACTCTTTTGATCAGTGTATACTGTATACCACAAAATTCCTCCCCAATAAATATTGTCTCCAATGTTGCACTGCCAACACCAAAGCCATTAACTCCTTCCCATAAACTAAGTTAGCAAGAGTGGCTTCAAAAAGTGTCTTGCTAAAATAAGCAATGGGTTTGCCCTGCTGCATAAGAACTGCTCTTATTTCCTTGCCTGATGCATCACATTCAATTTCAAAGGGAAGGGCAAAATTAGGAAGTTGATAGGAACTGGTTCGGAATAGTGGGAAAATACAATGAATTCCCCAAGTATTCGGGAGACTTGGGACTCTCCTATTCACTTCCTAACAAAATGCCTACCTTCTCTCTCAATCCTCCCTCTATTTATAGGCAACATGCCTTATTCTCTTATACAACTAACTAACAACTAACTAACCCCCTTAATCCCTTTACTAACTATTAATAGAACAGAGGCCCACTATGGCCCATATCTATCAATACTCCCCCCTAAAACATTCACCTTGTCCTCAAGGTGATAGTATGGACAATTGGAAAGCAATTACAAAAGATACTTATTACAACTGAAATACTCGCACTATCCTGCAGCCTAATCTTGGTTTGATCATCGCCACCTGGATCCCACTGTTGGAAGGACAAAGACCCCATATGTGAACCATTGAAGTAGCCCTTGCTGTCAATCTTCAGTGACTTGTGAATGTTTTTGAGACTTTGAATAGAGCCCACATGGAATACAGCATAAACAATTACGTTGGGTTCGAACATTTCCACCCTGACATGGGCTTGACTTCTTAGGGTAGCAAGTGGGCCCAAAGTCTGAAACCTTGCTCCCGATGTAGTCCCTTGCTCCTCCTCAAGTGTGACGCACACAATGGGAGGAATATCTAGGCACCCCACACCAAGAACCGGGTCCGGTGGTTTTGGCGGTGGCCTGACCGGAGATGCGCCGTCAACCGTCGTCCCACTCTTGCACGCGGTGTTACAGGCTTGGGTTTGACATTCCGCAGCCCTCTCAACCGACGTTGCCTTGGTATCATCAACCACCATAGGAGGATCTTGGTCCGCCGATTCTGGTGGCAACGGCGGGTTAATCGGGTCTCCATGTCGCAACCCCTTTGGTCCCTTCTTCACGGTGGTGTTACTAATTGGAGGTTGCGATGCGACCGTTACCTCTTCCCTCGCCTCAGTAACGAACACACCATCAGTCGCCGCATGAGGATCCCGATCAGGCGGTTCTGGTGCGCGCAAACCACCTCACCAAGGCTGGAGTTGGGTCTTCCCGTCTCAGTCCCCTTTCCAATGTCGTCATCGTGCCATTGACCTCGTTCTTTTCTTCCTCCTCTTGAGTCGCGACCGTCACTGCGCGAGTGCTCTTGCTTTCCGGCTTCATATCCGATGGTTCTTCCTTCACGGTTAGGTTTGTTGTTTTCACCTTTCTAGCTTGTTCCCTTCCAATTGAGAGAGCCGAAAGGAGAGTCTTCTTCCCCACTCTTTCTTCCATTTTGCCCATTCCTCGGTTATCAAGGACGATGTTGTTGCGACTTCCGTTCCCGATTCTATCCTTCTTCATCTTCTTTCTTCGTCTCTCCCTTGTTATGACATCCATCATCTTCAGTGCTCGCTCAATGTTAACCTTGGACCAAATCTAAGAATTGCGCTCCTCTGCTTTCACCCTCTAGTCATTACAACTCCTTTTTTGAGCTTGTTTCTTGACTTTCATCCCTGACAGAATTGGTTGTTCAAGAATCTTTTCTTTGCTTTCAGTTGGTTGTGAAACCCTATTTGAGGACTTGTTTCCCCCAAGAGTCAATTCTTCGTCACTGCGTTTCCCAAGATTGGGATTTCCGTTGCGTTTTTTCCCTCCATTTGGGTTGCTCCAGTACTCATGCAGAACCTGCTTGAACTCCCGCCTAAAGTCTTCAACGAACTGCTCTATCCAAGTTTGCGAAAATTTTTCTTGGAACTGTTGCCCTGTTTTCTGCACCGAATGCTATCCCGAAACATGCGTCTCCATCTTCTTCTTTCCAGGATCAGAACTGCTCTGATACCAGTTGATAGGAACTGGTTCAGAATAGTAGGAAAATACAATGAATTCCCCAAGTATTCGAGAGACTTAGGACTCTCCTATTCACTTCCTAACAAAATGCCTACCTTCTCTCTCAATCCTCCCTCTATTTATAGGCAACATGCCTTATTCTCTTATACAACTAACTAACAACTAACTAACCCCCTCAATCCCTTTACTAACTATTAACAGAACAGAGGCCCATTATGGCCCATATCTATCAGAAGAGTCAAAACGGGAGAAGTAGTGAGTGCCTTCTTCAATAATTCAAAAGCTATCAAGGCATCCGACCCCCAATGAAAACTCTCTTAGTTAATTCTATCAAAGGCTTTGCTATTTTCCCATAACCAGCAATAAATTTCTTGTAGTATCTGGTAAGGCTCAGAAAACCCTCACTCCTTTAACATTGTGTGGAATGAGCCACTCCATTACACTCTTTACTTTATTAGGACTCACCTTCACCCCTTCCACCCGAGATAATTCAAGTTTTCCCTGTACTTTAGTGTGCACACCTACTTGTAATAAATCTACTGATGTAAATGCCATTGGTAATGCAGCAAAAGCATGGTGGGCCCATAACCCACAGGTCCCCAGATCGAGTGAGCTCTAATACCATATTATGATTTGATAATCGAGAGAAGAGAGAGGAGAGAGAGAGAGTTGTATCTGAATTGTTAACCGAATTCATTAGTTGGTGCAGTGAATCCAAAGCTATTTATAGCTTTGTTTCACTATTACACAAGGTATGGTTAATGTATTCGACAATAACATTTAATCAACTACTATAATAGTGGGCCTCCAATACGGTTCTCTCAAGGGCCTGAATTTTGCTCGACTTCCTTCTAATTCCAGCTCCCTCTCCAAGTTCTAGCTTGATAAGAATCTCGGTTACTCTGTGAGCCAAACTTGCCTCTGGTGCCTGAAAGACCGAGATCTTCTTGATCGCCAACAAGCTCAGCTTCTATATCCCTAGCAAATTTCATCACTTGAAGGCGAGTTTGAGGACTAGATGCCCTGACTCTACGCCTGATTTTCGATTTTAAACCTCCCATAAAATAGCCAATATACTGTTCTTCTGGTAGGTGGGGTATTTGAGAGGATATCACTTCAAAATCTTAAATGTATTACTCCATACTACTGCCCTGATGTAAATCAGCCAGTTCCTCGTACAGGTTCCCATATCTTCTCCCCCATAACATGCAATGAGTGCTCTCTTGAGCTTAGCCCACATCAAATCGTCTCCTGTCTCCTTCAGAAGGTTGAACCCATGGATGGCATGACCCTTCATCCTGAAATGAGTCAACTTAACCTTCATATCTTCTGAAGAATTGTGTACTTCAAAATATATCTCGGCTTTTATGATCAAGCCAACAGGATCTCCACCATCAAATTCTGGTAATTTGACCTTCTTGGCCGAAAGTCGGTAGTCCTCCAAATTTTCTCCCAATTGTTCCTTATTTCCCACATGCTCTCCACAAGAATATTCCCCTCCATGGACACTCCCCTGCTCGGTCCCCTTGCCCATATCCAACCTCTTCTCAATTGCTTACAAGGACATTTGCATGTTTTTCAATGTGGAATGTATTTCAGTTTGGCCCAACTCTAGGGCTGCCACATGCCCTTCCAACACCTTCGCACGATTGGACGTCCTTATAGTCACGAACGAAATTTGCTTCTGCACCAACACTTCAAAATTCAAATTCCCTTCCACAGATCCGGCAGATTAGACCAATTGTTAGGAAACCCAAAGCCAGAAAATACAGAAATACCAGTAAGGCTACTGGTTCAGTACTTTTATTAATGTCACACACTAGTACAACACAGAAAATACAAGTACCCAAATCTGCCAGCCAGAGCTTCGGCTCCTACGGAGAATTATCTCTGCTCCAGTCTAAAACACAGAAAGTTCAGAATGCCAAGACCCTACTCTGCCTAATGCCTATATCCCTCCCTAACCACAGACACAAAATAACTACCACACCATGAATAATAACTGCCACTAACATTAGGAAACTGCCACACCATTAATAACAATTGCCACTGACATTAGGAAATGCCTCCTAGACTACTCAGCCCTACCTAACAGCCCTCTTTTCCACCTAGTAGACACTTTCCACACTTTGGGCAGCCTAGAACTTGGGTCCAGCAATTGATCTATGGACTGCCCCATTATTCTCGCCCAGTCCAGGACCATGAACTCTAATATAAGTCTATATATCCAGATTGGTCTTTAAAGCATCTTAACAATCAACATGAACACACACACAAACCATCTCAAGTAAAATATTTAAATAAAGGTCAAAGCCCTTAATAATGTCTATTATATATTGGACTAAACACATAAAGAATCAAGACTGCCCTTACAGGAATAATTAACTTTTGGCCCCCACGATAGAGTTCAAATTTCCAGAAAATACCCTGAAAAGGTTTAAAAAGAATGTAAGACAGCATATACAAACAAATTATGAACATGGAAAAAAGAGCATCTTGCAATGAACTTCAGATTGCTAGCAAATTACAAGGAACAAGTGAAGGGAAGGGAGGATTACACAATAGAATCTTTAAGAACAATTCATTCCATTGATGGAAAGTGGAAACTGAGGAACCATTAATATGACACAAAAAAACATGGAATATGGCCTCAGGGTAGCAAAATGACTTTATATAGTAGCAGTCAATACAAACTTCCATCCTAAGCCTAAACCAACCTATCCATAGAAAGAAAGACACCAACTATAAACAATAAAAAAAACCGTTAACTGCATTACCTGAATTCCTATTGTATACAACCAGCGCACAGTGCTGAATTTGGATATCTTCCTCCCACCACCAACTTCAAGCTCAAGGGAAGAACTACAAGGTTAAATTGTTTAATGTCAACAGACAGCATGGAAACCAATTCAAACATTGACTGTCAATGCTAATGACTAAGCAGAATGAGCCTTTTACCACTAGTTGGATCAGCCATATGAATCAAAAAATGCCATTGAGTTCTATCAAAAACCAAAATTTCAACACAAAGTATTTAGATTAAAGTCTTTTTATGGTTTCTTTTCTCCTCAAATTTTCTTTGGTCTTCCTCTCCCCTTTTAAATTTAAATAGCATCAATGAAGCTATATAATCCTACAACCTAAATGATTTTTGTGCTAGCTTCACAACGAGCAAGGAATTTATCTGAACAAACATGAGTCCACAACCAAGCCTTACAATCACACTTCTCCTATCTGAAATATAACATACTTTTTTCTCTTTCAATCAGTAAAATTTATTCTCAATAAAAGGAAGGCCATGTTATAGATGGAATAAGTCTGTACCACATTCCAAATAAGTTTTCTTTTAAAGAAGTGTTAGCTTCAAGTGATACAAGAACATTGCTTTGTTAATTCGATATATAAACTGTGAAACTAGTATACACTATCGAACAATTCATAGTAAGCAATGGTAAAATCATCATACAAAAAATTCGATTTGAATCAAGATTTGAATCTACAAATATATATATATATATATATATGTTATCCAATACTCATATTAAGATGCAACTACCAAAACCTTGGCCAACAAAATCACATAACATTGTGAGCATTCGGCAATTCTAAGCTATATAACATGAGATGCTTTCTCCTTGAAAAACAAAAGCAGAAGCTTGAAAAAGACACCCCCACTAAATTCACATCCAATAAGATTTTGCATACCTCCCAAATCTTCCTGCTATGCAGCCAAGCGATTTAGGAGAAAAGCGATGAGTGTAATTAACTGATGTCTCAAACGAACTTGTACCAAACTACAGGATTTGAGAAAGAGTTAATTAAACATTGGAAAAGATGACAAAATTTAAACAATCTATAAAAACTAGCAAAATCTAAGATACTACTTATACGACGGAAGTACATGATCTATCACAATTTTTTACTCTTATTTTGTTTAGAGTGATGCATTATATAGTTTTTTTTGGGGGGGGGGGGGGGGGGGCAGGTTCCTTAAGAATAACAGTCACAGCTTCAAGTATCTTACAAATTCTAAATCTACTTGCTGTAGGAAGCAAGACTTACATTGCTGATAACAACCTCTGCAATTATTCTTGCACTGCTCATAACAGTTGTTACTTGTTAGAGCCTTAGTTTGTGGAAGATAAATATGGTATCAATCATTTTCATTGATGTACTGGTCGCCATAAAAAATAAGTAATCGAATCTTATACTATTGACATTGAGTATTTATTTGACCTTACTAGTGCCCAAACTCAAAAGTTTGTAAAGCAAAGCCTTGAAAGATATATACATTTGGAGAGGATGAGTTGATTGGCAGTGAGATTAGTAATAAACAATAACAATATATATGATTTCAAATTGTACATTCCATACTAACTAATCACTTGATAACTTAGTTAACCGGATTAAGTGACAGAATTTCAACTAGTTTTACATATTTAAGGTATTCAATTTCCATCCCAAATGACCTTATTATGCAGAAAACATAGAAGTACCTTAACTTCTCCAGAGGCAGACCTTCTCTCATCTTTCTTTTGCCACCCAACAGCTATAGATGATTGTGGTCCCAAAGCAAGCTGTATCTGTAACACATATGACAAGGGAGTGATTACTGGTAGAAGATATTCCAAAAATATTTCATGATTCTCAGAGTAATAAAAAGCCCAGTTCATCAATTTTATGCTTTAATATTCACAATACTTGATTGGCCCACGTGATATGGTTAGTTACGGCCAAGTTCAAGTGCAACACTACATTTTAAAGGATTTGGTCATTTGGGTCCTAGAAGGTATACGATATACAAAGTTCCTAGATGTTCATCTATTACAAGTTCACAGAAATATATTGCCACCAGTTGGAACTTGGAAGTGACAGACCGACCATTCCTTTGCTCCCTTGAGTTTTGCAAAACCAAATGATGATAGATTATTTGTTTATAAAATGTATGTCTTGCTTTTCTGGATGAATGTCAGATACTGTGGCTGGCTATCTTGATATCAACAAATCTCAATCTAGTTAAAGTAATTGATTTCATTGTTATCCTTAGTACCTTACATAAACGTATATTTGAATTATAATACATTACTAGCTGATCAATATATGTCCGCGCCATATTATGTATAATTATTCATCTCAGTTCCCTGTTATATTATCCAGTACATCTCAAAGTTTAATCTCTGTGCACTAATTATCAAGTCATTGAAAAGAAAGAAAAGTTCAAGGTAGAGAGTGGCATACATGTCCACTTGCTGTTTCTGACAGTTGGCGGGTCCATAAATTTGAAAGATTCAATGAACCATCTCGCAAAGACATCGAAACACCCATTGTTGCAGCTGAATGTGATGATAGATTACTGGAATATGAATCACAAGTGAGGAACATGTAAAGCATCATTGACTCATTATAATGCACAAAAGAGCACTGGTCATATTGATTTACAAAAAAATATTACCCACCGAGATGTTTGCACCCCGATTAGTGCACGTAAACCAGCTGAAGCCACAAATTGTATCGACGAAACTTGTGAAATTTGATGCCTAAATAAAGCAGTAGCAGCTCCACCACCTTCATTTCCGTCGACTGCTAAATTGCCACCAATTGTAATAGCATTACGCTTTGATAACTGAGACTCAATTTGGCTTGTCATGGCCATTCTGATACTCAGAAACAGAATAAAAGACACAAATAGTCAGATGAAATAATAAAGATGAGTACCCAAACACATAAATTGCAATGAACGACCGACATGTGACTGTGAGGAAGGTTTTTTGATGAAAAATTAAGAACCTAAGGTGTGATATCTTGCACTGGATTTTCAGTTTTTGTCCATAATTTTTATATTAAGATGGAGTCTGAATATCATTAAAACCATTCCTAAATTAGGTTAAACTATAATTTTGATCCTATACGTGACGCTCCTTTTCAATTTGGTCCTTATACGTATAAAAATTTAATTTAATCCTTATATGTACAATTATTTTCAATTTGGTCCTTACAGTTTATTGTTGTTGTACCACCATTTGTTAGAGTTAAAAATTAAAAAAAAAAGACCAAATTGAAAATAATTGTCACGAATAAGTACCAAATTGGTCCTTATATATGACAATTATTTTCAATATGGTCCTTAAACTTCAACTCTAACAAATCGTGTTACATTAATAATAACCGCGAGGACCAAATTGAAAAAATTGTACATATAGGGACTGAATTGAAATTTTTTTACATATAAGGACCAAGTTGAAAACAAGTGTCACGTATAAGGACCAAAAGTATAGTTTAACCTAATAACAATAACAACATTAGGTTTTCAAATTGAGGCAATAATTGACAGTGTTCATCAATCAACGGCAGAGAGAGTAACAGACAGAAATAAGTGAAAAGTATGATGAAAGTGAGCAATACCCTCTGAAGAGGCCATCACCATCTAGACAATGTGGCAAAGACAAATTGGCCAGAATTGTACCAGAAGATCGAAAATGTGTCGTCATCCTTTCCTGTTCCTTCCTTCTCTTGAGTCTCTCCAACTCTGCCTTGATCTCTTCAGCTTTATCAAGCCTTGGACCAAGTTCCAAACCAGAGTTCAACCCTTCCATGCCATAGATATCATATATTTGCCTCTTATTTGGATCCGACAATATCTCATACGCTTCACATATTCGTTGGAAGTTCTCCGTAGCAATATCTTTCATCTGATACAAAGCAAAAAAAAAAACTAAACAATTGAGAAATTGAAGAAATTGCATAGAACAAGGAGAGAGGGGGCATACGTGAGGAGCTTGGTATTTGTCAGGGTGATAGACTTGGGCCCATTGACGATAAGCCTTGCGGATTTCTTCATCGGAAGCTTCTGGAGACAAGTTCAAAAGTGCGTAAAGTTCTCTCTTATCTGCTCCATCGTTCTGTTCCTCCATTGCGGTGGGAAGAGGTTGTTAGGGTTTTGCAGAGAATGATTTCAAAGGGTTTAAGGGGTTTTCTATTTATTGGCTTACGTCACCAATTGGTCCGAATCAGACATCAATTGTTCATAACTGCGAGATCCTCTATTAGTCCTTAAGGAGTCACACCACTACTCAAATCTCCACACACACTCAAACCTTAACTCTCTTTCCTCGCCGAACGTCAACGTGTAAGAAAAGAGACTGACTACAAAGTGAAAATATTGGTGGGGTGCAGTGCAAGAAAAGTTAGAATCAGAAGAAAATACCCAAAATGAAAGTAGAAATATTGGACCTACAGTTGTATGCCTTGGGTCAAATTTAGTTGATGGATGGATTATGAGCCCTTTAAGCCCAGGGTGGCTTGTGATGTTCGGGTCAAATGGCATTTGTTTTTCTACGAGTAAAGATCTAAATTAGTCCCTCAAAATTTTGGAGGATCCACTTTTAGTTCCTGAAAAAAGTAAACTAATCATTTAGTCCCTCAAATTTATAAACGCAGGACAAATTAGTCCCTAGATTTAGTTTCGACGTCCATTTATTTGCCTATGTGTCCTATTAACCATCATATTTGGCCCGTTAGTGATCCCGCGTGGCCTAGGACGATTTTCCACTATGAAAAATGAATGAAAAGTGAAAAAAAAAATGCATAATTTTAAAGTGTTTTGGTTTTAAAATCGTGCATATTTTTTCACTTTTTATTCATTTTCCCCAAAGGAAACTTGTCGTAGGGCATGCAGGACCACTAACAAATCAGGTTGGATAGTTAATGGGACATGTAGGCAAGTAAATGGACGTCGAAACTAAACCTAGGGATTAATTTGTCCCGCATTTATAAATTTGAGGGACTAAATGATTAGTTTATTTTTTTTAGGTACTAAAAGTGGGTTCCCGAAAATTTTGAGGGACCAATTTGGATATTAAATAAATATGGGATACCATTATGCGGGCAAGAGTATTTAAAAGTGAAGTTGTTTATAAAATAAAAATAAATTTATTTTTAAATTATTTACTAACTTAAAATTATGATACTTTTAAATTAAATGAAAAGTAAAGTAAATAGAAAATTATTAATAGGAAGGAAAACATGAGATCAAGATAGAAAATATCAACAAGTATATTGAGAATTTAATTTGTGACTAACAAACTTAAACTGACGCTGTTTGCCTGTGTATTATCTTATCAACCCAGTGGATAAGAAAGAAAAAAAATCTTAACAACCTAGTAACCTTTGCCAATTTTTACTATAATTTCTCTAAAAGCACCCAAAAAAGTTCTCTAAACATATCGAGCTAATATGATGGTGTACAATTAAAATTGCATAATAAGTAATTTAATTTTGATTTGGCTATCTTTGAGCAATGTTTAGGAATCAAACTTCCTAGCACACAAAAAAAGAATCATATTACAACCAATATTACGTTGATTCGAGTGGAATTGAGATTAAATCCCTTAGGGTCTGTTTGGATTGATGGAACCGTGTGGAATTGAGTGGAATGGAGTGGTATGGAGCAAGGTTCCATTGTTTGGATTTCCCCCCTCCTCTTATTTTTCTCCCCCTCCCAATTTGGGAGGTATAGGATGGAATATTATCTTCTAATTAGTTAATTACTTATTTATCCCTATCCTATTTCACATTATACACACGATCAAACAAAAAGCAAAACCATCTCTCTTCTTCCTCTGTCTCGCAAGCAGATTCCTCTCCAAGCATTCTCCATGCAGACCGCAACTTCCATCGCGTCGACATCTTCGCCGACAAGGTACGTCTTCTAGAATCCGTGCTGTAAATGTTTCTCCCGCCGCTGCGAAATGCGGATCCCCGACGGCCCACCACCGCCCTTACTACGGGTCTCCCCCTCCTGTAGTAGAACGTGGCCATGGCTTATTGTTGCGTGCTGTAAAAATGTTTATCATTTGGCCATGGCTTGTTTTTCCTTGCCTTGGAGAATGTTAATGTTTTGCATCTTCTTTTTATACGGTACCCATCAATGTCTATCTGCATCATAAATTATTAGAAAATAGCTAGTACTGAATTTGCCATTTCATTTGAGATACACATGAATACTTGATTTTATCCTTGATTACTTGTTAGTTAGTGCTTTTACTCCTTATATTAGATATGCTCATTTGTTACATTATTGTTGAGGTTGTGATTTTGTATTTTTTGGTTGGTGTCTAGCTGGGTGTATTTGCTTCACAGGGCTGTATTGGTTTTAGCTGCTAATTATCTATTTTGGTACGTGGGTTTGGTTGGTCTGCTCATGACTCTTGTTGTCAGTAGAATGCATTAGATCGGTGGGAACTACTTGCGCTCCCAAACACAAGTACACAACAGTGCAATGTTAGGAAGTATTTTGCTTTTGCACTCATAATAACATTAACATAACACATAACATAATGGTTCCCTTAATCGGTGCTTCATAGTCTTTTTATGGTTACTGTGTTGCTGTCATACTTCAATATGGTGATACTGTTGTACTTGAGTTTGAACAAGTTATGTCTTTTGATATCGAGACCAGCCTAGTGATGGTGCTAAGTTTACTACAGAGTTATGAAGGGACTTATAATTGTGGTGCATCAATTCCTCTGTCTCTGGATGAGGGTATCTTGGTTTTGGTCTTTTATTATATTATAAGCTATGATAGCTCTAAGAAGAAAAAAATGCTTTATATATCATTCCATTAAGTAATGGCAAAAAGGCCATCAAGTAAGCCGTAAGCCTCACTTTTATATACACATTGGTGAAAGATTTGGATAATTTAATCATTGTAATATGTTTTAATTCTAAATAACAATGTTTTTTTAATTAAGGGTAAAAAAAGAATAAAAAAATTATAACTCATTCCGTTCCGTCCACTTTCCAAACGATTCCGTTCTAAAATATACAAACAATGGAATGGAAACTCTGTTCTATTCCGCTCCACTCCGTTCCGTTCCGTTCTGTTCAGTTTAAATTATCCAAACAGACCTTTAAGCAAAGTCTCGGATTCGAGCCTTGTGAATGAAAAAACGTGATTGAGAGGGGAAACTTCACCAAAGGTGACTAGTCAGGTTCACCGATGGAGATTAGTCATCAACGAAACCAGTAAATATTTCGTACCTATAACATGATAAAAAAAAAAAATTCTAACTACACTGACTAACGTAACGCCACAATCCATGTATAAATTAATGTGGGCAATTAATGTATTTATTTTTACCAAGTGTTTGCTACCTTACAACAAATAAAAAATGCACCGTATTTTTATCTCCTTCCCTCCGTTTTCTTTTATCTTTTTTCTTTCTTTATAATATGAATTATTTTTGTCGTAAACAATATGAATCTTTAAGCCCCTTCTATTGTCTCTTTCATTTCTTGTATGGGAGCTAAAGGTAACATATTTTCTTTTAAAATTCTACTTATTATTACTTTGTTTAATCTTGATTCCAAAAGTCAATATACTTAAGGCTATGTTTGAGAGTTTTGAAGGAAATGGAGTGTAGTGCTTAGTAATGAAGTGTTTAGTAATAGAGTGGAGAGAAGACGTAAAAATATATCACTCTATTATTTGAAATTTAAATAAGGGAATCCCAAACTCCTCAATTTGGAGGGTATAAAAATTAGGGGTTTGGGTGGGATGGAATGATCTAGATTACCACCCTAAAATAAGAATGTAAATGGGGCGGGGGTGGATATGGGTAGTAGCCCCCCACTACCCATTTCATTGGATGAATTTCGTATTCGTTCCCAACTCATATCCGTGCGGGTATCTATCTTACGGATTTTAAACAAATTTATCAATATTTTCCAGGTATCAATAGATATTCAACACCTCACAAAAAAATTTATTCACACATGAAATTAAAACTAATTATGCATTTGAGTTCCTCGTTGGTACGAAAAGTTCTTGTGCTTGAAAAGTATTATAATAAATATACTAAATAATATGATATATAAATAGTATAATCATACATGTCATTAAATTAAAATTTAACATATTAAATAGTAAATCTAATCCATAAGCGTGTATTATACTAAAATTTACATTAGCAGGTGCCCGCAGGTATGGATATTATACTACCCGTCCCGCCCCATTAATAAATGGGTATAAAAAATATCTGTTTAATTTATTCGCGAGTATCCATTAAGGTATTCATTTTCTACCCGTTGCGGATATTATTTGTGAGTATCCGCAGGTACGGGTGAAATTTACATTCCTATCCTACACCATCTCACTCCATTACTTACTAAATTATCAAACAATAAGTTAAGTACTTTTAACCATCTCACTCCATTACTAACCACTCCATCCTTCCAAACATAGCCTAAGGTAACAAGAAGTTTTACAATTATTTTGGTTCTTTATGCTTATTTTACAGTTTTAAAATTCTATGCTCTGTTTTTGTTTGTTTAAAAAATTGCTATCTTTATCATATTGGAAAATGTTGAAGTTATACAATTTTCATCTTTTCGCAGTTTTTCTCTTGAAAAAATGCATCAATTTTTATGCTTAATCATTGTTTCTTTTCGGTATAAGTATACCGCTCCTAAAATTAATTACATAACAATTTATAAAACTTCATAAATCAACAACCAAATCAAATAAAAATGCATAAACAATTTAATGTTGTGTAAGCCAACAAAACCAGCAACAATTTCACACTCACACAATAAATTTAAAAAACATTTTTTTTCTTATATGCACGAAAAGCTCACGGTCTCCAACACCATATTTACCTTCATATATATATAAAGTAAGGTAAGCTGGGGGATTCAGGTGTATTTTTTGCACTGAAACACAATGTAATTATTTCAAATTATTATGGAGTATTATGTTTTTACTCAACCATTATTGTTCATAATAAATGCCTCCTTTGTTTTTAATCAACCACTATTAGTGAAATATGGAAGAGTTTCGAGCTGGTGTCTCTGTGTCTTCTTTGCTTGGAAAATGTGTTTTCACAATTTATTTCTAAATTTTTAATATAGTAAATAGTAAATTGTAGTTGAGTGATTAGGGGGTTAGGGGTAGGTGAGTTTAATTGTTGGCACCACATGTAGAATAATGTTTTTTATTTTTCGTTTCTTGCTCTAAGGTTTGGCCTCTCTTGATACCCATTTTTTTTCTTTTTTTTAATTCGTGCTGCAACGATGTCTCCGATCTGATTTGCGATAGAGTACGAAGTGGCTCACAGCCACATCATATGGCGGAGCTGTGCGTGGGAGGAGCTGACATGGTGGTGGTTTTGTAGGTGACGGGGATGCTATACTTGGAGAATGACTGCAAGAGGATGAGAACGACAATGTCGGGGTCAAAGGAATTGAGGTGGGGTGGTGGTGTTTTGTGTTCAGTTCTGTCGAGGTCGGCCTCAGCCTCTCATCTTCGGCATCCTTCTCCGATATCAACGTGGTGGCAGTGGCGTTAGTAAGAGATGGCGCCTCAGCTTTCAGCGTCAAAGATGATGCGGCGAAAGGAGGAGTCCATAGGCGGTATTGGCTGCCGACAATGGTCTATGCAAGCCTATGCGACACTTATGATCTTACAGAGTATTGGGGCCTTAAATATGATTCACAAGGAACAATCGCATCGCAAATATTCCAGAACCTTTTGTAATAGAAGTAGGCAACCCTGCAGAAATGGATGCATATTGATCAAGCAATCAAGGCGCTGTTATAGATAGGTGATTTTGCTTTTAATGTATGCTTTAACAAATTTTCATAGAAAAATATATATCTTTTGAATACTATCATTTGCTGTCTCTTAATGTTTTTTGGATTTATTGTGCAAATAATAAATGATGGTGCTTTTTTTTTTTTTTTTAATAGCTCAATCACTACTAACTATTTTAATTTATTTGATAAGAGATTAATGGTGATGGTGACCTCAATATCTCAAGACTTTGAATGCTGATGGAATTGATTTGGACCTTGGTTTCTTGGTCTTCAATCGGATAAGCACACAATTAATTGCCTTTTTCTTTGTTTTCTTATTCTTCTCGCTTTTATTGCTTTGCTTCTTTGTTTCAACACTATATCAAGCTTTTCATCATTAAAAATTATTTATTCTCAATAATGTAAAGCACAACTCACCCCTTTACACTTCTTGTTTTTATCAAATCCGAAACATTAGAATTACATTTATAAAATTACTTTTTAAATAATTTCTAACTTGGATGAAATGTAGTAGTATCAGATTTTCTGAAGTTTCCTAACACATTTTTTAAATAGATTGGTTTTTTACTGTCATACTCATTTTAGTGACATACATGTCACAAGTAACAAGCCAATAACATTTAACATGTGAATTTAAGAGTGGGAGCCTACTTAATTTCAATGATACTGTTTTAAGATTTAATTAGTGTGCATTGTTAATGTAAAGATTTTTTATACTGTTAATCAATTATAAATTGTCATATCATTATAATATTTGACTTTTATCATAACTACCTTAAAAGTCACATATAAAATGATTTGTGTTTGATTAACAAGATAAAAAAACTTTACAAAGTGTATCAAACAAACTCTAATATGGTTTTGAACCCTAATTACACCTAGAAAAAAAAACTCTAATATTATTTTCATTAATTCTTCAACATTAAAAGCGTGTGTTTAGTTTATACATATATATTAAAAAAAAGCACGTGTTCGGTGTAAACAACTTTACCTAAAATTAAATTAAATACAAACCTTCACAAAAAATAGTAATAATTGAAATACGTAATAGATATTTGTCATAGTGACATCAACTCATCGTGTTCAACTTTTTTCCATGGATGCAAACTGCATCACAATTGCAATACATATCAATTTGGAATTCATCAGAAAATCTTTGCGTAGTTGACCACTATTCTAAACATGATAACTATGAGCAAGCAAGGTTGTCCCATGTCCAGCAAATGGAGCTTTTCTCGTGTTGCCAGAAACTGCAAATGCTTCGTTTGCCTGACCCCATTACAAGTATAACCTCAAATCAAGAAATTCCACGAAAATAAATACTTGAACCTATGGCGATTCAACAACTACTGGGACCATCTTTGGTTTAACATTTGCAGGGACAACTGATATACAAATGACAAATGTGATAATATTTCCATCCTAAAACCAACTATTTTTTTTTTTGTTTAACAAACTTCAGTTTGCAAAATACAAACACAACAAAAATTGTTGCCGTCAGTGGGGACCTACACTATAGTATTAGTGAGGGGGTAGTGCATATGCACCCCCTCATTTTAAAAACATTACAAGTAACATCTTTTTTTTTTTATAGAAAATTATAAATAAAATCTTACATTTTTATATTTTAATCCCTTTAATTAAAATATTTGAATCTATCAACTTCAATCTTTATATTTTGTCCTCACCGACTCAAGATCTTGGGTTCACTGGTTGTCACAACTTGATACATAGTCCAAAACAAACAACAAAACATGAAATAAGAGAAAAGTATGGTCAGGGCCAGTCGATCAACCACCAAAATTCATCAACCTCACCGGCTGAGTCCATGCTCTTTTTACTCAGTTCATATTTTTGACAAATAGATCAACATCTGTTTAAGATACTGATTTTACCACTTGGTCGTGGCAAACCTTACTATTTAAGTATACTGTAATCAAAATCCTACTAAAAAGAGTTTTTTTTTTTTTTTTTTGAAAAACACTAAAAGAGTTTTAATAAAATGTATTTTTTTTGAAGCTATGATAAAATGTAATTTTAATAAAAAGCAAACATGCTGAATATATAGATCCCAATGGTCAAGCATAATTTTATATATGTAACTATGTTGTTTTTCCTTTATATGTTTTTTCCACTGGGTCTTGGCATGTTATTACAACTTTCAAATTACATATCTACCCAAAAGGAAAATTCGAGGAAACTTCCAGCTTTATGAGATGGACCCTTCCGCGATATTATTATATCTTCGTAATTCTAAGCTTTATATATATATAAATTAGGTTTAATTTTTTTTTGATAAATAAATTAGGTTTAATTATTCAATATATATCATTAATTATCATCCACAATGATCATAACACTAAAATTTACGTTCATAAATAAATAAATTTCCTCGTATATTAAGCGATCAGTTTTTGATAATGTAAACACACTAACTATTAGTCGACAAAAAAAAATAAGATTCTTACTAATCGGTAGTTAAGAAATTCAAAAATAAAAAAAATTTATTGAGAAAAATAACTTTTAAATTTTTAATATATTAAATACATAATATTTTAAAACAACTTTTTTATTTTTTATTTTTTGATGATATGATTTTTTATCTTTAATTTCTTGATTAGTATCTTAGGGCCAGTTAGCATTTGCAAAAAAAAAAAAGAAAAAAAATCCAGATCGTCTCTCGTCTCTCCAGCTGTCCAGCGAACTTATTTAATGTTAGATACCGCAACAAATGTTTTCATTGTGAGCTAATCAAACCGCAGTTGAAAGCTTCAGACTTAGTGGTAAATATGGATAGCCACCCTCATATTTTCCCCTCCCTTAAAATCTAGTACCTCGGTTTAAAGCTTCATATTGGTATACATATATAATATAATTATAATTATTATGGGGTTGCACATGGTGGCTCTGGTGAAACTCCACTTGCGAATAGCCTGCAGCCACAGTATAAGCCCTGCAGTTGCTGCAGTTGCAAGCCCATCGACGTTGAAGCTATTGCTGGGTCTCAGGCTGTTCCGAGAACAAGCGATTTACGAAGTAAGGTTGTTTTTGTTCCGATTGGGTCAGATTGGCTTCAACAGGGGCGCGAGATTGGAGCGAGTCCGCCGATTAATATCTCAAACAGTTCCCTCCACTAGTAACACAACAACACCTTCCCACAACTCAGAAGAACTAGACCACCAGGAGGACACCTTCCATACTCTTTCAATGCTCACACTCTAGACGTCACTTTCTACTTTCATTAATCCTTTCTCCCTTCTTCTTTCTTTTTTGTTCCTATGGGAAGTTAGTTTGTATGTGAATATATATATCTGAAATAATGTGTCTATTTCAATTTAAGCTGTGGATTTGGATAACGTTCAATAAATTTTAATGAGCAGAAGCTAGCTGCATAAACATCAATGTGAAAAATTATTTATGTAATATCCTCCATTTTCTTTAGATGAGTTAATATAATCCTATTAGTGACACTCACAATTTTATTATTGTATTAGATTTCTTTGATCAATTGGTGTGGGTCTCTACTTAATTATTTGGATGCTGGTTATTTGTTCTTTTATTTATTTATTTATTTATGAGTCTATGGCACCCCATAGCAATGTCAGGTTCTTTTCCAATTACTACGTATAGGGACTAAATGAAGAATTTGTGTCATGTATAGGGATCAGATTTTTACTTTAACCTAAATTATTGGGTCCCTATATGTGGCACAAATTCTTTATTTAGTCCCTATACGTGACACAAATTCTTCATTTAGTCCCTATATGTAGTAGTTCACGGATCATTAAAGACAACAACATAATGGAAGGACCAAATGGATAATATTTGCACGTATGAGGACCTTTTTAATAATTTTTTACGTATAGAGATTAAATGAAGAATCGATGTCACTTATAGGGTCAAAATATTACATTAACCTTTATTTATTTATTTATGAGTCTATGGCACCCCATAGCAATGTCAGGTTCTTTTCTTTGAAGATGGGTCTTTTGGTTATAGTTTCCTCGGTTGTCACTTCTGTCAATTGATGCTCTAAGACTTGCACACTGGAGTAATTTTCTTTTAGATCTTCTTTTTGGTAGAGCAACTTCCATCTGAAAACTTGAAAGGATTCGGAGGAATGGTGACTAGGTGATCAGAGACAGAAATATCATTCATCACTTTCACCAATTCTTAACCCAAAGGCATGCCCTGCCCTCTCATCAACTTTCCCTATCTCACTTTTTCCTCCGTCCCCTTATTTCTACTATATACACCGACCCATCATCCAGGGACAACCGACGGTGCAACTTTCTGACCAATCTTCGCCGCTGCCACCACACCGATAACACTATCACGGAGGTAGAAATTGATGAACTCATCCCCATTGCTTCTTGTTGGTTCCTCTTCTCGCCACGTCTTTGATTTAGTTTCTAAACTCATATTCTGCCACGTTTCTTATTTTTCATCGTCAAAATAATTTCTAAGATGTCTTCACTTTTTTCCTGGAAATGCTAACCGGTGGTGAAATTTTTTGAGAAGTTAAATGCACCCACAAGTGAAATGGATCTCCAATATTAACTTGATTTCTTAGAGCATATATTAACTCTCTCCTTTTTAGGATTCTTATAATGCTAACTTACTACTTTCTACTTTATTCTAAGTGATGCAATTCATAAAAGATAATCAAAAGGGTGTACTAGTAATTCCACATAATTATTTATATTTATTTATTTATTCAATTTTCAAAGAAAGATCTCTTTTATTGTTCTCTCTTTTTTTATTGGTGATTCTTATATAAAAACCAGTTCCTTAAAGAAGCAAAAATCCTTACATGCGATATCCACATCAACTTGCTTCAATAATACAACCCCACAAGAACCTATCATTAACTTTAAAAACTAGTTAAGCAATCCCCGCTAAAGTTGCTCTTATGATACTCATTAGGTAGGTCCTTTTTTTTTTTTTTTAAAAAATTATGGGTTACTTCTATTAAAATATATAGTCTATATGGAATTATATGTTACAAAGATAACAACAAAAAAAGTGCCGTGTTTATATTGTAAATGATGCATTTTAATATTTTTGGAAGAACACAACATTTGAAATTGGATTTGAATTTGGGAGTCATTAACTGTACTGGAAAGATCTTCTGTTGCGATGTTTATTGTTATTGGTTGGTTGATTGTTGGTAAGAGTATGGTGAGCGTTGATGTTGTTCGGGTCGATATCATTGTGGTCCCGACCGTGGAGCTGTAGCTCGTAGACGCAAGGTATCGTGATGCTGATGTTGATGATGATGTGATGTTGATGTTGATGTTGATGTTTCTGTGATGCGATGTGTCGTGGTCGTGGTCGTGGATGAGTGTTTAGGCGTGAGGTCCCGATATCAACATGCGATGGATGTTTGTTGCATTTTCATATCATTTCATACCACAGCATTTGGTCCCAAAGGGGATGTCCAATTGGGGACGTTACGTAAAATCCTGAGGCGGGATGTGATGTGATGTAATCCCGACGGGGGTGTCCAATTGGGGACGTGATGTATCGGCCGACATGCATATGGGGAAGTCAGCATATACATAGGGACTAGTATCCCTCTTATAGGCTTATTTGAGAGAATGATGTTTGAGATGTTTGTGATGGGTGACGTAAGAGATGGGTAATGTTGTGTCGTATATGTTATCCGTGTTGTGTGATGTATATATATGCTGTACTGATGCCCCTCTCCCATATTGATAAATTATGTTTCTTATCTCCCTTTATTTTCTATATGTGTTACTTTATTTAATGGGAAGATCCCGAAGAGGAACCAGCTGCTGAGGAACTGGACGGTATTCCGTACGAACCTGACGTCGGAGGACGGGCCATAGACCCTAGCCTCAAGAGGTTGGGCAGTGATCGTGATTAGCCGAAGAGCTATCTCTGGACCTATCTTTCGTATTTTTATTTTGGTTTGTAATAATATACTCTGTATGTACTACTTTATACTGTAGCCCTACTGATGAGACAATGATGTATGTGATATATTTCTTTATATTTAAAGCTGTGTACTCTGAGGCGTAGCGCATCAAACAGACAGTTCAAAAAAATAAAAAAATCAACAGGTAATCAATTAAATAATTCAACACAATCAACCTCAATCAGTCTCATCATTCATAATATCAACTTAGCGATGATAGCCCAAAGGTACTTACACCTCGGGTTTAGGCACTTTATCCAGGGTTCAACCTCTAGTAGGGTTTTAGGGTTCCCCTTCACAGATATATATACTCTATATTAAGCTTGCCTTCCTGACGATATTAGTTCTTTCTCCCTACCTTAGTGATTTCCTCGTGCAGCTTCGGCTACGACTCCGCAGCTGTCAGTCGGGTGCGCTGTCGGATGTCGAGTCTTGTCCGATTCTATATAACAAAACACAACCAGAAATCAATACAGTTAAATCAAAAACTCCCTAATTCCTTAGGATTAGCTACCGCCCCTATTTAATTAATTAGGCTAGGGATGTCTAAAAATTTCCTAACTCTTGGATCAATAATCCTCAGGTATCCCTAAACATAATCAATGAAGGCATCAACTCACAAAGTAACGATTTCTCCTACTGTACTACCCCTAGGGTTCGGCCCCATTGAATGAAAAACATGAAAATTAGCTAAGGAGCTCGAAAAACCCTCATTTCTTGGATAACACTCTAACTAAATGTGATAACCCTAGATATCAACTCAAAACATCAAAAACCAATCAAATACCCTACCCTACTCAATAGGGGGTTTCAGCCCCTCTATGGTTAAATACCCTAGAGAGATTTCTTGGCTTTAAGCTCTTGGACCATACAAGTATGTCATGAACCTAGGCCATAGAAATTGGTTTGGTATCAAAATGACTTTTCTACAATTTTCTAGAGATTTTTGAAGTTTAGATCTAGAAATTGAAACACATGAAAATAAAAGGAGAAAAATAAAGATTGAGAGCTCAAGGATGAAATCTATACCTTCTAGGTGATAAAGGAGGATGAGAGGAGCAACTTTGCTTCACAAACTTTCTTGAAAAAGCTTGAGGAAGCTTGAGAAAAATGAAGATGAAAAATGGAGGAAGAAGAAGAAAGGAGAAAGAAGAAGAAGGAAGAAGAAGAAAGAAGGAAGTGAGGGGAGAGAGAGAGAGACCAGCGAGAAAGAGAGAAAAATGAGTGAAGAATAGTGTATTAAATAAAAATTATTAAATGAAGGTGAAAGGTAAAAGGTAAAGAAAGTAATTAGTAAAAACTAACCAAGGACAATTTGGTCAATTCATATCCCGACATTTTGAAAAATCCTCACGGCACTGATAGGAGTCCCCAAATAATTTAACATAGCCCTGGTATGAAAATTATTGGCTCAAGATTTCCGAAAAATCCTAAGACAACTCGAATCGTCTATCCGATCAATTTTCGGTCCGAATATAAAATATTATTTATATTTTTGGATATCAAGACACATTTTAGCAAAAAGGTAGAGGATTGAATTTTAAGACTAATGGTTCTAACTGTTAGTCAAAATGAGGTCATGATAGTAGAAAAACACTATCATTCGAAAAACATAGATCGGGTTCCGTTTGAGTTTTCGGCCCAAAACTTAACCATAGTCTCCTACGATGGCGTAAAGTGTGACTATGGCCTCGGAATAATTTATTAAAGTTTCTAAACTCTCCAATAAAATACAATTACTTAAACACTGACTAATTAAAAAGATTAAGAAAATCGGGGTGTTACACGACTTACCTTAAATCAATTGTGGAAATTTTAAATGACCTTTAAACAAATATATTTTATCATATTTTAAAAAATAAAATTAAGCAAATAAAAAAGGATAGTTTAATTTTAGCCGGATAGAATTAGGCTTCTGCTTTTATATATCCCGTAGTACCAAGAAAAATTCAAAGCAAAATGGTCTTTCAGAAATATTGTGGATGATTGATTTAAAGTTTTAAAAAGATTATATTTTGAAAATAAATTTTTTAAAAGAGAGCTCTTATTTTAAAATAAATTCACTCAAAAGGTTGAAGATAGCGAAGTTACATGATAAAAGCCTTAAAATTCGTATGAGAGTTAGGGATAAAAGATTTATACATCAATGTTATACATTGTTGGGTGAATTTAAAAGACTTTATCGTTCAAAAACTTTTACTAAAAAATAAATTTATTTTTCTATTTTTTAAAAGACATTTTATTTTAAAACAATTCACTTTTGGATAGGATTCAAAATAATAAAGCTATACAATAAACCCTTACATGTCATTCGATACTTAAGGATGGAAAACCATATAATCAACGTCGTAAATTGTTGCATGATTTTTTATAAAAATTTTCTTTTGAAAAAATATTTAACACTAAAAATTCGCAATTTTTATTTTAATTACCACTTATCACTACAAGAAATTTTACATATACCTCCGGACACTTTTAATGATAGTTGTTAAAATCGTAAGTATATGTATTAGTGTTGGCCAAACCGTAGGTAAAATTAAGTGGAGCATAGGTAAGTCAAATGCAACTGTAGATAACTGTATGTGGACCGTAGGTAAAGCCTATAATGACAATCAATTTTCATTGATATTCGTCACTCATAATAGACGGATAGACCGATAACAGATGAATGTAAACTTTATATATACCTATAGATTTTAAATATATAATGATAAATTTTGACTGTCATGAAAAGACAAATTTCTTATAATGTATCATCCAAACAAGAATAAACAGTAATATTTGACCAACTAATAGAAAAAAGGATAAAGGAGGCAAAACAGTCCACCTGACCGGCTTTCAGCCCAAAATTCATTATCCTAAATATTCAGAAGCTAGCCCAAATAAAACAAACAACGTCCGCCCACTAGAAAACAAAAAAAAAAAATTTATCCATTTAAAAGGAAAAAAATACAAATAGTGCTGATAAACTTTGAGCCTAAAGTTACTATCTAAAAAATCTTCAATTGCTAGCCCAAAATGAAAGAATACGCTCAGCCCACTAAACATAGTAAAATTCAAAGTAATGGTTAAGGCTTTTGTTTCTTCTTTCTTGGTTGATAGTAAAAAGAACTTCAATGAAAATTATGGGTCGGCACGGGTCGGTTTAGATCGGATTTGGGAGAAACTAGAACCCAAACCAATCAAAGTGAACAAGGTTGAGTTGGGTCGGGTTTTGGGTTTAGTATTATTGGACCAACCAAACTTGGACCACATTTGAGTTGGATCGGTCGGGTCATCAAGTTTAGTATTAAAATAATAAAAAAAAATTAAAAAAATTAAAAAAACACATACACACACACACAAAAAATAGGGTTGTCATATATCTAGGCTCTAACTTCTGAAATTGTATCCTTCAAAAAAAAAAAAACTTCTGAAATTGTCCTTAGAGAAATGTTAGCAACACACTCTAATACTCTCATTCCAACATACTCTCTTCTATTGGTTGAAATTCATGTGGGTCCTATAAAATTCAAGTGGGACCCATATGAATTTCAACCAATAGAAGAGAGTGTGTTAAAAATAAAGTGTTAGAGAGTGTGTTGCTAGCACTCCTGTTGTCCTTAACATCAATTCACCTACGTCTCTCTCTCTATACATTCTCATTTCTCACACCAAACAACTCCTTGACCTCATCACCTCACTGTACTTTTTTCCTTTTTCTGTGACTCAAATGAAGAAATTAGGGTTTTTATTTGATTACTCCATTATCCTTTCTCCTAGCTTTGATTATGCCATTATCCTTACTCTACGTCAAACCTCGACTCTAAGTCTGTCATCGTCTTCGTCGTCAGCGGCGAACCATTGTTGTTTTCTTCCCCGTCATCAGCGGCGTCGCGAACCAGAGCTAGGGACCATCATTCACAATCTTGTGCCACCATCGTGTCCCGTCGCACCACCGCATGGTGATTTCGTCCCACCGTAGCCAAAAATCCATATCTGTAACATGTCACCACTGGCACCGACAATGAGAAATCGAGTGAGAAGTAATGGACTAAAGGTTGAAAACGGAAGAGGCAGACGAGCGGTTGCAGAGAAAAATGAGTGAGCGATCGAGTGAGAAGTTAAGGGACTGGGAGTTGACAACGCGAAATGGAAAGGAACACCACTCAAAATGCATAATTAATGATATTTAGGTCGGGTTGGGTTTGTTCGGGTTGCCTATTCTCTAACCCGGCACCGGAATTGCACCCATGGGATCCTTATTGTAAAAAGCGAACCGGCATGATGACTCGAACCAACCCAAATTTTTCGATTCGAGTCGGGTTGGTCGCGTCATCGGTTGACCTAGACCTATGCCCACCCTTGTTGAAAATAAAAAAATAGTAAGCAAGATAAATGTACTTTTTTGGATCCATATCTTAAAGCTCGTCAATACCATAATTACCATCATGCCTTATTATTGCAAGATCATAAAAAATTGTATAAGTATAAATTGCCCTGGGCTTTCTCAATCAATAGGAAGGGAATGATAGTTGCCTATTACCTTTGCTTATTTCATTTATCAACTTCCATATTCTCTCTGTTCCTTACCTTTTTTTTGGCAAGTCATTGTATTTTTTGACAAGCTTCCATGATGGCACCTTATGTCTAGTGATTTTCACCCTACTCTTCTCCCAACTCCATATGAGATAACTTCCTATAACTCCATTTTATTTTCCATTTTTTTTATTTAATACGGTTAATGTATCAGAAGATGGCGGAAAGAAAGGGGAAAGAGAGAAAAAAATAAAAAATGAGATGATTGTTAATTTATTTGGTAAAAGAGAAAATGAAAGGAAAGAAAACTAAAACTTTTCTCTCCTCTAATTTGATTGTGTAGAAAATGAGAGAAAGAAAAACATATTTGTGAAATGGCATAAATATCCTTAAGTAAAAATGGGATGCAATAAGGTTAGACGTGCTTTTGTCTTTTTCACCCTCTTCTCTCCTAGTGTCCTTTCTCCCATTTTCTTTTCAAATTGGGTGGATTGCCTTTTTGAGATGTGACCCACAATTTTTTCTTTGCTTCTCTTTTCCCTTGTCAACCGAAGAAGGAAAAATCAATTTTTCTTTCTCAATGTTTCTTTCGAATCTTTCCCTCTCTTTTGTTTCAAAACAAACAAACACAATGTAAAAGTTTTATTACAGCCTCTTTGTTGCCGCCTCGTGAGCTATGAGTCGGTGACTAGGCCATCTCTATATAGCTTGAATGCTATATGTTGACTTCTAAGCATGCATCAGCTTCTCATCCAAGTCAATAACTCCACCCAAATTATTTTCAGTCACTCGCACAACCATTTCATTATCAGTAATACTTCTGTCACTTTTGTGGAGGTTATGGAGCCAAATGGATTGGCTTATCTTGGGGGGTGCAACTATATATGACTTATGACTAGTTTCTTTAATCTAACAATTGATACGTTCATGGAGATGGTCTTGACAATGTGCGCGGGATCTCGGATGCAAATCTATATACTTACTCTCATGGTCTTGACAAGGGGAGTGACAAACTTAGATTGAGAAGGCAAGACATTGTAGATTGAAAGTCTCTAAGGGTCTGTTTGCAAGGAGGGTTTTGGAGGGAAAGGATATGAAAGACTTATTTTCATCTATAATTTAAGGAAATTATAAAATATTTATATAAATGAATAAATATTGATTCAAAAGGTTATATGATCATCCATCATATTGTTTCACTATTTTAAAACCTCAAATATAGATCGGTACATAGATCGGAAAGAATAAACCCTTATTTTCCTTCCCCTCCAAAATCTAACTCGCAAATGTACTAATAGATTTACTATCTTTTTTGTTATCTCATTTTGTATCATCTTTTATTCTATAGAGATTTTATTTAAGATTGTATAGGCACATGTCATGTGCAATACATAAGATATACGGGTGGCACTAAGATATATTAGGTTTCAGCGGCATAAATTAAATTTTCAATGGTGAAATTTATATTTTATGCAAACAATAACCAAAACAAAAGATTCTTTATTTGATCATCAAATTTTGATATATCATATTTAATATGATATATATTTATTTAATTTTTTTTATACATGTATTTCAAAAATACATTAAAAGAATCATATAATATAGTTATTTTAATGTTAGAAAAATACATTAAAAAACAAAAAATATCATATAATATACTTTTGTGATGAATCATTCCACCGTGGACACAGTCAATCACGCGGTAAGATTTCATATTTAGCATGTTGACAGACACTTGTGGAATATGATCAAGTCCTTCACAAGAATAATATGCAAAAATTGACTCATTTCCTTTACACATGCTTTTCCCAGCATTGCTTATCTTTTGACATGTCTAAGTCACTATAAAAAATATAACAAAAATTAAAATTAATTTTGTTAGTCATTATATCTCATCTCAATCCACATAGGGGTGTATACAGGTCGGATTGGGTTGGATTTCACCCAACCTGTGACTTGAACCAAGCTCTATTTGATGGGATGGATCGGTTCTATTTTTTTGGGAATTTCGATATGAACTCGACCTAAATCAACTTGATAAAAAACGGGTTAGGTAGGGTAAACGGGTCGTCCGAAATTTTGAAGGAACGAAAATACACTTAAAAAAGGCAATAGATGGAAAATCATAAAAGAAAGAGGAAAAAGTGATCAACAAGGTTATAGCACAAACTCACACCAAAAGTCCTAAAGCAACAACAAATTCAAGAACTCAACCACACACAACACAAACAATAAATTACAAGATTCACGAACTTCATCTTTCTAACAGTCCATAAATATGCAAATTTCCAATAATAGCTAAACACAAACTATAAAAGAATTAAGGGTACTATGACTTAACAGTTCTCCTACTTGCAGACCACTCACGATGGTTTTTCAACTTGGTAGCAGCTAGCGCAAATACTTTGGTCAGAGGATGCAAATACTTGCACAAATTATACCGTGATGGTTTTTCATCTTCCTAACAAACCACTCGCCGTCGTGGGAGGCAGAGGTCACATGTAGTGCATGACTCACGAGAAGATGAAACTCAGGAATATAAGGGTTTTTGTTTTTTAACAAAAGGAACATGTTCACGGGTCAGGTAACGGGTTGACATGTAAATCCGTTATCCGAAACGGGTTTTTAATGGGTCGGGTCGGTTTCTATCTGAATAAAAAAATATCCAACCCAAATACTTTGATTTGGATCAATTGTTCGGGTTTGTCAAATTGATCCGTATACACTCCTAAATCCACAGGCTATACATGATGGGTGAAATTGATCCACTCAAAAAATGATTTAAAAATTATAATCTAACTTAGGAAATTTAATATGTTAAAGAAGTCAGCCAACTCATCTTGTCTACTTGCAATCAACCACATCAGACTGGCCGTTGCCGACATGCTATTTTTGTAACAACTTGTCTAGCCTTTCTTTCCGTATCGTACATATATTAGTATGGCATTACAATTACATCATGTGTTTCTTTAATAATATATATAAGCATTTTTTAGGGTAGAGATCCTTTTCATTTTCCCTCTCTATTTTTTCTCCATTATTAAAGTTTTAAGATGTATAGAGTATATTTAGATCCTACCTAATATCATATTTATTTACTCAAAAACATAATAATGGAATTCTACATTTCACAAATGGAAAATCTTTGCTAAGCAGAAATTATCTTTGTTAATTGTAAGAAAAAAAAAAGAAATTATCTTTGCTGGGAGAGGTGACTGGTGGATAACTAACCAATGGAAATTGTCTCTTCTTATCCCCGTTATCTCCTGTCTCAGCGTTATCATGTTTTCAACCGAAAATATTAAATAAAATAATGAATTAATAATAAAATCGACCAGGATTTTATTTAATTGTAAGGAGAATACTAACAAGTATCATTAGTGTATTATTTAAGAAATCAAGAAAGACAAATTTTTATAGAAAAAATATCTATTTATTATATTAAAAAGTGATATATTTTGTTTTTTCATAACAACTTACTTTTTATAAATTTTCTTAATTAATATTATAAAGACAGTTAGCAAGAATTTAATTGTAATTAATAGCACAAAATGGAAAGAAATGGAAGTAGCGTATGGAGTATATCATTTATAATGGGCATCTTTCATTGACTTCGTAAACAAATTATATTCGTATATGACAAGGATTCTCACAGACGTACTCCACTAGTTGCCTTTCTAGGCAGAAAGTTCAGATGTTTAAAAAAATAGTACAGCCCAAATCGATCCTTCAAAAATTCGGGGAACCTATTTTTAGTTCGTAAAATAAATAAATTAATCATTTAATCTCTCAAATTTATAATTATGAGACACTTTAATCTTTTAATCCAGTTTTAACATTTGTTTATTTGTCTACATGTACCATTAACCATCCTACCTGACACGTTAATGATCATGTGTAGCCTATAACGAATTTTCTCTATAAAAAATGAATAAAAAGTGAAAAACGTGCACAAATTTAAAACTCAAATACCTTAAAGTTATACACTTTTTTTACTTTTCATCAATTTTTCATGGTGGAAATTCGTCATAAACTACACAGGATCACTAAAGGACCAAGTAGAATGGTTAAGGAAACATGTAAACAAGTAAATGGACGTCGGAATTAAATCTAGGGACTAATGTGTCCCACGTTTGTAAATTTGATGAACTAAATAGTTAATTTATTGATTTTAGGGACTAAAATTGGGTTCTTGAAAATTTTCAGGAACTAATTTGGATCTTCATTCTTAAAAAAAAGAATTTGGCTGCTCTAAAGTGAGAAAGTAAGAGTGTATCTATCCTTAGATCATTTTTAATAGGTTAAGACCTCTATAGATTTAACAAATCGAGGGTAAATGCATTTTTAATTTCTCACTTTAAAGGAGTCTGATCTTAGGAAAAAAGGTATTTTGAAAACTTTAAAACCAACAAGTAACAAATGTACCCAAAAAAGATTCGGTAACAATATAGGAGTTAATCATTAAAATCACCGAGTAGATCCTCTTATGTTGAAAACATATCAGAATTATGTTTTTAATTTCTACTATTCAATTATCGTATCCTCCATTTTAAATACATTATCTCTCTTTTTCAATATATTAAATGAGAGATTGAGATTTAACATAAAAAAAATAACGTGAAAGGATCTATTCCCCTAAAATCACTAATCAGCAATATGTCTACTTTCTTAGACGTTTAGTTACGGATACATCAAATCACATAATCGATACATATAATTGTAAAAATATGTTCATCTTTTTAATCTTTGGCTAATGACTCGTAATTTTTAATTGATAATAGTGATTAATTAAGTAAAATCTTTTTTAACACGATGACTCCAGAATTTAATTTCTCAATATTATTAAGTTTGCTTAAAATTAAAATGAGTTTAATTTCTATATACTGATAGTGTAAAACTTTTTTACACAGACATTCAATTAAAAATTGTCACGTCCGTATATTTCTTTGAATTTTATCCTAACTACCTTAATAGTCATCCGTATCATGATTGATAATTGATTGACAATATAAAAAACTTTACACTATCAATGAATAACAATTAAACTCAATTGCAATCTACTTTTATCGTGACTAGTTACAGTCGGATAATAATATGGTTAAAATATATTAAATTAACTCCTAGATATGAATGGAAAACAGAGAAAATATATGTATTACAAAGTTTAAAATAAAAATGTTAGATTAAATTTTTTTTTTCATGTCTAGGAAGCATAATGGAACTTAATGATTTCTATTACTGGTAATTCTAAAAAAATAAGTCATGAAACATATTATTAAGTATATGTATTTTACTATTTTATACTCAAAATAACATAAAATTAAAAAATAATAAAGTATTTTTTGAAAAATAGGCAATTAATTTTTTTATAAATAAACTATCACAATCAAAGTTTGATTGTAGCCTTGCATTACTCAGCAACGAGGGTTTAAAGGGGAAAAAAGGACCACTTCTTATATATATGATCACTTGGAAGGAAAAAGAAAGTTAACTCTAAAAATTAACTTTATACATGTGAGTGTTTAAAATCATATTATGGTTACTGATTACTAAAAAAACAATTAATAAATTCTATATAAATAAAATTATTTTTATTTTGTTTTAAAGAAGTTTTAGATTGTACTGTGCATTTGTAGTAATATATTTTATGTTAGAAATATTTCACGATAAAAAGTTATAAACTAACTTTTTAACATTAATTATATTTGAAAAATAATATTCTCTAAACATATATTTAGACTGACAATGAATGAAATAATAAAGGTTAAATTAATTTTTGATCTCTACAGTTTCATTTAATTTTTAAATAAATTTTTATAGTTTAATTTTTTTCAATAAAGTCCTTATACCTTTAAATTTTTTGAATAAGTCTTTGTATTTAATTTTTTTTAAAAATAAATTATCACAAATTTTAAAAAAATTTAATTTAATTCCTAAAATTGTAATAGTAAGAATTAATTTAAATTATTATTTTTAAAATATAAGGACCTCATTAAAAAAAATTAAATTAGATATATCTATTTAAAATTTAAGTGAAATTCTACCTACAAAAAAATAATTTAACAGATAATAGTAAATTAATACGTAGCTAGATTGAGATATTTGTTTGATGTAATATGACATGATTGAGACTGGATTGGGAATGAATTGAACAAGTTGAGTAAAGTATGGAAATGGTTGAATATTTCCTTTCCTTTGTGGTTTAGTACTTAGTATATAGGTTGGCTCAGAGGGAGGTACCAACCATGTAGTGTACCGCCCCTAGCTAGCTACTAGTACCATTTTAAAACCTGTTGTTACCTTTCTTTTAAACCCACCCACCCCCCCACCAACCAAATCATTTATTTATTTGGTTTTGTCGGAATGGGTCACAATGCGGCTTTTCCGACAAGGTTGGCGGCGGTGCTGTTGTTGTTGGGGTCATGGTTTTCGTATACCACACCACCCTGTATCGAAGCGGCGTCGTCTAAAGTGATCAAATATAAGAACGCATACGCGACGATGATGTACGTGGGGACGCCCAGGGACTATGAGTTCTACGTGGCAGTACGAGTCCTCATTAAATCTCTCTCCGCACTTCACGTTCAAGCCCATCTCATCGTCATTGCTTCCCTCGATGTCCCTCTCCCTTGGATTCGAGCTCTGTGAGTCCACACTACTCTTTCCTTTTATCCATTCCCTCCTCCATCTCTTTACGCCATAGCATAGAAGATTATTACAACAATTGCTTTCGGTTTTGGTTATTCTTCCCTCTATCTTATCTTCCAACAAGATGTTGGACTCTTTTTCTCAGTATAACACTGTGAGTTAATTTCCTTGTCTTCTTTATTTTATATTTTTTAGTTAAAGTTATAGTTTGGTCCCTATCACCGTATTGATTCTTCATTTAGTTCATATATGTAAAAATTATTAAAAAGATCTTTATATATGTAATCGTTATCCATTTGGTTGCTCTGGTTATCTTGTTGTCTCTATTAATCCGTTAACTCCTTCATATAGGGACTAAATGAAGAATTCGTGTCACATGTAATACCAGATTATTACTTTAACCTAAATTATTGGATCCCTATACATAACACAGATTCTTCATTTAGTCCCTATACGTAATAATTAATGAATGATTGGAGATGACATGAGAGGACCAAATGAATAACAATTACAAATAGCAGGATCTTTATAATAAATGAAGAATTAATATCATATATAGGGAATAAATTATGAGTTTAATTGTTATCCAATGGTAGTGTAAAATATTTTTATACAGATAATCAATCATTAATCATGATATGGATGATTTTAAGGTTGTTAGAATGAGAATCAATTTTTTTTATTAATGTGATAACTTATGATTGAATGTCTGTATAAAAATATTTTATACCGTAAGTATATATCAATTAAATTCATAAATTATTACTATAACCGAAAATTATTTATTTCACATTATATACCAAAATTCTTCACCTAGACATATTTTGACGAGTATCCACTTCATTAGTCATTTCAGCTGTCACCTAATGGCAGACCCAAACGGATTTGGTAACTACAATTAAAAAACACTCATCACAGTGAGGAGTTGCATGATATTTGAATGTGTATTAAATAAAATTATAATGATCCAACGGTGGATATGTATTAAAAAAGTAAAATTATATTGATCCTACGGTACATCTCCAAATTGGAGCAAAACTTTCGGTCTTTCACTTGCTAAGTTATCAGTTATCACTAACTGAGAGCAAGTGGTGGAACTACCCTACAACATGCTCCTTTGCAAAAATTACCCCTAGGTTCTTCAAAATTTCAAACATACCCATACGAATTTGTGGGTTCACTTGCAATACATACATACATTAATTGAGTTGGACAAATTGTCACCTTTGTTTGTATTGTATGTATGATATGATGGGTTATTTATTTATATCAGTGAAGAGGAAGATGGTGCGAAAGTGGTAAGGGTGGAAAACCTGGACAATCCCTACAAGCATCAAGACAATTTTGACAAGAGATTTAAGTTATCACTGAACAAACTCTACGCGTGGAGCCTAGTGGACTATGACAGGGTAGTCATGCTCGACGCTGACAACCTATTCCTTCAAAAGACCGATGAGTTGTTTCAATGTGGACAATTTTGTGCGGTCTTCATCAATCCTTGCGTATTCCACACTGGCCTCTTCGTCTTGCAGGTAATTTTTCCCTAAATGGGCTGAAAAATCATCATCTACCCAACTGCAATAATACTCCAAACATCCTTAATCATTTTTACCTTAAAGTAACTAACTATGGTACCCACAAGGGTATATTATACTCAAGACATGAGTTGCTTAATATTTTTTTATTATTAATTTTACTGTAAATGTTTAAAAATTTATTAAGAACAGCATAGCTACAAGAGTAATCCCTTTGTTCCTTTAATTATTGAAGTTTTGTTTTTGAGAAGGAAATATAATGACCAACTTCGTAAATATAAAACCTTCTTATTTTTTTTCTCTCCAACCAACGGTTGCTTAAGTGATAAACATATCGATCTCCTAAGGACGAGAACGTAAGTTCGAATACTGGTGGCAGACACTCTAATTGGGAGGTTACGAAAATCAAGCTTAATTCTTTGTTCTAAGCAGTCGATCGATGATTAGTCTCATAACCGATCCAAAGAATCGAAATTTGTGGGGATATCCCGGGATATCACTGGGGAGCCAAAAGCCCTAATTACAATTGTTCATAAAAAAGCCATTTTTATTTTGTTTTATGTCCACCAAAAAAAGAATCTTCCAAATAAATGAAATAATACTACGAATAACAGCAGAATCTCATGCTAAAGTTTTTGAGAAAAAAACATTTTGATATTAAATTTGACCATCTTAGTTGATCTCTGTCATGTCATGTGGATTCTAATTATTTGATATTGGCAGCCATCAATGGATGTGTTCAAGGACATGGTTCACGAATTAGAGAATGGGAGAGAAAATCCAGATGGTGCTGACCAGGGTTTTATAACTAGCTACTTCCTGGACTTGCTTGATAAGCCAATGTTTCATCCGACTCCAAATGGCACCAGGCTTGATGGAACATATAGGCTTCCTTTAGGTTATCAAATGGATGCTTCTTACTACTGTAAGTAAATTACATAAGAAATAGAAATATCATTTAATTATTCTAAGTTTATGATGCTAATATTCTTCCTGGCTTTAGACCTTAAACTTCGCTGGAGCATACCCTGTGGACCAAATAGTGTGATCACATTCCCAGGGGCACCATGGTTGAAGCCATGGTATTGGTGGTCGTGGCCTGTCCTTCCATTAGGTCTCCAGTGGCATGAACAACGTCGTCAAACTTTGGGGTAAGTCCAAAGACAGTGTATTCATTTTTTATGTCCTCTAATTTATTCTGAGGGAAAATAATGAAGGTGGTCTATAACTTTGAAAACACAGAATTTGAGAATCTACATTATGTTCATTTGTCACACCATTGCTTTCGGGAGATACATATTCTTTTTGACATCATTTTTCCTACATAATGAAAGCTAATGTAACATCTATATACACATACATATATAGTGAGCCCATCTCTGCCCTCGACCCCACGCTTAGTAAGATCTTTAAAGCATGCACTAGGTTGCCCTTTATGAAAGTTAATGTAAAATTTGTCTTATGATTGGTGCAGGTATGGTGCAGAGATGGGTGTGATACTTATCCAATCTGCAATATACCTAGGAATAATAGCACTGACGCGTTTGGCAAGGCCAAGCCTCTCAAAGGTGTGTTATAGGCGATCTGATAAGAGCATCATCAACCTGGTGCACAACAGCCTCAAGATAGTAGCTTTGTGGTGCATCCTTGCTGCTTACACAATACCATTGTTTATGATTCCCCATACGGTTCACCCTCTACTGGGATGGAGCCTGTATTTGCTTGGTGCTTTTGCACTTTGCTCGATTGCAATTAATACTTTTCTGCTACCAATGTTACCAGTTTTGGTACCGTGGTTTGGGATTGTGGGGACCCTTATGGTCATGGCATTTCCTTGGTATCCGGATGGTGTAGTAAGAGCTATGTCTGTCTTTGGTTATGCCTTCTGCTCTGCACCATTTGTGTGGGCATCTATGGTGAGGATAATGGCAGGTCTTCAGCTATCTCTAGAAAGGGAAGCTTTTCTACCAAGATTGGGAGAATCTTCACCGACTTCTAATTGGTTTAAGTTATATTGAGCAGTCAGTCCAATTGGGCATATAATAATATATACAATGCTGTGACAGAGAAGGACCTTCTTGACAAGCTCAGCAAAAACTGAAGGGGGCATAATACAGTAATACCCCACGTACCGCGGTTGTTCACTTGTTTTGTGTTGAAGAAGTGATATTGATTTTGCACCATCAAGTTGTCACAGCTGAATCAGTCATTCTTTCAGAGCAAGCAAAAGATGACGCTGCCATTTTGCTCCTACAATATTATTTGCTACTAGTCACATATTTGGTATCGTTTGTGCAATTGGTTGCAGACTTGCAGTATTCAAATCTGTGAAATTGTCAAAATCACTGAGATAACACGAGAGAGTTCGGCATAATTAGACCTTTTACAAACCCTGCCTACTAAAGGCTCTACTTTTCTGTGACCCCGTTCTACCAAAAATGTAAAAGAAACTCACTGATCTTAATAGAAATTGTATGTCAACATCGCAGCAATACTCCAAGACGGAGTATTAGTTTATAAGATCTGTGATTTGGACTTTGACTTACTCCTCACACAATTTTAAGTCGGGATCAGTGGATAGGTAAAATCTTCGTTGAAGTGGGATCCAGGATCAGAATTGTGATGTGGAAGAACAAAATTCTATGATCTATCTGTGTAACATAATCCCTCACTCAGTAACCTAAATCTAATTTTCTATCTGAACAGTTAGGGAAAGTTAGTGCTTAGTTTTTTTTTTTGAAGGAAAATATATATATATATATATCGAGTTCTACGGAAGATGCTCGCTCCCTGCACGCTGATAAGGTTTCCCGAGCCCAAAAAAAACATAAACAAATATGTAGGCCTTGTTCTATGCTCAAATGTGAAATTCCAGAGAATAGTCCAATACTCAAATGTAGAAAGCCTATATTTTGATTAATTGTCACGTCAAAATGTTCTTTTATACAAAAGCATAAAATTGATTACAGAAATTGATCTGGAGTTTTTGTTGAGCAATTTTTCTTTAGATGTCACAATTACATACATAATTTAGACCATATTTTCACAATGAAAAATAAAAATAAAAATTTAATTTAAATGATATATATTCATGTGAATTTCAACAATACACACACGTTTAGGTTGTTTAGATAAAGTATTTCAAAATTTTAACGTATTTAAAATGCAATGCTTCATTTGAATTATTTTCATTTTGAAAATATTTTATTTGGATAGAATAGTTCAAATAATTCAAATTCTTTGTATTTAAAATTGTTTATTGGAATAAATAATTTTAATTTCATTCAATTATAAAATTTCATTTTAAAAAAATTTAAAAATTTTGAGACGGCAGTGATCAAACCACTTCTCTTTAGATCTATTGAGCAAAATTCTTTGTTGAGCAATTTCTCTTTAGATCTACATATTATCTGTTTGGTATAAATTATTTTCAACGCAAACGTGAAAAAAACGCTTCCCGAGAAAATTATATTGGAAGCTATGTGAGAGAAACTTTCTTCCAACATGATTTTCAAACATAGGCAAAATCTAAAACAAATAAACCCTTATACATAAATAATTATCTACAATACTTATGTGTTGACATTCCATTAATAATAAGCAATCCTAATAGTTTTTATTTTTCCGGTGTCCCCATATCCCATATCCGTTTGGGTGTAAAATTAATCTGAAGATGTTCGGCCCCACACCACCCTGTTAAGATGGTTGTCAAGCATCAACGGTGATGTAATGCAGCTGAGTGACGCGAGAGGGGCGACAGTTCTACTCTTTCTCTGAGCTATCAATGTGAGCCAAAACTCAAGTCAACCTTGCTCATCAAAGATTTAAGCCAGCTCCAAAATCAGCTCACAACCCACGGATCACCTGAGTTCAAACCTGGTTGGCTCAAGCTAAGACCCAATCCCTTTCTCATTCTCCATATCTCCCTCAGACTCAATCCCTCTCCATCAGATCTATCAAGGTGAGGCAAAATCCTTAAGCCAACCCAGCTCACCAGGTTGGCATGGGATTTGTGACAACAAAATTTGAATTATAGCAAACCTAGGCCACTCATGCTGCGGCTCACCCAAGTTCAAGCCTGGTTGACTCACAAGTTGAGAATTTAATAAAAAAGAAAACCAATTGCAGAGAAAGAAACGGCAGATAAGATAAATCCTAACCCCTTTTTCATTCTCCATATCTCCCTCTCAGCCTCGGTTCCTCTCTCTTGCTCTCACACACACACCATAACGGCATAGTGTGGTCACCTTCCACTCTCACTCCAAACAACTCATCAAGTATCAACCTCTGACAACGATGCTATCATTATCATCTTCATTATACCTTACTTGGTACCCCAATCCAAAAGTAATCATCTCGACCAATGACTCCATTTTGTGGCTCCATAAATGGCCGATCAGCAAATGACACTGACAACCACATCCAATTCGATGATACCAAGTCTATTAACCTGGAAATAAAGATACTTGCATTTCCCTTCAGTCATGCAAGCAACGAGGCAAAGAATGACAAGCTTTTCATGGAATAGGAAACAAAGATCTAGATAAAAATCATCACTTTCATACTATGTCAGGGCGATGCCATCATTTCTCCCCTACAATAAGGAATGATTGCATTTCTTAAGGGGGTATGATGAAAGATGGTTGGTATTCAATATCAAGAACTCAGCTCAACAAGATAGAGGCTACTCCGGACACTCACCTCGCATGCTAATCTTCCGGTTCACTGATCTAAGGTATCAGATACCATATCACTTTACTACACTAAAGTTTATAGTCATTTAGCTACTGTTTTAAGCTGCAGCTAAATACCCTCACTTCAAAAACAGAAGTAACTACAAACACCAAATTGATACTCAGTCAACTCAAATTAAAACAACACTGCACATTATCTTTGTCGATAGAGTACTATACTATAAAAGGATGCATCATTCAGGTAACGAGAATTCCCAACATATAAAATTACAAGAAAAGCAAGTAGGAAGATTAAAAACCAAATGCAAATGAAGAAATGAAATGGTACAAAGTTGAGTACCGTGGTAAAATCTTCATCTAAAATACATGCATACAAAGGTGTGAGCATGCAAGAAAAATAGCGCAACACTACAACCATACCCCACTTGTAGAGTTGTAGTCTTTTGTAGGGTTACTACTTACTATACTATACTTCTCTACTTTCCTACAGACCTAGGGGTTGATGAACACTCTTTTAACTCATTTGATTTGATCCAATTGGTGCAAAATTAGCACCGATTATCAAAATGATCACATGGTATTTTATTTATTATGTTTCCTTAACAATTGGCACATAGAATAGAAGCAAAACTCTCTATTTCTTCCCCCCAAGAATCGAGCCGAGCAATGGTATGCAAAAAAAAATGCAGTTTAAATATTAAAGTAACAATAAAAACCGTTCAGAGAACATAATAAAAAACTAACTCGAAAAATACAAAATTAAAGTGAAGGAAGGAAGAGCATCTTCAATTGAAGCCTTAGCCTCACTTCTCAGATGAGTTTGGTCCTCTCTTCTTTCCGAATCCCACAACGGCGGTGACGAATCGACGGTTGTACTGCATGCGCTTGTGGGCACGGCCACGAGGCTTCTTCTTCTTGTCCTGCTTCGCTACTTTCGGAGTTTGCCCTCTCACTTTGCCCGCACGAGCAAGTGATCCATGAACCTTACCTGCAATTCATTCATTCATCAATATCCACATCACCACCAATATCAATACCATTTTAACATTACCAATATATAATCGAAACGAACTTCAGTTACCCATTCTTGTCACGATCAGTTGATTCCTCTCTCTCTCCCTTCTCGCTTTTAGCACTTGTCGCCGTTGCAGGTAGAAGAATCAATATTAGTACTGCTACGATTAGGGTTAGGGTTTTGTGGACTCAAAACATACAAAAACAAGATGGGCCTTCCACCTTCAGGCCCTTTACTTTAGAACCCCAATCCCACCTTTTCCTAGCTATTTACTACCGGGTCACCCTAACTGATTACATACCATTTTTACTTTTGTGTTTCTTTACAACAACAAAAAATCTGAGAATTTTTTTCCAATGAAAACTAAAAATTCACAGACAAGTTTATGTTATTAATAAATAAGATAGTATAAGCAAGCAAAATTGAACTGGTGGCCAAGACAAATTTTTTCCATTCCATTGGTTATGCTTCAAAATGCTTGTCATACATGAGATGAGATAGAGTGGAATGGAACCAAGTTATGATACCATTATTTGCTTATTTTATGATGGAATGAAGTGGAATAAGTGAATAAAGAGTTGATTTCATCTCATTCTATCTAGTACCTCCCAAATTGGCAAAGGACAAAAATATAGATATTTGAATAGAACCATTCCATCAAATTCCATTTCATTCCTTCCTACTTTAAATAATCCAAACAATGGTATCTGATATCATTTTATTTCATCCATTTTCATCAATCCAAACATAGCCTAATATTTTAAACTAGTCTATTCAAATTTCTACTCATCTAAAGTTTATCTGGGTTCAGTTAAAAATAAATAAAACCTCCTTACTAATTAAGTCAATCCTATGAATATTGGTTGTCTTGACTCGCATATAGTTTGGTTAGGATCAACATAAAAAATTGTGTGCTTATAGTTTAAAATTTTGTATTAGATATGATAATTTATCTCTATAATAAATAAAATATATTGATCATAAAATACATTGAAGATCCTGAAGTGATTGCTTATTGGTCATTACCGATGCCCGCGAGATAAGTGTTCCTGCTTCAACTATATCCCCCAAGATCTTCCAATTAAATCATCAGTAGTTTGGTTTCTTGTAATGAATAGCCCCTCTTAATTAAGTGATATGTACTAAGACAATGAAGACTTAATCCTCTTCAACAGCAACCTAAAATCATTACTGGCGAGCAGCAGCACCCCCTCATTGTGGATTGCATCATGATGCCAATATTAAAACGTAAATTATAAAACGCTTCCAATCTAAACTGAAGGCCCTGGTTTGAAAATTTAATATCATATAATATAATAACTGATACAAAAGGGACAAAATTATATTTAACAATTCCATCGACTATTCTTTTGTTCTTGATCTGCTGATGTCATCTTTTGTCCTCAAGGGGGCATATTGTGTTTTCTTGTTTAATAAAATGAATAAATGAGTGTGCTATCACCCAAGCAGGTGGTCTATCCCTTGCTCTTTTAGACACCAGTTCCATAAAGCAGAGATGGTGGCCAGTATCAACTCCCTTGGCATTTAAAAAATAAAACAACACCTACTATCAAGTGACCCGACCAGATCTAAGCAGAGTAATCATACATCACCAGGTCGGGAGTTGGGAAATTTAAAAAATGCTGAACAGAGAATGGGGAGGGGGGTAGACATCTTTTGTTTCTGTACGAACTCCATCTGATGTGTACCACTATTCCGTACTTCCAGAGAAATGCAGAAGCAGGGCCGTCCCAACTATTCTGATGATCATAAACAAAATGTGATATTTACAGCTTTAGTATCTGCTCAAAGTTCAACCTCATGAAGTTCTTCTCCAAAACTGCTCCTTCTTGTAGGTGTACGCATTGAAGAAAACTCATCAGGCATAAACGTTGATGGTGGCATGCCCAAAGCTTCCCCTAAAGGCTTAATTTCACCTATTTTTGGAGGGCTATATGAATCATTAAAACTCCCACTCCATGAAGCTGTTCGACGTGCATGAGCAGAATGAGAATTGCTGCCATTTGTCACTGCACCCTTGTTTGAGATGTTACCTGTACTAGGAAATCTTTGCATGGCTGTTGACGATGCATGTTTGGGAGATTGGTATGACCAATCATTCGTGGCAGATGTTGAAGGATCTTCATTTGCTGCACTATCTTCTTGGTTGCTTTCTGCTATAGCCTCCATTGTCTGCTCATTTGATGGTGCAGGAGCAGGAATAAAAAACTTTGCCTTGGCAGCAAGTACAGGTTTCACAGATGGAACAGAAGGGGACTGAAACAAGTTTGCAGAGTTTGCACCACCTTGGTTGAAGGTGTCAACATACCTGTATAGTCCATAAACAATTTTATCAAATTTGTCCACCTTTCAAATTCTGTTCACGACTAAAAAACTGAACTATCAATGAGAAAATCTTCCTCGTTTCTGGAAACTGAGCTGACAATACAGAAAAGCCAGAACCCATAGGTTCTTCCTAATTTCCTTTTTTTTTCATCTTTTGTATGTCTAATATACGTTTTAGTTACTAGTTAGGCCTAGAAACAACAAGTCCTCCATATTATAACTCTTGCCAGTCCTTATAAAGATAAATTACATCTTAAGATTCAGCTACTATGCTAGCTCTTCCTTTTAGGTGCTAGAATTCTTATAGTTCTTGAAGGTATTTGATAGAACTGGTAGAAATCTCTCGTTTTATTGATAATTCTCAGTGGGAAATGGCCCAAACCTGAGTGAAAAGATACAAGAAAGAGAGGGAAAGCCTAGGAAAACAAGTAACTGCCCTACCAGATCTTAGAGAGTCTGGTCCTCTCCCAAGTAATCCCAAATTCCAAAACTAACTAACTTTCCCTCCATTTCAGTTATTTATACTAATTCCTAACAGCTAACTACTCGGCCCAGGCCCATTCTTATTGGCCTTAAACCTTTTCCTAAAGTATTTAGATCGGATTGGAGGTCTAACAATACTCCCCCCCAAAAGTTTCACCTTGTCCTCAAGGTGAAAAGAAGGAAATTGGCCGAGGGTAGTGTCATACTGCTCCCACGTGGCTTCAAAGTCTGGCAAATCTTGCCACTGTATCAGCACTTCAACCTGACCGGCAGTACCAGTCCTGACTTCCAACACTGCAGCCGGTTCAACCTGCAATTCCAACTCTTTGGACAGCATGAGGGGCAGAGGTTGTGGAGTAGCCGCAGGGGACAAAGCCTGCTTCAAGAGAGAGACGTGGAAAACAGGGTGGATTCTACTCGCAGGGGGCAGCTCCAATTGATAGGCCACGGGGCCAATGACCTTAGAAACTTGGTAGGGCCCATAGAAGCGAGGTCTGAGCTTCTCATTTCTCTTCTTGGCTAGGGAGCGAAGCCGGTAAGGCTGTAGTTTAAGGTAGACCCAATCACCAACAGAGAAGGTGATTGCTCTCCTAGACTTATCGGCATATGCTTTCATCTGACTTTGAGCTCTGAGGAGATTGGTCTTGAGATCATGCAATAAAAGGTCCCTGTCCTCGGTCATGGCAGTGACCGCAGCCACGGCAGAAGGGACTGTGGTGCCTCGAAGCAACGGAGGAGGGTCCCTGCCATAGAGGGCTTTGAATGGGGTGAGTTTTGTAGAGCTGTTATAGTTGGTGTTGAACCAAAACTCAGCCCAACTCAGCCATTTAGGCCATTGCTTCGGTTTAGAGCCGGTGAGGCACCGCAGATAGGTCTCTAAGCACCTATTGACCACCTCAGTCTGCCCATCGGTTTGGGGATGGTATGCTGAGCTGAATTTTAGCTTTGTGCCAGCCAATCTAAAGAGTTCAGTCCAAAAATGACTGAGAAACACCTTATCCCTGTCAGAAATGATGGTGGCTGGAAACCCATGAAGCTTCACAATCTCTCTAATGAAGGTTTCAGCTACTTCCTTGGCTGTAAACGGGTGACTTAGGGCCACAAAATGTGCATATTTGCTGAACCTGTCAACAACTACGAGGATGGCATCCTTCCCTTGCACCTTGGGTAGACCCTCAATAAAATCCATGGAGATGTCTGACCAAACCTGATTCGGGATAGGCAAGGGTTGTAATAAACCTGCGGGGGACATAGTTTGGTATTTATTTTGCTGGCATATGTCACAAGTAATTGATGAATATCCTTCCTCATGCCTTCCCAATAAACCAAAGCAGCTAGCCTTTTGTAGGATCTAAAAAAACCTGAGTGGCCACCAATGGGAGAGCTGTGAAATTCCTTGAGCAACATAGGAATTTTCTGGGAATTCCTGGGCAGAACCAGTTTCCCCTTGTAGAGAAGTTTCCTCTCTTGAAAGGTATAGCCCGGATGAGATTGGGGATCCTTTATTAAGTCTTGTATCAGTCCTTGTAACCTCTTATCAGTGTGTACTTCTGCTTCCCAGTCCTCTAAATCGTCAAAATGAACCATGGAGAGGGCAGCATATATCATTTTTCGGGACAAGGCATCTGCTACTCTATTGTCGCCACCCGGTTTGTACCTAATCTCAAAATCGAATCCCATTAATTTGGAGGTCCACTTGAATTGTTCCTCACCAAGGACCCTCTGATCAGTAAGAAACTTTAGACTCTTCTGGTCAGTGTGTATGACAAAGTGCCTTCCCATCAAGTAGTGCCTCCATTTTTGCACTGCCATGACAATAGCCATTAGCTCCCTTTCATAGACTGACTTTTTCTGGCCTCTGTCAGACAACGTTTGGCTAAGGAAAGCCACAGGTCTGCCATCCTGGAGCAAAACTGCTCCTAGTCCCTTGCTAGATGCATCGGTTTCTATCACAAATTCCTTGCTGAAATCAGGCACTGTAAGAATGGGGAGATCGGCCATAGTTTTCTTTAGTGTCTCAAATGCCTCTTGTGCTTCTGGGTTCCATATAAAACCATCCTTTCTGAGTAGCAGGGTTAAGGGCCGAGCTAGCTTGCCATAATTCTTGACAAATCTTCTATAATACCCGGTGAGCCCAAGGAAGCCTCTAAGCGCCTTGAGGTCCTTAGGAATTGGCCAAGTCATCATCACTTCCAACTTTTTCGGGTCAGCTGCAACTCCACTGGCTGAAATAATGTGGCCTAAGTACTCAAGCTGCTCTTGCCCAAAGTTACCTTTCTTCTTGTTAGCAAACAATTGATGTTCCTTGAGGAGGTTTAAAACTGTTTGTAGATGCTTCTTATGGTCCTCTTGACTTTTGCTATAAATGAGGATATCATCAAAGAATACTAATGTGAATTTCCTCAAATATGGTCTCAACATTTCATTCATGAGAGATTGGAAGGTAGAGGGGGCATTCGTGAGGCCAAAAGGCATGACCACAAACTCATAGTGGCCCTCATGTGTTCTAAAGGCAGTTTTAGGGATGTCCCCTTCTTTCATACGAATCTGGTGGTAGCCAGATTTGAGATCCAACTTTGTAAATATCACAGCACCCCCCAGTTCATCTAAAAGCTCATCAATTATTGGTATGGGGAATTTATCAGGAATTGTTATTTTGTTCAAGGCCCTGTAGTCTACACAGAATCTCCATCCCCCATCCTTCTTCTTGACTAGTATTATAGGGCTAGAATAAGGACTGACACTCGATCTAATGACCCCAGAACTCAACATATCATTCACCAACCTTTCTATTTCAGTTTTCTGATAATGAGGGTACCTGTAAGGCCTAATATTAGGTATGGCAGCACCCTCCTGAAGCACAATGGCATGGTCTTGCCTCCTTGTAGGTGGCAGGCCTTGAGGTTCCTGAAATACTTCATCATATTCTTCTAGAATTCCAGCTATCCATGGGGGTACATGTTCCATCACCGATTCTGGTTGGGCTATCAATTCTTGGAAATCAATCAGGTACCCCTCCCCTTCATCTTGGATGGCTTTCATAATGGATCGCATAGAGGCTGCAGCTCTTGCTAGGGCAGGCTCTCCCCTCAGTGTTCTGGTTCCTGCGCTAGTAGGGACCTTCAAGGTCAATTCCCTAAAATTAGCTTGTATTTCCCCCAAGCTGGCCAGCCATTCCATGCCCAACACAATGTCCACTCCTGCTAATTCAAAGATGAAGAAGTCTTGTTGGATTTCCACCCCTTGAACTTGTAGAACCAGGCCCTTACACACTCCTTCACATGTGATCTTTCTGCCATCTCCAACTTCCACCGTATACGAGGGGGTTCTGGTCACCATTAAGGCACTATTCTTCACCACTACCGAGGAAATAAAGTTGTGGGAAGCTCCACAATCCACCAATACCACCACCTCCCTTCCCGCTAGATTTCCCCACAATTTGATTGATTTCTTAGAGGTCAACCCTGTGATACTATACATCGATAGCTGCAAGGTCTTGAGCTCTAAGTCCTCTCCCGATACCCCTCCTATTTCTTCTTCTTCTTGGTCATTTTCAGCCAAAATCAACACTTGCAATTGCTTATTAGCACACACATGCCCGGGTCCAAATTTCTCATCACATCTAAAGCATAGACCCTTCCTAGACCTCTCTTGAATTTCAGCATTAGTGAGCTTTCTGAATGCTCTGCCCCTAGAGATCCCGGTGGATTTATTGGCATTGGAGTCCCCTGCTGAGCCACTTGCAACTGATACTGCTGGAGTGAGGCTCTTGTTGCTTGATTCCCAAGTAACTGTCTTAGAGTTGCTATAACTCTTGCTGCCTCCTAAACCTCTTCCCATCCATGCATTCCCCTTACTAACAATGGTATTCTTCTCATCTATCCTCTGTGCCAAGTCCATCAGTTCCGGCAGGTTGTCAACCGAATGCAACTTCAACTCAGCTCTGATCACTTCCTTGAGGCCGTTAAGGAAAATCCCTTTGAGATACTCCGGCGCAGCACTTCTCAAGGGACTTGCATAGAGCTCAAACTGCTCTCTATATTCTTCCACCGATCCTGTTTGTTTAAGACTCAATAACAACTCAAACGGAGTCTGTATCATCGAGGGCTGGAACCGCCGAATCACAGCTTCCCTGAATTCTCTCCACGTAGGATTTTGCGTGCAACACTCCCACCATTGATACCATGTCAACGCCTTCCCTTCCATAGCCACCATTACTGCTTGTAATTTTTCCTCTTCATTCAACTCCTTCAATTCAAAATACCTTTCTACTCGATTAGCCCAGCCGTATGCATCCTCACCTCCAAAGACTGGAATCTCCAATTTCCTCCACCGCTCATCGCGGTTTTGGGAATCGCACTGGTGTCCTGATCCACCTCCATTACCGGCGTGGTTGCTTCCATGTTCATGCTCCCCGTTTTCGTTTCGGTTAGTCAAGCCCCTAACCGTTTCAACCAACTCATTCAACATCCTCCAGCTCTCGATTCTCTCGAGTTTTTCCTCATCCGCAATTGTTCTGAGTTCTTGCACCGCCTCGCGCATGCTGATGAAACTTTCAAACCCGCGCTCCAGAAACTCGACTCGTGCATCCATTCCTCGCGTGGAAACCATGAAATCACGCCCAAGAACTTGGAGCTTTGATACCAGTTGATAGAACTGGTAGAAATCTCTCGTTTTATTGATAATTCTCAGTGGGAAATGGCCCAAACCTGAGTGAAAAGATACAAGAAAGAGAGGGAAAGCCTAGGAAAACAAGTAACTGCCCTACCAGATCTTAGAGAGTCTGGTCCTCTCCCAAGTAATCCCAAATTCCAAAACTAACTAACTTTCCCTCCATTTCAGTTATTTATACTAATTCCTAACAGCTAACTACTCGGCCCAGGCCCATTCTTATTGGCCTTAAACCTTTTCCTAAAGTATTTAGATCGGATTGGAGGTCTAACAGTATTCAATTTCAAATTTTATTATCTATTAGGGAAACCAAGAAGTATAACTCAAAAGAACATTGACTTCTACTTGCAAATATAGCACGACCTTAATAAAGATAAAAAAATAAGCTGTTACCTTGACCGAACACCCAAGCGGCCGCGGGCAGAGAATTGATTTGAGGTAGGTGGTATCGGCGGCATCCCTGGAGTGTGTTCCGGCATTAAAGTTCTTATGTTAGAGCCCTCATTAGAAGGTGGTCCTTCTGTCTTCAATGCAGATTTCAAGTTGTATTCAGTTGAACCATTCTGGAAAGCAGCAGTTGTCGGAGGTGGTGGCAGTGCAGCTTCTTCAGCAGGAGGTTCAACACCTTCCTCTACCCACCTCTTCAGCTTTTCATCATAATAGAACTTGTTTTTCTCACCCAATTTAGCCTGCATATAGAGCAGAATGAGAACAATTTGGATAAGCACAGTCAGAAGTGTTGTTGAGAAGAAAAGGAAAACAAAACAGAATATAAAACAACTAATGATACCTGTCGACCAGGGCGTGGTCTCAAGACTAGTCCCACTGTCTTTTGCAAAAGTTGTGAGCCAAAACCAAAACGGGAAAAGCGAGATCTACCCCCTGATACCTGTGCTTTTCCTTGTGTATCAGGTGAGGTCGTTTCCTATGATGAATAAACCAGATTTTTTTCATCAAGTTCAATTATAATATAATATAATACACTATAAGTCAACCACACATGTCAAGAGGAAGCTGAAAATGTTCACCGTACACCTTCCATAGTAATCACACACCTGTCTTGGGCTTCTACCAAAATCTGGCTCTGAAACACTTCTATTAGGCTTTGCCATTCTATTATTGTCAGCTGTCCACTCACTAATGGGTTCCATTGAAGCAGATGGAACTAACGATGACATGGCCATTGTTGACTGGCTATTGAATACTCTTGGTGACATATGCTGGTAATGCTGTTCACTTCCATGAACAGCACCTTGTGATGATGATGGAGCAGGTGGTGGCAAACCACCAACAACTCGATGTGCAGTGCTATCAAAAAAGTTGAGCAATTTACCAACTAACTTTGCAGGAGCCGAATTTGCAGCATATCCACCCTGAACATATATTAAACAAGAGGATAAGAAACAAGACTACGAAAATAATGAAGATTTAACAAAGGACAAGAACATACCTGTTGGTGAGTTCTAATCCTATCCTCAAGAGATAATACCAATTGTTTCCATGTTTCTACTTCCGGTGCACGGCCAGTTTTCAAAGATTTCAGTATTGCTTGGCAGTACCTGAAGTCAAATAACAATGATAAGACCGATCATATAAAGAAATAATATCACAAATTAAGTTCTGTGAACTTACTTCAATGAGTCCGAAACCTTTCCCACTTCAGCTAGCATATATGCATATACAAGCTTATATGGTTGAAATGGAAGCAAAATAAACTGAGAGTTTCCGAGCACCTTCGAGTATTCGTATAACTCGGTCCTCTGTCCCAATACCCATCAGGTCAGGTAAGTTTGAATGCTTCAAGAAACGCATCTTACAGAATATTGAATCATATTGAACATGTTCTTTTTAGGCCTGTCTGAGGACAGAATTTATGATAATACAATGGCATGGTTTCATCCATGTAGCTGACCCCACCTAATGGGAAAAGGATTTGTTTGTTGTTCTTATTGTATTGAACATGTTCTTTTTAGAATGCAAGAGATGCCAAGGTGGCACAAGTATGTCAGACAGAGATAGGTTATTTAAGAAGCTTATAGAACACGAGATTGATAAAAAAAACAAATTATTTCATTTGAAGATAAACCTAGAACTGGAGGGGTAATTAAAAGAGCAAATGCCATCTTCTTAAGCATGTAGACAGATATATTAGAGAATATGAAACAGCCTAGCTTGAACCTAGCAAAATCCCAGAAACTTGAGCAATTGGCAACCAGAAAAAACTCCAGAGAAAGAGAGAGAGCTATTGGAAGATTGACGCATTGTACATGGTACTTTGTGAGAAAAATACTCATTTCATGCACCAGCAACAGAGCAGCCAAATTTTGGGGAAAAAGCAACTAAAGAACTAAAGAGATTTCAAAGTACCTGGATAGCCTCTGGACTAGCATAAGTTCGAGGAAATTTCCAGTGATCTGCTCCTAGTAGACAGAGTCTAGCACTATCTGAGTATGATTCGAAGTTTGCTTCAGCGATTAAATAGCAGATGTGTGCAGCAGTAATCTAAAATGAGTTTCAAATCAGAAAACGGAAAACTACAGAAATCATTAAACAGAAGAGAAGATAGATTGAGTATTATACCTCACTTCTTTCCTTCCACAAGCAATCACCAAGGTGAACAATTACAAGTTCATCACCTTTGGTTCTGTTTGCAGTTATTACAGCCAGATTCTCCTCCCAATCATCAAGCATACCATTAGATCCAGCCTGAAATTGCAAAGTTTAAGCTTCCAAGTCAAATAAAACAAAATAACCTTTGCAGCTATAAACCAATGAGGTATGAAAAAAATTTGAATTGCACAGCTGTCGCATGGCTTCTCAATTGACCCTATTAGGATCACCTGTGCAGAGTGCTGAGGCATATTAGAAGCACCAGGATGCCCACTAACTGAGGTATCAGTAGAGAAAACTTCAGCCGGTTGCCCAGCAATTAGAAGGCATAACGTGCGCAGAGGTGACCCAGCAACCAGCTGGCGAAGCGCCATTTGCTTCACTGTATCAACATAGAACTGCATTGCAAATATGCACCAAATTTATTCCCCCAATAAAGGCAGTATGAGAAAAGACTGTAAGACCCATCGGGGACAGTCTAGCTCAGGTATTAAGTATCAGTACAGTATTTTTCTGAAAATTTGGAATCTGACCTGATCACCAAGTTGCGAAGCAAGAACAAGTGCAGGTCCCCACAATTGTCCTTCTTGTGCACATTGTAAAGCCTCCTCCTTTTTTCCACTAACAAGAAGATTTTGTACCTCAGAAGCCATTGCCTAGATCAAAATCGAAGTCAGGACACCATACAAAACAATGTGAGAAGGGGATTGGATCAGAAGTTGACTTAATACACACCCGCATTTGTCCTTCAGAAGGCAAATTTTGCAAGCAATGGCTCAACATCCCATACTGAGTGAACTCTGTGCCACTCATCTTGACAGATGCAAAAAGTTTTGCAACTGCAGACTCAGGAGTATCATTTTCCTGTATAAAATACAAACCCTAAAGGTTAGCAAATTTGGAAATAATCCCATGACGAGGAGTATTCAGGCAGTAATTTGGCTCGGCATCACAGACTACCTATGGGCATGATCAGTAAAGCTAATCATAATAAAAAGGGCACCATAGCCATTTGCAGATCAATTTAACTATAGTTTTAAAAACCGCTTATAAAGGTACAGATATCATCTACATCAACAAAATATAATAGAAGCACTGCAGGATAGCAAACATAGAAGGTCTCCAAGATATGCATTGGTGAAAGCTAAACCTAAAAATTTAACACTTGATAATGTTGCAATTAGTGCATATTTAGTAAAGCTTAATTATTTTGAATAACAGTTTTTTTAACAACTAAGCTGTTTTGAGTTAAATGAAACATCAAGTTTATTATAATATCTAATACACATAAAACAGCTTTATCTTTTAATCTAGTGGTTGAGCATTACAATTTTCTCATTTGTGACTATTTCATAAGCTCTAAGGGAAGGCACTAATTTGCCATCATTTTACTAAGCATATATATTCTATCTATTGTTATTTTGGTAATTTAAGTTGGTAGAATCTCACTTAGGTAGTTTGGCCATGTGAGGAAAAGACCTTTAGAAGCCCCAATAAAAAGAGTAGATCACATGGAGGATAGCACAATAGTTAGGTAGAGAGAGACAAAGAAAACCTATAGGGGAAACCATTAAAAAGGACTTAAAGAGTTAAATGGCTTTTCTAAAAACATGGTTTATGACAAAACACAATAGCATCATTTGATCCATGTAGTCAACCCCACCTATTAGAAAAGGCTTTGGTTGTTTATTTTTATACATTCCAAGCAAAACCCTGTCTTAAAATCGTTTATGAATCAACATATCTAAACATAAATTAATTTTCTCATAACTGATTTTATTAGAAATTGAATATGCACAATCAACTTTTAACATGATTTTTTTTCACAGCTAATCCAAACACACAATCTTGTGCTTAGATCAATCTTGAAAAGTATAACAACAACAATTAGGAATGATATAGAAAGGAAAGAAAAAAAGAATTTGAATGATTATAGATGTAACTTACTTTTAGTATGGCGTCTGTACCAAAAGGAGAACGTAGTTTTCCATAATGTTGACAAGCTATTTTAAGCAAGGAAAGAAGAAGTCTCAACCTTTCACCTTTCTTATAATCCATGTCAGGTGATTCACAGCGTGCAATCCTCTCATCTATCCATTTGTACAACTCTTTACTTCCAACACTCCCACCAACCAATGGACCTGGGAAAGATTGCTGGGCACGAAAATAATCACCAGTCACATTTCCAATGCTTGAAGAATCAACGCTTCCCATCACAACTTCCATCAAGTTCAACACGGAAATTGAACCTTGTAGAGCACCCTTTAGATAAAAATGAATATCAAGCGTTAATCATTTTAAGAAATGACTCGCACGAAAGTAGAGAAGAAAGAGGAAAAAATATTTTCAAACACAAATAATACAAATGCAACCTCTAAGTCTTTCAGAAACCAAACGAAGCATAGATCAAAACTTAGGGAAAGAATCAAGAATTAACCTGGCTTCCATAAGATGAGCTCAAAAGACTATGATCTTTCATTATGATGAGTTTTCCACCAAATCCAAAGGTAACCAGGGCATGAGGTGGACGTCCAGCCGATGATCTTCCAACATGAGGGGCATTTGAATACTGATGTCCACCCTGGATTGGTTGCTGGGAATAACTAAAAGGCTTCTGACTTTCAGCAAAATCATTTGAGAAATTTTTTTGTTCATCAAGCTTGGTGTTTGGATAATTAAACTGTTGAACAACATCCCCACTAGGGACAAAGCTTTGTAGTTCAACAGTTCCATTAGCCAAACCATGATCATGGTTTACTTTATTGTACAATGCAACTGATCCAAAGGAACTAGAAGTATTTTGTTGATCGTTGTTCATAGAAGTACTTGAACCATAAGAATGAGTAAATTGCTGGCTACCAGCAGAAGTTATATTATCCCCACTTTTAGTAGGAGTCTCGGTTGTGTACATGTCAAAACCCTGCTGATGGTTAACGCCATGCGAACCACTCCAGCTGCCATCTACAGCCTGACCACTGATGCCCTGTGACCCATAACTGCCAGTTTGGCTGTACTCTCTATATAAACTATTACCATTATGTGAGGAAGTGCTGGCAGAAGCATGCCCATTTTCAAGTCCCTGAACAGCAGACTGGATGGATGTATTGTAAGTTTCCAATGAGCACCATTCTTGGGTAATTGTGTCATAATACCAGCCAGGATACTGAGGATCGAAAAACATATGTTCAGGATACCCATTATTCCCTTGTGAAACCTGATTCCAGCTAGACACACTTTCAGTTGTGCCAGTTTCAGCTGAAGTTCCAGCAACAGACTGAGCAGTTTGCTGTATATAAGAGGTCTCTGTTTTTCCATCAGAAACACCAGTCCAAACCAGTGCCGCATTAGCTTCAGAGCTTCCCTGAGTAGTGGCTGCTGCATTATAGCCATCTATTTGATACCATTGCCCAGTGTTCTGGTCGTACTTCCAGCCCGGATAAAGATCCTCCCAATACTGACTACTACTAAGATATTGCCCATTTGCATGTTTTTCTGAAGATGCAACATAAGGTTGAACCTCTTGATATTGCGCATAATTAACTGAAGCATTTAAGCCATCGTCATGCCCGCTTGTGTGATTCTCTAAAGATGCATCGTAACCTTGACCCTCTTGATATTGCATGTAATTAACTGAAGTATTTAAGCCATTCTTATGAACTTCATTGTCAGGGTTCACCTCACTACTTAAATTATCAAACGAGCTCCCTGGAATATCCCCAGGTTGATCTCCCAACTCATTGAAAAGGTCAGAATATGATCCAAATCCAGTGCCTCCATTTGAATCAGCATAAAAAGAATTCCAACCCACCTCCTTAACCTCTGAACTAGTGATTATATCACTCTTGCTTACAGCTGAAGCGGACGCGAATTCTGACCCCACCCCATTGTTACCAGGGGGATCTGTCTTACTATCACATCCAACTGAACTAGAGGACAGCACCAAAATCTCTTCCTGTTCAAGTCCACCAACCAAACCCTCATCCAATTTTACACTATCCCCTTTGAGTTGAATCCCACTTGCGCCAGCATCCGAATTCTCAAATGCAGCATCAACATCACTGATACCCAGATTCGCAAACGCTTTAGCGTCATCGGAATCATTGCCTTCGTCATGGACAGACTTAACAGGCCCCATATCATCCTCAACTAGTTTATCAAAGAAATCCGCATCCGTCTGATCCTCCAAGTGAAATGGAGGATTGGAAGCCATAGGCCAAAAACCCTAACCCCTTCACCAATTCCTCTCAAAAGAATGAGACCAATTCGCTGGAAACACGCTGAGATTTCACCTCTTAGAATTCCTAACCTCGAAATCAGAGGTAAACGGCAACAAAACCTCGAGATCCAAAACCAAAAGCCTCAAAGTCACTGCTACCTTAAAGCTAACCTCAAGCAGAGGGTGCAATAACCAAAATCACAAATAAGATCTGGGAATTGTGAAACACACGCAATCTAATAACCAGAAATCAAGGAAAACATACATACCTGGAAACTATAAAAGCTTAGGGCCTCAATTCGACGCGGAAAAAGAAAAGCATAAGTGAGAGATCCATGTATGTATGTATGTATTCGGAATTTGCAGGTAATTAGAGAGAGAAAATAAGGAGCGAGTAGACAGAGAAAGCCCTCGGTTTCGCACCACCTCCACCCACCAAGAACATAACACCACTACGTTTTTTTTTTAATTTTACATAATTTATTTAATTATTTTTATTATTGCTTTATTTTATTCACCTCGTGTAGTTTGCATTTTTTATTTAATGCACTATCAACCAATTAAAAATATCAAAAAATGATTGACTCTTAACTTAAAAGTTATTCAAATCATGATTTTTGATTGATTGACAGTGTAAAAAAATTTACACTGACAGTGCATAACAATTAAACTCTTAATTTTTTCCAAGTGAAATTAATAAACATATATAGTATATAATAAACTAAAATATACTTTTGGTCATTTATCTTTTGTTTAAAATTCATTTTGTCTGTTATCTTTTAAAAGATTCATTTTGGTCCTTTATCTTTCAAACGTTATACAAAATGATCCTTTTTGTTATCTCCCTTCTAACTATTGATGGAATTTTCTGATATGTCATGTAATTCCGTTAAGTCATCCTATGTGGCATATGAAAATCATTTTTATTTAAAATCAGGATTATAAAACTTTAAAAAAAAAAGCCTTTTCTCTACCCTAGGAGCAGCATGATAGCAGCAAGAAAGAGAGGAGAGAACGAAAATGGTGCTCCGATAGAGGGGTGCATCCCAACACAGTTACCACACTCTTTGGCGATGATGTGGAATCGGTGGAGTTTGTCGGAGGGTTCAAAGCAGGGTTTTTCTTCTTGTTTTGGTTTTGCAACTCTGGGTTGATTTAGGTTTCTCTTTGAAGAATAAACACTTCATTTTGTAATCAGCAAGTTACCAAATTTAACAATGAACAGAACCTGAAGAGGGAAGGAGAAGAAGTAACACAGAGTCCAAAAAGTTGAGACTTGAGTCCAAAAAGTGAATTGCTGATGGAGAATCAAAGAAAACCTAGATGAGGAAAAATAGGAGCTTGTAATGACTTATGTACACAAAGATGATTGGTGGGAATATATAGAAGGCTGAAGTAAGAAAACTTTGTAGGAATGGGAAATGAATGAAAACTTTATATAAAAAATTCCTTGAAGTGAAAGAAATTGAATGATAATAGGAATGAGAATGGAACCTTGAAGAAGCTGTGGAAGATAATAACAGCCGCATGGAGATAGAGAGAAAAAGAGACGGATAGACACCAAAGTTAAAATAAAAAAAAAGGTGGGATCCTACACTTTGAAGCAGATTGAGGATGAACATCCGATGTTAGTTGGGGAAGAAGATTTTTTTTTAGAAAAAAAGTGCAAAATTTGTCATGTCACCTACTACGTCAACTGAAGGGTGGAAGCACTGTCATTAGAGGTGAGAATATGTTAGGCAAAGCTAGGCCCTAACAGGCCTGAACCTAGCTTGTATTCCAATCTCAAGGTCTGAGTCTGACCTATTAGCCTGATATAGGCCATGTTTTATGGCCTGACCTACTTCAAAACCTGACATTGCCTGGAAGGCTATTTAAAAGCCTACTTTTTCAACAAGACCTTTAAATATGTCTCTATCTATAAATAAGTCATAAGCCTTTACTTATAAATAGGTTTGTAAGCCTCTGATGATAAAGAGGTTGGTAGGCCTATAGTGATAAATAGCCCTTAGGCTTTCACAAATAAATATGCAAGTAGATCTTTACATTTAAATGAGTCAATATGCCTTTACTTTCAAATATTATAAATATTATAAATTATATATTATATATATATGTGTTAAATAGGCCGACCTAATAGATTTTTTTTAAAGCCTTAGCCTAACCTCTTTAGTCTTTAGCTATATAGGTTTTTTAACGCATTGTAACAAAAACATTTTTCTTATTAAAATTGTGTACCATCCTTAAAAAAAAGTTAAACTAATTTCTTGATCTCTATAGTTTCACTCTATTTTTAAATAAGTTCCTATAACTTAAATTTGTTAATGAGGTCCTTATACTTTAAAAAATTAAAATAAGTCTTTGTATTTAAATAAATTTTTAATCCAATTCTACTAGTAGAATCTTTGCAATTAACTTCCTGAAACTTGTGGTAATCCGTAGTAGAGATATTTTTTTGAAGTTTATAAAATCAATTAGAAAATTTTAAACTATACAAATCTTTTTAAAATATCAATAAAAAGTCAAAGGAATAATTTTATCAAAATATAATAACAACAAATTTAAAACAGTAACCAGAAAAATATGCAATGCTCCTTCCAGATACAGTATTTGCCGCTTCACTACTGTATCTGTCCTTGAGGCTTCGGTTGGAGTACTGTCACTTAAAGGGAGGGATTTGGATTTGGTGTCATAGCAAAAGCACGCGATTGGTACATTTAATCAAAATTTTGGAAAGAGATGATTTAAAACAAGATTTATTGGATTCTATAAAAATCAAAATATGTTTGAGATCCCTCAAGGGAGTGGCCAACTCCTAGATATACGACTTACGACTACAAGAAAGTGACCACAAAATAAGAGTAAACTATCAATTTGATCTTTAAAAGTGTGAGACGCTGTCAGTTTAGTCCTGAAAGCAATTAAATTATGAAAAAGTCTCTCAATATTAATTGTGTTAGTCAAGTTAGTCCTTCAATGTTAGTTTCGTTAGTCAAGTTAGTTCCTGAGTAGGGTAGTGACAAGAATTAATTTGACTAGCGGAATTAATATTGAGAGACTTTTTTATAATTTAACGGCTTTTAGAGACTGAACTGACAGCACCTCATACTTTCAGGGACTAAAATGATGGTTTACTCTAAAAATAATTTTTGAAAGACAAAATAGGTGAGTTTCTAAAAATGCTTTACAATTTTCATAGAAAATTTTGTAACAAGTTTGACTTCGAAATAAATTCAATTAATTTAACAATTGAACTGAAAATGGTATTCATTAAAATAATATATATATATATATACTTAAATTCGGGAGAAAAAAAAGTGAATGTGCTTATTTATTCGTAAATATAGGGATTTATAAAAATAAACCATTTCTTCTTCAAACTGCTTCTATAATGTGATTTTTTTATTATAAATGATGTTCAAACCCGATTTAAAGGGAAAGAGATGATCGATATGTGGTTGGTCCGAGTGGTAATGAGTTTAGACACCTTAAGCAAGTGGTCAGAAGTTCGATCACTGACTATTATGTACGGAAAAAACCTAATCGAGAGAGGTCAACCCTTCAATGTCGTTCAGTATCTAGTGGAATTAGTCTCTGTAATTACGTGCGGGATATTCTGGGAAACAAAAAAAAAAAAGAGAGATAACCAACAAGACTCATCACAGTTGGTATATAGCCGAGTTCGTTAAACATGTTGTCAGATGTTCAATTCATGTCGTATGTATAGAAAAATGTTTTATTGGGAGAGGTTATATCCATTTTCATGATCTCTTTGTCTCGAAAATGATAAGATCTCCGACTATCGGCCGGAGAACATCATTCGTTCACACAAAAAAATAGGAGAGAGATAAACTAAAGCAAAGTAAAGCATTTTTTAATGTTATTTAATATCGAATTTAAGCAATATCTACAAATATTTAATGCTACTCGAGTCAAAAATTTAATGTGATCGATATTTAGTTCATAATCATTTTATCTATTGCAGAAGAACATTTCTAATTGTGATTAATTATATTTAAATAACATTAGGCCTCATTTATCAAATGGAATTGACCTTATCGTCATTAATGTTATTATAGTCACCATTATCAACATTAAAATCATCACAGTTTTTTTAGTGTGAACCAACAGTATCCTATGGCCCCAATGTAACCAATTTTACCCGGTAACAGCTCCCGCGCACCCAAAACTTTCCAACCACAGGTTTGTTAAAATCAATTTCAACACACTCTTGCAAAACGTCCTCTCGCCACACACAAAGTGTGTTCATCTACCTTTATTGGTGTTCCTATGGCAAAAGCCATAACTAGCAGAAGGCTCTCATTATAGTAGACAAAATTCATGCCCAGAAACCTTACCCACACAAGTGTCTTCTCAATTTTAGTTGTTGAAGACACAAAGTCTGGGCTCCATGTTGCTATTGTGAGATAGTGATCAAAAAACATCCATGGACCCTCTCCAGTCACCTTTTCCCAATATTCTTATAAGTCGAACTTTACCATGTAAAAACTATTATCCACATTCATCAGCTTGAAACCACCAGAGAGTTTCCAGATCATTACCAGTTTATTTCGCATAATTTTGTAACCCACATTTTTTCCAAGAAGCTTTACGATGAGAGCCTCTTTCGAAGGGTTACATAACTCCTTAAACATGTTCTCATCCATGATAATCTTCGGGGGAAGACGATTCCCACCCTTGTGTAAATATAACTTGTAATTTTATGGACAAAAAGAAATTTTATTTGAAAATTTGTCTTTGTATGTTTGTTTATTTTCGGATGGTTTGCAATATTGAAAGTGAAAAGAATATCATTGTTCTCCATTTTTGCTGACCACCCATTTATTCTTTTCCAGTGTCTCTATCAGATGCCATCAATGTCAAGTACCACCACCATCTCCCTATGCCTAGCATACCACCAACTAGGCTTGGCAACGGGGCGGGGCAGGGGCGGGTTTTGCCTTTCCTATCCCCGCCCCCGCCCCCGCCCCCGACTCCGTACCCGATCCCCGACCCCGTCCTAATTCCCCGTTGGGAGTGGAAAATTCGCCCCCATCTCCGCCCCCGATGGGGTCGGGTTTCCCCGCCCCCGCCCCAGACTATATTGCAATATACATTTTTAGAAACTTGAAAAGGTGTGATGACAAAGAGATCAAATGGTGGTTGAGAATTACCATCATTTACCATTACTCTGTTAAAAAAAGCACCAGAATCAGGAAACTAAATTACAGTTCACCGAAAAGTAGAAAACATGTACTAAATAGGAAAATAAAAAGACATAAACAGAGGGGGGAATAGAACCATTTAATCCAATGTGTCTTTATTCTTTAAGGCAAGAATTAGATAACAAGATGATGGTGGTGTAGGAGCGGTGCGATTTGGTGGCCAGGAGCGGCAACGGTGGTCAGGCTAGTGGCAGTGGTTTGAACGGCGCATAAATGCAGCACCATGAGGGAAGCACAACATATATGTCTGTGAAAGAACAATAGTGAAAGGGAATTTGGGAAAGTTTAAAAACAAAGTTTAAAACCTAAAACTAAAAGTGAAAAAACTAAGACGTCACACAGTCACAGTAAGTCACTAAGTCAGCGAGGAGTTTTTTTAGAATAGTTTTTCTTTTTGTAATTTTTTTGGTAAGGAAATATATATTTATATTATATATAATATATATCATATAAGGGCGGGGTGGGTATCGAGGCAGGTATAAGCATCCCTATCCCTGCCCTCGACCACGACTTTAAAAATCGGGTTTTCCCCAAACCCGACCACGACCCCAGTCAAAACAGTTTTTCCCCGTCAAGGTCGGGGCCGGTTCGGGCGGGTATCAACGGGTTCGGGGTCTTTTGCCATGCCTACCACCAACCCACGCTCCAAACCAGAAGCTGCGCACCATCGCACCACCGTGAGTCAGTAACCAACACATGCAGTCGCGCGTCCCACTACCTCGTTTGGAAGCCGCCTAGTCATCCATCGGCTGCGAGTCCGGCATGTTAGATCTGCACCCCAGCTCCGGTTGGCCGTGCGAACTGCCACGTCGCGCTCAGTCTGCCTCCGTCCCACTCCATCGCCTTCGTCTGGCCCAATCGTTCCTCCACCATAGTACTCCAGGAACAGATCTGAGTTTGTTTGTGTAAAGATCCGATAAAACAATTGTAATAAAAAATTCTTTAAAATAAAATTTAAATTTACTATTATGCAAATACAATAAGTGTAAATCCCACTATGGAAATACTATAAATGTTGTATCCCATTGACCAAGTTGATGTCATGTGACAATTTTATTGGTCCACATTTCATCTCCTTTATGGTGTCTGGGTGCACATATTTTTTCAATGTGCACCACAGAAGCATCTTAGCAACACACCCTATTTCGTCTTACATCCTATATATTAATAAATATTATATTTAATTTAATTGATTTAATTTTAGATTATATAAAATGAATGTTGACAATCAAGATTATAATAAATATTGTGTAAATTTGATATAAAATATTTATAAATATAATCCCACAAAAGACTAATGTGGGTTTTATTAATATTCTTCCAATAGCAATTGCAAAAATTAAACTTAATAAGAGTGTTAGGCTGAATCATATTAAACAAAAACATGCCTCAACGGCTCAACCTGCTTCCCTACCCAGCATAAAAATTGGTGAATAATTAACACTAGTGTTATATCCGTGCTGTGCACAGGGCAATATGTTTATTGTAACAGATTGTAATAGTTTTGTAACAATTTCTAACATTTACCATATGTATTATCTATTATTTTATATACATTTAAGAATGTTCCTCAATGAATTTTTTACAAATATATAAACCTTATTTTAATTGATGGTTTCTATACATGTAATGTATACAATTTTTAATACATTAGGTAATGTAAAATGTAAAAAATTGAATATATTAATGTATTAAAATTTTACATTAATGTCTAAAAAATTGAATACACTACGGAAACTATAATTTCCGTGATGTATTCAAGTTTTTTTATATTACGGAAACTATAGTTTCCTTAATGTATTCAATTTTTTACATTATGAAAATTATAGTTTCCGTAGTGTATGCAATTTTTTAATACATTACGGAAACATTGTATTCAAAATTTTTAATACATTACAGAAACTATAATTTCCGTAGTTATTCAATTTTTTAATACATTACATAATGTAAAAATGTAAAAAATTGAATACATTACGAAAACTAATGTATTAAATTTTTTACATGTAATGTATTCAAGTTTTTTACATACAATTTTTAATACATTACGACAACTATAATTTTCGTAATGTATTCAAGTTTTTTGACATTATGGAAACTATACAATTTTTAATACATTTGTATTCAATTTTTTATATTACGAAAACTATAATGTATTCAAGTTTTTTTACATTACGGAAACTATAGTTTTTATAGTGTATTCAATTTTTTTAATACATTACGAAAATTATGTATTCAAGCTTTTTTACATTACAGAAACTATAATTTTCGTAGTGTATTCAATTTTTTTAATACATTAAAGAAATTATAATTTTCATAATTTACCTGGCCACTTTATGAATTTAAAAAACAGAAAACAAAAATAATAATATGAGCCACTCATAAATTGACACTTATCATCCCAATTTGCTGTTATTACAGTAAAAATGATCTTTCCAAATACTCCCTTCGTTATAGTTTATAAGCAAAATTCCACTCATGTATAATGAAACAAAATATAAGCAAAATTCATATATTTAATAATCATATGTTCAAAATATCCTTACTCCATTTATTAAGAGCAGCACCATCACTTTCTACTTACGTAGTCTATTTCCAACGAACACCCTCATTTATTAAGAACAGCTTCACCACTTCACCACTTCCCACTTTTTTTTAGAGAATAATTTAGATATTTTGATTAAATTTTTAAGTAAAATCATAAAAATTAAATATAAATGAATAATTATTTTAATAAATATAAAAATGATTGATTTTGCTGAGGGTAGAGAGTAGTAAGTTATGATTTGTACAAGGTTGACCAGTAAGCATCCCCTTATTACTTGCACCGACAGGCGACAGCTCTGTTCGAAATTTTGGTTCGGTTAATTCCAGAATAATTTATTAAAAGTCGCAATAGGGGATGGAATAGGGAGTGCTGTCTTTATTTGTGACAAAATTAGGTGGTGAGCGTGCATTTCTGTTTTTTTGGTGGATGGTGGTGGGCATGCATTATTTATTATTTAATCATATATCTACAATCACAGGATATTGTGAAAGTCCGAATAAAGTATCAAGATCTAAAATGCATTTATACTATCGAACCAGGCGGAGATCCCATTTGTTGTTTCATGGAGATGTTGAGCCGACTTTTTTCTTTCCATATATTTAAGAAATTCAGTTATTTTATCTATTAATTGTGATTGAATCTAGGGATATTTATTAATTTGGATTGATTCAAAAATTCGATCCGAAACAATTAAATTGATTTAGATTTTTTTATGTTTGAATCTGAATCAAACGGAATCAAATCAACTCGATGATAATTGATCCGATTATCAAGTTCAAGAATTTTGGAATCGAACCAATTCGAACCGAACAAATCATTATATTTTTATATTTTTTATATTTTAATATTTTAGTATTTACTATATTTTTTATATTTGTATATTTTTTAATATTTACTTTTTATATATTTAATATTTTAATATTTTTGGGTTGGGTCTTGTTCGAACCGAACCAACCCGCTCTTGAACGGATTGGTTTGATTCAGATTTCTTGAAAAAAAATATGTAAATCCGAACGGAACCAATGGATTTTGATTGATTTAGATTTTTTTTCCTATACAAATTCAAACCAATCCGATCCGTGAACACCCCTAATTGGATCTTGTTGGTAACAATTCATGCTAAGGTTTTATTTGGTATTTAACTAAATTTTAAGGAATAAACTCTTGCCGAAAAGATAATCTCATGAATGAAGATCAAGGTAAAAAATTTTGATCTCTCCGAAAGTTATATATATTTGGATTTTTTTAAAAAAAAAAATTGATTTTGGAAAATGTTGGACGGTTGTTATCAAATTCAGATCGATTAATCCGATTTGACCGGAAATCGAATCTATGATCAATCCGGTCAGCATATGAGATCGGATATGCAACTAAATCAGAGCTAATGTCATCAACACGACTGTGAATCAGTAGACTTGGTTGTGGATCCTAGGTTCAGTGAGCTGACAAAGAGTAATGGTGTCACTACGCCAAAACAGTCACTTAATATATATATGATATATGTATTAGGATTTAATTGGTATGTATTGTCACTGTTAAAAAAATTTACACTATCAATTAATTATAAATTGTCACATCATAAAAAATGCTTGACTCTTATCCTAACTAACTTAAAAGTATCATGATTTGTGATTAATTGATAATGTAAAAAACTTTGCACTGATACTGAATACCAATTAAACTCATTGTATTATATATACATATATTTACAACAAAAATTACAAATTTCATACATACATATTATTGCAATTCCACCGGTGACTCATTGTTTCAACTAATGACCAATTAATCCACTATCTTAACCAAGTCAATGATCCATCAGATTTTGATAATAATGATTATACTGTCTAACATTCATCAAACATGTAGAAAATAAAGACAAGTAAAAAATAATAGAAAACAGGCTAGAAACTGGTTTCCCACTGGTGGGAAAATTTTTCTAAACTTCACGGTAGAATCTGTCGATAATTATATTTGGTTGCTAAATATTTGGATAAAAATTATGTTTTTTTAATAAAACGTTATCTTTGTCAAGAACTAACTTTTTCAAAAGTTTAATCGATTAGGTTAAATGTTATGAATAATTTTATATAAATATTATTAGTCTTTAAATCTATCTGATGAAGGCTATGTTTAAGTTAGGACTTTGTCCAGGAGCGGACCCTTCACCAAGGGCTAAAATACGCATAGGTTTGAAACAACGAAGATCTCCCAAGATTTGGGCCCATCCCAACTTTACCCAACCCATTAACAACTAAATCCACACCATTTATAAAAGGAGGTTACTTTTTCATCACAAAATTCTTTAATACACCACAAAAAAAAAATTTAAAACTTTTTTATACCTTAAATACCCTTTTCTTTTTTAATATTTTTTCCCTAAAACTTCTTCATAATTCTATACCACCATTCATCCCAAGAAACCCTTTTCTTGCCGCTCCATGTTATTATTTCTCTCTTCTCCCTCATTCAATCATTCAATTAAATTGAATAATAGTCATTCAATTCATATTTGATTTAATTCATTGGGAACACATCTTCAGAACACATTATTTCCCACAAATTCTTCATCTTTTCCCGTCGCCGATCAGTTACGCAATTTTTTTATCATACCGAAAATAAGTTTCCCGAACACAATTGTTTCACCAACCAGAAATAAGTTTCCGGAATTCTTTGTACATAGTACCGGAAATAAGAATTCAGAATACAATTTTGTTACTTCTGGAAACATATTTCTGGCATGCATATATTTTTGTGACTACCGGAAATATGAATCCGGAATGTATATATAACTTTCTACCGAAAACATGTTTCGAAAGACAATTCTAAATAGCTTTTGGAATTAAGTTTCCAAAATAAGCCATATGATGTTCTGGAATTAAGTTTCCGGTAACAAAACAATTTCAGGTGATTTGGTATTCCGGAACTAAGTTTTCGGTAGCAAAAAATTTCAGGTGTTTTGGTATTCCGGAATTAAATTTTCATTGTTGTACACATTTGTATCCCGAAAATCTAATTCCAGTACGGATGAAAAAATTGAAAAAAAAATAAAGGATGAACCAACGAAGAAGGGGAGCAGAGAAAAAACCAACAACAATCCAACTACACTAGTGATCTTCGAGTAGCACACCAGCGAAGAGGAGGAAATGGATGAGGATTTTTGTGTGATGTGTAAGGGTTTTTGGGGGGAGGAGTTGGGGTTCTTTGTGAGAAGAAAAATAGGAGGGAGATATCTGATAGGGATATTTTAGGAAAGAACAAAAAAAAAATTGAAACTAGTGGTATATTAAAGATTTTTATGGTGCAAAAAATAACCACTTCCGTAAAAACGCTGTATAGTATCAAACCCAAATAAATAACATGGCGATCAATGAATCACCAAAGAAGAAAAAATCATTAATTATCACAAAGCCATAAACGGGGAGGATATTCAAAACAGCCTATTCTATATTGGTGAATAAATTTTTTTGATAAAATATGTTGGTTATTATTTTGATTAATATACCTCATGTGCATTTGTTTAAGATTATTTGATATTATAAATTATTTTTTAATTAAAAATTATTTTTAATAATTTTAATTGTGTTTGTTTAAGTTTTTTTAAAAAATTATATTTAAAAAAATTCATTTTTATAACTTAAATGAAAAGCTAATGGGATTAGCTTTTGAAAAAAGAAATAGTCTGCACTAGAATCTCTTTTATTTAAAAAATAATTTTTATAATTATAAACAAATATAAAATAACTTCTTTTTTCTTTAAAATCTCTAAATTAATCACATTGATTAATTTTTATATTATTTGGATTTAAGATATTGCACGTCATATCAATTAATTATATTATTCATATTTTATATTTATTTTAATTTTAATTTAATATATTCTACGATCACATTCTCCTTTTCTTCATGAATAAAAATTAAAGAATTTTTTTGTGCTTACAATAATTTGAAGATTAATATATTAAGTATTTAAGTTTTTATTTAATTGTTTTTTATTTTTATTCCTTTTTGAATAAATGTTTAAGTTTTTCTTTAATTTTTTTTGTTTTTATTGCTTTTTATTTTTATTCCTAATGCGAAATTTATATGTAAAACTCATTAATCTAACCTAATCCATTACATATATTCTTTTAATTTGTATTTTTAATTCAATATATAAAATTAAGTATGCATATTTTTATTTTTATTATATATATATATATACAATTTTAAATATTATCCCTTTTAATCTATATTTTATTTAAATTACATCTAAATTTTAAAATATCTATTCCAGATCATAATCAAATCTTATTCAGATTGCCTAACAAAAAATGAATATCATCTAGACCGGAATTAAGTTACAAAATCATTTGCAATAACTCTAAATTTGATTCGTCATTCAATTAGCAATGATTATACTACCGGAAAATTTTCATTAATGTTATAAATTTATGTAATGATTAAATTTTATGAATAAACTTATGCAATTACTCTGCAGGTGAGCGTGGAGATACCCTAAAAAAAATCAAAAATACATATTATGATATTAAAATATATTTATGAAATAACATTGAGATGTGAGACTAAAGAGTATAATTAAGCCCGTAAAATAAAGCTTATAATTAACGAGATGTTGCATGCCACTCATGTGGATGGATAAATTTATTTTACACAAGAAACTCAAGTTCGCCAGTGTATTTGCATAGTGATTTGCTTTCCAGTATCAACTTGAAATCTCTCAATATAAAATTTCCTTTCATCATCTCTTCATCCAAATATCAGTTGTTAGATTAATTTAATGATTAAGATATCTATCTTATTTTAGCCATTAAATTAATCTCAACGGCTAACATTTGGACAAAAAGAGATTTTAGATCGAGAGTATCCTAGTCCTCCATGTATATATGTGAAATCTCCCCTTCCCCGTCTTTTTCCAACAAATTCATAATTTTGTTAACTAAAAATTTCGACCAAGCTGGTAGCTCCTTCCTCGTAAAATTACTGTGATCGATTATAACCAAAAGGTTTTGATATTTTTTTCGTTTTATTCCCCGGTCTCAATTGCTTTGCTGTTAGTATAGTTGTTCTTCATTCCTTTGTTAAAAGGACTCTCTTGAAGGTTCTCTAGACTAAAAAAATCTTAAACATTTTGTCAGTATCTTGATTTATATCATAGTAGGGACTCTCTTCCAATAACTTTACTCATATATCATGTTAAATTGTGTAATTAATTATTTTCTACAAAATCTGGAAATTTTTGTATTAGAACAAACTTGAAATTTAATTAGAAGGCCGGCAAAATGAATAACATAACAAAGTAAATGTAATATTTGGTACCCAATCGTAAAATGACTTCCAAAACGTGGAAAGTGTAGATTAGGAAATAGTTATGTTGTCTTTCTGAAGGAGAAGGAAGCATATGTTGTGACACTGTAAAGTTTACACGATAAGCACGTTGTAGCGGAGAGGTTTTGTGTTCCCCTTTTGATCTTTTCTAATTGGCAAATTAGACCCTCCAATCTTCAGTCCAACTAGCAAGCTACATTTGAAGGGTCGAAAACAATGAGCCATATAACTCACTAACTCAGTTTCATGTTTGGGCTCACGTTACTTTCGCTGATAAAGTGTGTGTTTGGTTCCACTTCTAGAAATATCAGAAGTGTTTTTACACTTGTCAAATGTGACTCTAGCAAAAAAGAAGATGTTTAGTTATACGTTTGCGGAAATGATTTTGCATTCAGAATCAATTCTATTAGAAGCAATTTAGAATAACTTTTGCTTTTGAATTTAAAAATTACACTAAGTTTTATATCAAATTTGCTTTTAAAATAAAAACATTCAAACATAAATCACTTCACTTTAAATTTAATTACATCTAAATCAATTCTATAAAATCAATTTCATTCAAAATCGCGTTTGACAAACACTCGTCTAAACATATAGTAACTTACATGGTTTCCAATTTGATAAAAAAAATATTAGAAGATGCTTTAATGAATCACTATCGCTATTCAAGTAACGTTTTCGTGAAGCAAGACATCACATGCACGAAAAAATGGTCCCAGCTTTTTTTAATTCTATTTCAGGAGTTACTGCTACTATCATTCAAAAACAAAAGCGGTCGTTGTTATAAGATACATTTATTTTATTAATCCTTTATTAAGAATTTAATGAGCGTATACTTTATCATATCATAAATCTGACTGATTCTTCGATAAGAATAGTATGGACCTCCCCCTTCTACCCGGATTCTTCGTTATTTTCAACGAAGATAAGTCTTATTTAACAAAACAACAAAAATATACTTATCTCTTACCAAGAGGAAAAATAAAAATAAAAATAAAAATAAAAATAAATAGCACATTCAGAAATTGAAAGGTTTTTCTAATATTCTCCCGGTCATTTCTGGCATCCCAACAGAGAAAAGAAGCGAAATGCATAGTTTGTATTGGCTACTTTCATCATTTTACAGTTACTGACTCTGTCTACGGAAACAGAATCATTGATTTCATACTTCACGCTAAAACAAACCGAAACTCAACTAGGAAACAACAGAAGCAGAAAAAAAAAAGGCAATGATGAAGGGAAAAAGGAAACCGAATTAAATTATATTATCAAAAGTAGAAGGACATGTGAGAGAGTAACAGAAACAGAAGCAGACCACAAAAAACGGAATTGCAGAACTTGAGTACTTTTAAAGCTGAAATTGTTGGTCCACAACCAAATCCCAAAAAAACAAAACTGGGTTTGCATTGCAAGTAGTAAACTATGAAATACTACTTCTTCTAGCATGATATGTTGAGCCAAGATGAGTACAATGAAATGAATAGGTAGCAATTAATTAACCATTGAAGTCTAAACATAGCAGACAGTTGGTGAAAACATAAATTAAAAGCTATGATTGTAGTACCATCAAAAGCATTTGATCTAACAATAAAGAAAATGAAATGTTTTTACCTACTTTTAAATTAAAGAAAAGAACCCAATAGCTAGGAGAAAACATTACGTAATAATGATATTAGCTAGGCATCAGAAACAACGCTAAGGTCATCTTCTTCTGGTGGAGCTGGCAAGTTGAGATCTATGAAGCTTCTATCTTTGACTCGAGTAGAATGGTTAGCATGAGTTGAGGATGAAGATGGGATGAGATGAGATCTCTTGTGACCACCAAGTGCTTGACCTGACCCAAAAACCTTATAACAAAACGGGCATTCAAAGATTTTATTATCATCACGGTGGGAGCATATACTTTTGTGACTTCCCAATGCTCGTGAAGATCGAAACGTTTTACCACACTTGTCACACTTATTATTGTTCTTCCCTCGAACTTCTGTTCTCTTTAACTTCTTCTTCTTCATCTCTTCCAATCCCTTCATTGATCTCTCTTCAACTTCTTCTTCTTCTTCTTCGGCAACAACAACAACATTATTATTATTATTATTATTATTATTATGATTATTCCTCCTCCAATAATATCTGCTGTCCCTGGAAAGCATCACGAGGCACATAGCAACATCTTCTTCAGGCCAAGTCTCAGAAACTGAGCTCACTGGTGGTGATACTGATGACTTCATCAAACCGATCAGTTTAGGCTTGTTGGGTAGTTGCGAATTCTCGTTGGAGTTTGGGTTTCGCTTGGATCTTCTGCGAGTAATTGGGTTCTTTGACTCGGTCTCGCTCTCTCTATCTTGGACGACAGAAGAGCCAGTATCAGCTGGAAAAGAGAACTCAGGATCTGCAAGTCTGAAACTTTTCTTTGGGTTCTCTCTCAACCCATAAATCACACCCTTTTCCTCTGATTCTCTATGTGCTACATCTTCTGAAGCAGAAGAAGAAGAAGAATAAGACAAGGAATTAGTAGAGTGAGGTAGTGGTTCGGGTTTAGGAGGAAGAGGGAGGGTGGAGAAGTGAGCCTTCATGTGGCCACCCAGTGCTCTGCCATTGGCGAATGTCCTGGAACAGAGCTTGCATTTGTGCCTCTCCATCTGGCAGAGAATGGAAGAAGCAAGTAGAATTGTAGAAAGGCTGGAATGTTTCAAGGGAATTGGGAACTTAAAAAGGAGTAGGTAACAAGCATTCCTCCACCAATAAACACACAACCCAAAAGTTTGGATTTTCAATATATAAAACAGTATCTTTCCATTTATTTATTTATTTTATTTACTTTTAATCAAACACCTACGGATGGTTTTTGGCTCCCGGATAGCATGGTGGGTATCTTATAAGTTTCGATCCTTTTTATTGATTATGAAACTAATTCTCGATCAACTGTCTAAAGCAAAAAATTAACCTTTGTTTTTTCGTAACTTCACATTTAGAGTATTTGTTACTCGCATTCAAACTTTTGCTTTCATGATGCTTATAACCCTTCTTTGGTTTATTTTTGTATATATATTTTTTTATAATGATGTTATCGGTACGAAGTATCCATTGTTGTAAATAATAACTAATATCCGTTGAGGGACCTGAATGCCATTTAAGGGTTATCGCCTTCCAATCAGGTATTTTTTTTATATGTAAGAGTCAGAAATTGAACTCTTGACCACTTATTTAAGGAATCTGAACAAATTATCACTCGGACCAACCAAATGTTGGTGTGTATCTTTATATTTATTAGTTGTGAAATGATGAAACAAAAAAGAGCAAAGACCTAAATTGATCCTCGACAAAAATCCACGGTGATATTTTGGTCTCTGAGAAATGGAAAATATCAATTTGATCCTCAAAAATATAAAATGCGGATCAAAATAGTCTTTGACAGAGACTAAAATGTCCCTAAAAATTATCCTAAAGAGGATTAATGTGATCCGTATTTTATATCCTTAAGGATCAAATTGATATTTTTCATTTCTTAAGGAATAAAATATCACCATGAATTTTTATTGATGATCAATTTAAACCTTTACTCAACAAAAAATTAGATGTCATTAACTATTCACCGGCAAAAATTAAGAAAGTGTGATCGCGAACAGGAAAAGAGCTATAAGTAACATGCAAACCTTGCCCATATGGAATAACTTTTCTGTTTACTGCTTTCAGTTTCTGACCCTCTTAAAGTACCAAAAATGCAATTGTATACATTTTTCATTATTTGTGCGAAAATATATAAAAATGATAAGTTATAATACTTTATAGGTTTAATAATTACTTCCAATCTCTCCAAATTATTTGAGAATTTTTAAATAGGTCTTTGAACTAAAAAAATTTATAATTGGATCCCTGAACTTGTTAATAGTTTGTAATTAGATCCCTAGGATATTAGACATTTTTAGAATATTTATTATTGTGGTGATCCAATGATTCTATTAACCTCTAAGACGAACAAGAAATCTCGAAAGAAATTTATACGTGCTTTAATTATAAGGTTCTTTTCCTACTCCAGGGATCTAATTACAAATTATTTACAAGTTCAGCCACCCAATTATAAACGTTTAAAGTGCAGAAATCCAATTACAAAATATTTAAAAATTTAAAGACTCAATTATAAATTTTTTTAATATAAAATTTATTTAAAAATTCTTAAATAATTTGACAACGAATAAAATAATTAAACCTACTATATACGATACTGATGACGTGTTTAGGATCAGAAATATAGGCTGATTTAACTCACCTAAAGAAAAATTATATCAACTGAGCGGTGAGTCCAATTTGGAACATTACTACGCTACTCAAAAATAGAATAATACTAGTAACAGTACAAGAAGAAAAACAAAGAATAATACTTGTAACACGTTTTTATTTCATATTTTCTTTTTTATGTATTTTTTTAATTAGGTGGAGTTCTTGGATACAATTGATATAGGCCCTGATTGGGAAACGAGCTTATTTAAGCGTTTATGAGCTTATAGGATAAGCGTTTATGTATAAGTTATTTTTATAATCAAAAAGAAAATATAATCAAATTATTTTCATATAATTTATAAGCTGTTTTCATAAGTTATCTTAGAAAGCTTATCAAAATAAACTGAAAACAGCTTATGAATATGTTACAAATTATTTTCATAAACTCTCTTAAATATTCAGACAAACACTTATATTAAAAGATAAACCAAAATAAATTATTTATAAATCAATCTAACATGTCCATAATAAATTCTAAAAAAGGTGTTTATTTGCTGTGATGGCTACCAGGAGTAAGCCAGTGGTGACAGCTTAGGTAATTTAGAACAGCTTACGAGTTTAAACCTTGCTACCAACCGTTAAACATTAATGTAGAGAAATTAATCAACTAAACTTGCGGAAAAATATCTACATGCTTCTAAAATAAATGACCGTCAAAACGCTATTTTTTCCCTGAACCCACAGTTAATTATGGCATTGATTTCTCACCATTGAGATGTCTCCACGATTTCGATCCTTTAGATCAATTATGAAATTAATCTTTGATTTGATAGTGATGGACGTCCGATTTTTTATACACAGAGTTAGATTGTCTCCTAATTAGACGACTTCAAGAATCAAACATGCGTGCTTTAATTTATTGGGAGATAATCATATTACCAACTCTCTCAATACTAGATTGATATTATCAAAACACTATTGGTAAAGAGCGGATACATGAAATAATCTAAAACATATCTTGGATAACACTTGCGGAAAAACATAATAAAAGAATAAATTATGAAATTAAATTTTTTAAATACGGAAATACTCTCCCACGACAAACTTTTAATAAAGTGGGATGGGGTTTTCTTTTTAGTGTTTTTTTTTTTTTTCTAGCTTAACCACTTACCTAGTTACCTATGTATTTTTCATTACTTCTTTATTTTCTAATATTGGTTATTATTGTTATTATTATTGTCATATAAAGCTGAACTATTATTTTATTTATTTAATAACTTCCTTTATTTATGTTATTATATTACGGTATTTTATAAGAGTTTGAGCTCTTTTAGTAGAATTGCCTATTGACTAATTTCACTATTAATGAACATCTTAGGAATTAATATTATTATAAGTCATATAATTCACTCATTCACATCATCATACACATTAATCAATTTTATTTTTATTTAATCATTTTACGGGAATGTTACACCAAAGATGCATGCAACTAAAGGTGGGGATGTTACAATCCGAACCTATGCATAAATATTATCAACCCTTACATATTAAATTTGAATTCTTATTCTTAAACATCAACCTTACTACACAATTTCACTCTGCGTCCGTGCTTCATGTGACATTTTTCAAATACAGATCCAAATCCAAATTTACTTACTTATATTTTTATTTATTTATTCATTTTTATTTTGAGACAAACATTTTTAATTACTATATAATTTCATCAATTAATTAAATGTTATCATTCAAAATCCGCTCACTTATTTTTTCATTTATTTATTTACATTTTTAAAATAAATATTTCTAATTACTAATATGAAATTCAGAATGGTGTATTAATTGTCAAATATTAATTTTGGGATTTTTTATTTATAAAATGAATAAAATCTGCAGTTAATTTGAATAATGTCTTTCATATGGGTAAAAGATATGATGGGTAGGGTAATTATCCACACAATGAATACGGAGGTAGGGAAGGATAATTACCCTCAAGATTTAGATTTAATGGGTACCTTAGTACCCATCCCGTCCCATACCCGCATATCTATATATTAATATTTGTTAATTATTTTATTTACATATATATATATATATATATAAAATATAATATAATATAAATATAGATATATTAAACTTGGGTTACCTCTTAGGGGATCCTGGAACTAATTCCTCCGTGTGAATGATGTTTTTCATTCGAACCTACCATATGTAAAATAAATACTATTGCCTTATCATTAGATCAGTGAACTTCTTTCCTGTGTAATTGGATCAATTGCCTAGATACTATTGGAGTGGCTGATGGCTGAAAACTATGCTAATTCATAGGTTTGTTGTGTTGTGAAATTATGTGGGTTTTAATTACTGAAATTTACCACGCAGATGAAATATATATATATATTAAATGAAAACAATTGATTGAATTGAAATGAAAGTTAGCTTATTACTTTCCTATTAATCCTGAGTTCCTAGTGTCGTTCGGTTGTTCATCACTTGAGTTCTTATCCTTCCCGAGTTCTTATTCTTCCTTTTTTTGATGAATAACTTTCTATTCTTCCTAGTCCTATAGATCCTAACGTAGGACTTTAATAATGTTCATTTTTGTTATATACTATCATGATATTTTACCCTTTAATAATGTTATTTATTTATTTATTGATTTTTTAGTTAATAAATTGCGGATAATGGGTGCGGGTATGAGTACTTAGTTACCCAGAGGGTAAGGGTACAGGTACTTCAGTTGCTATCCACGCGGGTATGAGTCCGGGTACAAGTATTTTTTTAAAACGCGGGTATTATAGTATCATACTCATACCCTACCCATTGTCATCCCTAATAAACGAAGATCACATATTTATGAAAAATAAAACATATTTTATTTAATTTAGTTTATGAAAAATATTGTGCATAATAGTCCTCATCTGCTGATATATTTTTAAACCTACTAATTAATCTATATTATATACATTTAGGAATAACCTCATTGATTATTTGTCCATGTGGCAACCTCTAAACATTCCACATAGAATTTCCTACACATGTCGCTACCACAATCAATATTGATTTTTTTTAAAATTTGTTAATTTTTAATCAAAAGAATAATCAATAAATTTTGAAATTTCAAATTAAATCAATAAATTAATGGTAAGTTACTTTTTGACTCAAATAATATTTAAGAATCAAATATTAAAGGTGAAAGAATCAAACTATTGAATATTGAACGCTGGAAGAATCAATATTTGATTTCCATATTCTGGAATAATCGAAAAATTAGTCAATGATTTAAATATGTTAAATTTGGCTTGAATTAATGAAATTATAACCTACCAATTTTGATTTTTAGTTTTCAAATTTTGGACAAAAATGGAAACATAATTGATTGCAAATTTCATCAATTAAAGAAATTTTAACCTGCCAATAAATGTAATTTGTAAAGTAGTCATAGAAATAATTATTAAATGGACACTGTAATTAGAAAATTTGCCAATATATGATCTCACACTAATTATTTCAATCATAACCATTTCATGTTATATAATTTCAAATTTGAAAATAATTATAACCCGTCACTAAAACTGTAATTAAATCAATACATGATTCAATTCAATATATATGTATAGCACCATTGAAACCTTACAAATCAATACCTGATTGAAACATGCCAATAAATAAATGAAATTATAACCTGTCAATAAATGAAATTTGAAATGTGATCTCATTCTCCTCCCCTACTCCACGAAAGAGGGAAGACCATTGCCTCTATACATCTCTCTCTACCGTGAGGCCATCACCTATCACCAACCGAAGAAGAAGAAAAAGGTAAGACTACCTTCTCTTCTAAAATTTTTTTCCTACGATCCTTCTTAATTTTTTTCCACTACGGTTCTTTGAAGGCCATATATATTCGTTCCCTGCTCATTCGGTTATCTTTCATATAAGGCAATGACTGTCATCTTTTCTCCTTTTTTATTATTGTTTTTTTTTTCATGTGATTTATGACTATCATTCTTGTGATTTTTTATATTTTTAATCGGTGCAGGTTCTGAATATTGAAACGCTCTCATTCTCGCTCTGTTTGATTTTTTTCAGAGCACCGTCCCAAATCTTCAAATGGTAAGGCACCCTCTCATTCTTCCTATTTCTGTTTTCGCTCTTTTTGAAGGTTTAGCCAAATACCATTGGGACTAAGATGAATTTCATAGATGATAAAATAAGATGAAACACAATCTGGTAAGATATTTCCCTATTTATAATTATTATTTGTTTCTTTATTCTTACAAGTTGTTTATTTGTGTACAGGATTCTTCAACCTGGCGACAATATCTTGCAAGCATGTTTTAGAAAAAATTGGTATACTAGACTTTATTAGTTTTTCATATACTGGACATTGTGGTTTAGCCATTTTAATTCGTCATCACAAGCTGTTATAACTCATGCTGAATTTTAAAGCCGACATGTGGAAAGATGATTGATTTGAAGGAGATACTCGAGATTACTCATGTCGCCATTCGAGCCAATATTTCACTAGCCATAATCGAAAGGAGTGACAGGACCATGGTGAAGGTGCTGCGAATTTTGCAATTGACACATTTTTTAAAAAAACTCTCTTTAATATTGTTCAATTTCAATGATACAAGAATGATGATTACTTTCTCCACATTTCACAACTCTATTGAAATCTCTAATCTTTCATGCATTGGTAATGAATGAGAAGGTCATAATTTTTCTTCAGAAAAATTGCGTATAAACTTTTTGTTTTAGAATACTATATTTGTCAGGTTCAGTTGCTTAACCTACACTTTTCCCCCCTTAATTTATCATGGAAATGTTAACGCGTACGATGTGTCAGAGTGGGAAAAAGACAAAAATGAGAATATATGGAAGAATATTTTTTCAAATATTGTATGATAGTTGTTGGTATGTAAATATTGTTGGCAATAACTTTGATGAAATTGTGTTGGATGAATGAAATGATGTTTTTTATTGAGATAGAAATTCAAATTAGATAATTCTAAACACTTTGCTTCACCTCTGCCTTGATGTATGATTATTAATTAGCTCATAGAAATAATTAAACATATAATCTCACAAAAAAGTGCCAATTCTCTGATGTAAACATGCGAGCATTGTCATCTTCAACAATCATTAATATGAATATTTAATTTCTGATGTATATAATGTTTATTATATAAAATATAAACATTGTCATTTATACAATCATACCGTCATTATGGAATTGGCTGATAAATGTATAATCATAAGGGCGTATATTATTTTTTTTTTATTTTGAAAAATATGGAGAAAGTACATCAGGGAAAATATATTTTCTAAAAATGTTTAACTTATACGGGGAAATAGGATAAATAAATTAAATAGATTTTTAAGAGAGCATAAAAATAATAATATGATAGAGAATTATTTTATTTTTTTAAAAATGGTTAACTTGCATGCAAAAAAGATCAGAAATAAATCAAATATACTTTGAAGAGAGACAAACGAAAATAATGTGATAAATAAATATATTTTCTAAAAATGGTTACCTTGCACGGAAAAAAAAGGAGAAATAAATCAAATAAATTTTCAAGAGAGAAAAATAATAATATGATAGATAAATATATTTTCCAAAAAAGTTTAACTTTCACTGCGAAATAGGAGAAATAATTCAAAATATTTTCAAGAAATGTTTTTTTTCATATGATAGATAAATATATTTCTAAAAATTCTTAACTTGCACGGTAAAAAAAAGATAAATAAATCAAATAGATTTTTAAGATAGAAGAAAAAAATTCATATTATAGGTAATATATTTTCTAAAAATCGTTAACTTGCACGGAAAATGATGAGAAATAAATTAAATATATTTTCAAGAGAGAATAAAAAAAATTCATATGATTACCAAGATATTGCGAAGATTTTAACATTATTGTTTTAATAAATTACATCGAGAAATGATTAATTAGCTTGAAATATAGTTGAAGCTCTGAAAACATATATATAATATTGAATATTCAAAGAAGTATCATACCAAGGTATTGGAAGAAAAAATGGTTAGTGCTAATTTATTAATTTTCTTCACCATAATATTGATGTTGAAAGAAGTAGAATACCAAGGTATTGAGAGAAATGACAAATATTAAAAATAATATGATAGATAAATATATTTTATAAAAATTGTTAAATTTTACTGGAAAAGAGGAGAAATAAATCAAATAGATTTTTTTAAGAGATAATAAAAATAATAATATGATAGATACTTAATTTTTTTAAATGATTAACTTGCATACGGAAAAGATAAGAAATAAATCAAATAGACTTTAAAGAGAGAAGTAAAAAATAATATGATAAATAAATATATTTTCTAAAAATGGTTGACTTGCACAGGGGAATGGAGAAATAAATCAAATAGATTTTGAAGAGAAAATAAAAAATTAGCATAGACAAATAAATTTTGTAAAAATGATTAACTTGCTCGGAGAAAAGAGAAGAAACAAATCAAATAAATTTTTAAAAGAGAAGAAAAAAATAATATGATAGATAAATATATTTTCTAAAAATGGTTAACTTTCATGGGGAAATAGGAGAAATAATTCAAAATGTTTTCAAGATTTTTTTCATATGATAGATAACTATATTTTTTAAAAGGATTTAATTGGTTTACACTGCCAGTGTAAACATTTTTTACACAGACAACCAATCAGAATTTACCACATAAGCTAAAGTGTTTGACTCTTATCATAACTACCTTAAAATTCACGCACACCAAGATTTCTGATTGTTTGTTAATGTAAAAAAACTTTACACTGACAGTGTATAGCAATTAAACTCTTTCTAAAAATGGTTAACTTGCATGGTGAAAAGAAGATAAATAAATCAAATAGATTTTAGAGAGAGAATAAAAAATTTAATATCATAGGTAAACATTTTTTCTATTGCACGGGGAAAAGATAAGAAATAAATAAAATAGATTTTCAAGAGATAATAAATTTTTTTATATGATTACCAAGATATTGTGAAGAGTTTAACATTAGTGTTTAAATAAATTATATCGAGAAATGATAAATTAGCTTGAAATGTAGTTGTTGCTTTGAAAACATATTTATAATATTAAATGTTCAAAGAAGTACCATACCAAGGTAGTGGAAGAAAAAATGATTAATGCTAATTCTTAATTTTGCTTTGAAAAAAAATAAATTCACTATAATATTGATGTTGAGAGAAGTATAATAACAAGGTATTGGGAGAAATGTCAAATATTAAAAATAATATGATGGAGAAATATATTTCTACAAATGGTTAACTTTGACGGAAAAATAGCAGAAATAAATCCTATAAATTTTTAAAGAGAATAAAAAAATAATATGATAGATGAATATATTTTCTAAAAAATATTAACTAACATCGAAAAAAGAAGATAAATAAATCAAATAGATTTTTAAAAGAAAATAAAAATAATAATATCATAGATATTTATTATTTTTAAAAATGTTTAACTTGCACGAGAAAACAAGAAAAAATAAATCAAATTGATTTTGAAGATAGAGAAAAAAATGATGTGATGAATAAATATATTTTCTAAAATGATTAATTTGCATGAGAAAATGGAAGAAATAAATCAAATAAATTTTCAAGAGAGAATTTTTTTTTCATATCATTATGAAGATCATTGTGTTTTATATTACTATTTAAATAAATTACATTGAGAAATGATTAATCAGCTTGAAATGCAGTTGCTGCTTTGAAAATATATATTTACTATTAAATCTTAAGAGAAGTATGATACTAAAGTAGTGGAAGAAAAAACATCTTTTTGTTTGATTACAATCTTTTTGATTTTGTTTATATACATAATCTTTTAAAGTATTATCATTCAATTTCTTATCAAATAAACCTCAGTTTTAAAATAGCATTATTGTTCCTTTATTTTTTTTTTCCCACATGTAAACATTTTTTATATCTAAATTTTAATATTGCATAAATATTATGATATTGCACGTAGAATATATGCGTTGCTGTGTAACATGCTAGAATGCATATTTACAAGACAATATGTGCCTACTATCTGTATTTATAAGAGTCATTATGGTATCAATAATTGTTATTAAGTTAATATCTGTTACACTTTGTGATTGGCTGTTCAAACAAAATAATTTTTTAACAATTTTTTGTATAAAATTTTCCACAAAAAATATTAAACCAAAGAAAGTAAAATAAGTAATTACAAATTTTTTTGATCAAATCCTAAAATATTGCATATTTCGGGTCTATACACTAGTTGTTATTACAATTACTAATTAACGATTATATAATAAATTAGAGTATTCATTCTTGAATGTCAACTATTCTCTACAATTTATTTCCTCTTCAGTTCACCATTTGCCATTTTTTAAATACATTACTCAATTTACTTACTTAATTTTCCATTTAAATTTTTTCCTTTTACAGATAAATATTTATAATTACTAAAATAGTTACTATAATTTCATTTATTTTCTAGGGTATCTTCCGCAGGCAACTGCAGAGACTAATCCCTCAAGTCAGGTAGGACCACAAAGGCGGCAAAGTCCTTCCTCAAGAGTTTTAACGCTGTTGTGCGCATTCCTAGCGTCCAGATTCGAACTTGAGACCACTGGTTAAGCTGTAAGAGACTCGTGTCATCTCATCCAAGTGTTCTTAGGCAATCTGTTGATTAATTGCTATAGTTACAAAATTCTTACTTATTTTTTCATTTATTTAATTCTTTTACTAAGTCGTGGTCATCAAAGGGGACTTCTCAATATTATTGAAAATGATGATAGTTTGATATATAATTTGAAAATAATGATAATTTAAAAAATAAAAATTAAAATAATGATATTCTGATAAATTTGTCAATGGTCTCGCTCTTATTATATATGCAATATATAGAAATTATGAGAATCTGCGTTATGCACACAAAATATTAACAACTTATATGTAGTGTGGATATTATTTTATTGTTTAATATTTTTATTAATTAATATATAAATAGGACCTAAAAAATTAACATATAAACATCTCCTGTCTCATTTTATTGATTTAATAATCATCATTTCGTGAGCCCCAAAAAAATAATAATCATCATTTCGTCTTATGGATGGTGACCAGATTGGTATATTCATATGCCGTGAAATAAGATTTAATTTCATTTTTAACAAGTAATATAAAATTAACTTTGAATATTATATATGGGAAAAAAAAAACATCTTTACTATCATAACACTTTTATATATATATATATATATATATATATATATATATATATATATATATATATATATATATATATATAATTTTTATTTTATATATCGGGTGATAAATACTTAAAAAAATGTTTTATTTCATAAAATACTTAAACATTGAATGTCAGCTATTTCTTTAATGAAAAATGTCAAGAAGTAGGGAAATTTTTGGGAATAACCCAAAAAAGAATTTATTCTCCTAAATATCCCCTTTTTCCTATTATATATACAAATATTCCTTTTTTTCCTCTCACTTTTCCCTCCCTCTATTCACGACTTCCCACTTTCTTCTTTTTATTTTTATTTTTTTTTATATTGAGAAGTCGGGTTTGGTGAAACCAACTTCTCAATGGGCTTTTCAATTTTTTTTTCATTTGATAGTTAGGAAGTCGGGTTCAGAGAACCCGATTTTCTATAGGAATTTTTTTTTTCGATTTTTTTAAAAAATACGAATTTTTTGGTTTTTTTTTAGTTTTTTCGGATTTTTATTTAAATTTAATTGGTTTTAGAATTTAAAAATGTGTGATTAATTTTTTAATTAACTAATAGTGTTGGATGTTAATTATATGATATCATTAGGGTTAGGGTTCAATGGATAATATTATGCAACCCTATATGATTAATATAATCAATAATATTATTAACCGAGCAACCCGCTGCAGCTGATGAGGAACAGCTAGATCGATCCTGTCCACGCCGTAACCGATGACCTCCACGATGTGGGACTGGACACCATTTAGGAGATTAATTTTGTGTACTTGTCATTATCCCCCTTTTTTTAGTAAGTAATGATATCATAATCTTTTTTAACTTTTTCCATACTTAGTTTTAATTAATGTATTTTAATAATATTATTGATTATATTAATCATATAGGGTTACATAATATTATCCATTGAATCCTAACCCTAAGTAATGATATCATATAATTAACATCCAACACTATTAGTTAATGAAAAAATTAATCACATATTTTTAAACTCTAAAACCCATTAAATTTAAATAAAAATCCAAAAAAATTTAAAAAAAAACCAAAAAAATCATTAATTTTTTAAAAAATTCGAGAAAAAAAAATCATAAGGGAAGTCGGGTTTAGACCTAACTAGCATTTTAAGAAAAAATTGTAAACTCCTTTGAGAAGTCGGGTCCTCAACACCCAAAAAATAAAAAAATAAAAAGAAGAAAGAAGGAAGTTAGGAATAGAGGGAGAGGAAAGTGAGAGGAAAAAAAAAGAATATTTATATATATAATGAAAAAAATGAAGTATTTTAAAGAGTAGTTTATTTTTTTTGGGTTATTCCCAAAATTTTTCCCAAGAAGTCCCCATGAATATAGTTAAGAGGAAGTCCCGATGCATATAGTAGTAGTAGTAGTAGAATAATATATTGGTGAATTCTCCCATCCTAAAAGTAATTTTATCTATTTTAGGTGATCTAATCAGATAATAAAAATAATATAACATGATTCACTAATATAACCTATTTAATTGAGATAACACATTTTGATTGAATAGATTAATTTTTATTCTAAAATTATTGCGGATATCAAAAAAGATACTTAATATATAAGAGTATTTTTTTAAGAGGATATAGCAACACTTGTCCGGTAATTTTCGCAATGCAGTGACATCTGTCCTCTAACGGCAAGGCTACAACATGCTGAGTGACAACCTGTCTTCAGTGTCTTGTACAACATGATCACTCTCCCAGCAGGCGTTGATCGCAACCTTGCACGATAGGACATATCGCAGTGTGTTTTTTCCCCCCCTTTTCCTCTTCTCCCTTTCTTGTAAGAATAATAGTCACTTTAAGATTTGTTTTGTAATAGCAAAAACAGGTGTTTTATTTGTTAGGGTAACAACAAATGACCAAACTCGTGCATACATTCAAAATCAAAAGTGTTAAAAATGTCAACCGTGATATTAAAGATCGAATTATATGCAGAATGAGGGAGGATTCTTCGGTGAAGTTGGGAAAACTTTCTCACATGTGGGGGAAGCCACTCTCCTCAACCCTTACATATAATACTAAATTAATTTAATCGTTCAAATATGTTGCTTCAAAGAAAAAATGTGACCTTCACCTGACAAGTGACAATACAGGTTGCAAGAAAATAAATTAAAATGACAATTTAATCCTTACTCTCTCCACCACATGACAGCTACACGCATGACCATTCTCGGGAAAACAGTTCCGTAAAACTCCATTTTTGGCCACAATCTCAAGCACCTTCGGTCGTCGGTCTCACTCCCCACAGCACGTCCGTCGTGCACCACCTTCTGCCTCCGCCCTCCTTCCAGAACCACCAGCCACTGCCCCTTTCCGCCGCAATACACACCCCCACCCCTGTCACACACCAGATCTGCCATCTCCGCGTTTTAACGCATTTTTTTTAGAAGGTGCAATATATAACTTCTGCTACACAGACGTGATTCTCGTGATGTGAACGTCGTTGCAAACATATCAGCTGCTAAGAATCCTGAAGTCAGTTTTATAAACTTTTTTTCCTTTGCACATAATCAGTTTTATAAAATACAAAAATCAGAATTTGGATGGTCGTGAAAAATTAGTTTTATGTAATTATATATTTGGATATACAAAACTCCAATTCAATCTTGGTTTTGCTCTAATTAGAGAAAGAAGGTTTTAATTTTTTCTTTTACCAGTTTGACCGATCCAATTTTAAATTCGGGCTAAACTTTTTTTTTTTTTTTTGCCTGTTTGAATTTGTTTTTGGCGAGCAGCACTGTACCGCTAACTGATGAGCACAAAGTAGGAATGGTGACAGACAAAAGGAGGTAGAGACCAGACAGACTTTCTTGCAATTCGTTCTTTCGGTGCCTCATCCTTGATGGCTTTGACTTCAGGGAGGACATTCCAACATATGCTGGTCGAATACATGCTTGGAAAAATCTGCTTTTCTAAGACTAGGTTTGCTCCAAACAAGGCCTAATCTTGGTATCGTATTAATTTTATTTTTTTATTTTTGCTTAAATATATTATTAGTATGAGGTGGTTGATTTTGGCGTCCTATAGTCAAGTATATATATTATGAGGCATGATGAGGCATTGCATTTGCATGCGAAGCTAAGGAGAGATGGTATGTTGGTGAGGGACCACGATTTGGTGCAATTGACAGGCATATGTCAAGATTATAGAATGGCCTACAATACATGATCACAAGACGAGGGAAGGTCCTTCACTATTGCTCCTCCTGTCTGCTGGAACTACAACCTTGCTATATAATCATATAACCTGCTATCCAGTAGTGACTATCCTGTCTCCACTATTACTAATGTTATGTGGATATTTTCAACTAGAGAAACTTTTATTTTTGGTGATTTTTTTACATTATATCAATTTTCATTATATAATTTTGCAAGTCATTATTTATATACAAATGACAAAAGCAACAAAAAAGATTGAGAGGAAAATGTGAACTGAAAATATAAAATTCATAGAATGAGAAAATGTGTGTGCACAACCGCACATCAAGCCATTTTGTAATTAGAGCATCTCCAATCCTCTTCATATTAGTAATTCACTTTATCTCTTTCAGTGGGTCTATATATGCCATCTTAATTTTAAGCAATCCAATCAATTTTTACTCTAATAAGAGTTCCTATGAAGAAGTTGTGTAACTCACAAATATCCCATCTCTCTCTCTCTTTCTTCAACATCCCATATTCTCTCTCCTACATGTACACACACAAATGCTAAGCAACCCATAAGGAATGGTTGCTTATACAAGCATCTCTTTCCAATTTTAAGCAACCCAAAATCATAAGCGACACGCCAAAATAATATTTTATTGTTAAGCAACCCATGCTATATAGCTAAACAACTCCAATTGGAGTTGCTCTTAGACTATGGATAAATTTCTGGTATTTGGTATGGACAAAACTTAGGTGCAGTTTTCTATGTGCTTGTGGTGTTGTTTTCTAATGAGAAGAAAACATGTATAACAATTCATCAATAAAAATATAACATGTGTATCAGTTGTTACACGTGTCTTCTTCCTATTGGAAAACAGCACCATAAACACCTATAAAACACCACCTAAGTTTTCTCCATTTGCTATTTGGCAGTGTTGGAGACTGAGTCGCCAGGCAATGAGAAAGTTCTACAATTAATTAACACAAGAATATTCCAAAATGATAACTGCCATCGTCAACTTGCATTGTTTTTTATGTGGGTTTGGGGGGGGGGGGGGGGGTATGATGAGAAGTCAATTTGCAATTTTCTATGGAATCAACAGTATTGACATTTCATCCATTTGAAATTAGACTATGAAGAAACTTCTGAACGAACTTTGAAGACAATAATCAAAAGATATATATGATTATAGTTGGAAAACTGTAAAAGATTAATTCACTTATCTGGTTGATTCTTACATACTGCTATCAAAATTTTCAGTACATGTTTAACTGCAGGACTATTATTTTAGTTTAACACAAACTATTAACTGGATTTTATCCACAAAAAATAAATCATGGTCAACTAGTTTGTACTTTGTACAATGCCACATTGCATCAAAATTAATGATAATATTAACTCAAGGCAATCTAAAACAATCGGGATAATGACCAAAAGAAAAAAATGTTGGCACCAACTACACGTACACATATGATCGCACCAGCTCATATTCCTGCAGGTATCTCACCACAAAGTCACCATAGGCAAGATCACACGGCAAGAGTGAGCTAGAGGAGAGGACATCTTGTGAGGAAGTGAGATCTGTTTAACGAAATATGAAACCAAACGACCCAGCAATCTTCACACAACATGCTTTTTCGATATATTACTGGACCAAAAATAGCAGAGCAGCGTCACAAGATCCTTTTGCTCCTACCTATGGGACGATTTTGCTTTAGTCGAGTTGCATCTTATAAACAAAAAAAGTCTATGGTGTCATGTTTCAATCCTTCGACATTCGAACCCAATAGACTCCTACCTTTTCTCAGGGTACTCTTAGAAACGCTCTTTGTCACGAATGTGTCAAGGGAGCAGCTGTTTCAAGGTTCTGCAAAAAAGAGAAAAAAAATGAAAAGAATGCATGTGGGTACTTAATTTTACACACTCCATTACATTCTAAAGCGCGTTGTTGAGCACATATAGAGATTCCTTTGCCATGTTTCTCTATATAATACATGCTGATTGGGGTTGCCTATTGCCATTAAGCTTATTTAAATGAATTATTACTTATTTAATTAAGACTTAAAATGTCCATATATAAACAGTTTCTCTTAAGTACAATCTTCTGATCTTATCTTGTTTCCTTTGTTTTCTAGCGCAATGAAATGAGAACATACTATACTACTTGATGACATTTGAAAAGACATCAACTTAAAAGAGGCTTCTCTGCATCAGACTCACTCTCTAAGCCATCTCCATTTGCGTAGTCTTCTTTCGCTTTGGTCCAAAGAACTATGTAGAGCCCAGTGAACATGAGGAACATACCTGCAAGGCTGTAATGCAGTATTGTACTGATTAATAAGATACCACAACTTTTGCAAATTGAAGTCAATAGCTAGGAATCTTAATAAGGCACCTTCCAAAATTAATAGTGTCTCCTAGGGTAGCAACCGAGAAAATGACGGAGCAGACTGTACCAATGGGGCTAAACATGGACACCAACACTGGCCCTCTCTTCTTAAGTGCCCAACCGTTGAAGCTTAGGCATATTCCACTCACTGCACCTGCCTGTGCATTTAGAATTTTATGCCATTAATAGTCACGAGTCATGACAGCAAGAATATTAGAAGTTGCAAACATGGGTGGGTGGCACAAATGACCATACTTATAATCTTATCCCTACAAATGTTTAACTAGCTACCATGCTTTGCTAAATAATAATGAAATTTTAAAGCTAGATAGATTTTCATGCCCAATTCGTTGGTTTAACGCAAATCTAATTGTCAACATGATTTTTCAACGCCGATACAAAATGTCATTAGCGTTGAATATACGTTGACGTTAAATCCAACGCTAATCCAAATACACCCTAAATAAGCATGTAATCACCAAGAAACTAACAAGAGGAGTGGAAATTACCAGAATAGAATAGCCAATCAGGTCTCCAAGACTCACAAGTGGCCAACCGGTTTTCAATTCGTGATCTTGAATTAACTGAAGAACGGCAGTCATGAACGCCCCAAACAAGGACGTTATTGCGCTCAAGGACATTGGTGCAGGAAAATCTCCAAGAGCAAAAGCCTGCAACAACAACAATTTTCGTTGAGTTATGAAATTAAAGTAGACTTTGTGTCCTCTTTCTTATTTGATTACATGTTATTGTTACCTGAAGGACAACGTTGCTTGACAATATGAAGACAGCAGTCATGAGATAGAAGCAACCGATTATCTTCTGCTTGTCAAATTTGAAATCTGATGGCGTCGATGATAATTGAAGCGCAGGCTCAATCTTGGTTGCAGGAGCAGAAATGCTTTGCATTATGCTCATTGTCAAAGCGCCCAAAACACAAAGCAATGTTCCTAAGATTTTTATTTTACTATGCATGCTCCTTAAGCTGACTTTCTCTAACCTGCCCAACAAAAGAATTTCCATTATCAAAGAAAGGGATAAGTAGTGGAAGGTTTCTAGCGGCATTGTTGAGAACACTTAAGCATATCACTTATTTTTGGGTCAGATGCGAATTATAACATTTTGTTTTTCTAACAAATAACTAATGATATTTGTAACTGTGTTTTTTTTTTTTTCTCCCCATGATTCCCCCCCTAAAACTCTTGAATTATTTTGGGCTAAATAGTAAGAAAACCATCCTATGCAATAAAGCTTTTTATTTCCTAATATAACCACATTGGCACAATCACTATTTGTTGATGATTTAGAGCAATATTCAAGTCGTCAACCTATTTAAAATAAGTTAGATTACCCAAAAGTCCATGCGATGATGAAGATAAGACCTGGGGCAATGTTTGGCATGGCAGTTCCCATTGCTGGTGAAGTTAGATTGATTCCTTTGAGGAATAAAGACTGGAAAACTACTCTGCATAACAACGGCCAAGAGAAAGAAAACAATATTTATATGGTTTAGTGGGACGAAAGATTGTACTACCAATTCAAAATAATCTCCGCTTCCAACAAATAAAAAGCTAAATGGATTAAGAAAAATACAATTTAATACTCAAAAACTATCATAATCTAATTTCATCACCACTCGTTTATCATTATTTTCAGCCCTTTAACTGGAACGTTTATGAATTAAGAATAAGGTGTGCGTTTTGCTTACCCTCCAAATGAAAGAAGCAACAGCTGTGTAATCAACTTGAAACTGCATTTCTCGGGCCAGCTAGTCCTGTAATACATACATTACATCATAAATTTATCTCAAAATAATTAATTCCCATCCCAATAGAAGAGAGAAAGTAAAAATCGCATTTCTAGGAATTCATTAAGTAGAGGGGGACCTTTCAAAACAAAATGCAAATGGGAAGAGAATAAGGAATGTAGCCAGGGAAGTGAAAATGACAATGGTAAGGGATGTGAGGCCCAATGACATAGCATAACTCATTAACACAGCATTCCCTGCGTAGATAAATTGAACTCCTATTAACCCTCCCACTATTGCTACATCTTCCGTCAATCTCCTCATCTTTTCTTCCAAACAAATTCAACTTCTATCAAAATTAACTGCTCTTGTTTTGTGTTATCAAGAGAGGATAATATTGCGTCCTATCCTCTCTTCATTCTCTTTATTTCAATGGTGTTTTGAAACTCAGATTGCGTTTGTTTTGTTTGTTTCAGAAGAATAGCTGCCCTGCTCCTCTTGCATATGCCTTCCTCTTGTACCAAATCTTCTTTGTTTCCCTGTTCCAGCAGAGATAACCTTCATGATGTCGCTGTCCCTACCAACCCTTCTTCTCTCTGCTCTCACGTGTTTCATTCTTCACTTTCCTTTTCATAGATATAAATAGGGGTAGTTGGTTAACGTTTGAAATGATTCCATTGTCTAAATCTAGATTTTTTCTTAAAAATAGAGCAGGATTAAAGTTCATTAGTATGACTTGTTTAATTCCAAAAATGGAAATGTCCATGCAATGAACGGTGTCGAAGTCGAAGTGGATTTGAAATTTTGAGTACTGTATACCTTGCATTAGGTCTTATGTCTTAATACTGTTGGTGCCACTGCAACAATTCATTCTGCCTGAATCTGAAACAACAAAAACCTAAGTAACATTACATTAGTCTTTATATTAATAAGTTACAGTGAAACAAATAACAAATATATAACTGTTTTTCGTAATCAAAACAGACCAAAAAGATATTAGAATCGATAGTTATAACTTTCTTATTCAAGGTAGCGACTAGCGACCAAGAGAACACTTGGACTTGTTTTTTCAAGTATTTCTATTTAATTTTTTCGTTTTTTTCTATTTTGTGGCTATGTACCCTCGTTTACGAATTTTAAAAAAACCAAATTTTTATGGAAAACTAAGATATTACCTCTCCGGATGATATTTACATTAACTTCCAGTAATTTTTTTTTAAGAGAAATGTTAATAATATATTCTCTAATATTCTCTTTTCAAAACATTCTTTTCTATTGGTTGAAATTCATGTAGGTCCTACAAAATTCAAGTGGGATCCACATAAATTTCAACCAATAGGAGAGAGCATGTTAAAAAGAGATTGTTAGAGAATGTGTTGCTAATAATTCTTTTTTTTTTTTTTAATTCGTAACCAATATCCACATACAAACAATAGAAAAACCATAACTTTTTTTAATATAAAAGAGATAGTAAGAAGAGTCCATAATACGAGTCATACCATTTGATATTTTTTTGGTATGAGATCCTTCATATCCAAAAATTACATTAGACTCCAATTAATCCGAGTCAAACTGAAAACATTTATTTAAGGGGACAAAGCTTTCCCAACACCTCTTTTTATCATTCACAAGACATGAATCCAAGAATTTGCTTAAGGGAAACCATTGAACCAAACTATTTGTCACTTAGAACAACATGCGTTAGTATTTGATATTTTATTTAGAATAATGTTGCGTGGATAAAAAGTACTAGTATTAATATAATCTTACAAGAAATTTTAAAATAATTTTTTTTGACAGGAAATTTTAAAATAAATTTAATAATACGTAATATGTTAATTTTTATTTTACTAATATATAACTCGTTATAATATGAGATATTTTTACTGTAAACAATTAAAAATATATTTACTCTTAATTTAATAAAATAAATTATAATCTTAATTAATTAAATAATTCAAAAATAAATAAACCTTTATTTGTTCAGGGAGAAATTTTTAAATGTTTTGTTGAAAACATTTCTTGATACCACGTGGGAATTGGAGAGGGGGCATGGATGTTACTTGGGAGGGATGATACCGAAGAATAGTGTATTAAACAAAATGAATAATATGTAGCGGACGTTGAGAAAGCCATGCGAAGGTTTCTGTGCAATGAAGCACGAAAATTCGAAAATCCTCATGGTTCCCTTGCATTATTTCCTTCAGCCTCAACACATATCCATAGCATTGGAGACAGTAATTTGAAATGGGTAAATCTGGTGGAAGCCCTTGCCCAAGGTGGAACCAATGCTGAGTTGGCGTTATTTGAGGCCTCTCGAATGTTAAGAAGTGGCCTCAAACCAAATGCCTTTGTTCTTGTTCACCTCGTTCGAGCTACCTCCGACCTGGGCTGCCACTCATTCGGTCAACAACTGCAAAGCTATGTTTTACGTTGTGGGTATTGTTCTGATACCTATGTCTCCGCCTCCCTCATCAGATTTTATGTCAGAATGCACTCACTCACTCATGCCCACACACTGTTTGTTGAAACTCCTCAACTTAACGTTGTTTCTTGGAACACTTTGATTTCTGGTTACGTCCACGCTGGCCAGTTTCGTGAAGCATTGTCTTTTTTCACGCGCCTACAAAGGTCACACATTTATGCTGACACATTCTCCTTCACATCTGCTTTGGCTGCTTGCGCTCAACTGAGTCTGCTGAAACTCGGAAGGTCGATTCATTCCAAGATACTGAAACTGGGCATGGTTAATGGTGGCACTGTTGTTGCAAATTGCTTGATTGACATGTATGGGAAATGTGGGTCAGGTGAAGAAGCTGTTAGGGTCTTCTATGACATTATTGAAAAGGACAATATTTCTTGGAATTCTGTCATAGCAGCAAGTGCAAAGAATGGAAACATTGAACTTGCATGCAAGTTTTTGCACATTATGCCCAACCCTGACACCATTTCATATAATGGGCTGATAAATGGCATTGCTCAGGTTGGGAATATGGAAGATGCTATTCGGGTTTTGTCAACCATGCCAAGTCCAAATTCATCTTCTTGGAATTCTATAATTACAGGATTTGTGAATAGGAATCGAGCTCGAGAAGCTTTGGACATGTTCTGTAAAATGCACTCAAGAAACGTGCAGATGGATGAGTTCACATTTTCAATCATTTTAAATGGTATTGCTGGTCTGTCAGCGTTAACGTGGGGAGTGTTGATCCATTGCTGCACTTTAAAGTGTGGTTTAGATACTTCCGTAGTTGTTGGGAGTGCCCTAGTTGACATGTACTCAAAATGTGGGCTGGTGAAGAATGCTGAATCAATCTTCCATGCACTGCCTGATACCAATTTGGTAAGCTGGAATTCAATGATATCTGGCTATGCTCGCAGTGGTAATTTTGCACAAGTTATCCAACTCTTTGAGTTGCTGAAAAGAGATAGAAAACCTGACGGTATCACATTTCTAAGCCTTTTATCGGTATGTTCCCATAACCAAATACCATTTGAAGTTGCTAATTATTACTTTGAATCTATGATCAATGAGTATGGAATTGCACCATCCATTGAGCATTGCTGTTCAATGATACGGCTGATGGGACAAAAAGGAGAGTTGTGGAGAGCAGAAAGGATGATACATGAACTTAGTTTTGAGTCATGTGGAGTGGTTTGGAGGGCTTTGCTTGGTGCTTGTGGATCTCACACAGATTTACAAGTAGCAGAAATTGCAGCTGCTAAAGTGATTGAATTGGAGAGGAATGAAGATTATGTTTATGTGATGTTGTCTAATATGTATGCATCTTTTGGAAGATGGGAAGACGTGAGTGTGATTAGGGGCCTCATGAGTAAGAAACGAGTGATGAAAGAAGCAGGTTCTAGTTGGATAGAAGTAGAGAGTTTTGCACCATAAGAATGCACAGTACAGGAGCGTGTCTCTCTGTATTTTTCTAAATATTGAGACTGTATTGTCCTAGGAAGCAAGGATATACGGGGGACACGAGAAGCAAAATTACTATGAAAAAAAACTTTTCTAAAATGAGAAAATAAGAATGCATTTACCCTTAAATAATTAAAGTGCATTGAAATCTCAACTCACTTTAACTAATCAAGGATGGATACATCCTTACTTATCATTTTACACTTGTGCTCACTTTAAAAGAGCTCAATCCAATTACTATTACTATATATCACAATTGACAAGTGCTGATGAGTGTGGTCAAACGAGGCTCCCACTGGCGATCTTGTCTTGTATGGTTTTGACACTTTACCAAGCACACACTGTAAATTGATAAATTCAGAAATGAAAGGGCAAAATATAGAAACCACCCTTGAGATTTTATGATATAGAAATTAACCTCATTCTTTTTAAAAATTGCACTCTACTCCAATAAATGACGGTGTTAACTGTTAAGTGACTTAAAACAGGGTCCATGGTTAGACCCATTAACCGCTAGACCCAATGCACCTTGAATACACCATTCACGCTCAATATCTCCGCCAAGTCACGAAACAGGGGAGTTGCATAGGTGAATTTGGCTAAGGTAGAGAGGGATTGCAGGGTTGATGTTCTAGCATGGTTATGACCAACAACCATGAATGGGACTCCCATGTTCTTGCAAAGATGATTCGGTCGTTGCCCACAAAAACTATATCTGGCGTTGGGGGTGAACAAAATAACGAACCCACCGCATTTTCTAAGTGGGTGTTTGAAATCCCGATGGGGATTTCTTAAATCACGTTTTGGACGTGGAAATTGAGAAGCTATAATTTGTAGCTTCTCCTAGTGGGACGCGCTTCTGCACAAAAATAACGTGTTTCCAAACATAGTTTAAGTTCTAACTATATTGAACCTTTTGCTAGGAAAAGGTCACAAAACACTAGTGCATAATACTTAAATCAAGCGCGACCTCTACTTTATGGTTGTCAGTATACTCATTGTTTTTCAGAATGCAAGGAACAAGATAAGCCGCTAGACAAATGGGGAGAAGCCACAAAACCGAGGCACTTGCCCCCTTTACCCTTTGACCCCACCACCGTTCCCACAGTCCCACCTCCTCCCACCCCGTCTCCCTCTTTCACGTTTCTACTACCACAGCTTATTTCTGGTCCCTTTGTTTGAGGTTCAAGGTGGTGAGTAGAGGAGACGCTTGAGCTGTGTCATTGGCAACAGAGGCTTGAGTGCGACTAGCAAAGGTGGTGGCTTTGATCTTTGCAGCGACGGAGGCTTGAGTGCAGCCAACAAAAATCTTCATTTTCAGGCACCATTTTCTAAATTAGATTTATTAAATTGTATCCATTGACCAAGTTTCACATAAAACATCTCAGCCATTGATGTGTTTTTCTATATCATCTATATGATAAAAAACATGTGGAGCGTGGATGCTCCCTAATTAAAAGAGAGGATATTATACCTTTCCTCATACTTGACCATGATCTCTTGATGAAGCTTTTACACAGCTGGGGGATGAGTAAAACAGGCATTCAACATGATAGAGATGACCAAGTATAATAGAAGTAGGTACATGCAGTCTGCAGGCTGCAGTTCTAATTATATGTATGAATGTATCTATAAATAAGTATGTTCACCATAAAACTGTTTTCTTAGCCTGAAAGAATCAGAAAATATAGCTGCTTAGGCAAATCCAACTATACAAAAGAAAAAAAACCTTCTTCAGTCCTTCTTCTAACAGGTCACCAGACTAGGCTCGAAAAAAACATATAAGCAAATGCTCAATCAATAACAAGCTTGAGTATAAAGCAATTAATAAAGCTAGCTGAACAATAACGACTGCAAGCAATCTACATAATGTGCAGTCACAAAACAACGCCACAGTACAAGGAAGAACTACCATGGTTAATGTATAGTGTCTACTGTGTTATCATATAATACTTATTTACTATAAAGGATCATCAATATATTGTAAATTTTTAGGGAATTGTATTTGCATCAAATATTCCGGTTGGCTGTGGTTTGTGCTAAGAGTCCATGATTATCTATTCAACTTTCAACACTCTGTAATCTGTGCACTCATAATTTCAATTTCCCTAGCATACCTGCAAGGCCTTTTCTTTCTATTTCCTAATATATCCCACTTGTACAAACTACAGACCATGGGCGGTAAATCTATACCAACTCATCATTGTTAACACAGAAATACATGTAAACCCCAGCTTGCATATCATTCTAAAAATTTGAACATCTGTATCAAATTACAGATATTATTTGTTCAAGGATAAGAACCAAGAAAGAAAAGTATAATAGATTGAGTGCTGTAGCTGTACCAGACTGATCCCTCTAGAAAAAGTATTATATCATGTGGCATCCTCAATCACAGCCATCTCGTGGCCCAGGGTTTTTGTTGTTGTCGTTACTCATTCAATCTAAGGGGAGATTCTCGATTGAGAAAAGGTCAGGAAGTTCAAAAGCTAGAGTAAGCAAGGTTCTTTCTCCCATAGGGAAGGTTGTATCTAAAGCCTATGAGCAGCGAGGAACTGCAAATCCATTTTCCCCAGTTCAAATCAGGGTGTCGCCTGATCAACAAGACAATTGAAATAGTTTATTCCATTTTGTTGATAGAAAACTTGAAAAAAAAAAAAATCAATATATTTCTCTTTGATTTCCAATAAATAAACACGGGATTTGATCTCATAAACATGATAAATCTTTGTTGGTAAATTGAATGGTATAAATTACATCTCAATGATATCAAATCAGATTTATATCATGAATAACAAAACAAAGGTTAAGGTCACTCACCATACCATAACATGAGCTAAAGCCTTGTTTGGGAAGCATTAAGAGGAGGGAAAGTGAAAGAAACGAATAAAATTATCAATAAATCTGGACATGACACATACATTAACAAACTAATTTCATTCCTCTCACTTTCTTTCCCTCGACTTTTTGTTTCCCAAACAAGAGAAAAGAGAAAGCCGTTATTCAGTAAGAATTTCATTCAGATTTCACTTCCAGTTACAAGTAACCACCACTAGAACATTAAGATAGCGGAAACTGTAGCTTATAAAAAAAAAAAAAGATAGCAGAAAATGTAGCTCTAGTCAAATAGTGATGAAGAGATTGTTAAGTGTTAAAAGAACACTCGTATTTTTTCATACTTGATAACGAAGCAGTACGCCATGATTTGTAGGTCCCAATCAACAATGTCGCTATGTGCCTGCAGGAACAAAAATTTACAGTTAGTTGACAATTTGATAGCAAATCACAAGGCACTTTTGAGGTTGTATCCGCGTCCTTCAAAATCCAAATTGTTTTAAATAGTAATAATACATCACCAGTACTAGCATTACTCAAATTTAACAAGAAATTTCCAGAAATTGATAAAACCGATAATTACAGCTGAGATTATGCGTAACCTAGAAATTCTATGATTGAGTGTGTCCGTAACAATAGGATCTCTAGAACTGTGCAGTTGAAAGCTTATTGAGTGCAATTCGATCAGATGTGGTTAAAAATAAAATAAAATAAATGAAAAAGAAGAAGGAAGTGAAGGAAGGAAGGTACTGAGAGAGCATTAGGGGTCGAGAGAGGTGTAGCAGAGAGTAGGGTGAGAAAGCGCTCTGAAAGTGGTGGAATTAGTGGTGAGGCACGACGTCAATCTGGCCGCTGAAACCGCACTGTGGAGTGGAAGCATCGACTGAAGGCATCCCAGTTGCGGAGCGATGCTATTCCTGACGGTTAAGAAGGACCTACGAGTAGAAGTGGATTTGGAGAAGGCTGGTGATCTGCAGAAAGAAGAAGCGCTGGATTTAATACACCCAAGGGATGTGTTTGTTCTTAGAGCCATTCTGCTGCACGCGGAAGCCATTCTCCACACATTCACACAAACCACCATAACATCACTACCACCGCAACCAAGGGCCAGGGCTTTGGCAAGGTTCTTGCCCTCTCCTCACTTTTTTTGTTTTGTTTTTTTGTTAAAAGTAATAATTTAGTCTTTATACGTAACATTGATTCTTCATTTAATCCCTATACGTAAAAAATTTGGAAATGAGTCCCTACATGTGTATACGTTAGCAAATTCGGTCCCTACATGTGCAAACATTAGCAAATTCATCCCTGTCGTCGACAAATTAGTCCTTATACATGACACAAATTTTTGATTTGGTCCCTAAACCTGAAAAAAAAATTAAATTGATCTTTGTATGTGCAATCGTTAATAATTTTGTCCCTATCGTCTGTCATTGAGCTCGAATCCAACTAAAAATTCTTGTTGTATTGATTATTTTTCAAATATTATATCAATCTATTTCTTCTATTGAGAGTCAACTTGGATAATTTCAGAATATAAAATCATTTACGGACCAAATTACACAACTTTTACTCTCAATAGAAGAAATAGATTGATATAATATATATAAAATATTTAATACAAAAAACATCTTTAGTTGGGTCTGAGCTCTTGGGTAGACAGTAGGGATAAAATTATTACCGATTGCACATATAAGGATCGATTTAATTTTTTTTTTTCAGGTTTAGGGACCAAATCAAAAATTTGTGTCATGTATAAGAACCAATTTGCTGACGGTTGGGACGAATTTGCTAACATTTGCATAATTTGCTAACGTTTACACGTGGAGGGATTCATTTCCAAATTTTTTACATATAGAGACTAAATGAAGAATCTGTGTTACGTATAGGGACCAAATTATTACTTTAACCTTTTTTTTTTTAAGTAAATAAATAATTGATATCATTGGTAGTTGGTAGATAAAAATATAGAGGAAATCATGGTTCTCGTCCCTAACAGTGTGAGATGCCGTTAGTTCGGTCTCCGAATATAGTAAATTATAAAAATTCTCTCAATGTTAATTCCGCTAGTCAAGTTAGCCCATATCATCACCAACTATTTGAGACCAAAATGACATTTCGTACTCTTAAATAACTATAATAATGAAATAAAATAGTTATATAATTCCGCTAGTCAAAGTAGTCCCTGTCATCATATTTTCAGGGATCAAAATGATGATTTACTCTAAAATATATGGAGTGTTTATATTCTCTTATATAAATTTGGAGAGTTTATTCTAAAATTAATAATATTGTATAACTATTTTATTTCATTATTATAGTTATTTAAGAGTACAAAACGCTATTTTGGATTTATATAAAATTTTAATCTGTAGATTTATATACAAGATTATATTATATTTTTATAAAAATTTGTAAATTCAATAATAACACTGTACAACTATTTTATGTTTTTTATCTCTATTTTTTTAAACATGTTGAATCTCGTAGAGTGAGCTATATCTATTGGCCTTCTACTATCTTGAATCAGGATCGGCTATAGTTGAAAAAAGGTGTAGTTGCCATGGTTACGCAATTTGGATCGTCCGATCGAGATCGGATGACTCATGTTCCATGGTTGAATTTTGAGCCGATTTATCAAAGCTGAGATGTGAATCGTTTGATCTCGATTGGTCGGCCTGAATTGTGTAACTACAACAATTCTAGCATTTTTCAACTGCAATAAATTCGAATCCGTATATCTTGTATTGGTTGTTTCTTACTGTAATTCCTCCTTTCTTTTTACCCCATTTTTAGGAGTGGAGATCCTCTCCATTTTGTTCTCTCCATTTTCCTTTCATTTAGGAGAGAAATAGACACATATTTTTTTCAATGATTTAATTTTTTTTAATAAGAAAAAGAGTTTAAAATATAAATCTTTCTTTATGTCTATCTCTCTCCTAAATGGAGATTACCATTTACCTCCTAAATGGAGAGGATCTGAACTCCATTTTTAGATGTTTTGAATTTCTTAACTTATCATCCTTTTTTCAACTTCTTATTAGTTGCCCACCCTTGCTCTATGGGATATACAAAATTTGCTCAAATGTTTGGTTTCTCCCCAAGTCGGAAGAAACGAGTCTTGAGTGGGAATGTTACTTATTATGTCCATGTGATAGGGATATATATCTTCAATACAAAGAGATACCTTAATTCCTTCCATTCACCGGGCTAGGCATATATTTACTGAATGTTATTCTATTCTCTCAGAACAAGTCCGTATTTTTTTCCATGGGTTTCCCAATTCCCGTGAGATTCTCGTTATTTGTTATGTATTCCCTCAACCTTTTCAAGCTTCCCTTTTTTCATGGGTCATGGATCGTTGCTTTTGTAAGTGTTAGTCTCAAATCCAATCCAAAGTCCATTCACGTTTTAGAAGATTAAAAGTGAAAGAAAAACAGATAGATGAAGAAATATTAAAAAAAAAAAACAACCCCAACTCATACGATATATTTAACTGATACTTCTTTTATATCATCATAAAATTATACTTGGTATTTATTTATGTTCTCACAAATATCAAGATTCTGAGCCAGAGAAACCCTTACTCGGATGAATATTTCTAGTATCTATCAGAATGTGTATTACAGTGACCAAATATTTATAGGCTATTTATACATTCTCCTCACTAATAGCCCTTTATGAGTGAATCCCTGACTTGTCGCATGCCTTCTTGCCCAAGCAATTTTTGCTTCATATCAGTTGCCAAATGTCTTCAATTCCCGAGCATCACGAGATTGGTCCAACTGTAGAGGGGAATATTCTTCCAAACATTCCTTATATTAGGGTTAAAGTGCTGTTGAGGGATCTCGTTCGCTTGGGTCGCCGATCACGACTTGGATAACCTGTTCATTCCAAGTGGGAAGTGGCCCACTCGAAATCCTGTCCGGGTGGTCCTCGGCCCATATAGGAGCAATTTAAATTCAAATTGCCATATAATGTACTTATTATAAATGTTGTACTTAATGATAAAAAAATATTTTCTTATTAAAAAGAAACATAGAAGATGAATCCTTAGGGCTTAGCCCATGGAATTGAATTTTTCTTTGTATCCTTTCTTTACATACATAATTTGTAGAAAAAAGAATGAAATTACATGTATGAAAAAAAAGGGAAAAAAATAGAGTAAATCTCCAAATTGGTCTTTAAAAAAAAAAATAGGTGACATTTTGGTTCCTGAGAAATGAAAAATATCAATTTGATCCTTAAGAATGTAAAATGTGAGTCAAAATGATCTTTTTTAAGGTAATATTTAGGGACATTTTAGTTCCCTTCAGAAATCAATTTAATCCGCATTTTACATTCTTGAGGATCAAATTAATATTTTTTATTTTTTAGAAACCAAAATATTATCATAATTTTTTATCGAGGATCGATTTAAATCTTTATTCTAAAAAATATCAACCACCAAAAAATAACATCAACAAGCCTAGAGCTGAAGTGAGGATCCATTTAGAAAAAGCGGTTTCCGAGCGAAGGGCATGATTGGAGGAATTCTCAGACTGCAACAATTCTCCAAAAGTGAAGTTGGGGTTGGAGCCATAAAGAGCTTGGACTCCCTCCACGTCATCAATCCTCAAATCTACCTTTTTCTTCCTGGGACTCAGGCTCGGGTACATCACCGCTTCCTTCACCGAAGAGTGACCCAGTCCAAGCACGTGACCTATCTCGTGCGTAGCCACAGATTCTAAATCAACGGCCACCTTTGACCGATCGCGGTCAAAATCAACGGACCACAATTCCGCCGCATCCAAATGGAACCTCCCATTCTCGGGGGAGAACGCGTGTCCTAAAACCCCTAAAACACCATCAAACGGTTCTCCGTCACCGTGATCGCCCCTGTAAAACCCGATTTTGATATCCGCAGTTTCGTACTCCTTCGTCTCTTTAAAACTCACCGGAATCACCGATGCCCACCGCATAAACGCGCTCACGAAAACCGTTCGGATTTCCGTTACGCTCAGCCTGTCGATCATGTTGTATGGTGAGAAAGCATACGTGAGGGTCATCGGAGAATCACGAACCCACCGTGGCTTTCCGTTAAAGTAAGCGTAGTGAAGCGTGGTGTGTATCCCGTGCTTTGAGGTATCGGAAACGCCGCACCTCGGAGCTTCGATCGTAGATATGGTATCGGAGTCGAGTTTCCCGGTGACCGGTAAGCCGAGCCGTTTCTGGTAAAGGATAACGGCAGACTCTAACTGCGTGTCGAAGGTGTCAGTGAAATTCGGCGTCGTTTCGGGAAGAGAGAGGTAACCGAAACGGTGGAAGTACTTCTTGAGCTCCGACATGCCGCTGACCTGGCTGCCTCTCTCAGCGTGTAAGAACTTTGAGAAGTCGTGCCACGTGGCGTTGTGCGTTTCAGATGTTATTACGGTTACGGATTCAGGTACGATCCTCGTGGGAAAGCAAGGGCGCCAAAGAAAAAGGGCCAAATAGAAGAACAAAAAGGAGGATGTAAAGTGAAAGTAACTGAAAAACGTAAACATAACTGTAGGTTATGGTTAGTTATGTTGAGATATGATATGAGCCTCGTTGTTGCAGGGGAACAAACGAAGAGCTCAATTATGAACGTAGAATAAAGGAGAAACAGAATAATATATAATAAATGGTATTAATATTATCATAAGCATGAGTTTAGAATCATATATATACATGTGTGTGTATACGTATGGAGATTGTCTTCTCTTTGGTATGATCGAAGCCAGAGAAGTTAACTAGCTAGGATGGTAAAGATAAGAAGATTCTGCCGTTTTAGATTGGAGATCCTGACTTTTGAAGTGTGATGGTGGGTAAACTAATGTTTCTGCTTCTATTTAATATATTGTAGGTTTGGCCGTTTAAGTTTGTTTGCATCAGCTTGATGTCTGATTTGTTTAATGGAAAAATTGCAAGGAAAAAAGGATGGGTTTCAACTTTCAACTCTGTATCTGATATGATTTGTTCAAGTTTAGTTGGGCTGAAGAACTCTGTTGGTTGACCGAATTTGGTGGTAATCAGGGGTTTTAACTTGTCAGATAAGACAAGAACTGTCTATATTAGAGAAAAAACTACGCAATGTGTGACAAATAATCTCTCCTTCGCTAAATTCCTCAACTAAAACTCCATTTTATATGGTGCTATGCAATCAATTGATCTTGCAATTAATTAATAATATTTAAATGTATGATGACCAGTCAGGGATCACTTATTAGCTCCCATTTAATCATGGCATAAATCACAACTTCGCTGAATGCATTTGCCCTGTTGGGTGTTCCATTACATAGTGCGTGTTAAGTTCAAATGTCAATGAAGTCCGGTCAGAAAAATACAATACCCGTATTTTAAGATGGGGGTTTCTTTAAATTCTCATAGCGAAAAAATTCAAATTTGCAGAAAAAAAAAAAAAAAACACAATGAATGATTGTTGTATAGGGCAAAAATATAACATTCAAGGTATATGCTTTGCTAGCGCAAATAGCAAGATTACTAGAGTCAAATGGATTTTGTTACATGATAGTGATTTATACTGAAACAAATAGATGATATATCGCATGTAATAGCGATAAGACCATTTTAAACCTGTCTAGATTTATTAAATGTTTTTAGTCAAATTTGTGTTAGGTACATGCAAAATGAAGAAGTTGAGAAGATGACCTAATTATAAGTTTAGAAATGGCTTAGTATTTCGCTTCTGGTTCATGCAAGTTGTGTTCTTGTTGTTTTATTATAATAAATATAATAAGGACGGTTAAGGTCCAAGTCATCTGTGTATTCGCTTTCAATACGCCATTAGGTTATCTGGATGACGGAAGTAGCACTATCCCTCTGAATAATTTCTCTTTGTCATTGGTAATACTCACTGGGCTGGGTTTGCTTCCTGGGCTTGCCGTTTTTAATATAAGCTTTTACTCCAATAATCATGTATGAATGTAAATGAACTAGACGAAAAAAAAGCCTTGCACTCTACCATATCCTTACAGGATGATTAGCCTTACCCTCTACCAAAGGAACCAGCAGGAAAGTTAAATAACTTTGTAACATATTTATTAATATAATAAACGTTATTTGTTTGGAGGTCTAAAGTAAAGGCTTGACCGTCTTATATTTGGGCTGGCCCTGAACGTGGTCTAAAATATGGCTTGTCCACTAACATATTTTGGCTTTTGCCTGGCCCACCATGGTGACTAATCCTAGTGGGTCTGGGGACTTGGACTACGCTTCGGATAAACAATCAAATATTTTAAATGACGCAATAATGTATAGTGGATGGTAGTGTAAAAAAATCAATATTCCTAACTTAGAATGACAAACTACTTCCTAGTCACCAGGCAAAAGCATGATGGCAATGGCTAATTCGCTAGTAATTAATTAGTTGGTTGATAGACATTTTTTATCAATATTAGCCACACAATCTTTTCGATACTATCTTCAATATATTATTTGTTATTGGATAGAGTTTATGTTGAACCTATTAAATAAAAAGTAGATTCATGTGATTTAGTGAGTTTCGTATGAAATTTACACAATAGTAAAAAATGCGTTGAAAAACATATATTTATAGCATTTCTACTTTTTTTATTGATTAGTTGCAAAAGTCAAATAACTGTTATACTTGTTTCTCTTCTTTTTTTTTGGGTGCCCTGTTGTACTTGTTTATCTAATTATCTAATTTTCCACTGTTTAATTCTGGAACATTCATTTTGTTGAAGAATGACTCAAAATCAGTAAATCTGTCTTGAGATCAGTTCTGGAATATTCTTTAGGCGAATTGGGTTTCGTGAGGCGAAACAGAAACCAGTTATGCAGCAAGCATCAGGTATGCTTGATTCGCGAGACGAATTAGGAGTTGCGGGGCGAATGCCAGCATCAGTGTTATGAAGCTCTCGGGTGCGCGAGGCGAATGGTGACTCGCCGACCGAGACAGAGACCAAGTTCTTGAAGTATCAATTTCTGATGTGGTTAGCGAGGCGAAACTGGGAAATAAAATAAACAGTTATTTCTTCAGAAACAGAACAAGTGGTTGAGGCATCTATAAATAAAGGGTTATTGGATGGATGCAATATGGTGAATACTCATAATACATGCTTAGACTTGTGTAACTTCCAGAAGTGAGATTGAAAGGAGATTTAGAGAGGGATTTGTGAGTAAGAGACTTCTTGTATAGCAATTCTATCTTGAGAGAATCATAGAGTGATTTGTAAGAGATTAAGAAAGTGCATAGGAGTAGAAATAGCTATCTTGGGGGTATTTCTTGGAGGCATGATGTGAATCACATCGGAGTACAAGAATAGGCAAGATAGGTGAAGATTTCTATTGTAAAGCTTGTATCTCTTTGTTCATGATAGTGAAGATTGGCTGCGCTCTCTCGTGGATGTAGGTCGCATTGACCGAATCACGTAAATCCGGTGTTTATCTCTTTTATCGTTCTAGTTTTTGCTGCGTTTATATCTTGTTAGTATTGTGCATTGTTTGTGCTTACATATATAGTTGTTGTCTTGGTTGTTTCTTTAATTAACAGAGATAAATTTCGTGACTCAAATTTCACAACACATTTCTTACATACGGATCAATAATTTCTGTGTAGTGTTTTAAAGTCATTCTTTTTTTAAAAAAAAAAAAAACACTATGATTTAGTTTCTCTGTAATTTTTTGACACTTGGAACGAAGACTTAAGAGATTTAGTTCATTTATAGAAACTATTATTCTAATTGATTAGCTAATTGAAGAATAACTCAAAAGTTTAAATTACATTAAGTGTTGTATCTTTAAAGAAATTTAATTATTCATCTTCGATTGTCTTGCCCCCATTTTTAATTATGCTTTCCCCCGCTTCTTAAAACAAATTGTATTGTGATTTTTTTTTCTTGCAGTACATGCTTAGTGGAGTTATCCTAATCCTCTTTTTTTTATATTTGTTTTGAAATCTTGAGCGGAAATCGATTTTCTTTGGCATAAGACCTCGATCCCAATCTCTCACAGTGAACCATCTGTAATGTCCTGGTTTTTTTTTTCCTAGTTTATTTTCACTGTTTAGTAGATTTATAGGCCTATTATAAAAAGAACCCTTGATAGAGTGACACGGAAAGTGCCCCCGTCTTTTTTGGGCCACAAAATCTCAGGTTCTGCGTAGCAGTGGAAAATGCTCAAATGGAATCTGACCTAAAGTTAAAAACCGAAAAAAAAAAAAACCTGTGCTATGCAATTTAGTTCAGTACAAACTTTAATCCTTTACTAGTACGGTACCCGTGTATCACACGGGTTGCATTGAGTTTTACACATGTTCTAAAACCACGTGTGTATATAATTAAATATTTACTAAAATTATATATTAATTTTTTATGCCTTGACAAAGAAACTATTATATTAATTCTAAAGTTGTAACATGAATAGCTCAAATTCCATTTGAGTTCAACATGGCTTAGCAACAAGCAAACAAATTTTGCAAGATCTAATTTTCTTAAGGAGAGACCACTCCCTGAGTCAAAAATTCATAACAGAGAATGCTTTATGAAGTCATATTTTCATATTCCAATATTAAGTAAACATTATTGAACATATTTGGGTGCTTTACATACTTTTTATGTAATTCTATACCAAAATCTATCCGAAAGCCAATATAATCTCATCTAAAGCTATGCAAGACAAGTTACCCAAAACAAACACGAAAAACAAAAAGAAAGTTTCCACCATATAATTGCCAACTGCCCCCAATGAACAAAGAAGTAGACATTATTGAACAAAAGAGCACAAAAAATGTAGATTCAGAAGCATATAGATTGATTTAGCATCACTATGTCAGAGGTGAAAAAGCCAATAACTTCAGATATATCACTTGCTATTGAAATTGTTGAAAACTTGACAGCTAGAGCACCAAAGCTCCATTCCACATTGATAATTAAAATACATGATACTCAAGATATTGAATTTCTCAAACCCATATACAAATCCCAGCCAGTGCAAGTGTTGACATGATAGCATCCTTCAAACTCCAATTTCCACTATATGAGGCCTTGAAGCAAAAAATGCAGAACAACAATCATGATACTAAATATTACCCAGTGGCAGATCATAGGTATCCAAGCCCCAAGACAATATTGTCACTGTTTAAAACAAAGCTAAATCAATAAAAGGAAAAATATATATGCTTGCACCAAATCTATCCTAACATCTTCAAGACAAAGACAATCAACAGTGGTTCATCTAATCATAAAGTGCCCAAGAAGAGCCAAGATGCAAAAAAACCAACTGCAGGCCTCACTCATAATTTAGTCCTCATTCCACTCTATGATTGCAGCTGTAATAACAGTGTCCTAAACAATGAAGCTAATATTTTTCTTCAACATATTCTTTTTCTATTTCCAAGCCCATTTCTAGATGAAATTTTTTTAGGGAAAAATGTCAAACCACTTTTCATTGCAAATTAGGTGCATGTTTGTCACCCTCTAATTCAAGAAATTATAACTTTCATTGTAATTTTGGATGAAATTACAACTTTCATATTCTTTTCCTATTTCCAAACCCATTTCTGGATGAATTTTTTTGGGGTAAAATGTCATCTTAACCCTTTGTACTGACATATAGCTGCTAATCAGCTGTTGAGAGTTAAACCCACTTTTCATTGCAAATTAGGTGCATGTTTGTCACCCTCTAATTCAAGAAATTATAACTTCCATTGTAAATAAGGAAGTTGGAGTCTCCTATTAAGCCCAACCACCCGTTCAACAATTTTCTCTACATTATCTATTTTGGAAGATGATCATAATGAAAATTCAGCAATATCAAAACTAAACACAAAATAGGAAAAAGCTATCAAGGAGGTAATATTATTTGCTTCCATCCCTATAGTATAAATGCTAGTTTTAGTGAAAACACGTGCCGGTCAATGGAGAACAATAGATAAGCTGTTGTAAGACTCAACCAAATACTAACTAATCCCAAATCCAAGCCAAATGAGGACAATAGTTTATAATGCTGATTAAACCCATGGAAAAATAAAAGAGCTTACTAAATTGTATCTATTATAAAGAAAAGAGAGGTTGGCAGGGAGCAAACTAAATATTACATGCTCATCTTAAATATATTGTCCATCTCATAAGTTCACCTAAAATGCACCCAAAATGCAGGCCAACCAACAGCGTATTGTTATTCAACCTAAGAATAAGACATACATGGTTAACATGCATATCAAACTTCTTTCCTAACGATTCCTTGACCAACTGCTGCAAGTATCTACTAAATAATAATAGGCTTTCCTTATATTCAAGATTGAAATAGATAAAAAGAAAAGATGCAAACCTCGAGACAATGAAAGCTCATTGATTATTAGAGTGCAAGAGATTGGTCAGTAAAATATGTGAATATCACAGAAAATAAATTTGAAATTAATTGAGCATTTACCTCATCCCCCAAGGCTCAAAAAACTCCTTCCTCTTCGAAATTTAGAATAAACCTATGAGTAATGTTATAACAAGAACAATACATACTAATATTGAAGCATTTCCTGCTTGAAGAAAAGGCAGCAATACAAAGTTACAACATAGTAAGAAAATGCATCATCTTTCTTCCATCAATAACATGTTAATTACTTAGGCTATCGAGAAGCCGGAGACGCGTCCACATAGATAGATAGAGAGTGAAAGAGAAAGAGGATAGAGAGGGTCTCTACCTCTATGTTGTTGGAAAGAATAATCCTTTACTAAAACCATTGCCCCTTTCTTAACTTACCCTAGCTTATTTTTCATCCATCTCATTTAATCTTTTCCCTTTTCCTCACATTTCCAACATAGGAAAAAAACTGGGAAATGTGAATACTAATTCTTAATAAGAACAACTTCATCGATCTTGAGCTTCCTCTTTCCGTTCTCGTTGGGTACTCAGTTGGCCTTAAAAAACCAACTCAATCTAATAGTTAAATTTGGAAAGCATAGGAGTTATCATTTAAAAATTCTAAGAACTGCAGCATATTTATAAGGCAGTGATTGGTGAAATAAAATTTCTTAAGAAGCTTAACTTACACATCCAATTGAAAGTTGAATAATCGAAATGATCCTGGTCCTAACCTAATCATATTCACCTAGAAAACCATTGTGAGCCTGCCTTTTTATCATCAACAATACCATATATCAGCTTAAACATGATATTTGCAAGTGGCTGCTAGGATTAATTCATATATAGGCTGAGAATTAACAAATTGGATTGCTGAATCAATTAAAACCTAATATGAAGGCCGTAGGAACCATAAGTAGCAACTAAAGTTAAGGACAATAGTAGTAATAGCATAGAATCTACATCATTGTAGGACATGTAAACAACGCAACTAAATTTGATATGTTTCTAACTTGGGAACATAACAATGAGTGAGATTATGCGAAAAAATCTCAAAACACGGAAAATAATAGGATATTCTTAAAAATATTAGAAAAATCACCTTTAAACGATGATAGGTCTCAGAGCCCATTTGCAGTGCTTCCTCAAATCTGCTAGCTCCGGTTGGGAGAATCGTGATTTCCTGATAGGAATCATGAAAAATAGCTTTCATGTTTGAAAGAATCTAAATCATTATGAAGAGCATGGGGAACACAGAAATGTATTGATTTAAGAGAAACTATATCATGGTCTATTGATGTTAATAGGTCAGATAAAGAACAAAATCAAATACAACAATCCCATTGCCAAGTTAAACAATAAATAGTTGGATAGCACATTTGATATTTTCAATTGTGGTGGGTGGACTGCACATTTGTATTTTCAATTGTGGCAAGTTGAATATACATGAATCTTTTATTTTTTAACAATTCTATTAAGAATTAGCAAACACAAGAATATATGTTTTAAAGTTCCGTCCACACACATCAAAGTTATTCGTCCCACTGTTTTGAAAGTGATTGTGAAAAGTTATTTTTGCTCATGATTAACTCTAGCAAAAGCTTGTGACAATGATTTAACTATGTCATCCCACTCTTTTAAACTTAATGAATATTGTAAAAAGAAACCAATCTTCCTGTAATGAGCTTTGGTAGATAATCAAAATGCAGCGCCATCACTACTGCACCGCCCAGATCTGTTGTAGTCGCCGCGCATCCATCGTCCAGCTTTGAACTTGCCGGAGCACCACCGTGCATAGATGACATTAAAAACTAAAAATATTATGATAGAGAAACTTGAGGGGGAATAGAGTAAAGGCAGATGCAAGTCCACAACCTTCTATTATTTCCTTGGAGACCCAGAGGCAATAGGAACAAAAGGGCAGCGTGGAATTGATCGCAATTTGAGAGAGAGAAGGACAGAGGTGACCTGGGTCAGAAATGTAGACGAAGAAAGAACAAAGGAAACGAAGTGAATGAAAACAGAAAGAGAAAGCAGAGAACGAAGGTGAGAAACGAAGAGAATGAAAATAGAGAAAAAGAAAGCAACGTTGAGTTTGAGTGTGGGTGGGTGGGAGAAAGAAAAAGGAATGGAGAGGAGTTCCCAAACGGGTGAGAACAAATCTGCAATTCCCAAAGCTCCGGTGAGATGCTGAAGTGCTTCACCAAGACGAAGCTTTTTTTTAATAATAATAATAATAATAATAATAAAATAATGTAGAAGTGTAAAGTTAACCCATGAGAATGAGAATAGTGAGAAAAATAGTAGAGCGGAGAGGTTGTTGGGCGGGAAAGGAATCGCTGAAGAGGTGACACCTGGAAAAGAGAGACAAAATGGTAATTGACTGAGTACCAACGTTTATTATATAGGAGGATAGATTTGACAAATCCGTATATAATATTTTTCATTTTGCTAATTAATGTTTCATGTTATTATATCTGGAGACATAAGATATATTAATGTACATAGTATGTACATGCATTATATTATTACACTACAAAACTCGAAGAATTCTTATATGCTTATACCCACTGTTTAATATATGTGAGTCATATTAGTAAACGAGAGTCGTCCAACAATATTATGCTCTTTCTTTTTCTTTTTTTTTTGATAAAATATTATGCTCTTTCTTGTTTCTTGTAAAATAAAAACACAATATTATGCCCTTGACTTGGAGGAAGGAAAATTCTTCCAACAGGAATGCACAAAAAAAATGTCATATCAACTTTTAGAAGTTTGGCCGTCATTTGTCAGGTACTAAAGACTATTCTCTCCCTCTTCCTCATCTCTCTCTCTCCCTTCCTCCATCTCTCCCTCTTCCTCCTCCCCACACTCCATGTCCCTCATCTCAGTCACCAACTTCATCTGAATATTCCTTTTCGCCGCCATTGAAATCCACTACACGGTGGTTCTGGCACGAGTGAGGAGGAGGAAGATGGCAACTTTAGTAAGAAGTGAGGAGGAGGAGGAAGAGGGAGAGATAGAGGGAGAGATAGAGAATAATTTCAATTTAGTCCTCCCTCAATTTAGTTTATGACATTTCTGATGTAGAACAGTGATATGACGTCTAGCAGGACACTTAACGTGCCACCTTAGCCTTATTAACGACGTTAACTGACTGGGGTTGACGGAGGGACTAACTTGATTAACGTTTTACAACTTCAGGAATTAATTTGGAATTTCGTTAATGTCAGGGACTAGGTTGATATGACCTTATAATTTCAGGGATCAAATTGAGTGTTTACTCCTTAGCGATTTATTGACTTGTAAATTTCGATAGTATTTTTTCACTTTAATCCATGTCAAGTAATTAATTATTCTTAAATTGTAGATTTAAAATGTTCATAAATTTGGAGTACTCAGGTTAGATGCATTAGATTAACGATAATTTATGACCATTTTAAATCTATAAACCAATTTTTACTTTAACAATGGTTTATATAGCCAATAATTTCTATATATTGAAAAGATAATACGCTCACTGTATATTTTATTTTTGGTTTATATCTATCGTTGTTTCTTTTGAGGAAAGTGAAGGTTGGAATGGTCAGAATTTGACCGGGTACAAGTCGTAGTTAGACAAAAGAGATGAATTGATTTTATATGTTTATTTAATTTTTTGTGTTGGTCTGTATGTTTTTTTCTTCAAATTGATTCTATACGTTATATTTCATTTTCACTTTAGTCTTTTCTGTCAATTTCGATCTAACGCCGTTAGTTTTGAGCTGACGTGGCTATGATATTAGTATGACATGTGGCTCTTGATCTGATGTTGTAAGGTCGAAATTGACGGACATGACTAACGTGAAAACGAAACATAACGTGTAGGACCAATTTGAAAAAAAAAACTTATGCGACCGATGTGAAAAATTAAATAAACGTATAGGATCAATCAACATATTTTGCCTAGTAGTTATTATTAATGGAAGATTTTATGATATCCCTTGGAGCATCTTTAGTGGGAGTTCCTTAAAAATAAAATATTATTATAATATGCCACATATAATTTGGGTTCCTTAAATTTAAAATGGGTTCATTATCTAAGGAACCTAAAAAGAGAGTTATATAGCATCTAAATATTTTTTTTTTTTTGTATTTGATAGTTTAAAGGTGAGAGAGAATATGAGATATTGAAGGGAGAACGAACTTGAGGACGTTGACAATAAAAACCCTCATTGGAGTAAAAATTGAGTGAGTGTCATAAATTTGAGTTGGCATATATGGACTCACTTAGAAACTTAAAGTGAGTCCATATATGCTCCTCACTTTGGTTTCTTAAGTGGACCCCATTATGCCATATTACATTTAAGCAACTCACCCACATTTAAGCAACTCACCACTCCAATGGTGCAACCCTTAAAAACTTGAAATGGGTTCCACAATTGACCTCATATCTTTATATTTTTTATATTCATTTATTTTTATTTAAATGTATAATATAAATTCAATTGGAAAGACTAAATAAAAGAAAAAAAATAATAGGAGGAACACTCTAGAAATGCACGGCTCCTATTTATTCTTTCATATTCTATCCCAATCTTCTTTCCTATCTTCATGCCCATTTCCAATGTCCTTGCCCATCAATTGCAGGAGCCTTCTTGCCCATCCTCTTCCTTCTTCTCCTTCAATTTTCTCTTGGTCTTCACGACAGCGGTTCATGATGGCGCCAGATGCTCATAATGGTAGCATCACGACGGGTCATTTGGGGAAGAGAGTCCTCACGGCAGCGGGTCATCATTTCGGGTCTTCAATGGCGACGACCAGGCCATGCACCGTCGTCTCGCCGTTCAGTGCTCAATCCTTATTTGAGACCATATTTACCACCGCCTCGCCGCTCCTTGTTTTAGAACATAACTTACTCTTATTTATGTGGTCCAATAAGATGGTGGTAAATTAGATCCATGTAATATTCACATGACTCATTTAATTGAGATGACACATTCTAGTTGGACATAAGATACTCTAACTCTCTACTTTCCAAAGATACCATAACAATGACCATTAACCAATCAAATGTGCATCTAACTAATTATAGCCAATAAAATTTTCATCATTAACTAACCTAGTAACCAAACATATTTGTGATAATATTGTCATATTATATCGTACCAACAAAAATATGGATTAGACTTCTCTAAAGTGAACAAAAGTGTAAAGTAAGAAAGTAAGAGTATATCCACCCTTAATTAGCTAAAGTGGGTTGAGATTTCAATACACTTTAAATAATCAAGAGTGAATACGCCATTACTTTCTCACATTACACTTTTGTTCATTTTAGAGTAGTTTTTCGAAAAAAATGTTATCATCTTATATATGCAAGAATTGCTGCTGAAGTAGAGGTTTGCTAAAAGCAAAAACTTAAGGGCTTTTTGATGAAAGTGACTTTGTTTTATAAATTACATATCCATATAACTTTGTTTTGAAACTATTTACTAAACTAACCTAATTTGTGCCAACATGTCATTTTTTTAATATTTTCTGAAAAATACTATTTTGATTAGTGCCACTAAAACCACATTATGACATGTGGCACAATTTGGTTGGCTAGAGACATTTATTAATAAAAAAAAAAAAAAGAAAGGGTAGGGGACATGCGTTGCCCGATGCACCATTAAACCCCCACACCAATAATTAATATTAATAAATAATAATATAAAACAATAATAATAATAACAAAAGTAAAAAAAAAGTAAATTTTAATCATAATAAATAATTAAAACGAAAATAATAATAATATCACTAATAACAATCATAACAGTAACAATATAGAGTTTATTTGGCAAGGCACTTCAACGAGTTTATAGCGGATAGCTTATAGCGGATGAGAAAGTAGCCCCGTTTGGTAAGCGCGTCTGTCACGAGCTTATAGCGTTTTTTCGCGAGCTTATAGCGTTTTTTCCAGATGCTACTTGAAGTAGCGTTTGAGCTTATAGCTTATAGCATTTTATTTTTCTTTCCACTTTTATCTTTATTATCTTCATTTAATTCTACCTTTATTCTCTTCTCTCTCTTTTATGTAAAATCATTAATGAAGATGTCCTTTTATGTCATTTTATATTTTTCAGCTAGTTCAACCGCTAGTTTTACCAAACACTTTCACAGAAAATAAGCTAGCTTATCCGCTATCAGCTACCTCATCCGCTATCCGCTATAAGCTATTCGTTATCAGCTAGCTTATTCGCTAACAGCTAATTTTACCAAACAGGCCCATAATAAAAACAAAGATATTAATAACAATAAATAATATTATAATAAAAAAGAAAATAATTATAATAATTATAACAGTAAAAATGTAATAAAAACAAATTTGATAATAACAAGTAATAATAAAAACGAAAATAATAATATCACTAATAATAATAAATAATAAATAAAGAATAATATATTATTTTTTACTTTCTACCATTTCTCTCTACTATACTATTAAGGTAAAAATAATATATCATTCCCTATTATGTTTTTTCTATTTAGTAATATTATGATTGTTTTAATATCTCTTTGTTATTTATTATTACAATTTTCGTTTTTATTATTTATTATTATTATTATTATTATTTTTGTTTTTTACTATATTGTTATTGATGTGATATTTGCTTCTACATTGTTTTTATTATTTATTATTATTTTTAAATTTATGTTTATTATATACTGTTATCATTGTTATTATAATTGTTATTTTCGTTTTTATTATTTATTGTTATCATTATTTTTATTTTTATTATATTATTACTGATGTGATTATTATTAGTGATATTATTGTTATTTTTCATTCGTTTACCAACATGTGGTTGGTTCGAGTGATAAGGGACTCGAGTACCTTAAGCAAGTGATCAGAGATTCGAATCCCGACTTTTGCATATGGAGAAAACCTGGTTGGGAGGGGAAAACTCACCTTGTGTGCCCAACAAGTTTTCCGATGGATATTAGTCACTGCTAACGTTGGTAGATATTTCATACCTATGTCATTGTTATCAAAAAATTATTATTTTCGTTTTTATTATTTATTGTTATTATCAAAAAAAAATTATTATATTTTTAATGTTATAATAATTATTATTATTATTATTTTCGTTTCGATTATTTATTGTTATTAATATATTTTTTTTTATTATATTGTTATTGATGTGATTGTTATTAGTGATATTATTATTATTTTTGTTTTAATTATTTATCATGAATGACTTTTTTTTACTTTTGTTATTATTATTATTATTGTTTTGTTATTATTATTTATTAATATTATTGGTGCTGGGGGTTTAATGGGGTGTGTGTAAGAATTTTTAAGATGGGATAATGGGGACATACATTTCCCGAGGTATCACATGACGCACTATTGGCAAAGGTGTGCCATGTGGAGCCTCGGGCAGCGTATGTCCCATACTTTCTCTTTTTTGAAAAATAAAATGATAAAATGTGATAAAAACGTTATTTGGGATGACAAAAACGTTATTCCAAGTAGCGTTTTAGTAATGCCGGTCAAAATATCATTTTTCAAAAAATATTAAAAAATGACAAGTTGACATAAACTTAATTTGTTTGATAAATAATTTTAAAATAAGGTTATATCTGTAAATATATAATTTGTAAAATAAGGTCACTTTGATATAAAAAAAAAAATAAAAACCAAAGTTAAGACACAAAAGTAATTAGAGACTGGGATTTGAGTCACTGAGTGTGGAGAAGCGCCTCTTTACTTTGAACCTTCGTCTTTTACATCTTGCTTTATATCACGTGTGCCCTTCACGTGATATAAAGGTGTTGGGGGTTTAATGGGGCGTGTGTAAGAATTTTTAAGGTGGGATAATGGGGACATACATTTCCCGAGGTATCACATGATGCATTATTGGTAAAGGTGTGCCATGTGGCGCCTCGGGCCGCGTATGTCCCATACTTTCTCTTTTTTGAAAAATAAAATGATAAAATGTGATAAAAACGTTATTTGGGATAACAAAAACGTTATTCCAAGTAGTGTTTTAGTAATGCCGGTCAAAATATCGTTTTTTAAAAAATATTAAAAAATGACAAGTTGACATAAACTTAATTTGTTTGATAAATAATTTTAAAATAAGGTTATATCTGTAAATATATAATTTGTAAAATAAGGTCACTTTGATACAAAAAAAAAAAAAAAAACCGAAGTTAAGACACAAAAGTAATTAGAGACTGGGATTTGAGTCACTGAGTGTGGAGAAGCGCCTCTTTACTTTGAACCTTCTTCTTTTACATCTTGCTTTATATCACGTGTGCCCTTCACGTGGTTAACGACACCATTAACACCAATTTATCATTATTAGTTTCCAGTTCCACTCATTATCGTTTTTGAATTACTGTGCCGGCTTTGTTAGGCAACTAATCAAACGAGTTTCTTGGTGTCACCCATCAAACAGCTCCATATTTTATGTTCTAAAGCACGAGAGGAAAGGCGGTGAATCGAGAATATATATAGTATTTTAATACGCACTAAACACGTTCTATTTTTTAAACTATAAAGCACAAAGTAAGCTAAGAGTATTACATTTAGCTCTCATTTTTTTTTTGCCTTTTAAACCCTTTATTAAGCAAAGGCTCGAGTACATTTTACTTCTTATAAGATTATGAAAATAATCAGTTCGAGGGCTAGAAGCTAACTTATGAGAAACAAGAAGATAATGACATTAATGTTAAAATAAGAGAGAGAGAGAGATATGTTTTTAGGAGTTAATTAAGGAAGATTATTTATACTGTCAATCGATTATAAATTATTACATATCATTAAAAATATTTGACTCTTATTATAATTATATCAAAAGTGATGATTTATAATTAATTATCAGTATAAAAACTCTAGTCTAATAGTATATCAAAATTAAAATATATTTGGCTTAATTGTACTTTTTGTCCCTCAATTTTGTTAAATGTGCGATTTTGATCCCTCAAAATTTTTACTTGTACATTTAGTCCTCTAGTTTATTAAATTATGTAAAATCAGTCTAAACAACTTAAAAAAAAAGACTAAATCTAAACAACGTAAAAAAATGGATTTTACACAATTTAATAAATTAAAATATGAAATATATAATTAAATTTTTCCAGATACCAAAAGCACACATTAAAAAAAGTGGAGTGAGTCCATATATTTTCTATACAACAAAACCAATTGATGTGGAGTTCTATCGTTCCTCCAACTAAAACCCATAGGAGAGTAAGAAAGAAAAAGATGGGCACTATGGTTGAGTTGAGTGGGTAAAAATCTTGGAGCGCGACGTTGATTGGCACAACGGCATATGCATTTGATGGTTCTGGTCTTCCTCCGGTGACATGTGGCCATAATGAAGGAATACTGTTCTTTATCTTTCTTTTTTTGATAGAAGAATACTGTTCTTTATCTAAAAAAGAGACAAAAAAGAAAGTCACCCCCTTAAACTGACTTGGACCCTCATAGGTCACAGCTATTAGCTACCTTAAGACAAAGACAAGCATAAATCGTAAGTGGAAGCGTGGTTTTGTCCACTGTAAGCTTCAATATCTGTCTCCTTAGTTTTGCAATTGTTTGTAGCCCTCTCCTATCAAATAAAATTGCATCAAGTCGTTTCTACAGCGACACAGTAGCGACTCACCACAAAGTTCTTCTTACCTTTTCCCTCATTAATGATGAAAATTAAAGTGAGTTGCGTTTGACAAAACACAAAAGAAAACATGCTCAATCAACATACAACTCAAATACTAAACTACACCTGAATTTTCTTTCAAATTTTTTTCCATCACCTCCCCCATTCCCAACCAAAAAATCTACCACATGGTTCCATTATTATGGCTTTTATTTTTGTCTTATCCTCATTAATAGTTATAAAAAGCATATGTTATTTGGAAACCTACTCCTGAAGACATACTTTTAATTAAAGTGTAATAGCGTAATTTCTGGACTAAAATACCATTTTCATCCTTAAATTATTTTTTAGTTTTAATTTGGTTCCTTAACTTTTAAAAGTTTTAATTTGGTCCCTTAACTTGTTTCTGTTAACACAAGTTAGTCCTCTCCGTCAATAATATAAACAAATGAATTTCAAATTGGTCCTTTAAAATGTTAAAAAGTTTCAAATTAGTCTCTTAACTTTTAAATGAGTTTCAAATTAGTCCCTTAACTTTTAAATGAGCTTCAAATTGGTCCCTTAAATTTTAAATGAGTTTCAAATTGGTCCTTTAAATTGTTAATATATATATGGCACTTTCATCACTTTTGCTTGTGTCATTGACTGAGAAGACTAACTTGGATTCACAAAAACAAGTTAAGGGACTAAATTGAAACTTTTAAAAGTTAAGGGATCATATTAAAACTAAAAAATAAATTAAGGGATCAAAATGATAATTTAGCCTAATTTCTTTGTTACTTATGACACATACCACGATTTTGAGATTAATCAATCATCCAATTTGGTGATTTTCTTGGATTAAATCCACTTTATAACAGTACTTCTTTTCTGAGCATTCCACCAGCTCATAGCCATAACTCCCAAACAATGAAAGGCAGGCGATGATAACAAATTAGAGGTGGCCGATCCAGTTATCCACCATAATAAATTAGTAACATGTGATTTTTTATGAGTTTAATTGTTATAGATCAACGGATAAAATTATTTATATTATCAATCAATTATAAATCATAATATACATGATTTTTAATATAATTAAAATAAAAGATAATTATTTTTATAAAATGTGATAATTTATGATTAATTAATAATATAAAAAAATCTTTATAATATATATCAATTAAATCATTTTCATATTTCAATTTCACTGTTGAAGGTTTGGAATATTCCCTAACAAAATCATCACTTGATTCGGCTTTGGGGTATTTTTCTTTTGGTGAGAATTTTGGGGTCCCTTTAACCGGGAGAACTAAAGTAGTTTCCTCTTTTCCTAATGGTTCACATTATTTAATTATTTAGTTGTATACATAGTAAAGTTTATTCCATTTTCTCTGGCTTTTTATTTTCCACACAAAACTACTAGGAAAGTAATGAATAAAACTTGAGTTTTTGCGTAATTTGTTACCCACACACCGCACACGCTCAGATCTCATCTCCTTCTTAATCTGAATCTAAAAGAGTAAAAGCAAAATAATAATCACTCACAAAAATTAAAAGCATGGTGATTTTGTTTTGAAGGAAGGACAATTCTGTGTTGCACCATTCTGCTGCCTCCATACTCACTCACTCCACACACAGTGATCACTCTTGATAATAATAACAACTCAGAAAAACCCTAAATTAGGGTTTCCTGTTTCTCTTCTTCTTCTTCCTGTTCCTTCAGCTCCACAAAATGTGGGGTAGTTGAAAACCTTGGTTTGGTTTCCCAACCGTCCAAACCCACACCCACATGACTTACTTGCATTCATTCATTCTCACACTTGAATTAATCAATAATAATTAGCAATTACTACCCCTCCTCAGTTCCCTTTCCCTTTACACACAATTTGGAATGAATGAAAGGAATAGTGAGGGAAAGAAATGGGTGTGGGTGTGGCGAAGGAGTGTAGGTTGAGCTTGTTCTCCACGACAAACCTGGCTCTGTTACCGCAACAACCCAACAACAACACTAAGCATGTCGTTTGGAAACCGATCTCATGGTCGGTGTGGTGCGGGTGCATGCTTTTCGGGTTGGGTCTGATTTCGCTTCTGACGGGTCACATGGCTTCTGATCTTGAATGGTATTCTCAACGATTGGTCCACCGCACTTTCTACTCCAGACTGGTATATTATTGTATATATAATCTTTGTCTCTCTCTTTTTTTTTTTTTTTTATGTGCACTTACTACTCTACACATTATGAATTGGTTTATTCAAGTTGTAGTTTTGCATCTGAATCTTTGTAGGGTGGGAATTATCGTGGGCCAATTGATATTTGGAAATCACAATATTCTAAATACTACTATGGATGCAGTGAAAGGGGACGCCATTTTCCTCGTAAGTTTAATTCATCAACCTGTTATGCATCTGAGTGGCTGCTAGTTAAAATTAATAAACTTTTAATCATTTATAGTGAAATCAAGAGTCCATAGATGCTTGATAATTCATCTGGTACTGGATTACCATAGCAACCACAGTTACTGGGTACGCGGTACACGGGTCATTTGGTACACGGTTCGTCACTTTTTAACGCAATATACGGTATGACGAATTCGGTATGTGATACGTAAGGTTAATGAGAGAACCCGATAACTATGATACCAGCTCCATGTTGACAATAGCCGCAATACCATTCAAATGCATTTTCTTTCATGAATTACTATTCGTTGTACCAAAAAAATTGAGCTATTATCAAGCGCCATTGGTATTTTAGAAAATTTTAAGTGAGTAACCCTTCTTTTGTTGCCATAAAATCATACGTTTTGTTGCATTGGCTAACAGTGGAAGCGACTATACCTCATTGTTATAGAAAAGCATTTTAGAATGTTGTTTTACTATAGATATCAAATTCTTCCAGATTAAGTACTTGTGACACTGCTAAAGAGTTGGCACAACTTCATTGATAGAATCGGTCTTCCTGCTCTTTTTAACGTGGTATGTAATGAGTGCGAGTGAAAGGTGTATTGTCCTTGAAAGTTTTTACTGTATCCTGAACACTCTTGTGTCTTGGTAAGCTATGTATGTGCACACAAGCTAGCATGATGCAATCTGGGTTGTAGAATGTTTTCTGTATGGTGCCTTATTTGACATGTTAACAAATTGAAGGGCTCCATTTTATGTTTTGATTTGTTGTGCACAAAACAAATGATCTCCTTCAGATTGGGCTGAGAACTGTACTAACTTTTCCATGTGTCACTTTCTTATTTTGGTAACTGGATAATATAGCTACTGTGAGTGAACGGATGTCAAATGGCTACTTGCTTATTGCAACTAGTGGGGGACTGAACCAACAACGAACTGGGGTAAGTAGGACATAAGTTTTATGATAGGGAAAATTAAACTCACCTTCCTCGAGATTTGACTTAATTACACCCGACACCCCTCTTATTTCAGAAATTACACCAATACACCCGACACTCCTCTTATTTCAGAAATTAGTAATTACACCAACTTCCCTTGAGGTTTATGTTATCATTACGCTTACCTTCCCTTAAGGGTTGTGATTGAAATTACACTGACTCTGTAGCTTTTGAAACAAGAGGGGTGCCGGGTGTAATTAAGTCAAACCTCAAGAGAGGGCAGTGTAATTTTCCCTTTATAATATGCTACATCACAATCATAAGAATTTTGTATAATATTTGCAGTCTTAGTTGCTCTCCTACTGATTAAAAGCATGAAAAATATAAGAGCTTTATACAATTTTCTTTTAGTTTATTGACTCTGATTCTGTTGTTTTCACAGAATATGAGGCTTGGTTAGGTTCTCTTTTCTAGTCTTGCAGATAGTTTAAAACTTTTTAATAAGAATGAGTAAGTCCTTTATGTGGATATGACAACCATGTTCCTGCATCCAGATAACAGACGCTGTTGTCGTTGCACAAATTCTTAATGCTACACTAGTTGTACCTGAGTTGGATCATCATTCTTATTGGAAGGATGACAGGTAATCTGAAGTTCCTTTCATACATTCACTATAATCAGATTATAGTTTATAAGAATCAAGTTCATGGTGGTTCATTTAATAAAAACATTTTTATTTGATTGCAGTGACTTCATTGATATTTTTGATGTCGATTGGTTCATTTCTTATCTCGCAAAAGATGTTACTATTGTCAAAAGAGTTCCTGATAAGTTCATGCGGTCAATGGAGAAACCCCCATATACAATGCGTGTCCCAAGGAAATCAGACTCTGAATATTATCTTGATCAAGTTTTGCCAATACTGTTGAGACGACAGGTATGGCCACATCACTCGTTGTGATTCAATAGAAGATATTTGATTCAATAATGACTGTCATCACGATGCATTAGTAATTGGTTGTTGTCAGTTTGCAGAATGTCTTTGAGAATTTGGCTATGGTAAGTAACATTTGGGAGATTTTGCAGGTTGTGCAATTGACAAAGTTTGACTATAGACTTGCAAATAACCTTGACGATGAGCTACAAAAACTACGTTGCCGTGTTAATTATCATGCTCTGAGATTTAAAAAACCCATACAAGAACTTGGTCAAAGACTTGTTATGAGAATGAAAAAGATGGCAAACCGATTCATAGCAGTCCATTTGAGGTTTGTTTGATGTTTCCCTTTTAACATCTTGACAGTGTTCTGAAATTTGAAAATAATTGTGATTGTTTGAACATTTTAAAATGTTGGATTGGAAGTAATTATTTACTTCTACTTTGGGGTGCTGAGGAAAAGTTAATGAAAACTTCTTACAAAGTAAGAAATATAGAATAAATTACTTGAAGAGTTTGGGATGCACAGGGGATCTATGGTAATTGCCACTATGAAATGTTTGGGTTCTCATAACAACATTCACAATTGATTTATGACAGGTTTGAACCGGATATGCTAGCATTTTCTGGTTGTTATTTTGGTGGGGGAGAAAAAGAGAGACGCGAGCTTGGTGAAATCAGAAAAAGGTGGACCACATTGCCTGTAAGACTCCAATCCTTTGACTTCTAAAGATAAAATCTTTGGTTCGAGATTTTGTCCTTTCTTAATCCATGTGCTGTGTTTCTGAAGGTGTTGAAAACCTACATTGTTTCCTAATCTGTTGCCTATAATGCTTTCCAAGTACAAATTATTTCTATGCTGATATGAAATCAATGAGCCATTACCTCATGATAATACAGGAATTGAGTCCTGATGGAGAGCGAAAGCGAGGAAAATGTCCTCTTACTCCTCATGAAGTGGGTTTGATGCTGCGGGCACTTGGTTTTGCGAATGACACATACCTCTATGTTGCATCAGGAGAAATATATGGTGGGGATGAGACTATGCAGCCTCTCAAAGAGCTTTTCCCAAACATCTATACAAAGGAGATGCTTGCGGATGAAGAGTTGAAACCTTTCCTTCCATTCTCTTCCCGCCTTGCTGCTATTGACTACATTGTTTGTGATGAAAGCGATGTATTTGTCACTAACAACAATGGTAACATGGCCAAGATTATTGCAGGTCGAAGGTAAGAATTTGTATATTTACTCTGATGTCCTCCTTTTGTTCATTTAGTACCTTACAAGAACTTCCTTCCCGTTTCATAAAATCATAATCTCGTAATGGAATAGCTAGAGTCAAATTATGATTATTCTGTTATGAAAGGTGGCGATTATGCTGCATGCTTGCATTATTTACTCGAGTCTTAAATTATATGGAAAATAGGTGGGAGAGCTGTGTGATTTTGCATGGATTCGGGAAAGTTGGATTTACTCATATTTATTCACTAGCAGTCATGTAATGAAATAAGGAATAAATCATACAATTAAGAATCCTCTGGAGCGAGCGAACTTAAAAAATTGTGGAAAGATACAAGCCTGTGTTAACATTGGCTGTCTTTCATGAATTAATCTTTTGATGCTGTAATATACTGCATCAGGTTTTTAGTTGTTATCATGCACATGTGCTTCGGTGCGTTATATTATAATTGCTTTTATTGACTACATCTTTTTGTTTTTCAATATTTTATTTTTGGTTAATGTGCTTCTGTTGAATAAACCTTTCATTTTGTTTATGATTAGGAGATATATGGGTCACAAAAGAACTATTAGACCAAATGCAAAGAAGCTTAGCACGCTATTCATGGGAAGGCATGGGATGGACTGGGATACGTTCGCTAGAAAGGTTAAGTCATGCCAAAGAGGATTCATGGGAGAGCCAGATGAGATGAGACCTGGACGAGGAGAATTTCATGAATATCCCAGCTCTTGCATCTGCCAGAGACCATTTCTTGATGAAGAACTGACTGCAAAAGCTGAATCTAAAGTGAACGGAAGTAGAAGAAGGACCAGCACATTATAAAAGATGAGTAACTTCGGACAAGGGAGGTTATTGGGTGGATAAAAAATACAAGAATTGTCACTCACTATGTTAATGGTATCAGAACGTCAATTGAAAATTGAAAATTGAAATGCGAAGGCAATGCCTCCGTTTTCAAACTGGATGATCTGTATTTGTAAAATCATGAGGGGGTCCATTTCACTGGTGGGTGGCTCAATTTAGATCCTAAACACATCATAGCGTTGCAAATGTTAATATCATATATGCTTGGTGTGGATTGTCCGTAAGCTCTTTAGCCTCAGGTTGTCTCAAGTTGAGTTTCGCTTTTACTCCCTTTTTCTTTTTGACTAAACTATCTTGCACCGCTCCTGCCCACTCTCTGGCATTATGCAACTTAAAATTGGGAAGAACAAAAGGAAATTGAAAATTCATAAAAACTTAAACCAAGTTAATATGAATAATTGACAAAAGAAAACCAATTATTAAGATCACAAATGATAAATCAATTATATATATATATATATATATATATATATAACTTGTTAGTTAAGCTAAATTCTGTATCTTAAAGTATCTTTTCATGAAATCTTCCACCACCCAAAATTCAACTCAAAACAATTGCTTTGACAAATTAACGCTTCCCCAAGCGAAGGAGTTTAGAAAAAGGAGAAATGGAGTGGAACGGGTGCGTTTAGCAAAGGGTACAAGTCGATACCCGAAGAGGCAGTTGGCGTGAAGAGCATCACGTTATCATTTGATAGTTAAACCTCTACAAACAAGGCAACATTGAGAAATTCCATATACAGCACAGCCTACAGTGCCATAAGACTAGGAAATAAATAATACTAAAAATCAATGTGACCATCTACTGAACTAGTCTGCCTAAAACCAAAGGAAGCAAGAATTTCCACTCCTAGGTTCTCTATTTATAAATATACACATCTATACTGATCTTTTAACTGAACCGCATCATTGCAAACCCCTTCCATTCAACCCTGGTTATTACCTGTTACAGTCAATCAATCAGTTAAAAAATGTGAGTGACTCACCTAGCAACAAAAGCACTTGAAATAAAAATACTAGGATATGGATTCCCACCCTTAGAAGGGTTACGATTATGTGAAACCGAAGGAATCTTTGAGATGATCAAGGAGCTCTGCAATCCTTCCAATAGCTGCCACCGAGTCAACCACCACATCAGGTTCAAAACAACAGACCATAAATAAAGACAGGGAAAATGGCTTCATACAAAGATAGTAAGAAAATACTTCATTAGATCCAACAAGGAACTACTTTCAGTTATAGAAACTTACTCTAGAAGTTGGCTGGATCCTTCGATTGGATCTGCGAGGCTCAATGACATCAGATGTTGATTTAATGGGATTGTCATTAATAGCCTTTACAACCTCGCCCTTACTCAACTTGCCACCAGCAGGTGCAAGTCTTCCTTTACTTGCTCTCGATGTGGATGCCTTTTTAGCGGGAAGAGCATCCGTTGAAGTTGCCAGTGATGAAAATAAGATCGGTCCCTCTGTTGTACCATCAGTTGCAGAGTAGGGTGCTCTCTCCACCTGACTTTCATTCTGTGGTGCATTCTTCAAATGATTTGAAGAATCCTTGTTCCTTTCTGTATGACCTGTCAGATCAGTGGTAAGAGAAAATGCATTTGATAAAGAATTGTCTTTTGGTGGGATCATTCTACTCAAAACGCTCTGTGGTTTTCCAGACTTTAAATTCTTGAGCTTAGGCTTGGAGTCAGCTCCTAGTTTCTCTTTGGAATCATTTTTGGAACTATTTTTCCATCCTCGGGATCCTGAACCTTGAGGCATCAAGAAATTTGCAAGTTTAACTGAATCATTTCTGTCATTAATCTTACTGCTCCCATGTGCAACATAATGCTTGCTTACTTCCATAAATTTCCTTTTCTTCCCAGGTTTAGGAACACCAAAAATCACTCTTGATGCTTCCTTTTGAAGACCACTCCTCACCATTCTGTGTGTATCAGGTTTATTTTCATTCTTGATGCTCTTACCAATGTTAAACACTTTCTCATTTTCAGTCAAATTAAGTAATCTAATCTCATCAGGGTTTGCTGACTCCACAGCATCAGTACTTTTTAACATCTTGTCTTTCCCTTTTACCTCTACAGCAGGACTACCCAGTTTAGGTCGCTTTTCGTGTGGTGTATCACCCTGTATGCAAACAGTACAAGTCAGTACAGACAGGCATGAAAAGTAAGTCGGAACATCAGAAGAAGCTACAAACAAAATACCTCATTTGTTGAACTGTCATTTGCTCCCACCTTGGAAAATTCAGTCCATTTCCCATCCTTCCAAATAAGGGATGGACGGAGATGCCAAGCTCTAACAACTGAAGTTTCTCCACTAGCTGCAGAAAACCAATCAGATTACATATTTCCAAGAATAAAGTGCTAATCCCGATACCAGTTAATGTTTAATTGAAAAATATACATACCTGGAAAGTGGATAGTTAATGTTGTTTCATCTTTCTTATTCTTCTCAGTGATGACTCCTTCCTGCCAGCTGATAACAAAAACTACCATATATGAGAGAACTTTGACAGGCATATTTGTCTCAGTTTTTGTTACTCATTTTAGTTTTATGTTCATAACAATTTATGCTTCTGAAAATAATGCAATAATAACTACTACATTTTTTAGTATGTATCTATTTAACATCTTACTCCTTTTAAATAAATACTCCGTTCTCTTTTTAGACTCATTATACTCCTATCAAAACAATGGGTAACAATATAATTAAATAAAATAACGGAAGGAAGTACGAACCCTAATTTTATAAGCCAACCAAACCCACCCACGAAGGAAATCAACAGTGAAGATATTATATTGTATCGATACACTGTAACTTAATAGCGTGTAGCAGAACTGGCCAGTGATAAATTGCTAATAAAACAGAAAACCGTAGATAACTATACCTTTCCTGCATCCATGCATCAACTCTATCCCCAACTGACCATGCATAATCTCCCATAGCTGCTCTACGTCTCTTTCTTGTTCCTTCATAATGCAAACTAGTTAGAGGACGAGTAGTACGTATTCTCGGAGGTTTGTCTCCTTCACTTTCAAGTGAAACCCATTCCTTTAAGGGCCCTGCACCTAGAAAATAGCAATTTTTTATTTTAATTCATAATTCATGACTAATACATAAATGAACAAGATATTAAAAAGAAATGACTGATAACCATTAGCTTCCAAGATGTACACAGGCCATGGAGAAAATATGAACATACTATAAACACCTAACTTTTTATGATTTATCCAAAAAGCATAAAATTCACATTCAAAGCCCAAGTACAAATTGATATATTAACACTAACAAACCCTCCTGAAAAATACCAGTTGTTAGTTATATGGTTTGGTCTAACATAGCATTTAAATTCTGATGTTCCCTTTTGGAAGAATCCTCCATACTGTACACACAAATGAGCCCAAGTCCCTAGGCTTTTTTGCATGAATGGCAACAAAGTCATGTGATTTTTCTCACTGATACTGAAATTTCAATCTTCAACAAAGTACAAGCATGTATAGGGCATAAGCCTGACAAACCTTCAACAGCTACAAGCGAAGTGTAGCAAACATAAGCTTTACCATCCTTCAAAGTCAAAATATTGGCTGTGAACCATGCTGCTTTAAATCCTTCCTCATCTTTGAAAACCTGATACATATGATTGCGTCAGTTTACTAGGGAAAATCTAATTTAAAAGCAACTCGAAAATGTAAAGAATGCACATAAGTTTAATTAAAAACTAGTACAGTAGTACCTAATCATCACAAAACTTGGTATCACAACAATGAACCCATGGGCAAAAGCAATAAATAAATAAATAAAAACGAAAACAACCTCTACAAGTGAGCCCTCCTTCATGTTACTTTCCACCAGATTTTCAGATCCATTACTAACAGTGAAAGAAGAAGCCTGTATTTCAGGCTCAGATTCAGGAACCACAACAACAGGCTTGACTAAATCAGAAATCTTGCAATCCTTTGGTCCTGTAGAATTCTTTTCATTGATGTTAATAGAAGTAGAAATGACACCAGATGAAATGTCTCTGTTATGCCCATGAGAAGTTTCAGGAATATCTTTAACATTGTCAATATTCACCAGATCTCCGGTCATGTCTTTTGATAATCCAACTTGGTGAGAAGACTCGGGGGCTGCTTTCCAAAATCCCTCTGGGCCAGCTTCTACTATGTCACTTAATGGCAAAGGATCACCCATAGTTACAATCTTTCCTGCCTGTGATACAGCTTCTGCAGCCAGCTCAGCAGCCCTCACAATGGCATCCATATTTTCCGCTCTTTTTGTGGCAGCTGAAGCAGCTTCCACTCTCCTTCTAATAGCTTCCTTCGCAGCGCCAATGATAGAACCAGGGCTATTGGTTCCATTAGCACCCTTCAAGATGGACGCAGGGGTAGCTTTTCCCAAGTTACTTGTTCCTTCAGAAAGAGAAATTTTGTTACTTTGGCTGGAATTCTCATAACCAGATGAAATCAATGCTTCATCAGCCATCAGTTTTGCTTGGATTGCAGCATTTGATGCAACATTGGCAGCTGCAGCTGCAGCCTTTGCAACAGCTGCAGCAGCTGCAACTGCAACTGCTGCAGAAGCTAATTTAGCCTCAATGTCTAATGTCAATCCAGAACTTTTACACTTATCCAACTGATTCCATATCTCTAGGCTATGATTCACAGCAGCTGCGGAAAGAGCAGAAGCTTCCTCTGCATGTACCCTAGCCTCCTTAACTTTCATAAGAGACTCGTCTGACAGAATTCTCTTCTCAACATTCTGATCACTTTTGAGGTGATCAGCTAGAGGAGATACAGACACCACTGATTTTTCAACAGTAGTTATGGGCACATTCCCAACAGGCGTCACGATGGCAACAGAAGTAGACATGTGGTTACTGACAGCAGGAGTGGGTGATTGCATAGCCTTCTGGCCAAAATCCTCAGATACCACGTCCTTTTTCCTTTTTTTGGGCTTTGGATCTAAAGAATGCTTAGAAGGTGATACTGTCACATTGTTTGCATCAAGCAGAGAGGCAGTCCCTACAGAGATACTTTGCAAACCTGCACTGGAAGCTGGAAGACCAGGAGTAACATTCTTTATGCCAGAGGAAGGAGGCAGAGAAGATCCTTTGACTGAACTCAACTTAATTGTATCTGAGAAAGTTGATGCCAAAAGGTGGGCACTGTTATCAGGTGCTGGAGTTGGAGAAGCAATCCATGGTCCACGAAGGGGGGCTTGGGATATCCAAGATGTGTTATGTCCAAGAAAGTTCCTCAAAGGTGGAGTTTGATAAGGATGCAACGAAGTAAGTGCCTGTGGATAATCCACAACGGAGCCTCTGGCAATGGCACTAGATTGCAGGGAATCACAAGAGGGAGTTGGAAGATTCCAAAGGGGAGATGAAAGAGGTATTAAGGGGTTTACAATTGTTGCAGTAGCCTTGCTGCTGGATCGACCAAGAGGGGAAGAGATGGCTTTTCCTTGAACTGCACTTTGCTTAACTGCTGAATCAGAGGCTCTAGCACCTGCAGATCTCAATTCTCAAAAGTTGAACAATCAAGTCAAATAATCAAATCAGAGAATATATATCAGAAGAGATACCAGATCGGGATTGAAGAGGTGTTTCAGGGTTAACGGGATGAGATTTTTGACTATGCTGTATTTCCATGCAGGCACGCCAGGCATTCTCCCAAATGCTCCTTCCACCATCTAAAAACACAATGTCTAGGAACTCAATATATTGTTATGAACAAATAACAGAAAATGGCATGAAGGGGATCATGATAAACAAAAAATTAACCTGGCCCTCCAAAAGCTGATATCATATGCGCCTCATCGGGTGTTGTGCCTTGACTGCAGCAACATCAATAACAGAAATAATTGGCACAGTTGATTATCATGTTGGAATGTCTAAAGCATTCTGTTACTAACAACAAGCAGCCTAAACAAAATAACTATCTCATGCAGATAGAAATGTCTCACATGCAACTTGGCTTCAGATAACATTGTGATTGAAAAAGCATGAAATGAGTATAAAGTTCAACACACCAATTATAACAGAACGGCAAAGAATACAACCATCGAGATTTTCTGATTTTTCAATTAACCACCAGGGAGTGGGAGTGTCAGGTCAGGTCTCGTATGGGAATGGATGAAGGAAATGCATGACTGATGATTCATAAGCACATGCGCACATCACATCTATGTAGCATCCATAACGATTAAATAACAAACAAAACCAACATTCGAACTCACATCAAAGCTCCATAGACAAAGATCTGGGCACGCAATTGTATTTGCTGTAGATCTGTGAAAGGCTGATTTAACAGAGCAGGTGGAGAAGCAGAAGTGTTCAAATCTGGTAGGCTTGATGGTGAAGCATTTACAAGAGCAAATGGCTTTGTACTATTGGAATCAATATGCCCATACTGCTGCACCTCATTTGATTGCATCATCTGGAAACCAGGAGATGGGCTCAGGGACACATTAGTTGATTTACCCCCTCTTTCAGATTGTATTGTCGGAGTTGTGTCTTTCACGCGACTTCCTTTTCTAGAAGATTCCTTTCCGGCTGTCTTATTAGATGCTCGCCTAGTTTTGCGCTCAGGTGTAGCTTTAGAAACACTACGTATTACCTCTCCGTCTGATATTTGTGGACTTCCATGGGAGATATTTCCTGATCTTTTGGTTTTTGGAGGACCTAGCCCAGAAGTTGAAGGAGATCCCTCCACAGCCTTCAATAATGAATAAGAGGAGGATTAAAAAAAAAATAAGTTAAAATCATCAGACTTTCATAATGAAAACAACTGAATATATCATCCATGCATTTGACATTATGGATCTTTCAAGAAGCCCCCTTGCACATTCAGGAAGAAACACAATTAGGAAATATAAGCAATAGAGAATAACATTCAGATAACAATTCCATATCAGGATTATAAACAGCAACAAGACTTACTGTTGATGCTTTGTTGACTGCAGCAACAGGAACTGATTGGCTCTTGCTGACATCTTCTGTGTTCATATCTGCAATGTCTTTTCTGGACAAATCAGCCACTGGATTTACCTCTGGAGGCAAGCTTCTCTCATCTTTAGATGCACTATTCTCCTTTAGATCTTGAGCAGTAGAAAAAATATTTTTTGAACCACTATTTATGAACTCAGAAACTGGGGTGTTCTGATTAGCAGAAGCCTTAACCTGACTCTCATCCTTTTCAGTTTGACAAGGACTTCCAATTGTACTAGAGGGACTGCAAGTATTATTGGCTGGAAAGGTTCCAGTCTCTTGCAACTCAACGCAAGAGTCAGGTAAAGGAGCAGAAGATATGGAACCTTTGTTTCCAAGTAAAATCTCACCACCTACAAAGTTAATCTTGTAATATGTATGGAAACTTTGAATGAATGTTATGATAAAAAGAACAAGCAATGCACATCACAAACAAAAACCACTCAGCATCAGATGTTATATATCCAAGAAATCTACCATCATGACATGGAGTAATTCAAAACCAAACTGCTGCAAAATCTTTTCCACCCATAAGTTCACTACAGTCTTTACTAATGCAAGGACTGAACAAGAGACAAGAATGAACAGCGCAGATCCAATGTTAACTAAAATAATAGATAAATAACCAGGAAGAAGAAGACAATCATAAGAAGGGGCCATTGGTAAGGGTGGCATGCTTATAAAAAGGACAACTATAAATAACATAGGCATAGGGCTATGAAGAGTAAATATGGTGGTTGTCAGAATGGTTGGGATGCTAAGACTGATACAAACAACTAGTCCTGTGAGTCCCAGAAGATTCATCTCGCAGGTTCAACCCCATTCCCTCCTATGCTTCTATATGAGCGAGATTATGCTCCTAATTTTCCTTGTGGAAGGATTTGTGGTCAAGGAGTCTTCTTCAATAACTTATTCCCTGTCTTTATCGCCTTTCTATTTGCATGGGGCTCCATTTTCCCTGTTCTTTTCTGTCCAGGGTTCCCTCCTTTTATACAAATTCCACTTCTCCAGCAACCTCAATGACCGACAGACATCTGATTTAGTTTACATGCCAGGAGTTCTCAATTATTTCTACAACTCTACTACTCTTGCCCAACTTTAGACCTTGGGTTCCTCAGGTTCTTTCACTAGTATATCTTTTTTTCTACATAAGATCCTTGTGTTGTTGTTTTTATGGAAGAGCTACCCTGCCATTTCAGATGCCTTTCCCTCTCCATCTATTTGATTTTTTAGAAGAGGAAAGAATAAACAATGTCATGGAGTTGCACATCTTTTGCCATAGTATGATGCATTTGGCTTGACGGAAATGCAAGAATTTGTTTTTAAGATATATACCTCCTGAACTTTTATAGGGCAGGCTTGTTTTCTATCCTCTGTGAGTTTAGGCTCATGGGAGGAGGTTTCTTTATCTATATTCAATTCCAAAGAGATTGGACAATCCTCTTAATCTGATGTTAATTCCTTGCCTACTATTTTTCTCATCTTTTTAAGAGGTCTTCTTATCCACCACCAACTACGCACTCCTCTACCATCTTAAAAACTTCTTTTATTTTGAAAAGTAACCGCATCATAATACAAAGGGGTTTTCTAGCATACACCATGCATTGTCTTAGGCTTGACAAAAACAATTGAAATTTCAATAGTGAAAAAGTTAGATACGAATGAATTAAAAAGCACATTTAGATTGCTCATATAACCAGCATCTTGTTCATTGTCCCTGGCTCATATAGTTCGCTGTCACATTCTAAATTGCATGAGCTTTAGAACTTCAAATGCAATTATAATCTTTCCTTCTCCTTAGCTGATGCAGTTGATTGTACATAATATGGGTAGATGTTGATTAGTCAGAATTAGCTTAGCATCTGAGAAACAACTTAATGGGTCACTCAAAAACCACAATTTTTACAAAAATAAATAAATAACCAAGCATTCCTCCACAAGAGAAAACCATGATAATTTCTTTTTCAAAAATTCCCAAAGAAAATCCAGCTGCACAAAAGGAAGAACCAAATACAGAAACATTTCTTACTATACATAGCAATAAGACTCTTTAGTCATTTGCCAATGACTATATCCACAAAAATTCAATAATAAAACCATTCAATTAGAGAGAAGTTGAGAAATTTGCATAGTTGGCGGCATGTATTATATAAGTTTTCCCCATGTTCTAGAAGTGGACAAATCAACCTTATACAACAAGATGCAGAATTTGAAAGAAATTTCACAAGTGGACAACGAGACTGGATTAAAGATTACCTAACATTTTTGAGGATGACTTGTCATGATTCTCCTGTAAAGTCTCCTTGTCATCCTTAATTAAAGAAACTACACTGCCATCACCCTGTTTCTCTGTTAATTCACATGGAACTGGAGGCATACCAATCTCTTCTGGGCATTCCTGAATAACCTTATCATCCAGTGTCTCTTGAGGTTCACCAATCTTTACAGTACCACTAGTCCCTACATTATGCAGACAATCATTTACTGTCTCACATAACACTTGTCTAGAAGTATCAGAAGAATGATGTTTTTCTGTTCCCATAACAGGACAAGGAGCAGTTTCCTGCTCAGAAGACCCAACTAAGGTAGATATGCCTGCTTTCTCAGCTATTTTGGCTGCAGACTCTTCCTTTTCATCAACCAAAGAATATCCAACAGGAGTTATCCTTTGAAAATCATTGTGCCCAGTAACTTGATGTGTGGAAACAACTTTGCTAGAAGGCGGTGGAATGTCTATTATTTCACAGGATGTGGAACTAATATTTTCCGAAATAACTTGTGAAGCTGCAAAATAAGATGAAACAGAAACCTTAAAGTTTGAGACTGTTATGAATTAAGATCCAATCATAGATTAATCCAACTTTCTTTTATGTAGCAATTGTAGTAATTTAAATTTGATCTGCAATCAATGTAAAACCTTTTACTCTATCAGTAAACAAGAAAGTGACACCTCATTGTAGTAACTAAGGTTTTCCACTTGTAGTGGAAGTTTTAAACAATTTTTTAAATAGGTGGCATCATATGATTTACTAATAGCATTAAACTTTTTAGAATGTCAGTATATCAAAATTAGTTCCATTATAATATACCTGAATTATTGACAGGCATGACATTGATTGATACTGTGGACGTTGTCAACTCAGTTTCCACACTACCAGCAGTAACAGACAATGAACCAGCTCCCTTATCAAAAAGATGGGATTGGTCAACATCACAATGCATTTGGCTAGAATCTGAAGGAATCCTTTTACTATCTTGGTCATTATCAGAAACATCTTGATCAAATTTTTCTTGGGCATTCTGTCCTTCAGGTTCAATGTTTTCACATATTTGAGTTGACTCACCCAAATTGGGATATTTTGCTGAAGAAGCTGCTAAAATGAAACTAGAAAAACCTCCTACCCTGTTGTCACTATTTCCTTCACTAATAGTAGAAATGTTATTTTCCTCTGCAGTAAATATAGATGCCTCTGATTTGCTTGATAAAATATCTGTATCCATGTGGTCACCAGTCTTCAATAACTCAGTTTCCTTACTGACACTGCTCTCACCATATGTCTTCTCCACAACATCCACATTCTGCTGGAGATTAGGACAAATCACACAATTGGAATTACTATCCTCAACCACCTGCCCCTCAGAAATAGAATCATCTTTAATTGAAAACTTTGGCGAGTCACGTGTCTTTAGTGCAGATTGATCATCCATCACTGCATCTTTAAGCAAGACTACATCTTCACTTGCACTTTCCCGAGACAGATCAGTGAAACATTTATCTTCACTGCATCTTTCTGCTTTCTGAAAATCAGAAACAGCAACAGGTTCCATGTCCAAAGAGTCCTCTAAACTACTTACCCCAGTCTTAAGGCCTTCACCTACACTCCCACCTTCCAAAGCTTCTTCTGTAGGGATTGAACTAAGAGATTTATCAGGATGATATGCATCACCCCCAACTGCATTTCCATCCAGGGTTTGAGCATCTACAAAATCTTTGTTCATCATAGAAGATAGATCTTGCTTATTAGTTTCTTTTTGTAAAGGACATTGCTGCTGATCACCCATATGTTGCGGAGATGCTTCAGTAATATTAGTTTGCACCCCAGACGCAGATGAATCATCTTGAGTTTTGTCACCATGTGATTCACCAGCCACAGTCTCAACTTCTCCTTGGTTTGTATTGTTACTTCTGTCACCAGTAAAGAGAATCGGACTCCCCCCAGACACAGGCAAGTCAATATTTCTGCACATATCATTCAGTTCCAGATTACCTGAACTTCCATCAACGGATAATTCAACTTCATGACCTTGGGGAACTCCAGCCTGAGACTGCTCCATTCCTACATCCTCCTTCAATCCAGACAAATTTTCACAAATACCACTAGGTGGCTGTAAATCTGTAACATTATCTTTAAATTCATTTTTATCATCAGGTTTTGGGTTGGGGTCCATTTGCTTAGCTAAGCAGGCCAGTTCATCACAGGCATCTGATTCCTGAATAACAGTTTGTCTAGGAATATACTCCTCCTGTCCAACAGATTTTAATAGCATTTCAACAGATTCAGAGGAAGTAGCCTCGGACCAAACATTGCCATGCCTTGATATGGAGCAAGATTCAGCCGCAGTCGAACTGAACTCTATGCCACTAGCCCCCCTGGAGAATGCGTCAATCCACTGGTTATCTTCGTTACTTTCAATGCCAAGGAAAACTTCAGTTTCAACCAAACTATCAAATCTTAAATTCCCTTGAAGGCTTTCATCAAAATCAAACTTGGGAAGAGCGTATGGCCTTAATACTGGAGGAAATTTGGTACTCCCTTCACCAGCTAAATGGAGATTCTGGCTTTGAAAATCATTGTCATCATAATCCATGGGTGTATCCCTAAAAGAAATAATCATATTAGAATAAGAGAAACAACAAAATAGTGAACTTAAACTTAATATAAATATATGCATGCAAAGACATAAATACAAACACACAAGGAGACAGAGGCGTACATAATATCTACCACATGGACATATGCATTCATCATCCAAGCATCAGCATGCACATGGAACACAGACACACGGATGCACAAATACATAACTTAAACCTAAAGTTGTTGGCTTATTGCATAACAAATTACCACCGCATACAAAGGAGGGAAACAAAGAACCTCAATTTAAAAAAGCAAAAAAAAAAAGTTTGCACAGTTTAGACATTTGCCTGTTACCCCATAATTCAAAATTTCAAGGCAACTTGAAAATGTACCTATTAAGAAACATAATTGGTCAAACGAAAAACCAGATATCATATCACAAATAACTAAGGTTTGCGTATGGTAACATATCTATCTAATATACAACTGATACACTTTGAAGGAGGAGGCAGCATAGCACAATGCCTTGGGGTGGTAGGCTATCTAGCGACCACGTATGTTGTTTTAAAAATTTTAAGTGGGAAAAGATGGTGCATATAATAAACCTAAATAACTGAAAGAGTCCAAGTTATTCTGATTTTATAAATTATTCAAATAGGTCATAGCATCATGGCGGCACTCAATGGCTTCTTTATTAGCCTCCGTATCATATCAAAAAATGAAGGGCCTAAAAATGGATAAAAATCATTGAAAAAAGCAACTTTTTTTTATAAAATTGAAACCAAAAAAATTGAAATTGAGAACTAAATGAACTCTATTGTAGTTGTGTCTCAACTCCCAAGTAAGAAATCTACTTAACCGGCATCACGATTGGAAATACACTTTACACAGCAACAATCTTCCGAAAGGACCCTTTCGAAGACATAAATAAAAACGAAGCAATATAAAACAACTGAAACAATTTACACACTGATATTAACCACCTTTTTAAATTTAAAAAAAAAAAAAACAGTCCCTGAATAATTCTTCTCTGCGGGAATGGTTAGGAAGAAAGGAAACATTTTTAAAACAAAACTCACCATTTCAAAGGAAAGGAAAAAAAAAGTTTTGCCCTAATCACAAGCAAAAAATTGAGAACCCAAAGTCGGACATGAACAGTTACCAGAACAAGTAAGTCTAAAGACGCTACCTCCCTCCATCCGGCGACGAAATCCAATCCTTTTGATCTCACCTTTTCCACAATCGTACACTCATCTACTGCATCGGAAACAAAAATCTCTTCATCAGTTTTCGATAAAAAAAAAATTGAAAAAAATAAGCAAACAAAGAGAACAGCAACAAGTTGAATTGAACCTCACCGGTGGATTAGAGTTCCGGCGGATCGAATTAGGGTTCCGGCGAGAATAACAGGATAAAACGGAAACAAGAGAAAGAGGAGTGTGATAGTGATACGTTTTCTCGGTGGATTTGTTTTTCTTTTCCTTTTTTCTGTTGTGTTGTGTTGTGTTCTTCCTTCCTTGGCTGAGGAAAAAGCACTTTGGGAATTTTGTTTTGTTTTTTCCAAACCAAGAGAAAATAGGTGTCAGCGATGGGAATCAAAATTGAAGAAGTGGGTTTGTTCGTAAATAGTCAAGATCCAACGGGCGCAAAGAGGATCGTAATGCGACACGTGGGTGGTCTTGATTCGTGCATAGAAAGTATCTACTACTAGGCTTAAGCAGCATACCGCGATCCGTGGAAAACAGTGTCACGTATGCACTGTTATTGGTTATTTATTTTTTGAGTATAAAGGGCAAATAGGTCAAATCGGAGTGCCATCGGAATCAGAGGGCGTGATCTAACGGTGAGAGAGGGTTTGGATAATTCGGGACTCAGAAGCGTGTGATAGACTGATAGTAGTAGGCACTAGGTAGTACCATAGACCACAGTATCGAGACTGGTTTTCCATGTCCAATGATAATATTCACTCACGTTTATGTATAAATTATTGATTGATTGATGATTGAGTTTTGATTATTCAGTAAAATTATAATTATTTTAATAATTAATTATATAAATAATTGATTATTATTATTATGATTATATGTTTAGATGTATTTATTAAAAATGATGATAAGATAATATATTTCGTTAAATTTATGTAAAAAATCACTTAAATATACAAAATTATTAAAAATTTGTATGAAATTATTTATATAATTTAATAATATTTGTTTGGCACTTATTTTTGTATGAGTGAAATGGAAAGAATGTTATTGGTTTCAAAATAATCTATCAGCTTTTTAAATAAGTTTCAAACTTTTATTTTCTCCAAAAATAATTTTTCTTATAAAAATAATTGTTTTGAAATTTAATCAGTTTACCCCAAAATATATCATTTTCTACTCAGAGTGTGTTTGGGAAAGCGAAAAAAAATAAATTATGCTTATTATGGTAATTGATTATAATCAGAATCTGTTTTTGTTTAGGTACGTTTTCTGAAAATCAATTTTAATATAATCTATTTCATTTGGGTGGTGCAAAAAAAATCACTTTTACATAGTAAATTACTAAAAAGGGTATAAAGTTATTTGTATATTTTAATTTTAATAATACTTATTAGGAAGTTAGTTGTATAGGGATAAATAGGGGAGAACATTTTGAGAATGAAAAATAATCAAATCACAACAATTTTAAGCTAAAACAAATTAGATGACATAAAACATATTTTCCCTCAAAAAAAAGTTTTTTTTATAAATTTAAGCTAATTGACAAACATGATAGATTATGTATGAAACAACTTTTTAGTCAAAAAACAGCTGAAATGGAAAAAATCAATATTTCCCAAACATGCTCTGAAAAATAACTTTTACCATGAAAAATAATTGTTCGGGAAGATTAAATTCTTACCCAAACAATCTTGTAACATTTTAGATATTTACCACCAGTGTGCTTGTACCCTACTTTGAAAATGACTTTTTTATGTCCTTTATTGTAATTTTGTAGCAAAAAAAAAAACATTTCTATATGGTTCTATCCAAACAAGTTAAAAATTATTTTTAATGTGAAAAGTGAATTTCTATGATGTTAAACAACCACTAATTAACTTCTGCTTCAATTAAAAATCTCTAAAAAATAATCTCTTAACTTACTTTTTTTTATTGGGTCCTTATACATATCATAGATTCTTCATTTAGTCCTTATATATATATATAGAAGTTGATGACCATTAGAGACGGCAGTATAATGTCGTCTAACGGGAATGACCAAATGGGTAACGACAACACATACGAACCTTTTAGATAGTTTTTTACATATAGGATCTAAATCAAGAATCTGTATCACGTATAGGGACCAAATTATTACTTTAACCTAAATATAAAAATAAAAATAAAATAAAAACTCAGAGGGTCTGTTTTGTTTTAGATTGTGGTAGAATTGATTATAAATAATTGATTTTAAAAGAATTGATTTTAAAAAAATTGAGTTTAAAAAAATTAATTTGTGTTTGATAATGATATTTTAAAAGTGGATTCATAAGAATAGATTTCGTTTGGATGATAAAAATAGAATCACTTTGACGTGTAAATATGAGGTATTTTGTGGACCCCAAACCCAGAATTGATTTTATTCAATCCAAAAACTAAGAATTCTTGCTTCTATCAGAATCAATTCTACCTATTATAAAATCAATTTATCCATCATAATTTTATCACCCAAACACAAAAAAAAAATAACTTTTACTTTTAATAACCTTATTTTTGTTTCCAGATTTAATTCTAACATCTCCCTAATCTAAATCAAATGGACACAAAGTCAATGGATAACACGTTGCGGGATAATTAGATTGGGTAATGTGTGGGCCGTCTCTGAACATTAAATTATTTGTTAGCCATCGGATAGTCACATCAGAAGCAGTACTTGCTTGTATATCAGTAACATGCAGTCCTAAAATAAAAAAGGAGATTCTCCCCATTTTATTCTTTTCGTTTTACTTTCTTTTAGAAAAGAAATAAATATAATTTATTTTTAATGATTTATTTTTTTTAAATAATAAATAAAATTTAAAATATAAATATTTTTTTTTGTGTCTATCTCTTTTCTAAATGAAGATTATCATTTACTCCTTAAATCGATAAGATTGGAACACACACCATATATACCATAATAATTCAAGGATTTTGGCTGCCCTAAAAGCTAAGCAGTATAGCGAATTGTAAACTAAGTTGATACAACCAATGTAGATTAAATCCACACATGCATTTCTCATGTAATAAACGTTGCTTATCCAAGTAATTTAGCTCATTTCTGTGCTTCACATGTCACACATGTCAAGTTACTGGAGAAAAGGATAGACACAGATTAGACCTATACCTATAATTCCTACATTGAACTCTAAAATCCAAATTCAATTTTAGATTATATGCATCGAATAACTAATGGTAACGACTCAGTATCATTCATGAATACCAACATTTCTGTACCTCTACTCATCCATCGTACATGATAATACTGGCATATTATTCTATGCCACAACTTCTAAGTTAAAAAGAGAGTTTATCGGCACAACTTGTTAGGTGTACGGCTAGATTTATTAAAATATTTAACAATGATATTAGATAGTAAGAGTATGTTATTTAAGGCAAGCAAATTATATATGATCACATTATGCTAAAATGTACATGAAATTTCACCTACGATTAACTTCCACGGTTTCTCAAACCACCTTTGCTCCATTGCTTATAAGAATCTATACAGAGCAGTAAGATGTCATACCCACCATGGCTTGTCCGTTAGATCCTTCGAGAAAATGTACTTGAACTTAGAACTGTAAGGCAGCCATTCTATGATCTGAGATGGCTTTTTGTTGGATTTACGATCAAGGCACTTCTGTATTGAATCACACACCTTCTTGTCAACACTTTCCATGACCCATCCAAGGAGGTTATCTATGCTGATTGACGCATCTCTAGAAAATCTTTCCACCAATTTTGGGAGAAAAACTTTACTTGACTTCTTCACAGCTACATTTGCTTGAAGAAACTCTCTCATGGCAACATTCAGTTCATCTCTTAAATTTGATGCTGAATAAACTTTTAGCTGCAGCATTGTAACAACAAATTTCTAGATCAACTCTTTAAAATCTGGGTATCAGAGAGTAGGGAGTATTACGGATGCAAATTTAAATATCATACCCTATATTTTTTAGAAGTTCTCATATTCATTTCATATCTGTGCTTCATCTATGCATCAGCAATAAGAGTAAAGCCCTACATAACTAACATCACATATTCCCAGTGATATTTAAACTGCAATTTCATGGAAAAAAAATGTAAATGAGAGAAAAATTACCATAGGATCTGACAACGCGCCAGTACATAGGGCAAAGCAGACAAGGGGTTGGGAATCAGTAATACCCAGTTTTGAGCTGATAAGCTGTCTTTCTTCAGCACTTTTCTTCCTCAGAGCAGCAGACATAATGTTTTCAAGCCACTGTTTGAACAAACAAAAGATAGAAATATAATTAGATGAAACATGGGATATTATCCATTTATCCTAGCATCAAAATTCGGTGTTAAAATTTTTTACTTCAAATTCTGTTAAAAAAGAAATTACAGTATAATATCAAGGGAGAAAAAAATAAAGGTCCTTAACTCCTAATGAAGGTCAAAGCAACTCACAAAAAAGAATTGAATTTAAACTGTCTTGTAGAGTTGTAGTCTGCTCATTCCACTATTCCAGTGGGGAAGCAAACTCTAGAAGTTTACAAGATCATAGGTGATTCTTTAATCATAGTTGTGCAGTACCAATTCAATGATGCCACACATATTCAAATGGATAAACTAAATGTCTTTCTACAACAACATAGGATTGCAAACAGCAGATACAAATCTTGGGAAGAATCAATAATTGGTAAGTTGTAGCCCTCAGCAGGCCAATACAGAAAAATATAATTAGAGTTGAACTATTTGGACCGATCAATATTTTCCACTATTTAACAGATTGCATCTATAAACCAGAAAGCGCCTAGAATATATTTAGAGTTGCCCATGTTTTTAGATGAGGGTGAAGGGAGTACCCATCCAATGCGGGGTGCTTGGAAGCAAAATATCGTTTGCTCTATGGCATTTGCACTTATGATATGACCGCCAATGTTGTAAGCAGCCTGCACTACAAAATTGTACTCATCAATTTATATTGTGCATGATGTATCCATTAAAAAGAAACAGGATTTTTTTGGTTAAATAAAAAAAAAAAAAAAAAAAACAGAAATGCTAAAAGTGCATGACTATGACATCGCACGTTCAAATTAGTTACTTATGAACATTGTCTAAATGTCCTACAAATGGCTTGGAAATTTTACATAATGCCTTTGGGTGCTTTAAGTCACGCAAATGCTAATAATTAATTAAGAGAAGGTTAAAGAGAGAAGTGGGTTTTTTTCTAGTACAAAGGAAGATTTTAGTTGCTTTACTGTAAATGTGGGAGATTCTTTATAATATGATGGATTAAAAAAGTCAATACTAATGAGAAATAAGGTGTAAACAAGATTGACTTGTAAGAGGGCTTTGTAGAAACCGAGAAAGTATAACCCTTCCAAAGTTTCAATAACATTCTTATGGTGTCCGATATTCTGTGTCAAAAAATTTCCAAAACTTAGAGAATTTGCTGCTGATTGATGACAAGATACAAGAAAATAAAGAAGTAAACTACCTTGTGAAACAAGGCTAACCTCCTGAGAGAGCTCTGGGGAATTCCATATGCTAAATATGCCTGTCAACAGCACATGAAAGTTATATATGCTTAAAATTATTAAAACAAGATTATCGCTGGTCATGTGAAAGTGAATATTACATGCATCACAAGAGCATTATGCACATTGATCCAGAACGCAATTTGTCCATCACATTCCATTTGATTGACATTCACCCTTTCCAGTTGTTCAACGAGAAGTCTGAAGGTAAAGAGATAAAGAACATGTTAAGTCAACAATTCGATCATAAGAAATCTAGCACAAGCTTGAACAGAAAATTACAAGTACGTATAAAACTAGAACTGAAACATCCTCCCACACCTAGAGGACAGATTAAAAGACGCCAATGTGTTATGTCAAAAACCAATTATTTTTTTAAGAAATGCCATTTACACAAAGGTTTTTTAAAAGGATTCTCAGGGTTTTCCTTTGTCTTCTGCTGCCTTTCTTTACGGGGGCTATCCTACCATATGATCAATTCTTCTTACAATGGCCTCTATTAACTCTCCCCACATGACCAAATATATTAGCAAGATTCTGTCATCTTTTACTTACAAAAAATGCTACACCAACTTTCGCTAAGGCTCATGCTCTTGTTTTGCCCACTCATCATTCTGTACCATAAATCATTTCTGCTTTTATCGTTGTTCTATAAAATTTTCCTTTAAATTCGAGAGGCATCATTCATCAAACTTAACCTCCGCCATGTGCGTGAAAAGAAAAAAGGAAATTGAATGGTATGGAGCAAGTAATATTAAGAGTGAGCAAACCAAGTATAATAAACTCCATTATGACCCAATCAAGTAATTGGACTTGCCATAAATATTAAATTTGGTGTCCACTGCACCATTACCTTTACTATACTACCCACAAAAACATCACCCTTTATGGTATTAGAGAGGGAGAGAGTAGACGAGAGAAAGAGGAGAATGAGAAACTGAATTATTGCATTGATTCGTTATATTGCTGAGTACATGAGATGAATTATATATAGGAGTGCATACACTTAGTCATATCTGACTAAGGGTGTATTTGATTCGTATTGAAGTACAAGACAAGAAGAACAGCACAGGACAATTGTTTGAGTCACAGCACAACTCTTTGTCCCGTACATTATTTGGTGGACAATGGACAACACAAATAAAATAATATAAAATTTACTTAAATACCCTTTATAATATATAATATTATATTAAATAAGTATTATATATAATATATAATATTGTTATAATTGATAAAGAAATATATAATATATATATACACATTATGAAAGAGAGAGCTGGAGGGGGAGAGAGAGAGATCTAGAGAGAGAGAAGATAATTTTGTCTTTTGGGGTAGTATGGAGAGAGAGGATAATTTTATTTTTTTGGGTAATATGTCCCATGGTTTAGTGAGGGACAAGATTTTGGATTTTTGTCCAGTCCCTCACCACCTTTTTTGTTCAGTCCCTTGATCACTTTACAAATCAAACATGAAACAATTATTTTTATGCTGTCCAATCCTTTATTTTTTTATAAATCAAACACAACCTAAGTGTAAGTTTGTAACTAAGCAAATTTTAGGGTGAGAGACTTGACTATGAGGGACAATTCTTAACCGTTAGATTTAGTAAAAATATGCTTGAGGAAATGTACTAAGTGTCTAAGTGTGACTGGAAGTTCCGGTAAAATAAAGGAACCGATTTTAGTAGCTCTGTCTCTTTCAAAGTTTCAAAAACTTCCATTTCATGTACCCAGCCAAACCCTAAACTGATTCCACGAGCAATCCTTCCCAATCTGAGCCATGCAAATCGATTTCAGTAGCTTCACAGCGTGATCGTATAAACAAGTAACGAACATTTCGGGCCGAGGAATCACCGCACCTGACAAAATCCCTATGACCCGACAACATGGAAGAGGAATCACCGAGGAAACATTTCGGCATTCACAGGGGAGGAATCACCGCACATGACAAAATCCCTATGACCTTGCAAATCGATTTGGCGGTGGTGGTCGCGTGGCAGAGGCGAGCAGAGGAAACGACCACCGCTAATCTGTACTTATTATAATTGGAAGGGTGGGGGGTTTAAAATGTCATTCCAACCTCCACCATTCACACTTACACACTCCCATAAAATAGGTAGACACATTTTCAAGTTTAAAAAAATATAAAAATAAATAGTACGAAGATCCAAATTAGTCTTTGAAAATTTTCGAGGATCCATTTTCAGTCCTTAAAAAAAATAAATTAATCATTTAGTCTCTCAAATTTATAAATGCGGGACAAATTAGTCGCTAGGTTTAGTTCCGACGTCCATTTACTTGCCTATGTGTCTCATTAATCATCCTACTTTGTCCGTTAGTAGTCCTGCGTGACCTATAACGAATTTCCACCGTGGAAATTAAATGAAAAGTGAAAAAATGCATAGTTTGTAGGTATTTTGGATTTTAAATTTGTGTACGTTTTTTTCACTTTTCATTCGTCTTTTACGGAGGAAGTTCGTCAGAGGCGACACAAGACCACTAACAAGTCATGTAGGATGGTTAATGAGACACGTTGTCAAGTAAATGAACATCCGAACTAAACCTAGGGACTAATGTGTCTCGCATTTATAAATTTAAGAGACTAAATCGTTAGTTTATTTTTTTCAGGGATTAAAAATGGGTTCCCGAAAATTTTCAGGGACCAATTTGGATCTTCACTCAAATAAATATTAAGAAGTGGATTCACAACAGGATATGTGCGTATCAAGATCCTAGTTTTTAAATAATGAATTCTAGAAATGCTAAAACATGAAATTGTGAAACTCAAACATTTGGGCGAGTGGGTACAGAGGCAAAGACATATGGCTCAAAACCAATAAAAGAAAGGTCGTGTGCTTAGAAATCTGGAAAATAAGAGCTTATGATATGTAAATCTGAACTATCCCTTACAGCCTTCAAAACCGTTTGTACAGGATAGGGAACTACTATTTCAAATTTTCCAAGCAAAGAAATAATTTGGAGGTTCAACGTGGGCTTAAGATTCAACATGGATGCACCTCAATAATAATTGATTTTTGGTACTCATATTTTTAACATCTTATTTGAAATTATTATAGTCAAAGAACCAACCTGTAGTTGTTGATGGCATAAGAAGCATGAGAAGAATGACGTTTGCGAGTAGATATTGAAGATATTTCCACAGCTGATTTGCAAGACCAGTCTTGATCCTCTCCAACACCATGTCGAGGCTCTATAGCATTAGTGGAAGACCTTGACAATAAAGTTGACTTACTGTTTTCAGCATTTACAGAGGTTGCACTACGGAGCCAGCAATATACAGTGGCCATACACCTCACCATCTCCTCAGAAAGCCTGATTGGACACTGGTATAGATGGTCTTTTAAAGTTCGCATTACTGGAGTTTTCTCCGTAGTACAAAACTTCTCATGAACCTGACATATGATTGAGGTGAGAACGTTAGGACAAACATCATAAGTATTCTATTATGTAAGAACCATCGTTTCATTCATAGCAAAAGCAAAGGAAATGAGCAACTACAAACAACTATATAAGTAAATAAACAAATAAAAGAAGAGCAGTAGCAATATATCCTACCTTGGTGGAAACAGTACTGGTCTTTCCAAAATAAATTTTGCCTTTGCCATTTGATAAAGGAGCATGACTTGACCCAAAGATTCTATTCCTCAAGTCATTATTAGAAATCAGAGCTTGAAGGGGTCGCAGGGGGAACTTTTTTGATGAACAGAAAGCACTTGAAATTATACTTGGATGCTTCCTAGATTCATGCCTTGTATGAGCAGGTGAAGCCACAACAGAATTTTGTTCAGAAGGTAGCCGGCTAACACACTGTTCAAAAATACTTCTGTACATAGCAAGCACATGCTGCTCACGGCTTGTAACCTCTTCTTCAAGTAACTCAATTTCAGCAATCAAGTCTTTTGTCTAAGAAGGGGAGAAAAGAAAAAAGAGTTAATTTCCACAAAACAAACACTTGTGGACATAGCTTACATGAGAAATATTACGTTCTGCATTACCCATGCCAATGAAAATTTACAATCCAATTGAAGAGTCCCTTTACGCATATCATCAAGCTAGATCCTTTACATGAGAATTAGCTCCTCTATCCTAACAATAGTTGTGAATATCTTATTCTATGTTAGGTCAAATTTATGCAAACTTAACACTTGAGTAAGTATTCCATGTGATCAGAATTCTGTCACAAGACTACACATACCAAAGAACTGCATAAGATAGTAGTCAAGAACCATATTAATGTGAAAGCTTAAGCTGTATGGTGGATGCCTAAGAACAGTTTATATCTCTAACACGCCCATTCATATCTTAAAAATTTAAAGTGTGAACAGAGCACAGGCCCATTGCCTGAGCAGCAAGCCTACAAATGTCAGATTACCTGAGCAGCAAAGTGCCTGTGTCCAGGAGATAAACCACTTGAGGCTCGGCCCATTGCCCTCTCGAGCAGCATACGCATGGATTTTTCCTGCTGTAGGCGTAACTGTAGCTGCTCAACCTGGAAATCAGTATATGATTCAAGGCATCAATGAAATACTAAGCTATGGCAATTGTACAGAAAAATAAGAACCTACACCATCTAGAGTTGTCTTTTAAGAAATTAAAGCTCTACTGCATGTTTCTTCCCATGTGTTTTCATGGAAGAGATAACATACAGAAGGTGCATCACGTCAAAAGACAAACAATATAGTTTCTAAAGCTTTGCTAATTTCACGTGATTATTTTCTACAATTCTACATCTTTGTGATTTCTTGAGCTGAAGATGCTTCTAAAAGTCTGCATTATGACAAAGGTAATTTCAGGAATTGCTTCTCTGATCCCACAATAAAGTAATCTCTAAGTTTTTTTTCCTCCCATGTGAAGGGAGTGTGCTAAATAGATTCCAGATTAAACTAATCATTTGGTCCCTATACGTGACACTGATTTTAATTTTGGTTCCTAAACGTGAAACAAAATAGTTCACAAGAAATGTTAAAGTTAAGAATCTAAAATATCCAGAGATAAGTTCCGTTAATACATCAAGCCAAAATGAGCGATAAGAGCCGCTACATCCAAATATAGCTTACATCTTTTTCCAAGGATGCTCTATGACTTGAAAAAGTATCCTTGTTTGTACAAGTGAGGTTGTCATGCAAAGGACTTTGTAACCTAGAAGGCCTCACGGAAGGTGGTGATACCTGTTCAGGTCATGGCAAAACCAGTGAATTATCTTGAGTCACATTCAAATTACACAATACAAGGGCTACACGCCTACACAGTGCATGTGTAATGCAATAATTGTTTTTTAAGAAGAATTATTAGATATGACTTGAAAAGTTAAAGATCAAATTTGAATTGTAGTATCACAACTCACAAGAGATTCATCCTGGTCTTTCTCTATAGTATGCAAAACTCCATCCCTTGAGATTTTCAGGTTACTGTCAGAAGCGCTGGAAAGTGCACAAAAAAGCATATGCTATGTCACAAAACGAATCAGCTGAAGATAAATTTTAAGAAACAAGGTCAGCATTAAAAAAGAGAGAAAAAAATTGTACCCTAAAGAAGCATATGCTATGACTGCAATTTGTCTAAAGAAACAAGATCAACATTTACAACAAACCCCCCCATTAACCTAGTCTAGAAAGTATCTTTAGGCCATGTTTTCCGAATTGTTATTTCACTAATATATTTCAACCAGAGCCTATCATCCACCCATCCTTCACTGAATTTTCATATTTCATGATGGCCTTGAATTGAAAAGAAAGAAAATTTGACCGAAGAAGTAGGACAAGTGCAACTAAACCAATGAAAAGGAACTCACTAACTAATTAAAAAAAATTGAGTAAATTTTAATAGATATTTAGCTTACACAATGTTGTTCTCTATCTGAATGCAAGAAACCGACAACAACAACAAGCAAAAGGAACCATGATTGAGTTTCAGTTAAAAACACAAAAACAAAAAGAGAAGACCTCTTAGAGCGCGTGTGTCTAGGTTGGACTCGAGAATCTCCAATCTCACGATATCCACCTACATCTGCGTCACAATCTTTGTCAAATATTACATGATGCAACTCACCCATCATTTAATTCTTAAGTGTTCTAGAAACCATTCACATTCATCTTCTTCTTCTTCTATTAAGACTAGTATATTTACTACACAGTATCAGTGACCCAGTTTGAACTTTACATAAATGACAATCCCAACAAAAATAGTTAGATATAGAGATCTAGTATGGTGCAAACGGAACAGAGAGAGAGAGAGAGAGAGAGAGGGTGGGCCTCAAATAATTGAAGAACTGAATTGAATTGAATTCATTGTTCCAGGAAAAATAAAATAAAGATGAAATTGCTTTTAATATTTGTTAACTAAAGAGGAGAAGAATGTGAAACGAAATAAATAGGAGGACTTGCCGAAAGACTGCGAGGATCAGAAAAGGTAGCAATTGAATTCGATGAGCATTGGGTGGTTGAGCGCATTCAATGTTGGGCTTTAATTCATGTACTGCACTCTGCACTGCACTCATATATCACCATTCATCTCTCTCTCTCTTTCTCAAACACATGACACAACGCACACTGAGTGATCCGTTAAGACTTGCGAGTTTGATTTTGAAACGGATTCACCCGCCAATGTGTTTGCGTTTCCAATTCTGTTTCCCCACTTTTCACTTCTGAACCTCGCTTAGCAATAAACTACTCTAAAAATTGCATTACACGTGAGATGTTGCTGTTATTGACATTTTAAATTTTAATTAGGAAAAATCTTGCTATATATTATTTTTGTGTGCATTTCTTATATCTCAGGTGTCAGGCTATGGTGTTGGTAATACATGAGAATGATAGCCTTAAAAAACCATGTGACCATTTTTTATGCATTTATATCATGACCATGACAATTACTTTCTAGATCCTCTTATAAATTGTTAAATGCAATTCACCCACCGGTCTCGATGGAGAAAATTGAAAATGCCTTGTTTAGCCTGAGTTAAAGCTTTTTAGGTGGGATGGCTTACACATTCTTTTCTAGTTTCAAGGGTCTATCGTTGGAGATTTTGTAAACTCATCTTATATATCTTGGAAAATATTTCTCAAGAGTAACTTTGTTCTAAGGTGAACGATTAAGAATGTATTTATATATCTATCTTAGATCATTGAATGGATTGAATTTTTACGTGCTTTATCAAATTAAATGTAAATACACTTTTACTTATTTATTTTAAAGGTAAATTTACTTTAAAAAGTCTTATTCAAATATTTTTTTAACAAAAAAAAAATATTGTTAAGATTAATATAACAATATTTATTTCACTTGTTCTCAATGTGGATCACCTTAAACATATTAAGCATTTTAGGCCTATATGTTTCTACAACGTGGTACATAAAACAATTACTAGATCATTGAAGATCATTATGCATGGTGTTGTTGCCCCTAAATGGTGTAGTTTTGTTCCTGATAGGTAATATTATTATTGTACAGGAAGAAATTCATAAATGAGGACCAAGCATAGAAAGAAATGTTTTATGTTAATTAAAACTGATTTAGAAAAGGCCAACATTTGTCTTGGCTAATTTTTTATAAGAGACACTCTTCCAGAACTGGGTTTGAGAGATCATCTTATTAACGTTATTTAAACTTCTACTTCCACTTGCATAGTGAATATTTTGTGAATGGTAGGTGCATAGGCACGTTTTGTCCTTCTCAAGCCAAGTAAGAAAATCTATTGTCTCATACATTTTTCGTCATTTGTATGGAAAATTTGTCTCATCTTATTTGAGTTGTAATTAATCAAAAGTTGTGGAGGCTCGCTCCTTTTAGAGGAGGCCACCCACTTTCACATTTTTGTTTTCTGGATAACTTATTTTGTTGTACATGACTCATATAATCTAATAAGTGGGCAAACGCTCTGGAGCGTAGCGGAGATATAAATATGTTTTATAACCCTATTTTAGAGATAAAAAAAAAAAAACAACCGCTCAACTCTCGGGAACGTAGGTATATTGTTGAACCTCGTTAACAAATTTTTGTTTCCTTATGGGTTTACTATTTTCGTTTCTTTTTTATTCCGGTTGGTTGTTAACATATTCATCTTTGTCAAGGCCTCATTGGACCAGTTGGATATCATTAAAGGTTGCTTGAATATTTTTTGTACAAATTCAGACCAAAAAGTTAATATAGAAAAAACTTACATTTGTTTTTGCAAATTTTTTATCTAAAACGGAGCTCAAGAGATTTATGAGGTTTTTGGGTTCTCAATGACAAATGATTTAAGAAAGTATTCAGATATGCCCCTTTTATATAAGCGAACGATTAGAATGACTATTAGAGTATCTCTAATGGGTAAAATTTAAGCAAGCCACTTTGGACTGCTTATCTCTCATTTAGTGGGTTCTACTACACCACATCATATTTAAGTAATCCACCATACTATTATTCCAATGGTATCCATTTGAACAACCCTTAAGCAACCCACATTTTTTATATTTGCACTTAATTTTGTTTTAATTTAAAATAGCAACTCATCCTTGAGATCTGAGTAAGAATTATTTTTGGCTGAACTCTACTTTTGGTCCTCTATCTTTATTTTAGTTTCCGTTTTGATCCCTCTTTTATTTTTTGTTTCGATTTGGTTCCTTATCTTGCAAACATTAGCACATTTTGGTCCTTTCAGTTAATTTTGCATTAACGGTGCTAGAAACCACCACCTCAGTCGTCGGAAACCACCACCTCTTGCCTGAAGTTGGGTTATCTCGCGGAATCTGGATTTTGGAGAGCCTTTTCTCTTTCTCTCTCCTCTTTCTCCTTAATCGATCCAGCCTCCTTCCTTCCTTCTTTTCTCTTTCTCTCCCCTATCTCTATTGTTTAGTATTTCATCCCCCTATTGCTTCAGAATATTGTTGATGTCAGCGTCAATAATGAGGAAGAGAGAGAAAAAGAGCGATTTCTCTCTCTAAAACCCAGATTCTAGCGAGAAAAGGTGGTTTTCGACGACTGAGGTGGCAGTTTCTGGCACCGTTAGTTCAAAACTAATAGAAAGGACCAAAATGTGCTAACGTTTGCAAGATAAGGCACCAGATTGGACAAAAAATAAAAGAGGGACCAAGACAGAAACTAAAATATAAATAGAGGACCAAAAGTAATGTGACACTCCTTTCTGGGACATCACATGATAACCCGTTGTGGAACCTTAAAAACTTTTTCAACATCTGATACCAAAAGTAAAACAGAACAATCATATAAAACAATTTACTATTCATCCTTAAGAATAATAATTCAATTTCGTCATAAGGATACATCATTTTCTCAACCTTTAAGTACACCATATGTACATCAAAACCCTATGAGCTGGTCTTAGAGACATCTAAAGATGATAGAGTATACTACCCAGCATACTTCAAACCCATGAGACTACGCCTCGTGGTCGCCATTCCACACATCTTTGCCGTCGACGTAAAGAGACTTTAACTTCGAGGTCTCGAAATGAGCTTTGCTGAATTATATCTGTACATGTGTTCAAAAACACAATAGGCATCCACATGTACAAGCAAGGGTGAGATACCAAAATATGATAATTAAATACTTAAAGCATAAACATTAGATGCTTATAGGTATATCAAACACAGTGATTAAACATGATAGTCATAGCACAGAATATCATGACAACACAATTAAATCTAGAGTCTCATACACAACAATCATCGTCATTTTTTTTTTTGAAAAACAGTATACATGACACTTCCAATATACCATCTAACATTCGATTCTTAATTTCCGGAAATCCCCTTACCAAAAGAATGAGTTGATCAAGCTCAGGATACAATGGCCATCAAACAGCAATGTCTAGCACCAGCGTGCCAATACAACTAGCACCAACATGCCATCACCAGCACCAACGTACCGTAATAACTAGCACCAACGTGTCATAATAACTAGCACCAACATGCCATCACCAGCACCAACGTGCCGTAATAACTAGCACCAACGTGCCATCACCAGCACCAACGTGCCGTAATAACTAGCACCAACGTGCCATCACCAGCACCAACGTACCGTAATAACTAGCACCAACGTGTCATAATAACTAGCACCAACATGCCATCACCAGCACCAACGTGCCGTAATAACTAGCACCAACGTGTCATCACCAGCACCAACGTACCGTAATAACTAGCACCAATATGTCATCACTTCATTATCCAATTCAGGGTACAATACGAGCACACAACACGTGTGACATCATTGTCCATCATTTGAAAGCTCAAAACCAACACTCAAATCTCCGAGGCTTATACACAAAGCCTTCGGAATCGGTTTTCTAAAACAAAGCGTCACATGGTTAAAAACCACCTTTTTCATATGAAAATCATTCAAATCCAATTTTTTGACGTTTTCCTCTTATCATAATTTCATCATAAATATTTGCCAACATATTCCCAAATCAATATATGATTTTTCTGTAAGGCTTTTAAAAGCTTTTATCTTTATATATAGATTTCAATGCAGCAAACCACAACCATACAATCATCATATCACATCGTTATAATATCCCACATAATCAATACCACACTTATTCACATCAACATAGCTAATCACATCATTGTCAACATAGTAAATTCCATCAACACATTCAACCACATCAACATTCATATAACAACATCAACTTATCATCAAATCACTTCATTTAATAAATCTATCAATAACCCAACATATAGTTATCATGAATCCCTCAGGTAAACTCTCCTTACCTCTCGTAATCTCCGCAAGTTTAGGCCTTCCGGTCTCTAAGTTTTCAAGTCTCCCGTTTAGCGGTCCACTTGTTCTTCCCGATTCATCAATCTACGATTTTCCTCTTGCTCCTTCATTACAAGACATAAAATAAGTTTAGCTTTTTGAAATAACTTAGTAATCACCTAGGTTGAGGTTCGGCCATGACTAGCCAATTTGGCTAAGATTCTCAAAATTTCTCATACTCTTGGATTTATGATCATAGAGTTTTCTAGTGTTAAAGAAGCTTGTCATAAGTTGAAAATTGAAACAACATCATTCAATTCCCCTAGGGTATAATTTCGGTTCTCTTTAGTACTCTAGGGTAGGGATTTTATTTTGCTTCAAGCTCTTGGATTCAAGACATATAAGTTATAAATAGATGAAATCCATGGTTCTTTGCTAAGAATTGAAACAAAATTCTATCTTCTCATACTCCTAGGATTTCGGCCTTATAGAACAAAAACAGGGCAGCCATGTGAGCTTGCTCTATGCTCTTGAATGATGAATCTAGAGGTCTTAATAAGTTCATAGAAATTAATTTCATAAGCATAGGATTTTTCTACAATTAATTATGGATTTTTGAATCTAAACCTCACATCATGAAATCCATGGAGAAGCCAAAGTCTCTAGATGGGGAGGAGTGAAGCTTACCTCTTGGTTAGTGGAGAGTAATAAAGCTTGAAGCTTCTCTAGTTCACCTTGATTGAATTTCCTCCTTAAAGTAGAAAGCTTGAAGAGTTTTATGAAGAGTTTATGGAGAGAAAATGAAAAGAGAAGAAGGAGGAGAAATGGGGAGGGGCTGCGTGAGATGAAGGGGAAAAGGGATGAAAATGGGTGTTTTTAATCTTGGTAATTAATGAGGGATAGAATGGTAATTTTGCTACAAGGGCAAAATGGTCATTTTAGAAAGTTTTAGGGGCATTAAGGTCATTTGCCCCTCCAAAGTCATGATGACTTTGGTGAGTCACTAGGTGACTCACTAGGGTGAGGTGTCATGATAGTGACTTTGGATTTATCCATTAACGGATTCCGGTAAATCCGTATTCGGTTCCGTAAAATCACAATTTTCACTTTTTCCGTGAAAATTGTTAAATTTTCTAATATTGTATAAAGTTTAATTTAAAACCTAACTGTTCCGTTCACGAGTCAAAATTAGGTTTTCAGAGTAGTAAAATTATACTGTCAGTGTAAAACACAGACCGGGCTCCGTCTGAGTATTTGTCCCAAAATTTAACCATAGGTTCTTACGATAACGTAGAATGTGACTATGGTCTCAGATTATTTTATTTCACTCTCTAGACCCTCCAAAAAAATACAAATACATAAATACTGTTTAATTAATATTAGAGTGTAGAGAGTGTGAAAAATCGGGGTGTTACAAGTAGAGTTTAGCCATTATTTTTTTATTCATAAGCAACCCATCTTTTGGGTTCCTTATATAAGCAACCATGCCTTATTTTAAGCAACCCATATTGCCACATAGATCAACTCCAATGGGGAAAAAATAAGCAATGATTCCTTATTTGTCACATAAATTTAAGAACTCCATAAACAACCTTCATTGAAGATCCTTTTAGTTTTTGACACATTAACTAATGAATAGGGTCCTCAATTGGATGGCTAACTCGTTGTTGGTGTATGTAATAATGGCCAATCATACTTTCCTTTTATATCATGTTTATTTGATTAATAAAATGAGGCATTTCATTTATTGTATTTATGTTGATTGTTTAATTAAATAGATACAATAAAGTTCTTAGAATGGTATGATCAATGTCATAGGATGTCAAGTATATGATTTGATTGTGAGGTTCCGTTGGAAAAAATTAGAACATTATCCTTAAAATATCTTTAGTCAAGAATTATTGTGAATAAGGGCAATAATAATACGTAAAGATTGGTATGTGGATGGATTGATCATCGTATCTTACCGGTTATGAATATAAGATATCATGTCTTCACATAGGTATAAGTTAGAGTAATGATGTATTAAATTGACTCTCCACGAGAATGCTATGTGGATCGTTATATAAGTGGCATAAGCGGTTCCCATAGTGACAACAATGTATATGGTCTTACAACCTTAAATCATTACGTTCCCTACATGAGGAATATGGTCAGCCATAAAGTTGGTTTTTGATATATAACTAATCATGCAGAGGGATGTAAGTGGTGCATATGAGATTTGTTCCTCCTATATAATGGGAGTGATTGAAGGAATCTGTTGGAAACACAAGAAGGGGGTTGAATTGTGTTTCTTAAGTTTTTGAAAACTTTTTCGCAAACAAATACCTTTTCGTAATCTTTTGGACGCAAATAAGATAAACAGACGCTGGAAGCATGTATGATGAGTTTTTGGACGCACGCTAAAACGTTTTCTTTAAGAACGTTAAGAAAACAAATTCAACATCAAACGTTAGTTATAAATAAACTAAAGACAATGATAAAGGAGAGAAGGTAACACAAGGAAATTATCCTGGTTCACTCTTAACCCAAGAGCTACGTCCAGTCCCCTATACGTGAGGGCTTTATCCACTATAACAAAAACCTTGTTACAACAAGTATTCTACACCTTTTCAGGCTTAATTATTCACCACCTCTTCAGGCAACTACAAGTATTCTTTTACAGATAAGCCTCTCCAGGCTCAACCACTGATTGGTTTAAGAAAGAGATTCTTAGACTAAGCCGAAGCTCACTATGTGAGGGAGTATGATACTTAAGATCTAAAACTCTGAATAATAACTCTTCGCGGAGAACGAATATGAAAGTTTAAACTCAGAGAAAGCTTAAGAGCTTTTGTTTGCTTTGATTTGATTTCTCTTTTGCTAGAAGCTTGTATATTTTGTTCAAGTTCAGTAACTTTGCTTCTTCAAAGATAAGGGTATTTATAGCCTTCAGTCTGGAGCAAACTTGTTTCTTCAACGGTTGGCAAGAGAGCCGTTCTGATGAGCATTAAATGAAAAATCCCTTGAGTTTGATAGCTTGTGGAGAGCTTGTGAAAAGCAAGATAGACTATCAGGAAATGATAGTTGAAAGTAACACTGACAACTTTTCCTTGTACCCAAAAGTTGCCTTTTGTCTTTCTTTATTGAGTTAATCAACTTCAATGTGACTGGAACGGACTGGCTTTATGCATTCGAGAGTACTAACAATCATAGTATTATTGTCTAAGGGATATTCCCCTTTTACATTAAGGATAATAATTTAAACTTATTAACTTTTTACATTTGCACGCTTTGAACATGGTTCAGTAAAGTAAAGATAAACAATTACATTGGACTTTTAATTTAAAAGCGTGTATACTTTACTCTGATAAGTCTTTGGACTCAGATAAGTTACTGAAAAGTTCTCAGTCCATGAAGAACTTCGTTCATTTATCGTTTACCGCAAAACAATGGACCGTGCGATATCACGTAAGTTCTGATAAGTCTTTGGACTTTGTATACCTACACACTTGAGATAAATTTGTTAGACCATAACAGATATTTGTTCACCTAATTTAGTCCTTTGTTAATCATCAAAATTTCAAGGAGTTATGGACCATAACCACTTTGATTCCAATAGTAACATCTTTGGTCCCCTTGATTGAGTGAGATTGTGAAACGCATGATCGTGCTCAAATGAGTCAATATGAGATATTGACCTCATTTGTTTAATAAGTCTGCTCAGACATCAAGTAACCATATGTCGGACTATACGAGGTGACACGCTTCATGCCTTGTGTTCAACTAAAATATCTTGACAAAAGGATTAGACTACACGGTAACATTAGTCACATAAAGGTTATGTAAAATCATAAACATTATCGTTACTTTGGTACCAGTGATGTGTTGCTAAACATCGCTCACTATTTGTAACATAATTAAAAAGATATTTTAATATTACTGCCAACATTACAGGAACCTGTAGGGTCACACACTTATAACATATATAGTGGAGAAATAAAAGTCATACTTGGAATTAGACTTGGACTTTAGCATGGGCTGAATTCATAATAGATGAGTCTAGGGCAGACCATATCATTGTGTTTCTACCTCTCACGAATGGGGCAGTTGCTATTGTAAATAGCACTGTTAAAGGCTGATAGGGGACGTGTGTGTAACCTTAGTTGTATCAGACCTAATTCGTGAAATAAGAGAGCGACAAGTACCATTTTTCTTCGCAGTTAGCATTGATGTGAGGGAAAGAAATTTCCACAAGACGAACGTGAGTCGTAAGTGACTATGTTCGCGTGGATACCATGGAAGCGGTGCGGTGCTCGTGATTGTTGACATAAGGATTCGTTAATACTTCAAAAGGTAATCTCGAAAATATTGATCATGGCCCTTTTCGCATGGATTCTTGGTGGGAATTTATTATTATTATTTTGCTCATGCGCTTTCATTTCAGGAATTCCCAATATTCGCTTTCTCTTGCAGGTTAATTAACACTACATGAGTCAATTATTTCTTTCGTTCATTTTTATGTAATACAAAATGCTCTTACTACATATTTTATTTGCTAGGGTGTGGAGAAAAGTTATAGACAATTTCTATGAGATTCATCACTTGATTAAGGAAAGGTTTATCTAGTTAGTTGGGATATTGTTTGCTCTCATGCTTAAAGGGGTTTGGGACTTTGACATTCAAAGGACTTAAATATGCCTTGTATAGCTGACACGGGTTGGGGTCAAATTACTTGAAAGGATGAGCTTCAGGCTCAAATGTTGAGAAGTAGATACAATCATACAAGTGTAGCAATGATTTAATTCTTGTTGTCCAGGCTCGCAGTATTTCCTTTAATCACTAGGCTTGTACTCACGATGACATGGAAGGTGGTGGAAGACATGATTTGGATAGTTAACGCTAGGAAGATAACCAGGTTCCGGCATAACCGCTAGGTTCCTTTTGTGGGTTCTGTCACGCAGAGACACAATGACAGCACTGTTCACTATTTGTAACATTAAAAATATATTTTAATATTACTATCAACATTACGGGAACATATAAGGTCACACACTTATAACATATATAGTGGAGAAATAAAAGTCCAACTTGGTCTTAGACTTGGACTCTAGCGTGGGTCGAATTCATAACAGATGAGTCTAGGGCAGACCATATTATTGTGTTTTTACCTCTCGACTCTCACGTATAAGGCAATTGCTATTATAAATAGCAATGCTAAAGATCTGACGGGGGAGGTGTGTGTAACCTTAGTTGTATCAGACATAATTCGTGAAAGTAAGAGAGTGACAAATACCTCTTTTCTTCACAGTTAGCATTGATGTGAGGGAAAGGAATTTCCACAAGACGAACGTGAGATGTAAGTGACTCTGTTCACATGACACACACATGAAACGCAGACTGAGTGATCCGTTAAGACTTGCGAGTTTGATTTTGAAACGGAATCCATTTGATTCACGCGCCAATGTGTTTGCGTTTCCAATTCTGTTTCCCCACTTTTCACTTCTGAACCTCGCTTAGCAATAAACTACTCTAAAAATTACATTACACGTGAGAGATTGCTGTTATTGACATTTTAAAATTTTTTTTTTTTTGGGTGCTAGACATTTTAAATTTTAATTAGGATAAAGCTTGCTATATATTATTTTGTGTGCATTTCTTATATCTCAGGGCTCAGGCTATGGTGTTGGGAATACATGAGAATGATAACCTTAAAAAACTATGTGGCCTTTTTTTATGCATTTATATCATGACCATGACAATTACTTTCTCGATCCTCTTATAAATTGTTAAATGCAATTCACCCACCGGTCTCCATGGAGAAAATTGAAAATGCCTTGTTTAGCCTGAGTTATAGCTTTTTAGGTTGGATGGCTTACACATTCTTTTCTAGTCTCAAGGGTCTACGGTTGGAGCTTTTGTAAACTCGTGTTAGATATCTTGGAAAAGATTTCTCTAGAGTAACTTTGCTCTCAGGTGAATCAGTAAGAATGCATTTATATATCTATCCTAGATTATTGAATGGTTTGAATCTTTATGTATTTTATCAAATTAAATGTAAATATATTTTTATTTGCTTATTTTAAAGACAAATTCACTTTAAAAGAGCCTTATTCAAACATTTTTTTAACAACAAAAAATATTGCTAAGATTAATATAACAATATTTATTTCACTTGTTCTCAATGTGGATCACCTTAAACATATTAAGCATTTTAGGCCTATATGTTTCTACAACGTGGTACATAAAACAATTACTAGATCATTGAAGATCATTATGCATGGTGTTGTTGCCCCTAAATGGTGTAGTTTTGTTCCTGATAGGTAATATTATTATTGTACAGGAAGAAATTCATAAAATGAGGAGCAAGCATAGAAAGAAATGTTTTATGTTAATTAAAACTGATTTAGAAAAGGCCTACATTTGTCTTGGCTAATTTTTTGTAAGAGACACTCTTCCAGAACTGGGTTTGAGAGATCATCTTATTAACGTTATTTAAACTTCTACTTCCACTTGCACAGTGAATATTTTGTGAATGGTAGGTGCATAGGCAAGTTTAGTCCTTCTCAAGCCAAGTAAGAAAAGCCATTGTCTCCATACCTTTTTCGTCGTTTGTATGCAAAATTTGTCTCATCTTATTTCAATTGTAATTAATCAAAAGTTGTGGAGGGTCGTTCCTTTTAGAGGAGGCCACCCACTTTCATATTTTTGTTTTGCGGATAACTTATTTTGTTGTGCATGGCTCATAAAATCTAATAAGTGGGCAGTCACTGGAGCGTAGCGTAGCGGAGATATAAATATGTTTTGTAACCTTATTTCTGAGATAATAAAAAAAACAACCGCTCAGCTCCCGGGAACGTAGATATATTAGCGAATCCCGTTAACAAATTTTTGTATCCTTGTGTGTTTACTATTTTTGTTTCTTTTTTATTCCGGTTGCATGTTAACATATTCATCTTTGTTAAGGCCTCATTAGACCAATTGGATATCATTAAAGGTTGCTTGAATATTTTTTGTACAAATTCAGTCCAAAAAGTTAATATAGATAACACTGACATTTGTTTTTCAAATTTTTGATCTATAAAGGAGCCTAAGAGATTTATGAGGTTTTTGGGTTCTCCTTGACAAATGATTTAAGAAAGTATTCAGATATGCCCCTTTTACATAAGCGAACGATTAGAATGACTATTAGAGTATCTCCAATGGATGATATTTAAGCAACTCACTTTGAATTGCTTATCTTTAATTAAGTGAGCTCCACTAGACCACATTATATTTAAGCAATCCATCATACTTTTACTCCAATAATATCCATTTAAGCAACCCTTAAACAACCCACATTTTTTATATTTGCACTTAATTTTGTTTTAATTTAAAAGAGCAACTCATCCTTGAGATTTGAGCAAGAATTATTTTTGGCTGAACTCTACTTTTGATCCCCTATCTTTATTTTAGTTTATGTTTCGGTCTCTCTTTTATTTTTTGTTTCGATTTGGTCCCTTATCTTGCAAACATTAGCACATTTTGGTCCTTTCTGTTAATTTTGCATTAATGTGCCGGAAACCACCATCTCAGTCGCCGGAAACCACCACCACTTGCCCGAAGTTGGGTTATCTCGCGGAATCTGGATTTTGGAGAGCCTTTTTTCTTTCTCTATCCTCTTTCTCCTTCCTTCTTTTCTCTTTCTCTCCCCTATCTCTACTGTTTAGTATTTCATCCCCCTGTTGCTTCAGAATATTGTTGATGTCAGCGTCAATAATAAGGAATGAGGAATTAGGAAGAGAAGTAAGAAGAAAGAGAGAAAGAGAGCAATTTCTCTCTCTAAAACCCAGATTCTAGCGAGAAGAGGTGGTTTTTGACGATTGAGGTGGTGGTTTCCGGCATCATTAGTGCAAAACTAACGAAAAGAACCAAAATGTGCTAACGTTTACAAGATATGGGACCAAATTGAAACACAAAATAAAAGAGGGATCAAAACAGAAACTAAAATAAAAATAGGGGACCAAAAGTAGAGTTTAGCTATTATTTTTTTATTCATAAGCAACCCATCTTTGGGGTTCCTTATATAAGCAACCATGCATTATTTTAAGCAAAGCATATTGCCACAAAGATCAACTCCAATGGGGAAAAAATAAACAATGATTCCTTATTTATCACACAAGTTTAAGAACTCCATAAGCAACCCCCATGGAAGATGCTCATAGTTTTTTGACACATTAACTAATGAATAGGTTCCACAATTGGATGGCTAACTCGTTGTTGGCGTATGTCAAAATGGCCAATCATACTTTCCTTTTATATCATGTTTATTTGATTAATAAAATGAGGCATTCCATTTATTGTACTTATGTTGATTGTTTAATTAAATAGATACAATAAAGTTCTTAGAATGGTATGATCAATGTCATAGGATGTCAAATATATGATTTGTTTGTGAGGTTCCATTGGAAAAAAAATAGAACATTATCCTTAAAATATCTTTAGTCAAGTATTATTGTGAATAAGGGCAATAATAATATGTAAAGATTGGTATGTGGATGGATTGATCATTGTATCGTATAGGTCATGAATATGAGATATCAGGCCTTCACATAGGTATACGTTAGAGTACTGATGTATTAAATTGAATCGCCACGAGAATGCTATGTGGATCGTTATATAAGTGGCGTAAGCGGTTCCCATAGTGACAACGTGGTCTTTCAACCTTAAACCATTACGTTCCCTACATTAGGAATATGGTCATCCATAAAGTTGGTTTTTGATATATAATGAATCATGTAGAGGGATATGAGTGATGCATATGAGATTTGTCCCCTCTTATATAACGGGAGTGATTGAAGGAACCTGTTGGAAACACAAGAAGGGGGTTGAATTATGTTTCTTAAGTTTTTGAAAAAAATTTTGCAAGTAGATATCTTTTCATAATCTTTTGGACGCAAATAAGATAAACAGATGCTAGAAACATGTATGCTGAGTTTTTGGACGCACGCTAAAACATTTTCTTTAAGGATGGACGTTAAGAAAACAAATTCAATCCTAAGCGTTAGTTATAAATAAACTAAAGACAATGATAAAGGAGAGAAGGTAACACAAGAAAATTATCCTAGTTCACTCTTAACCCAAGAGCTACGTCCAGTCCCCTCTATGTGAGGCCTTTATCTACTATAACAAAAACCTTGTTACAACAAGTATTCTACACTTTTTCAGACTCAAGTATTCACCACATCTTCAGGCAACTACAAGTATTCTTTTACAGACAAGCCTCTCCTGGCTCAGCCACAGATTGGTTTAAGAAAGAGATTCTTAAACTAAGTCTAAGCTCACTATGTGTGAGAGTATGACACTTGAGATCTAAAACTCTGAATAATAACTCTTCGCAAAAAGTGAATATGAAAGTTTAAACTTAGATAAAGCTTAAGAGCTTTTGTTTGCTTTGATTTGATTTCTCTTTTGCTAGAAGCGTGTATATTTTGTTCAAGTTCGATAACTTTGCTTCTTCAAAGATGAGGGTATTCATAGCCTTCAGTATTGAGCAAACTTGTTTCTTCAACGGTTGGCAAGAGAGTCGTTCTGATGACCATTAAATGCAAAATCCCATTGAGTCTGATAGCTTGTGGAGTGTATCTGAAAAACAAGATAGACTATCAGGAAATGATAGTTGAAAGTAGCACTGACAACTTTTCCTTGTACCCAAAAGTTGCCTTTTGTCTTTCCTTGTTGAGATAGTCAACTTCAATGTGACAGGAACGGGTTGGCTTTATGCATTCGAGAGTACTAAGAATCATAGTTTATTGTCTAAGGGATATTCCCCTTTTACATGAAAGATAATAATTTAAACTTATTAACTTTTTACATTTGCGCGCTTTGAACATGGTCCAGTAAAGTAAAAATAAACAATTACATTGGACTTTTAATTTGAAAGCACGTATACTTTACTCTGATGAGTCTTTGGAAGCAAATAAGTTACAGAAAAGTTCTGAGTCCATGAAGGACTTTGTCCATTTATCGTTTACCACAAAACGATGGACCGTACGATATCACTCAAGGTTTGATAAGTCTTTGGACTTTGTATACCTACACACTTGAGATAAATTTGGTAGTCCATAATAGATCTTTGTTCACCTATTTTAGTCTTTTGTTAATCATCAAAATTTTAAGGAGTTATGGATCATAACCACTTTGGTTCCAACAATGATATCTTTGGTCCCTTTGATTGAGTGAGATTGTGAAATGCACGATCGTGCTCAAACGAGTCAATATGAGATATTGACCTCATTTTTTTAATAAGTCTACTCAGGCATCAAGTAACCATATGTTGGACTATACGAGGGTGACACACTTCATGCCTTGTGTTCAACTAAAATATCTTGACAAAAGGACTAGACTACACGGTAACATTAGTCACATACAAGTTATGTAAAATCATAAACATTATCGTTACTTTGGTACCAGTGATGTGTTTCTAAACACTGCTCACTGTTTATAACATAATTAAAAAGATATTTTAATATTACTGTCAACATTACAGGAACCTATAGGGTCAAACACTTATAACACATACAGTGGAGAAATAAAAGTCCAACTTGGACTTAGACTTGGACTTTAGCATGGGCTGAATTCATAATAGATGAGTCTAGGGCAGACCATATCATTGTGCTTCTAACTCTCACGAATGAGGCAGTTGCTATTGTAAATAGCACTGTTAAAGGCTGATTGAGGACGTGTGTGTAACCTTAGTTGTATCAGACCTAATTCGTGAAAGTGAGAGGGCGACAAGTACCTCTTTTCTTCACAGTTAGCACTGATGTGAGGGAAAGAAATTTCCACAAGACGAACGTGAGTCGTAAGTGACTATGTTCGCGTGGATACCATGGAAGCGGTGCAGTGCTCGTGATTGTTGACATATCATTCATGCTTCAAAAGGTAATCTCGAAAACATTGATCATGGCCCTTTTCGAATGGATTCTTGGTGGGAATTTATTATTATTATTTTTCTCATGCACTTTCGTTTCAGGAATTTCCAATATTCGATTTCTCTTGCAGGTTAATTAACACTATATGAGTCAATTATTTCTTCCATTCATTTTTATGTAATGCAAAATGCTCTTACTACATATTTTATTTGCTAGGGTGCGGAGAAAAGTTAAAGACAATTTCTATGGGATTTATCACTTGATTAAGGAAAGGTTTGTCTAGTTAGTTGGGATGTTGTTTGCTCTCATGCTTAAAGGAGTTTAATTGGGTCTTTGACATTCAAAGGACTTAAATATGCCTTGTATAGCCGGCGCGGGTTGGGGTCTAATTACTTGAAAGGATGAGCTTCAGGCTCGAATGTTGATAAGTAGATACACTCATACAAGTGTAGCAATGATTTAATTCTTGTTGTCCAGGCTCGCAGTATTTCCTTTAATCATTGGGCTTGTACTCACGATGACATGGAAGGTGGTGGAAGACATGATTGGATAGTTAACGCTAGGAAGATAACCAGGTTTTGGCATAATCGCTAGGTTCCTTTTGTGGGTTATGTCACGCAGAGACGCAATGACAGCATGGCTTGCTCACTGTATGTAACATTAAAAATATATTTTAATATTACTATCAACATTACGGGAACCTATAAGGTCACACACTTATAACATATACAGTGGAGAAATAAAAGTCCAACTTGGACTCTAGCGTGGGTTGAATTCATAACAAATGAGTCTAGGGCAGACCATATTATTGTGTTTCTACCTCTCATGCGGCTCTCATGTATAAGGAAATTGCTATTATAAATAGCAATGCTAAAGGGCTGACAGGGGAGGTGTGTGTAACCTTAGTTGTATCATACATAATTCGTGAAAGCAAGAGAGCGACAAATACCTCTTTTCTTCGCAGTTAGCACTAATGTGAGGGAAAGGAATTTCCACAAGACAAACATGAGACATAAGTGACTCTGTTCATGTGGATACCATGGAAGCGTTGCGATTGTTGTGGTGCTCGTGATTGTTGATTCGTTCATGTTTCGAAAGGTAATCTCGAGAACATTGATCGTGGCTCTTTTCGCATGGCTTCTTGGTGGGAATTTATTATTATTATTTTGCTTTCGCTGCCCTTTCCGTTCAGGAATTCCTAATACTCGATTTCTGTTGTAGGTTAATTAACCCTCCATGAGTCAATTATTTCTTCCATTCATTTTTATGTAATGCAAACTGCTTTTACTACATATTAATTTTATTTGCTAGGGTGTGGAGAAAAGTTATAGACAATTTCTATGTGATTTATCACTTGATTAAGGAAAGGTTTGTCTAGTTAGTTGGGATACTGTTTGCTCCATGATCTTAAGGTAGTGTTTGATACAAGTTTTAAAAATATATTGCCAGAAATGTTGGCACAGGAATAAAAGTTTTTCATGTTTGGTATAAGTTGTAAAAAAATTATTCCCAAGTATAAAAGATGTCTGGGAATAAAATTAGTGAATAATAGTTTTAAACTCTATTCCTATGTGTGAAGGTGCGAAAGAAATATTCCTGGGAATGAGATTGTCAGGATTGTAATTTACCTGAGAATAAAACATTCCATGAACCAAACGTCACCTAAAGGGATTTGGGACTTTGATATTCAAAGGACTTAAATATGCCTTTTATGGCTGGGGCGGGTTGGGGTCTAATTACTTGAAAGGATGAGTTTCGGGCTCAAATGTTAAGAAATATATACAAGTGTAGGAATGATTCAATTCTTGTTGTCCAGGCTCGCTCACAGTATTTCCTTTAATCATTAGCTTGTACTCACGATGACATGGAAGGTGGCGGAAGACATATGATTTGGATAGTTAACGCTAGGAAGATAACCAGGTTCTGACATAACCACCAGGTTCCTTAGTGGGTTTAGTTACTAATATAGCTCTGGTTAACATGTCAAAGTACCAGTGGAATTATAACGTTTGTTGATGAATGGAATTAATTAGCAAGTCCAGTCAGGAGTTATTTCACCTCGGGTTTGTCAAAATATTGCAAGTATTAAGCCACCTAGTTATCATATATGAAGTTTTTTCAATTAAGACTGTTTGGTTTATCGTTGCAAAAGTACGTCTGTCCCAAATAAACTCTATAAATACTTTAACGTTTGCAATTTTCAACTGTAACCAAACATGCACTAAAACTGCATATCATTACATGGTTGGGGATTGTGGTGTCACGAAGACATTGTTGTTTCGAAAGGCAGCCGGCTTGGCAAGGAATTGAGAGGATAAAATTTTTTTCTTTGACTTAGTAAATATTAGTATCTTGACTAATTAACATAGATTCCAGCATCATCTATATATTAATCCATTAGGTCAACATTCCAATGAGGGCTTTATGGGGTATGTGTTACATGTGGTCCATGATTGTCCAAGGAGCTTTGCTAAATGGAGTATGTGTTACATGTGGTCCATGATTGTCCAAGAGGCTTTGTTAAGGGCACCCCCAAAATTGCTAAGGACACTCCCATGAACAGTGTATTTACCAAAGTACCCCCTTAAAATTATTTTTTTTTTGTCATTTGGCTCACTCGCAAATATGCTATTTGCGAGGAGGAAAAATGTTTGTACTCTCGCAAATACTATATTTGCGAGTCACTCGCAAATACTATATTTGCGAGTCTCGTATAATATTTGCGAGACTCGCAAATATTATATTTGCGAGTGAGTTATTTTTTGAGAATTGCTCACTCGCAAATATGATATTTGCGAGTAAAGTAAGTACTCACAAATTATACGTGACGCTCACAAATTAGATATTGTGAGATATTTGCGAAAGAAGGTAAATTTTCGCAAATTTGTTATTTGCGAAATTGCAAATTTTTGCACACTCACAAATATCTAATTTGCGAGTGGTTTTTTTTTTTTTTTACACTCGCAAATTAGGTATTTGCGAGTGTACAAATTTTTGTAATCTCGCAAATAGCTAAATTGCGAGTGATTTAAAAATTTTTAATCCCTAGCAAATTAGCTATTTGCAAGAGTACAAAAATTTATACATTTGCAAATACCTAATTTGCGAGTGAAGAAGATATTTGCGAAAATGCTATACTTATTTGCGAGAGAGTACTTAATGGGGGTATTTTGGTGAATACATTGTTCATGGGAATGTCCTTAGTAATTTGGGGGTGCCCTTAGCAAAAACCTTGTCCAAGTCTCTAGAACTTTTGGAGGAGACTTTTTCAATATATATAGGCCTAGAATCATTCTTCCAACTCGATCCCTAATACTGGTTATTGGAAAATCTTAGTAACAACTCGAGGGTTGAGGAACTTCGATGAAACTTCTTGTTTGACACTGGAGTTCACTTTCTTTGGAAATAATTACAAGAAAACTGTTTGCAGTCTAATCTCAAAAAAATTAACATGAGTAAAACTAAAATTTATGGATATGTGCCTACATCATATAATATGCTTCTGTTGTAAGACAACAACCCTTTGGATTTGTCGTCTAGAATCCTGTTCATTCCTAAAAAGTTTTACAAAAGTGTAAGGGGAATGCAGTAAGAAGAGACAACATATAGAGAAGCTATTCCACTAATTAAGCCGTCCAACCACTCTTGTAGATCAGTTTCTATAATCATGGTATTAATCAATTCAAAATGTCCAAAGGAATGAGGCGTTGAGCAGTTGTGTTATTTGAACATCAAAATCTAGATACCTTATGTGATACCGTATATGTTTATCTTTATCTCTTACTTACTTTTTATCTTTTTAGATATACATGTATCTCAAAAATATACCTAAAAATAAAAGGATACGGTATGATGTCCCATGTTTAATAAACTTTTCTCAAATAGTTAATCGATAGTCGTGAGCACATAAAAATTGATGGACAATAATTAGAGTTCAAGAATCATGGACATGGGTATGAGACCTGTTCATCTTTCTTTGTCATAGTGGAATTATAATGCCCAGTTAACATATTTTTTGCCACCCTTGTTATCATCATCATTAATTTAAGCCTCCTTTTGTTCATTTGGCTACCTGGAAAATGACGACCACCATACTTTTTTTTAATAGAAATGGAGTTTATTTTGATAATATTCGATTACAACATGCTTATCCATTCAATTTTTTTTTTTAAAGCTCCTCATTTGTTTTTCCAACCATTACTAGCTTGCTTAGTTGTCATTGGTCTCGTCATGAATAAAATATCAAAACACAAATCCTTGAACTTTTAAACAAAGAAAAGGGCGAAGGGTGGGTTAGGTTCCTTCTAATTTATCAAGCTTAATCCAACCACTCATGTGGAGCATGGTCGGTGCCAATGGCCCACACATCACAATCACAGCTATTATAATTTATTTATATTTTATTTAAAACACTTCTTATAAAACCTTGGCAAAGGTTTCTGATGCAAGGCACCCACTAATCGCTGCTTAATTAGCTAGCTAGGTTCAGAACAATTTGGTATTCGGCTTGCTCTAATTCTGTTTTGAAGTGCTAAAATGGTGAAAATAGCTGTTGGTACCATTGGTGACTCTTTTAGTGTTGCCTCCCTCAAGGCTTATCTAGCAGAGTTCATTGCCACTCTCCTTTTCGTGTTCGCTGGCGTTGGATCAGCCATCGCTTACAGTAAGTGCTCCAGTGTGGTTCGTTAATTAATAATAACTTGAAATTTAAATTATATAACATTTAATGTTGTGCCCCTTTCAAAAAAAAAAAAAAATGTTGTGCCCATAAATTATAATATATATGTTAAAACGTGTGAACCAGAAAATTAAAGTATGAATTTAATTTTTATGCATTGTTAGTATAAAAAAATTATACTTGTATTTATACCCTTAAGCAACACAGAAATAGTTAGGCTATAGATGACTATTGAGACAAGTTAGTTACATTTTATACTGTCAATCAATTAGAAATCATGATATGAATGACTTTTAAGATTGTTAGGATAATAGTCAAATATTTAACTTGTGTGACAATTTCTGATTGATTGACTGTGTAAAAATTATTTACATTGACAGTGTCTATCAATTAAATTCTTAAATAATATACATGCATGCATGTATCTGTTAGTCTGCACCAGTAATCTTCACTTCAACTATTTTGTAACCATCAAACCATGTAACATAGGCATGCATGTACATGCGTGTGTTTAACCCATGTATGAACATTAAAAATATGATAATTTTGAGAATTTGACTTTGTTTAAGGAAATGGAAACAAAGGAAGAATGGCAGCACGCAGAGACACAATTAATTGTCCTTGTGTTGTTTAAATTAGAAAATGAAATGCCCTTGTATCAATGTTTTGGTGATTTTGATTACACGAGTCAACAAGAATATTAATGGAGGCATAAGAAAAATTCATACATGTACTCTTCGAATTTCAGAATAACTAATTAAGTATCACTACAAACTTTTAAATACATCAGTCAAACTCTCAACTAACGGTTTCTATTGTTCATATGTAATAGATAATGTACTAATTATCATGCCATTCCTTTTAAAAAAATAACACTTCTGAAAAATAATTTTACATTTCATATCAAAAAAGAAGAAGATGTGTAAATTTTATTAATTTTTTTAATGTAATATGAAATTAACATAATCAAATCAAATGAAAGTGTGTATCAGTTATCTCATAATTATGAAATAAGTAATAAAATTGATGACAATACTGATAAAAGGATGAATTATAGTATTTTTCATAATTTAAGAGTTAGACTAGTATTTAAAATTGAGTTTAATTGATATGCACTATCAATATAAAGTTTTTTACAATGATAATGGATTATAAATCATAATATAAGTGACTTTTAAAATAATTAGGATAAAGGTCAAACATTTTTAATGAAGTAACAATTTATGATTGATTGATTATGTAAAAAGTTTTTACACTAATAATGCATATCAATTAATTCCTTTAAAATTTTACAAATATATCCTAAAACTGACCGCATATATATCCTTTGATGTCTTAATATCCATGGCATAATGTTTGACAAGGAATGACAGAGTGGTTATTTACTAATATTATTATATATATTATGTAGATGAACTTACATCAGATGCAGCCTTGGATCCGCCGGGGCTGGTGGCAGTAGCGTTGGCCCACGCATTTGCACTATTTGTGGGTGTGTCCGTCGCAGCCAACATCTCCGGTGGCCATTTGAACCCAGCTGTCACTTTTGGATTGGCTGTTGGAGGAAACATCACACTCCTCACTGCTCTCTTTTACTGGATTGCCCAATTGCTTGGCTCCATCCTCGCATCTCTCCTCCTCTCTTTTGTCACAGCTAAGGTGTTTATTTCTTCACTCACCAATTTTTTTTTGCATACTAATGGATTATTAATTAATATTTATTATCACCATATAATATAAGTTGATCACTAAATTTTTCACATTGATCACTGCTATAAAAAATGGTGTGTAAAAAATCTTTTTCGTTCTTCAAATATGTCTGTCACACATTAAAAAATTCTTTTGGGCCATAACAAAAATGAAAACAAGTTCAATTACCCATGTTAAGATTAAGATATCAGTAAATACGATTAGTTGATGAATTGTAACAAGGAGTGTGGAATTCATAGATGTAAATTTTGTGATATGGTTTTATCCTTTGGGATAATGGCAGAGCATTCCAACCCACGGGCTGGCTTCTGGGGTGAACGCTTTTGGAGGTGTTGTGTTCGAGATTATTGTTACTTTTGCATTGGTCTACACTGTGTATGCCACAGCAGCTGATCCCAAAAAGGGATCACTAGGGGTCATTGCACCCATTGCTATTGGGTTCATTGTGGGTGCCAACATCTTAGCTGCCGGTCCATTCAGTGGCGGTTCAATGAACCCGGCTCGATCATTCGGCCCAGCTGTGGTTAGTGGAAACTTTGCTGATAACTGGATCTACTGGGTTGGCCCATTGATTGGGGGAGGATTGGCTGGGTTGATTTATGGTGACATCTTCATTGGTTCATATACCCCTGCTCCTGCCTCTGAAACCTACCCTTAAATGAATTCTTGTTCTTGTGTGCACTTCACCGTTTCCTGTCTTGGGCCTCAAGGCCTTTTTTTAAAAATTGTACCTTTAATTTTCTGTCCACTGCTTGTGATAACAATGTAAATTATAAATCAAACTGTATGAAGATGGAATTGGATGGTCCCTTTGTTTCTTCGTTTTGGTTCCAATAGTAATGGCCGCGAACTGGTGATCTCTCAATAGAATAGATAAGGGAAGTCAAACCGATAGTAATCTCAAGCGTAACTACAATTTCAAACTATGTAGAACCTATTTGTTTTAGATTCTGCAAAAACAAAATCATGTTTGAAAATCACATTGGGAGAAAGCTCCTCTCACATAACTTACAAAATAATTGTCTCGGAAAGTATTATTTTCATGTTTGCATTGAAAATAAACTAAATCAAACATACACTTATTCAGCGGATCAGCACTCAGTAATCCCAGGCTCCAAGCAAAATCCAGTTCATAAAAGACAAAAGAGTAAAATTAAGAGAGAATTAAGTATTGCAATAGTATTTTCCTTTATGATTTTGTAGAAGCAATTGTCCCTGGTGAGCAATTGCGACACAAGAACTAAATTGGGATGATCGGATGGATGAATGAACATAGGGTTGGCTTGATCTTCCATGGCACCAAACGAAAATGGTGGAACAGGAATTGATCAAGGAACAGATGAAGGATGCAGAAAAAGAGTCTAAACAGAGTTGTGCGGAAAAAAGAAAACTTCTGATATATATTAAGAGTGTTGACAGTGTTGAGAGAGAGTAGAAATATGTGAAGAATACTTTCATTGAATTAAATTGATCAGCCTTGATCTTACACCCTTTTACATACAACAAGGAGTGCTTAGTGAAGTTAAAAGCTAACTTAACTAACTGTAAATAACAGATTCTCAACTAACTTAACCAACTAGAAGTTTTTTTAGCTAATAAGCATGCCTTTTCTTCCCTATACCTAGAATTTTGGCATGTGAACTCCACATCAATATATTCTTCTACAGACTTGAACTATATTTTTTAAGTTATCTGAAAATGTTTTATCGGGTCCATTTTGCATCAATTTACTTAAAGCAGGACCAAAGAAGTTAACTTCGCCCTTTTTTTGTACGAAATTAATTTGAACTCTATTGCTGATAGAATTATTCAATGTGCATGCAAATGCATGTTTGGAACAAAGGTTGAGAATTGCTTCCCATAAGAAATCACGGTAAGAATGGTATAATTGTAATTAAAATTGGAGCAAAAGCGGAAGCATGGACGCCATAACAAACACGCCTAAATAAATCAACAATATAATATAGATCTCCTTGAGTTTGATTGCTTGGTCTCTACATCATACAAAACTAGAATAATAAAATTCTCGATTAGTTTGCAATAAGTTTAAAATTGTATTCTAGCTCCACTCTCTTAATAAAAACAAAAATGCATTTTAGGCTTTTGACTAAAAATCTAGGGCCACAGCTTTCAATTAAAGTTGCATGTCAAAGTCAGGAAATAAACTCAGGAATCCCTGCTGAGCGTGGAAACAATTATAATGTGATCAACATTTAAATATGCCTTAATGACTGTTCTCTCAACTAAAAAAAATAACTTATCACTATAAGAACACTCAGGAACAAAATACAAAATTACCAATAGTCAGAAAATCGGAAAATTGGCCATGAAAAAGTTGTAGACCCAACAATAAAGCAGCAATCAAATTAAAAGCTGAGAAGGGATATCATTCAGGCACAGGGAAGTACATCATCAAGAAATCTGAATTTTACATCACCATTTTCCAACAAATCTTCGGTTATCCACAAAGAAATTCAACCTCTCCCAAGCACCAATAAAGCAGGATCACCATAATCACACTACATGTTCTGGATGCGGCGTTCTTACAAGTTACAACCTATAAATGATAATCACATGAATGAGCCAGATTTGATAAAATGAATGCTATATTTATCCATTGCAAAACAGAACGAAAAAATGGACCTACACTATGCTATGCATGCTTTTTATATCACATACTTTTTCAAATAGGCAGCTACAGCAAAATCAGTGAAGCCAAATTAGACAGGCATAATTAAATAGAAAACCATTTTCGTTGATAAATTTTCTCTAGCACCTACAGTCACGAAGTAAATTAGTAAAGGATGTAACCACCAGACAAAGTTGGACAACATGAATAAGTAGTTTGCAGGTTATTTTACTTAAGCTTGTCCTTCAAACTGCGGTCATACTCTTACATGCATCTCATAAACAGCCAAACAAATCCAAAGAACTAAGAAATCAACCACTGGGAGAAGGACTGAAATCTGAATGAATGCACTTCTTAAATTTATAGGATGTAAGAGAGAAGGCACCAATGAAACAAAAAAAAGGACAAATACTGAAAAAGTTAAACCTCAAAACAGATCAAAGGCAAAACTTCACAACACCAAAGGTTCAGTAACTCATCCAGTGTCTACATATACATAGAATTTATGTAAGAAGAACTATGACCTATTTCAAGAAAGGGGCGATTTCCAGAAACTCACCCAGTAGCTACCGAGTTAAAAATATGGCAGTTGGATTTCCAGGGGAAGGAGGATTTTGATTTAGCAGAGAAGCTAAAGGTCCAGCTCTAGCCAAAGAATCAGCATCTGCGGCAGACAAAATTTCCACATCTTCTAGACCTATCTGTCTCTTGATCAAGTCCAAGTTTTCCTGAAGAACCTCAATTTCACCAAATGGCAATCTTAAATCCAGGGCTTGAGCCCCAAGTGCAATTGCTTCCTCCTTCTTAAACCTCAAGAAAGGCATGCAGAGCTTTTGGATTTGTTTAAAATTGGAAGACTGACCTACAGAACTCCCCTGTAAAGCCTCCATGATCTCTGAGTCCGGAGGAAAAGTTCTAGTTTCTTTGTCAAATTTGCTCCGGAGAATAGTGAGGCATTCGGCTTTCCAACCATCAAACTGTTCATTTACATATATCAAGCCTGTTGTTACCTTGCTTTCTGTCACTGATGGAACTGGAGCACCTTTCTTATTTGCTTTCTTTGAGCCTGAAAGTTGCTTCTGTAGCAACTTCCTCATCAAAACAATGGAGTCCTGCAAATATTTATTAGCACTCTTCAATGTCAGATCAGGAGCATCAGCTGTCGGCCAGCCTGCATTCACCACAAAACCGTCCTTCTTCAAAAGCTCTCTCCAGATAAATTCTGCATAGTGCGGACAGAAAGGTGCAAGAAGACGTGTCTGCACATCCATAAAACGCCACACTAAGTCACGGTTGCAACCTCCAACACCACACGAAAATCTATACTCATCCCTAGCAGCCTGAAGATCATAAAAGCCAGTCTTAAGAGCTTCTCGAAACATGTAGTTGGAGAAATTTTGCTCGGTTGTTTTGACAGCGATGTTAATCTCATTGGAAAATACACGATCAGCATAAGTAGATGGGGGACCAGTTCTCATAGAAGATTCTGCAGTCAGAACATCTTCATACCATGCAATCTCTTTGGTGAGCCGAAGAATTGCAGCATTCGCTGTCTCAAAGACAAAATTTGCATCATCAACACCATCACCAGCATCAGCCAAAGAAAATCGTGTAGCATCAGCAGAAAACTCCTCAATTGCCTGACGCAATGTCCTGAAATTTCCGGTGGACTTGGACATTTTCTCAGAATTGAGCATTATGTGGCCATTGCATCTAAAGCCACGAGGCCAGTGATGCTTGGACATAATTGCAGTATGGTTGTAAATGCAGAAGGTAAGATGGTTTTGGATGAGATCCTTACCAGAAACTCGAAGGTCGAAGGGATACCAATACTCAAACTCTAGCTTCATTCTGTCTAAAATTGATGACGAGATATCAGTTGACTTAGGGTATGGTCCACCACAGAATATATAATCCCAGACATCATCAGTCAGTTGTTGAGGTTTAATGGCACTCTCTCTGCGTCCATACATGTCTCCATTCTGCAAATGATGTGCAATGGTGTAATAAGCCATGTAAATAGTGGAATCCGATAGAGACTCAACTAGGTACTGTTCATCCCATGGGATGCGAGTCCCGAGACCAAAGGATCGTGAGCAGGCCCACTGGTTCAACCAGCTTAAAGTATGCTCAAATCCATGTCGTGTCTCATCGGAATACAGGTTAATGCTAGACAGGCACTCGTCAGCTAACTTCTTCCATTCTGGTTCCCCATATGTAAGGTACCACTGATCCGTAAGAGCTACAACACACTCGTCACCAGATCTTGACATTACCCGCCTCTCTGGCTCACTGTAAACAACAGCCTGACCTGCAAGAGCAGAACTAGAAAATTTAAGTAGTTGAGGCAAAATGATAAGGACAATACAGACACACAAGTAAAAATTTGTTAAATATTCATATTTATATATAAAATTACAATAACTTAGAATACCGGGTTTAATTTTGAATCATTATTAGTGCAATATTACCTTTATGTTTTATATTATCATCTGATCATATGTTGCTATAATATTAAAAGAACTTAACCTCTAAGATAATTGTATTATGCAGGCAGTGGGAGCAGTCGGTAATAAATTGTGATATAAAAGATAATATTAAAATTTCAAAAAAAAAAAAAAAAAATAGTGTGGGGGCATTTGCTGACCTGTTTCCAAAAGCTTGCTCCTAATCAAGGGTTTAGCTTCCTGAACTTTCTTCCCTGCAAATTCCCCAACAATCATTGTTCCTTCATTGAATCCTTTCAAGTATGTTTGCTTCTTGGCATCTGCAAGCTTCTCTTTCTCATTCTGACTTTTGATTTTCATCTGCAAGCAAACTGTCTCCGCACACTTATTCCCAAACGACGGAACTTCAATAATAGGCACAATCTCAAACGGCAAAACCCATTCATCCTTCACACCATACTTTGCCCTAAATGCTGGTTTAGACTTCAAATCGTGCAAGGCCATATAGTCATCAGGAGCATCACTAGGCACACTGGTGACCACCCCAGTACCTTTATCCATTAAAATGGACAACATAGGAAGTGCATAAATAACCTCATTAAACGAAAGAGGCGATTTCAGCGGAAGGCCAATCAAGTCATGACCAGTCAGTTCAAGCAAGCAAGAGGGTTTCTCAGGTACCCTGGAGTGGTTCTGGTAAGCAAGGTTAAGGGCAGCTCTATGCGACATAACAAACACCTCAGTTTCATTGATTTCAAAAGCTCCATACTTGCCATCAGGCAACACCCAAGCATTGGTTTGGCCATACATGGTCTCAGGTCTCAAAGTTGCAGCAGCCAGGAACACCTTCCTTCCCTCCAAAACCCCAAATTTTTCAGGGAAAGGCTTTAACAACTCCATCTTGATAATAGTATACTCTTGAGGCAAAACCCCTTCACCAGATGCTCTATCATGATCAGCACATGGCTGACCATCCAATGGAGAAAATATTGTATACCTAACATCTTTAACAACCTTTCCCATGGACTTCAACTTCCTCATCTGCCACCTCACAAAAGAGTCAAAATATGGGTTCATATCAGTTGTAATGAAAGACCTTCTCCAATCACAACCCAACCCAAAAGCCTTAAGATCCTCAACAGCCAACGGAGGAAAAAACTTAAGCCACTCATAAGGGTCCTGAAACTTTGATATATCGGTATCAGATATACCAACGCTACGCATAATTTCCCATTGGTAAACCTGTCCACCTGATTTAGCAGCAGCCTTAGATTTCTTACCCTTGAATTTATCAGGAGCAGACTCAGAATTCGAATTCTGAACCTCATCCTTATCTTCTTGTTCCTCTGATTCGCCAGGGAAAACGGGTGGGTTTCCGAATTGTTGAATCTCTCTGGCGAGTTTATCAGCTGAGGCCTTTATGGGCATGCCGGTGCAGTGGAAACCGAAAGGGAGAAGCACGTTCGCACCTTTGAGTCTGTGAAATGCGGCGGCGAATTCGAGTTTCGAAAGGGAAAAAGCATGGCCGAGATGTAAGTACCCGTTCATGTAAGGGAATGGAAAGTTCCCGAAGAATTTTTGACCCGGTTCGGGTGGTTTATCGCCCGGTTCGGACCGGAAAACGTCACCTTCTTCCCACCATTTTTGAACCTTCGCCTCGATTTCTCTCAGACGATCTCTCCTCGCAAAACTCTTCCCGCCCTCACTCGCCATATCCGTAACGTGACGATAGAAACTGCAGCAAAAAACATCAAATGAACGGTTTTCAGATCTGAAACTGATTAGTGAACTGCGAAACTAAATACATAAACAGACACACTATGATATAGTGATGTGTTGCAGAATGAAGAAATGTGAAAATTGAAAAGTGCAAGTTTAAAATCTTAAAAGTCCATCATCACCTGTGTGCCACTGAAGCTTGAGAACGAAGAATAGAGCGAGGGATGCGACAACGGAGTTGACAAAACAACATACAGAGGAACCGAGCGAGCGGATAGCAAATGCAGAACAAGGGTTTTGCATAACCCTTTTGGGTCGGGTTCATTCACCACATTCCATTGGGCTTATAAGCCCAAACCTATTATGTATTTTCTTACCAAAATTTATTGATAATCAATAACCAACAAAATTTAAGACAAAAGGTGGATAATTTTATTTTAAAATGAATATATATATATATATATTGGTGAATAAATGGGGCTAACGCCCAAAGCAAAAACTAGAAACTAAACAACCCTATCAAAAAGGGTACCAGTCAAATCTAAAAAGACATAAAGAGAAAGGAAGGGTGGCACTTGGTCAAAAAACCGCATACCCAGCTCTACAGAGTGACCATAATTGGCCAAAGTATCAACACACTTATTTGCCTCCCTATAAGCATGAGCCCATTTCACACATGGTAATTCCCCGATCAACTTCTTGACATCCTGAAGAATAGGAGCACACGGATGAGACACTTCGCACCTACTGGACAACAAATGTATAGCACTGCTAGAATCGAACTCGATATAAAGCATAGCTATATGCATGCGCCTAGCCAAACGAAGCCCATGAAGAATACCAAGGAGTTCAGCTTGCATTATTGTGCATGAGCCCAAATTACAGGCAAAGCCCGCTAGAAAGACTCCAAAAGCATCTCGCAGCAGGCCCCCACATGAGGCATAGTGACCACCATTCTTGATAGATCCATCAGTATTAAGCTTAACCCACCCATGCACCGAAGGGGACCATCCAACCTTAATAATGGAACAGCCCTGGCGAGCGAGGGAAGTTGTGCTTTGGAGAGAGAGAGAACATAAAGGCATTCCCTAACTCTAGCTTGGATACAATGAAGAAGAGTAGAACCTTCATAAATATGCTCCTAAAAAACCAACTGATTTCTTGTATACCAAAAAGTATCAAGAGTTATAGCAAAAGTGAGACTCCAAGAGCCTTGAAGATGTCTACCAAGGTCCTGAGTAAGATTACAAAGGAGCCAATCATCCATATTCCAACTCATAAAATCCTGCCACTGCTCTGGTGCATCTAGGGTCGACCAAATCATCATCACTCTACCACAATCCCGCAAACAATAAAGCACCGTTTCAGCCATATTACCACAGAAAGGACACAAATCATCCTGAGTCATGTGACGCATCCTCCTTGTAGCATTTGTAAGTAAGGCCTGGTGTGCAACAAGCCAAAGGAAAGATTTAATTCTCTAGGCCCTCTCCATTTCCATATAGCTTTGAAGAGTGAACTTGGTGCTTGATTATCACAATCTAAAATAACATTATAGGCAGACTTCATAGAAAAACAGCCATCACTAGCTGGTCTCCACACAATAGTGTCTTTAAAATCACCTTGTATTGGAATATGCAACGCATTAATCTTCATGCAGACAGACTCAGGGAGAAGCGAACGTAATTTAGGAAGATTCCAACCCTCGGAGGCATACAAGAAGCTATTCACAGTACACTCCACGTCCGTATCCATCGAAGGGTGAGTAACATAGTTGAGAAGAATACCTTCATTAGGAACCCAGTTGTCTGTCCAAAATTTGATTCCATTACCATCCCCAAGCCTCCAAGAGATATTGTGACACCCTCAAAACCAATGTCACTTTTTGTAATTCAAAACATTTAAATCGATAAATCAAATTTCGCTGGTTTTACTTTCGGAAAATAAATCCTTTGTATAATTAGATTCTGAAATATTCCTTTCAATGAACTCCCAGTTTCAACTCACACCTCTCCAGAGGTTGGAGGCTTCCCTGTTATAGCTGACCTTTGGAACTATATCCGTGCCACACCCATATTTAGAACGCACCACTCTACTTTCATCACGCTGGTCATATTAACGAAGGAAGATTGCCTGAGACCAATACCTCCCCCATCCTTAGGTTGACAAACCGTCTTCCAATTCACCAGATGAACCTTTTTCTCCTCGCCCGATGATTGATAAGACTTTTCAGTGAATAAGCCTTATAGTAGTCCTAATACATTGTATCAGGGTCGTATCCACAGGGATTTGATAATATTAACAAGCCATTCAACTATTCTTATACTAAGATGAAGTGTAAAGAGAATTTTGATGTGGTTTTAAACTTGTAACATGAACAAAGATTAAAAGGTTGTGGTTCAAATTCTTAAAGGCATTGGGATTGAATTTCATCAACTCCGTTTAGCGGTATCTAGTTGATTCATCGCATTTCCATATCAAATCTAGTATTGATTTATCTTACCAAATCCTTCAACTATACTAATTCCGTAGTTAAAGTTGAATTGATCATTTGAATTAAATACATGATGATTCCTCAATCAAGTGATTTAATCAAAAGCATTAAGTTCAGGTAAACAAGATTGTAACATTAATCCTATTCCTAGTGACTTAATATTACAGTTGATTCTAACAAGTTCAGATGCAAAACCAGTTTTCCAACCTAGTCAAACATCCAAGATCATGAAATGGTTGATCAAGCCAAACGCATTAAACACATATTAGAAGCAATAAACCAATACAAAGATTAATATGAAAGCACTAGAATCTCTTATAGATACATAAATAAGAGTTGATTACATTCAATCCCAATAAGAGAAGAGTTAGCAGTCCATTTCCATGGAAGCTTTTAACAAAAGGTGAAAGAATGAATCTCCTCAATGGTTGAACAGGTGAAGCAGCTTCTGTCTTAGTTCCTTAATCAGAGAGAAGAGAGTGTAGAGTGTCGAGAGAGAGCCCCTTTCTTTCTTTTTATATCACCCAGAATCCAGAACAGGACAACCAGTAAATGATTAATTCGCTTAGCCCATACAAATTCGCTGAGCGAATGAAGAATTCTTCAGGTGAAAGAAAGGTATTCGCTTAGCGCAGATGATCGCGCTAAATGAATTTGATTTTCCAAACTTCCCTGCTGCTGTGACAAATTCGCTTAGCGAATTCAGTTTCGCTTAAGCGAATCTTCAAAACCCATCTGTGGGATCACCCGTCTGTGATCATCTGTCTGCTCACCTGGGACAAATTCGCGTAGCGAATTTAGTTTCGCTAAGAGAATATTTAACCCGTCTGTGGGATCACCCGTCTATGATCATCTGTCTGATCACCTGGGACATGTTCGCTCCAGCTTGGGCTCTGTAAGGCTTTTCAAAATCTTCTACTCTCTCATTTCTTCACCTGTATACACAAAATAGGGATTTAAGATATAATCTTCTAAATAACTTCACAATATATTTTCTATTGATCAAACTATTTACACATTAATCTTTTGGGGGTCAAGTGACTAAATTTTATCCATTTAAGTTCGATAAGTACCTTAAATTTCTAAAGTTATTAGCTAAATGTGGAACTTATCAATGACCCCAAAATAAAATTCCTGCACTTCTTATCCAACTCATTACAAATTTGGCGAGGGATGTAAGAAGTTTGCATCACATAACTAGGAAGAGCCGCAAGAACTGACTGGGTAAGAGTGATCCTACCCGCAAGAGATAAAGATTTAGTTTTCCACCCACTTAGACGGTTATTAACTTTGTCTAGAAGAAACTGGTAAGTGCTCTTTGTGACCCTCTTATGATGAATGGGAACACCAAGGTACTTCCCTAGGTTCGCAGTCCTTGAGAAGCCCAAGATATCACTAATTTCTTGTCTCCGCACGTGATTTACATTCTGAGAAAAGAAAATACGAGTCTTCTCCGTGCTAACTCGTTGCCCAGAACTAGAGCAAAAGAGGTCAAGGCAATGTTGTATAACATGCGCCTGCTCAACAGACGCCTCTCCGAACAAGATTAAGTCATCTAAAATGAATATATATCAGCGTCCATGTACTAAAAATAAGTAGAATTATCACCTGTGGAAATGAACTTAATTTAAATGTTGAGTTATTTATACCGTTAATCAATCATAAATCATTATATGTGTGATTTTTTAAGTTAGTTATGATAATAGTCAAATATTTTTAAAGATATTGAAAGTGAGTACAAAGGATTTAATTATGAAAACCGACGAATTCAAAATCAACCAATCACGGAAATCACAAGCCGGATAACGGGGGAGAAGGGAAAGCAGCAACCGATATGAATGGGAACATGTGCTCCTTACAAAATTGGTATAGCAGAAGCACTTTTGTATTTTTTAATAATATGATAATTTGTGACGAGTTAAAAATCTATGTATATCATGAAGAGAAAGAAATAAACTAGACTATATATATATATATGAGTTTAATTGTTATACACTGTCAGTGTAAAGTTTTTTTACATTGACAATCAATCAGAAATCATGGTATGTGTGACTTTTAAGGTAGTTAGGATAAGAGTCCAACACTTTAACTTATGTGGCAAATTCTGATTGATTGTCTGTGTAAAAAAATTTTACACTCACACTGTATACCAATTAAATCATATATATATATATATATATATATATATATATTTTCTCCCACTGTTTTAGACCACGTAAATTTGTTGTTAAGAAAATGTATGAACTTCGATACAAAAAAATGGAAACGAATAGAGACAGAGTCGAACAAGTTGGTGTGTGGGCAGAAGCCAACCAAATAGATTAATTATGAGATAGGCAAATGAAATGGGCATCGTACGAAGATTATGCTCCAAAGTTGTTTGATCGAGCACCAGGAACAGTTACAGTTCCTTCAATAAATGTGTTGATTCCAGTTCCTTCGTCACCCATGGAATCCACGTCTTTCAATGCCCGGTAAGCCACATTCTTCATCTGTCTCTAGTTTCTAGAAATTATTACAGCCATCCAATGACATGTGAATTGTGTTTGTGATATGATAGGATGCGGTTGGAATAGTAGCCAAGCTTTCGGATTGTATTGCCTCTAGGGGTGGCAACATCCTCGCTGCTGATGTTTTTGTACCTCAAAATCAACATGTCTTCTACTCTAGAATACCTACTACTACTCGTGTCTTTTCTATGCATCTAATGTACACACACACACACACACACGTTCTACTTTATCTTCTTAATTTCATCATGTTCATTGCAGTGATTTTGTTTTTGATCCTATTAAATGGCCACGACTGCAAATGGACGAGGATTTCTTAAACCTTTCGAAAACATTCAGTGCTATGAGATCTGTTGTAAGGGTCCCAGCTCTGGATCCTAAATATAAGATTGCTGTTCTCTCATCAAAGCAGGTTTACATTATTAATTAATGTTCCTCTGTTAGTTATTTATTTATTTATTTTTAATATATGTGTGTTGAAGCTTTACTTATATTGTTGCAGGACCACTGCCTGGTTGATACATTACATGGGTGGCAGGATGGAAGACTCCCAGTGGACATAACTTGTGTTATTAGGTGAAGTTTCAGAAATTACATCACTAAATTCATTTATGTCTCTTTTGTTTTTTGTTTATTTTTGTATCTCTTTTCCAATCTCACTTATTGTCTTCTATATATGATATATTCAACAGTAACCATGATAGAGGTTCAGAAACCCATGTGATTCGTTTTCTTTAAAGGGATGGTATTCCTTACCATTTTTTAAGCACAACCGCAGAGAATAAAAGAGAAGGGGGATATCTTGGAGCTGGTTCAAGATACTGATTTTTTAGTACTTGCCAGGTATATGCAGGTAAATATATAACTTTTTGGTATTCATGATCTATGCATGTATATTATTGTTTTATTATGTAAGAGTAAGAGATTCTGGTAATTGGTTTTACTCTTGATGTTTGGATGCTGTTTGGAAGAACTAACTCTTTTCTGCGTCTACAAGTTATGATAATCTGAGTTTTATTTACATTTACTATCTATTTTACATGTCAAATAATATTTTATAGGTATTGATAATTGATATTTGATAATCACTACTAAATTGAAGAGGGACATGAATTTTTAACTTTTCCCCTCCGTCCTTTTCAAGAAGTCTGCAATATTAGTTTATTTGTGCAGATATTATCCAGCGACTTTTTAAGGAGCTATGGGAAGGACATAATTAACATTCACCCTGGCTTGTTGCCATCATTCAGGGGTGGAAATCCAGCTAAACAGGTGGTCTTCCTGCATTTCATGGCTTAGACTATGGTCACTTTTAACAATTTGTTATGCGTTCTTCGTGCTTCCTTCCTAACAGTGTATATGTGTTTAATATGATAGATTATGTTGGCAGGCCTTTGACGCAGGTGTGAAATTAATTGGTGCAACAAGTCACTTTGTGACTGAAGGACTTGATGCCGGACCTATTATTGAACAAATGATGAACATAAACTTTTAATACTCGTTTATCTTTTGCTTGCAGTTAGTCAATTAGTTGCTTCCTTAATAATGAATCGTGAATGATAATGTTGAATTTGGTCTGAATTCGTTATAGGTTGATGCCATTTGTTTCGGGTGTTTTTGTTTACCTTTTAACTTTCTTTGATGCTGTAGACTAGGATCTATTTGCCAGGGCAAGATTTCTATTTGCCACCCTAGGTTTTAGCCACCTAGAATTACGAGAGCCATTAAGATAGACAATTGTGTCTGCCATTGGCATGATACAAGATATGTGCTGGTTGATCTCGCATTTTTGTAAGATTTATTTTCTCTAGGATAAATTTCCCCAATGTGTTTGAAATAAGCTTCCATAAATTGTGCTCACGCATGATTTATCCTATACTTAACGTACAGCCTTAAGTATGCCGAGGGTCCTTTTTTATCCCTTGGGTAAAATGGCTGAATCTCGAATGCAGGTTGAGAGAGTTTCCCATAGAGATAACTTGCAGAGCTTTGTGCAGAAATCAGAGAACCTTGAGAGACAATGCTTATCAAAGGCCATCAGGTCTTACTGCGAGCTTCGAGTATTGCCATATGAAGAAAAGAAAACTGTTGTATTTTGAGAGCAAACAGCAAATATAATGCATCGAAATGAGTGCATCTATATGTGCATCCAATTATTTACTTGGAATACTCACATTATATTCCACTCTGTTGCAAGAATGAGCATAAAAAATCACTAGTTCTTGATTCATTTGGTCATTAAACCATTGTCCTTAAATTTGTGAAACTAATTCCCCAACTTCCAAGGTTCGTGACTCTGATTATTAGTCGTCGTGATCTCGGTACAAAAATCATTAATCATATGTGACAATAAACTCAGAGAAAATAAATACTTACCTTAGTATATGTTTGGTATCTCATCCAAACCGACATAACGCGGAAGCTCATGTTATAGCTTCCATGTTAAATGACGAACTAACTACTATGATGTCATTTTAGACGTTATTTATAGCTTAGACGTGATTTCTACCAAACATATGTTAAGCGTATTACATGCTCTCATTCTATTAGGATAAATATCTACAAGCCAATAAAGAAAAGAGTTGTGATTTTCCAGAATAGTTAGATCACACTTATTACATTTGTTATTTATTTATTTATTTATCATTTAGGAACATTATTAGGTCATGCTTATTACATTTAGTAACGTTAGGTTACGCTTATCATATATCAAAGTCCATTTACATGAATTTCTTTTCTAATAATTGATCACAACCAGGTGGGCCATTTGGCCAAGCTGCTAAAGCATTAGCTATAGCCCCCTAAAAAAGTCTCAAATTTTACAAGGGCTCTAGACTCCCAAAAAAGTTTCAAATTACAAGTCGCGTAATTAATTGATGGAGAATGGTACGATACTCGTTAAGGAAGTAAAAGAAAAAAAAATTTTATATTAAAATTGATGTATTTAATATTTAAAGAGGTGATATATTAGATGGACACTCGTTAGCATAACCCTTAATTAATTTATAATTGATGGAAGTGATTTTTCTTTGAGTGTGTAAACATTCATTTATTATCCTTATTAAATAAAGTTTGTCCTCTGAGATCCGTGAAGATTGAAGGTGCTCTCCTGCTAGTGTATTTTCAATACTCAAATATATTTTGTCTGTATTTGTTTTATTATCGACAAGTCTATCTTTAATTTGTTGAAATTTTTTTTTTACTGCAAAAAAGCGTGGGACATGAGTTCAATTTGTAATAGTATATTTTTTGCCCCTCTCTTAAGTGTAGTTGCATATACACACACAAAATTATTTACATCAACCATAATAATTTCGCTTTAAAACTATAAAAAATTACGATAAAAAATAAATTTTAAATATAATAATATTTTATTAAAACATTTTTATTTTTTATTAGTTTTAAAATTGTCTCACTCAAAATTCGTTTTAGGTCTCAATATATATTAGGCCGGCCCTCATCACAACAATCCTTCTGCAAGTATTTTTTAATATTACTTTTGACCAATTTTTGTGGGAAAGTAAACTTTCATTTCATATTCATAGAAAGACATTATTAGAAATTTTGTGATGATTTTCCTGTGGATTTTACAAATTTGTAGGAAACAAGTTTCCTATAATTTTTCCTATAAATTTTGTTCATAGGTAATACCTTCGTTGGTAATTTTTTTCTGCGAATTTTAAAATCCGCAGGAAATTTCCTCCAAATTTTCTTGGGAAAAATTTAAATTCGTAGGAAAATCCGTAAGGAATTAATGAATTTCTAGTAGTGAGAGGGGATCAGGCTATTCCATTTAGCACTTATTTTGTAATATTTCAAAGAACTTATATTTAAGACATCAATCTGTATTAACATAAACTATTACCATATAATAATAATAATGATGATGATGATGATGATGATTAAGGGAATTTATTTTTTAGAGAGTTATGCTGTGTAGTTTTGGACTTTGTAAAAATAAAAAAAAATAAAATAAAAAAGGTTGCTCCTTTGTAGTTATTAGTAGTTTTGTTGCTCCTTTGTAAAAGAAAAAATGTTAAAATAGAAGAAGCCATTCTCGTTGAATATAATTTAAATAAAAAAGGCTGACAGCACTTTATTAGCAGAAATTAACAAACATGGTTATAAGCAACTCCTGTAATGGACGTTATTGTTTTACTTTTGTATCGTATAGGTACAGCCGTAGAGCAACTTTTTACTAGTTTTGCAAAATTTTGTGCCCTACTCTTCTAGGCATATACAATCCAAACAAATCATATACTGGTACTAATATTTAAAAAATCCAGAGAACGCTCTGTTGCTTCAACAGAATTGACTTGACGAAGTAGAAATTCAATCCCATCAACCCATTTTTGCTTGTGGAGTATGCTCTTGCACTTAAATTCCAGGAGACCTTGTGCAGTTTTGAGGCCATAATACAGCTCTTTTGACTCTTCCCTTTCTTTTCTATATGGACATGCAGCATCTTTGTCACACACTCCATAAACCACACCTAGTACAATATGTGTAACATGGAATTAGAGATTAGTATCTGTTTGGTTGAGATTATTCTCAACGCAAACGTGAAAATAATACTTTTCGATGTAATTATTTTGAAAGCTATGTGAGAGAAATTTTCCCTCAACGTGATTTTGCCTTTATAAAATTTAAAACAATCGGACATTAACTAACTGCAATAATTGAGAACCAAAAGAGAGATTGAAAACTTCTAGATGCCAAAATCAAGGAAAAGAAAGGATTTTCATAAGAGTATTGCTATTTGATTCCAATGTATATGCTACGAAAACTGATGAAAATGTAGAGAAGTAGATAATCAACACTAATTGGCTCACCAAACATGGATAGTACAAAAGTCAGCAACAAATAAAAAATGTGGTAAGTGATGGTTGGTTCCCGAGCTTTGTACGAAGTTTGTTTCATACTATTAATCTTTTCCCTTTTCATAATGGCAATAGATAGTTCGAGAAATACGGGTTCAAGGCTGTCGAGTTTATAGTGTTAAAAACGCTTACATTTATTCTTTTTGGAGAAGGCTCCTCCAACGTGCTTGCTTTTGATCTTAATTTTGACCTAAAAAAATGAGATATATAAATCTAGTTTCTTATTATATGCATGCGTTAAAGAATCCTCCATCACATGAATATTTGTAAGGCCCAGATAGGTGTACCTGACATTTCTTGTTGAGGTAAACAGTGACATGTTTCCATCGTAATGCACCTGAAAAAAAGTACACCAACCATATAAATAATGATATGCAAAACTAATGTTGCGAATTCCTATTAATGGAGAAAGATGAGTCAATTAATTAAGCATGATCTTTAGCAATTACCTTTTTCTGTGAGCTGTAACAAATCTCCAACACATGGAGGATGACTTTCCCACATTTGACCCTCAAAAGCAGGAAGCCAATGTGTTTCTGTTATTCCCCTATCATAGGGACTTATTGATGCATTCTTCTTTGCTTGTTTAGGCAATCTTGCTCTCAGAGCTGCTTCTCCTCGCAAAGCTGATTTTGCAGGAAGAAAAAGAAAAAGAAGTAGCAGTGAATGGTCAATTAATAGCTTCAATAGCAATAACTACAATTCTATAACTACTATTCCAAACATCTTATAAGAAAAGAGATTGAGCTAAATGCGGATTTCTATTCTCCCCGTCCAAAATCTATCTCCATCCTCTCTTTATTTAAAATCAGTCGTTGGATTAATTTAAGGGTGAAGGAGAAGCAGTTAGATTAATCCAACTGCTGATATTTGGATGGAGGGGGATTTTGAATGGAGAAAATCCAAATTCGCCCTGTACCTGTTGCAGCTGCAGCGGTAAGAGTGATTAGATCTCCTGGGGTTTGAATATCAATAGCAGAACTGACAGTAGAAGCCACACGGTCACAATCAGCTCCAGCTAACTCTGCCATTTCAATGCAATAAGATGCTAAGAGTTGTGTGGCTGAAGCCATAGCAAGGTCCAATTTTGAATGAGAGCCATCACCACAAGGGTCCTCTGCCGCAGCCGCAGCAGCCAAGGCGGATGCTAGCCCAGCAATGGACAGGGCAGAATGCACACGTGCATTTTCTAGACGTGCCCGATCTTTCTTTTTTACAGTGATGTTTGTATTGCCATGCTGCTTCTGATGTAACCATTTTCCAATGGTCCCCATCCTTCTACTATTACCAGAAGGTATGATTTTGCCTGCCTGAAAAAGAGGAGCACAACACTTGTAGCTTGGGGAGAAATACATATTTAATTTTATGCGTTTTTGAATTTCAATTTATTAGTTTTTTTATTAACTTATTTTGTATTCAAAATAGCTTATGATTCCAAGGTTGTTTTTGAGAAACAACAATTTTTCCCACAATATAATCAAAACCGTATATGCTAGTGCATGTGTTTGGAATAATTTGCGTTCAAAATAACTTATAATTAAAAATTTTATGAAAGATCTTTTGGAAAACAAACAAACAAACCATTATTTACTAGAAATCAAGAAATTCTAACATGGTGATGGAGTACAAGATTACTGTTACTCAATACTGATTCAATCATTGATGTGCAAATAGGCATTGTGTGTGAGGGGAAGGGGAAAGCTTAAGGAGAATGCATGACTTACTGCTAATGGAGGTGCCAAAATAGCTTCTGGCAATGTGTCCGGATTCTTATCAAGCAAAGTTTGTTTTTGTTTCTCTAAAAGAGCCTTTGAAATTTCAGAAGCAGAGAGACTCCATGACCTGGATAAGAACTCCAAAGGCTCGTGCGGTGTTGGTGGCTCAGGTATTGCTGGCAAGGATGAGATCAGTTTGAGTTCATCATTTTCATGCACATTCTCTAACTCTAACCCGTACCATGAGCCATTTTTCCAAGGAGAAAAGAAACCACCTTCCATTTTCGCTTCCATCTGCCAATTTTGTCTGCTGACAAATTCTGAATGCTTGAATAACTTCAAATCCTTATATATATGATTTTGTCCAATAGCTGCTATGTTATAGGCATACAACACAGGACCCCAAGAAGCAGAAGGAAAAAAAGAAAGAAAAAAAGGGGTTAGTATTTAACAAATTATCTGATAGATTCAGGTTGACAGAAGCAAAAGTGAAGGCAATAGTTTGGTACGATTTAGTGTTTCTTATGGACTTCAAATACTGTGTGTATAGAGCAGCAACACCACATAAGTACTTCCAATATCATTTAAGAAAATAGATTTGGTAGTCGCTGCACCCAGTGGCGGATCTTGACCCAAAAATTTGGGGGAACCGGAATAAATTTTAATGCCTAATAATATATTATATTTCTAAAATTTATATAAACTCGAAGTTGATCAAAAAAATATTAAAAAAGAGTTTAAATGATATGCACCTACAGTGTAAAAATTTACACTGTGAATCAATCACCAATTATAATATATGTGACTTTTAAAATATATAAGATAAGAGTTAAATTTTTTATTGATATGATAACTTATAATTAATGTCTTTGTAAAAGGGTTTTACATTATTGGTGTATAATAATTAAACTCCTTAAAAAATGTTTGAATTATGTTATAGGTAAAAAATATATTTTAATTTTGTTTTGGAGAGCCTGTCATACTGAAGATCCGCCTCTGGTTGCACCCACGCATTCAATGAGATGCACGTTTTTAATCCATGCTCAAATGCATCCAATGATGCATCTCAGTGAATACGTGTACGCACAATGATGGCAGTAAATCTAAATCCTAACAAAACCGTGCCTAAACTTTCCAAAATCTCCACTCAATTGATCATATATAATAGGAGGAGAAATGAGAAAACTCAGTTAAGACTTCAGCAAAATCTAGCAAACTTCAAAGGCAGATTATTTAACCAAATTTTCACCACAAAATAAATCCATTGGATGTATAAACTAGTTGATGGTCTAAAAGAAGAAATGAATATACCCAATTAACTTCAAAAGCAGATTTATTCGATAAACAAATTTCTACATCAAAGAAAGAAAGATAGGGAGAAAGAAACCTGCTATAAAGAGCTTTCAACCTTGATCAAAGAGACCCTTATGACTAAGTCACCTGCTTTGCGACCACCTTCAGTCTCAAATATATAAGAGCGAGCAGAGCTTGGAAGTAGTGAGGCAAAATAGATTACACTAACACGAATCGAAGTCTTGTGCTCTGAACCACCACGAGTTCAGGTATCAACTAAGCTCCAAAAACTAAGTGTGCTGTAAATTTAAGAAAACATAATCCTGGAGAACCGCGTATTGGTACATGCAGAGCACTGTTGTCGATAACAGTAACATTTTGTGATAATTTTAAAAAGGTGATGTTAGAGTAAGAACTAATGGTAGTAGAAGAATATAGTTAGATGTGTTATTTTATTTTACTACTACTACGTGTTTAGCGCGGTGCATTATACGTACTTGGAAATTGGAATAAAGTGTGTTAGGTACTTCAGGACCACCAGCCCGTAGTCTGGACTCTGGACGGTGGGGGTCGGTTTTGTTTTCTTCCTTTACTAATTCGAAGCTTCCTTGTAAAATCTTTAATTAATGAGAGTTTGCTTTTTTAATGGAAAAAAAATTGCTTCAGCTAAAGAGTTTCTTTCTAATATTAAATTTTTATTTTTATTGACTAAATTTATTAGGGTAAGGATAGATGTTTCATCAATCAATCATCATAGACTCAAAGCATGATTTTCAGACTCAACGAGCATTTATAATATTTACAAATTACAAATAACCTTTCAATTGTTACGATTCAAATTCAGGCTAAGTTAATTGACGTATTCCGCTCTTACTATGTGTTATCTGTTGTTGCGGGTGTTCAAAGACTAATTTACAACTTGCAACTACAATTAAGGGGAAGAGGGGAAATCGATAGTTGTTTATTGCTAGCTAGAGAAATATCACAACGCAAAAATCTTTCTTTGTATTGAGATGATTTTTTTTTTTACAAACAAGATAGGCCTAATGGTGTGCTTAAAGTCTTTACAATGGTCTTTCACCAGTGCCTTGCAACATTGCAACACATGTTTGGTACCTTAAGCTGTTAAGCATATGGATTAATAAGGAAAGACAATAAGAGCACCAAAAAAAATAAGGAAAGACAATACAAAACGAGCAATGACCCAACAATTATTTGGCAGCGAGTTCTATCTCCGTTACACAGGAATGGCCACTAATTGGAACCACAATCGATAGGGGTAAGATTTCAATCAAAATTATCCAATGAACACTAATTGGAATTACTGATAAAGGTAGAAACCAAGCAAAAATAACTAAACATAAATGCCTCCAAGAGTTTCACAAAGGGTAAATTTTCAATTTGTTTCCTCAAATTATAACACTGTATCAACTTCATCCTTGATATTAATGAAATTCCAAAAATGTATTCGAAGTTGTTAAAAGTTAATCAATCCAATCCTTTCGTCAATAATATTAGGGACTAGATTGATTGAGGTTGGAGGACTAAATTGATTAACTTTTGATAACTTCGAGGATGTTTTTAAAATTTTGTTAATGTCAGATATGAAGTTGATATGATATAATTTTAGGGACCAAATTGGAGATTTAATTATTTAACAAACCTAGTAACATCGATACACTCGCGCGTCCAATATGATTTGGATAAAAAGAGCACGTGTTCGATCTGTTGCTAATAAGTAAAAATAACCATATTGGATAATATTATCAATTATGGTTTTTTTTTTTTTGACTAAGGTTATTTTTACTTATTATTGAGGCTATTGTTGACTTTCTCAATTTTTATGACAACCTTAAATAGATTTTTTTTTTTTTACCAAGCCTTACATAGATTTTAAAAAATAGGAGTAATTATATACATCACATCAGCCGTGGGAAATATTTACAAGTCTCAATTAAAAAAAATCACAATGAATAAATTCAAAGTAATATATATTACATTTTATTTTTTGCTAACACTAATTATGATGTTGTTTTTTTTTTTTAACCATGACATATGTACAAAGTATCCACCACTGTTAGTAATGACTAATCTTCGTTAGGGAACCTGTTGGACAAACAAGGTGAGTTCTCTCCTCCCAATCAAGTTTTCTCCATACATATGCAAGAGTCAGGATTCGAACCCCTAACCACTTGCTTAAGGTGTCCGACTCCCTTATCACTCGGACCAATCACATGTTAGTTATGAGGTTTTATTTTTATAAAATTATTACTTGTTTATATAATTCATGCAGCATATAACCCAAATTGTGTAATTAATTATCCATGCAGGCTCATGTCTAGCATAAAACTACTTAAGTAGTCGGCCACCTAAGATTAAAAAATATCTCTTATACTATTAATAAGTTTCACTTATCTACTTGTCAAAAAAAAAGTTTCACTTATCTAATTTAAGTTATAAATTTTATTTTGAAAGTTTTTTGTCAAGTATTTTGAGTTTCTTTTGCCACTTTAAAACAAATCTATTATAATACATTGTTATTAATTCTTAATTTTATCTCTAAATTATTACTATAGTTTTTTTAATCAATTAAACTCCTTTATAACTACATATATTAATTGCGTAAGGCCCGAAATTGGTCGACACGGCCTTGCATCCGTTTGAGCTATATATATGCATACCTTCATGCATGTGTGTTGTTAAAGTTAAGGGGACAAAGTGTACATTAATTTCCCAGCTGTCTTGTATTATTCAGAAACTTATCTAAACATTACCTGCGTCATGAAATAAAAAATACCAATATTAATTCAAGTGGGGGTAGCAAGTATACAAAAACTTTTATTCAGAAAAATAAAAAGCATTACTTCAAGCTACCTTTCATTACATTTTTTTCTCTTCCATAAAGCAAAATTATGCAAACATCACTATGAATTAGTTGTTTTCGCAACAACAACAGGCATTAGCTTTCAATGAGCCATTTAATAACTAAGTACATGTTTGGATTGTCGTTTGCAATCTCCTAAATACGTTTGCAGTGATATAATCGTTATTTTTTTATCATCTAACATAAAAACAAATTTTGTTACGATGGAAGAACGTGATTTTTCAACGAGGAAACAAACACACCCTAACAAGTAGTCATGTTAGGCGGTTGCTGAGCCATTTGTAGAACAAGAATGTGATTATAGAGGTTATCCTTCAAGCTCGCCGTATAATTCATGTGACAATATCAAGAACAATCGGATGTACGACATACATCTTAAAACCTAAATAACTGAAAATTACTTCTTACCTACCATACATTCATATTCAGCCAGAAATTTCGATGTCATATTTAAGGCATATACACCATAAGGCATCTCACTTCCTGTTCCTGATAGAATAAAAATGCTTTAAGTGGCCCCAAAATTTTTATGGCATGACTATGATGCGTTCCATTATTTCCATCACAATAAAGGAACTGACCACACCTTGAGGAATATATATATCTAAAATTGAAAACTAAATATCTTGTCAGATTGAATCCGCAGCATGACAGCATGCAAATCTAACTCAGGTGCAATTATTAGAAGATGAAATACTATTTGAATAATTTCGCATCCACAAATATTTTATAAACTCGAATAATTTACCAATTTGTCAAATACTGAGTGTAAAAACGTCAAAAAAAAAAATGTCAAAGTTACGTTTTTACATTCAGTATTTGTAAAACTATTTTTGATATTGTGCCAAGTTTGTAAAATTAGATTTGTGCAAGTAGTATTTAATTTGAAATCTTATTTGGCATAATCTATTTTCATAAAGTTTTAATTTAGTTCATCAACTATCAAATATTAATATCAACTTTGATATCATAATAGAAAAATATAAATTGCACATCCATATGAGGATTACGGTGCTCATTTGGTGGATGTGGATTTCTCACAACTTTCATTCGGATGGGATCAAATAGAAGTAGGGATGGTAATTTTATCCATGAATACTCGTGGATAAAATCCGCAACGGATATGGGATGGGTAGTTAAACGGGTGTCCGCAGGTAAAATAAATGGATAATTTCAATATCCGCTTATAAACGTGGCAGAACGGGTATCATACTATCCGTGCCTGCGGATACCCGCATCCGTTACTTAAATTACTATAATATCCTTTATTATATATATCTACTAACTGCTAAACCTAATTTCCTATCCTTCCTTACTAAAGCTAATATTAATGGTAAAATAAGTACCTACTAATATTAATTATATTAAGTTGAGTTTTTATTAAGTTAGGAGAAAACATAATCCAAGGATGTTTCAAGTGGATTCTAGCTTCTGTAACTTTTATTTTTGGAGAAAACAAATGTATTTGATTACTCTTGTTAGTATTTTGTAATTGGATAATGCTTTCGTAGTTTCGTAACATCTATTTGTATGAACATGGTTATTTTAATTAAAATTACGCATATTTCAGTAATTTTTCAAACAAAAAAACATTTTTTCCTGAAAAAAATAATCCGTGGATATGCGCAAACCCTCGAATATCTGGGAAACCCGCTGGATACCCACCCGCAAGATACTCCACGCGGGTAACGGGCGGGGACGGGCACAGATTTCACCCCGCGAGGGCGGGGGGAGTGCTACCCGTTGCCATCCCTAAATAAGAGGCTTTAACAGATCTATAATCAGTTCAATTGTAAATCCCAATCCCATCTCTTAACAGCATACCAGATTTTGAACTCACTTTCATTACATTTTACTCTTGGAATTCAATATTGTGCATCTACTCATATTACTGCTACATAATTTACTTTCCTAGATGGAATAAGAAAGATCCGGCTCCTGTGGACTTTTAGGGCCAGTTTGTTACAGATTATGAAAAAATGATTTCCATATAAGATAATTTAGAGATTAAATGAAAATCATTTTTTCATAATCGGTAACAAACATATTTTCTCTCTCCTCTAGAGAATCAGATTTTAGTGAGAAGCTAAATGGAATAGCTTCTCATTTTAGTCATAAAAATGATTTTTTTAAAAAAATCATTTCCTAAAAATTTTTAAACAAACACAATTAAAACCACTAAAAATGATTTTTAACTTAAAAAAATGATTTTTATGATCAAATAATCTAAAACAAACGCACTCTTAATTGGTAGCAATAATGATTTTATACACATCAATCAAGTTATCATATCATTAAAAATATGGATTTAATTGGTATAAATTGTCAGTGTAAAATTTTTTTTACACAGACAATCAATCAGAAATTACCATATAAGCTAAAATATTTGACTTTTATCTTAACTACCTTAAAAGTCACACACACCATGATTTCTGATTGGTTGTCAGTGTAAAAAACTTTACACTGACAGTGCATAGCAATTAAACTCTAAAAATATTTGACTTTTATCATAACTACTTTAAAAGTCATTTCTTATTAATTGATAGTATTAAAAACTTTACGACAATATATCTAAATTAAACTCACCATCTTTGGTAATTAGGATATGCTTATATTAACATATGGAAAATATTTATCTCACCCTTTTTTTTATCACACCTCTCTTTACACCTAATCATCTATCTAGTGATGTTTCGAAAGCAAAAAACTTATTAAGTTAAAAGTAAATTGAAATCTCATTGGATTATAACTAAACATGAGTGGATATTAATACACACTTATTTGTTCACTTTACACTCAAACTTACTATAGAGGAACTTTTTTCTAAAATATAAAAAAAAAATAGGAAAAAAAATGGTGTGAAAAAATCACTGTCCTTAATTTACTTACAAACCATTTTTGCATAAAGGACCTGTTTGAATTGACTTATAAATAGCTTATTTGGACTTATCTACTGACATAAACGCTTGTCAGAGTGTTTGGGAAAACTTATAGAAACAGCTTATGACATATCCATAAGCTATTTTCAGCTTATTTTGATAAGCTCTCCAGGATAGCTTATGAAAAACAACTTATAGCTTATATGAAAACAGTTTGACTATATTTTCTCTTTGATTATAAAAATAGCTTATACATAAACTTTTATATGATAAGTGTTTATCCTATAAACACTTAATTAAACCGTTTACCCAAACAGGCCCAAAATGTACATTGTAAATATAAATACTTTGAGGAGGCATTTGATAGGAAGATTTTTTATTGTTCATGAGAATCATCAATCTCAGGAATGTTAAAATTGTGTTCGGTAGGAAATATTCCTGGAAATGTTATTCAGAATTTTTTATTCCCACGTTTGATTCACCACACATTTCCTGGGAAATATGAGTTTTGTTCTCAAAAATATCCCTTCAGTCTCAACTTCCCTTAGCAGAGCAACCTTGCAACTGCAACACCTCCACTTGCTAGCAATGTGATTCAGAAAGTTTTTTTTATGGCAAAATTCATTCAATTACCAGGTAATGTAAAGCTCCAAACACAAATTTGACAAAACAGTAGGGGGAAAAAAAGATTAATCAAGCAAATAAATAATACCAGAACAGAAAAGTTTCAGAACTCTACTAAGCAAATAAACTAGAAACTCAGAGCTTTCCTGCCCCACCACCAAGTTTGGGACCTTTTGGTCCTGCACCCTTTGGAACATTGCCTTTGCCTTGTGATTTTTGGAGCATATCCTTTCACAATAGGAAAAGGCAAAGGGAGGGGTGAAGAGAGGAAGACACACAAGAGAGGGGAAGAGTCAGCAAAGAGTTCAAAAGGCAAAGGCAACAAAGAAAGTTTTAGGGACATAATTGTCTTTTTTACTAATGAAAACTTTACCAACAACCCATAAAATAGGATTCCCATCCCTCCCCATGGGAATATTTTTGGGGGAAAATAGACAAGAAACATTCCTTTCCCAGGGAATGTTTTTTTGAAAATGACATACCAAACATGGGAATATAGGATTCCCAACTTAAGATTCCTGGGAAATTAAAAACAACCCCCCCCTCGCCCGAAAGTAAACATCACATAAGAATTACACACCTTTTTGTATAGAAACAACACATTTGATCCCCACATTATGGACCACACAATTTCTCCTAATAGGGAGCGTTAAGGTTAGCAATACCACAAATTGATATAGGAGAGGAAATTATCCAACCGAGGCACGATTAACCTCTTCTTCTAATGAAGTAATTGATCTACTTCGTGCCACCGACAGTGTCTACCAGATTCACAAATATCAACTGCAGACAAAATTAACTTGTCATGATCTATGCCACCTCCCTAAACCCTCACCAACACGAATTCTATCCCCACGGCTGACACAGAACTTGAACTCTTGTGATGAATCGCCCTCCTGGAGCTCTTTTGAGATTGGAGCTTGGAAAACAAGCACAACTGTTGATCCCATGTTGAAAGCAGCTAGCTGGGGATAAGATAAAACAATGAACTACATTATGCCATATCTATTTGGTAGCTCACAAGTTGTTTAAGTGCCATAAACAAAAAGGAACTGAAATTTTGTGCATATATTTTTTTTTCTGTGCAGCAAATTCACGCTTTTTGAAGTATGGATTATTTTGTGACACCCATCTTTTGTTTTCAAGGTACAATGCCGAGAGTGAATTGTCAAGCATTTCATTGGCATTAGTTTTTTTTTTTAAAATATTGGTTATGAAATTAGTATTAATGAATGTTTAACAACTTACCCTGGGTTCCATACCCGTGAGGATACCATAGAAATTCCCTTAAAGTATCCTAATTCAATTATGATCCTCTTCGATAGTCATATACATTTTGTAGTTTTGCTTTTGTTTTAATTTGTAACAGTGAATCAAGCACAGAAATTCTAGGAGACAATTAAATCACACTTCTAACCTCATCCCCTTTCTTGAGCATTCTACCAACACCTTCACATTCATAAACCCGTTCTTCGGGAGGCTCTGAATGTAGCAACTTCTTCCTTGGTTTGTTGGTCTGAAGTTCGGGCTCGATGAAAAGCTGCCATGTTAAGAGTTTAAACTGAAGACGTTAATGAAAAACTCATCAATGACAGGAATTAGCAACTATAAATACAAATAAGTCATCCCTGCCATTGGGTTAAAGTCTGCTGGCTTTTATGTTTCAATAAAGGTATCATTATCTTTAAAATGGAAACTTACTGTTGATCCTTGCAAGCTGATATAGACAGGCATAAATGCATGTTTGGTGAACTATTTGGGAAAGAGTAGGATTTGCAAAACTAACAACTATTTTAACCTTTTCCCAGGGTGCTAACCCTTTCCAATATATCCCAGGTAATGGACTTATGGGAAGTTGCTCATGTTTTACTAGAATGTTTAAGAGTTGTATTAGTACATCCTTAAGGAGTTATGGAGTATAGACAAACCTCAATTGACCCGATATTAGTGGCGCCAATTGCGGCAAGTGCCATAAACCCTTCCTGCCATAGACCTTCAAGAACAACCTGAAAATTTTATAGAGTGAGTCAATATCACTGTGTCAGTATGTGATCATAAATTGAAGACTGAAATAAGTTGATCAGGGTCATGAATCAAATCAATTGAGAATTGCAAAAGTAAATAACATCCAAGGCAAAATAAAGGCTTTAGTTATAAAAGACCATTGTGATGAACTTATTTTAAAACAAGGACCAGTTAGCTACTTGAGCGGCTCGTTATAAAGTGGTGAACAATTAACCACCTTATAACAGGATTCCATACTTGGTTAATAGGTTCTTCTTCATATATATGTTCATCCACTGGTACTTAACAGTAAAAGGGTGGCCCAGTGCACGAGGCTCCCACTTGGTGGGGTCTGGGGAGGGTAGATGTGTGCAGCCCCCACAAGCGGAGAGTCTATTTCCAGAATTTGAACTCGTGACCTTCAGACCACAAGCCAACAACCTTATCATTGCGCCAAGTCTTTTATGTAAAGTTATAGATCAACGTGCCACTTTGGCACAGCCCAAGTGGTGAAAATGGGGTGGAATTAAGGTACAAGACTTTGGTTCAATTTCTATGTATATAGCCCAAAATCAATATTTAGAGATCAAAACAAAAAATTGAGGCCTTGAAAGGAAAGCTAATAGAAGATAGGCACAATACACTGTCATTGCCCATGGCAATCAGATATAAATTACCCTCTCGTTCTCAATATAGAGGTTTCTAATCGTTCTTGTTGCACGTTCATTCAAGGGATAAAGACGGCCTGCAATAAACAGAGGAGTTTATTATGACTGAGTAATGAATTAGTTTTTCTTCAACTCAAGGACTAACAAAGATACGCAATATCAATTATCAAATACTATGAACAAAAATGGAAAGGAATTTTCACCCCGCATTCTATCTGGAAGGGGTTTCTGTTATGACTAAAGCCTATCACAAAAGTCTAACCTATTGGCCGAGAGAACCTCATGGCTTAACTACCATGTTGAGCCTCTATCTTTGCTCAATGTGGGACATAACAGTTTCTACATAACAATAAATCCAAGGGCTTAAGTGATAAACTTATACACACAACAAGTCAAAACATATTAACAAGAGTTGTTTTTCTCAATTTGTTAGACTGTTAAGGTTTGCATAAGATGATTTACCAGAAAAATGCCTGCGGACAAGAATGTTCCAGTCAGCTGGGGAATGTATCCGATGGTAATCTCCAGGCTTTAGGTAAACCACACAGTAAAAAAGGCCTCTCTGCGGGCTGCAGTGAAATATTTTTAAGTATGGACATTCAGTTTCTATAGCAATAAAAAATATAGCAGATACATTGGTTTTGGTGAGCCAGAGGTCAATGCATTATGCAACACAATCATATGCATTTGAGGTGAAAAGTTACAATTTCGGTAACAAACCTAAGACATAATGATATAATACAGCCTTCTGAACTTTGCAAGCAATACAAGTGTTAAAATACAAAATTTGCATGTTATGTAGTTCAAACTACTATTAGGTTCCCTTTATAATTGTAAAATGATAATAACTAATAAGAACCATACAGAAAGAGAAGCAGGGCTCGTTTGTTGAAAAGATTTGACTTTTGCTACTGCTCCATAATATCTGATATATCCCCTATATTAAAGTGTACAAGATTCTGATGCCTTATCAAGCAGCCAAGTCAAGTGAGAAGCAATGAAGCATTCCCAAGAAAATCAGACAGCTTGAAATGAAGAAAGTTTCTTTTATGCATGTCTTCACTGGGTACCCAAATTTAACGAGCACCTTCAAATTCTTTATGACAGAAAAAGATTTGTTATTGTTAAGTAAAAGGAAATTTTTCATTTTAAAGGTTTTACAGCACCCTCAGGCCCTTTATCCTATTTAGTCAAGAGAAATGCTAGCAACACACTTTCTAACACTTTCTTTCCAACATACTCTCTAGTCTCTCCTCTTGGTTGAAATTTATGTAGGTCCTACAAAATTCAAGTGGGACCCACATGAATTAGTGGAACTCATTTACAAAATAGTGGGACCCATTTGAATTTTAACCAATAGAAGATAGTGTGTTAGAAAGAGAGTGTTATAGAGTGTGTTGGTAACACTCCTCATTTAGTCAAACTGTCCTGATTCTATTACAGCTAGAATGCCAAATCATAAGTTATTATTATTTGAAGCCATTTTTATGGTGGAAACTGGAACCAGTTTAAACCATTCTAAACCTACCTGAAATACTCTAGTAAACCATTCTAAAACTACCTGAAATACTTGAATGATAGTTAAAAATATCGGTTATCAGATAAATTATCAATCTTATTTGCTTCAACAACCGGATCCTATTTACATACAAATGCTTACAACCAGATGAAGTTAGAGATTGGTGGAAGAAGGCAATTAGAAATACAACATCAAATTACCATGATAATGTAGGGTCCCAAACTTTTGGAGAAGCTAATGAAACTCTCCACCATGATTTGTTGCTCTTTTCAGTAGTTGTTACTGATTCACTATGATCCTCTTGCACATTACCGTCAGCTGTTGTTGGAAGGGAAGGGCTTGCACCAAGAAGAGAAAACGCAGAATATGAAAACCCTTTAACTTGTTCAATCATTGCCCCAGCTCCATTTAACTCGCCAAATCTTAAAACTGTACCGTCCACAGGACTAACCTGAGGAAAATAAATATGGTCAAACAGGTTATGTATCAACTGAAAATGGTACAAACAAAGATGTTTGAGATTTCCAAACAGTTGTTACCAGTTACCAGACATTGTGGATCAGCATCGATAGGCCGGGAACCTTCTTTCAAAGTGCGAACAAAAAATTCCCTTAAAGAAGCATACTTGTCTAGAGGTAAAGCAGCTTCCTCTAAATCTGAGATGTCGACAGAAATTAGGATAATATTTATGCAAATTCTATATCATAGTTTATCATGAACAAATTCTGTCAGTTAAGTGACATGATGGCTATAGTAGCATATTACAATGAAACAGAGAAAATATTAACTAAAAAAAATGGAAGGGAAAAACAATCATACTTGAATGGAATGCCCGAGCCCAAGCTCTATAGACATGTGGCCTTAACCACACAGGAATTTCCTGAAATTTTTTCCTGAATGGGTAAAATATATAATATAATATGCAGAATACACAAGACTAGACAACATGGCAACCATAAATCATTTCCAATTTAAGAGAGTCAGGCTTCAATTGATAAAAGGAGATGGAAAAATATCATAGTAAAAATATACTTAAAACTTAAAAGTCTTCAAAACATATGCTGCACTTTTTTATCTTCTCGTACTTTTTTTTTTTCCTGATTAGGAATGCTGGTCTGCTTGTCATCCTTTATTATTTAACTTCCCTCTGCTTCTAATCTCGGAATATTGTTCTCTTCTCTGTATTCTTACCAGCAGTAGCAATGAGGCGGGGGGTGGGGGGGGGGACAAAATCAAAAAAATAAAAAACAAAATTACAGGACTTCTTACCATGCTTGTCAAGTATCCCCAACATCTAGAAATTGAACGCAGAGGTAGTAATCTCAAAAATGTAGCCTAGTGTTGACAAGGCCATAACACGTTTCAGACTTAAAACTGAATAATGCAATGATACACACACACACACGCACACACACAACAATTTAACTGTTTTTTTTTCCTTTTATGCATGAGGGATAATTGAGGGGAGGGGGTAAATGTAAAAATCATACCTTTTGATCCGGTTGGAACTCCGACTCAATTCCTTTCTCCCGCATCTCCTCAGTCTGCCACAAGGGAAACCAAAAATATTTCATAGATGAGAGTAACTAAGCTACAAATTCAATTGAGAAGACAGATAACATAAACAGTAAATCCAATAAATGACGTGAAACATGTGAAAAAACTCCAGTTTCATGTTTGAAAACAGAGTTTAACATGTGGCACAAACAGAAGGTCTCACACAGGACCAGTAGTAATCTCTACCATCCAGCAATAAAGATGCAACTACTCTTCTATCTTGAATGTTAAAAAACATTTTTGTTTTTTAACTTTTTTTTCTTTATTTGCTCTGCTTTCGTAGTGTCCCCAAATAACAAAAATGAAGAGTCAGGCATGAATTGCCTAATAACAATATCAATGATCAATCGCTCACAACAACTTGATAAACCAAAAATTAAACCTCGAGTATCTTGCCTAATCAATTTAGTGCGGATTATGAGTTATGAAAAGTGGACCTTTTTGTCTCGATACATTCGACGAGCATGGAGAACACCAAGCATAAGTATGGTAGCTACCGTTGCGCCAGGTAGAAGAAAAGAATCCCCTGCACACGCTCACAGCAGCAGCAATAAGCTCAAAGCTTCTAAACACGGAGATTATGGCAATCACAGCACAACATTGTTTTCAAAAACTTACTCATGTAAGTGGAGAACCAACTGACCTTGAGAATTTCCATTTCCGCCATTGACAGAAGCTCGAGCATGAGCGGTTTGAAACTTTTTGGTGAAGTGGTTGAAGGAGCGAGCCTGGTTAAGGAAGCGAGTATGCTGAGGGAGTATAGGGAGCCTGTGCGAAGCCCTATATTTCATTTTTGCTCAGAGTAGAAAGAGTAATTGCTTTAACAATTAACGAGAAGTGCGGTGCGTTGAGATTTGAGATGAGTTGTTTTGTGTTTGATTCAATCACGGAAAAACACCGCTACGTAACTTGCGGCGCTAGCAGCAGCTGCAGCACTTCTCTATGCGGTCATTCGGTCGAGCCCAGGGGCATGCTTAACTACGCCCTTGCGTAGTTGAGTTAGTGGGTTAATGAGGTTTAAAATCGTTAATAATGGCGTGTTGGAGTTAGTTAATCAGTATATTTGTAGTAGATGGTTAATTGACAACTTGATTAATAATGTGTCAAAACCTTGATTAATAATAGGAATGACAATTTGTATTTGTGTCTAGGAATCCTTGTCAGGACGGTCCCGAATGGGTCCCGCGGACAAGGAATTTTTCTCTGTGGGGATGGGGACGATGGAGAAAATTCTCCCAAAGGAATTTCAGGCGTACAAATAATATTACTAGCGTAGAAAGACTTCAATTAGTCCATATTTCTATCAAATACAAGAGTGCGTGTCGTTTCTGTTTTACGCAAACGACGGGAAAGTTGAGGAACGTTCTAAACACTTGAGTGTGTTTGGATAAAACATTTTTATGGAGCCATGTATTTTTTTTTAAGATTTAACTAATGTTTTGATCCATGTTGATTTTTAGTTGATTTGTATATTTAAAAAGTTCGAAAATCGAACCCCACATGTGTAAACATTTGTAAATTCGTCCGGATGTAACAAATTAGTCTTTATATGTGATATACATTTTTGATTTGATTATTATACCTAACAAGTTTTTAAAATGGTCTCTACATGTGCAAACAATAATAATTTCGTTTCTATCGTATGTTAAGTTTCGAATGACATGGATGTTTATGTTGAGTCTCCAAATGTCTAACGTGCATTTACCATAGTTTTGATGAGAGTAAAACAGTTATTCAATGATTTAATTGAACCCGTCTATGGTATTTAACTCGTCTACTTAGTATGCAGATTAAAACATTAAGTGTCTATATGAACTGTTCACTCGTCTGAACTTGGATAAGTTCACCCGTCTGAACTAACTGAAATTAGGGATGACAATGGATAGGGTCTGGGTAGGGTACTATAGTACCCGTCCCCATACCCGTGTTTGAAAAAAATACTCGTACCCGGACCCGTACCCGCGTGGGTAGCAACTTATATACCCTTACCCGTATCCTCTGATTACCTAAGTACCCATACCCGCACCCATTACCCACACTTTAACTAAGAAAAAAGGAAAAAATAAAATAAAGAACATCAGCGGCTGCTGTTAGTGCTTAGGATAGTAGGTGATTAAGTCTGAAAAGGAAAAATAGTTAAGAAACCGTAGGTTACATTAACTTAATTTTTAAAATTTGATATATAATTATAATTATATGTATTAATATAAATAAATATATATATATATATATATATATATATATATATATATATGCGGGTGCGGGGCGGGGTGGGTACTACAGTACCCGTACCCTCATCCATACCCTCTCTTGTTTGCGGGTAATTACCCAGAACCGCACCCGTACCCACAAAGCGGGTATTTACCCTACCCATCATGGGTATTTTTTGCGGGTACCCAGCGGGTAGGGTCCAAATTGCCATCCCTAACTTAAGTTCACACGTCTGAACTAACTAAAGTTCACTCGTCTAAACTAGCCAAGGTTCACTCGTCTGAACTAAGGAAAGTTCAATCCATCTAATGAAGTCTACAACCGTCTGATCAAAGGAAGACTCACCGGCCTAAAAGACTATGCAACTGACGTCATCTCTTTATTAAAGAGTCAACCCGTCTAATGAAGTTACTCACCCGTCTGGTGACTAACGTTAAAGAATACATTGGATGAAAGCTGTCTCGTCTCTGATAAGGAATTTCAACAAAGTGTTTTACCTAAACACAACTGCATCTTACACCAAAAGGGAAAGTCTTCTCGTTGCAAACAAAAAGCACGTATACAGACCTGCTGATACCAAAGGTGTATCAGAAGTCTTTATCACTCTGATGAAAGAGAACAAGCGAAGTTCCTTATGCTTTAATTGCTGACAAGAACGACTCTATTGCATTTATTGAAGATCTGCAAAAGGCCAAGCTTTCAAACATTGTGTCTAACGGCTTTAAAACCTTGAAGCCTATTTAATGAAGAAGACTTTGAAGATTCAAGTAGAGAAAAGAACGAACAAAGCAATCAAGAGCATTTACTCTGTGCATTTATATCTTCATTCTTTCATTATTTATTCTTCAATCATTTGAAGTTATTACGCAATCTTTTAGAACTTCACATTTAATACACTCGTCTGAGTGCTTGTGAAAGACTTGCAAATTGTAATTTATTTTACAACTTCTCTCAAACAAACCTGTATGGAGCCTGAAGAGGCTAGGTGTGCAAACAATACTTGTCTAGAGCCTAGAGAGGCTAGGTGTGCAAACAATACTCGTCTGGAGCCTGAAGAGGCTAGGTGTGAAAATAATACTTTTCTGTCCGGTAACCTAAATCAGTTATAGTGAGAAAACTTGATGCTGTCAAGGACTGGACGTAGCCTCATTGTTAAGGGGTGAACCAGGATAAAACCTGCTGAGTGATCTCTCTTTCCCTTAACTCTTTAGTTTGATTATTTATCTTAACTATCATCTAACTAAGGGGGTTTATAATTGTGTTTATCAAACCTTTTTTCATCTTGCATGATTGTGTATTTTCTGTGAAAACCTTCATACGAGTTATTAGTCTGATTGACATGTCTAAGTTTACTTGTCTATTATCACTCGTCTGTGCTTGCAAAAAAGTTTCTAAATTTCGCATAAATTTGTTAAACACCATTTAACCCCCTTCTAGTATTTGCATCTGTCTATTTCAGTTTATGGTGTAAAAACGTCCGTTTCTCTTCAATCTTTAGGAAGATAAACAAAAGCAAAAACGTGAAAGCAAAAACGTGAGTGAGCCAAACCATGATTGAGGGAGAAAAATAATGGAGAATGCACTATATTTGATCTACGTACCACCATAAATCATAGACACCATATTCCTCGCAAAAACATAATTCGACACGCACTGAAATACAATTTAAACGAATTTAATTTTAAAACTTCTTTTGGTAGTGGCAATAGTCACAAGTGTTCTTAATAATATTCTATAATTAATGTATGAATATTTTGAAAAGAATCTAAGTTTTAGATATAGTTTAATACTTTTAATAGGTATTAATTTCTTTTGTTAGAAATTCTTTTACTACTTTCAATTATGTAAAACAATATATGACGATTAGCATAAGAATGTTCACCAACACTTACAAATTTTTCAAAGATTAATGCAATACTTTTACATTTCATTATCGTATAAAGTTCAAATTTTTGGAATTCATATAAAAAATAATTTCGTATTCTGAAAGTTGTTTAAGTGAGTTCTCAATACAAGAAGATATACTACATATAAAATAACCAATACGAAAAGGGTTTGAACTCCTTGACAGACGAAAGAGACAAAATTATTATTGATTGTACATATAGGAATCGATTTAATTTTTTTTAGGTATAGAGATGAAATAAAAAATATGTATCACGTATAAAAATCAATTTGCTGATGACAGATGCAAATTTACTAAGATTTGCATATCTATAGACCGATTTCCAATTTTTTTAAGTATGATGACTGAATTAAAAATTCGCGTTAGAATTAAAACATTAATTATTATTTTTTAGAGGATTTAAAATGACTTCTCTTAAAATACTTTGTTTGAATCGAATAGTACAAAAAATAGACTAAAATTTTGAGATCAAATTAAAGTTGAACAGATGTCAAAATCGGAGTTTTGAACGTATTGATACATAATTGTGAATATATTTTTTGATCCGTGTAATTGTGTGTTGAGAATCGGAGATCCTGTTTATATCTCACATATCTTCATATTATGGTATGATATTGTCCATTTTGGGCTTACACCCTCATGGATTTGCTTTTGGACACAACCCAAAAGGCCTCATACCAATGGAGACATTTTCCGTGCTTATAAATCTAAATATCTTCCCTTGTTTGAACAATGTGAGACTTATTTGTACCTTAACAATCCTCCTCTCAAACAAAGGATCATGGTTCATCCCCCATCCAGCGTGGAAGCTTTCGAGTATTTAACCTGATTATACCAACAACTATTCTCATACTCGTCCAAGTCGTTTATTCCAATAGCTCTGATACCACTTGTTGGGAATCGGGGATCCCGTTTATACCTCATATGTCTCTATATCATGGTATGATATTGTCCACTTTGGGCTTACACCCTCATGGATTTGCTTTTGGATATTACCCAAAAGGTCTCATACCAATGGAGACATTTCCCGTGCTTATAAACCCAAATCCTTGTTTGAAGAATATGGGACTTGTTTGTACCTCAATAATCCCCCCTCAAATAAAAGATCATGGTTCATCCCCCATCCAATGCGGAAGCCTTTGAGTATTTAGCATGTTTATACCAACAGCTATTCCCATACTCGTCCAAGCCGTTTATACCAACGGCTCTGATATCACTGAAAGGAACCGGGATCTCGTTTATACCGTACATGTCTCCACACCATGATATGATATTATTCACTTTGGGCTTATACCCTCATGGATTTGCTTTTGGATACCACCCAAAAGGCCTCATACCAATTGAGATATTTTTCATGCTTATAAACCTAAGTACCTTCCCTTGTTTGAACAATGTGGGACTTGTTTGTACCTCAACAATGTGAATAGAGTAAAGATTCAAATTAGTTCTTGATAAAAAAATATGATGATATTTTGATCCCTGATAAATGAAAAATATCAATTTGGTCCTTAAGAATGTAAAATGTGGATCAAATTAATCATTTTTAAGGTAATTTTTAGGAATATTTTAGTCTCCATCAGAAATTATTTTTACTCTTATTTTATATTTTTGAGAACCAAATTTATATTTTTTTATTTTTTAGGAACCAAAATATTATTGTGATTTTTTGTTGAGTATCAATTTGAGTCTTTACTATTTGACGTTCAAATATAACATATACATATTGTTAGATCTAACCTATTAAAAATAACATTTGAATCTCAGTCAAGATGTTTCAACTTTCAACTATTTTCCTCTTTTATAATAAGAAAAAATTTTCAAGTTTTTTTCGTAAAATTATAAGCCTGTGAAAATAGCCTTTATTTTTCAGTTTTCCTCTAAGTAAAATGGTAAGAAGTAAGAACATTTTTTGGCGCATGGACCATGGTCGTACAAAAGTTTTTTCAAGAGTTGCTTAATACGTTGTTAAAGTTAGGCGGCCTTTGATATAAGTTTTGTTTTAGGTTCCTTTTCCGTACTTTCAATAATTTTGGAATAAAAATTATATTGTCTAAGTAGAATATATCACTTTAATTAATTGATCATATTAGTGAATTAAGTCAAATGATTTTCACCATCTGATTGGATCACCTAGACAGGATAAAGTTGTCCTTGGGATATCGGAGAATCCACTTTTATTTTAATATTATCGGAAATATGAGCACGAGAATAAAAGTTTTTAATGTTTGGTACAAAATTTAAAAAAGTATTCACAAACATAAAAGATGTTCAGGAATACTATTAGTAAATGAAAGTGAAAAACTTTATTCCCAAGTGTGGAGGTTGGAAAGAAATATTTCGAGAATGAGATTCCCTCGAATATGAAGTTTTCCTGATAATAAAATATTTTATGAACCAAACGTCACCTTAACATAAAGATAAGTTCATAGTGAATTGCATAATTAGAGCAATATGGGGTGAATATCACATATAAGGATGATTGCTTCTATAAGTAATCAGTTCTTATATAAGGATCACCAATGAAAAAAAAAAAGAATAAAGATATTTAACGGCACAATCACAAATAAATTCATATTTTAAATAAAAATAAAAATAAAAATAAATATAAATAAAAATATGATGTAACTTGTGAAACTCATTTAACACACTTATAAGAGTTGCACCTTTATTAGAAAGGAAAAAAAAAAAAGAGTTGCACCATTATTAGAGCATATGCTATTTATTATTATTATTTTTTGAAGAAAGATGCTATTTTTTTATTTATAAATAGAAGTATTATGAAATCAAACTTCCCCGCTAATTAAACCTGCTAACAAATCCCCGTTCGTATAGTAAGCTAACTCCTAACTACAGAGCCCGCTCCAAGTCCAACGTAACAGACGCTCCTATAAGTATCACTCACTCCGGGTGGCGCGGATAGCAATTTTTGTTGAATTTTGAAACCAGCCGATGGAAGACGACGGTGGAGAGAGTTCGAGCTTTGTTATCGCTATAATCGAAAATAGAGCCAAAGAGGTTCCGTTCTTCGATTCTTCCTCAAACATTCTTCCATTTTCCATGTGAATGTGATAAAGGAAAAAATTCATCTTCATGTCTTCGTTTACTCTCCAGTTCCTTTTCATTTTACTTTCGCTTCAAGTTTTCTATTCCATCTAGCGAACTATCAACACCTTTCTCCTAATCGTTTACTTTTTGGTTTTCAAATCTTTATATGTCTACTATTTGAACGTTCGAAATTTCTGTAACTTGAAGGATTATGCTGCGGTTTTAAACTTTCTTATTGATCCAGATCTATACGTGGTAGGAATTTAAATAAAGCAATAGTTAGTATTATGATATGTGAAATTAATAACTTGATTGAATTGGAGAATATACAAGAGTATTTAAAGAAGGTGTTGAAGCTAACAAACACCAACCAAGCTAACAAAGCAATTAACAACTCCTAACTGCTTCTGTTACAGATTAACTAACTCTATCTTTAACAGAAAACTAACTAAACTATCACTAACAAACTAACACTAATATACTGATTGTACAACTAATTTATAACCTGTATAACATGCCTATACAGCTAACAATTATATGGAATCAGTATATTAGAGTAGAGAAATAACAACTAACAGCCCCCCTCAAGCTGGATCATATAGATTCTTCATGTTCAGCTTGGACAAAATCAGTAGAAAAGAAGTAGATGGAAGAGGCTTGGTAAAGATGTTGGCTAGTTGGGATGCTGAAGGAACAGGCAGCAACAAAATTGTTTTGTCTTGAACCTTATCTCTCACAAGATGACAATCAATCTCTATATGTTTTGTCCTTTCGTGAAAGGTTGGATTATGTGCTATTTGGATAGCTGAACTGCTATCACAGTAAATAGGAACAGAACCTGTAGCAGGCTGATGTAAGTCTTGCAGCAAATATAGAATCCATTGAATTTCACAAGTAGTGACAGCTAATGCTCTATATTCAGCTTCACTTGAAGATCTTGAGATGGTGGATTGCTTCTTAGACTTCCATGAGATGAGGGCTGAACCTAGAAAAACAGAAAATCCATTAGTGGATTTCCTGGAATCAGGACACACTGCCCAATCACTGTCACTAAAGGCCTGAAGCTTGCAATCTGAATTAGAAGGAAAGAAAAGACCATGGCCAGGTGCTCCTTTCAAGTACTGAAGAACTCTACTGGCAGCAGCTTGGTGAGAAGTCATGGGATTAGAAACAAATTGGCTTAGTTTATTTACTGCAAAATTGAGGTCTGGCCGTGTATTTGTAAGGTAGAGAAGTCTGCCAAGTAACCTTCTATATGCTAGTGGATCTGAATGAGGATGGCCATCATCTTTTGTTAGCTTAATGATATTAAGCATAGGTGTAGATGCTGGCTTGCAGGCTAGTAACCCTGCATCATCAAGTAACTCAAGGGCATACTTCCTCTGGTTGAGAATAATGCCAGTGTTGGATCGAGCCACCTCCAGGCCAAGGAAGAATTGGAGAGGACCAAGATCCTTGATCTTGAATTGAGTATCAAGAAAAGATTTAACAGTTTGAATTTCTTCACGATCATTTCCTGTTAGAACGACATCATCAACATAAACAAGAAGAATAGTGATATGGGAATCAGTGTGCTTAACAAATAGAGAATAATCTAATTTAGACTGAAAATAGCCTAGAGATATTAGTGAAGAAGTCAATTTAAAGTTCCATTGTCTACTAGCCTGTTTGAGGCCATAAATAGACTTTAAAAGTTTACAAACTTGATTAGGTTTGGTTGGTTGAAAGCCTTGAGGAAGACTCATATAAACCTCTTCACTAAGATCCCCATGAAGAAAAGCATTGTCTACATCTAATTGATGTAAAAACCATCCGTTGGCTGCAGCCAAAGCTAGAACAAGGCGAAAAAAAGTAATTTTAATCACAGGGGAAAAAGTTTCAAAATAGTCTACTCTCTCGAGTTGATTATATCCTTTAGCCACAAGCCTGGCTTTATATCTCTCGATGCTGCCATCCTGTTTGTATTTGACCTTGTAAACCCATTTACAACCAATAGGTTCTTTGCCTAAAGGCAGATCAGTGACTGTCCAAGTGTGATTGAGTTCCAAGGCAACAATTTCCTGATCCATAGCCTTTTTCCAGCATGCATGTTGAGCAGCTTGTTTATAAGTTTTTGGCTCCATGGAAGCGGTGATAGATAATGCAAAACATTTATCAGTAGAAGAAAGTTTATCATAAGCAACATAGTTAAAAATAGGATACAGAACACCTGAAGAAGAAGCAGGGTTAGTATGAGAGTGTACAACATTACAGTGATAGTCTGTGAGGTAATGAGGCGTTTGTTTGGTCCTGATGGATGATCTGATAGGCATAGGTAAAAGAGAAACAGGGGGGTAGGATCATGTTTGTTAGTGCTAGTTGCTGGAACAGTATTATCTGTTATAGCAATAGCTGTATTATCTGCTGCATCAGTATCAAGTACTGAAGGGGGATGTGAATCAAAATGAAAATCAGCATGTGCAGTGGGATGAGGTAAACACAAACTGGATAAGGAAGATTCAGTGGATCCAATGGATGAAGGAAAAGGAAAGATAGTTTCATAGAAGACAACATTTCGAGAAAGGAAAATTTCTCTAGTATGAAGATCAAACAACAAATATCCTTTAGTACCTTCTTTAGAACCAAGATAGATGCATTTCCTGGCTCGAGAATCAAACTTAGATCTCTTAGCAGATATAGTGGAGGCATAGCATAGAGTACCAAAAACTCGAAGAGAGAAAATATCAGGGAGTTTGTTATGCAAGAGAAACCATGGTGAATTATTATCTAAGTAAGAAGAAGGCAACAAGTTTATGATGTGCACAGCATGAGAAACAGCATGAGACCAGAAATGAATTGGTAAATTAGCTTGAAATAAGAGAGATCTAGCAATATTCAAAATATGTTGGTGTTTCCTTTCAGCAACACCATTTTGTTGTGGTGTTTCCACACATGTTAAATGCTGTAAAATGCCTTTAGATTGGAAGAAAGAGTCCATAAGAAATTCCTTTCCATTGTCTGATCTAACAGTTTTAATAGTGGTGTGAAATTGATTCTCAATTAGAGTAATGAAACTAATAAGATGTTGTCATGCTTCATATTTATTTCTCATAAGTCTAATCCACATAAATCTTGATTTGTCATCAACAATGGTGAGAAAATATTTATGACCATGCAAAGATGGTATGGAAAAGGGTCCCCAAATGTTTATGTGAATCAAATCAAAGATACTGGTGGAAACAGATGTACTAGTAGGAAAAGGTAACTTCCTTTGTTTAGAGAAATGACAAATATCACAATTCTTCAAAAGTAAAGTAGGTATATTAGAGAACTGTGTCTTTACATTATTGTAACAAACAGGAGAGGGATGGCCTAGCCTAAAATGCCAAACATCTTGAGGAGAAATAGAAGAATTAGTGTGTATGGCAGTTTAAACAGCAAGAATTACAGATTTCGATGGTGATGCAGGAAAAGTTAGAACATAGAGTCCATCTTGCACATCAGCTGTCCCAATTGTCTTCATAGAGGGATGTTCCTGAATCACACAATAATCAGGAAAACAGGAAATGTTGCAAGAAAGGTCCTTTGCCAATTTAATCATAGAAATCAGATTGAAAGAAAAAAGAGGAATATAAAGAACATTATGTAAAATGAAGTTGTCAGCAAAAATTACAGTGCCACTGAAAGAGGCAGTAGTGGATCTTCCATCAGGTAAAGAGACAGGAATGGGTTTTATTATCTTCTAAGAAGAAAAAGAATTAAGAGAGGATGTTATATGATCAGTTGCCCCGGAATCCAAGATCCAATAGGAGACTGATTTACCTGGAGTGGTTGAAGTAGTAACATTGTGAGTGCTAACAAGATTGGAGGAATGTGATATAGAAGTTGGATTGGTTGGGGGCAAAAGTGCCAATAAACCTTGAATTTGCTCCTTGGTGAAACCAGTTAGAGGAGAATCATCATGAGGACAATCTTCTTCTTCAAAAGAACCCGAGGTTGTGATGTTGTTTGCAGACTTCTTAGGTTTGTAACCAACAGGGTAGCCATGCTTGAGGAAACAGGTATCCACTGTGTGATTTGTTCTTTTGCAGTGAGTACAAAATTTTGAATTGTTCTTGTAGGTAGATTTGCCCCGGCCTTGTCCAGGTTGTGAGATTTGTGATGTGTGAGCAGTCAAGATTGTAGGATCAGATAAAAGGCCCACAGGCAGCTGTCTTTCATGTTGAATGATAAGGGAAAACACCTTGTCAATAGACGGTAGCGGATCCATCAAAAGAATGTGAGACTTGACAGAAGAGTAATTGTCATTCAAGCCCTGTAGAAAACAAAGAATACACGTTTTTTTCCCTATGTTGTGTCATAGTTTTGTAAGTGTTACAGTCACCATTTTTGTGAGAGGAACAACGAGGGATTGGAAGAAAATTGTAGAGTTCATCCCAAATGATCTGAAGTTTGGTGAAATAAGCCGTGACTGTCATGTCAGCTTGTTGAAGAGAGTAAAGATCAGAATGCAATTGGGAGATGCGAACTTGATCACCTTGGGAAAAACGATTTTTAAGAGTTTGCCAAACTGTTTGAGCATCATTGATCCAAAGAATGCTGGTCGCAATTTGAGGGGTCATGGAATGAATAAGCCATGAAAGAACAAGAGTGTTGTTTCTCTTCCATGCAGAGTAATTAGAGTCTGTGTCGGATGGCTTCCTGATAGTACCATCAACAAAGATGAATTTGTTCTTCATCTCCAAGGACATAGTCATGCTGCGAGACCAATTGTGATAGTTGGATCCATCAAGAATGGGAGATACCAGAACCAGAGAAGGATTCTCATTAGGATGAACATAGTATTGGCTGGAGGGATCAAGAATGGGGTTGGAGGTAGTCATGGAAGAGAAAAAAAGGGCAGAGGAACGAAGAGAAGAGAAGAGAAGAAACTGAGAAAAGCAGAAGAGTGTTTGGAAAAGAAAGATCTGAGAAAAGAATTATACTTCTGATACCATATTATGATATGTGAAATTAATAACTTGATTGAATTGGAGAATATACAAGAGTATTTAAAGAAGGTGTTGAAGCTAACAAACACCAACCAAGCTAACAAAGCAATTAACAACTCCTAACTGCTTCTGTTACAGATTAACTAACTCTATCTTTAACAGAAAACTAACTAAACTATCACTAACAAACTAACACTAATATACTGATTGTACAACTAATTTATAACCTGTATAACATGCCTATATAGCTAACAATTATATGGAATCGGTATATTAGAGTAGAGAAATAGCAACTAACAGTTAGGGAAACAGATTTACATTTTATTTTCAATTTGCAGTGTCGCTAAGTGCAGCATAGCTGATTAATATCGATTTGTGTTATTGGAGCTGGAATTTAGTTTCAAATCCACGTGTTCAATTATTTTGTGAAGATAGGTGATTGTGGAGGTTAGTTTTAGTTGTATGGGAACGTTTACAATGTGTTTGAAGTTTATGTATTCCATTTTTGTTTTCATTTCCTCCCTAATTTGTACTGGTTGTTCTGGTCTCCGTCTTTATATAACCAGCCAAGATTACGTGCCACCTTTTGGTCCATATTCGGTAGTTTGCTACTAATGGTACATATTTAATGTTCCGCATTTTTTTCTGGTCTTCAATACTTATGGTAAAGCATGCCTAATTAAGAATTACTTTATTTTTTATACTGTAATGTAGTTGGTATTACTAGGTCTGTAGTACTATGCCAATCTCAACTAGTTATTCTATGCAGTTCTTTCCTTTTTTCCCTTATAATCTATTATTTGTAGCATCATAAAGAAATTTGAATTGAACATAGGATTTGATTTTGAAGAAGATATCTAGTGCATCGTTTATTACCAAAATGATCCTAAACTTGAAACAAGTCAGATTGTAAACTGTACTGTAAAGAGTAAAAACGTCTTCCACTAACTTATGGCTACTACAAGGAACTTTTGTTGTAATGATTTCTGTAAACTGAGGAAGATCAACAATGTTTAAAAAGAATCGAATTTGGATCCACTGCAATAAAAAATCCCACGCATTTACGCAGTCATTGATATGGACCGTTGGATGTATTTGAATATGCATTAAAACAATGAAACAACATTGATCAAACAGTGCATCTCAGTGAATGCATGAATGCATGAATTTTGTGACTGTAGAGAACCCAAATCCAAAATCCCATGTTTTATATTTGTGACTTGATAAAGAATGGGATTTAAAATTTTGAAGGGGTTTGAAGACATTTCTTTACAATTTCTTTGACAGATTTAAGGAAGTGGTTTCAGATAAAAGAAATTTATAATGCCTAACTGGAATCAATCTTCTGGGACAGGTTGGACTAGCTGCTTTTGATTTAAGGTCTGCTTCACTGCATCTTTCTGAATATATTGAAACTAGCAGTTCGTATCAAAACACAAGGACTTTGCTGCATTTCTATGATCCCATTGTGATCATTATTCCTCCAAACAAGTTAGCATCCAATTCTACAGCAGCAGTTACAGAATTGGTTGATAGATTTTATGGTTCAGTCAAGAAGGTAATGTTCTATCCCTACATCCTTTCCCATGGTTGTGCTTTCAATGCAAAACTTACATGCATGATAAGTTCATTTTATTTAGAGACGTGATTTATGCAGGTTGTGTTGGCTCGTGGTTGTTTTGATGACACAAAGGTTCCATTACATACTTTTTCTCTTCATGTGGATTTCAAGATTGAGGATGTTGTAACATATTTTTCCCCTCATTAATGCGACTGAAGTTTTGTGCTCTAGGGCGCTATCTTAATAAAAAACCTAGCTGCTAAGGAGCCTTCAGCACTTGGTTTGGACACTTATTACAAGCAGTATTATCTCTGCTTGGCTGCTGCTGCCGCCACCATAAAGTGGTACTACTTAGTTATTTAAATACGTAGAGATTTTCTTGAATGTTGAAGTTTGATTTATTCCTGCTTCAGTATTCGATACAATTAATAGTGGATTCTATCGTTTTGATTATCCATCGACTACAAGGAGACATAAATTCTTCTCTAGGCTTTGTTTGGATACCTTATGTTGGATGGAATGGAATGGAGTGGAGTGGATTAAAGTTTCTATACCATTGTTTGAATGTTTAGTGGTAGAATGGAGAGAATTTTTCATTCCATTGTTTCAAAATTATAGTGAAAGTAGACGGAATGGTGAGAATTTATAAACAAATGAGTTGGTTGCATCGATCCGATACCCCCAAATTGAAGGGGAAGAAAAAGTAGGCTATTGGATGGAACGGGATGGAATAGATGCCATCCACTTCCATTGCATCCATCCTTTTTTGAAAAATCCAAACAACGGCAACTAATGCCATTCCATCCCATTCCATCAATCTAAATATAGGCTCAGGCATGCTATGGTATTGTTCTTAAGGTATGATTATGAACTCATGATAGAAACCTGTCTCTGTTTTTTTGGTGAATGGGAAGTAATGCTCAACTCATCCAATTATATGATGCATCCAGGAAATGTAAAACTTTTATTATGAAAGTATTCTTTAACTGGTATATCTTGTGCTGTAAAAAACAGAATAATGTTGTTGTCTGCATAAGGAAAGTTTACATAGCATTGTGGAACTATAAATGGGATATATCATCTACATATAAAGAAGTGTCTATGATTTGAACTTTATCCAAGAAAATGTGTATTATCACAAATCTCAAGTTCACTTGAGGAGGACTTTTAAGTGAAAAAATACATTTATGTAAACCCCTTGCTAGATATTAACTTGACATGATAACCTTGCATCCACCTATATCGAATTGTCAGGGATTCTGAAATTTGACTATGGCATTGTATCACTGGTGATTCAAAATTTAGCCACTGCATCCTTTTTATTTTTCTTGTGTTCATCTTACTGTGCTACAGGAGGAACTTTTAGCACCTGAATGTTGGTGCTGTGTGCATTATCACCTTCTAAGTTTTTACTGCACCACTCACCTTTTTGTTGGATTTTCTTTCTTTCTCTTAGGTTATAAAAGCTAACATCAACATGTATATATTTAAGTATATATATCAATCCTAATTTTTATATTGTTTGATTGACTGCAATTAAGATTTGACTGTACTTGCATAGGACGGAAGCAGAAAAAGGGGTTGTTGTTACCAATCACTCATTATCGGTATGTGTTCTGTAGGCACAATTGTTCCTTAATTGATTATTTTTTTGGATAAATTAATTGAATTTTTTATTTACAGTCAATGTTGCTTATCTGGCATTCCTTTTATCTTGATGAAAACAAGGTTATATACTTTGTGTACAAAAATGCTACCTACCCATGGCCTTAAAAAAATTGCTACCTACACAACTTTTGTATTTACTGCTCTGCGCAACTATACATGTTGCTCCATTTGAGGTTAAGTGGGGCAATCATTGGTTCATCTGTGCAAATTTGTGAGTGGAAGAATCATGCATCACTAAGTTGTATACAGTCGCATCATACATATCTGCACACATATGCACATCCACTAAGAGGTCCTATGGATACAAATTTAATTTCAGAGTAGTAAATTAAGTCATCTCTTTCTTGAGTATTTGAGATTGCTTATGGCACAAACATATTGATATATTAGAAAAACCCAAGATGCATTATATCTTTTTCGAATGAGCAAAACCCATATGCGAGGTATAAAAGAAGTTCCATTTTTTTCTTGGGTAAATAAATTTCAAATTGAAAAAGGGTGTTAAGGATCTACTTTTTATTTGATTCATAATGCAATTTAATAAGCTCCTATGGCAGTATCCTCTTTCGGCCCTTGGCCATATCTTTCAAACTTTCAATTACAATGCTTCAAATGTATTCAGTCATGCAGACTCGTTCCTTATGATATTTCTACACACCTGAAGTTTTTCCGCAAGTGTTTACATTGTAAATTGTGAACTTCCAACCATTGTCTGCCCTTCATCAGGTTATTAATATTCCTTAGGAGAGTAGCATCTGAACTCTAATACTTTGACCACAGAACTCCCATATCTATTTTTAGATGAATTTTAATCTGCACTTACTGTATGGAAGACTGAATTCGCCATTTTTTTCCTGTGCATTTCACTATCTCAGGTCACCTTTAATGGATCATTTGATCACATGAATATTGATGCGACCAGGTACGCTAGCCTGCTTCTCTGAGAAGATAGCTGTTCTTTATTGGTGATACGTGACAGAAGTCAAAACCCCAAGGGGAGAAGAGAATAAAAAGGGGGTTGGGGCGACCGGGGTGGGGATACAGACTGTATTGCCTTTCCTTTCCCTTCAAAGGAACCAATTTAAAACTTTTAGAGGCCTATGACGACTTATCTTGGTCTTCCATATGTTATATCCTAAGTGTTTGCACTTATCGCCATTTCCGTGTCACCATTTTTCTCCCTTTCTTTTCTTTTCTTATGTGACCTATTTTCCTGTTGAAGATAGAGGCAATTCTTTGCACTCTTGGTTTATTCTTATTTTAATTTCATAGAAATGTTCGACTATATTGTAAAGCATATTTCAATTATTAATAATGATTCTAATGTGTTATTTGTCTCACTTTCTGATACAGTAAGAACACAATCTTATTAACTAACAGAAATCATTTTTATAGGATGACATTGAACAAGGAAATTTATATAGGTAATGGTTCTGAAAATTATATAAAGTCTATAATTCTAAAACAAACTTAAACTACAAGGTAATTGCCCTAGGAAACTTACCAGCACAGTAAACATCAATTATATTTTGATCTACAAATACACCGCCAAATCACTATAACTTGCTAATTTTTGGAAAACCAATGTTTCAACTTGTCCAGGTAGTTGAAAGTTGATATTAAGATCAGTCTACAATTGATTGTTTAGGGTTAACGTTCACATAAAATATTTTCTTTTAAGTGGATGAGCACATTCAAAAATTAAAAGCCTGGACTTTATGGTAATTGATAGGACTGATTGCCCCTTTTGATGGGAAAATAGGATTTATTTTTGTAAGATATTCTTTCAGTAATAAAAAATTGGATATGAAGTTCAAGTTACATTTCATATAGCATCTGTTTAGTCTATGCTAATGGTTTATGTGGTTAATGGCAGTGTCCAAAACTTGGAAATTATTGAGCCATTCCATTCTTCCCTACTGGGAACTTGCAACAAGAAGAGAAGTCTGTTTGACATGCTCAAGACAACTAAAACTATTGGAGGGTATGTGATGATTAACACAAGTTTCCTAATGCTGCATTTAGCTGTTTGACATTGTATTTATGTTTCCTCTAGGACGAGGCTCCTTCGTGCCAATCTGTTGCAGCCTCTAAAAGACATTGAAACAATCAATGCTCGCCTTGACTGCCTGGTCAGTGTGTCACTCACATTGATTCAACTTTCTCTTTTGAGCTATGCCAATGCTCCTTATTAGTTAGATGAGTTCCTTTATTTCCTAGCCTTTCAATTTCTTTACCATTTCCATCTTTTCTACAAGTTCACCCTTATTATAGATTTCAGTTCAGATGTTATTCTTCGTTACCCTTCCGTGCTCTAGTCTGAAACTTAGAGCTCGGAGATTTTAACAGTATTCCTTTATATTTATTATTTTTAACTTGTCCTCTAATATTTCATTTTAGGATGAACTGATGAGCAACGAACAACTATTTTTTGGCCTTTGTCAGGTTTTGCGTAAATTTCCAAAAGAGACTGGTAAGTAGTTGAAGAAACAATAGTCTTTAAGAAGTTTATACATCTTTGTTAGTAATACAGAACTGTATGGCTCTCTTAAATCAGATAGAGTATTATGCCACTTCTGCTTTAAGCCAAAGAAAGTTACAAATCAGGCCTTGGCAGCAGTTGATCATGCTAAAAAGAGTCAAGTGCTAGTATCAAGTGTTATTCTTCTCAAAACTGCTTTGGATGCCTTTCCTTTACTGTCTACGGTAACTCTCTCTCTCACACACACACTAGAGTAAGGCATTCCTAAAGTAATCAATTTTTTAAAAAAGAAAAGTTACAGGTGATTCTTCTGATAAACATATCAGGTGCTGAAGGATGCAAAAAGTTTCCTTCTTTCAAATATCTACAAGTCAGTTTGTGAAAATGAGAAATATGATCTTATTAAGAGAAGGTATGCTCTACGGTTTTCTTCTGCCTATGTTCAAAGATGATCAGGGACATTGCATGTAAATCCATTTTTTTACTTTAGTTAGTATAGTCCTCAAGCTATAATGGGGAGAAAAAAAACCCTGACTAGAATAGTTCCTGATTATATCTACCTATATCTGCTTCCTCTGTGATGTAGTTCCTGATTCATACGAATTGCTCCATCCCAATTCACTGTACACAGACAATGCAAAATTGGTCAATCTCTATCCATGGGATAAAAGAAATTTGTTCTACCTATTGCTTGAGTCTAAAACATTCGCTAGAAAGTTTCATACTCTATCTGGTCACATCACATCCCATTGGCAATGTAAAATACTAGTTTTAGTATACGTGCAATGCACGGGTAAACAATTATAGTTTTTTTTCCTTGAGTTTTAACAATCAAGCGATTAAAGATAAAAAAGAACCCATATGATCAAGTAACAAAGCATCATACCACTTGAAACACCACATCTAAGAAGATATACTTTCTCCAATTTAGCTTTTGGATCAGTCTTAGTGACACTAACTTCATAAACAACACTTATATACAATTTTTTTCGTAGCATTTTTTTTTAACATGATTTACGCAAGCAACAAAAATAATTAATTGTCACTAAGAGATACTAATTTAATATTACCTAAAATTTATTTGCATTTGGATATTGGGGATGGGGCTAGGCCCTCGTCTATGTTGGATTTGTTCAGGATTTTAACATATATTAATATTTAATGAAATTTGTAGTGCTTTTAATGATGACCATCCAACAGTCTCAGATGGCTGTGAGGAACAGGTGAAAACCAGAAGCATGTAGAAAGACACTTGAAATGACTAATCCATATTTGGCATGTTAGAGGTTACAAATATTGACAATTAACAGGCGTTGGTTGCATAAGATGTTGGATCATGAAATGCTAGGTGCATAAGACGATAGGTGCATAACCTCTTTAGATGTTGGATCATCATTAGGTGCATAAGATGCTGGATTATCATACGCTAGATACATAAGACGCTAGGTGCATCAAACGATGGATCATCAAACGCTATGTGCATAAGAAGCTAGGTGAATTGAAATGAGGTTTACCGAAAATTTCAAAAATGACGTTGACCACAGGAGCTTGAGCTCTCCAGATAGAAGCACAATGATCTCCAACTTCTAATCCGGCTGCACTACATGCCAATAATCGCTAGGAACCAACATTGCAGAAGGTTGCCAGAACAAATGCTCAAACAGCTTCGCGATTTGGAGAGAGTCTAGCGTCTTATGCACCTAGCATCTTACGCAAGTAGTGTATGATGACCCAACGTCTTATGCACCCAGCGTCTTATTAAATGGAAACACGAAAACACGGAAAAGAGAATATCAAAAAGAACCTACCTCAATCCCCTATCCTCTACCCTAAAACCTACACTGCGTCTGAAAAGAAGCTTCCCGAGACGTAGCTCTACCGGGCTAAATCTGATTAATACCTTCTACAAAAAACATTAAAACATTAAAACATCAGCAATCTATAAACAATAAAAAATAAGTAATAAAAATAAAATAATGCAAAAAAAACACAACTTAAAACCTGTAGCATTATACTTACATTAATTTGCCGAGTAATACACTAACTGATCAACAGCATAACTTTATTTCTTGTAATTACTTCCAACTTAGACAATATGACCTATCAACTCATGTCTTTAGGAGTTACTTTTGTTTCAGGATAGGGGAGGTTATTGATGAAGACGTGCTTCATGCACGGGTTCCTTTTGTTGCCTGCACTCAGCAATGCTTTGCTGTTAAGGCTGGGATTGATGGTCTATTGGATATTTCACGAAGATCATTTTGTGACACTAGTGAAGGTTTTTATATCTGCTTTCTTCACTTTTCTTTCTTGTCAACGGTGTAATCTTTCTTGGAATGCAGCATACCATATATATGAGGCTTTCCTAAAGCATTTGGTGTTACATTCACAGCAATCCACAATCTTGCAAACAAGTATCGAGAGGATTTCAAGTTGCCCAATTTAAAGCTTACCTTTAAAAACAGGCAGGGATTCCACTTTGTTATACCACAGAAAAATATTCAAGGAAAGCTTCCAAGCAAGTTCATTCAGGTTAGGGATTAGGGTTTCTGTTGCTATATTTTAAGAAACTTTTTGAAGGTTTTGTTTTCCCTGAACCTAGTTTCTTGTGGCTTATATTAGGTCGTAAAACATGGGAGCAACATTCGTTGCTCAACTTTAGAACTGGCATCTGTGAGTAACTTGATCATTTGGATTTCTTGAACATATGAATTCTAATAGACACATAAAATGCAACCGCCTTTGTTTGATATGTTACCGCACTTAGATGTTACTTTCTTTCTGTAGAAGCTTGCCTGGGTTCTTGAAAACTCTTCATTTTTCTTTTATTGTAATGAAATTTGCAGTTGAATGCTAGGAATAAATCTGCAGCTGCAGACTGCTATACAAGAACAGAGGTTTGCCTAGAAGGTAGTACTTAATGTGGGGTTGGGATCCTCTCCTTTTTCTCTCATGTTATCGAAGAGAAAGAGACATAAGCAAATTTGAATAGAACCCATAGACAAAAGCAAATTTGCTTTGTCTCAAACATGAAAGAAAAAAATGAGAGAATCCAAATCCCTTAATATGCTGCCACCTGCCAATATAAACTTTCACATGCTTGGCATGTTTATTCTTTGTTGATTTGTGCACAATTTACACAACTCACTTTGACTTTGGCAAGTGCCAAGAAAGGAAACTACTGAAAGATCATTTTTATGATTGGGAAATTTCTGGTTATTGCATGTGAACAACAAACTTATCTTAAAAAAATCTATATTTATTTATGGAATTTAGACAGGAAATATAAGTTAGCATGTAGGTCTTTATGAGAAGTAATGAGAGATTGAGCTTATCAAAACCAGAGTCCTATTTCAACATCCGTGTATTTACTTGGTAAAATAACTTTGGGACGGGTTATGAGGATGTTTTATTAGCGTTATCTAAAAATAACTTTTGATGGCACTACTTAATTCAAGCTTACAAGACTAAATTTATCTTGTTTAACTTGTAATTATTGTTATTTAATTGGATTTTGTCTTTAATAATATATTTAAATTAAAATCGTAAAACTAATTATAACTAATTGATATCTAGATACATGTCTTATCTATTTATTTCCGTGGACTTGCACTATCTCATATTTTCAGGTATTGCATTTATTCTGTTATAAAACATATCTATTGTAATGGAAAAAATTTACAGAACTTATGGATGCCATTCGTGAGAATGTCTCTGTGTTGACACTGCTTGCTGAGGCCTTGTGCTTGTTGGATATGATTGTGAATTCATTTGCTCAAATGATATCCATTAAGCCTGTTGATCGTTATACGAGACCAGAATTTACAGGTAATAAAATTGGTAAATTCTGTAACATTTTTATAGCTTGATGGACAAAATTCTTGATTGAAATTTTATTTTATTGGCTAGATAATGGGCCAATGGCAATTGATTCTGGTAGACACCCAATCCTGGAGAGCATACACGATGATTTCGTTGTATGTAACGAGTATATCCAATAATCATTTTATCTCCCCCACTCCCCACAACAACATGTGCACATTTTTTTTGGATTTGGATTCATTCCTTTTCTCTCTCATGTTATGAGAGATAAAGAGACAAAATCAAGTTTTAATGACCTCACATATAAAAACAAATTTGTTTATGTGTCTTTCTCTCTCTAATATAAGAGGAAAAAGGAGAGGAGAAAATGAGTGGATCCAAATCCCACTTTTTTGTTCTCCCTTAGAATGATTTTCTGCACTATCTTTTTGAGTAAATATTTTTCTTTGTAGGCCAATAACCTATTTCTGTCTGAAGCCTCAAATGTGGTGATTGTAACAGGGCCCAATATGTAAGAAAATTTCTGTTTCATACTGTTAAGGTATACTATTTTATATAGGTGGGGTGATGACACAAATAGTAAAATTCCAGATGAGTTTTAACTATTATGAAGCGTGACTGAAAGCTTTTAGAAAGAATAAGAACAACGTATGGGCTTATTAGTGATGCGTGAATAAGACAATGATGGGCAAACGAAGCACAAAGGAGACTAAGCGATTTTACTTAGAAATGTCTCAGATGAGTCACTTTGGAAAGTCCAATAAACTATAGAAGTTGAAACTGGACTTGATTATCTGACAAGAACATGTCTGGTGCATTTTCCTTCAAACAATACGCTAACGCTAAATACCTGGCATCGTCATTAAAGTTATTATGCGTGCTTCTTACATGTTTTTTCGTGAACTGCAGCAAAAGTTTACTTGTTTTTTCCATTTTTTTGGGTCGCTACCTGTTTACATGAAGAATAGCAAATTTGGAGATTTATTTTCCATATTCCTTGTCTCCAGGAGTGGAAAGAGTACTTATCTTCAACAAGTGTGTCTCATAGTTATTCTTGCTCAAGTTGGGTGTTACGTTCCTGCTCGCTTCTCAACTCTGAGGGTAGTTGATCGTATGTTTACAAGGATGGGTGCAGTTGATAATCTTGAATCAAACTCTAGCACGGTACAATTTCTAGGCACCTGCTTTCAGGCTATTTAATTACATCCTGATCACGTGGTTTAAAATTACGTAAGGTTATTTGGACGTGTAGTTCATGACAGAGATGAAAGAGACAGCTTTTATCATGCAGAATGTCTCACAAAGGTAATGCGCCTTTTGATCGTCTTCAGTCTAGGTACACATGACAGCTCTTTTCTAAATATTTTGTTCGATGCAGGAGTCTGATTGTTATGGATGAACTTGGGAGGGCTACTTCGTCCACTGATGGATTTGCAATGGCATGGAGTTGCTGCGAGCATCTTTTGTCACTTAAAGCGTAATTGTTCCTTGATTTTCAATTATCAATAAGCATTTGTAGTAACTTTAGTGGCATGGATTTTTTATAACTAATAAATTGAAGTTCTTAGGTCACTCTTCAAATTCATATTAATTAATTTAAAAGAAATTAGCAGCCAAAAATAAAGAGCAAAAACGACTGAAACACTTGCAGAATAAAAATTCCTTTTACTATGAATGGATGTTGAATACGAATGTTTATGGTAAGGCAACTGGTATAGAGTTTTTATCAACCATCAAAAGAACTTATCCTATTTTTTTTTATCTTTTGCTTTTGCTCTTTCTCTCTCCTGAACTATATATTTGTTATCCTCCTTCAGGTATACCATATTTGCGACGCATATGGAGAACTTATCGCAATTAGCAACAATGTATCCTAACGTGAAAATTCTTCACTTTCATGTTGACTTGAAAAACAACCATATAGATTTCAAGGTGGTATCTCTACGTTCTTTTTTCTTGCGTTGGGATGATTCTCTGCGAACTGAAATTCTGCTTTACCTAGTTTCAACTCAAGGAAGGACCAAGACATGTCCCGCATTATGGCCTTCTCTTAGCAGAAGCAGCCGGATTACCAAGTTCGGTTATTGAGACAGCTAGAATAGTCACTTCCAGAATTACAGAAAAGGTGATTATAAACACAAAACTTGTCAAAAATAGGATGTTAATTTAAATTTTGTACATATTAGTTATTGATTTTCTCTTAATTATTGACAATGAGGAAGATAATCAAGCCTGAGTCCGTAAATTAGAATACTCCAGGTGTAAATTTCAAATCACACTATTTTGATATATAGCAGTCTGCGGAGAATCGAAGTGCTTGAAGTTTAATGCCATGTTAAATATAGAGTTTAATTACTATATACAATCAGTGTAAAGTTTTTTTTACACTGCTAACCAATCAGAAATCATAATATGAGTGACTTTTAAGGTAGTTGGGATTAGAATCGAACATTTTAGTTTATGTCAAAAGTTTTGATTGGATAGTGCAAAATATTTTTTTTACATTGACAGTGCATATTAATTAAATCCTTAAATATATAATCAAAAAACACGTTGGACGCTAATGTTGGTTGGTTTCGTGTTGTTCAATCCATTGACATAGTTTGACTTTGTATAGACAAAAGAGCAAGTGTCAAACCAGTTCTAACATCTGATATTCGCTTGCTGTGGTGTCCACTAGGAAGTAAAGAGGACGGAAGTCAACTGCTTGCAGTATAATTCCGTACAGAGGGTTTACCATGTTGCGCAACGCTTGTTATGCCTGAAATATTCCAATCAAGATGGGGATACAATTCGGCAAGCGTTGCAGAATCTTAAGGAATGGTGCATCAAGGAAAATCTTTAGAGTTGGCTTCTACATACAATCTTTTCTGTTGGCGGATAGTTCTTCATTCTTCCCCATGCTTATGCGTACAGATGAGGAAAAGTAAGAATAAAGAAAGGGGAACAAAACGTACAGCTATTAAAAATTGAAAATGAAAATATATCACAAAATTTAAGTGTGTTCTATTGAATATATAGATCTACTGCTCTCCCTATTCTTAGCATGTCGGTTGACAACATCAACAATGTTCAAATGAGTGATATAATACCTATTTGGTTTAGATTATTTTCAACGTAAACATGAAATAATATTTCCCAAGACAATTATTTTGGAAGTTATGTGAGAAGAGCTTTTTTCCAACGTGTTTTCAAACATGATTTTACCTTTACAAAATCTAAAATAAATAGGCCCTAATCTTCAAATAAACATGATTTTTTCAACTTTTTTCATTCATATAAATTAGGGATGAAAATCAAAACCAAATGCTTAAGGGAATCACCACTTTCACTTGGATCAGGTTTTTTTTTTTTTTGTTACAACTTGGATCAGGTATTTAGTCCATTTTTGTAACATTTAAACTTTAAAAAAATAAATTTTTTTTACAAAAAGCACTTACGAAATTTTCAATTATAAATTATTTGAAACACAAGTTAATCCATATACACTTAAAGTTGATAACAAAGTTAGGAAAGCTATTTTGTTATAAATGTATAGTTACCTACAGAAATTATATTCGAACAAACTTTATAATTGACATTTCTTAACGTAGACCAAGTTATAGATCGTAGTGATACACGTTATTTTATGCAAAACCAAGGCCTCCAATCAAAGGTGTACGAATGAAGCATAACTTGTTGAGGTACACTACAAAATCAATCACTTTACATTCTCAAAATGCAATCGAATTTTTATCAATTAAAACCATAAAAAGAAAGTTTTACATATTAAAATATCAAAACTACATAAAGATTAAAAAAATTGAGGATAAAAAATATTTTACACGGGTAAAATGATCACAAAGTCACAACAGCTTTTAAGCAAAATGCTCAGATTCCTTTGAAAATATAATGTTCTGGTGTTCAAAATAATTAGACATTTAATTTAACAACCAAAGCATGCTGCGAAGTGCTGCGAAGTGTTGAAAACAGATTCAGAGGAAAATGTCTTCCCAAAGGATTAAGCAAAACCAAACATGCTCTTCTAAAAGTGAACAATCAAAACTCAAATTTATGGAGAAAGATTCTGATTTAAGGGTTCAAAACTCATCAATATCAAGTCAAAACATCAAATGCTGTGTCCTCAAAATAGTATTCAGAAAATATAGCAACATATATAACTGCAGCAAATCAGCGATAACGACGAAGGGAAAGAGTGTTGTTTCTCTTCCAGGTTGCCCTGCGTGATGGACGTGCCTTGTGGTACAGGTGTCCTTTGCCAATCAATCCCCTGTTATGTTTCCCAGCAGAGGTGAGCCCACGCAGCTCCCTATGTTTGTGCACTGGATTGCAGAGCCAATTGATTCTTGGATCATTTCTAATAGCAGCGTGGGCAACATCCACCAGAATTATCTCAAAATATTTATAAGTCGAATCCTGAAACACAACAGTAGGGTCTGAACAACAAGCATGTGATTCACAACCAGATTCCAATTTCAAGAGTAATAAAATAACAAACCTCATTCACCCAGTAAGAATTGAGGACCCTAAGGCCACCCAGTTTCCGTCCAGCTCTCTCCTCGGCAACAGACCTCTTGCTGCGCTGAAATTTAAGTTGAGTCACACCCTGATTTGTTGGCTTCCCATAAACAATACCTTTTGGAACAGGCCTCTTCCGACCACCCCTCCGAACACGAACACGGTAAACCACATAACCCTACAGTGTCATAATCACAATCAACACTAAACCATAACAAATGAGGCAGGGTGCAGCAGCCTTACAAGGACATGCACATTTGGCGCCATAATCCATCAATAGGATAAGCGAATATACAATTTATGCATTTAACAACAAAAGTTGTGTCATATTTACGCAGACAGAAAAAATTCATTCAAAACCCATGCAAATGAAAATCAAACATAAAACGAAAATGGTGAAACGTATGTGTGGAATCCTGATTAAGCAAAATTGGTGAGAAAGAAAATTCACTTAGTAAGAGTGATTGACTATACAGGTCTCTAAAGCTGGCATCATGAAGCATCCAATTATTGTACATAAGCAATTAAGCAATTCACAAAAGAGAATATACATGCATCATGACACCAAATAAGCACTGTTGCCATAAATTCATATAAAATAGCTCAGTCAATCATTCATTCTTCAAAAGGATTCATAACCATCCAAATAGCGCACCAACAAGTTGTCACTTTTTCATAAAGAACTAAAATTAAAAAAGGAATCAAAAAGTATTATCACTTCTTGGCAATTGGAAGGATGCCACTGCAGGCAAAAATTCCTAAACAAAATATGAAGAGAAATGAAAAATAAAGCCACCAAATAAATGGTACTGCCATCACAAAGCGTTGTGAAAGAACTAAAAATCCATATTTTAGTTTCTAACAAAATAAAATTGGGGAGAAAAAAAACATGAAAAACTAGTTACCTGCTTAGCCTTGTAGCCCAAGCGACGAGCCTTGTCAGGGCGAGTAGGCCTTGTCAAACGAACAATGGAAGGTTGCTGCCTATATTCCCAGCATCTCACCCTCTGCAAGAATCTCATGACATCCGACTGCTTCTTGCGCCACAGCTCCGAGACATACTTGTAAGCACCTATTACCAATCAAAGCATCAGGAGAAGATAAATATTTCAACAAATACAAACTTCAAACAAAACAACTACCTAATGTTATCAAACTAATCAACAGCTACAATAGAAAATTGTCTGGCCAAATGATTACGCATCTGTCTTTCAATAACTAAGTGGAAATACGTGAAAAAATGTCTCTTAAAAATACACTGAATGCTAATAATTCAATTTTTCATTAAACTAGGGAAGTTAGCACTAAGCTTGATGATAAGCAGCAGAAAAATGTACAGTAATATCAGCTTGGAAAAACTGAAATCAACCAATAGGATAACGTTCCCAAAATCAAACATGAATAGAAAGCATGTTATTCACCAAACACCTCATTATCAAAGACCAATTTTCCACTGCTTACAATTCATCAAATCTGAATATCAAAGTCCGAAAAATCCTACAAAATAGGAGTCAATAGGGTCTCCAATCCTAGACTAAACAAGTACAAATTACATATTTTGCAAAGAGCAATAACATTTTCAACCACCAAATAGAAGAGAGACGGTAAATGAAAGGGATATATCATATGAATAAGAAACAACTTCCAGTTTCAGGATATATTAAAAAAGCCAAGACGAGAAGTCACAACAATGGACACTAAAAGCGTCCAATTCTACACTAAAGCCTTAACTAAGACCTAAAATACCAGACAACAAGATAAGAGAAACATTATTCAAAACTGATACACCAAAAGCAGATCTCGGTGCTACTTCATGTTAGCAAAGGGAAAAAAGTTAGCTAATAATTCATGTACTCAGACCATAAAACCAAAATAAATTATGGTTTTCTCCACTTCGACTTCGTGTAAGTTTCAGCTTGTATGAAATTAAAAATTAAAATATACGAAGAAATAAGCAAAAAAATCAAACAATCCTTCGCATTCAAACAGAAGAACAAATTAAAACAAAGGAACACATTGATGGACGAAACGACCAATCTAAAAACGGAATAGCAAAGGAGTTGATACCCATCGCGCCGCCGCCACCTAAGGGGAAGGGTTCTAGCTCAGCTACACCACGTCAGTAAAGGCTAGGGTTTGTGATGTGGTCGTAACATTTTATAGAAGCACCATTTCTTGAATGGGCTTCTCATGTTTCCGAAAATTTTTGGGTTGGGCCTAAGGCATCTCATACTTGTTTTTCTGTACTAACTTATAACTTCATGAGAATTTTAGATCACAATTCAGGTAGAGTAAAAAAAAAAAAAAGCATAACTCATCAAAGGGAATATGCGTTTTTTTTTTTACGAGAAATTAAGAAGATTAATATTTTTATCCTTTTTGGTAATCTTCTTATTTTCATTTTTATTGAAAATAAAAAAATGATACAGAAAATAAGTTTGATTAGTTTTTTGAAAATATTTTCTTTAAAAATATTTTCAAAATATGCTCCAAAAATAAAAACAAAAAAAAAAAGCCATTTTCACTAAAATTTGGAAAATTAAAATTGAAAACACGGTGCCAAAACAAATTGAAAATGGTAAACCAAACGCATTTTTCATATTTTCAAAATCTGGAAATAGAAATCAGGAAGTCAAAATAAACATATTTTCAAATTTTTCAAAATTTGAAAATGAAAACAATTTTTAAAAAATAGAAATAGGAAATAAAAACATGAAATAAAAATACAAATTAAACAGGTCCTAAGGGTTTGTTTCACTTTTTCGATATAAATATTTGAAAATAGGAGATTGAATGAAAATAATATAACATTTTTTCAATTTTTAAGGAAAAAATAAACAAACCAAACAGACCCTAATATTTTCTAAGAAAATCATAATTCCTCCCAACATCATATATAACACATCTATTTAAACTTGGATTTAATTTTTGTTTTTTTAATTTTGAAATCAATCAATTGGATTTTAAGACCTTTTTTTTTAAGGAAACAAACTTGTGGAATTTCATTCATAATAATGTCATCAATACAAGTAGGAACACTAACAAAATCACAGGGACTAGCTGACAACAAAGCCACCCTTGTTAATACATGAGCAACCATGTTTGTTTGTCGCCTAATAAACTTAACATGAAAGTTTGTAAAAGTAGAGAGCAAATTTTTGCAATGAGTAATTCTATCAAGTTCTCTTTCCCCCTACCAAGAGCATCCACCACACCCTTACAGTCAGTCTCAATAACAGCCCTGTCAACTCCCATCTCACGCAGCCACCCTATAGCATTAAGCAAAGTAAGAGATTCACCCACTCATACATCCAAAGTTGGGGTGACCTATATAGTGCTTGCACCCATAAAGAAGCCCCTGTGATCGCGAAACACATACTGAAACCCGTAGCATTCTCATTGATGAAGAAAGATGAATCCACGTTGCATTTCATGATCCCATGCTCAGGAGGTGCCCACAAAAATCTGATGAAGCTTGCAATTGTTGTCTGCTATTTTTCCTTGAATTCTTAGCCCAATCCCAGCTAGCTAGCACGTCCCTAGCTCGGAAAATGACAGTATAATTTGCATCCTCATCAACATTCTCCCAAAGCTTGCTATTTCTTCTATGCCAAATGCTCCAGAGAATCATCACAAAATTGTTCCTGGAATGTGCATCAAGCTGGCCACAAACAGCAAAAAATAGATCAGCAAAACTATCCATATGGTTCATCAAAGGATCAATAATATGCCACAATTTAGCTTTAGTCCATCATGCATGGTTTAGAGAATAGCAGAAAAAAGTATGCCAAGAACTCTCAAGCTCCCTATTACACAACACACATATACCAGGACACTCAACACCACGACTCTATAAATTAATCCTAGTGGGAAGTACATCCCTACATGCACGCCAAACAAAGACCTTCACTTTTTGGGGTACCCTCAAGTTCCAAATCCAGCTCCATGCACCTTCAACTTTTAGATGAGTTGTGTTTAAAATATTGTCCATGAACACCCTGTACCCAGACTTAACCGAATAGAAACCATCCTTGCTATGCTTCCAAACAAGCTTATCCGCCACAAATCCACAAAACTTTCAACCAAAGGGGTTGCCAAAATATCTGTCACTTCCTGCGAACTAAAAAGACCATCCACAAGTTGCGTATTCCATTTTTTAACACCCGGAGAAATTAAGTCCTTGACAATTAATTGATGCACCAAATGATTAGGATGAAGATTTAAAATATTACCCCCTTTAAGCCAAGGCTCCATGTCTCCACCTAAGGCCCTCTCTCAACAAAACCCAAGAATTCCAGATGTTACGCCATGCGAAGCTTGGGTTGTGCCCAAGCATTGAATCCAAGAACTCACCTCTTGGAAATCATAGCTTCCGGGTTAGATATAATTCTCCAATATTGTTTCCGTAGCATTGCCAAATTAAAAGCCCCCAGGTCTCTGAATCCTAGGCCACCAAACTCCTTCCTAATAGTCATTTTATCCCAACACATTCAGTTAATACCACGATTGCCTTGCCTACTCGAATCGCACCAAAAAGAGTTCACCATACACTCAATCACTTCCCCAAGAGAAGCAGGCAAGAGAAAGACACTCATACAATATGGCGAGATAGCCTGGATAACTGATTTCACTAACACCTCTCGACCTGCACTAGAGAGAGCCTTGCCACTCCAAGAGTTCAATTTCTTCCAAATGCGGTCTTTTAAATAATTGAAAGCTGACTTCTTATTCCTGCCAATCATAGAAAGAAGCCCCAAGTACTTTCTTGTACCTAAACAAACATGGACCTCTAACAGATTAGAGAGCAACAAGCGCTGATCCTCCCTCACATTCCTGCTGAAGAAAATTTCAGATTTGTTAAAATTAATACACTGGCTTGGCCTCTCCCTCATTCGTCCTAGAGAACAAAAAACTATCATCTGCAAAGAAGAGATGTCTAACAATAGGAGCACCCCTGCAAATCTTAGTACCATGCAAATCACCACAAGCTTCAGCTCTTTTAACAAAAGAACAAAGACCCTGGGCACATATAATAAAAAGATAAGGTGATAAAGGGTCACCTTGTCTAAGACCTCTCCCTGGCACAATAGGATCCACCACATCATTATTAACCAGAACTGAATAATTAAACGAGGACAAACACAACATAATCCAGTTAACGGTCACTAAAACCCAGCTTCAACATCATAGCTTTAATAAAACCCCAATCAACTCTATCATAAGCCTTGCTAATATCAATTTTCAAAGCAACAACCCCCTTATACCTTTTATCTTACATTTCATGTGATGAAGAACTTCAAAAGCAACCAGAACATTATCCAAAATAGATCTACCTTCCACAAAAGCTTATTGTTCTTCAGAGATACATTTACATAAGATTTTTTCAACCTATTAGCAAGGACTTTAGCAAGAATCTTATACAAAATATTACACAGAGATATAGGGCGCATGTCTTTCATAGATATAGGGTTGTCAACTTTTGGGATCCAAGCTATATATGTATCATTAAGAGACATAGGAAAGTTACCAACCTCAAGCTAGTGACAACAAGCATTAAAAATTTGTTTTCCACAAAGACTACAAAACTACTGATAAAAAGTTAGATTAAGCCCATCTGGACCCGATGATTTATCCGGATGCATTTGGAAAATAGCCTTATTAAATTTCTCGTGAGTAAAAGGTGCAACAAAACCCTGGTTATCCTAATAAAAAATGGCGCGCTGGACATTTTCAGTAATGGGAGAATATAACCCTTCCTTCTCCAGAAATAGTTCACAGAAATAATCCTCACCCACTTCACACAACTTGGTCTGGGAGCTCACTATATCACCATCATTGTTTTGTTTTTTTTTTCAATAATTTTCCTGCGCTTTCTTTGAGTGGTACTAGCATGAAAAAAAATTTGTGTTGGAATCACCATCCTTTAGCCAAAAAGCCTTGGCCCTTTGTCTCCAATAAATTTCCTCTTGCACCAGGATAGAAATCAAACGCTCCTTCTGCTCATTAAAAATATGCCCCCGTTATCTTCAATTTTTTGCTTACATTGTAGAATTTCCTCCTTCAAAATTTGTTTGAAGCTTTCTACTCCACTAGAACATGTCATTACTGTAGCAAGCTAGTTTTGCCATAATATCATCACTATCCCCACTGTTCCAACTATCCGAGACCACATCAACCAAATCACTTTCCTCCAACCACCTATTTTCAAACTTAAAATTTCTCTTCAGCCGAGATTCATTCCTCTCTTCAATAGCTAACTAAATTGGTGAATGATCTGAAATCGGAGCTAACAAATTTGTGAGAGTAACATCTAGAAACAAATGGAGCCAAGAATCATTAACCATAGCTTTATCCAAACATTCTTCAACCGCACGATCAATCCCATGGCTTCTAACCCAAGTAAATGGGTACCCCCTGAGAGGAAGATCAATAAGATTACAATCCATAACCGTGTCCTGGAAACCATTCATATGCCATGTAGGATGATCCACTCTACCCTTATTGTCCTCAATCATAAGCAAGTCATTCAAATCTCCGATAATGCACCACGACAAAGAAGATAAAGATGCTAATTTTTTTAGAACTTGCCTTGAATCACGTCTTCTAGTAGTCTTCGGAAAACCATAAAACCAGTGAGCCGCCATGAACCCTTGTTATCATCCATGACCTCCATATTAATAAAAAAATTTGAAAAATTAAGAATCTGACACTTCACAGACTGCTTCCACATAACCACAATCCCACCACTCTGAGCTTCCCTATCAACAACAAAAGAAAAATCAAACCCCAACTTGACACGAATCTCCTCAATTTTATTTTCATGAACTAAAGTTTCAAAAAGCACAATAGCATCCAGTTTGTGAGACCGAATGTGGTCCTTCAGAGAAGGAACTACATGCAGGTTACCCAAGCCTCGACAGTTCCAACTCAAGATATTCTTGGTTCCTGGCAGGCCCGGTAACCAGAGCCTGCCAATAAAAAATGCTTAAAGGGAATATTTTGAGAAAGAATATTATCATGTTCTTCATTGTTTGAAGCTGTTTCAATAGTATGAGACAAAACTTGCATGGGACTTAACATACGTTTTTTTTTATTTTGGTCCACATTAGGCACCACGTGACCTTGCCTAGTGTTCACCTGCGAAATAGCATTATAGTGGGTCACAGTTTGCTGGACCACCAAATAAGCAACCCCACTAATAGAATTGGTTGATTTTTGCTCATTATTGACAATAACTTATCCCGAAATAATAGCCTTTCCGTTATTTGCATGTTTTGGTTCGCTATTTACCTTACCTTCTTGAACTGTAACGTGCATTTTTGTAACCATATCTGCGGAGTTGATTGGGCAATCATTAGTCCCCTGATTTTTTGCTCCACCATTACCTTTCACCTCTACAGAATGGTTTGCCGTTTGACTAGCCTCTCCTCCCGACCTCAGTCATCTGCTCCCTGCAGCGCCACCACCTCTACGAAGGTCCACTCTCAGGTCAGGCCCCCAGTATCGCACTCCATCATCATGCTCAGAGTGGAAAAAAAGCTTCACAAAACTGTTCAGTATGACCCAGGTGACCACAATAGAAATAGAAAATACCCAACCTCTCATACTTAAAAGAAACTTTTCGCCAATAACCTCCAGGATTATTCATTTTCTTAAAAGTTTTCAAAGGTTCCCTCACATCCACCCTGACTCTAATCCTCATGAATGTTCTCCAGAAACCTTCGTTATTTTTTGGATCATACTCCAAATATTCTCCAATGTAATTACCAAGTGCCTTCCTTATAACTGGTGACATAAACCCCACTGGTAACTCATGGACATGCACCCAGAACGCAATATGGAATAGAGGAACCTGACTCGATGTGTCTCCTGCAGCAATAGTAGCTAAAACAAGGGAATGATTATCAAACGACCACGGCCCACCTTGGAGAACACGAAGCATATCTGTTTGGTGATAGAATTGGAACAGATAATTTCCTGGGGATGCTTCAGTAATGGCCACTCCCTTCACTGGTCTCCAAATTGCAGCCATTCTTTCTTTCATAATATGGACTCTTATTGGTCGATCTGAGAGAAAACGACCAATAAGATAAAGTTCCATCACAATACTATTTTCCCGGGCATTTTCCACATGATAGACCAACCCCTCCTCCTCTTCATCCAGCAACGAAATATCCTTCATCTCCTTCTCCATGACTAGACTAAAACACAGCAAACCAAGCTATTCATGAAGAAAGAAAAAAAACAGACTCTCACAGGCTAGAAACCCTAGCGGAGAGAAAACATAACTATTCACTTTTCAGTTAGTAGACACATGCAAAAAACTATACATGATTTTTGGATTCTAAGATCTTATTCATATAATTTATTATTAAATTTATTGATGCAAAATTTTGATAGGCATGCAATAAAGAGACAAGAGTCAAGAGCCTATTATAACTACAATTTATTAAGTAGATATTATAATTACAAAGTTCGTGAAAAAAAAAATTTAAAGTGAGATAAAATAAATGTATATTAACTCTTAGATGATTTAGTGAGTTAAGATTTTATAAATTTTTTTAAAATTAAATATAAATACATCTTTAAATTTTAACATTAAAACATAAAATATCAATACTCATACTTAACAAGAGAGATTGTCCATGGGCTCATCGAGTTTGGGAGAACTTGGATTTTAGGGATCATACATTTTACAGTGAGATGGATGTGTTTACCTGGATTAAAGGTTAAACTGGGAGGTTTGAAGCTCATTTTCTGCCAGCTATTTCGTGGGTTTGGCGGGACCGTTGCAATCATAACATAAACGATGAAGCTAGGGATGTCTGGAAATTGGCTTTGACTACTGGTTCTCTTGCTTCTTCAATCTCTCTGCAAGCTCAAAATCTCAAACTTTATCCTTCTATTATTTGTCAGGTGAAATTGAACCCTCCACTCAGGTTTCCATATGTTGTCCATGTAGATGGGAGTTTTTTAGCGAATCCAGGAAGTGGGGTTGTTCTTTGGAATTGTGAAGGTACATGGATTATTGGGAGGTGTGGGTCCATTGGTTAGCGACAATCTTCATGCCCGAGCTCCATGGGTTGCTTCATGGTCTCCAAATGTCTTGGGAGGCTAGTAGCTCTTGGTTGTGTTCTTTGGTAGGTGATGACTGGGTGATGGTAAGAGAACCATCGTGGGCAGTGGCGGTGGTAAAGAGATTGAAGAAGGCGTCAGGCTGCCTTTCCAAATTGTAACTGTTCTACCTGGTTGCAAGTCATCAAATCCAACCATTCGTACAATTTCCATAAAATCCAGTTATTTATGTTTAAGGTGCATAGTTGCACCAATTTTTCATTGGTGCATGCAAGAACGTGTTGTACAATATTGTTTTAGTTCCTAAAATTGTCACAATCCGTCATGTTAGTCCTTAACTTTATCGGAGAAAATTAGTCTCTCACTTTGACAATCATATGTCAGTTTGGTCCCTAACGTTGGTGCACGTTAAATACACTTAACGGAGTGTCACATGTGGCATGTTTTTTGGTCTTTGACGGGATATCCTCACAGACACAATTGTGAGACTAACCTTCAAGCCGAGAGTGGTGGTTAGATAAAGCTCTCAACAAAGTGGCAACTTCAGAATTTGAACCCCTTCCATATAAGTAAAGTTCATATGGGCTGGGCCACAATCCACTTTCACTATGATCAATTGTTATTGGGTACATGTGGCACATTAAGGGCCAACTTAGCATCTACTTGAAACGACATCGCTTCTAACATCAAATTAGTCCCTAAAATTGTCATGATCAATCACATTTAGGCATAGCAACGAGATCCAAACCCGCGGGTACCCACTCAAACCCGCCCAGAATTTGATAGGGGAAACCCGCTTTGACTGGGTTCGGGGGCAGGGATAGGGATACTAATATCCGCCCCGCCCTCGAACCCAGCTCGCTATTTACTTAATTAAAATAATACCCTCATAATATATATATAAAGGTGGTAAAGTAGGGATTTTCCTTCCTAATTATACATATGTATATTGATACTCTTACTTTGTGTGAAGGTTTTATTTATTTATTTTTTGGAAATGCAGTTTTTGATTTGATAATCTCAATTAAAACAAAATAATTTTTAAATTTGGTTACTAATTGTCGGGGGTGGCGGTGGGGCGGGGATGGGGATCCATTTTCCAACCCCGACGGGGAACAGGGGAGGGATCGGGTTTTTTTAGGGAGTTGGGGTCGAGGACAGGGAAGCTAAAACCCGCTCCATTGCCAACCCTAGTCACATTTGTCCTTGACTTTATGAAGAAGAAAATATAGTCCTTAACTTTGGCTTTCAATTGATTGATTTTGTCTTTGGTGTTTGTGTGCGTCAATTACACTTAATAGAGGGTCTCACAATTGTCAGCTTGGTATATACATGACAAACCATGCTTGAAACGATATTGTTTGTACTTTGTTTTTTTATAATAAAAAATCATAAGGCGTAAAATGACACCATTTAGCCTTCTTTCTCAAAACTCACCCTTAGGCTTTGACATTTACAATCATTGAAATAAGAGAAATTAAGATAGTTTTAGCTTATATGAAATTAAAATTAACGAAGAAGGAAGTAAAAAACCAAACAATCGTTCCTATTCAAACAACAGATTAAATTAAAATGAACATATTGATGCATGAAATAACGAATCCAAAGACCGAATTGCAAATGTGATAATAGAAGATAAAGTGAAAGACAGTACCCATTGCACAATCACCTCAGGGGAAGGGTTCTGACTCAACCATACCACCTCAGAGAAGGCTAGGGTATATGTCGTGGTTGTAACCTTTTTTGATGTGCCACTTCTTGAATGGGCTTCACATGTTCCTAAAAATATTTGGGCTAGGCCTAAGGCCTCTAATATTGGTTTTCTTTACTAACTTGTAACTTCATGAGAAATTTAGATTACACCTCAGGTAGAGCGAAAAAACAAAATATAGATCAATGAAGGGATTATGATCTTTCTTTCCTTTTTTCTACAAGAAATAAAAAAGATTAATAATTTTATCCTTTTTGCTAATCAATAAAACTAAGGGTGTGTTTGTTTTGTTTCCAGATTACTGTTTTCAGAAATAATTACAAAACTGTGACCTTGTTACAGATTAACAAAAGATTATTTTCATATATTCTCTAACTTATTTTATATGAAAATCAATTTTTTAATCCATCTTAAACAGACCCTAATTCTTAGATGATTTAGTGAATTAAGATTTTATACACTTTTTCACATTAAAGATAAATACATCTTTAAATTTAACGTTAAAACAAGAAATATTGATACTCGTACTTAACTTACTCAATAATACTATTTAGTATGAAAAGAGTCTATGCAAATTTAACTTTCTTCACTGAAATGAAAGAGTAGAGTGGAAATTAAGTTAAGTGCAAAAAGGTGAGAGAGAAAAAAAAAATGTTCCTCAAAATTTATTTCATGCAAGAGTACAAATTTTTTTTTTTTTCAGAGTATCATGTGTGTAACTGCGAAAGCTAATCCCTTGAGCCGGGTAGGATCAAAGGCAGCAAAACTCTCTCTCAAGAGTTTTAACGATGTTGCATTCTAAGAGTACAAATGCTCTTTGAGGCTAAATAACATTATCCCAACTTATTTCCCTCCATGTATTAAGGTCTTTTTCATATCTAGTTAATAAACAAATAATAGGGAGACTTGCTATATCTTATCATTCTATTTGATAAATGTCACAATTTTATTACGTTATGATAAAAAAAAATTATGACCAAATATTAAATAGAGAACATGTAAAGTAACAACAACTTAGACTTTTTTCACACGGAGTATGCCACTCACTTCATTTCAGCTCTGCTGCAAATAATAGGGAGACCTACTACATCTTATCATACTATTTGATAAATGCCACAATTTTATTAAGTTATGATAAAAAAATTATGACCAAATATTAAATAGAGAACATGTAATATGACAATAAGTTAGACTTTTTTCACACGGAGTACTACGGGTGGACATGGATCGGATTGGGTGGATTTTGGTGCATTTAAAGACTCAACCCAATCAAATAAATATGGGTTAGTTTGAATCGGTTTCTTCGAAAATTTTCATATAACCCAAACCAACCCAACCCAACCCAACCTCATACGGGTTGGTTTGGATCGGGTGACCGGATTTGGTAGTAAATTATTTTGTTTTTATCAAAAGCAAATAATGGAAAAAATAGGGAAGAAAAATACTACCAGTGCATTAATTTAAACTTCCAAAAACAAAATAAAGCATACAACTTCAATTTGGAGCACAATATCCATCAAAATTAAATAAACAAGTGAAATCAAAAAAATAATAATGTCTTCAAACAATTCCTAAACAATTTCACTGACTATATCTTCAAGCTATTTCTGCATGTCTTCAAACTATTTCTGCTCATGTAATCAAAAAATGGTCACTCCAATTTAGGCCGCTGAGTATTAAAGAAGAGTCATCAAATACAAGATAGAAGAGTCACTCCACGTTCTAGTAGCTGAGCTTATAATATTCCTCTCAATATGTGGGTTGGGTTGGATTGAGTGGGTTTACAATCTTTGGACCCAGCATCCAACCCATAAGTTATAGGTCTACTTATTTAAAAACCAACCTAACCCAATGACCCGAACCAACCCAATATTTATGGATTGGATTGGATTGGATACACCGAATTCACGGATCGATCCGTATCCATATCCGTCCCAATGAAGTACGCCACGCACTTCATTTCATCTCCTGTCTGTGCGCTCTGGAATTTTTTTCAAATTCTAGATACTTTTTCACCCAATCCAACGCATATGATTCTTCAGTGGAGAAGATAAACAGTTCGTTCACATAAAAGTTAATTATTACAAAACAGTGATTCGTGACTTTCATCCCTGTCTCACCAGCTTCAAACAAATATATATGGAATAATATAACACGTTAGTTTTAACACCAATAGAAGGTACAAAAATCGTAATTAATAATTTTATTTAAAGATTCCATTCGGCTCGGATGTCTTCTTTTGTTCTCATGTAGATTTTTTCATTTTTCTTCCTCTTAGTTTTAAGTCCTATTTTTTAATTAAAAATAATGTGTACATATAATGCATTTTAACATTCTTTACAAATTCTTAACATTTTTTCTTTCCATGGATTTATCAGTAGTCGGTAAAGCCTTGCCATAGTTGCATTAGAACAATAGGAATTTGTCTGTTGTATGGGGGGAAACTGCATTTCATGGTAATGCTTCAAAATCCTTGTAAGAGGACTGGAAGTAAATTGAACAAATATTTGAACAAGTAAAACTGCAAATAATAGGGAGACCTACTGTATATATCTTATCATACTATTTGATAAATGCCATAATTTTATGAGGTTATGATAAAAAAAGTTATGACCAAATATTAAATCGAGAACATGTAATGTAACAATAACTTAGACTTTTTTTTACACGGAATACGCCACTCACTACATTTATGCTCTAGAATGTGTGCTTTGAAATGTTTTTTAAGTTCTAGATACTCTTTCACCCAATCCAACGCATAGGGTTCTACGGTGAAAAGGATGAAGAATTCGTTTGCATAAAAGTTAATTACTACAAAACTGTGATTCGTGACTACCGTCTATATCTCACCAGCTTCGAACAAGTATATATTGAACGCCAAGTGTAATTGACACACACTGATGCCAGGGACCAAATTAACCAACGGTTGCCAACGTTTGAGACTAATTTATCTTTTTCATTAAAATCAATGACTAATATGACTCACCGTGACAGTTTCAAGGACTGAATTGATGTCACAAATGATATTATTTCAAGTGTGATTTGTCGCGTTGGCGTCAAGTTATAGCACGTACTATCTGAGACAAGTTTAACTTATGCACATAAATGTTGGGGAGGCGTCAAGTTATAACACGCACTACTAGAGACAAGTGTAACCGATGCACACCGACATCAGGGACCAAATAGACTGATGGTTACCAAGTCATGAACTAACCTTTTTTTTCATAAAGTCATGAAATGATATGACCAATCATGATATTTCATGAACTAAATTGACATTTTACTAATTAATAAAAGAAAGGGAAAGTGTATTTTTTTTTTGTACAATTGGGTTGGATATTTAGTATATCGTATATTAATATGACAATTCATGAGGGTTATATTTCAATGGGAGAGTGATGTAAGTTGAGACATAAAATCTAATTGTATAAATAATAAAGTTATATAAGAGAAATATCATATTTTATATTATTTAATGTATGTTATTTTCGTTATGTAAACTATTAATATCTTTTATAAAAATGTTAAGATGCCTCAACTCATCTCAATTAAAATTTAGCAATTTTAGTAGTATACTCTTTTATATACCTCTTTCAACACACCATTGCATTTGTTATGGGGTGAAATTAATGTGGAATCCACTACATAAAAAGTGAATATATTTCCGTAAAAAAAGTGAATATATATAATTTAAGGAGAGTTACATAAATTTCACTTAATAAAAAATTTTGTTGTAAATTTCACTTAATTTCATCATCAGTTTTATATTTTGATATAATTGATTTTGAAAGAATTGATTCTAAAAAATCAAAGTTAAAAAAATTGATTATATTTGGTAATGATATTTTAAAAACAAGTTTAGAAGGATTGATTTTGTTTAAATGATAAAGTAAAATCACTTTTGATATGTAAATATAAAAATTTTGTGAATTTCATAAGTAGAATCAATTTTATTTAACGGAATAGTTAAAATTTTTTGTTTCTCTTAAAATTAATTTACCTAACGTATAATTCATTTTTTCAACGGAATTTTATAAACAAACACCCTTAAATTCTTCAAAATCAATTTTGCTTCACCTAAAAATAATATTGGATGACACAAAATCTTAAACAAAGGAGCATTACATTATTAGCATTTTTCATTAAAATTTATCTTTTGTTACAGGTGTTCCAATGAGTGCCTAAAGAGGTGACCTGCGATATTCCAATGTCGACAGAACAGTAAAGATGATTGAGCATAAAAAAAAAAAAAATATCATATGATATCCTTTTATTTTTGGATATATTTTTAAAATATATATATATATTTAAAAAGATAAAAAATAAATAAAAAATAAAAATAAATTATATACGATATTATATATGACGTTTAGATTTTGATTTGCAAATAACATAACTGCCGACGGAAAGCTTCACGTCACTCGACCGTGGCCGTTCATCGCTCAAGAACTTTTGGGTACAAAGTAATAATTTTAAATCTTAAATAGTTATAGTTATTATATCTGCCAAAAAAGATCTTAATAATTATTAGAAGCACTAGCAGGCAGCAACTAAGGCCACGTCACCAAACGCCTATCGAGACCCCCACTCTTCGATATTTCTTGATGGGAGATGGGGGAAAACTTTCAAGATTATGATTGTGCTTTTGTTGAAGTTTCCTCAACCACAAATTTTTCACCTAATTTTGAAGATAAGATATGCATACTATATAGTGTAGGGAACTAACAAATGACAAGGTTCATCCCCTGATAGATATAGTATGGACAAAAACCATCGATATATATAGTATAGATCAAAACCATGGATATTATTTGTTAATTTATAAAGCTCAGACAGATAAAGTATCGATTTTTAACCCATGTTTTTAAAAAACTGGATTTTTAAAACTCGTGTTGATGATAAAACTACACCAGGTCAAAATCATGAGAGTAAATTGTAGAAAATAATAATACTTCATGAATGAATGAAAATGACAAGAAACCAACCAGTGTCCAAACATTTAAGGATATGGTTGATTTATTGTTTTAATGATATATTTACATTCAAATGTACATTTGTCCTAAAAGAATTATATCCATACTTTATCCCAAATGTATTTTTATAATTTTTCAATGATATTTTTACACAAGATGTTTCCGTCCAAGTAACTTATTGAATAATTGGCGTTATGTGTTTCTACATTTTTTTTGCAATTTTTTTGGCTTATCCATAAATTTTAGTAATACACTTTTTATATATGTTTGATACATTTTTTATTAATGCTATATTTGTTTTGAGGAAAAGTGAAGGAAAGAAAATGAGAGTAAGAAAAAGAGAAGAAAAAGGCATTTTCCCTTATTTGGTTGAGGAAGGATGAGGGAAGGAAAAAAAATTTGCGATCCTCACACCAAAAAGTTTTCCTTCCAAAATGGAAAGAAAATGGGAGAAAGAGGAAAAAAAAAATGGAAAGACTTAAAACACTCTTGATCTTTTTATATTTCATTTTTATTTAAGGGTATTTACGTTATTTCGTAAATATGTTTTTTCTTTCCTTTCACTTTCTATTCAATCAAACAAAAGAAGAGAAAAGTTTTAATTTTCTTTCCTTTTATTTTCTCTCATATCAAACAGTTAAATAATTATCTTATTTTCTACTCTTTTTTTCTTCTTCTCTCTTCTTTTCTCTCACTCGTTTTTTCTTGCTACTTTCCCCCTACAATCAAACAACGTATAAGTTCCACCTCACATTCTTATTTTAAAGTATAATTTTAGAAAGAAAAAAAAATAAAAAATATGTTAGATATAACTTAATAAGAGAGAATATATTTAAAAGAACATATAAAATAGTCTATTGCTAACATTCATCCTCGGCTAATGTCACGTCACGAAAGACACCGTCCCGGGCAATATTAGTCCAATGGTATGGCATGGCCCATTGCACACAGTGAAGCCGACAACTGGCACCCATCAAATTAATAATATCTACACCTGTGGCATTATTATTGATTTAATGTATTAGTGGTGTTTACATAACGGTACGGAGTTGATTTGATTTGATTTGAATCCTGATATTTTGATGGAATGGATTTGAAAAACTTGGACTAAATTATAAAAATAAAGAAATAATAAATTAAAATTAAAATATCCTTTTTTTTTTCTTATAAGTCTTCACTTAGATCAACAAAATAATAAAATATATTTTATAATATATATTTTTAAACAACTAATATCATCAGTAAAAAAAAAAACAAATAATATCATTATAAACATATTATCATTTTAAGTATAAAGGTTATTGATTTATGTAAAGAAACTTATAAAAAATTGAAAAAAAACGTATAAATTTTTAAAAAAAAGTGGGACACCGAGTTAGATTAAAATGACCGCAAGTATGATTTAAATTTAACTAAAAAATATATATTAAATCTAATTTCTAAAATACGAATCTGTCGCAATTAACTTCGAACTGTGACACATTAGTATAACGTGGCAAGTCTCGAACACTCATAATCTGCATCCTGGTATTAACACCACGACATTATTGGATATCTGCATGCGGGACCAAATTGATAATAGCTGTGTCGGCGAAGGACTAAAGTAGAGATTTTAATCTTGGTGTTATTATAAGCTATTTTTCTTCTTGGACCATTTTCGGAAAATGCCAAAACCACCCATGCCACGCTTCACATTTGTGTCACTGATGTGATTCAATATAAGATTTAGTTATGGTGAATTCTTCCATGTCATCCTAAATTTGAGAGTAATGTTTACCTACTATATGTGGCTCAATCAGTTGTTGTCAATTAATGACATATTATTTAAAATTTGATAGCTCATCCTTGTTATTAGGGATGAAAATAGATCAGATGAGATCCTAACATAAATAGGTTTAATCTGTGTTCCAATCTCAATATCTAAGTCTGACCTACTAGTTTGATATATGTCAATTTTTAAGATCTGACCTTACCTATTTAAGAGCCTGACCTGACCTGAAAGCCTATTTAAAAACCTATTTTAGGTTAAGGCCTTTGAATAAGGCAATAGGTCCATCTCTAATCTCTAGTTGCAATATTTTATATCTAATTATGCATAAATCACGTGAAAGTATGAAAGTGGTACAAGCTTTTTATCTTAAAAACTAAAAAATTGCTTCTAAGTTGACGAAATCCATCTAATTCACTAACAGTAATAGAACGAACGTTTTGTTTGTATTAACATATCTTGTTTTTATAAGCCTAAGTCTGGCTTATTTAATTAAAAAGGCTTTTTGAAAAGCCTAGGCCTAATCTTTTTATTAAACAGGCCAGGCCAGGTCAGGCCTTAAACAGATCAGGCCATAGACCTCTGACAAGCAGTCTGACCTATTCCCATCCCTACTTGCCATGATCAAATTTCTGATACTTTCATTTAGATCCCTAGAGGGCCAACTTGCAAAATCAAAACTTATTACTTTTGCTTTTCCATTTATGCCCCTGGACCTTCCCTTGCAACCATCTCTAAACCTAAAACTCAATCTGCGCCCTCTCCCTTGAAGCCGCTACCCTTAGACTAGAAACCAAAGTTTGATAATTCATAAGGTGGTATCGAAGGTGGTAATTCATAATTTAACAATCTAAACCATTATCTGCAATTTAACAATTTTATGTTCCTTAGGTGGTACCGAAGAATCGTCGGAGAATTGTGCAGTGTTAACACCATAAATTGTGTGCTGAAAACTTAACTTGTTGGGTAGTGGCAAAACACATGATGAACCTTGATATCAATCTTCCTTAGTTCTAACTCCATCTCAAAGAAATTATTCATTTTTAATCCCTTTTTTAGGTTCTAATGGATGCTTCTTCTTTGGCATTAACATCCCCATTTTGTTTCAGAAAACCCCATCACAGGATTTCACCTTTCAATTAATGGCCAATTCCTCATCTTAAATGACAAACAATATCCTTCTAAATCATCAACCCTCTAAACTTCTCCACATTTAAGATCTCATTTTGCAATTTATCCTTCATGGGGTGCTTCTTCTGATGGATATTTGGATACTGCTGCTGATGAACCCGAAAGGTTGCTGCTTTTTTAGGAAAAGCCAATTAAGTTCACTTTCTGGGTTCTCTTTTGGGCCTTTTCATCCATGGCTTGGTTTGTTGTTTCCAAAAAGTTAATGCTGCTATTGACTCCATTAAAGCTTCTGGCATTGGCTTAAAGATTGCCAATTCATTGAGAAAATTGGGCTGCCCTGATGGGGTTGTGGTATTCACCCTTGCTACTCTTCCTGTGCTTGAGCTTCGTGGGGCTTTACCTGTTGGCTACCAAACATTGGTTTCTGGTCTGAGGGTGGTGGCTTCAAGGGAAAGGCGGAAGGAGGAGATTGAGTTTTAGGTTTAGATTGCTGCAACGGAGGGTCCAGGGGAATAAAGGAAAAAGCAAAAGTAATAAGTTTTGATTTTGCAAGTTGGTCCTCCAGTGGTCTAAATGAAAGTGTGGGAGGTTTGATGTAACACCCCTCCATCTCGGGTGTCACTTTCATAACCCCAAACACCATAAAGTAGGAAAAAAAGATTTGCTGGTTCGCTTTCGAAAAAAAATTTCTTTACTTATATCTTATTTATTATGAAAATCGTGATAGAATTTTTTCTTCTTATTATTATATTAAAGAACATATACTCATAATAACATTAACATACTCAAAATACTATATATATATATATAAAATTAAACATCATCTATTAAAATCCATCAGTCAACCCAACGGTTATCAGAAGCCAAAAATAGATTAACCCAAAAGAAACTACCACAAAATAAACCTAAGTTGGTCTGACAAAAGGAGTCTACAGATAACAAAGTATACTACCCCAACCTCAGTCGTACCAAAAGGACAGGGTCATGTCGTCACCAATCCATACCTCTTCGTTGTCAACCTCCAGCTCTCAAGCTATAACGATCAGAGAACTGCTAACAAAATATCTGTACGTGTATCCAGAAACACAAAAGGGTGTCCAACAAGTACAGATAAGGGTGAGAAACCAATATATGAATCCAAAAACAACAACTACATGCCTAAACACAACCAGCAGATTCATAAAAATATATCTCACCAAATATCATCATGCATCACATAGTACAATATAAAAACACACGGGTTTCGTACCCCACAATCAACGTTATTCTCTAAACATATGCATGATACTTCCATATATCCCTACTAATATTCAATTCTAGATTTTTGGGAATTCCATCACCAAAAGAATGAGTTGATCAGACTCGATTGCCAATCAAGGCACACCATACTTACCATATCACACTGACCAACACAGGGTACAATGCTTTTCCTTATATGGATTTCATTACCACACCACGTTGTCCAATCCAGGCATAACACTTTCCATTGCATGAATTTATTTAGGCTAAAATACCATTTTGATCCCTTAACTTATTTTTTAGTTTCAATTTGGTCCCTTAACTTTTAAAAGTTTCAATTTGGTCCCTTAACTTGTCTCTGTTAACACAAGTTAGTCCTCTCCGTCAATGACATAAACAAATGAATTTCAAATTAGTCCTTTAAATTGTTAAAAAGTTTCAAATTGGTCTCTTAACTTTTAAATGAGTTTCAAATTGGTCCCTTAAATTTTAAATGAGTTTCAAATTGGTTCTTTAAATTGTTAACATATATGGCACTTTCGTCACTTTTGTTTGTGTCATTGACTGAGGGGATTAACTTGGATTCACAAAGACAAGTTAAGAGACCAAATTGAAACTTTTAAAAGTTAAGGGACCAAATTGAAACTACAAAATAAGTTAAGGGACCAAAATGGTAATTTAGCCATTTATTTACCATGTCACGTTATCCAATCCAGGCATAACGCTTTCCATTACATGGATTTTATTACCATATCACACTGTACAAGTGCTTTACATTATATGGATTTTATCCATTGCCCATCAAGGTACAATGACACATAATGACTTACAGTCATCACGGGGTTTCCTATTATCAAGGTCTCCCATTTCACGGCACGTCTGCCCCACACAAATGCATGAGAAACTATTTAGTTTCCGATAGTTGATCTTTGTCGTATCAATATTTTCCCGTTGTAGCATCAACGCTAACAACTATCATAATGTCTTAGACTCTTTAAGCCTCAAAAACATTTTCTCAAAACAGGACATTTAGTCCAAAACAACTCAAATCCAAACATCCCTAACCGATGCACCGGTCTAGAATTTTGAATTCAAGATCATAAAAAAACATCCTCAAGCTTACAAGACCACAAAGATCGTCCCTAAGCCGACAGGACCACAACTAACACGGATCCTTGATCCACGTGTTTCTACAGAACCTTAGAACCCCGACGTCTCGGTTTCTAGTTTCTAAGCTTTAAAACCACTTTTCTTGAAAACTCAAAAACCAAAAATCCAAATCTCCGATACTTACACAAAGTCATCGGGATCGGTTTTCCATAAAACAAAACGTAATCCAAAGACTATTTCTTTTTCTTTCGTCGTTTTTCGGTAAAGCACAAATCTTAAACAAAGTTTGTACAAACCCTTTTTCTTGGATAAAACCAATAAATTTTGAAAATCATGTTTTTCTCAAAACGCTTTTGTTCAACCGGTTAACTTTATTAATCTAAAAATTAATAAAGGTTTCTAACGCCCTATTTAATTTAAAAACATCGTTTGTCATGGTTAAAACTACATTTTCACAACTTTACTCTTTTAAGTTAATTTTCCCTAAAAGCAGCTGTTCATTATATTTTATTTCAAAAGAGATAATTAATTATTTTCTCTTAAATTAAATTGAGAAACAATAAAACATATTTATTTTCTCAATTCCACATTTCAAGCTTTTAAAGCTTTTAAGTTACACGATGTCGGATCTTAATCGATATTAGGTCCTCTAACGCCTTAAATCCCACAGCAGGGCACACGATACATACATATAATTATTCAACAATTATAGCATGTATTCACATATATTAGCAGTTATGTCATGCATAGTCAAATCAACAGCAGTAAATAAAACAATCACCCAACAATCTAATACAAACATTTATTAATAATACAAACACCGATGCAGTACACAGCTGTCGGAATTGGAATCCCACAGGTTTGTCCCCTTACCTCTTGTAGTCCCAAAGTAAGTTGTAGACACCCGATCAATCTGACAACTGGCTCAGCTAGCTGCCGGTCACTACATACACACAATCCATAAAGGCATTAACTCAAAAAACAAAGATTTCTCCTATTGCACCACCCTTAGGGTTTGGCCCTAATAAACTAAAAATAGCTAGGGAGTTCCAAAAATTCTTATTTCTTGGATAACACCCTAACTAAATGTGATAACCCTAGATATCAACTCAAAACATCAAAAGCCAACCAAAAACCATACCCTACACAGTAGGGGTTTCAGCCTCTCTTTGGTTAAATACCCTAGAGAGATTTCTTGGCTCTAAGCTCTTGGATCATGCAAGTATGTCATGAACCTAGGCCATAGAAATTGGTTTGGTATTGAAAGGATTTTTCTACAATTTTTCATGGATTTTTGAAGTTTAGGGGCAAAAACCCCAACTTCCATGAAGTTGAATTTTTTTGTGGAGAGAAAGGAGAGATTGGGAGAGATAGAGATGGTGAGTTACATCCTAGGAGTTTCTCCTTCAAAGCTAGTGAAGATTGCTTCAAGAAATCTGAAGTTCCAAGCTCCAAAAATGGAGTTTCAATGGAGAGAAAGAAGAGGATGGGGGTTGGGGGCTGTTGGCTGGTCGCAGGTTTTGGGGGTGAGGGTGTGAGAATGAGATATTTATTTAGTGACCTAAGTCATAGTAGAAAAAAATGGTAAAAAGGTAATTAGTAAAAACTAATCAAGGACAATTTGGTCAATTCACGTCCCGACATTTTGAAATCATCACGACACTGATATGAGTCCTCAAATAATTTAACATAGCCCTGGTATGAAAATTATCGGCTCAAGGTTCTCAAAAAACCCTAACCCAGCTCGAATCGTCTCCCCGATCGATTATCGGCCCGAATATAAAATAAAATATTACTTATATTTTTCGACGTCACGACACATTTTAGCAAAAAGGTAGAGGATTGAATTCTAAGACTAATGGTTCTTACTGCTAATCAAAAAGAGGTCTTGATAGTAGAAAAATACTATCATCCGAAAAACATAGATCAGGCTTCGTTTGAGTTTTCGACCCAAAATTTAATCGTAGACTCCTACGATTATTTGGAGCATGAATATGATTTTAGTTTTCCCAAAATCATTTTATAAAACCCAGATAAAAATATAAACTCATTTATATAGTTTATTGATTTTAGAAAACGTGAAAATTGGGGTGTTACATTTGACCAAGATAAGGATGAGTTGTCAACTTTTAAATGATGTGGCATTAGTTGACAACAACTGGTTGGACCACATATAAGAGGTAAACATTACCTTCAATTTTGGGGTGGTACAAAAGAATTCACCTGTAGTTATTAGTTTAATTTTTAAACACAATCTAAATTTCTTACACTATAATCAATCAATCATATATTATTCTACCAAAAAAATCAATCACATATTATTAGTAAGTGACAATTAAGTTAGTTATTATAAAAATTAAATATTTTTAAATATATGACAAATACATGATTGATTATTAGTATAAAATCTCTTTACACCGATATAACATTAGTTTTGATCAAGAATGCTGAATTATGATTGTAGTTATTGCTTTAGTGGTGAATGCAATATTGTCTGACCAGTACCGAAACTTGCAAGTTTTATCACACGAATCAAATCATGTAAATATTAGGTGATAGTATAAAAAAAAGTTATGCTAACGCACTATTTAGAGCCTTTGGCTCCCCAATGATATCTTGGAGTATTTTCATAAGCTTCGATCTTTTAGATCGGTCATGAGACTAATCCTTGGTCGGCTGTTTAGAGCGGAAAATTAACCTTTGGTTTTCGCAACCTCCCAATTAGAGTGTTCACCGCCAAGATTTGAAATTGCATTCTTCTTATTATGAAATCGAGATGCTTACTACTGGACCAACCGTTAATTGGTGTAATTATGACATTTTATTTTCTTTTATTGCGTTGAACTATTATAGTTATTACTTTACTGGGGAACTCATTGTTTGATGAGTACTAGAACTTGCAAATTGTACAATCATGAAAATCAAATCATGTAAATATTGTTTATACAAGCTTTTTTTTTTTTTTTTTGCTTTTCAGAGTATTCTTGCACCCAATAAGTGAGAGATATAACAATTCCTATAATACAATAATGATTTTAACATTAGTGTGAATGTGTTACTATATATATATATGTGTGTGTGTGTGTGTGTGTGAGAATCGAAAAGTGGTGATATATAATTATGATTTTTTTATGAACTAACATAATTAGGGTCTTTGACTTCCCAATGACATCTCGGGTATCCCCACAAGCTTCAGACCTTTAGATCAGTCATAAGCCTAATCCTCGGTCGGCTGTTTAGAACAGGGAATTAACCTATGATTTTTGCAACCTTCCAACTAGAGTGTTTGCCACCAAGCTTTGAACTTGCGTTTTTCTCCTTATGGGATCGATATACTTACCACTGGACCAACCCTTGGTTGGTATAATTATGAAATTTCATTTCCTTTTATTGCGTTGAACTATTATAGTTTTTACTTTATTGGTGAACTTATTGTTTGATGAGTACTAGAACTTGCAAGTCGTACGGTCATGAAAATCAAGTCATGTAAATATTGTTTATACAATTTTTTTGGGCTTCTCAGAGTATCCCTGCAGCTGATAAGTGAGAGATAAATCTTCAGTGGTATGGTTAGGTGGTTAAGCGATACCCCTTCCAACAATATTTTTTTTCATACACATGAATCCAATGATTGAACCCAGACCCACTTCTTAAGGGAACCCATTTTATACAAGTTGCCATGAAGTAAGAAATACTTGTGTAGATATTAGGTTTAATTACTCTATAGTTCTCCGAACATTGGAGATATTCAAATAGGTTCTTATACTTTAAAACATTGTATTTGGATCCTTGAACTTATAAATCATTTGTAATTGGGTTCCTGGGGTAGATATCCGTTAGTTGGCCGTTTGAGGTGTCTAAGGTCGACTCTGACGTGGTTTTCTTTTCCAAATGTGTGTTAGGGTTTCTCATAACACGTATCCCCAAGGTCCCCATTGATCTCTCCCTCCCCATCATTCGGATAGAACTTGGAAGTCGATAGTTGCTGTCACGATATCAGAGTCGTGACCTCAAGGGTTGAGCTGCACCCAATCAACCAACAAAAAGAGACAACTTAGCTTTTGTTGTTGTGGCGATCCAGTTGTTCTGTTAACCTCTAAGACAGTCAATAATCTTGGAAGAATATTTATAGGGGGCTATGGTCTAAGATTTAATATTAGGTTTAATTACTGTGCATGTCCTCGAACTATTAAGGGGATATTCAAATAGGTTCATATCCTTTAAAAATTTATAATTGGGTCCTTGAACTTATAAATCATTAGTAATTAGGTCCCTAGGGTAGATATCTATTAGTCGACTCTAACGTGGCTTTGTTTTCCAAATGTGTGTCAGGGTTTCTCATAACCCATATTCCCCAAGGTCTTATTGCTCTCTCACTCCCTAGCATTCAAATAAAACCTGGAAGCTGATAGTTGCTGTCACGATATTAGAGTCACAGTCTCAAGGGTTGAGCTCCACCACAGTCAACCAAAAAAAGAAGGCAACTTAGACTTTACTATTGTGGTGATCTAGTTTTGTTAACCTTCAAGACAGACAATTACCTGAAAGAAGATTTATAGGGTCCTCTGGTGTAAGATTTAATGATACAGATTTATAGGTGTACAATTACTATTTCGTTGATTTGCATTGATTTGAGTGTTTGATAAATGTAGATAATGAATGAGGGGTTCGTCCCATGGAATAAAGATCCATGGGACCAAAGAGACGGCATAATATGGATGCAACAACAACAAAGAATAAAGAGATTAAAAACTGAGAAATGGAAAGCTGAAAGAATACAAGTGTCTTGGACCACAACAGTGCCCATGCAATTATTTTAAATTCACCTTAAAATTTTGATTGCTTGTACTGAATTAATAAGTAGGTGCCCATGGAAAAATCATTCAAAAATGCTTACCTAATATTTACTATTTATTAATTGGAAAAGGTGAACTAAATAAATAATAATATACAGAATATTATTGATAGATATTTTTAGGAACTGCCAAAAAGTCTAGGCCATAAAATGGACAAATGTAGTCATCACTTTTTATTGATAATCTGTTATTGATACGAAGTATTAATTGTTATAAACAATGATTAATTTCTGTTGGGGGTCCTAGACGATATTTAAGGGTTACCTCCCCCAACCAGGTTTTCTCCATACGCAAGTGCTAGGAATCGAACCTCTGACCACTTATTTAAGGGGGATCCGAGCTCATTACCACTCAGACTAATCACATGTTGATTATAGTCAACACTTTTAATCCATGAGGAGAACATAATTGAAATGAAAACGAAGTGAATGTAGCTGAATTTTGTCCCGCACGAACTCGTACTTCACCAAAATAAATAGGGAAGAGATTATACGTATAAGAGGATAACACTCTCTCTAACACTCTCCGTTAAACACTCTCCCATCTTTTAAATATCATAGATTGATTAGCGCATTAATTTGAAGTTCGGTTTCGAGATAAGCCCAGTGATGATTTCATTCCTTGGTAGTCTCAGATCCTGAAAAGCAAGCCAAAAGAGAAAGGTTGCTGTTATTCAATCCGGGAAAAAAAATACCTTAATAATTTTGCAAAAAAAGGTAAAAAAATGCAAGGACCCAAATGAAGAAAAAAAAAAGATTGAAACACGCATGGAGTTTATGACTCTGTGGAATCAACTAAGAAAATGAGAGTGGAAGAGAAAGACAATCTTTGCAATTTATGGGAATTTGATGGTGGAATTGATTGTTAAAGAGAGAAACAAAACTCACAAAGTATATTAGAGCATCTTTAGTGGGATTTCATAGGGATTTCTTAAAAATAAAATATTATTATAATATGTCATATATGATTTTGGATTCCTTAAATTTAAAATGAGTTCCTTATCTAAAAAACCTAAAAAGATAGTTTCATAGAATTTAAATATTATTTTTTTTGCATTTAATAATATAAAGATGAGAGAAAGAATATAAGATATTGAAGGAAGAGAGAAGTTAAGGAACTTGACAATAAAAACCCTCATTAGAGTGAAAATTGAGTGAGGGTCATAAAACTTAAAATCGGTTCCTTCAAATTTTGTCATCGAAGATGTTCTTAGAGCGAAAAAAATAATTAATTAAAGGGAGAAAAATCAAAAATAGAAAGGATCCCATAAAAAAGGATATGTATGAGGAAACCAAGCGGTTTTTCAGTGTGCCTGTACTATTCCCAATTAATAATGGATACAGAGGCAGCTACAAGCTATTGTCCATCATCACGGATTCACGGGGAGTGGGGGAGCGCAAAAGCTAGCCACCCTTTTGCTTTCACAGGGGATTGGGTTATTGGAACTAATTCGGAGAGCAAAAGCTATTTGCGCGCGTTTCTCATTCTTCAGCACATTAGCGACGACGGTTTCTGGACAGAGAAAAACCAGTGGGTGGCAGCGACTACGGGACTGAGGAAACAGAGTACCGTTTCAGAGTTCAGTTGTGACTCAATAATAGAAAAAAGGGTTAATAGTGAAAATCCATTTTTAATTTCTCATTTTTAAAAAATTATTTTTTGATCCTTCCATTTTTAAAATAGTTCATTTTTAGTCCTTAATGTTATCTCAATTTTTAAAATAGAGATCAAATGTGAGCTATTTTAAAAATTGAGGGACTAAAAAATGACATTTTAAAAATTAAGGACAAAAAAAGATTTTTTCAAAAATACGGGACTAAAAACGAATTTTTACTATTTTAAAGGGACAAAAAATATATTTAAATAGGTGAGAACTATTCGATAGATAAGTAAAATTTATTTCTAACATTATCTTTTATAAATTTTTCATCCTTAATAAAATATATTAATAATTATATTTTTTATATTACTTTAAATTATTAAATGAATAATTGACAATGATAGTTTAAAAAGCAAAAATAAGACACTAAAGTTGGAAATCATTAATTAATAGTTTTTTTTATAAACATTAATTGATAGAGTTAATTAGAATTATTTACTAATTCTTGTAAAAAGAAATAGAATTATTTACTAATTAAGCACAATAATATTTATTAATGAACAATATAATTAATTAATTAAATTAGGTGGAATTTCTCTCGTCATGGGCAGGTGGCATTAAATTGTGATGGGTTAGTTTTGAATGCTGGGTCTCAAGCAGCGTGTAGTGGAGTTTTGAGGGATGACTTAGGAAATTTTTAATTTGATTATGGTGTCAATTTGGGGTCTTGTTCTATCTTAATGGCTGAACTTTGGAGCATTTTTTATGGCCTTCAAATTGCTTGGAGAAGAGGGTTTAGATGCATTATTATTTTCTCTGATTCAAGGACGGCTATTAATCTTCTTAATGAGGGGTGTTACAGAACTAATGCTTGTTTCTCTATTGTTCAAGTTATTCATGATATTCATAAAGGTGAAGGTGCTATTACTAAGAAACACACTTACAGAGAAGCCAACCAGGTGACAGATGTTTTAGCTAAGTATGACCTAAGTCTAAATGGTCATAATCGCATTTTTGATATTGTTCCTTCTTTTATTTCGCATGTCTTGAGGGTTCATGTTTCTTGTACTTTGGCCTAGAGATTTTTAGTTTGTTTTTGTTTGGGGTTTAACCCTTTTCATGCATAAAAAAAATATAATTAATTAACTTTTTTTAATCAAATTAATTTGCTTAATACATTCAACTTGTTATTGTATGTCTACAAAAAAAACTTGTTATTGTATGTACCTATCGGATGTATGCAGAATCTTCTCATGTGTATATACTGGTTGATGGCAGACAGGTATATGAGAAATTTCAGAACTGATATAGTTGCACATTTATCCTGAACTTTGCATGAAAATTTATTCAATTTCTATATAAAAAAAAAAAAAAGACAGTAAAAAATTTGTGCAGATATCGTTGCTAAGGTGAATACTATGTACACCACTATAACCTACATGCTCGTAGTGAAAAAGGTAACAATATTTGTATTTAATTTTAATATATTTTGAATATACCATATGATAACGTATGATTGATTGATAGTGTAAAACCTTCGGTGCATCAAAATTAAACTCATAATATTTACATATCTAAAATTTTAAATCATTTTTATGTTATGTTTTAAATAAAAAATGCATATTAGAATACACTTTTTTTATCTTTGTTTTTAATTTTCCTTAATAAATATAACGTAGTTAATGTAAAATATTTCATGTGTGAATAGAATTAAAAAAGATTAATAATATAAAGATTTAATTGGTATGTACTGTTAGTGTAAATACTTTTTATATTGTCAATCAATCATAATTTGCTATATCATTAAAATGTTCAACTCTCATCATAATTACCGTAAAATTTACATATAAGATGATTTGTGATTTGTTGATGGTATAAAGAAAACTTTAGATTAATAATGTATCAAAATTAAATTCATAATAAAAAAGAGAATAAGAAGAGAAATAGGATATGTGACCATGTATGTAATCATAAATGATGAATGGTATGTGCACTAACAAGGCCTAAGAGGGCTCTACTCGGTCCATTTGATAGCATGGGCAAGCCCTCAAGCCTAATATGTGTTGGGCCGAGCAAGATAGCGGGCCAATCCTTAGGTGGGGCCGACCTCCAACCTGAGGGTTGAGGACGGGACCCTTGGAGAACCATATCCTTTAGAAGACTTATTAGAACTTAATGGTGCAGGTAAGATAACCTCTTATTATTCTCCTTTAATATCCGACTGATTCATTCATTATCCGACTTAAGCGTCAAAGTGTATTTGTAGAGAGTGTATTTGTAGGTATCCCATAATCTTCTTAGCTGGGCGATTAGACGGAGAGGAAGAGTTGAGACCATAATATGTACTTTTAAAATGAGCAAGGCTAACAACATTCTCTTTAACAAACTCTCGTCAGCACCACCAAGCCAAACAGGGGATTTACTCATTTATAATCTTCACTTTGTTTTTATTTATTAAAACAGAAACGACAGCAGCGTTCTGACTTTGGCACTGATATTCGTACTGTTTAACATTGTAGTACACGGGGGATGGGTCCCAGAGGAAAGGGTCTTCCAGCCGAAAACGCGCGCCGAGTAGTCTAGATGTTCCCCGGCACCCAGCCAAGGCTTAAGAGATCAGGGAGGTCGAAAAATGTGTCATCCGCACCCATTAACAACGATGAGTTTGGTGAGTTTTGGATATGGTGGGAGTCGTAGGAGGACATGGCTCGACTCAACCCGACTTTATGATCATCTTCCAATATTACTTGATGTTGAAAATTTGCTGCGGCTGCTTTTGCGGCGGCTTGGATGTCCTTAGGGGAAGTGGTGGCTGGGCGTGGAAGCAGTGAGGCTAATTCGGGGAAATTAAGGAAAGGTGTGCTGCCTTTGATTGCGATAGCTGCCACGTCATGTGCTCGAGCCGCCATCTCCGGTGTAGAAAAAGTGCCAAGCCAAATTCTAGACTTCTTACCTGGCTCTCTTATCTCTGATACCCATTTCCCCCATTGACGTGTGCGAACTCCTCGATACGTCGTTTGGTGCTTCCCATCACTACACCCTCTCTTCTTCTTCTTCTTCTTCTTCTTCTTCTTATTGTTTGCACCGCCTTGAATTTTCTGATGATTATCTGAATTGATGGCTTCTTCATTGGAGGCATTAATACTGGACGTGGTGAAAGGGAAACAAGTGGCTGGTTGAACTTCGTTGTCTATAGGGACACCTTCTTCTTCTTCTTCTTCTTCTCCTTCTTCTTCCTCTTCTTCTTCCATGTCCATGGGGGGTGGAAAAACAAAGAAGCGAGAGATTAAAGCAGTACTGGAGAGCGGAGTGAAGGGAACATGTGTGGTTAGTGGAGCTTCAAATAGGGAAGGGTTATTTTCCCATTTAAAGAAAATGGGCCCACTTGTAGAAGGGAACCGGCTGCAATGTTTCCCATTTTCTCTCCCCCACTTCCTCTTTTTGGCATCTTGCCTAAGAAACAAATTTGAGTATATATATAGCAAATCTTCGAAGAAAATGAGAAATAATTTTATCTATATACCAAATCTTGTATTTGGAATATCACAAAATACACGATAGTTTTCTACCCAAAAAAAAAATACACGATAGTTTTCAATTTTTTTGTTTTTATTAATAATTGTAAAAAATGTTACCTTATTTGTTTTTCTTTAGAGATTTGTACGAAAACAATAAATACAAACAGACCTTTGATTTCTAAAATCTCATAAATTTAGGAACCCTCTCAAATAGATTGATTTATCATTTACCATATTTAATTTGATTTTATGGAGTCAAATCAATCTCATTTTACCAATATATAGTTGATCCAAATAGTAATGGGCTCAAACCCCCTTAAACAACTGATCAGAGGTTCGATCTCAGGTTCATGTATGAAGAAAATCGGATTGGGAAAGTCAATCATTTAATGTTGTCCAATACCTCGAGGGATTAATTTTTACAATTGCGCGTAGTGGATATCCAGAAAAACAAAAAAAAAAAATCAATCTCATTTGTATAAATGATTTAATTGGTATAAATTATGAATGCAAAAAAAAAAAAAAAAATTACACTTTCCAATTAATCATAAATTACTATAGCATCAAAAAAATTTGGCTCATACACTAACTTCATATCAAAGTTAAACTCATATATTTAAATGAAAAATTAATATTGAATATGTTTTTCACAGTGTAATAAATAACAAATATAAATAAACTACTCGTTTTATAAATTAATTTTAAAAACAGTATATTTTACTCTCTTTGTATAATTGCCTCCAATCAATTAATCAATCAATATTATATATTACTGAATATACCACGTGGAATTAACTTTGTCGTTTCGAATTTTGATTTTGACATTCAACTGCATTAAAATTTATCATATGGAAAATTTTGTCCGCATGGCTAAGATTTAGAATTTCAAAAGGGTTAATTCCCTCGTGTAAGTGATTGATTGAAAATTAGTTTTATAGTCGATACAAAAGGTCGAGGCTTATAGGATATCCTAAGATATTATCGAAAAACTAAAAATCCTAATTACGATGGTTTATAAAAAAATAAAATAAATTAGAGTCTTCACTCTTGAATGTTGGTCATTATCCACAATCTCTCTTATTTCCGGTGCGACACGTGTTATATTTATTTTGTTAACCATGTTATAAATACTAAGTATCCATCACTGTTAGCAGTGACTAATCTCCGTCGGGGAACCTGTTGGTCACACAAGGTGAGTTCTCATCTTGCAACCAGATTTTCCTCATACACAAGAGTCAGGATTCGAACCCCTGACCACTTGCTTAAGGTGTTTGAGTCCCTTACTACTATGACCAACCACATGTTGGTGTTATGTGTTATATTTTAAATGAGTTCTCAAAGTTATGTACTTTTCTTTTTCTATTTAATTCTTTTTATTTTGAGAACAAATATTTCTAATTACTATAATAGGTATAGTTGCAATAATTACTCTTATTTCATCAATTAATTGTTATAATTATCAATTCCTTTACTCATTTTTCCATTTAATTCTTTTCCTTTTAAGAACAAATATTTCTAATTACTAATATTAATTTCAGTATTGTGTACTAATTGTCTAATTTTATTTTTCCGGATTTTTTTACAACTATTTGTTTGTTAAGAGTTTACTACTAATCAACCCTTATACATTAAAGTATTCATTTTGAGCATGAGACAATTTTAACAATCGATCTCTTTCTTAGTGAGTCGTGTGACATCACCTACATTAAACAATTTTTTCTTTCAATTTTATAATATATTTTCAAGTCTACCGATTAATAGTTATTACTAACAAATATGTTGTACATTAAATTAGAGTATGATCTCTTTAGAGCGGTTAAATCTCTTGGATCCCTCTTATTTATGAAACGACAAATGTCTTTCTTGATTTCTCTTTTTATAATTTTATAATTTAAATTTTAGAATAAATTATGCATATTTTCTTTTTAGATTTAAATATTATCTTTTAATTTACACTTTTTAAATTCCACTTGAATTAATTATGTATTAGTATTTATAATTTAAGATATTTTTTATAATATTTTTCTTTTTCCATTGAAACTTTTTTTTCCCTTTTTTTCTTTATTTTATATTCTTTCTAAATTAAAAAATACTCGTACAATACACAAGATAGTTGCTAGTTTATTCCACATTTTTACTCTCAATACTTCCAATTTTTAATTTTCTCATTATGCACTAAATTAATATTATATTTTCTAAAAAATAGACTGAAGTTTATATAATTCATTATTTGAAAATTAATATTATATTATTATTTTGATAATTCCCTTGCATTGCGAGGGAAATGTTAGTTATAAGTATAAGCAACGTGGTAGCTAACATTCTCTTTAGTATATATTTGACAAAGATTATAATCCACGGAAACAATTTTTATTTTGAAAAAACAATTGCTTTTGTTTTAATATATGTTTGGCAAACATTATTAAATTATAAAAATGTTATTTTTATGATAAAAAATGGTTTTTGGAGAAGATAAAAATTTGAAACTTATTTAAAAAACTATTAGATTATTCTAAAATTAATAACATTCGTCCCATTTTATCCTTGTAAAACTAACTAACTATCAAATAAATATTACTATATTATATAAATAACTTCATACTTTTTTGTTGTAATTTATTGAGTGAAAGTGTTTTTTTTACACAACCAAAACAAAATGGTTTATCTTAAAATCGATTTTCAACAAATACATCCAAACATAAAACTGATTATATTATAATTGATTATAGCATTAATCGATTATTCATATAATCGATTATTGAAATAATCAATTTTCTGCTACTAATTCAAAAACACAATAAACTCTTTACTTCGTCCAAATTAATGCTATGTTTGGTTTATGAAAGAAAGTAAAAGGAAAGAAAGTGTGAGGATAGAAAAGAAGTACAAAATAAGATGATTATTTAATTGTTTGGTATAAAAGAAAATAAAAGAAAAGAAAACTAAAATTTTCTTTCCTCTTGTTTGATTGAATAAAAAATGAGAGGAACGAAAAAATATATTTATAAAATGATATAAATATCCTCAAGTGATAAAATATTATAATAAATAGACAAAGCAGCCGCCTTTTTTCAGAAGGACAAATTTTTCATTTTATATATTTTTTCTTCTCTCATCCAGTTTTCTTCGCATGTGCGGGGAGAAAAAAAATTGGGTTCTAGCACTGATTTTTTTCTTTTTCCTCTATTTTTTGTTGCAACAAAACAGGGGATAGAAGCTTATATCTTCTTTTTCTGTCTCCTCCATGTTGTCAACCAAACGAAGTGTAAGGGTCAAAAATAAAATAATTTAAAAATTATATAAAAATTATTTTTTCATATTCTTTAACTTCTGTATGCTATTTTTAGGTACTGATTTCTCATGCTCATCCAACGGCATTAGTCCCAACGGTGAAAGTGGCATCTCTGACTCTTTGTATTATAATTGATTGATGTTTTTGGGTGTAACCTGTCCACATCCTTGGCTTTGTCACCCAAAAATAAAAAAGTGGAGAAAGAAAACAATAAAAATATAAGGAATATATGGCGGCCAAGCTCATTTTATATTCCGTTTTAACATGTTGTTTTGATTGCAAGCAAGGATATTTGTAACAGGAAAAATAATTGGTGGTCCTATATAAGTTTGTATATGCATAATCGATCCCCAAATCATAGGTAAGAAATAATCATATTAAATTCATCAAAAACAAAATAATCATATTAAATTTATAAATTACCTGATATGGAAGTGTTAGTTGGTTGTATAGCCAAAATATTCGATAGTAAATGAGTGGCTGTTGAGTGGATGACTGATGAAATTGAATTAGTTTTATTTGTTGCTATTTTCTTTGGATTATCAATAAGAGTGTCTTTGGATAAACAGCTAAATTAAACGTTTGCTCAATAATTTTTTTTTTTCAAATAAGTTAAAAATAACTTATTTTTATAAGTTTCTCTGACAAGATTATAAAGAAATAAACTAAGAGTTTATAAAAAAATTATAAATTATTTTCATAAATTATTTGCATTAATTTATTTTCATAAGCTATTCGTATAAGTTATGTATAAGTTTTTCCAAACCCACCTTATTTTTTTTTTTTGTCTTTTTATATAAAAACGCATCCTATTTCTTCATGCTATTTGTTAGGAACTTATTTGATATGCTAACCTGTAGCAAATTTTTCTGCAAGATAGTTTTCATTATGCTGTATATGTAAGTGGTTTGTTGCTTGATAAAATATATCTCTTGCAGTCATAATATTAGCCTTCTCGTATTATCCTTAAACTCACATCTCTTCAAAATACCCAACAGTGGCCTGTCAGGGAAGGAAGGTTTGGTTTCTTCAATTGGCAATGCGATCAAAATCTGCTTCTAGACCTAACTGAAAAACCCTAGGTCCATTGTTTTGTTGAAATCCGGTGTACAAGTCATTCCATATTTCAGCAGCAATGTTTGCATAGATGATGCTAGCAGTGAACTCCTTAGAAACTGAATTGAGAAGCCAAGAGGTAACATTTGGTTGTTGGGACACCATGGATGAAATTGAGGATCATTGTCTCCAGGTGCAACAATAGTTCCATCAACGAAACCGAACTTATTCTTGGCATCGAGTGCTATTTCCATCGCATGCCGCCATGAGCGATAATTGTCACCATTGAGAGGGTGATTGACGATCACAAGGCCGAGATGATCAGATGGATGCAAGAAGAAACGATTGTGGATATCCTCCATTGAAACGACGAATTCGAAGCTCGAAGATGAGGAAGACGAAGGTCACAGAGGAGAAGATCACAGAAAAAAATGAAGTCCAAGATCAAAAAATCAAGAATCAGAGGGATATGCAGAAGAAAAATACGATTGATACCATGTTAGATCAATGAATCAAGAACAGAGAAAGATCAAGAGATGAAAGAGAGAGTTCGAGAAGAGCACTGTGCTCATAAATTCTCATTAAGCAAAAGTGAATCATACATCTTTACATCTGAGTATATATGCATTGACTACAATGATAAGTCAAATAACTAAGTTAGTAAGTGCATAACTAACTCTTAACTGAATATAACCTACTAACTAATACTCTATTAATAACCTTCATTCACATTCTACATTAGATTGTTCTGATCAATTTGAACCAATGAGTGAATTTTGAATGAATGTGTAACAGTCATTGTGCACAGTCGGTATCAGTATCAGTATCACATGCGGTATCACTGATCATTACTCATTTTCATATTCTCTGATTCAGCCTAGTGCCAACTTGGTAGAACAATCTTTTCTTTTGGATGCCTTTCATTGTAAAAAAAATTGTGCTGTGTGTCCAATTATATAGTGTGTGTACGTAACTGTCAAATCTATAACGAAATATGTTTCTATACGTCAAGGGATAGTAGGCAAGGAGACAACACAGGTGCAGTACATCCCAATTTGGTAATCTATGTCGTTATCTTATTTTAATCCTGAATTAAATATTTTCTAGATTTTGTTCCCTTTATGCTAGTTCCCCCTCCATTTCCCCTCCCCATTACTATAATTTTAGGGATATAAACATGATAATATGACATTGGGTGTAGTCCAAATATCCTTTATACACCCCAAAATCATAGTAAAAGAGCTCTTTATTCTTCGTGAGAAATGACGATGATCTTTATCCCATTTATGCAAGAGGAAATTAAGAACTAAATGACAAAGATAAATAAAATTATAAATTAAACTATTAAAGTCGTTGATCAAATAAATATTTGAAATAAAATTAAGGTAGTTTTGAACCATGAAATTCTTTTGTTTTTAAGATTCTTACTTTGCAAAAATAAAAGGGACAACGTTTGCTAAATTATCAGGAATGTTCCCTTGCAATCTGATATGATTTTGAGTCATAGCTTGAATTACTTTAGGATCTTCACTGCAACAACAGTGGTAGATCTGATAAAGGAGACAGAGTATATGAACAAAGTACTACTGCCAACATGTCAAGATGCTCATTTACAGTATTAGATGAAATAGGGGCTTTTTGATCAAACTAGTGTTATTTTAGAAACTATTTATCAAAATGAGGTTGTTTTGTAACTATTTATCAAAATAGGGTTGTTTGAAATTTTTTACGTTGACCGACGCTAAAGGCCGACGCTAGAGATGTCACCCGTCTGAAACTGGATCTTCACCCGTCTGATGACCATCAGACGGGTGATGACTGTCAGACGGATATCAGACGGGTGATTCAGACGAGTCTCAGCGGACAAGTGACCAGCAGACGGGTCACAGGAGATGGGTGACACCTCTAGCATCGGCCTTTAGCGTGGGTCTTGGACGACGCTAAACGTAAAAAATTCCAAACAACTCTATTTTGATAAATAGTTACAAAATAATCCTATTTTGATAAATAGTTTCTAAAATAATACTAGTTTGGTCAAAAAGCCTGGAATAGGCTGGGGAGACTTTCGATCTTACGAGGGCTGGACATTCTTCATACCACATACTTTGAGGATAGCCGGAGCATGAACACCACCTCAACTACCCAATAAAACATACTAGAGAAATAAAAAATCAGCCAGTACAACTTAACACCAGAAAAAAATGAACCAAAAACCCAATTTTCTTATCATTCTTATCGGTTGTGGCAAGACGTGAGCAAACAATATTAACCAAACATAATTCAACCCTCCGATTATTCAGAAATAGAGGCAGTAAGTCTGTGAAAGTATATAGAAACAAATTACCATGGTATAGAATAGCAAGCATATGTTTTGTGTAGAGTCAATAAAAAAATCAAAGCAACCTAATATACTTCTCAAAAAGGTGTTGGACAGCAAGGTGCAGTCCGAATCACCCATAAAAGTGAGCCACAAAGATATATAGAACTATATAAAGGTTAGAAATTATTTGTGATCGTTTGTATCTTACTATAATGGATTAGTGTGTGTAAGTGTCCGACACAATAACTATATAAATACAATTATTCTTTTTGCCCAAGTTGTTACTTGTGTGACAGACAGCCAATATAAAATGTTTCTTGTGGTTGGCTTGGTTGTCTTCAATTTTATTGCTTCGTTAATTTTGTCCTCAACCATTAGGGCACCTCTCATCAATCTACTGCACATATCTATTATATTTATATAGGCTTGCATCATGGATGCCTATATTAACAAACTTTCAGCGATGCGTTGTAATTAAAAGGTCACGAAGCCTACTTCTGACCTTTCCCTTTCACCGCCATCTACAAAAATCCTCCCACCGCCCATTAATCTTAATTTCCATTTAACGGCTTGACAGACATATATGGCCAATAGAATTTTGCTTGCCAGTCCTTCTTACTTATATTCTCTCCTACCCTTTATAAGTGATGTGTCTATGGACATTGAAGAAGCACGGTAGTAGTACAAGCAGTTGTATACAGTGGTTGCTAATGGTTCTAATTCAGCAGGGGATGTGTGTACTTGTGGTATTAACACACACCTGATACTTATATTATCTGTACATGTATATGTACTATGTAGTGTTGGAAGTCCCAAATCGCCTGACTCTTCTCTCGGGATGCGGTTCATATACCTGTTGGGTAACTTCACTTAACACCAATTGGTTTTAGGATAAAATATAACATGGTATCAGAGCCAGAGCTCATCTTCCAGTTTTTTCGTTGTTTGTCGCCTGTTCTGTTAGGGGCATCGCCTGTCCCGTCAGGCATCTGTGGAGGAGTGATGTTGGAAGTCCCACATCGCCTGACTCTTCTCCCGGGGTGCGGTTCATATACTTGTTGGGCAACTTCACTTAACACCAATTGATTTTAGGATGAAATCTAACATGCAGTATAATGTGTTAAGTTTATTTGTTAGTTAGTTGGTTACACTTTCTGTTAGTACCATAGTTAATTTGCTCTGTTAGTTAGTTAACCGATATCTATTTGTAACTGACTACACAGTAGTTTACTAACTAACACATTGTATAAATACTCACTAACACAGTAACCAAGCTTTCACGTAAAGCATTTCATACAAACACTATCTCTGAGCTTTACTCTGTCTCTCTCGATCCTAGCTTTGCTTCGTCTCCAAGGTTATGACAATGGAGGTTTCTTCAGCTCCCATTCTCAGTCCATGAGTAGATTTGTGCAAAACCTTGCCTGCAATTTTGTTATGTAAGCAGAGAAATCTCATGTGATATGGTAATTTTCACAAATCTTTAAGTCTGATGATTCATTTTTCAGAAAAAATTTTACTCCCAAGACATTAAAAATGTGTTCCAATATTCAAATTCAGTAGCATGGTACTTGTTACAACTTCATCACCACTTTTGAGGAACTCAAGGATGTCTTTTTTTTATCACATTCTCTGTCTCCCACTAATGACAATTTGTCATTTAATAAAATAAAATTATAACTCAACAACACTTATACACATCTCAAAACTTTAATTGATAGGGGACATTGAGACACCATTTTTTGAGACAACAGAATTTTGTTCCTTAAGGATACCTAGGAGTTAGACCTTTGCTAATGTATGTGCTTAAAGTGGGATGTATCGTCCTAGAATGGATTTTATTTACATTACACTTATAACCGAATCATCTTTATTACTTTATTTAACGGACACTATAATATATAAGGACTTGTATGGGCCAATAGCTATACTCCAACCGGTGGATCAAGACTAGTTGAAAAGCATTATTGAACAACTTACATAAAGATTGTCACAAAGCCATGTTAGAGAATAGAAGTCATAGTGAATATTAACAAAAAAAAAAATGGGCTTATTTCCTCAATATACAAGTAAAAAAAGGACCATTAACCTGAGTGATGCAATGCCCAAAATGTACATGACACAAGAAATATGACAAATAGAAAATCAGCCACCAAGTACCGATAATAAATATTAATTGATGTTCAGGTTACCAGTTACACCAAATTACCTCCTCAAGAATGTTCACCATGGAAATAAACTCGCTAACAAATTTCCACAACAAAGTACTCAAAAAATTTTATTTATCCTTCCGTACAATTTTATTAACGCTTTAAAATCAAAAGCGTACATAATTTTCCTAGGTATCAACAGCCCAGTTATAAAATCCTCTAGAGTCTAGCATTTCGAAGTTGTTGCTTAAGGATTGGTTGAATATACTGATGAAAGCCATCAGGAACAACTGAATCATTCAAAGGATCCTTCCATGCCTCCTCGTACAACTTTGGATACACATTTCCATCATAGCGCCCAAGAACCGAGCCAAGGTAATGATCAGTGTAATTAAATGCATCAACAAGTGCAATTGCATTGGGACGAACCTAACCACAAAAATAAAATTGTTTAAATATAATAAAATTATAGAGTATAGACACAAGCAATTGTCATAGATTTGAAATCGTTTAGGACAAACCTGGGAATACAAGAACCTCAGTTGCTCATTGGCAAGTGATCCTTGTTTTGCATTAATGCAGCCAGTTGAAAGAAAATCACCCAGATGCTTATGAAGAAGAAACAGAGCATAAATGCTGCAAAGAACTTCTAATTGCTGTTTCACTCCTTTTCCAGGTATGTCTTGCTGCAACTTCTCAATAAATCTAAAGAAGACAATTGAGTTACACGTTTACACCTCTAATCTCTTAAATTAACAATAGAGCTGTATATTATGTTTGACCTCCATTCCCTATGGTACTCTTCATCTATAGAACAATCCACAATATTCATCAACTACAGACATGACATAAAAATAAGAGAGGGGAGTACTATTATGTGTTTTTCTAGGATATATCACACTCATTCTTTACTTAGATAATGCAACTGAGACAAAAAGGGCAAGAAGCTCACTTGGAAACAACAATCAACTGGCAATGAGCAGCTGCTGCCTCAACTAGATCAGCTGAGAGTTCCTGGAAACCTGCTATCAAAAACATTATTAGCATTTAACATAATGGAATCATGTAGCGCAAAATACATTAATAATTCAACACATAGACATAAAATAAATTTGTATATATTGTATGCACAAATTTTGTATAAGAGTATCTTGAAGTGATAACGGCACGTATGAGTCAAGGTAGGTCACTCCCCACCTGCCCACTCTCCACCAGTTACCCAGACACCAATCAACCACAAAGGAAAAGATGATATAGCTTGTTACTTAAACAAGATTGAATCATTTACCGTCTTCAGGATTTTGGAACTTGCTAAGATTTTGAGCACAAGCAACAGACATCTTAGCAGCCCTTGCTTCAAATGCTTCAAGCACAACATTAGGCTTCAACCAATCCTCAGCTGCAAGGAATAAAACAAAATATAAAATTACAACTCATAAAGAACACAGGAATATTTATTAGTATTAACTGAAACCACATTTAATTTGGATACCAAGAGATTAATATGGTTAAAGTTCATATTTTCTCCAATTTCACTATACCTATTTGAACATTAGAATGATATTGCATCAGTTGTTCCACACGAGCCAGATAAGCTGTAGTACCAACAGGCTTATTTCCAGAGCCCAGCTGAGAAACAGACTTCACGAGATGCCTTGCCACCTACATAAGATTTTCTATAAGTTGACAAAATAACCCAAGATAATTCCTAATAAACCTCCAAAATCAAACTGAACAAGGATGTAATATGAGGCACAGAAATGTAGAAAGAATACACGAGAATACTTACATAAAGAACGAAGAGTTAAGACACATCCGCATAGAAGTATATATGAAAAACTAATGATACTACAAATTTGACTATTCTGAAATTTTGGAAAAAACTATATAACTTTTCCTTGTATTTTTTTAACATTCAACACTACAAATACAAAGGTTTTAATGTAGGTGTTTTCAAGAATGTCAAAAACATTTCAAATACAAACCAAAGCCTAGCCCTCCACAAATGGGCAAACTGACGTACAGCGCTTTAAAATCCAATTTATAGGCGAGGATGAACTTGATAGTAATATATAACAATAGTGAACAATATGATAATATAAGAAATTTAACATTTAACAAACCTGTAAAAGCAGCACAACATTGTCTCCTTCATATGTGCAGGCAGGAACATAGACTGCAAATAACTCAGGGAGACCACTGCTACAAAGATAACCATGGCCACCACATAGTTTACGGCATTCTTCAATTCCATCCTGCAAAAGCGAATTTAACTTTATTTGAACTTTAAAAGATTCAGAGTTACAAAGTGAAGACCATATATTAGGATACAGTAAAAGGCAATAGCACAGTGATAACATCAGAAGCACTTGGACCATTAAATCAATGATATCTAAAGAAGCTAAATAATCAATTAAATTCAACAACTATGACCAATTGGTAGAGTAATCAACAGAAATAAAGACATACAGCAGTTGCTGAAGTAGTCAAAGATTTCAGCCCTGCAGTGCAGGCGTGGGCCTCAGGCAATGTTGAAAAATCATTGGCTTGCAATCTCTGTGTCACATCCGTATAAAGCCATTTCAACCACTCACCAACAAATCTGAAAGCATAAGCAGAAGCTAGCAAAGGGAAGAGCCTAGCCTGCTGTGTTTTGTAATCAATCACCTAAATGGAAACAGAACAAATAAAGTAAGACGCATTAAATTTCGAACGATAGAACAGTGTGAATCCAGCCAACCAATTTTTATTTTGACTGGTCAATTAATCAAAATACACATTACAATTACAATATCATACAATTCAACCTTTGCAAATTATATAACCAAGCCTATCTGAATCTAGATAATCATCAACTTAAGATCAAAGTAAATTGGCATATTTTTTAACTGTGCCCTTCAATTCTGGTCCAGCCTCGTTTTTTTGCTCTCTACAAATTTACATATTTATTTATTTATTTTTTTAAAAAAACAAGATATCCAGTTGCAAGTCTCAAAGAAAATAAGAATTCTCCAACAAGCAACAACCATGCATCAATAGAGGGTTTTAAGCTTACCTGTGTTTCAGGACCTCCATTATGCGACCCAAACTGTCTTCGAACAGCACTATATCTTGTAGCAATGCAAACTGCTCGTGACAAAGCAATTGATGCATCAGATACAATTGCTTGTCTCACAAATACCATAGTACCATAAACTAGTTGTCTTGGAACACTGGAGTGCACAAATTTTCCTTCTCTTGTAACCTGTGATACCCTGGTAGATTAAAAAAACAGAAGAGTCATCCCTGAATCTTTTGACATAAACCAACAAGCACATCCTGCAGTTTAAAATGATTAAAAAAGTCAGTTTACTATATGCCTGCCTTATCACAGATCCTAAATTTTCCCTCACCATTTATCTCCCCAAGGAGTGATAACTTCCACACATGAACACACCCCTTTATTCCTGTCTCAATAGTCAATACCAGTCAAAAATTTCTTAACTATCATTCCTATCAATTACCTATTTAAATAATAAAAAATGAATCCTATTAAAAATTACATTAAACAGGAAATATCTCCAATAATCACGGGGCAGTTTCAGGATTTAATTATTAAAATATTTACTGTTAAGCAGTTTTCATTTACTGGATCTGGAAGCTCTCTTAAATCAACTGCCTGCTTAAAAGAAAAAAGTAAATGCCAGAGTAACGCTGTTAACTCATCCAAAATACCTTCAACAATCCACCGTGCCAGCATGTGATTTAAACAAGTTTGTTACCTCATACAAACTTGTCATTATTGTTATTGTTATTAGAGTTAGATTCAGTTCCCAACAATGTGATTAGACTTGGTTTCAACGTGCCAGCATGTGATTTAAACTTTTGTCACTTTGTCCCCAAAGATTATTCATGTATCTGATAGGAATCCGCTCTAAGATAAACTGAAAATAGTATTATATACTGAAAAAGAAGTATTACAGAAGAGACACCCCCGGTAATCCCAGAGCCAAGCTCCTCAGAGAAACTATTTCTCTGCCTAATAACAAACCCACAACTAACTGAATGCCTATCTTTCTCTCTTTTTCTCCTATTTATTAACTCTCTAACAGATATCCTAATATTCTTTATCACTAACAGGCCCATTAGGGCCCATACCCAACAGTATCAGACCAGGATTACGGGGTTTTCCTCTGGTGAGGCTAGAAAGGAAACAAATAGGCAAAGTAAAGCTACCTCATCAACATTTGATTCCTTGGAATTCGTACATGGTCAAATCTTAGAAGCCCATTATCCATACTGTTATATGCTCCACTTCCAAATTTCATTCCAATATCACCAATAGTTATGCCTGGAAGAGGTAAGTGATCATCCAAGCTCCGCAGCTGGACAATGAAACCTTCAAATTGGACATATAGTTAAAGTTAATTAATTTAGACACTTGAAATTTGGATGATTAAATTTGGAAATTACCATGCATTCCATAATCTTGACCATCAGTAATTAGACGAGCATAAACAACTGCATGGGTGGACATTTTACCCAAGCCACCAGGCCACCACTGTTTAAAACAGCATCGAATGAGTAGGAGATAATATCCAGGTACACACGGTGAATGCCTATAAAGAGTACAACTGCTTTTCCCTGATTGTGCTTGTTAATGCATTCAGTGACATTATAAGATTCTAGAATATCAATCTTTAAAAAACATCCTAAAAGACAAGTAAAGGATCTCACAAGTCATCACCCCGTTTTACTCACTTTACTGGAAGTCAATGTGGGGCTATGAATCACAAACTCGTCTGTTTTGGGATCAAATGTTGCAGTTGTTTCTAGACCTTGAACATTGGATCCATGGCCAAGTTCAGTTTGGGCATAGCAACCAATTATTTGCATCTTATAAGCTAAAGGCAACCATTTTTGCTGCTGCTCATCAGTGCCTTGTCCTTTAATAGCAGGGACAAACATTCCCTACAAAAGAATTTAAATAACTTAAATTTAGTAAAAACGGATAAAGCAACATCCAATAAATCATGCCAGGTGAAAATACTAGTTCAATTTTATTCCTTTGACCTTTATTGTTGACACACACATATTATTCCTTTGAAATCCTTAATCTAGTGTTGCGCACAACAAATATAGTCCTATTCATCCGTATATTTATGTATAGATTACGTAAGACGTCATGGAAGATAAGAATTAACCCAGGACAAGAAATTGAATTATACCCAATGAAGATCTGTAAAACATGGTTCATCCACAAAGGCTCTAAGCTTAGAAGCTTCCTCTTCTGTAAGAATACAACTTACAAAATTACAAAGTATGATAAATAATTAAATATTAATGTAAAAGGCAACTATTGCTGCCCATAAAAATATTGAAGAATATAACAAGATAAGAAACAAAATGCAAACTACACTATGAACAGAAGACTCACCATTAAGACCGAGCTCAATGATCCTTTTCCATGCATAAGCTGCTTTCCTCAAGGTGTTCTTAAATAACTCCTTTCTACCAAGCATGGTTCTATCATCCTTTTTGAATGCCTAGAAATGATAGAGAGAACCCATTAAGATTGCAGGTTTTTCAAGAAGAGCCATAATCATCATTTATAACCAAACTCCCATAACAGGAAAAGTGCATGAAACATTAGCCAGCTACAATACATGTTCAGGACGGCACCGAGTGTATCAATGTGGTAGCTATGGCTACCCCAAAACATTTAGAAGTCAAAGTTTTTCATATGTATTTTTTTAGAACAAATATAAATACGTTAATTTGGCCCTCCTTGGCCTCCTCGATTAAAATTATGTGCAGTTATTTGTAAACGTTTAACTAACCGTTGACTTCTCATAATGCTCAAATAGATAACGTTCATTTTTTTTTTTTTTTTTAATTTGGTACACATATCCTGAGTAAAATCACTTTCACAAAGTTCTTTACATAATTCACTAAAAAAAAGTTAAAAGGAAAAAGTGATCATAATTGAAATTTTGTGCATAGAATTTTTAAAACAAAAAAAGTTTATGCTTGATTACTTTAACCAAAAATAGATACAAAGAAAGTTTATTTTACAGATGAGATTTTTGATATCGAACTTGTGAGGGAGGTTCAGGTTCCATGAGAATGATGAAGAAGAATTATAAACATGTTAAGGTGAAGTAGCATTTGAAAGTAAATATTGAAGAGAACCAAATTGAAGAAGGAAAAAGGTAATTATTCACCGGATCGCTGGCAACAAGCCGAGAAATCCGGTCGGACAGCTGGAAAGCATGAGGAGAACCGGCCCATACGATCTTCATCTCATCCCCATCGAACTGGGCCTTGTTCCTCTCGTCAGCCAAGTGATCCATTTTCGCGATATCAAACTCTGTCTCTGAATTGTCAAGAGTGAGGAATGAATATTGTGTTGTGCCTTTTCTATATCCAACGAACAAATCAACACCGACGGTAGCAATTAAACTACCGCATATTCCCAATTTTAAATTTTGGTTTTATGTTTGTTTTCAACGTGCAAAGGTTTTGATAACGCGCTGACTCTTTTTCCTAAGCATTCCTTTTGCTTTGGGTGTTGGCCGGCACGACATTTTGGACCATTAAGAAGAAGTGCATAGTACTATTTCTTTCTTTTCTATTTTCCGCACGTGATTTGTGTGTCACTACTTTTTCACGTACATATTTCCAATCACAAATCTTCCTCTCCCTTATTTTTTTTTTTTTTGCCTTTGTTGCTTCAATTGTTTCTCTAGTGTATTTCCATTTTTAGTCCCAAAGTAATAAAAAATGGTGAGTCTATATAGAAAAACTAAATACAATATTTATTAACATATTAAAGAGTTTAATTGCTATGCACTGACCGTGTAAAGCATTTTTACACAGACAATCAATCACCAATCATGATATAGATGACTTTTAAGGTAGTTAGGATAAAAGTCAATTTTTTACTAATATGACAACTTATGATTGGATGTCTGTGTAAAAATATTTTATACTGTCAATACATAATAATTAAACTCTATATTAAATATATTATTTTCAATACAATTTTTTATTTCTTAATTATGACCCATTAAAATACGGTTAGCATTCTCCTTCAGTTTATTAAGGGTTTTTTTGATTTGCCAATTTTCTGTTTTTATTTTCATTGAAAATAGAAAATGGTCTTAAAAATGTATTTGATTGAGTTTATTGAAAATATTTTCAGTATTTCTTAAATTCGGGCCAAATACGAAAACAAAAAAAAGTTGTTTTCAGTATTTCCTTTCCAATTTTTTTAAAATAGGAAATGGAAATAGAAAACAGAAAACAGGAGATGAAAACAAAATGTTTTCAATATTTAAAAATGAAAACGATTTTCAAAAAATAAAAACAGAAATTTAAAGCAAAAAATGAAAATTCAAACTAAAAAGACTCTTGCATGTATTTCTAAGCTTGTTTATTTCTCCTCAAGTTAATTGTAATTACAAAAAAATGGCATGCTATGCCTACGATATATTATGTTGTTGCTATATTAGCGACAATGCAACATGCACAATGAGGCAAAATTGCACAAGTAAATAAGCTATATGAATTCTTGATTTCATCAAAAGTATATTGCGATCATAATTCACTAAATTTAATAATATATACGAGAAGCCTTATCTAAGTTTATGTTTCCCGTGAAAATAAGGGAATATAAAGTTTAGGTTAAACTAAGGATTTGATCTCTATACGTGATACTAATTTTGAATTTAATCTCTATATATGAAAAATTTCGAAATCAATTCCAATATATACAAATATTTTTAATTTTTTAGTTTTCACCGTTTATTAATTCTATAACTCCATCACATGATAGGAGCCCAGGGCCGGCTATTAGCATGTGCAAGCAGTGCAACAGTACAGGACCTCAAATTTGGACCAAAATTTGGGGCCCCCAAAATTTATTTCGACCAAAAAAAAGGGATGTTTAAGATATTAGCTTGAAGTTGTATTGATAGGATTTTAATAATCTTTTTTGCATTTATTGTCCTGAAGTGGGTGTTTAAGATTAGAACAATTGTCCTTTTTGAAATACTATTTAAGATTGTCCTTTTTTTAAAATAATATTTTGAAATAATATTTAATTATTAAAATTATCTTTTTTTTTTATTAGGGGCCCAAGTTTTATTATTAGAATAGGGCCCCAAAATATTTAAGACGATCCTGCAGGAGCCAAATTCAAAATGATTGTCACATATAAGAACCAAATTCAAAATGATTGTATTTCGCTACATACTAGATTTTTCCCCTCTACTACCCTATTCTTTTTTTCCCACCACCATCTAGAAAATATAATTAGAATATTAATTTTTTTCCCCCACCAACGTTAAAACAAAAGGTTTCCACCATTGTTCCACACCTTAGACCCGTTTTTACTAAGTACTAAATATAACACAATCATTAAATGTGTGTTTGGATCAGTTACAAAAATTTAATTATTTCAATAATCGATTATATGGATAATCGATTATTCTTATAATTGATTATAATAGAATCAATTTTATGTTTGGATGTGTAATTATGTAAAAAAATCACTTACATATAGTTAATTACTAAAAAGGGTATAGATTTAATTGTATAATTTAATAATATTTATTTAATAGTTATTTTTAGGGGTGAAATAGGAAAAATGTTACTGATTTCAAAATAATCTAACAACTTTTTAAATAATTTTCAAACTTCTAACTTATCAAAAAACAATTTTTTTCCTCATAAAAACAGCTATTTTAAAATTTAATTAGTTTATCCAAACATACCAGTTTCTACTAAAAAACAAATTTTGCCATGAAAAATAACTATTTGAATAAAAAATAATCTTACCCAAATACCCTATGATGACTCATCTTACATGGTAAAAGCCACAATCTATAAACATCGGAGGGTCATTCCACTGTTCAAACTATTATTCGTGCACACGTGACATTTTATCTTTTCTTCACATTCTTTTTGTTGGAAATCGTCTGTGTCTATTATCTATCTCTCTTTCTATTTCTAGTTTCCATGATGCATATGTACGAATCGAATCCTCGACTAGATATTGTAGAAATCTAAACCCCTCCACTATAACCAATATTGCTCTATTTGTCTATTTCTAGTGCTATTAGTTGGGAAAAATGGCAAAAGATAAAATGTTTAATGGATTTGAATCCTCTCTTTTCATTTTCTCTTCTTTTTTTTTTTTTTTCATGTTAGAGAGAGACAAAATCAAATTTTAATGGATCCTATACTCAAATAAATTTGCTTTTGTGTCTTTATCTCTTTAATATGAGAGGAAAAAAAAAGAGGATCCAAGTCCAATATCAATACATCACTTACCTGCTGGGTATTTGGACGAGATGTTAATGACACACAAAGGCCTTGAATTTGAACACAACATCATTAGTTTTACAAGAATCGTTATACAACACTAGAAATATAACTCTGATAAAGATTGAAAGGAAAAGGATACGGAAATGTACCTTTAAAATTAACATTTCCCTCATGCACAACTAAGACCAGCATAAATGCACAATTAAAAACTCGAAATTCCAAAAACGCACAGCTCTCATCCTAAAATCAAATTTGTTTCACTTGTGCACTTGTCTGTTTCTTTCCAGAAAATTTCCAGAATTCTTTAATAAGAAAAAAGGGCGTCTTTTCATCTCTTGGCAAATCTGCTCCGTCTAGTTGTCCTAGTTGGAGTTGCATGGTAAGTTATATCCATAGCTCTTTCAAGGCCCCGCTCTTCTTCCTCATCACTGGTTTCATCAGATCTCCATCGAGGTCCACGATTGATGTTTTCTTCAATATCAAATTTCCTCTCCGTGTGGCTGATGAAATGAAGTACAGAGAGAGATTCAGTCTACACATACTAAAACCTTTTTCGGTGACTATTAAAAAGCATTAGAATAATGCACATAGGCATATTCTTATATGTGGATATTATACACAATAATATCAATAAAAGAAAAGCGAGGACCAAAAGAAGAAACAGCTAACTAGATTGTTACCTCCGAGAAACATCCATTGAATCATTAGTAGACAGTATATTCCAACTTCTATCATCTTTATGTGTTTGGACATTCCAACTAGATATATTTGGGAGGTCATTTGCAAATTCTTTAGGATAGCTGAGCATGGATCTAGAATCAGGATTAGCTGTAGCCTTCCACGAGTCCATAGGACGGGTAGTTTGACTATGACCAATAAGCAAATTCCGCTCAATTCTAGGCGAGATTTTGTCCAGCTTATTTTCCTGGGAATTGCTTGGTGATGTTCTGTTAACACCCTTCAGAGGTGAACCATTCATGAAACGGATCCTGTGATTCCTTGGAGTTAGAGTGTTATCACCTCTAAGAACTTTGCCAATTTTACCTCGGTGATTTGGAACCCTCTCATTACTGGTAATTAACCCCTCATAATGATAAGAAGGGGAACTGAAATTACCAAGCTCGGGGCCAATAGTGGGGAAAGGTATGCCTATTTTGGTTGAAGTTCCTAAAGTCGATGAACTCAACAAACCAGTTGTATGATCACCATGCTGCACGAGGGAAGAATTGGCAGATGAGGGAATCAATAAACTGGTGGAGCTGGAATCCTGAATCTGTGGAACATCAAATTTAGCAGCGATTTCAACTTCTTCATGAGAAGTAACAGCACCCTCAGTGAAGTTTCCGCTCCTCAGTTGTTGCTGCTCAACTTCTGGCAACAACTCCAAGCATTTGTTCTGTTTTATTCAAACATATAATTATTTCAAAAACTCATACTAAGAATATGTCAAATATACTAAAGTTTCCAAAGGTTAGAATTGCAACAATGACAAATTATTCAGCAATGTCAAGCATATAAATTCTTGCTGCATGCTGACATGCTGCATGCTTTGCTGATTTCAGCATATCAGGGAGCTCCTGTTTTGGCTCACACATTTTATATCATCCGGTAAATTGCTGCAATAAAATATTGACAGCATATACGGTATATATTTTGTTTCCTTTATGATTTAATTCTTATACAGCATGAATCAAAAGGGAAAAACTCAGGTACAGACACCATATACAACAACGTGGACCACCCATAATACCTGTTGCGAAATGACAATTCCTTTCATGCATCTCTAAATATTTTTTATATTGAAAAAAAAAAAAAAAAGAGAACCCGTCACTTGGATGTCCTGAGTATCAACAAAAAACCTTCATTATATCTTAGGAAAAAACTCACTCCAGCTAAACATCTAATGATTGGAACCTCTACTTTAAAGACAGTTTTCTCCAAACAAGCAAATAAGCATCTACTTAAATTATTAAAGAATTGCACAGGAAATGCAGTGACTGCTGGCCAAAAACATAACTAATGCTTGCCATGATTCAAGGATAAAAAATCCATAGAAGATAATATTTGCTTCAATATTTAAAATTTTAAATCACTTACAACCAAATTGGCTCTCCAGTGAATAGCCGTTTCTAATCTTGGTAGAAATTCTTGACTTATAGAACCTTTTGAAATGGAGTCTTGCTCTATCTTTTCAAGTTTAAGATGAACTTGGTATGCTTCAGAGTATCTGTAGCGCTGAAACACAGACAATTATATAAGCCATAAATTCTTTCTCATTTTACTAACTAAATATTATCATCAGAAAGTTAAGCTAACTTGAATACCCTGACACATTTTAAGAAGCTAAATGAATTTCATATTTATTTACACCAAGAATGGTAACCCAATAGGAAAGTGAGGTACATATAAAGTCCACATCAATACTGTGGTTTAACCACACATATTATGACCCATTTCTTAGGCCTTAAAACCCAGATATCACATCTATGCAAAAAAGAAGTAAGGATCAGACTTTATCATTCGTATTCACTTATTTTTGTTCAGAAAAATATGTGTGTCAGATGGCCATTAATACAAGATTATAAAGGAGGTTCATGTCAAGAAAATCCTGGAAGCAAGTTGCACAATACAAGATCTGAATTCAGCAAGCGAATTGCTGGCAATTTTGGTAGGATAAGAGCAGTTTCTCTTCCTACAGTGGATCTGGCAGGACAAGTAGGAACTACATTATGCACTTGAATAGGGCGTCAGTATTGACTACTGAGCAAGCGAAGATATGGTGAAAGTAGATACCAATTACCAATATGGATGTCTGAGGAATTGTTTTGCTACCAAGCATATGCTAAGCAAATTAGGTGGAAAATATGGGTGTATGCATGATATGGGCCAGAACTTTACATTGGATAGCAAAGTGACATCTACAAATTCCAAAACTACAACTGAAAAGACCACAAGACAGATGGGCTAACAAGAACAATAAACCAGTATCATCAATGTTGGATGAAAAACCAGTAATTGAAGTGAAATACCTGAATATAAAACACAACAAGAAGACTTCCGGTAGTCCTCCGGGGGTCTTCAATAGCATAATCTAAAAGACACTTGTGTATATATTTCTCTTCGTCAGAATTCCATGGCAGTTCCAGCATTCGATCAGCTAAGTTCCTCCTAATACAGAGGCAACAAATCTCAGTCACCAAGACTTCCACCCACTCCACCCAATTACTACATTGGCCTTTTAGTTTGTCAGAAGCATCCCCAAATGCACCTTTATTGAAATACTTTTCCTTCAATCTGGTGCAGAGAATTCTCTGATGCATAAATGCTTCAGTCAAAAGCCCACACTCAACCCTCACCCGCACTGCAGTCACAGCATCTCTGAGTGAAATCAAGTGTAGTCCACCATCACGCCCAGTCCACCTTAAAACCATAAGGGCTGTATCAGGGCTACCCCTTTCTAACAGTACTTCGGCAATTTTAGGATGTGATGCTGGGCCAGATATCTCAGGAAGAAGGCGACAAGCTTCCTAGCAGAATAATAAATTATATTACTCCAAAAGAAAAAAGAACAGGTCCACATTGTTACAACTTGCAACAAAAATTTTGCACAACTCCATGCTACATTTTAGCCCCTCTTTCTTCTATTGGCAAGGGGGGATTCTTGGTGCTATTATTAAATGCCATTGATACACCTAACAAACAACCTAGATATTTTACTTTGAACGAAAACAAGATTAGACACCCCTTAACAAAAAGCAACAAAACAAACCTAAATAACATCAACAACTCAAGCCCGATTACGTTCTTAATACTTTATTTTAAGGATCAAATATAAGATCCCAATATAACCAATGCCCATATAGTGCCTAAACTTCCACACACACACACCCCTAGATAAATATGATTCTTATCACTAGTCAGTAAATCAACCTTGATACAAATAGATTCAACAATTCTTTTGAAGACAAGGGTAAACAAGCATTTAGAAACATTGAGCATAATACTAAGTCAATTTACCTGTAAAGCTTCCTCTGTATGATCATCCAGAAGGTAAAAAGTCAAAGACTCAAGCAACGAGTGCCTGCTAATGCTGAATGTACCTGCAAAGTCCTCTACTATGTCTCTCCATTCTTCATCAGGAATTGTCCAGTGGCGATCATACAAATAATACAGAAACTATAAAAGTTAAGAAAAGAAAGTAGCATTGCTCTCAATAATAACTATTACTGACAGAAACTTCCATAGTTCCAATAAAAGGTAAGGGAAAAAGGATACAATTGCTTGTTTAGCAGTCACCATATCAGAACTTCCACGTAAAAAGAGTAAGTCAGCAGCAGAACGAATATTTTTGAAGGGATAGCAACCCAGCACCCGATCAGTAGTAGACCTGAAAATTGGGGTTCCATCCTTCTGCAAGGATGCAACTTGCACTCCCTCTCCAATTTCTGGTATTAACCTCTCCTCCAAATCAAGATTATTCAATGCATCTTCAATAAACAAAGATCCATCATGTCCTGTTGAATCCACATATTGATTTATTGCATCGGGCCAAGCACGTCTAATTGCTTCTGATTTCCGTTTGCGTACAACAGAAGCCCATGATGAACTATCAGTAAAACGAGATTTCACTTTCTCCAGAAATTGATGTCTGGTACACCAAATAATAATCTCCAGATGCTGGGTAGAATAATTAAAACAACAAATTAATTACCAGAAAGAAGATTGCAATGAGCTAATCTATATTCTTCAGAACTCCATATTCTGAGACAGAGGGAGACAAATAGAAGAGTATAACCACAACAGGCAAGACAAACAATATTACTGAAAGAGTACGGACAAATATCTGCCACTTCTACAAAGCTCACGTACACACGACATCCAACATCAATGCAAACTACATCGAAGGTTACCAATTGTTATTTACAATTTTCAAAATTAGGTTATAAACCTCATCCAACAAAAAACACTCAACATTATTTGAACACAAACTATGAAGACAATAGCTAGAAATACCATTAAAAATGACAATATCAACAAATTTATCATGAAGATTTCACAGCTCATCAAATAGCAAGAAACACATCAAAAATAAAATATCAACGGTATAAAATTATAAATAGTTATCCGATTACTCCATTGAACACAAAATCCAGCAAGACTAAACCTGCTTTGTCTTTAATATGCTCTCACGGAGATGGTGCAAATCATGAAGTTGTGCTGAAAGAGTACCCTTAAAAGATGACTCCAAAATGTCTAGCACATTCGATATGCCCTTCAAGTATAATGAAAATTTCATAAGTAAATTGAATTTCCCTTTCATTCCTAAGACATCAAGATTATCTGGTAAAGATTGTTAGGGAGCACAAGCATTACTAAGTCTTATAAAAGACCATACTAATAACTAGCTTTAGATAAAAACATTAAACAAGTTTGAGGATACAAATTCCCTGTAGTTCGGTTATGATGTTTTTGAATGTCCTCTTGCACCAATCCTTCACAACCACTTCATCCAACAAAAATGCTATGACAGGATCACTGGAAACAGCAGTTTCATCCATACATACATCTGTAATGTCTGTAAAATATCTTTTAAAGAAAGTGCACAGTGAAGACAAAAGGGGAATTGACAAAACAATAGAATAAAATAAGAATCATTCGGGGGGAGGAGGGAAGGAAAAGCAAACTTTTGATAACACTAATAAGAAGACTAAAAATTATAATATTCTTTTTCTTACTAATTAATAGGTATTTTAAGTTTTTTAATTTTGAAACTTTAACTAGAATTAAAAATTAAATATGCCAAAAAACGACTGACATAGATAAGGATACAATGGCAAATTAAAGAAACCAAGTTATTCTCAAGTGCAACATCAAACAAAGAATAAAGGCATTGGACATCAGCAGTTAGTTGTTTCTCCCCATCTTCTATTTCATGAAATCTCTCATCACACCTTCTGGAAATAAGGCCAGCTTCTATGCACTCATAATAAAGTCGGAGACGCAATCTAGCACCACTTTTTGGAATTGGGATCCTACAGATTGGGCAGTTATCACACCGTTGACTACATTCTTCACATAATGAAGCATGACCACATGAATTCAACACATGGTGGACATAGCGACCACAGCTTCTCAAATCTCTACTTGCCCGACAGCGCTCAACTTTTGCTTCTTTGCACAACTCAGTTAGATCAATGGATGCCAAGTGTTCCAATGATTCCTGAAATTAAATGCCACAGGCCATTTATTGTCTTTTCTATACTCAATACAGTTTATAAAATAACAGCCCTCTATTCTGCATCAGTAACTGAAAATTAACCCATTTACAGCATAAATGCAGTTTTATCATTTCAGCATCTGAAAAGTTATAATTAGTGTTTGACGTGATTCGTAAACCTGACTTTTGTGTACGGAGAAAACCTGACTGAGAGGGGAGAATCCACCTTGTGTGCTCAACAAGTTCCCGACGGAAATTAGTCATTGTTAACGATGGACGATACTCTGTACCTATAACATGACTATAAAAAAAATATTGACTTAACCCTTAGAGTTACGCTCTGGTGGCAGTTTTGAACGGTATATATTGCAAATGGAGATCGTTGTAGTAATTTCATAGCGTTGTGATTAGTTCTTGTTTACCTAACCTACTAAGAAATTGAACACTTGTACTCTAATGAACCTATTTGCATTTTGAAAAGTGATTGAGAGACTCAAATGCCAACCAAATGAAGCATTTGACAATGATAAAATTTCAGCAGATGATAAGTGCTGAAATGCACGCTTACTCATTAGGTCCCATACACCACAATTAATGCGCAGGGTATTATCTTAGCTTAACAAGTTCCCATGTCATGAGCCCACAGCAAATAATTGAAACATGTTAAGGAACACAAAGTAAAAACATTGTAAAATTACAAATAGGTTCATTAGAGTACAAGTGTTCAATTGCTTAGTAGGTTAAACAATAACTACTCACGGCGCTATGAAATTACTACAGTGATCTCCATTTACGATATATACCGTTCAAAACTGCTACCAGAACATTACTCTAAGAGTTGAGAAGTCATTATTTTTTTTTAGACATGTTATAGGTACGGAGTATCGACCATCGTTAGCAAAGACTATTTTCGTTGGGAAACCTGTTGAGCTCACAAGGTGGGTTCTCCCCTCCCGGCCAGGTTTTCTTCATATACAAAAGTCAAGATTCGAACCTTGATCACTTGCTTAAGGTGCCCGAGTCTGTTACCATTCGGACCAACCACATGTTGGGGTTGGTAGTCAATATGTTAAAGTTTCGGTATCGACTTCATGATGTGGCAATAAAAAAAGTAATTCAAAACTACTATAATGATCCATATGAAAAGTGAAAGGTCTTTCTATGCATCTCAGTTTACCGATTGAAGCAAAAAACTATACAATGAGAAGCAGCAGAGGCTTATGATCATTCAGAATGCAAAAGTAAGAATTGAAATGATAAAACCTAATAGTACGTTAGTAATTGGCAGCTAGGGTTTACGAATTAGCTGAACAACAAGAAGCGCGGTACTTCATAAACTTGAAAGGATGAGTACCTGAACTAATCGGCTACTATAGTTTGGTTGTAGAGTTGAGGCAGAAGATCTTGTGGTGGCGGTGCCACCAGGGGAGCTCGACGAAACGGTGGGTCCGTTGAGCCTCCGATCCATTTCTCAGACACGGTGCGACGCTGAACTCCGTTAACGACTCAGGTTTTTTTTTTTTTTTTTCAAAAGACCCAAATGAGGTGGCAGATAACCAAACGCTGCGGATTACAGTTCAGCTAAGGACCCCGTATATGCTCACTGCTCAGAACGACTCTCTTTCTCGAAGAGGGAATTGGAATTGGAGGGTTTTTGAAAGGCTTCATTTTTTTTTTTTCATTCTCCTTTATGATCAATTGGACTTTTTGGGTCGGGTTCTCATTTTAGTACTAACTGCTAATGTGTAAAACATGACCCGAACTTTTTTTGCATTTGGTTCGATGCTTTTCCATTCTCTACAGGCCGATAAGACATTGGGCTTATGCCATATGGTACCAAAAAGGAAAATTCTTTTTTTTTTTAATTTTTTGAACCAACAAATTTTGAATCTATTTTCATTTCATGATGTGTTAATAATTACAAAAATGTTACTTTATTTTGATTTAATCTTTTGTTTTAAAATTTTGTACAGGAAATCGTGAAAATAATGAAAACAATCACACTTTTATAATTATTCATAAATAAAAAGAAAATATTTTAGCATGAAGGCTTCTATTGTATTTAGTTTCTTGTACTTTTACTCTTTCTTGACCTATATATGAGCAAAAAAGTATCTAATTTTTTTGGACTCAAATATAAGCAAAGGTCAACCAAATCAACCCTATTTAATACTAGTGTTTCAAAAATACCCTTTGGTTAATTATTTTTTTATTTTTCTAATAGCATTATACACTCTCAAGACACAACTTCCAAGAGCATTATACACTCTCAAGAAAGGATAGTTTAGTAACTATAACTTATTTTTTACACAAATCAAGACAATTAAACTAATATAACTAACTTTCTTAATACATGTGAAGTTAGTTTTTTTGCTTATATATAAGTCCGGAGGGAGTACTTAACATGGTGCTTTCAGCTTTATTTAGATTAAATATTCAACCTATTAATGCTTCAGAAAATATTTTGTTAATAAATGAAACTTCTCAAAGTTGAATAAGCTTTTAAACAACCATTGATCTATTATCCTGACAACAAAATTGTCCTTGATTTACACACACAGCAATACATCATTAATAAGTGTATTAAGAGTAGTTGATGAAATCATCTCGAATATCATTTCCATACTTTTAAATCGATGAGTCAATATGTCTAAAATGTTTTGCAGCATAAGTTAAATTGTAGTCATAAAAGTTGGTTATCAGTTCTTTCACCTTTTCCCCCATTAAAATGAAGTTGTTATGTTGACCTTTTCTCTCATGTAGACGCACATACCATTTAAGTGGTTTATAATTGCTATCATTAGCGCAGTTAATCCTTACAATCTTCTTCTATTTTGTACTGTTACTGTAAATCCATTTAGACTCATTGGAGTTGAATTGCCAATTTGGACTCTTGCAACCTTATGTTGAGGCTTTTGGTTCTAGCATTTGGAGGTCAAAGACAGCTTCAAGTAGTGATGGGTTGGATTTTGATGAATTGGAGAAAAGAAATGTTGCTAGTAGTAGAATTACTGATTATTTTTTTGTAAGGATTATAAATGAAGTGGTGTTAGTGTTGTAGTTAGTACTAGTTGAAGTAGTCTTAGTTTTGATAGAGGCATTGTTGAGATGCTACGCCCTTTTTTACACTATATCTCATGTCTCAACGTTTTTGTTACAATTTGGTACAAGACAACAAAACAGGGCAACTCCCAACTCTCAGTTCGGTATATAAGATACAATTTGTTTAGTCACTTGTTTTTTTATCTCCCTACTCCTGAATTCTGGAATTTGGCAGAAGACAATAGAAATATGCCACCTTACCACCCTAAGTGGTTAGATACTTACATTTATACATGTTTCTTTGCAACAAAGGAGACAAGTAGTGATTCAACATACGAAAATTAATTTACTCTTACACGGTGTTAGGCGGGAGGGGAGGGGAGAAGAGGGACGGATTTTTTTAAATATATGTTGTTTGGTTCATTTTTTAGAAGAGAATGGGAGCTAAATCCCTCCTCACCCAATTTTGCCGTGGGGGATTTGGAGGGGAGGGGATTTAAAACATTTTGAATAGAATGACTAAAATATCCCTACTTATATATTTTAAAATCTAAAATTATAAGGGTATAAAAGTAAATTAGTTTTAAAACATCTCTCCTCCCCTCGTGAACCAAACACAAATAGTGTTACTTTCCTTCCCCTCCATTAAAATCCCTCCCCTCCTCTCCCCTCATTTGAACCAAACACATCCTTAGTATCTATATAATTTGCTTTTAATTTTCTCACTACATGATGAATAAAATTTTTTTTGCATCCACAATGAACAAAATAATTCTCTTCAACCTAAAAACCAGTGATATCATCCTCATTCAAGTTTCCTTCAATTTTGTTTTACTGTTAATCCACTTGGTTAAGTTGACTCAGCAACTGCTCTTCAAGATCACTTTAGCTCAGCAACTTCGACTAAATCCTTTAGGATAAACCTGGCTTGACTATAGTTTCTCAGCTATTTGTCTCAACTCAACAGCTTTGTGTAGCTCATCCTGGTTCAGCCAATTAATATGCTTCAATGTTTGGCGAATTTTTACCTTTTACTAAATGGATCAATACTTCATACGACCCACTAGCGGCTTCCATGTCATCTCGGCCCCACAACTCTATTCACTCGTTCTGCCTCAGCTAAAGTTCTTCATCTATATGAAATAAGAATAAATTAGACTAGGAAATGCTTTTTAGAATACGAATGGATAAAGACTAAAGAGGCAATCCGTTTTGCTTTAGATTTTTTATTTATGAAACTAAATAAATAAATGTCAAGAAATGTACCCTCTTTTGCAACATACCATTTAGACAATATCAATATTTTTACAGGACATATTCAATAAAAATAAAATTTAAAAAGTATAACATAAAATACAAATATTTATTTAATGCTACAAATATCTTACAAGTGCACATGTAAATTGAGAATGAAATATTTTGATTTTCTTTTTGTGAGAAATTGTTTTACTCCTAATCCTCTTCTTTTTCGGTTTAATTTAAAAATCAAGCGTACCATCCAAGTTATTTTATTCATCAAAGGTCCTTTCTACTGAAAAAGGTAATAACCATTAATCAATATTAATTTATTGGCCTTTTGACTGTATTGCGACATTTCTTCCACCTCCATTCTCAAACTAGTGCAATATTCTCCTATTTCACCTTTGTAAAGCACCATTTTCGTCACTCATATATCTTCATAAGACATTCAAATGTCTGTCAATCCACTAGCTAGTTGTTTATAATGTCAAGATTATTGTTATTATTATGATGATTATGATAGGGTAAGCAATTATCAGGCGGTGAGCAGGATCCTACATCTCAGGTGAGCAGATGGTCCTCAACTTCGTGTGGTATTTGCAAGCCACCCAGAAACCCAGGCCCCAGCAACCTCACGGTTTCGTCCTTTGGAAAATTGATGCATGAATGTTTCTTTTTTGTGGACTAATCGGAATATTGTATTTACACATATATGATCCTCAAAATTTTGATCGGTCAAAATCTATTCCACCTGTATAATGTATATAATAAATTGTCTGTATTTACACATTAACAACGTACATTGGTATATTGTAATGATTTTCTTTTTTGTATTTTATATTTATACTTGATTTTTTAATTTTTGTAATACATTGTTATTTATTTTTCAATTTTTTTTTTTATTGGGTATTATGTATTTTCTTAACTGAAATGAAAATGAAAATGAAAGTATATTTTCTTGACTTTGTACTTGTTAAAAAAATAATTGAACCAAATTGTAACTACAAGAATAAAAAATGTAAATATAAAATTATTATTTGTTATAATCAAACATGACAAACACTAAAGCCACTTAACAACTTCATTGGACCAAAAGACATGATCAAAATGATGTGTAGGTGCATAATTTTTTTAAAGATGCACCATATCCTTTACTCACATTGATTCAAAGGTTATTCTAAAGCAAATAAGCAATTAGCCCCAATATATGATCTATAATGATAAGGTAACGCAAGTAGACCATGTTTCATTCAAAAAGCTTCCCTAATTGCTGGCTAAATCTAGACAGTCGGGGACACACCTGCAAAGTGGCTACCTGTCATGCATTGTTTAAAGCAACAAGATGGCCCTCTCATGCTCACAACAAGGCACTTATCTTTGTTTACTAATTTCATGTGGGCCTTCCCCAGTATTTGGGGCCTGTGAAACATCGTTGAACGTGAATAAGAGTCCATGGAAGAAAAGAAAGAAATCTTACAATGCAAAATAAATCCTAACAGAATATAATAGTTTATGTTATAATAATCATTGTTTCATGCTTCAGCAAATAATTACACGGAAAACTTTCATCATTTGAAGAATCAAGAAATGAAAATGATTAGGTTAGTGTAAGCCAACATTGATGCTATAAATAAAAGAAATCAGAAATGAGATACCCCCAGATCATGAAATTAATAAATAATCATTGCTCCATCATGTGCCAACATATTCTCTGCCATTCCCCATTTTTATATAAAAACCTTTACCATCCGAAGGCATGCTTTAACCAAATATATCATATGCCAAATCCAATCCATCGATCCTTCTGTTACCGATTATACCCTTTACTCTAACATCGGGCATGGTTTTGTAGAATAATCAAGCATGGGCATTAATGTCCCTTAGAGCACTTGTTCTGTTTAAAATTTCACTTCACGAGAAAGAGCCCCTACATCCCCCGCACGTGCAAAGGCAAGCCAACAGGAACTGATGAAACATCGATTAACGATATAATCCCACCAAGTAAGCGATTCGTTTAACCGTTAATCACATGATTTCCAGCTCAGACGGTCACATGGCCATGGCCTTTAAAATGCTCGCATCGCATGTACAATGATACAACTGTCATATATGCAAAGCCAATAAAGCCAAGTTGGCTTGGCAAATTGCAACTGTTCCTTTAAGGTGGTTGCACGTGCACGTGTGGAGAATCTCACAATCTGGTTATTTTAGTGTTCAATCAGACGGCTTGGAGAACCTGTTGTGTCAGGAAAGTGAGAGGAAGCTGAGCAGAGGGAGAAAAGGAAAGAGAAAGCAAGATATATATAATGAGGATTATGATCTAGGGGAATCATCTACTTACCATCATATATATAATATCCTCCCATCAATCCTTATTATAAGTAAAAAAAAATTAAAATTTTTGATCAAATATATAAACAAATTTTAATTAATTTCATCTTATTTAATAATAATTTGTTCCTAAAATATTCTTTATTTGATACTAATTTTGTTTTTTCAATAATTTAATGTGAGATGCATTTAATAAAAATTGAAGTTTTCTATGAAAGTTACTTTAGATAATATTTTTAATTTTTTAATAATATTAAATAAGATTAACCAATTTTCTTAATATAAATATTTTATTTATAATACATATCAGAATAATATATAATATAATAATATAAGAATAGCAAGATATAATGAGGACCATGATTTAGGAGAGGTGAGGTTTGACCGTGGACCAGATCAGCCCAAAAACAAAGCAACTTTGACCGAAAGTGCACGTGGGATAGACATTCTACACGTGTGCTTCGCTGTTCATGGGCACCAACTGGACATGGAGAATGGTGCGCCAAGTAGGATCCACGTGGGTTGCCCACAGCTCGAGGTGAGAAGGAGAGCACTGCCTTTGCAAATCCAAAGCACACAACTTTCTTTTTATATGCATTGTCTTTTGTTTGGGAGTGGATTCTCTCGTATGAGAATTCTTTTCGGTTCAATTTGATCCACATATTAAAAAGAGAGAGAAAAAGTTAAAAATATAAAAAGCATGGGGAGAGGGAGTTTTATGAGTGAGATGATAAAAATTGACATTGTCAAGTTTTTAAAACTTGAGAGGACCTGTTCCCTTTTTGTTTTTGGCCTATCGGCTATCATTAATGATAATTTTTTTAAAATGAAAATTGAAATCTATTATCTATTATCTATCTATTATATATACAATTTAGAATGTATCTCAATGCAAATTTCCTGAGGTGTCACTCTCAGTTTATCCATGTCAAAGATTTCCTACATGTCATTCATATCAGGCATGTTTTAAATTCAAATCAAAGCAATTCGTGGTCATGTTTATAAAAATGAGGATTTGAATTTGATTTGAATTTAAACATGCGGATTTTAATGCATTATTATGATTCTTTCCTTCCGTAACTCATTTGGGTTTATTTGCTTTCAATTGAAATTTCGTCATTTCTATGGATTCACTTGCATATCTGATTTGCTTTTATGAATTTCAAGCAATTAATGTGGATTGTTTTAAATTTGAAATATGAGTGTGTTTTAATGCACTGAAATTATTTCCTTCTATAACTGATATGCTTTTATTTGTTTTTTATTTGCTTTTTATTCTAACTTCGTCTTATTTATTAATTCACCTGAGCATCTGATTTGCTTTTATTAGCTTTTATAAATGTCATCCCTTTTTTTTTTGGATTGATTAGAATTTGAAATATGTGTATTTTAATGCATTGAAATCATTTCCTTTTGTAGGCAAATTGAATAGTAGTCAAGTCAGCCCTTGAAACGTGGTATAAATGACATGTAGGAAATCGCTTACATGGATAGCCTGAGAGAGTGACACCTCAGAAATTTTTGGAAATTATGGGGTTGAAGTATCTACCTAAAAATATTTTTGTTATCAATGAACAATCACTTTGCATTCATGTTCTAACTTTTTATATGAGTAATGTTTCAATTTAAATTTATTCAGAGTAATGATGCTTCATTTTTTTCTCCAAATGCAAACATTTTTTAAATTTTATGGACTTTTTTATATTTTAATCATATTATGACAACTTATTCGCATGTGCTATTTTCTTTTCAGAGTTCATATTTGGGCTGGTTTAACTATTATATAGATTGTCGTGTTATATGAAAAAGATTATAATTAATTAAACATATACAAATTTTATTTTATTTATATGATTTTATATGGATGATGTTTATATTTAAATTTAGACTATGGAGCTTTCCTTTTTTAATTCTAAATCGGCAAACAATTTTTAATTTTTTTGTACTTTTTACATTTTTTTCGTTCATATAAAACCATTTTTGTAAGATTTACCACTTTTATATGAATTAATTTTATATTTAAAAGCACACTATTAAAAACCTTGATTTGTTTATTTTTTATTTGTTAGGAACCCACCGTAATTACGGCCTTTGACTCCTCAATTGGTCCACTGGGATGTCCTCACAGCTTCGGCCATTTGGACCGGCTATGGAACTAATCCCTAGTTCGGCAGCGACAGACGTCAGATTTCTTACACACGGGGTTGGATTGCCTCACAATTGGATGACTCTAGTAATCGAACTTGCGTCCTTTTTTTAGGGGGAGAGTCACGTTACCAACTCTCCCAACACAAGGTTGGTAAAACCTTACTTTTTAATTCTCACTGCAAACAGGTTTTTAAATTTATGGATTTTTAATATTGGCGCAAATAATTGTTACAACACGTGCGTCACACCGATAACGACTATTATGATAGCATATTATTAAATAAATAATGTTGCAGAATTTGTTTTTTCCCTTCTTACGTGGTAGCCATTGTTGTGGAACATACATCATATGTTTGTGATTTGTAATGTGAATTTTATTTTATTTACATCATCCATTTCTGATTTGTTTTTTTTCGAATAGTTGTCGTAAAATGCGAGAACAACGACGTTTTGTGGTTGCTCCTCCATCAACGATGTCCACTCGCGAAACGAATAAAATAGAAATGTATTGGGAGGTGAGGAGAGTAAAGTTATGGTGTTTGTTTGATAAAAGGTGACCCGAGCTAGCCGGAAAAGAAGAGAGAAGTGCGGTTTGTAGTGTTTGGTAGTGGAGAGAGAATAAATAATGAAAGATGAGAAGAAAAGCATCACGTTTCTGTATACATTTTTATTATAATATTTATTTTTTTATAATAATATGGTATACATTTATACATTATTTATACATTTCTTATTTTTTAAATTATATTTTTAATACTAAAATTGTGTCGTAGACAACACATATTTACTACTTACACTTAAAAGTCATTATCTGTATTATAATATCAATAATAGTTATTAAGTTAATATCTGTTACATTATGTGATCAACGGTTCATAAAAAATAATTTTTGGTATATAATTCCTCACCAAAATTTTTAATCAAAAAACATGAAATCAACAATTATATATTTTTTTATGAAATTCAAAAAAATTAGCATATTCCCCTTACATGACACAGTTCCATACACTAATTTAGTATAAAGAGAAAAAGGTAAAGTAAAAATATAACTTTGGATTAATTTCTAGAAAATTAGTTTCCCTGAATGTATATAGTAGCCTAATACATGGAAAAGGAACTTATTTTTAGTTAATGCAAAAATTAGTTGATGGTGTATATATATATATATATATATATATATATATATATATATATATATATATATATATATATATTAATCTCTAATTTGATCCCTGAAATTATAATCTTATATTAATTTGATCCTTTTGTTAATTTGATCCCTGAATATATAAGATCACATATCAATTGGATCCTTAAAAAAAAATTGAATTAATTAATTTTTGACAAATTCAGATGATATATCCAAACTTTGCTAGAGGATAAATAAATGTTTATGCTATCACATTCGATTAGATATAGTAACATGTGTGTTGATTTTTTTTTGATAAGACTAGCTATGACATTCGAATTATTTTCGTTGTATTATTGTGGGTCTCTCCATCAACCCCGGCTTTTAATCTCTTTGGCAAGATTTGTTGGAGGTTACCCGCCTTGACAATTAATTTGTTTTGTCTCATTTTGAGCTATTTATTAGACATTGTTTAGTATTAAAAAAAGTAAAGGAAAAGGATTCAATTTCGTAATAAAATAATATCCTATGAAACGTAGTACAACTTTAAGTCATAAGCTATTCCTCTTAGTATTAATATCCTGGTTTTTTATCTTTTGTGGCAACAAAAAAATGTTATTTATCTTTTATAATTTTTTACATTTAAATGAGTAAAGCTTTAAATATATCAATTCATTCATGTGACAAATTCTTTTAAATTTAATATCGGATCTCATTCTTATTGAAGAGATACACGAGAGTTATATGTATAACAGATAAATTATTGCATTAAAAAAGTAATTAATTAGAATGTATTGATAATATAAAAGTTTTTTATACTATCAATCAATTATATATTGTCACCTCACTAATTTTTTTATTTTTATACTAACTATCTTAAGAGTGACATATTATTGGTTGATAATATAAAAAAAAAATATAATGCTAATACATTAAAATTAAACACTTAAAAAAACAATTTGCTCTCTATGTATTGTAACATTAAAAATTACGAAATAATTAAATAAAAAAGACGGAGATAATCTGAACCTTAATTTTAAATTATATCATGGATTCCCTACCAAAAAAATTATATCATGGATTTTTTATCTGTTTTATCCACAATACTGCGTTATGGCAATTCGAGTCTATATATTTATATATACATTTTAAAGCCTAACAAATTCCCTAAAATACCCGTTGTTGAAAAACTGACACCCGTCCTAAATTAAGGTCAAAATTGTCACTTTAATCCCCTCTGTTCCGTCACTTTAACACCGATTTTTTCTTTCTGCATAACCCAGATGACTCTGTGTTCACTGTTCTCTCATCCTTTCCCGAGACTAAATTTCAAATTTCCAGCATTTGAAATCTGGGTTGACTGTTCTCTCATCTTCATTTCTCTCATTTTTTCTGTTATCCATTCATTCCTCTCATTTTTTTTCCCAGATAATCTTCTGAAGACTCCACTCAATCGTCGTCTCTCTTCGTTCTTCTTTTTCTCCGCTGATCTCTCTTTTTGTGCTCATTCTCATCATTAGCTTCGGAGAAGCCATAGGAACTACTAAAGCCTGAGAAACATGAAACAAAAGGCAGAAAAGGGTTATCACAAATATAAAGAGTTATTTCAATGTGTATCAGAAGTGGGTAAGGGTTCTGCTAACGTTGGTACGGAACAAAAGTGAATCACCTTGCCCTAGCGAAAAGCATATGGAGACTGACCTTGAATTGCTCCTATTTGTCAGATTGGTTAAGTCCTCTTCCTCTCTTTTTTTTTCTTTCTTTTTTCTCTTATCTCTCTTATCATTTTTTCTGATTTAGATTTCTTCTTTCATATTTCATATTGTGCTCCTTGCCCTGGTGGAATTGGAATGGAACCGAAGCTAGATGAGGCTGAGGTTGTCGTGGATGGATTTGAACAATGGCCCTAAACCCGTTTGTTCATGTAGGTATGCTTTTTCCCCTCCTTCTTTCTTCTTCATCAACTTTTTTTTGCTTTAATTTGCTGTGTTAAATCCTGACCACAAATGATGTTGGCACTCCTTTTGTTTGTATATAATCAGATTGGTAAGAATTTCTTTAATTAGTGTTTTATATGTGCGTGTGTGTCTTTTTTCTATTAAAAAAAATTCCTTTGCTGTAAGCTACCTTGAAAGGGAAGGGATACATGTTGTATTGGCTTTTAGGAGTACAAGATTTGCTTTGGTGAACAACAAAAGGGCCTGGATTTTGATGTTGAGTTTAATGAATTTGGTTCCTCGAGGCAATTCTATTATTTTCTGCACTATAGATTTTTTGTTTTTCTAATTATAAGGTTACTACATTGTTTATATAGAAGCAATCTTTATGGAATCAAGAGGTAATGCATTTTCACTCACTTAGTTTATTCGATCAGTATGAATTTCAATATCATTATTTCAGATAAATTTTTAATACTTTTTCAGGTATTCATTGCTACAATTATTTTTTATTTTTGGTTCTACTCGCGATAAATTTAAGTGGCTTTGTTAAGTCATAGATCAATCAAAAAAGAATATGGAAATAGTTGTTAAAAGTTTAGCATGGGTCATTCAAATGCCCATAAAACATGCTTTACTTGCTTCAGAAATAAAACAAAATTTGAATGCTTCAGTTTTATTCTTTTTATGGAGAATTTACTTTTAGAGTAGTTGAACTTTCCTCATTTGCCCAAATTATTTCCTACCTTTTAACATATTTATCAACAAACACAGACGAAGGCCACTGGCTTGATTTTCAACTCTGTTATCTATGAGTTTACTTTCCATTGCATTGGCAAATTTAATCTTTCTACATGGTGTTCAAATTCATGCATGGCAAGAGCCCCTCATGCATTCAAGTATGTATCCTGCCTAAGGGGTAAGCAGATGTATGGGGTGATGATGTTGTGCCAAAAGTATCATCCCATGTTGAGGGTTTAGAGTTTAGTTCACCCTTTGAGTTGATTAGATTTAGACTGAAGTGAATTGAATACTTTAAAAGTTTAGTTGATCAGGTGAAGTTATGGATAAGGTGAAGTTTAAAGGTAGATCCATACATGATCTAAGATTTATTTCACATTTTTGGTCTGTTGCACACTCTGGTGGTGAATTCTTTATGTCCTGTTTTTATATTGTAACCTGTTTTGTCTTTTTTTAAAAACTTGGATAATATTTTTTGGATTTTTTATACTCTCAAAGCTACTTTTCTTTGTGGATGAACTTTTGTTTTCAAAGTTTAGGGTTGAGTTTTAAGTTTTCAAGGGAACGTTTCGTAGTGAGAGCAATTTGTGTATGGTGGTGTGTTCAGAAAGTAGAGGTTTGCATGGTTAGTGTGACATGTGAGCTTACTCTATGACCTTTTGGTCTATTTTCTTCATCCATATAAAATTCACATCAGTATTTGATTTAAGTTGTTAAATATTCTTGCTTTTATTTGACAGTGAGTGATTATGCGTATGTACCTAGCGTTACTCTTTTCTCAATTCCATTGTTAGTTTTAACTGTCATTCTGTGAGTGATATCTGTGTTAAACTGTTAACACCAGAAAAATAGCTTTGGGATTCCAGCATGCTAACACAACTCAATGATTATGCAAAAGGTCATATAGTAAATTCATCCATATAAAATTCATATAGAGTAAAATTCAATGTCATCATAGTAAAAAAATATATAGCTTACATAGAAACTGTACAAGATTCGTGCACTGAGTAAGGTAGAATATCTTTCTGTTATTTCACCTCTGGATGATAAGGAAACTGATGTACATTTCTTTGTAGATAAGAAAGATATAATAACCTTCACCCGTCTGTCATGATTTTACCTTTGTAGATAAGAAAGATATCACATGTCTATAAGATCACCCGTCTATGATAACCTGTGAAGGAACTTGTATATGATAACTCGTCTGATCAGATGGGTTATCATAGACGGGTGATCAGACGGATTATCATATACGGGTAAATCATAGACGCGTGAGCATAGACAGGTTCCTTTAGTTTTCCCTCACACGTCTATGCTCACACGTCTATGAGATCATCCGTCTATGACAACCTGTCTATGATCACACGTGCTCACCCGTCTATGATCACACGTGCTCACCCGTCTATGAGATAATCAAACGTCTATGGTAACCTATCTATGAGATGATCAAACGTCTATGACACGGGTGATCTCATACAAGTTGCATCCTATCTATGATCAAATGTCTATGGTAACCCGTCTATGGTAACACGTCTGATCACCGTCTATGGGATAGTCAGACGGGTTATCATAGACAGGTTCCTTCACCGGTGAGCATAGAAATGTGATCATAGTGCAGTAATTGTTTAACTACTTAATCAATAATTTATGTTAATAATTTTAAACATAAATTGTTGCTTATAAACATGCATATTAGTTGTTGCTTATAAACATGCATATTAGATTCAAATGACAACAAAAAGTTAGATAACCCGTCTATGATAATCCTTCAGACGAGTGAGCATAAACGGTTGATCACAGAAGGGTAATCATAGATGGGTGATCATAGACGGTTGATCACAGACGTGTGATCATAGACAGTTTACTTCAGTTGGGTTGTCATAGACGGGTGATCATCTCATAGACGGGTGAGCATAGACAGGTTCCTTCAGTTTCTCCATATAACTTGTCTATGATCACCCGTCTATGACATGTCAACTGAAGTAAACTATCTATGATCACGCGTCTATAACAACCTAACTAAAGTAAACTGTCTATGATCACACGTCTATGCTCACCCGTTTATGAGAACATGACTCACCCGTCTATGATAACCCTTCTGATCAGACGGGTGATCATAGACAGGTTATATGGGAAAACCGAAGGAACCTGTCTATGCTCACCTGTCGATGAAATGATCACCCTCTATGACAACCCAATTGAAGTAAACTGTCTATGATCACACGTCTATGCTCACCTTTCTGTGAGATGATCACCCGTCTATACTCACCCATCTATGATAACCCGTCTGGTTAGATGGGTTATCATAGGATCATAGGCATGTGATCATAGACAGTTTACTTCAGTTGGGTTGACATAGACGAGTGAGAATAGACGGGTGATCATCTCATAGACGGGTGAGCATAGACAGGTTCCTTCAGTTTCCCCATATAACCTGTCTATGATAACCCGTCTGATCAGAAGGGTTATCATAGACGGGTGATCTCATACACTTGTGAGCATAGACATGTGATCATAGACAGTTTACTTCAGTTGGGTTGTCATAGAGGGGTGAGAATAGACGGGTGAGCATCTCATAGACGGGTGAGCATAGACAGGTTCCTTCAGTTTCCCTATATAACCTGTCTATGATCACCCGTCTATTCTCACCCGTCTATGACAACCCAATTGAAGTAAACTGTCATCACACGTCTGTGATCACCCGTCTATGCTTACCTGTCTATGATAACCCTTCTGATCAGATGGGTTATCATAGACGGGTGATCTCATAGATCACACGGGTTATCATAGACGGGTTGTCTTATTATGTCAGATACTTTAATAATTATATTATCTAACTTTTTGTTGTCATTTGAATCTGATATGCATGTTTATATGCAACAGTTTATGTTTAAAATTATTAACATAAATTATTGATTAAGTAATTAAACAATTACTACACTAAGATTTTGTTGACAGGACTTAAACTCCAATTGCTTGAAATTTTATTTTTCAGTTTATGCATACACAATTGTCACTTGGACTTCTTGCTTTGGGAGAACTATTTACTGATGCAAATGGTGTTATTAAGCTTAGTCCTTATCTTTTTTCTTTGTATTTCCTTCTGATGAACAAAATGAATTTACATTTATATGTACTTTATGAAATATACAATTCAAAATGATCTATGAATTTTCTATCTTCAATATTATATAAATCAGTTTCTATGCTTTATAACAACATACATATTAGTATATGATTTAATATATTCAGTTTTTTTTATAGGTATAAAAAAATATATAGTTTACAAAATTAACTTTTAGCAAAAATGTAGTAAGCAACACGGTGTGATCCATGCGAATGCACAGGTATACAACTATAGCATAAAAATTTAAGTTTTGATATTACCTTCACGCAAATTATGTGTTAATTAGTATAGTATAATTGATTTATTATTAATTTGTGTTTTATGTTCTAATTAGTAAAAAAAATTATTTTTGTATGAAAGTTCTAATTAGATTATTGAGCCTGTGTTAATCCTCGCGTGCATTGCGTATAATTGGATTTCCTCGCATAAATGTTTTAAGAAACTCAATGTTATTAGCATTGTTTTTTATGAGTATTCAAGATTTCCATTCTTATGATTGTTTTTGTCAGCAAGTGCAAGCATTGAGTCATAAGTTTTGAATTTGCAAAAATGAAAACTCAAGTAGAAGGCAAAACAGTATGGATTGTGGAGTTATTTTGCTACAATCACAATATGTGTATAACTATGGTTTATAACTATGTCAATATTGGTATATAATTTACTTTATTCACTTATTTTCTAGGTAAAAAAAACTGATTAATTTTCAATGTTACTTTTAGAAAAAATTGTAGTAAGTAACATAGCGCGACCCGTGCGAATGCACGGGTATACAGCTTAGTAAATGAATAAAGATAACTCTTCAAGAATACAAACAATTACCAAATAAGCAACATTATATGTTTGCAAAAGGGTATTTGAAACAATCATTAATTCATGAGTAAAGATATTTGAACACAAAATTTGGACATATTGTATAGATACCGTAGAACTTATGAGTATCTTGGGAGTGATGAAATACATGATGAAAGAAGAAAATAAGTAAGTGGGGAGGAGTACTTTTATACGGTGTTGGATACCGTTTTTATGTCCAAATATCATTACTCTTAATTCGTACTTCCTCCAGATTCAATTATAAGCAAAAATACCTATTTGCACACTAATTAAGAATGGTACTTCCTCCGGACTTATATATAAACAAAAAAAATTAACTTCACATGTATTAAAAAAGTTAGTTATATTAGTTTAATTGTCTTAATTTGTACAAAAAAATAAGTTATAGTTACTAAACTATCTTTTTTTTGGGAGTGTATAATATTTTTGGAAGTTGTGTCTTGGAAATATATAATGCTTTTGAAAAAAAAATAATTAATCAAAATGATATTTTTGAAATACTGACATTAAATAGAGTTGATTTATTTGATTTTTGCTTATATTTGAGTCCAAAAAATTTTGATACTTTTTTACTTATATATAGGTCCAGAGGGAGTAGTTAAATACATTTAATTTTCTTGGTTTTATGTAAAAAAATAAATACATGTATTAAACTACTTTTAATCATAATGATACTCACAACATTAATGAATTTATAACTTATGAATATTTTTGAAAAAATAACATTAAATATGAATAAATTAATTGATATTTATTTATATATTTAAGTTTATCATATTTTATCATTTTTTTTTTTGTTTATAATTAAATCCAGAGGGAGTATATCATTCCTCCACAAATTATTGCACTTCAATAATTTTCTTCTCAACAAAAAAAAAATGATGGGATAACTTATTACAGGAGTATAATGATTATTCATTAGGGGTAATCGACAGGCGAGTGGTGGTTGGTGTGTGATCTATTCATTGTTGAAGCGTGATCAACTTCGACAACGAATATAATTGTTGTATCGGTGAAAACAATGTAATTGGTTCTTACATGATAATTGTTAAAGATGCTGACTAGATTCCGATATTTTTATGAAATGAAAAACCACAATTCTTGGCCCTTTCTGGATGAACAGTGATTATAATGCAAGTTGACACTCCCTATCGTGATTTTGCTGGTCTTAGTCAAATGACATACTTCTTTGACAAAATTATGACGTTGTTTGAAATGATTGGGAATTGCTTTCATAATAATATCCCAGCTTTTACTTTCTTCTCTTTCTTTGGCTCTAAAATGAAGAATTAAGAGAATATTCATAATTGAATTGATTAAGGTTGTATTTGACATATCCAATATGTTTGCTTATAATTTATTTGATTAACTTATAATTTAGTTTGATCAAAGTAAAGGTGATTAGTAAACAAGCTTATCTCATGAGTTTATAGCTTTTCTTCATAAGTTTTATGGCTTATAGCTTATATGAGACAAACCCTTCTTAGGAGGTCCCATTAGTGACCCCACTTATAATTATTAGCGTTATAGCGTAGCGTAGTAGTATAAAATTTGTGGAAATATTAAACCCTACAATACACACTGATACCATAGTAATATACATAGACATAAGAGTATTGACTCCATCAGTAGAGCCTATAACAACTGATGTCAAATATAAAAGATTTCAGAGTATACAGTAGATAAAACTAAAAACATAACAACGGAAATAAAGGCACGTCAGAGATCCTTTCCTAGTGCTCAAGGTCCCCCAGCATTGGGATCCGAGGCTCTCCCGTCGACATCAGGCTCAACAGGTATACCGTCAATCTCCTCTGGAAACTCCTCATCAGGGTCTTCTCGTACAGTCGAGAACAAAGAAATACAACATAGAAAAGTACAGGGGATAAGAAACAGTAATATGTCAAACATGGAAAAAACAGCGATATAAATAATGTATATAGATAGCAACACACCAAATCACAACTGACAACCAAACAACTTCTGGATAATTTTCCCCTTAACTACAGTCTCTCACACTCATGCAACTAACGACTATATGGACACGATCACGACGCGACATCCCCAACGGATCAAGGTGTCCCAATCATCACTATGCCACCCCATAAAGGTAGGGTTCGGTCTAAAGCCCGCAGGCCCAAATCGTCTTATGGATACGACATATTCCCCCGCCCGCAGGCCAGGTTGGAGTATTCGCCCTTCAACAACGCAACTTACGGTAACGATATGTTCCCCCGCCCGCAGGCTAGGTCGGAGCATTTGTGCATCCGTTAACAACTCAACTTTCGGTAACGACTTATCCCCCCGCTCGCAGGCTAGGTCGAGATATGCGCCCGTCCGCCTACAATTCGACTGACTGGTATGACCACCTCCCCGTAGGTAAGATCGAAATCGTCCCTACGCCAAACTAATCGGTACGACCATCTCCTCGCAGGTAAGATCGAAATCGCCCGTATGCCAACACAATGATGAATAACAACTATGCAACATGAATCTCATTGACTCATCTCAGGATCAACACTTAGTGTCTCAACCACGACATATATACAACCACGACCAACTTTCATCCGGCTTAACCAAGTATCAACTCACATTATAGCAGATCAACTATATATATATATATATATATATATATATATATATATATATATAACCTCGACTTTCTCACCACACATTCATCACCCGATTCCTCAGAAATCACTGCCTAGTTCTACTCAGACATCAGCAGTCACAACATCATATTCACAACATTAAAATCAACTTACTGATAAATCATGTTTAATCAATCATAAGCATATTGTAAGCATAACATATATCACATATATCACATTAAATACCAATCACAGAGCATACATCTTCAATATACGGTAAAATCAACCTAACGGTCAAACGATCTCTAGTAGGGTTTGGGTCGCCTTACGCATATCAATATATATTATTTAAAGCTTGCCTCCCCGACGATATTATGGTTCTTTCCCCCACCTTAGTGATGTTCCCGAGAGATTCCGGATGCGGCTCCGCAACAGTCAATCGAGTGCGCGATCGAGCGTTCGAGTCCTGTCAGATTCTATACAGTAAAACACAACCAGAAATTAAAATAATGAAACCATAAACTAACTAATCTCTAGGGTTAGCTACTGCCCTTAATTAATTAAATAGGCTAGGGATATTGAAATTCTACCAACTCTTGGCTCAATGACCCTTAAGCATACCTAATGCATAATCCATGATAAATCATCAAAGATTTGAACCAAAACCCCTTAAACCAAGAACTTAGGGTTTCGGCTATCACCATGAAAAATAGGTGGAAGATGGATTTAGCTTCCTAATCACTTGGATTACATGATTAAGGAATGAAATAGGTGAAATCAAGAACAATGAACAACAAAACCCATTTTATCCTTTAAGCATCCATTCCGCCTTCCCTAAAAAAATAGGCTAGAGAGATTTTTTTATTTCAAGCTCTTGTATTATGATATTAGGGGATGATACTAGCTCATAGGAATTGGTTTGGTCTCAAAATGATTTTTCTACAATTTTATAGAGATTTTTGAAGTTTAGATCTAGAAATTAAAATTCATGAAAATAAATGGAGAAAATAAAGATTGAGAGCTCAAGGATGAAATCTATACCTTCTAGGTGGTAGAAGAGGATGAGAGGAGCAACTTTGATTCACAAACTTTCTTGAAAAAGCTTGAGGAAGCTTGAGAAAAATGAAGTTGAAAATGGAGGAAAAAGAAAGAAGAATAAGGAAGAAGCAGAAGAAGAAGGAAGTCAGGGGGAGAGAGAGACCAACGAGAATGAGAGAAAAGTGAGTGAAGACTAGTGTTTTATTAGGTGACTTAAGGCTTAAGAAATAGGTAAAAATAGTAATACGTAATTAGTAAAAACTAACCAAGGGCAATTTGGTCAATTCATATCCCGATAATTTGAAAATCCTTACGACATTTGTAGGAGTCCCCAAATGATTTATCATAGCCCTGGTATAAAAATCATTGGCTCAAGGTTCTCGAAAAACCCTAAGACAACACGAATCATCTCCTAGAATGATTATCGATCCGAATATAATATATTATTTTCATTTTTGAATGTCAGGACGATTTTTTTCGTATAGAAAACCTGATTCTAAGAGTAATTGTCTCGTTCACGGGTCTAAATTAGGTCTCGATAATAGTAAAGCACTACTGTCAAAGGCAAACCGGGCTTCGTCTGAGTTTTCGACCCAAAACTTAACCATAACTTCCTATGATAGCGTAGAGTGTGACTATGGCCTCGGAATAATTTATTTAATTTTCTAGACCCTCTAAAAAAATACAATTACTTAAATACTAGTTAAATAAAAAGATTAAGAAAATCCAGGCGTTACATTATAGCTTATTGATTTTTCTCGCATTTTTACCCTCACCCATTTAATGAAATTCTCAATTTACTATATTTGTCATAAATATGCCCTTTTATGTCATTTTACATTTATAAGCTAGTTGAACTGCTAATTTTATCAAACACTTCAAATTCAATCAGTTAGCTTTTCAGCTATAAGCTATAAGTTTTCAGCTAAAAATTAGTTTATCAGCTATAAGCTAGCTTATCAGTCATTTTTGCCAAATAGAACCTAAGTATATAGAGATCTCAACCCACTAAATGATCTAAGGGTGGATAGTCCCTTACTTTCTCATTTTATAGCTCCACTCATTTTACACTACAAGAAAATTGTCTTTCAGTGACAGACAAAATTTGTAGCTATATGTTTAAAATTCGTAGATATATGTAAAACTTGCATTCACCTATGGTCAATCTAACCGTCAATTATGAGCGATGAATAGCAGCATAAAACGAATGTCACTATAAGTTTTATCTACGATTCATATATATTTATCTACAGTTGTATTTGATTGTTAATGAGCTTTACCTATAATTTATCTATTTTTATCTATAATATAACTGATACTAATATCTAAATCTATAATTTTAAAAATTGTTATTAAAAATATCCGTCCGTATATGATAAATTTATTATTATGTTAGAGGAGTCAAAATCGGAATTTATTTACTATTACTGGTAGATACATACCTTGGTAAACAAAGCTTGCACGAAAAGATCGCATATTAATGGATTATGGATATTTGACAAATACTGAACGTTTAATTTAGTTGTTTTTAAAACTCATTTTATAGTGTCAACTCATTGTTTTAGTGTAATACGTGTAACTAACTTTTTACATATACTATTGAGACTTCAAATTATATATTTACCCTCTTTAGTCTTTACTAATTAATCATAGTACTTTTATTTTTATTATATATATAAAATTATTATTAATAATAAATAATGTTGAATAAGTAATAATCAAGAGTATTAATAATCTCATTTCTTTTCTTTTTTTCCAGGGCATTTTCTCACAAAACTATAGAGACTAAATCCCTCGAGATACTGAAAATATTGAAAGGTTGACCTTTTTCAATCAGGTTTTTTTTTTATATACAAAAGTCAGAAATCGAATCCTTGATCACTTGCTTAAGGGGACTGAGTCCGTTACCACTCAGACCAACCACAAGTTGGTATTAATAATCTTATGTCTAACTTCTAGCTATATAATTTCTAACCATGGTTCATGAAAAAATAATAATTATAATTTGGAACCATGCACCAAAAGATAAGTGCAATTTTTCTCCAAGATATTATTGTGTTCCGGCCTCCGTGAAGGATTGCATGGTGATCATATCAGCAGCGGAACAAGCAATCCAAAAAAAAATAAAATCTTTTGAGTCCGATTCATGCATGTGTCAAGCGTTCTTAAGTGATGTTATGCTTATAGCTCGAGCTATAAGTCGGATAGATATTTATAGGTCAGGAATCCCTTGTACCGTGGTAACTCCATACACTCTTAGGTCGAAATTCCTCTCACTGGCATTAAGTCGGGTCAAGTAGCCATTTGAATATATCAGATGCCTCGTGTTAGGTCTTCTTACATAGCCTCTTCGACGGTTCTTAGGAAGATGGAAGTCCAACTTGGGGTGGCCTTCAAGGAATTGGGCTTTGTCCAATTCTAGGAAGAACAAAGTGTTTATTTGGTTTTTATTTTAAAAACTCTTGTAAAATGAATTTGATTATATTTAAATGTCTTGGTTAGACGAATTTTTTAAAGTGCTGAAAAAACACATTTAATTTTTTTAGCTAAACGTTTGTGCTAATGAAATAAATACTTTTTGTTTTATAATGTAGAGAAACTGTACACGAACGAAATAAATATTTTTAAATGTTATATCAAAACAAAATAATTTAACTCTTTTTAAAGATCTTTCCAAAAAACTCAGGTGAAAAAGACATTATTTTAAATGTTCATTTAATCTAATATATATATATATATATATATATATATATATATATTGCAAAGTACCGAATTAATTTAATTAAAAACCATAAAGTTTTTACTGGATGCATTCAATTAAGCATATGTATAGCTTTAAACATGTAAATGTTGATTGTTATAGTTCTTTGTTACTGAACATTATGTTAATGTTGTTGTAAGTAAAATTTCCATGGTCCAAAACATATCATTGTTTTATCAACGGCTTGTTTATTATAATGAACTTATGACAATAGTTTTCAATTTAAAATAAAATTTCAAATTCAATCACAATACCATTTCTATTAAAAAAAATTATTTTATTTTTTATCCTTTTTATTAGGGAATGTTAACTAGTACCCTAATGATATTATGAATCAAAAAAAGTAAGTTTGTATCGGAAATAATGTATTAAATGATGAGTGTTTTAATTAATTTTCAATATAAACGTATTTCTTTTTTATTCCTTAAGACTCCGGTTAGTAGATCATGTTTTATAACGTCGTCACTATTAACTATTGATTCTTTTCAATAGATCCTTAAACTCCAAGTATTAGTGAAATTGGTGCTTCTGTTAATTCAATGTTAACCGTGATTGAATCCACCCCTTCAATTTTCTTAAATCTCAAGTGGTGATTATTTTTTATTTTTTAATTTTTTTAAAAAGGCAAAAAAATAAAAAGAAGAAAATATGCAGCTCTGTTTCTCTTACGCGTTGCTCTCCCTTTCATGAGTTTGCGTTGGTTCCTTGTTCTTTCTCCCTCCCTTCTTCTGGTTCGTTCTTCCTCATGCTTTTCTTGTTATTGAGGCTCTAAATGAATTGACTCTAAATTAATGGTGATATGAAAATGCAGTCCCAGTTTGTGTTTTATTATTGCTCTGCTGTGCTTGGTTTTTTATCAGTATTATTTATTATCAGCTCCACATATTTATTGTTGTAAAAATTGTTTACAACTTGGGCGAGCTACTGTGAAAGAGCCGTGATAAATCATATTTTTGGGGTTAAGTGTAGCTAATGTGATAAACCAGATTTTTGGTTTGAAGAGTAGCTACAGCCTACAGTGAAATAGTAGATGTGGTTTGAAGTGTATAAACCAAATACAAATTTAGTTTTCAATTTGTCTTGAGAAAGCTTGGATGACCATCAATCACTAAACTTGGGAAGGAAGCGAGAACCAATTCTCAAGTCAAGTAACAGCCAATGGCCAATGCCTTGGCTAGAAGAAATTGCAATTTTTTCCTCAATTAATCTCCTTTTCTTTTGACAGAAAGCATAAACATCAGCTAGGAGCTTATTAGGAACTTGTCTCTTGGTTTATAGGATAATCGACTATTTTCTGAATAAAACTCGATGGAGCATACCAAGTGACTTATAAATTGGCAGGAAGGAATGTGCCTCTTCTCATGCTTATCCGATTCTATGGAGCTTACCAAATGCTTATCCAAAATATTCAACAACTTACTTGATACTGCGGCCATTAATAAAATGGATACAGTATAATTCTAGCTAATTAAGTGCTCTGCATATATGTAATTAGCTGGAAGCAAATTCATATATTTATCACATATGTACTTAACATATTGCCAGTTTTGTAGTGATATACTATCTCCCATATAGTAAATTAATTTCACAAAGTTCATCCAACCATTTCATTAATATAGATTTTGTGGAGTGACTGCCCAACATAAAAATTGCACCCATCTCCTTCCTCTATTAGCAGCAGAGTTAGGTCACACAAAGATGAATGTTGTTACCTGACTGTTATTCGTCGAGGCAAGGAGAGAATGAAGCCAACGCAGATAAGGGTGAGGGAGAATAAACTCAGAGAAAAAGCTTCGAGGTAGGAAGAATAAGGAACCAGCACAAACTCACTAAAGGGAAAGACGCACGAAAGAGAAACAGAGCTCTGCAACTTTCTCTACTCTTTTTTGGCCTTTTAAAAAAAATTTAAAAATAAAAAAAAATATTCAACGGTTAGATGCAAGAAAAACAAACAGTTAGATTCGATCACAGTTAATGATTTAATAATAAATTAATAGAATAATCAATTTTACTAATACTTAAAATTTAAGAATTAACTCGAAAGAATCAATAGTTAACTATACTTATTTACAAACTTAGTGGATATATATGCATTTTTCTCTTTTTTATTTGTTTAGCTAGGGTGTGGTGATTGAGGCTGAGTTGATGTGATTCCATTTATGTAGTCCTCTTTCTGAAGGTAGATAATCACTAATCAAGAGTTATTTGATGCCAAATTTCAAATAGATTCTGAATCCCAATCCAGGGAAGATTCCAAAGGAACGAGGAGGGAATTACGCGTGTGTTTGGTTTCACTTTTGGAAATATGAGAGCTGTTTTCGTCCCTGTCAAATGTGATTTTGATAAAAACAAAGGTGTTTGATTACTATTTGACAAAATTGATTTTGCCTTCCAATGTGATTCTAATAGAAGCTACAAATAGTAGCTTCTACGTTGAATTGAAAATTTTACACTAAATTTTACATCAAACTTGCTTTCACAATAAAAATATCCAAACATAAATCACTTCACTTCAAACTCAAGTGTATTGAAATCAATTCTATTCAAAATCACGTTTGTCAAATCATCATCCAAACATGTTATTGTAGGTCAAATTAAGGGGCATTTGAAAAAACTTACTTGTGTTTATAAAAATAATTTATAATAATAAGCTTATTAAAAAGAGTTTATGACCTTCATATTAGTCTTTTTAATTTAGTTTAATAAGTTTGTTAAAGAAACAGAAAATAAATTTTTTTAACTTATTTGAAAATATCTTACTAAATAACTGCTCAATTAAATTGTTTATATATATATGCGTCCAAAGTCATAGTGGATTACACTTACATAGGACCTGTTCTTTCTATTTGTATAATTATATAAGATTAGAGTAATTCTACTACTTTTTTTCTTAATGTATTTTAACTTATAAAAAAAAAATGTAGCAGTAGATTGATTATTCGGCCGAGCATAGATTTCCTGTTGGGAGCCCCCTAACCATTTGAGTTTGAACCGATGTCCAACGAGGGACGTTTACATAAAAAGTTTAGTGGAAGGCATGAAAAATGTAGATCATATTATTAAATGAGGAGGGATCGGTTTATTTCAATGTAAATCATTTTTATTTACACTCACTTTTAATTGTTGATATTAATTTCATCTAGTAGTGATTGTAATTTTAATTTCGATAATAGTTTACACAGTTAAATTAAAACAAAATTAACAAGTGAAGTGAGTGTAAGTGAAAAACGGTTTGCACTTGTGTAAAGGGATATCTCATCTAAATATTTGCTAAACAAAGGACTTAGAATAATGATATTTATATTTTACATGTTAATTCTAGTTATTTTTGTTCTTTTATAGTGATATATAATTTTTCTTTCTCGTTTAACAAGTGAATTACATTTAAGAATTAAAATTATATTTTGAAACTTACCTAATGATATAAAATTAATTTACTTTCAATATTATATTTTTATAATTTTTATTAAAATATATAGTTACACCTTAATGTCATACAGTAAAAAAATGAACTTTAATTTCATTATATATGAAGCTTTATGAAATTGAAAATAGTCAAAATAATTTATGAAACAAATATTGGATATTAAATATATCAAAAGCCTGTACATGAAAGTTCGTAGACAAAAAATAATTTTTTATGCATATAGTTTTATGAAACTTAAAGTATGAGGAATGTATTTTCGATCGATAATCAAAAATTAATTCCTTTTGAAGCGAAGAGATTATTAATATGAGTTTTGTCTCTTTTGAAAAATCTTTTTTCATATACATAACAATAATTGAATCCCTAACAACATATTTATGAAATTCGGTTATCTATTAATTATGTTAGATGTTTTTGGTTATTAAATATATTATATAAAGGTTAAAAATAAATAAAAAATAGTTATTTTTTTATGAATAAAAAATAGTTAATTTTTTTATGAATAAAAAAATAATTAATTTTAATACTTGTCAATGTAAGTTTTATATTGACATCTAATCATCAATTTTCATGTTATTAAAAATATTAAACTGTCATAGTAAACACATCAAAAGTCACCGATATAATAATATGTGACTCCTTGATGATGCCAAAAAAAATTACCCTGAGATTACATCCAAATTGTATATTGTTAATATATATTACCTCTATTTTTGTCTTATGAAAATTTAAACTATTGATATGTGAAAAAATAGCAGGAAATGGAGAGAGCTGATGCTATCCCGCCTTAGACTTTGTTTGGCATATGGATTTAGTGGAAGGAAGGAAAAGGAAGAAGGGGAAAGAAATTGTTTATCTCTAATTTGATAAGTAATTTTAGGTGAAAAAGGTGGATTCGTATTTTCTATTATGTTTTTTTGTTCCTTTGATTCCCGATACCAAATGAGCAATAAATTTGTCCATGTCTAATATAATGCATAGGTCCATTATCATGTTTGAAAATCATGTTGGGAGAAAGCTCTTCTCACATATCTTGAGAAACGTTATTTTTACGTTTACGTTAAAAATAATCTAAACCAAACAGATGCAGAGTATTAAGTGTCTGTTTGATTTAGATTTTGAATAGCTCAAAATTATGTTTGCTTTCAATAAAAGTGATTTTGAGATTCTCAAGGTTTGTGTTTTAAATTTAGTATTCAATAAAATCAATTCTGAGTTGGGTAGAATTGATTTTAAGAGAAACAAGAATTTATAACTTTTTCGTTGAGTAGAACTGATTCTAGGTGTTGGACCCACAATATTCTTTATATTTACACCTCAAAAATGATTTTACTTTATCATACAAAAAAACCAATTCTTCTAAACTTACTTTTAAAATATTATTATCAAACACAAATCAATTTTTTTAAACTCAATTTTTTTTAAATTAATTCTTTCAAAATCAATTTCTTCAAAATCAATTCTATCAAAATCTAAATCAATCGGATCCTAATTCGTATCCGATATAATTTCAGATTAAAACCGAGTTATATTTGGAGTCACCTAAACTCGTCTCATTATCATCCATTTTTTAAAATTTATTTTTCGTTATAATTATTTAGAAATAGTAAGATCTTTACTTAAATAAATATTTTTTTTTTTTGCATAATATGATAATATGGTTATATTAATATTGTTTCTTTTACATAATTATAAAATATATAGTTATATTAATATGGTATTAAGTTAAATATTTTTATTTTAAAAACAAATTTAATGTATAACTTAGTATAAATTTTTCAATCCATACAAAAGCTACTTTTTATCACTTCTAATCAAGCCGAAGTTTATTTAGCTAAAAAAAAATCAAGTCGAAATTTAAAGACAAAATCAATTTTACATGATAATAATTAAATATTTTTTATTTTTTTTTTAGTAAAAACACGATTCAGTGAGAGCAAAATCAATTTTGATATTCTTCATGGTAAAATCTCATACACCCACAAAATCGAAAGTAAATTCTTACCCGAAAGACATGACTGAAAAGTCTAATCTATGAGCCTGTTTGGTAAAATTAACGGTTAGCGGATAGCTTATAACGTATAGCAGATAGCGGATGAGGTAGCTTATAGCGGATAGTGGATAAGCTAGCTTATTTTCTATGGAAGTGTTTGGTAAAACTAGCGGTTGAACTAGCTGAAAAATATAAAATGACATAAAAGGACGTCTTCATTAATGATTTTACATAAAAGAGAGAGAATAAGATAAAGGTAGAATTAAATGAAAATAATAAGGATAAAAATGGAAAGAAAAATGAAACGCTATAAGTTATAAGCTCAAACGCTACTTCAAGTAACGTCTGGAAAAAACGCTATAAGCTCGTGAAAAAACGCTATAAGCTCATGATAGAGGCGCTTATCAAACGGGATTACTTTCTCATCCGTTATAAATTATCCGCTATAAACAAGTGATATACTAAACAGGCTCTATATGTGTACCGTGCGTGGATGGTGGTCCGGCCTTTCAGAGTAAAAGAACTGAAATTGTAGCACCAATTGCCCACAACCAATCATTGAAAAGCAGAAGCCATACAAAGCAGCGGCAACATGGCCATTTTCCATATCTTCGCATATACTATCTCGAAACAGCAAAGCAAAGCCAATGAATGAAATGAACACTAGGGACTAGGGTCCGGAATTCACGTGTGAATCACATGATGTACGGAGACAAGGAGGAATAACTGGGCCCATATTTGGGTTGTCGTTCAACCGTGACTTCCAATTATTGGGTGCCTGATGACAAGCGTGGTATGAAGCCTTTTGCCCCTGTCTTTTTTCTTAAGAAATGATAGGAATGTTAAAAAAAAAGTGAAATGCTAATTGGTATTTTAATTTCTTAACAATATATTAGTTAAGAAATAAAAATAATATTTTTTATTCAAAATGGTATATTTTTTATGTTCATTAAATGATATATTTAATATATTATATTTTTTAAACGATTATTTTTTTATTTCTTTACCAATAAATTTTAACCACTAATTAGTAAGATCCAAAATAAATATAAAAAAAATTATTTAATCCTTTTGGAATCCCTTTCCTTCTAACTCTTTTTTTGAAGCGCTTATTATTATTTTTTTTTTTATGAAAAGAACTGATCATTGCAATAACTATTTGCTGCCACAAATAATGAATGATAACTTAGGGAAACTGGTGTTATCTAAATTAAAAATATAAAAAAGTTTTGTTAAATAAGCCTTGTTTTTAGTATTTTTAATACTCTCTCCCGTCCATATTATAAGAAACTTAAGAGTAAATCACACAGATTAAGAAAATATTTTAAAATGAGATAATTTCAATGAATATTCCTAAATATTTAACTTATTTTCTAAAAATACTCATTCATAAATGATGGATTATAATTAATGACACTAACACAAATTTTACTAATTTAATTCACCTAACACTTAAGCCAATAACAATAAACAAAGTCCATACAAAACATTTAATATATGTATCTCATAAATATGAATCATATTATAAATAATCTTATAATTGAAAATAAACATTTAATATATGTAAAAATTAATAAATATTTTTTATATTTTAGATAAAAAATTGGACCATTTGATTTTTTATAATGTGACTGGGAAGTAGTAATATTGAAATTTTAATATTTAGTTAGAGTTTATTTTGCCAATAAGATGGCTCAAACAATCAAGAAAATGATGTAAAATTTGAATGGGACGGGAAACATAAATGGGAAGGGACCAAGTTCACGAGGAAATCACATGGGGAATGAGCCTCGTACGGGGAAGTGGAAGCTGGAAGGAGCAAAGGATGTGCGTAGGGTGGAAAAGGTTGGATAGTGGGAAGAGGATTCGTGATGCGTGGTTTTGTCGGGTAGTGGCGTTCGGTAAGTGCACAGACACGACCCCAAGCCCCATACAAGGGGACACGTGGGACAGCTAGCACGCACTCGTGGGGACACTCTTAATCATCACCCAACATCTTGTCTCGCCCAGTGGTCCCTCCATCCCTTATTTATTGCTACTACTATTATTAATCACTTCCATCTTAGCAACACATCGTTAAGTGCATTATGCTCATGTTTGATTTACCGTCGTCCAGACGTCCGTTTATTTCAAAAAAAAAAATTCTATAGATATTTGTTCTAAACATATATTTGTATTTTTCAAACGATAAATTAAACATACACTAATTCCGTTGGGTTAAAAAATGCTTCTAATCACTTTTAATTATTAGTTAATTTATTTATTTATTAAAAAAATACCTTCAAGTAATGGTTTAATTGCATTTTTGATCTCTTTATTATAGGTTATGTACGATTTTGGTCTATTTGATTTTTTTAGCACATTTGGTTCCCCTATTTCTCTGATGTTGCAAATTCGGTTCTTCAGTTCGATGTCCGTCAATTTTTCAATGAACATTTTGTTTAGCTTATGTGATTTAAGGATCATGTGGTAGAACAAAAAAAGGTCTCATAAAGAAGAAACAAACTCGATAAATGACATAGAGAAAACATTGAATCATGTTGAAACAGAGAGGCAGAGGAGGGAGAAGCTCAACCAGAGGTTCTATGTGCTTAAAGCAATTTTGTAACGCCTGAGGTTGACGAGGGCGGGGAGTGATCGCCGGTGCATGAGGCACAGACAAGAAACGGCTCCTGACAGACTTCTAGGCAAAGGGACACATGAATGAATCGGATTCACATCGGAACGAGAGGGATCCTGAGACTGTGCACCTATAGGATGCATAGTTAAGGAAGATTTAAAAGAATTGATTGGTACTACCTATAAAAATAAGATGCATCTTCTTTTCGGGAGCCTAGAATATAAGCACTACATAGTTAAGCGTGTTTGACTTGGAGCACTTGTGGGATGGATGGCCTTCTGGGAAGTTTCCCAGAAAGCATGTGAGTGAGGAAAAAGCACGCTAAAAAGACTCGTGTTAGTTTGTGAAGACAGTCGACAATCCTGAAAGCTGTCCGGGTCGTTACAAATGGTTCCTCTCTATTGATCATTGAAAAATTAACAGATATCGAACTGAATGACCGAATTTGCAACATTGAAAAAATAAGGGGACTAAATGTGCTAAAAAAATCATAGGGACCAAAATCGTACATGACTAATAATAGAGGAACCAAAAGAGCAATTAAGCCTTCTTAAATTTATGTGGTAAATAAAAAATAGTTACTTAATTTTTTCTAATGGTATAATCTAGCTAGCAGTATGAGTTACTTAAAATAAGGCATCGTTGCTTGCATAAGGAACCCTAAGAGCATCTTCGATGAACAATAATATTTAAGCATGGGTTGCTTATCTATCATTAAGTGAGCTCCACTATGCCACATTATATTTAAGTAATTCACCATACTTTTACTCCAATGGTACTCACTTAAGCAACCCTTAAGCAACTCACATTTTTTTCTATTTTTTTATGGGTCTTGCTAACCTGGGCCGTACGGCCATTGGTTAAGGAATTAAGAAATGGAAAGTTTCAATTGGGAATCAAAGTACATCATTTTTCGGTATGTTAAATACACAATTTTTCAATGAAAACTTATCTCTTTAGACTCCTTAACCAATGCCTTAAGGACACTAGTTAGCATTCTCTTTTTTTTATTTGCACTTAATTTTGTTTTAATTTAAAATAATAACTCATCCTTGAAATTTGAGCATAAAATATTTTTTTATTCATAAACAACCCATCCTTGGGGTTCCTTATATAAGCAACCATGCATTATTTTAAGCAATCCACATTGTCACATAGATCAACTCCAATGGAGAAAAAACAAGCAATGATTCCTTATTTATCACATAGTTTAGGAACTCCAAAAGCAACCCGCATTGGAGATGCTTTAAGGATGAGTTGCTTATGAATAAAACAATTATTTTTGCTCAAAATGTGGATGAGTTGTGTAACGGCCCAGACTGCTTTCAGGATTGCCAACTGTCCTCACAAATCAACATAGATCTTTTCCGCGTGCTTTATCCTCACTCACATGCTTTCTGGAAAACTTCCCATAAGGTCACTCATCCCACAAGTGCTACTAGTCAAGAACGTTTAACTATGAAATTTTTATGTTATGGGCTTCCGAAAAGAAGATGTATCCTGTTGGTATAAGTAGTACCAATCAATTCCTTTAATCCTTCCTTAACTATGCAATCTCATACCTGTACAGTCTCATGATCCCTCTCATTCCAATGTGAATTCGGTTCATTCATGTGTCCCTTTGCCTAAAAGCCTTCCAGGAGCCGCTACTTGTCCGTGTCTCATGCACCGGCGATCACTCCCCGCCTTCGTCATCCTCAGGCGTCACATGCCCACTAGCTTTCGCCTGGTTCATCCCTGAATCACATTGTACTGGAAGAGGTCCGCTCTGATACCATTTTAAAAAGTTTTCTTACAATTAAAGTTAAAAATAAGAAGTTTAAAAAAAAGTTAAAGTTGTTTTTGTAATTTTCAGTTTTTTTTAGCTTAAAAATTGATATGAAATTTTAGGAAGAACCGAGGATTAAATATGTAACTTTTTGAATAAATTTTGAATAAGTTCCTTAAAATAGTTTTTTTTAAAAGCTCTTATTTTTTAATTTTTATTCTTTATAAATAATCTATTTTTTTTAAAGAATTTCTTTTAAAAAATATTTTCCCTACCTTCTCTTTTTTTAAGAAGAAGAGAAGAAAAAAGAAGTTGGACCAAATCATACATAATAACTTCTTGTAAGGGAAAAATTTTCTGAATAACCCAAAAAAAGTAAACAAATACCCGAATACTCCATTTTCCTCATTATATACATAAATACCCCCATTTTTTACCTCTCACTTTCACATCCCTCTAAACCCGACTTCTCTACTATTTGAATTTTTTATTTTATTTTTTTCCTGTTTAGAAGTCGGGTTTGGGGTACCCGACTTCTCAAAGGTCGTTTTAATTTTTTTTTACTTTCTTAGTTGAGAACCCGACTTCTCTCTTTAAATTTTTTTTTGAATTTTAATAAAATAATAATAATTTTTTTATTTTTTTTGGATTTTATTTAAATTTAATAAGTTTTAGGGTTTACGGTTTAAACATGTGTGATTAATTTTTTTTAATTAATTAATTGTGTTAAATGTTAATTATATGATAACAATAATCGTTTTATGGTTTTAATATTCATTTTTTTGGAATTTTAATTAAATTTAATGGTTTTAGGGTTCAACCGATAATATTTCACAGCCTTATATGATTAATATAATCAATGATATTATTAAAATACATTAATTATAATTAAATACCAAAAAGATAAAAAAATTATGATATCGTTACTTATGAAAAAAGGTGATAGTGACAAGTGCACAAAAATTAATCTCCTAAATGGTGTCCAGTCACACATCGTGGAGGTCGTTAGTTATGGCGTAGACGACGTCGATCTAGTTGTTCCTCATCAACTGCAGCGGTTTTTGGGGTTGTCGTAGAGCCTCATTGACATTAAGATTTGCGGGAGACGTTAAATAACTAGCAGTCTCCTGGTTTGGGAATGATGGAACGCCAAACAGGTACATAATTTGCATGTATGCAGCAACCGCCTGTGACATTCTGAAGTATGCGCCAAACAGATTGCTAAAAAAACATATTACGCCAAACCCTAAAACCATTAAATTTAGTTAAAATTCCAAAAAAATTATAAAACCATTATTGTTATCATATAATTAACCTCCAACAAAATTATTTAATTAAAAAAATTAATAACACATTTTTAAACCTTAAACCCTAAAACCATTAAATTTAGTTAAAATTCCAAAAAAAATTATAAAACCATTATTGTTATCATATAATTAACCTCCAACAAAATTATTTAATTAAAAAAATTAATAACACATTTTTAAACCTTAAACCCTAAAACCATTAAATTTAATTAAAATTCCAAAAAATAAATATAAAAACCATAAAACGATTTTTGTTATCATATAATGAACGTCCAACATAATTAGTTAATTAGAAAAATTAATCCGACATGTTTAAACCCTAAACTCTAAAACCCATTAAATTTAATTAAAATTTCAAAAAACTAATAAAAAGACCAAAAAATCATTATTTTTTTATTAAAATTAGAAAAAAAAATAAAAAACCTCAAAGAGAAGTCGGGTTTAACTAAGAAAACAAAAAAAAATAAAAAATCACTTTGAGAAGTCGGGTGCCCCAAACCTAACTTCTAAACAGCAAAAATAAAAAAATAATACTATACATGTTGGGAAGTCGGGTTTAGAGGGATGGGAAAGTAAGAGGGGGAAAATGGGAGTATTTATGTATATAATTGGGGAAAGGGGTATTTGGATATTTAATTATTTTTTTGGATTATTCAGAAAAATTTTCCTCTTATAAGGGAGGATTTTAGAATAAGCACAAACGTTTAATTTTACATTATATTAGAGACAATACACAAGGGTTGCGTGGTTTATTTTATATTTTAAATTTGTAATATTTTATATGTCTATTTTTTTTATTAAATAAAATAAAGTGATTACAGTTTAAATATATCAAGAATATATTTGTGAAAGTTATTTTTTTTATTAATTTTTAATTATGGAACAAAATAAATAATTAAAGGTAATTCAAGAAGTTTAATATGTACTTTATTGTAGACAATATTTTTTTAATGTAGTCTGTGTATTTCTCATCCTGCTAAATAATAAATAATTCCTATCCTTTTGAGAACAACACATCTTGATGATGTAACATATAATTGTTCATGACGAAATACATGTTTTGACAAATATAATTGTACACTGTTCAATGGTTACTCATTGACATTTGTTTATTGTTATTCTATAACATGCATGCCTTTATTGCAATTGTTTTCTTCTCAAAATAAAAAGTCACTAAAGGTCATTTATTGTTAAAACTATTCTAGGGATAAGTACTTTTACAGCAATATGTTTTTTCCTGTAATTTTTCTTTTTGATAAAATGTTTTTTCCTATAATTATTTTGCATGTATTATTTTTAATTTATTGTAACATTATAAGTTTTTAATTTGATACACAGATTATCCAGTATATATGTAATTTAGCATAATTCAATTTTAGAAAAATTTACTTTCATAACTTTATGAAGAGCTATCTATCTATATCTATACTTATCTATTACTATATAATTTGTGAATCTTACATGCACAGTGAGGTACACTGTGCATGTATTATTATTATTATTATTATTATTATTATTATTATTATATATTATATATATATATATATATATATATATATATATATTACTATATATATTATTTATAGAGGATATGTCCAGTGAGAGTGGTTTTTTATGTGAGAGTGAAATGAGCAAATCTTGGTCATTAAAATCATACATGGATGGTCAAGATTAAAAGTTGGTTAGTGGTCATGTGACACTTAAAAAAGTCATGTGACTTTATGTTCTAATCTTGATCATTCATGGTTTGATCCAAAAGCTAAGATTTGCTCTTCTCACTCTCATATAAAAACACTCCTCTCATTTGATTATATATTATTACTATATATTATTATATATATTACTTATTATATACCATAAGAAAATTTGATTTCCCACTTAAAATCGAAAGAAGGTTCTAGATGCATGGTACTATCATTTTCCTCTTTTTTTCTCCCAATCAATATTTGGCTTAATTGTACTTTTTGTCCCTCAGCATTTTCAATTGTGCGATTTTGATCCCTAAAAAATGTTAGTTGTACTTTTCGTCCCTAAACTTTTTCAATTATGCGATTTTGGTCCCTTAAAAATTTTAATAGCACTTTTAATCAATCAAGTTTTTAAAATTGTGCAATGAAACCCTTTATTTTGATCTCTAGAATAACTAATTTTGCATAATTTCACAACGTTGAGAGATGAAAAGTGCAATTAAATTTTTTGAGGGACCAAAATCACACAATTGAAAAAGTTTATGGACGAAAAGTGCAATTAAAATTTTTAAACCTCCTTTCACTTTTCATTTTTTCCTACGTTTTTCTTTTTCTCTTTTCATCTCTCTCCTTTTTTTTGTGCTCAATATAAAACTCAAAATGTCATATATTATATGTGATTCATTGTGATATTGTGGAATAGAGTTGTTGAAGTAAAAACTATAATGATGATGTATTCGGTATAAATATCATTTATTACATACTCCCTCCGGATCTATATATAAGCAAAATTCAATCAAATCAACTCTATTTAACGTCAGTGTTTCTAAAATATCCTTTGGTTAATTGTTTTTTTTTTCAAGAGCATTATACACTCCCAGGAAAAGATAGTTTAGTAACTATGCCTTATTTTTTTACACAAATCAAGATAATTAAACTAATATAACTAACTTTCTTAATACGTGTGAATTCAGTTTTTTTTGCTTATATATAGGTCCGGAGGGAATAATAACATATACGTTATTAAATTATTTTAAATATATTGATTTAAACTATTTAAAAATATATGTTAATCACTTGATTTCCATAAAAAAAATCTCTTCTTTAAATCCTCATTTTTAATTACACTTTATTTACCTTTATGCATTTAAATTGGTCATCTAAATTTGTAAAAGTATTTATTAGAATTAAATTAATTAGCACTTATTATTGGCATTCTAATTTCTAAAAGCAATTATTACCATCTATTTAATTTGCATTCGTTTTTATTTTTTTCCTTCATATTTATATCTCTCATGCTAAACAATTTATTGAATACGGATTATTTGATTTTGCATTATTCAAATGACCAATATATTCCTATAGACAGTTGTAATTTAACAAGCACAACAACTTCAAACACAACATCAGTAAGGTATTGAAACATTGATGGAGAAACCTAACCATGAAAGAGTTTTTGCAATCACCTTAACTACTAACAAGGCAATTGGAAATCACTTGGTTAGTTGTTTTTTACTATAGTTATTTCATAATCAATTAGTGTTGTTGTTAAATATTATATAGACAAATAAATTCCTTATATGATTGTACTTACAGGATTTGCCAGCTCTATAGCCCAATATATTTGACAACGTTGTACGAGTAATTAGGTGTGGATTTGTCCAGTTCCTGGAATTATTTCTTGTACAATTATTGCTCCAGAAAAAACGAACAAACATAGATTAAATATTAGGACTGACAAAACATGAGTTAAAAATCAAACTTGGTGTTCCAATTATGTTGTTGTGAAATATAGATCAGTCATCAGAACTATGCAATGATCCTCGACTAATAATTACTCAAATGGGGAAAGTATATTGTAGAAGCAAAAGTCATCTCAGGAAGCAATAATGGCCAAAGAGATTTTATTCCAACGTTGTCACTGACGCCTTCTGATAAAAGAAATCTATTCACCTTCCGGCGTAGACAATTCTCAATTGTTGTTTCTTTTGCAATAACTATAAATAAAAGTCATGGACAATGCCTCAAACACGTGGGAATTTATCTTCCTCGACCAATTTTTTCCCATGGACAATTGTAAGTCACAATGCCAAGGGTTACCTCCCGTAGTGGACTGAAGATATATATGTGAACAAGAAGGACAAAATTCAAACACTATTACAAATGTGGTTTATAAAGAAGTGTATCAGAATTTAAGCAATGTGAGTTACTCTTAAATTATTATATTCTTTAGTTATTAGAGTTAAAAACTTTCTATTATTAATTTTATTTAACTTTTATAGGAATCTCACCGACCAATGTTACAGGTTTCCCTTTTTCACTGTATCAAATTATTCATAATATGTAATGAAGGTTAAGTCCAAACTTTAAATACATATGATAACACATTTTTTTTTTCAATAAATATGAAAGTATGCAAAAACATCACTATAATGCAAGAAATCTCAACTAGGTTGGCACCTCAAGCATTACCAATCATCTGCAGCACACCTAAAATGAATTAAAAAATTGAAGAATAACAAATAAAAGCATAGGGGAACCTAAACCAAACCCATGAAAAGAAAGAGTCGACAAAATCTAAAACTAGGAAGATCAATCCTATTTCTGTAAAAGACTTCCCTAGTAAAATTAGGAATTAAATCCCGCCAAATAAACCCGTGTGTAGAGATACCATAAGAAGCTAAACTATCCGCACAAAGGATAACACATAAATAAAAAAAATATGCATTTGATTAACCAAATTTTTTTCAACGTTTAAATATATAATATAAAAACAACAATAAATCAAAACACTTCAATACGTCCGTGTATCTCACGGGTTATAGTTCTAATACTATATAATAAACGTAGATACTCAGTCAATTACCATTTTCTCCCTTCTATCCATTTGCCGTTTTCTCAGAAATCCATTTCTCGCTTACTCCGCCTACACCATGTCACTTTCTGGCTAAAAAATTTCCGCTCAAAGCCTACTCGGTGCTCCTCTTTGGCTCTTTCAGTTTCTCACTTTTTTTTATTTTTTTATTTTTTTCTATGCACTCAGTCAATTACCATTTTCTCCCTTCTATCCACGTGTCTTCTTCTCAGAAAACCATTTCCCGCTCATTCCACCTACACCTTGAGCCTGTTTGATAAAATTAGCTATTAGCGGATAAGCTAGCTGATAGCGGATAGCTTATAGCGGATAGCGGATGAGGTAGCTGATAGCGGATAGTGGATAAACTAGCTTATTTTCTGTGGAAGTGTTTGGTAAAACTAGCGGTTGTACTAGTTGAAAAATATAAAATGACATAAAAGGACATCTTCATTAATGATTTTACATAAAAGAGAGAGAAAAAGATAAATGTAGAATTAAATGAAGACAATAAGGATAAAAGTGGAAAGAAAAATGAAACGCTATAAGCTATAAGCTCAAACGCTACTTCAAGTAGCGTCTGAAAAAAACGCTATAAGCCCCTGAAAAAAAACTATAAGCTCGTGACAGAGGCGCTTACCAAACGGGACTACTTTCTCATCCGCTATAAACAATCCGCTATAAACTCATAGTAGTGACTTACCAAACAGGCTCCATGTTTCTGGCTAAAATTTTTTTACCCGCAAAGCCTACTCAGTGCTCCTCTTTGGCTCTTTCAGTTTCTCACTTTCTTTTAAATTTTTATTTTTATTATTATATTATTATATTGTACATTGTTATGTCACTTTTGAATTTTGATCTCAGTAAAAGTCTGATCTCTCTCTTTCTCTTCTCTAGCTTCTGTGACACTTTTGAAATCTTTCCCTTTTTTTTCGGATTCAGATTCCATACCTAAATTGGGGAAGGGAAGTGACCATGACTTTGTGTTTATAAAAGAGAGAGGAGAGTGATTAAAAATGGAAAATGGAATCAGTGACTTTGAGATTTGGTAATTTTGGTGTTTTTGTCTCTTTCTCTCTCATTTGGCACACACTCTCTCATCTTATCTCATTTTTCTCTCTCATCTTTCTCTCTCCAAAAAATGCATAAAGTCACTAAAGTCATTACATATAAAAGTCACTGAATCCATTTCATTAAAAATGAGAATATAAAGATGAGAGAGAGAATAAATAAGAAGAGAGATAGATAAAAAGTCATGTGACTTTCCTTCGCTGAAGGTTGGGAATCCAAATCCCTTTTTTCCCCTCTCTCTCACATCTTGGAAGCAGATTTCATCCTTGGAGTTTAAGCATCTTTCTATATTGTAAGCATATAGAATTTTACCCTTATTCAAGGTTCGGTTTTTAAGCATCTTTCTCTGATTTATCGTGATTTTGATTTTAAGAATTTTACAAGGTTCGATCTCTTTGATTCTCTCTATTGAAACTATCAAGCATCAACCACAACCATGGTTTCACTTTCAGGGTCCTGATTCTCTCAGTGGGAAAACAGAAGAAGAGAAAAGAATCGGTAGTTATTTTCAGTATGTTATTTTGTTGATTCTATATTGTACCTTGATAGGACATGATTCCAAGATTTCCATTTTTTTGTGTTGATTAGTATATAAAAAGAAAATGTAAGCTTATTTTAGTGATTTCATGTTGCTCACTACACTTCCATGAGCTTGTGCTTGGACTTGAAGTGAGTGGCCATGGCCTGTAGCTACAACAGTGAGCTGAGAACTAGGACCCAAGTTGTAAGAACTATGAACTCTCTATCGTCTAAAAAGAAGTTATGCATTCATTATTATTTTGTTGCTCTCTATTTGATATAATCCTCACAGTACCACTGCCCCTAATCGGCGAAAACAAAATATTGTTTGCTGAAAGTTTGCTTTCAGTATTATACTACCACAATAACACATGATGATTTTAGGAAGCACAAATTGTTATGTAGTGCGTTTTGTTTTTGGTGACTATTTTCGCTGCATGTGGATGATGACAATATATATTTATGCCATTGGATCGGTTATTGTTTATTTATTTGTAGCAAAGAAAGAAGCTGAGCCACAACCCCATCCTTGTCATGGGCAGCCCAGCTCTCTTAGATATGCTAGATAACAAGTTGTCCAAGGTAATAATTTAAAAAGAAAAGGGCTATATAATGCATATTGCATATGAGGTTTGGAGCAGGGGATCTCCTTTTTCCCATCTTAAACTAATGGGAGGCCCTTTGGTCTTTTGGTGCTTAATTTATATAGATACATCCAATAAGGAAAAGAAAAAGACTCCATTCATGGTGCACATGAATTTTTCTTTTATCTCTATGTGCATACATGTTATATTTGGGTAAGTATCCTTATACAAAGACAAAAACCAAGTATTCTAATCTAATTGAATTTTGGTATATTTTTTAATGTGAAATAGATATCGCTCTAATTTTTTAATGATGTTTTAGGAAAGTGATGTTGTTTCAAATAAAACTTGAAGATGAAAAACCATCAGATTCTTTGTTATGCTTATTCTAATATTTTCATTTTTATAATGGATTTTATCTAATTTTATTTGAGGATCATGAACTAAATACAGGTCAAGACCAAAACTGACCTAATCTTCTACCAAAGCTTCTTCTGTCAACATTGGTAGAACTTATACATAGTTATGACATGGTTTGTTCCTTAATAGTGACAAATATATCTGATATAAATAGCAGGAAATTATTGTTTGTTACACATGATAATATTCCATGTGTTAACTAGTTTGCACGGGAAACATATTTTGGTTTGAATATATACATCTGGAAAGCATTGTTATGAAGATGTATACACCCGGGAAGCATGCTTTGGCTTGGATTGAGTTTGTCGATATAGCTTCATTGTACTTGAGCACATATCAATTTTATGTTATCATGAATATACAGAACACATGTAATTTCTTACAAACTGAAAAATTGTTATATTGTTGATGCAGTCTTTATTTTCTTCATAACAGTTGTTAGTATACATGGATTTTGTATAGACAAACTTATTAGTAAATAACAGATTGTTTATGAACTGACTGTTTTGAACATGCGTAAAAACGAAAGTGATCCGTTTGAATGCACGAATACCTTACTAGGTTTAATATAAAAATAAGTCCAATATAATTTGATTTAAATATATTTATAATTCAATAAAATATAATAAAAATATATTCAAAGTTTAATTATATAAGTTAATTTTGTTTTGTTTGTTTGAGGTGATGTTATGTTAGTATACATTTTGTATTTAAATTTGTTTACGTAATTTAACATTTATATATAAACTATAGAGATAGAGTTAAAAATGTTAAAAACTTAGATTAGGCTCTTCTTAAATGAGCAAAAGGTGTAAAGTGAAAAGTAAGAGTGTATCAATTATTGATTAGTTAAAGCGCATTGAGACTGAATCGGTCCAAGGGCCGAGCAACTAAAACCCTTGTTTTATGCCTTAAAATAATTTACCTACGCTTATCTACTTTTTGTTAAATAAATCGTTTCAAAAGGTCTAGTTTGAAAATTCACTTTAAGCCTAAATAGACGTTGAGTCGATCTTGATTGAGATTTCAATACACTTTAATTAATCAAGAATAAATATATCCTTATTTTTACACTTTACACTTTTACTCATTTTAAGTGAGTTTTTTCCTAAACAAACCAACAAACAAAACAGATTTGCCAAGTACTTGTTATTGGTGCCATCCAATCATCCAATCATCCATAGCCTTAGAAAGTAGACAAAAACCATATGAATTGAAGAAGTTAAACTGGAGCTGAGATTGACAAATCTACATAGGTGCACAATTGTGGCGGATGAGCGTTACGCGCTTGAAGAAGAGGGTTGGATAAATATAATGGGGAAATAGTTGTAGTGTACTAAATAGTTGTGCATGAAGAAGGGAGTTCAATTCAAATGAGGAAGATGTCGTGCGTGAAGGGACAGGATGACACCCAGGAATTTGGTTTGGAAAGAGGGACCCCACGTGTGAGCAGGTTTAGGGAGGAGTTCAATTCCTCTCTAGTGACTGGATAGAGACGAAGAGGGTGTTGTAGCACGTGTCCTGCAGGCAGCCATGTTGATCCACGTGAGTTGGGGAGAGCAGGTTTATGTTCCAGGCTTCTCTTCATTATTTTCCGCAGCCCTCTCCCCCACGTGAACTGCACTCACACTTGTCCCCCTCGACCTCTTTCTCACAAATGTTCAACTTGCCTTGGCTATGCTCTAAATCAAATCTTGCTTTTGTAGCAAAAAAAAATCAACTCTCGCTTCGGATAAACCAAAACGTCAGGTTAGAGTGGAGACCCCAGAAACACCACTGACTGCTACAAGTACAAGCCTGTTAAGTTAGCTATTAAGGAAGAAGAAAATATTTGATCTTCGTTACTTTTTTTCATCATTTTATATTTAGATTATAGATCTTCTTAATCAATATCCTTATCCTTAGAATATTGATTAATGAATTAAGATATGAAAAGTTTTTCTTAAAAATCTAAATATATAAATTCTCGATACGTTAAATATTCAATTTTTTTTTTCAATAAAAACTTCTTAACCAATACCCTCATTAATTATAGCATTCTCCTTAACTATTAGTATAAGACGATAAAAAGTGATAGAATTAAAATATAGGTGTATAAGAATTTAATAATAATTAAATTATAATAATTACACTAAAAGTTTTGTTCAGATATTTGTTAAGTAGTTTAAGGGAAATTACACGACCTCTTATGAGGTTTGACTCAATTATATATGACATTACATCTTGTTTCACAAATTATATTAGCTTTCCTTATAATGATAATTTTTTTTTTACATTTTTTGTGGACAGAAACCAACTCATATCATTTCATTTGAATCAGCAAAGAAATACAATCACGAACATAATTGAAAAACTGGGAGCTAGCATATAACTTAGAAGAGCATAAGCAACTAAGTTGGTTTATCTCCTTACAAACAAGCAGCTGAAATTTGCTTGACAGGCTAAAATTCTCTTGCACTGACTGGTTGACGATGATACCAAACTCAGAATGGTCTTTTCTAGAACTGCATATAGCGTCCAAGACCATCTTGCAGTCTAACTCAATGTAAACCTTTTCAAATCCTCGGTTCACTAGCCAGTTGAGGGCATACAGAAGTGCCCAAGCTTCTCCTTCGTGGATCAAAGGGGAGCAGTGTCTCCACCCACTACGGGCTTCAACAAACTATCACCATTATGATCTCTTAAGCAAAAACCATAGCCAAAGCGATGCAACTCACCAAAGAAAGCTGCGTCAACATTGCACTTCAGGTAATGTAAAGGAGGCTTGGTCCATCTTGGGGTCTCTAAGCCCTGATGCTGCACAAAGGAGGAGGGAGTAACATTTCGAGCTTGGATCTAGCCAAAGAGCATTTCTTTTAGCGTCATGAATCACCTAAGAAGGGCGAGCATCGGCATTGCTCCAAAGCTTCTCATTTCTTCTCTTCCAAATGCTCCACAAAACCATCACAAATTAAGAGGCTTCACTCATTATCCCCAACGGACTCAAGGATCACAAAAAACGCCTGTGAAAAGGACTCCACATGCAGTAACACAAAATTAATATGGGACCACAAATGAACCTCACGGCAGCAAGAAACACTGAACTGACAATCCAGGAATACGTGCCAACTACTTTCGTGGTGAGCATCACACTGTAAGCACACCCCAGTAGCCTCCACCCCCTTTGATCTCAACTTCATGCGGGTTGGAAGAATGTCTCTGCAAAGTTTCAAAGCAAAGTCCCGAACTTTAGCATGAATTTTAAGGGACCAAAGTTTCCTCCAACTTCCATTAACCACGAGCCTCCCTCTATCCAGAACAGTATCCATGCACATGTGATACGCAGACCGTACAGAGTAAAGACCATCACAGGATACATTCCAAATAATTTTGTCCTCTCCATGAGAAGCAACCAGAGGAATATTAAGAATAGCATGCACATCCCTTTCGAATCAAATCCTCCCTCCAGCAACTAGTATTAGGGCAAAAAAGATCACTAATATGCATGATATCAAAAGGTAATTTTTTTTTTTTTTTTTTTTTACTGAAACCAATTTTTCAATTTTGAATACATTAAATTCTTACTTTTTCATAAAAAAGTAATTTTAAATTTTTAAAAATTATATGAGTATCAGTAAAAAAAAAAAATCATATAAGTAAAACCCTTATAATTTATAATATAACGTGACATGTCTATATAGAATGCATTATTCTCTTACAATTATTGATTCGTGTCGTTGTTTGTTTATGGTGTGAGCGATTATTTACGTAAGCTAGAGTGCTAGACAACAACGAGAATAGCTCCTCTCACTTTATTTTTTCTGATGTTAAATCTCAACATCTCATTTAATATATTATAGAAAAGAGAGAATGTGATTAAAATGAGAGATATAAAAATTGAATAATGAAAATTAAAAATATAATCCCCTTATGTTTTTTTTCAAGGATTTAATTGATATATATTGTCAGTGTAAACATTTTTTATACAGACAACCAATCAAAAGTTGCCACATAAGCTAAAGTGTTTGACTTTTATCATAACTATCTTAAAAGTCACACACACCATGATTTCTGATTGGTTGTCGGTGTAAAAAAACTTTACACTGACAATGTATACCAATTAAACTCTTTTTTCAATATGAGAGGATTCACTCTCATATCAAAAATGTCGTTCATTTTATTGTATTTAATTGAAACAAGTTTTCATTTAATACAATTAATATGAATAAATAAAAAGGGATAATTTAGACAAGAAAGTTAAACTTTTAAATGAGATTAACAACATTAAATATGAATAATTAATTATTTTAATAAATATAAATATGATTAAATTTAGGGATGGTAATGGATAGGGTCTGGGTAGGGTACTATAGTACCCGTCCCCATATCCGCGTTTGAAAAAAATACCCGAACCCGGACCCGCGTGGATAGCAACTTAAGTACCCTTATCCATACCCTCTGGGTACCTAAGTATCCATACCCGCACCCATTACCCGCACTTTAACTAAGAAAAAGGGAAAAAATAACACAAATAATATCAGCAACTGCTGTTAATGCTTACGCCAGTAGGTGATTAAGTCCGAAAGGGAAAAATAGTTAAGAAACCGTAGGTTACTTTAATTTTATTTTTAAAATTTGATATATAATTATAATTATATGTATTAATATAAATAAAAATATATATAAATATATATATATTTATATGTGCGGGTGCGGGGCGGGTTGGATACTAGAGTACCCGTACCCGCATCCATATCCTCTCTTGTTTGCGGATAATTACCCAGACCCGTACCGATACCCATAAAGAGGATATTTATCCTACCCATCATGAATATTTTTTATGGGTATCCAACGGATAGGGGCCAAATTATCTTCTCTAATTAAATTTATTTATATTTTATTTTGGAGGAAGTTCGTTCCAAAAAATCAGAAACTTTTTCACCAAGGAGGATAAGCCACGCGCGAGTTTGCTCCGGAGTTGAGGAAGAAACAGATTACGATGGGTTTTAAGAGAGGGGGGGAAATTAAGAAAACGACGTTATAGCCTGGGGAAGGACCTCGTGTTAAGTTGTAACCGCACGATATGGTTGTTGGCAAAGATAAGGGATAACTGGGACCCGGCCAGGGGCAGCCAAAGTAAAATGAAAAGGTTATCTCTTTTAGGGTTTAGGTTATTGGGTGGCAAGATAAAATGAAAAACTAAAAAAAAAAAAAAAAAAAAAGTCTTGATAATGAGTGGTTTAGAAAAATTGATTAAAGAATAATCAAAAAGAAAATTTATATTAAAAAATTAAGTATATCATTTTTTATATATTAAATATAAATATGGAACTTATTAACGAGTGTCCTAAAAACACTGTTTAAGAAAATAATAAAAAGCAAGTTTTTATTAAAAAACTAAATGTGTAAGTTTTTAAAGTATTAAATACAACAATTCTATATGAAAATTTTCTTCTTTTGATTCCTTAACCAATTCACTTATGACATTGATTAGCATTCTCCATTAAATATAGGTAAAATAGGTTGATTGGTCTTATACGTTTATTTAAATTTTCACATCAGATCCATAAGTTTTATTTTTTTAAAATTTGTCTTATACGTTATGTTTTGTTTTTACGTTAGTTCTTTCCGTCAAGTTCGACCTTATGACGTCAGATTGAGAGCCATGTGTCACACTAATATCATAACCACGTCAGGTCAATTTTGACGGCGTTAGGTTAAAATTGGTGGAAATAACTAATGTGGAAATGAAATATAACGTGTAGGACCAATTTGAAAAAAATAAAATTTATGGAATCGATGTAAAAATTTAAATAAACGTATAGGACTAATAAACGTATTTTGCTTTAAATATATCATTTTTCATATAAGATTTCTTTTTTGATTTCTTAAATAATGTCATAAGACATTTGATAGTATTCCCTCTGGATATATATATAAGTAAAATAATATCTAAATTTTTTGGACTCAAATATAAGCAAAATTCAATCAAATCAATCTTATTTAATGTCAGCGTTTCAAAAATACCATTTGTTTAATTATTTTTTTATTTTTTCAAAAATATTATATAATTAGAAGACAAACTTTCAAGAAAGGATAATTTAATAATTATAACTTAATTTTTATATAAATGAAGATAATTAAATTAATATAATTAATATTTTTAATAAGTATGAAATTAAATTTTTTTTATTTATATATAAATAGATATAATGGAAAACTCCCGTGAAAAAACAGAAAAAACCTTATCTGTTCGGTTCCAATCATCACCTTTGTCTGTGTTGATTTGGACATCTAGGGAGTACAGTAAAATGTTACTGAAAAAAATTTAAAACAAGCGGTGATGATGGTATCCCTACCCGTGACATTTCACATCAGCCGTTGATGTAGGGGTTTGCGTTATTATTAGGGTGAGACTTCAGGTGCGAGCTGGCCCGCCGTGTTAAATGCTCAATATTTCTTGTGATTTGCCACTAGACCCTAGACACTAGACAATAGTATACATTATGGAATGGAAGCAATTAAGTCAATTTAATTAGGATGGGGTGCATTGACCAATCATTGTAAAAGCTGAACGAACAACTTTGTATGATTATTACACTCTCATATTAACTCTTAAATTCTTATAAATTTATAACTTTAATTTAAAACAAAAATAAATTAATTCATATGTTAATTTTATTTTGGTAAACTTATAAAAGTTTAGCTAAACTCTAAAAAAATCGATAAATTTTTTATTTAATAATAAGTTTATAAGTTTATGTGTATGCTTTCATATATGATTTTGAGCCTTAAGCAATATAGTATAGGTTGATATTCCTAGATACTTTTTTGAATTGTCTAGCTTATGTAAAATATATTGAGTTTCTAAAAATATATTTTTATTTAGGATCAAGAACCACTCTCTAACCTGAATACAACGAGCCTGTTTGGCAAAATTAGCTGTTAGAGGATAAACTAGCTGATAGCGGATAGCAGACGAGGTAGTTGATCGCAGATAGCGGATAAGTTAGCTTATTTTCTATGGAAGTATTTGGTGGAACTAACGGTTGAACTAGCTGAAAAATATAAAATGACATAAAAGAACATCTTCATTAACGATTTTACATAATAGAGAAAGAAGAGGATAAATGTAGAATTAAATGAAAATAATAAGGATAAAAATGAAAAGAAAAATGAAACGTTATAAATAATAAGCTCAAACGCTACTTCAAGTAGCGTCTGAAAAAAACGCTATAATTAAGTTCGTGAAAAAACGCTATAAACTCGTGGTAGAGACGCTTACCAAATAGGACTACTTTCTCATCCGCTATAAACTATCCACTATCAGCTCGTAAAAGTGGCATGCCAAACAGGCTCAACAACAATTTGAGAAGTCTGGTGCTAGATTAATTTCCCGCCACTTTGTGCGCGGGTGTGGAGGGATAGAAATAGCCATTGCATCTCCGTGCGATGTCATTGAAAACACTTGGAAGGTTTCTCTAGCAGCAATAAACCTTGCTTCTTTGATTATATATCCTCCAAAAGACCACAATTAATTAATCAAGAGAATGTCCGTGTTAGAGAAATTAAGTGGGAAGAGCCTCCTCTAGGATTTTGGCTCATCCTCAATATGAATGGGAGTTCCTATGGAAACCCTCAGAAAGCTGTCTATACATGGAGCAATTTCGATCGAGGAAGGCATGCAGAAAGGTACTTAGGTTGGAGGAATTAGTGGTTTTCTGGGCATCTCAAGGATTCTCCAGCTGAGCTTTGTGGTATATACTTCACGGTCTTCGGTTAGCTTGGAGTGAGCTGGGAACCCATAAACCCTTTCTCTTATCGGATTCCATGCATGGAGGTGTTGGGTTTTCTACAAGGGCGACGACCTCCAAAATTTCATCTCCATGAGGCGCTTCTGTGGGAAGTCAAACTAGGTCATGTGCACAAAGAAAGGACCTCGAGTGCCGATCTTCTGGCCATGATGGGAGCCATGGAAGATGATTTGGAGCAGTTCCACTATGAGTTAGGTAGCGTTTGGTACAAGTTTTATTTTAATATTTCCGGAAAGGTGGGCGTGGGAATAAAAGTTTCCAATGTTTGATACAAGTTTTAAAAAACTATTCTCAGACATAAAAGATGCCATGGAATACAATTAGTGAATGAAAGTGAAAAACTTTATCCCCAAGTGTGAAGGTGGGAAAGAAACATTTCTGGGAATGAGATTCCAGAGAATGTAGTTTTTCTGGTAATAAAACATTACAGCAACCAAACGTTAGGGATTCAACATCTCCTCCAAGCGGACTGTGCAGGTTTTGTCTTCAATAGAAATTAGGGGCGTTTGGTAGGAGGATTTTTTTTTTTTTTTTTTGATTCAGGGGATGCTAACTTAGGAATTATGTTTCCCATGTTTGGTGTGAAACTTTTAAAATATAAATTCCCAGGAAACTAACATTCCTAGGAATCGTTTTTGCTAAATTTCCCCCGAAAACTTTCCCATAGGGAGGGGTGAGATTCTTAGATTCCAGGTTCTTCGGAAAGTTTTAATAAGCTGAAAAGACTGTTATGCCCTATCTCTGTGTTGGCTCTCCCCTGACTCTCCGTCTTTTCATCTTTTCACCACCTCTTGATGTCAATAAGAAATAAATCTAAGAAATAGCCTAGACCTCCCAAACCTAAGAAATAGTCTCTTTAATTCACTATGAGATGGCAATAAGAAATGGCCTCCCAAACCTCACATCGTTGACGATGCAGCGAGAAATAAAAGTGGCAATACAAAATTCTTTCGCTGACGGTGCTGCTTCTATTCTAAAGTGCTTACTATTTTTTTCTGTGGTGGAGTTCAGATGCTCGTTCTGAAATTTGAAGTCAATGAGAGAGTGGAAGGAGGAGTTTGTAAGTGTGGGAGAAGATGAGGCTTTGATGAGACAATATAGAAAAGGAGGTTACAAAGACAGAATGATATTTTTGAAAATAAATCTGATATTTTCAGGAAATGTGTAACTCAACCAAACATGGATACAAATAACATTTACAGGAGTATTTAAAATCTACCAAGCACATTTTCAACATTCTCTGCAATTATGATTCCCAGTAATCATCATTTCGGGAACAAAAAAAATATTTCTATTAAATGCCCTCTTAGTTTAATCGATAATTTGGTTAATTGTTAATTATATTTATATTTATATTTATATTTTATTACTTTTATAATTGTGTTTGGCAAGACATCAAAACACCTTACTAGTCAACTAGATTTTTTGACTAAAAAAAGTTAGTAAAACTATTTGGTAAAGGAGATCGTCTGAAAAACAAAATCTCATTTCACAAGCTAATAGAGGTAGTTATTTAAATAATGTAGGAGTTGTACGATCTTTTTTTTTTTTTTTTTTTTTTTTTTGGTTTTGCCTTTGTCAAATTCTAAAAATAACATTTTACCTAAAATCTGGAGTTAGAATGTTAAATATGAATTATAAATATACTATTAAATTATTTTTTATTACTGGAATATAATTTTAAATATATGGATGCATATTTTTTTATTTTAAAATTATTGCCTTGAAAGGGAAAACTTAAATAAAAAGAAGCTAATAATTAGTGGATTTTTTAGTAATTATTATTATTTAGTAGATTTAAAAATTCATCCCAAAAAGAAAATAATTAAATGGAAAAAGATAAATAAAATGCAAATTTAGAAGTAATCATTATTAATTGATAGATATGAAAATACATAAAAAAAATTATAAAAATTTGTTTGGTATAAATGACGACACCTGATTCACTCAATAGGGTATAGATTGTGGATAATCATGATATATAAGGGTATATATTGTTAGTGTAAAAATTTTTTATACAGACAATCAATTAAAAATTATCACATAAGCTAAAGTCACTATTATCCTAACTGTCTTAAAAATCATATATACCATAATTTTTAATTGATTATCAATGTAAAAACAGTATATAAAAATTAAACTCTAATAAAAAAAAGTTTGGAAACGTAAAAATCATTTCTTCTCTTTTAAGAATATTTTTTTATACATATGATATGAACCGAATTTCTACCAGCATGTTGAAAGAACTTTGACGTTGTTGATTCTATTTTTTACATATTTTTCTTTTAAATTTGGTGTAAATAGTTAATTTGGTCCCTGAAAGTATAAGACGGTATCAATTTAGTTCCCTGAATTTAACTAAATAGCAAAAACGTCCCTGAAGTTGTAAAACGTTAATCGACTTGGTCCCTCCGTCAATCCTAGTTAGCTGACGTCGTTAACGGTGTTAATGTGACATGTTAAGTGCCTTGTTGACACTGTTGTCATTGGTTAGGAGATGTCTACGTGGTCAAGGATCAATTTGAAACTCTGAACCAGGGACTAAATTGATACTTGCAACTCTGAATCAGGGACTAAATTGATACTCGAAACGGTCTTCTTCTTCTTCTTCTTTATATTTCCCTTTTCTCTCTCTGCTCTTTCTCTTTGCTTCCTCTGTCTCACGCTCTCTCTCTAACCACCCGTTTATAGACGGGTTATAGATGGGTAGTTCTATAGACGTGTAGTTAGAGAGAGCGCGAGATAGAGGAGGCAAAGAGAGAGAAATCAGAGAGAGAAAGGACCCGTCTATAGACGCGTGGTTCTATAGACGGATGGTTAGAGAGAGCGCGAGACAGAAGAAACAAAGAGAGAGAGCAGAGAGAGAAAGGGGAAAGATAAAGAAGAAGAAAACTGTTGCGAGTATCAATTTAGTTCCTGGTACAGAGTTTCAAATTAATCCCTGATCATGTGGACACCACCTAATCAGTGACAACGGTGCCAACAAGACACTTAACGTGCCACATCAGCGTCATTAACTGCGTCAGTTAACTGGGGTTGACAGAGTGATCAAATTGATTAATATTTTACAATTTCAGAGACATTTTTGTGATTTAATTAAATTCAGGGATTAAGTTAATACCGACATATACTTTCAGAAAACAAATTGATTATTTAGCCTTTAAATTTGTGTAATAGACAAACTTAATATCCACATCATTATATTATATATATATATATATAGCTTTTTTGCTTAATAATTGTATTATTTGGGGTCAGAACCCATGATTCAGATAATTGGACTTCCTGACATAAAGTCATGATTGAACTCACCACTCCCACCCATTCTCTCTCCTTTCTATATAATCCCCCCTCAGTGCCTCCCCACTCCCATAAACATCCCAAAACTCCCTCCCTCCCTGCATCCAGAGAAAAGCTCTCTCTCTCTCCTTCAGTATCTTCTGCCTGGTAGCTTCAAAACTCAGTCTCCGAGTCCACTCAAGTTCCTTATAAAAGCAAAAGGTTTTTCGGTTCTGTCTTCTCTTACAACGGTTAGAGATGACGGTTGAAAAGGAAGATTTGGGTTTGAGCCTAAGCTTGAGCTTCCCTCACAATCCCCCAAAGCCTCTGCATCTCAATCTCATGTCGTCTTCTACTCATTCCTCTTCTCCTTCTGGTTGCAATCCTCAGAAACCCTCTTGGAATGATCCTTTCACATCTTCAGGTGTGTATTATTCGATTCCCCAGATGTTTTGTTTTTTCTTTTTACCCTTGGATTCTAAATCTGCATGTTTGTTTTTAGATCTGGTCCAGTTTCTTTTTTGTGTTTCCTTTTTGTCCTCCTTTTCTCTTTTACTTTAACCTCCCTGCCATGCTTCTTTTTTCAAAAAACAACCGCACCTCAATTAGGGGAATAATTTCAACCTTTTTATCTTTTGGTTCATGCTTTTCATTTTCGACATCTCTTACAACTTAACAATCATTTTCACTGCTCATTTGTGCTCATTAAAAGCTTCCTATTACTTTCCCCCCTTTTTCACTCGATATTTTAATATTAATATTAATTTATTCATTCTCACCATTTTATATTGGAAGAAAACTTAATGATCTCAGAAATTGGCACAAAATTTTGTTTGTTGAACCAAGTTGTGTTTTTACATGCAGATCGAGATTCGGAAACATGCAAAGGCGAAGGTGGATCATTCCTACGAGGAATCGATGTGAATCGGTTGCCTTCTGGGGTTGATTGTGAAGAGGAGGCAGGTGTTTCATCTCCAAACAGCACTGTTTCTAGCGTGAGCGGTAAACGGAGCGAGAGAGAGGCCAATGGTGAAGATCATGACATGGACGAAGAAGATGGCGAAACCTCCAGAAAAAAACTCAGGCTCTCTAAAGACCAGTCAGCTATTCTCGAAGACAGCTTCAAAGAGCACAATACTCTTAACCCCGTAAGTACCACACACACGCACACACAAAAATGATTTTTTTAACAGAAATAGTTAAGAAAAGTTTTTTTTTTTTCTAGCTGCCTAATGTGTTTGTTGATCGCCTTTTTTTTTTTTTTTGTTGCAGAAACAAAAGTTGGCACTGGCGAAGAAGTTGGGGCTTCGAGCAAGACAAGTAGAGGTGTGGTTCCAAAACAGAAGGGCAAGGTTGGTTTATTTATTCCACTATGTTATTTAGTTTTTCACGGATCCTTATCTCCTTCCATCCTCTCGTCAAATTTAAGTCGTTGGATTAATCTAATGGATAGAGAGATTTGTCCGTCATTTAAATTAATCCAAGGACTGAGATATATATGACTGGAGCCTGGAGAGGATGCATTTTCTTCTCCTGAAAGGATTATAATTTTTTTACTGTTTGTGAAACTGAATTTTCGTAATTTATTTATTTAGAACCAAGTTGAAGCAAACTGAGGTGGATTGTGAGTTCTTGAAAAGGTGCTGCGAGAATTTGACGGAGGAGAACAGGAGGTTGCAGAAGGAAGTTCAAGAGCTTAGAGCACTGAAACTTTCCCCTCAATTCTACATGCACATGACCCCACCCACAACCCTCACCATGTGCCCATCTTGTGAGCGTGTCGCTGTTCCACCATCCACCGTTGATGCCACGCGTCGTCATTCCATGGCCACGACTCACCCTCGGTCTGTCCCCATAGGCCCATGGGCCACCGCTGCTCCTATCCCTCAAAGACCCTTCGATACCCTTCGCCCCAGATCGTGACGTGTACGGCTGGTGAAAGGGTAGAAATGGGAGTTGGAAAAAAAGGAGAAGAAAACGGTTGTAATAGCGTACCCCATGAATCTGTGTTCAGAGTGCGGTATAAGATATGGTGGTTAGATAAAAATGATTTGGTGGGTCACTAAATGTTTTGTACCAATTTGACCTATCATTTTCTTTTGGCTTTGTGGACATGACCTATTCTAGCTAGGATGGTTTAGTTTCTAATGTACTACTTACTTTCCCTCCTCTCATGATGAAACATAGACTTTATGAAAAGTGCAATGGTCTGATTAATTAATTAATTAATTAATTATGGATTATATAGCTCTCATATGTGATAGCAGATTTTGTTCAGTAATCTAAAGTCAAATTTAAATTTGGGTTGATTGCATTAGGAATGCACATATTTCTGGAAGTGTTCATAAGATCGTTGTTTGATTTTGACGATGCGGGGACCCGAAGGGACTAGTCACAGGTTTTGGTTGCGATTTGTCAAAAGAAAAGTGAAATAAAATATTTTTAAGGGTAAATTTTTATTTACCCCAAACTTACTCCAAAATTATATTCCACCCCAATTCACGAAGAGTTGCATATGCTCCATCACTCACAGTTTTCAACATTACTTGAAAATAATCACGTGGAGTGTGAAAATCATGACTTCATCAGCCCAGCCAAAATCCTTTAAGAAAAAACTCAACCAAATAAATATACAAAAACCCAGTCCTGATTCTGGAAGCGTAGTTCTCTCTATGTTGATAGGGCAGTGCCATATTCACGTCTTGTATGTGACAATGCGGTCATGTTGGAGAACGAGGAGCTTGTGAGATGAGGGGCGAACAAAAGATGATGTGCCAGGGTGGTCACGAGAAAAAATTTGCAACTCATTATTCATCCCATTAACAGTGTTAATGGTCCACAAAGTCAGTTTGGTTATCGTTATTAAGAAAAAATTAAAGGGTAATTAGTATAATTTACTACATAGTTAAAATAGGTTGTTCTCCAAATGACCAAACAGCAGTTTAAGAATTTTGGGTCATTATGGACCCCAAATGACGATGGTTTCTAATTGTAAAAGGGGAGTGAACCTTATTTCCATAAATTATGGGAGCATTGACCGATTCTAAGATTTAGATGTTTCTTTTATTGAGTTGCCGTCTCCCTCTCTGCGTAAGACCATTGTCTGGTTAAATTGGTTAATGCAAACGTGGCTGCGGTACTTTATTTTCATTAGAGCTTGCTTGTCTTACTTTTGGTTGTTTCTTCTTCTCCTCTATTTGGTAAAACTAGCGAATAGCTAATAAGCTAGCTGATAGCGGATGAAATAGTTGATATATAGCGGATAAGCTAGCTTATTGGTGTGAAAGTCTTTGATAAAACTAGTGGTTAAACTAGATACTAAATATTAAATGACATAAAAATACATGTGTCTATACCATTTTATCTAAATGTTGTTTATATATAAAAAAATTATATATATTATAAGTGTTGAACCTACTATTATATAAAATTTTTTTGAAACATTATTATATATATAAAAAATTTATATAAATGGTAATCTTACCTGTTTATAATACGTTATATTATCATATAAAATTATACTATTATATATTATATGTTATATTATCAAATAAATGTTGTACTGAAATAATACGTTGTATTTTATTATAATAAGTTATAATAAAATATTTATAAATTGAAGATGGTTAATGTGGAATTAAAATAAAATAATAAGGGTAAAATAGAGGAAAAAAATTAGACGTTATAAGCTCAAACGTTACTTGAAGTAGCGTTTGAAAAAAAAGCTATAAGCTCGTAAAAAAAATACTATTCGCTAATGATAAATGTGTTGGAATATTCTGTAATTAATTATATTCCAATGTCATAATGTGGGCAGATATCGTCAATTAATTATGTTAGCTATTTATCAATTACGAGTCTTAATTGATATGTGATCAAATTAAGTGATAAGGCTAATTAAATTTCTGATTTGATAATAAATTAGTTAATTGATATGGGCTAAATATGAGCGGATGTCATTGATGGCCCATTTCGGAATAATGAGAACCCTAATTGGCCATCACCCTATATATAGGCTATGGTCCCCAATACATCGGACACATCACATACCGTCTCTTCTCCCCATCTGAAGAGCGATTAAGGCATAAGGAGTCCCAGTTGAGGAAGAACCACAAGCCAACGGGTGTTTATTACCCGTCTATCTTTTCTCTCCCTCTCTGCGTTTCAGGATTACTGCCCTCCGTTCGTGAAGGTTGGTGATCAAGTTCATCCTCTGAAGAACGCTTGAGGTTAGGAACGTACAATGGATTGATCAGGTATTCTTATATCTTTGATAAATCAGCATGTTGTAGATCCTAAAGATATCAAGTTTTAACTTGTTCTTGATAATAAAGATGCATGTAATATATGGTTATTATGTTTCCGCAATAAAGTTTATGATAGCATGCCTTGTAGATGATTATTGAGTTTAAATCTAACAAGTGGTATCAGAGCAGGTCTTCATGTTTGATTTATTGGGATTATTTGATTTGAATCCTAATATTGAAAATTAGGAATTATAGAAGAAAATAGATTCTTTGGTGGCTTTAACGTGTGTGATTTGCGATTTCGATTTGCACGGTTGAAACCAAAATATTTGTGTTTTTTTTTTATGGCTTTTATCCAAAACTCTTTTTTTTTTTTTGGGTTTTATAAGTAATGAGATTCTGAAGCTTGCTTTTGGATTATACTTGCTTTTGATTTCAATACGTACAACAACGTGAGTTGTGCAACACGGGATGTTTCTCGCTTCTATAGATTGGGGCGCAAAGCCATCTGTTGTGCAAGGGCACAACCGTGCTCAGATGGTGCACTATCATACTCACATACCGTGTTTAAGGAAGGCACAGGCGTGCTTGTCAAAAAAAAAAAAAAATTCTGGATGTACACACTTCTGAATGAGTGGAACCCTAAACCCGGGCCGGAGTGCAACTTGAGATAGGGAAGAGGTTGAGTAGTGGTAGCCTTCTGGATGTACATCCTGTTTGGTTATCACGAAGGCCTAACTTAGAATGATTCATTTCGAGGGTATTGCCACTTCTAATAGTTTACCTATGGTTGTATGTAATATTTCGAAATGAGTCCAGACTCTAAGGACCAAAGTTAGAACTATAGAACCACCTATTCGGAAAATTCATGTATTAGAAAAATCTTTTTTTTAAAGGTTCTTTTCACACTAAACATTAAGGTTTTCATGTTTTTAGTGTGAATATGACAAATTCGGGACCCCCCATTTTAATAAAATTGTCTGGTAATTTTGGTTGAGTTGGTTGAAACAACACGTTGCCAAAGTAACCTCTGTTGCATAAATTTGATTCAATTGGATTTATAAAAGATGTAGTATGAAATTATTCATGCGAGTGTTTGTCGGCCCGAAGGAAGGCACAACTTGACCGGATAATTACATACCTGTGATGGTAAATGTGTGGCAATTATAAAGTATTTTCCATGTGGATAATGGGATGCCCGAAGGTGACCATTATTTGACAGGATTTATCACCAATATTTGATCATTACGTTGAGAGTAACCCTAGCAGTTAATTCTTACAATCCGAAGATTGGGAATTGATGGTGCACTTGGTATCTTGTTTGGGTCTTCAATTTGCCAATTTGGATTTTGAGTGAGTCAATTAAAGCATGAAGTCGTCAAGGTGACCTCTCTAGTGAAAATCACTCAAAGAAATATTAAAGATTATGTGAGTGTACATCCATGCGGATATTAATCGGCCCAAAGGAAGGTTAATATTTGGCAGGGTTGCATTCACACCTGTGATGGTAAACACATAGTGATTATAAAGATCCTTTTCATATGAATAACAGAGTATCCAAAGATAGGTGTTGTTTGACATAAATTATCATCAGTGTCTGATCATTACAACAAAATACCACTAGCAATTAATGTTATTGTCCAAAGACTTAATATTAATGGTGCACAGGGTATTTTGGTGAGTATCTTTACGGTACTTATGTTCTCTTTAAGCTAATATTGCTTATGTATTTGCTGATTTAATTCAATTTCGGTCCTCAAAAGTCCTGAATTTTTGGGATTGAAAGGAGAACATTAAGATTGTTCTTGGATCTTGACCTTGCATAAGGATGGAGAAAACCACCTTCTCTCACAAAATTCAATTTCTCTGAAGAGAGGATCAAGTATATGAAGTGGGATCGCTCCAACTGCACGAGTCTTGTGATCATAAAGGACGATATTCCGGAGACCTTTAGGGATATTATTTTGGATGACATAATTAATGCTTGAGATTTCCTTGCTGAAGTTAAAAAGTGCTTTCTGAAAGCAATAAAGACGAAAACAAGCACTCATTAGAGAGCTAGATTTTCATTAAGTACAAAGGCAAAGGAAATATAAGGAGCATGTTATGGGAATGTCCAATCTTGCTCATAAACTTAAGGCGCTAAAACGTGGGCTGTCTAACGACTTGCCCATGCATTTAGCATTTAGTGTTCCTTCATGCACAACTCAGTCAGTTTAAGTCAACTTATAGCTATTATAAAGAGAAATGATATCTAAATGGATTCGTTTCGTAAGGTGTACAAGAAAGGAAACAATGAAATAAGAGAAGACAAATAGTGCTCATTTTACAAATATCTCTAAGAATAAGGGCTAACAAAAGAAAACTGAGGATAAAGCTGCTAAGGGCCCTTATCAAAAGAAATAACAAGGGCAACAATTATTTCTTTTATAAGGACATCGGGTATCTAAAGAAGAAATGTCCCAAATATCATGTTTCGCATGCCTATAACGGATTGTCTAAACTGATGAAGGCCAAATAATGTTGAAAGATACATCTATACTGGAGTTGACCAAATCAGTAAAGGATAAGGTTGTTGATATTTTATATTGTTGTTACTGGCTAATATTTGAAGTTAAAAGACATTTTGGTTTAGTCATCACCTAGATGAAATTTGGTTTTGGTTTCTTATTGAACAAATCAGGATAATTTTGTTCATTTAGAAATGATGCATTTAATTTGTCTTTTAAATTCAAATATTGTAGGAACCAATTAAGCTATGGGCTGGAGAAACTATAATTGCTTGGTATTGAGACCTCTTGTGGCAAAACATTGAGTGAGGAATCGTATGACACTAAGCGTAATGTTGATAGTAAAATTAAGGAGCACTATGACACAAACATTTAGAGCACATCTCTACGAATCGAGTTGAGCAACTTGTATGAGGGAATCCTAGATTTCATTGGCCTTATACATTTTATTGTTTGTATTAAATGCATTAAAAGTTAAATATATCAGAACATGACCATCAAGAATTCAGTTAAGTCCTAGTAATGACTCTTAAAGGTATGGTAAGGAGTATGATTGGTCATTCTACTTTACCTGAGTCACTATGAGAGTAACAGTAAAGATTGCAGCTTAAATGATTGACAGAGTACCAACTAAAGTGACCGATCAATCACTTTCAAGTATGGGAACATCCAACTAAGGCAAAACCTTATGAGTCTTGCGAAGGAAATTGGAGCCCCCTAAATAGTGAGCGCAGCGACAACCTTATTGATACTCCGAAAAGTCAAAGGGGTATGTGAATTTTATAATCTCAAATTAAAGAAACCTTGAGACAGGAACTGACTAGTTCTTTGAGGATATTGAGTTTGGGGGGAGATAAGATTAAAGACAATATCTTTGATGAAGAATTGGTTCTAATCCCTAAACCAATTCATACAGTTGCTATTGGTGTAGCAAATTTGGATCCTTGTGAGGATATTGTTGTTATTCTTCCCATTCAAGATAAGGAAATTATTCCTGAAGGTCAAACTCAACACCCTCAAGAACTAGAGCATCAAGAGCCGATGCCTTTTGCCATGATCCACTAAAGAAATAGTGAATACTACTTTGGATAATTATATAGTATTTCTCTAGGAACATAAGGTAAATGGTATAATGGAAGATGATTCTATCAACTCCCATCAAACCATATGACGTTTCTATTCGGAAAAGTGGATTGAAGGTATGAGTACAAGCTCAAGCTAGACAATACGGTTTGAAACCTATCCTGTTACTTGAAGGTGTCAAAGGGTAATATGGAGAGTTATAAATTTTTGTCTAGTGGCAAAAGGTTATACTCAAAAGAAAGGATTGCTTGTAAAGAGACATTCTCTTCAGTATCATTGAATGACTCTTTTAAGGACAATCATGGCTCATGTTGCTTATTATAATTTGGAGCTTCACGAGATGGATGTCAAGACGATGTTTCCCAATGACAACATTGATGAAACAAATGTATATAATGCAAACCAGGAAACTTTGTGTCGAAAGACACAGAGAAGATGGTTTGAAAATTGACGGAATCTATCTATGGGTTAAAGAAGACGTCTCGTTAGTGATATCACAAGTCTCATCAAGAGATTGTCTCATTCGGTTTCAAGATGAATATCGATGACAACTGTGGGTATTACAGGTTCAGTGGGAGTAAGTTCATTTTTCTGGTATTATATGTTGATATTATGCTAGCCAAGAACCATATAGGCTTATAGCGCGAAACCAAGAAATTTCTGACAAAGAATTTTGTGGTGAAAGATCTTGGGGACGCTTCTTTTGTCTTAGGAATTCGATACTTAGAGATCATTCTCGAGGTATCTTTAGGTTATCACAAAAGAGCTATATCGATATAGTTTTGGATATGTTCGACATGAAAGATAGTAAACCAGGAGATACCTCGGTCACTAAGGAAGATATTTTATTCTCAATTAAATGCCCCTATGAAAATTTGGAAATTCAGGAAATGCAGAAGATTCCCTATGCTTCGGCTGTGGGAAGTCTAATGTATGCTCAGTTTTGTGCGCATCTGGAAATAGCGTACATAGTAGGATTATTAGGCAGATATTTGAGCAATTCAAGGATTTTTGGAAAAGCGACCATAAGGAATGTGAGATACTTAAAGAGAACAAAAGGGCATATGCTTACATATCGGAGATCTGACAGTTTAGAGATCATGAGGAATTCTGACTCCGATTTTACAGGATACCAAGATAGTAGCCATCTGACTACGGGATATGGCTGAAGTTTTTTTGTCACTTGGTTGCATATAGTAAAAGGTATTGAAATACCACTCCAGTCTTGTTGTGACAAATAAGTCAGTCATATTGCACTTCAACAACAACATGAGTTCTACAAAGTCGAAGTTCATCGACATCAAGTATTTTATAGTTGAGGAAAGAGTTCAGGAAAAACAATTTTTTATAGAGCACATAGGGACAAATTCTATGCTAGCAGATCCACTAACTAAAGGCTTTGCTCATATGGGTGTTATCACTGAGGATGCCTTAGTTTAGTGGGAGTCTCTATTTGTGTTTTATGTTTGAGATACAAACCTTATGTTATTTCGGATTTTCTGTAGAAATAAGGTTATGTTTATAAGTTCATTATGAACTTGTTTGTATCTTGTTGTGTGTAAAATTTATTTACACATTAAGGACTTTGGTTTGCAAAATTGCAAAACTGATCTCACTAAAGACTTAAGTTGGACTAGTTGGAAATAGGCATGATTCAGAGATCACATAGCATGAAATTTCCATGTCACTCATCCATATCGATCTATGTCATTAAGTGCATTGATGTGGTGGTCGTTGGGGTTTAGTTACAATAGACGTTAGTGACGACAGCCGCGGTGGTCCCATTGTTGATGTATGAGGTTGAGCAGATTGTAAAGGGAAAATTTAAAGATAAATAGCATTCGGATGCGCACCTAAAGAATTTTGATATAATTATGACGATATATTGCCCAAGTGGGAGATTGTTGGAATATTCTGTAATTAATTATATTCCAATGTCATAATGTGGGCAGATATCGTCAATTAATTATATTAGCTATTTATCAATTAGGAGCCTTAATTGATATGTGATCAAATTAAATGATAAGACTAATTAAATTTCTGATTTGATAATAAATTAGTTAATTGATATGGGCTAAATACGAGCGGATGTCATTGATGGCCCATTTCGGAATAATGGGAACCCTAATTGGCCATCACCCTATATATAGGCTATGATCCCCAATACACCGGACACATCGCATATCGTCTTTTCTCCCCATCTGAAGAGCAACTAAGGCATAAGGAGTCCCGGTTGAGGAAGAACCACAAGCCAACGGGTGTTTATTACCCGTCTATCTTTTCTCTCCCTCTCTGCGTTTCAGGATTACTGCCCTCCGTTCGTGAAGGTTGGTGATCAACTTCATCCTCTGAAGAACGCTTGAGGTTAGGAACGTACAATGGATTGATCAGGTATTCCTATATCTTTGATAAATCAGCATGTTGTAGATCCTAAAGATATCAAGTTTTAACTTGTTCTTGATAATAAAGATGCATGCTATATATGGTTATTATGTTTCCGCAATAAAGTTTATGATAGCATGCCTTGTAGATGATTATTGAGTTTAAATCTAACAAAATGCGCTTACCAAACAGGGTTACTAACTCATCCGCTATAAGTTATCCGCTATAAACTAGTTGATGAGACTTACCAAAACAGGTTCTAAATTCCCAATTAGGTCCCGGAAATTATATGGTCGCATCAATTTGATTCCTGTGAAAATTTGGTCCCTAAAATTATAAAGTTTGTATCAACTTGGTTTCTGACGGGAGGACTGGATTGACTAACGTTTAACAACTTCATAGATGTTTTTGAAATTTCGAAAATGTTAAGGACCAAATTGATATCACCTTATAATTTCATGAATCAAATTGGTTATTTACTCTATATAATTTTATTTGCGTACTTTAAAAACATATTCATTTTAATTAAGTTTTATCCTTATTTCTTTTCTCTTTAATCCGTATAGTGTACCCAACGTAAATAAATGTCAATAAGAGCAAAGCAATGAGAATACTATTTTCAAGATGTGACAAATGACTGAAGTGGATTGGATTGAATAAATTAAGGGATTCCATTAATGGTGAGAGATCGGGGTTATTACATTTTCATTGTCACCATTATAACAAAAGAATGAATGGATTTAGGGATGGTAATGAGGCGGGACAAGGAGTACTTCCCTGCTCCCCATCCTTGTTTTCTATTTTTCTTTCGTTTTCGTCCTCGATTATAAGAGTTTTTCTCTTTCGTATCCATTCCTTACGGATTCCCGTGAGAAGTTCGTGGACCTAAAAATTCATAAAAAAACAAGTAATTAATTAAAAGTCAATAAAATATACAACACTACAAATCTTAAATATTTAAAGTTAAAACACTTTATATGACATTGCAACATGTTTAATCTTAAATAGTGCATATATATTTTTAATATTTTATTTATTTAATAAAAAATATATTTCTAAAGTTAATAAAATATATCTATAATATATATATATATATATATATATATATATATATTTATTAGGATATTTTAGTAATATTTTCGGGGTTAGGGACCCCAAAGGATGTGGAATATGTTCTCTGTCCCCATAGTGTCTTCGAGGGGTATTCCCCGTCCGCGGGACCTCATTCGAGACAGTCCCCGCGGGAATCCCTTGCACAGGTTTAAATTGTCGTCCCTAAATGGATTAAACGAATTTCAAATTAAACTATAGTAAATGGATAATTATAATTCATTTATTAATTTAAAATCCATTAAAATTTTAATAAATCATTTGACCCATTTATGACTCATTTTAATACACGGATAGTTAATCCAAATGTTGTGTATGTTGAGATGAACTTTTTTTTGTTTTTTTTTTTAAAAAAATAGTTTAATTCAATAAATATCAATGTAAATATTTTTATACTCTTAATCAATTATAATATCATTGGATAAGGCTATTCTAAAGTAGGCCTAAGTGCAAAAGTGAGCAAGTAAGAGTATATGTATCATTGATTAACTACAGTAGGATGAGATCTCAATACACTTTGACTAATTAACACTTTACTCTCAATCTCGGTTTAAAGAAATTTTTCCCAATAATGCAATATTATCATATGTGACTTTTGATGTAGTTTTTGTGAGAATCAAATATGTTGAATGACATAATAGTACATGATTGGATAATAGTATGATTTTTTTAATATTAATAGTCTATCAAAATTAAATCCTTTTTAAAAAAATATGTAACTAAATTCAATATAAGAGATACGAATATTTTTAGTATCAAACAGTAGAAAGTAGAAACTCTGCTTATGTGATACTTACAAATTGGCTAAATTTTTCAAGCATTGTTTCCTATATCACAAAAAAGATTGTTGAAATTCAAATTATATACTACGGTCAATGGCAGAATTCTTGCTACTTGGAGGTGATTGTTGATTTGTTGGAAACACATTCGCAGTAAATGGTCGTTTCATTTCAGAGTTTTTGCTTTGTGAATTAGTCAAAATTCTTAACCGGAAGGTAAGGAGTATTAGTAATGATATTTGCACATTATTTTTCTTACATTATTTTTTTTTTGAATAATAAAATAAGAAACACACTCGATCTAACATATTGTTTCTCTATATTTTACTCCTCATACAAATAAAGTGTCAAGTTGGTGTTAAAAAATGATGTGAAGATGTCATTTCTCTAGGAACTAGGGGTGTTCGCGGATTGGATTGGATCGGTTTTGAGCCAAAAAATCATCCGATCCAAAGATGAAAACAACTTGCGGTTTGGATTGGATCGGTTTGCTTACTTAAAAAAATCCGATCCAATCCAATCCAATCAAATGCGGTTTGGATTGGATTGGATAATTCGGTTTTTACCGATACATCGTTACATAGTTATATTAAGTCGAAAACCAACATTAAACCTATATATACTAGAATTAATGTAGTTCTAGTTCCTAAGTACATGCATAAAATCTTTTAGTAAATGAATAACTATTGATTCCTAGGTATATGAATAACTATACACATTCCAATACATCTAGTATTTGACAATTCCAACAAAAATATTAAAAAGAATGAGAGTGTTCGTTCATAAAAGTATGAAAAACAATGCTTAAATATGAGTAGTACTATAATTTAAAAAATAATAGTATATGTATATAGTAAATCGGTTTGGATTGGATTGGATTGGTTTTCATTAGGAGATCCGAAATCCGATCCAATCCAATGAAAAAAAAGCGATTTTTTCGGTTTTCGGTTTTTCGGTTTTCGGTTTATTCGGTTTTCGGTTTTTCGATTCGATTTTTGCGGTTTGAATTGGTTTGGATCGGTTGATGAACACCCCTACTAGGAACTATGCGATGTTCCGACGAAAAGACAGAAGTCTTAGAATGAGTGATCGGTTTTTTTTTTTTTTTTTTTTGTAAACAGAGGGGCTTAAGAAGCCCAAAACCGCTTTTAAACGAGAGCTTGTGGTTGTCCCATTAGAATGAGAGATGCTCATAGTCTGACTATGCTCAATGAATAACTACTTCTCAACTGTTATTTTTGTGTCTTTGGCTCTTTTGGGACACATCCAATGGGTCTATCATCTGCATCGATCCAACACTTATTGAGGCCTAAAACAAATTCTGTAGTGAGATCTTTTTAAAAAATTAAATTATTAATTATTTTGTACACAATGAGGAATTGATCTCTGAACTTTGTATCAATGGTAAGCTTTTATACCAAATAGACTAACTTATGTTTGTTGGTGTACAAAACATATCAAAAAGAAAATATAAAAAAATACAAAATGAGTTTTTTGTAAAGAAAAAATTATATTTTTTTGAGAGACCTAAAGCAAGGACCTCACTTGCTTTACCCTTAGGCCGGACCTGCTTATCATAAAATGCTTTTATATTTCCTAGGAATCAAATTGACAGATTACGCTGAGGTCATGTAATTTAGGTTAGTCCTTGTAAATCATTAATTAAAGAATTGAAGCTTAAAAAGGGGACATGCACGTCAGTGTAAACCAATTTTTCATTGACGTCTAATGAGAATTCACTATTCTGCAGTTAATTTTAAAATACAGTTATAAAGTAAGCTAATGTATCAGAATGATGAGTTCTTATTGGATGTTAGTGTAAAACTATTTTACACAAACAATGCATGTCAATTAAATTCTTATATCTTCTCTTTCACTTTTAGGTCAATCATTGTAATTTCACAGCTCAATTATTTTTATTTTGGAGAACAAACAGTGTATGTCCGTGGTAAACGGCTGAAAAGAAGGAATAAAGGAGACACCTATCTGTAGATGCACGGGGCCCACATAATATCCGAGCCCGTGGGTTATTAGCAATCCTCTCCTGGCATTTATTTACACATCCAAATCCAAGTTGGTCCAAAGACTATTGACCTAAAATGGTCCATCAAAAGAAATAATTGGTGATGACACTATGATGCATTCATAAGTTGGAACCTCATGACAAACTACTAAGGCCACAAATTAAGCAGATAAAAGAGGGACCCGAATCCTCTGCATAAAAAATATCTCTCCATCCTGTGTCATCCATTAATAGGGTTGAATTCTCAAGTTACCTAACCACCGATCCTAGTCTAAAATTACATGAACATGAGTATTTGCAATGTAAAAAGAAAAATAAGTAAAGAAAACCTTATTATTAAATGTTTGTAATATAGGGAGACCAAAAAGTTAAACAAAACAGAGAAGAGGATGAAGAGGACAATTATGCAGCCGCCAGCCAAAGGCTTCATATATTGATTAATTTATTTATGTTGCTGTATATACAAATAAAAGACTTCAGCAATAACATACCAGTAGCTTTCCCACAAATTTGGCTAATGACCAACTAAAGTTGGTTTTATCCAAGACCACACACAAATTCTGCATTTAACCAAAGGCATACACAAACTCAGGTTTTGTCCAAAGTAACACACAAACTACTCTGATCATTTGGCTTTTGACTTTTAAGAAAGTCTCAATCACTAAGGTTAAGTAGGCATCGCAGCACCAATTTGCTCGTGTTTTTAGGATAATTTTGGTCACTCTATGAAATGGGCTTTCTATTCACTGTTGTCGATTTAAGCCTCCTTCCCTATCTATGCGTTTGTGTGTGTGTGTGTGGACACACTCCTGTAGTCCTACTTGTGATAGGCTTTGCCTTAAATTTAAAAGTTGAAGCCCATTTAATTTTTTTTTCTAACTTGATCCAATTTTAGACCAAACATTTTCTTTTGAATTGTGTAGGAAAAATTATTAGGATTTGATTGTAACGCACTGTTCAAAGTTTTTTTAATACTGTTAACTAATTATTTATTATCACATTATCAAAAATGTTTGATTATTATATTATATGATTAGTCGATAACGTAAAAAGCTTTAAGTCGACAACGTATCAAAATTAAACTCAAAATATTATAATTAATTTTCAAATCATCTTGCTGTTGAAATTTTTGACCGTCCAGGTCCAGGAATATCACCACCTTACCTTATGGGGTGGAAGGGTTGTTGGCTATGCTCCTACAGCCAATCTATCAGTAAATGCATCTGAGACCGCAGTGTCTTCATATTATATTAGTTGTGGTAAGTAACAAGAGTCCCAAGCATTCAATCACGAACCTGTAAGCGTTGTTTACGGCGTTGTTCGAGTTGCTGGATAGGCAGCTTTGGCAAGAATCTCATGCCCTTCGGCTACAAGATGCTAAACACTCCACACCGAAAGAATTTGCAGATAGACACTTCGGAGGAATTAGTGTTGATATCCACGCTAAGTTGCATATAAGTTTGACATATTTTCTATACTCATGACCAAAATATATTTATCTTTAATTTGATTTGAATTGTATCGTGATCGTGTTTAGTATTTTATAAATAAACTCATTTTAACCGAACTCATCTATTAAGAGAAAGTTAAATTGTTTTGAAAGGCTTTGTTACGAATGAAGCATGTTGGAATTGTTTGGTTGGTTTAACATGGGCTGTACCTATCCTTACCCCTCTCTAATTAAAAAAGTAGGCTGCCCATGATTGTCATCTTATTTTGAAATTTGGATGAGTAAATCTCCAATTTGATTCCTGAAATTTTAATGCCGTATCAATTTGATCTCTGTGTCAATTTTTGATGGAATTCCCTCCTAATTAATGGAGCACTACATTCAAGTGATCTTAATTATATCAAATGACTATTCCAAAGTCATGGAATTTAACCATGACTTTTGAAGACCACCACCATCATAAATAAGTTGGATGGTGGAGAATGTACTTACCCATACTCATAGAATGAAGACTTCTTGGAAAGGTGGAACAATAAATGTCCACTGTCTCATGTTCATGAATGGAGCCATAACTTCTATTATTATAAATATGAGGACTTGTGAGAAGCTAGCATTCCATCCTAGAGTGAGGTCCCTCCATTGTATGTGTCTGAGAGTTCTTGTATTTCTCTTTGAGAGAAAGAGTGTGTGTTTCCGTCATAATTTTGGAGAGAGTAGAGAGATATTGTAAACCATCCTAGTTGGGTGAGATAGAGAAATCCTCTTGTATCAAGAGAGACATGGTAATCCTACTTTTCTATAGTGGAGATAGTGGAGATATTTTGCTGGACCCGTCCCGTAGTTTTTCCTTGCTCACATTGAGGTTTTCTGCATTAACATTCTGGTGTTTTTCTTCTACCTTCTACGCTTATATTATTTTCTTTTCCGCTTAAGTGCCTATTTTGAGTTCACATAGAAGGAAAATTGTGCTGATATTTTCCAACAATTTTATGTCAATTTGATTCTTGAAATTATAAGGTTCTTATCAACTTAGTCCCTGACGGAACTTAATCCCTGACGGAAGGACTTGATTGATTAACGTTTGATAATTTCAGAGATGTTTTTGAAATTTCAAAAATTTCTAGGACTAATTTAATACAATCTTACAATTTTAAGGATCAAATTAGGGATTTATTCAAATTTGGATCCTCTATAACGAATTTTTTTTTTTCATGCCTACGGTATGTGGTAACCCGTAACCCCTACCTCATAAGTCATAACGCATGAACAAAATTTCGCTGCATCTTTGGATAAGATCTGGGCTCCTTTTCTAGCTTGCAGTATTACTCATTCCGAATAATCAGAGGATTATCAAGAAGTAATTTTCAGTGGAAATACTTTGTTCGTATTTACATTAATGAGTTACAATTTCTTTTTGTGTTCGAAAGCTTGCACGGAGGCTACTTTAATCAGCTAGAGCATTACTCGTTTGATCCTTCTTATGCTGGTGGCCTACACCATTCAATGCTTTCATCGGTGAATTGATTGGCATTAACGAAGAGTCATCAATTCTCACGTTATACTTTATTGTAAAACAATATCTAATCAAATGTGGAAGGTTATTCCTCCACCGTTTGAGACAGCTTGCTCATTCGTGTTGCTTTGAGTAACTCAGATTAACTCCTTGCACCCTCCAGAAGCCAGCCTTATTGGTGCGGTGCTATCTTCTGTTGATGCCTGGTCCTTCAAGTATGGAACCACATATTTCTTCACATCCATCTCCGAGATTCCCAGATGGTTACCGGGAACACTAATGAAGTGGACACTGCCAGCCTTATCCAGGGTTCTTAAGCCAATCCAGTCTTCAATGTAAAGTTCTGTCTGCAAACCAGGTCAGGGGAGTTGGAAAAAAATTAATATAACAAGAAATCTTGCACTACAGTTTAGATTTAATGATTTGTATAACTGTTCATCGTTTTTCAATTTTGTGGCCAAATTGCTTTGCTTATTTGGTGTACATTTGATTTCCAAGCACATGATATCAAATACCAAAGCATTAGTAATACATTGCATCACATACTGAATAATTTCCTCATATGCCAAGCTCTGCAATTTCAATCATGAATTGTTTCGGACTGCTTACATCTCCTTTATTATGATTACGCTTCTCACAAGATCCTTAAATTAAATTAATCTGTTGGGTGCAAATTAACCACAAAAAAAGGGTTGGTGCTGTTAAAGTAATATTTGTTTTACAGCAAACAGCCAGACCATACCAGTCACGTAAAGTTACATCACAGTGCAGTGGTTTCAAGCTATCAATTAACAGCAAATATTGCCAGGAATTCCAGATTAAGTTTTTCAGGCTTTCAGAAATTGCCATCGTAAAATGGATATTTCAAAGAAAATTATAGAACTTACATCTTCTACGACGTCTAAATGGTAATGGCATTCATGACAGAAATAGATAATAGAAGCTAGAAGCTTAATCTAGCTTAAGGCAGTAATCCACTGATATCATTTAATAGATAGGATGCAAATGCAACAATAAGGAAACTTGTATAACGGGCAAGGACCTAGACCTGTTCAATTAAAGATCATACCTCTTGGGGGCGTAAAACGTTCTTGAAGGAACCATCAGAGTAATATCCAAACCAGGCAGTTTCCTTTGGTATTAAAACGGTGTCGTGCTCAAACTGTTAAATGTATAAAATAAGATGACAAATAAGTGCTTTCCATGTAGTCAGCTTGCCATATTCATATCATATTAAATAAAAAGAGAAATTCTACTATACCCACATAAATGTAACGGTTTTGGTACTGTTGGTCAAAAGATAGTTGAAAGAGTTTCATTAAATGATGCAATGTCAACATATTTATTAGTTAGTAGTGAAAGTTTCTGATATTGCAAGTTAGTCCCTCAGTAATTTAATTAGTTTTTACCTTACATATTCAATTATTATTATTTAAAAACATTTTTTTGCGCAGATGTACATATTAAAATTACAAAAAAATATGTATATTGGTTTGTTTTACAAACATTTTGTTTCGAAGAACCCTAATACCCCTTTCCTCCCACTAGTCCCTTTCCATGACCGCAGATTTTGAGTTTCATATGCACCACCCCGGTGTAGCCGCCCTTAGCATTTGGTAACCTCACCACCGGACAGTTCATCTCCATCCTTTGCGTTTGGCAAGACGAGGGGCAATGGTTGCTCCGTGAAGGTGTTTTGGGTATCCGTGCGGAGTCCCCATTAGTTCGTTTGTTTCACAGTCAGTGCTCACCTGCTCGTCTTTCTTCATCGTTTATCCACTGCATTCTTTGCTCTTGCATTGCCTCATATTTTTTGGGATTAGATGTTAAATTTTATAGTTGACCATCACCAATTGTTGTTTGAAATTTGTTTATTTATGAAATTGTTTTATCCCTTTTTTAATCGCTTACATTGGTGAAGTGAATTTTAACATGAGTAGATTCTAGGAAGGTGAATTTTAAGCAGTCGGATTTTTTGAATGTATTTATCAAGAATTGAAGAAGGGAAAAAAAGTTTTGTAAATTTATAGGTTGGTTACTGTATTGGTATTATTGATAATGGTAGCAGTTAGTTACTGAAGTGTTTTTGAATTTGCTTTGATGGTTACATTGTAGATGGATAATTTTAATGAGTTCTCATGTTAATTTGGATGATGATGGAGATCTTAAATGTTCTGTTTCTGGTGATGAGAGTGATAGTGTAGACCATAATGATTTATGTGATGAGAGCGATAGTTAAAGTATGGATGTAGGAAAGGGTGAGTTTAAAAGGATTCCAGACTTGACGGGTGATGAGATACGGGGGCTTGAGTTTGGTAATGAAGAGGAAACTTATGACTTTTATCAGAAATATGCAAAATGTCATGGTTTTGTGATAAGGAAAGATGATGTGGCTTGTGATGCTAGGAGAAAAATGATAATGCGTTAGTTTGTTTGCAATAGACAAAGATTAAGAAAAAAAAAAAAGCATTTCACAAGGGTAGATAGGAAAAGAGAACATAGATGTATCACCCGAACTAATTGTGAAGCTAGACTTTGTGTAGACTACAAGTTAAAGACATCAAGATAGATAGTGACATATTTTGAAGAAACTCAACCATGAACTAACCCCTTCGATATATGTGCACTTATTCTCGGCTTATCATCGAATGACGACTATAGATAAAGGTCAGGTTGATAGTTTGCATTCGTACGATGTCAAATTGGCATTCGTACGATGTCAAAACTTGTCATATAATGGGGTACATGGTGGTTCAAAAGGGCGAATATGCTGATGTTGTGTTTTCAAAGAAAGATTTATACAACTATTTTGATAGCAAAATCTGTGATGAGATTAAAGATGAGGATGTTGCTGCATTAGCTATCTTCATGGGAAGGCGGACAATCATCCCATGTTATGTGCAAAATTTTCAACCACTAGTGATGGTAGATTGAAGCATCTTTTTTCAGCAGATGGATATAGCAGATCAAATTTTTTATGCTTCGTTGACGTGCTTGCTTTTGACACGGCGTACAGGAAGAAAAAATACCACTACCCTTTGGTAATTTTCTCTGGATGCAATCACCATTCACAAACCACCATATTTGGTTGTGCTTCGGTTTTCGATGAAAAAACTAAGAAATATAAGTGAGTCTTAAATTCTTTTTTAGAAGTTATGGGAAATAAACATCCCAAAACAGTTATGACAGATGGGGATAGGGCAACAAGGGAGGCTATAAAGCAGGTTTTTCCGGATGCATGTCATAGATTATGTGTTTGGCATTTGCACAAGAATCCATGAAGATATCTTAAGGCAGCAACAACATCCCCATCTTTAATCTCATCACGGATTTTTCTATCAAAATAGTTGTATAAATCTTTCTTTGAAAACCCAACACCAGCATATCCACCCTTTTGAGCCACCATGTACCCCATTATATGAGAAGTTTTGACACCATACGAATGCAGGCTGTCAACCTGACCTTTATCTATAGTCATCATTCGACGATAAGTCGAGAATAAGTGCACATATCTCGAAGGGGTTAGTTCATGGTTTAGTCTCTTCAAAACATGTCACTATCCATCTTGATGTCTTCAACTTGTAGTCTACACGAAGTCTAGCTTCACAATTAGTTCGGGTGATACGTCTACGTTCTCTTTTCCTATCTACCCTTGTGAAATGCTTTTTGTTTCTTAATCCTTGTCTATTGCAAACAAACTGACGCATTATCACTTTTCTCCTAGCATCACGAGCCACATCATCTTTCCTTATCACAAAACCATGACATTTTGCATATTTCTGATAAAAGTCTGTAATCCTTTTAAACTCACTATCTACTACATCCATACTTTCACTATCACTCTCATCACATAAATCATTATGGTTTACACTATCACTTTCATCACAAGAAAAAGAACATTTAAGATCTCCAACATCACCCAAATTAACATCTGAGAACTCATCAAAATTATCCATCTGCAATGCAACTATCAAAGCATATTCAAAAATAATTCAATAACTAATTGCTACCATTATCAACAATACCAATACAGCAACCAACCTATATATTTACAAAACCTTTTTTTCTTTCTCCAATTCTTACTAAATACATTCAAAAAATATAACTGCTTAAAATTCACCTTCCTAGTATCTACTCATATTAAAATTCACTTCACTATGTAAGCAATTAAAAAAGGGATAAAAACAATTTCATAAATAAACAAATTTAAAACAACAATTGGTGACGGTCAACTATAAACTTTAACATCTAAACCCAATTTTTTTATAAAAATAATACTAGTACGATGCAACACAAGAGCAAAGAAGGCAGTGAATAAATGATGAAGCAAAAGCAACAGGTGAGCACTGATTGTGAAACAAACAAACGGGGACTCCGCGAGGATACCCAAAACACCTTCACAGAGCATCGATTGCCTCTCATCTTGCCAAACGCAAAGGATAAAGATGAGTGGCCAGGCAGTGAGGTTACCAAATGCTAAGGGCAGCTACACACTGGTGGTGCTTATGAAACTCAAAATCTGCGGTCATGGAAATGGTGAACTAGTGGGAGGAAAGAGGCGTTAGGGTTCTTCGAAAGAAAATGTTTGTAAAACAAATATACATATTTTTTTAATTTTCATATGTATATCTGCACACAAAATTGTTTTTAAATAATAATAATTGAATATGTAAAAGGAAAAAGCTAATTTAATTACTGAGGGACTAATTTGCAATATCATAAACTTTCACTATTAACTAATACATACGATGACATTGCATCATTTAATGAAACCCTTTCAATACCAAAACCGTTACATTTATGTGGGTATAATAGAATTTCTCAAATAAAAATACCTTTAGAGGACTTACCATGATAAGTACCAAATTCTGCAAGCTGCTAAATCTTTTCTTGTATGTGGAATTTCTCTGATCTGGTCGCTCATTGTTAAGCACGGGGAGAAACCTACAGTTCTTCAAATAATCAGGTATAGCCTGAAATCAAAATTGAGTATAATGTCATGGTTTGGAATAAATTTTAAGCAAACATATGACTAAGATAAATGGATGCAGATACATTTAGTTAAGCAGAAGAAAACAGGCTCAGCAGTTGAGAAAAGATATTTAAAACTGGAAACTAAACAAAACAACAAAAAACAAGTGACTTCTCATTACTCAATTTATACTTGTAAGAGAAATAACCCATCCGTTATTTCTTTTGAACTATTTTACAAAGATACTCATTCGGCAGTTTAAGATGTCCACTAGGAGCTAATTATTCCTACATGAAATCGAATATTTATATGAAGAGTAAACCATCATTTTAGTCCCTGAAAGTATAAGGCGCTGTCTGTTCAGTCCCCGAAAGCAATTAAATTACGAAAAAGGCACTCAATGTCAGGGACTAACTTGACTAATAATATTAACATTAAGAAACTTTTTCATAATTTAACTGCTTCCAGAGACTGAACTGACAACGACTGATACTTTCAGAGACCAAAATGATGATTTACTCTTATTATATGAATGACCCACTTCTATTTTTGTTTATATTTTTTCATTGATGGTTATCATGTTGCGTTTGAAATAAAGATACATTAAATCATCCTATATGTTTTAGGAAAATAACTTTTTATACAACATGATAAATTTGTGACATCAAATTAGAAATATATAAAGTACTTAAGTAATCATTGTTTTTATATTTAAATAATTATTTTCCATTTCTTTTCTTTTCATGTGCATAGTTGTATAACCCGAACTGGAGGTCGACTTGGTTATATATATAACTCTTATTTGCATCACTTGGTCTTTTAACTTTGCAAATGTTATCATTGTTACCTTTTCCGTCAGTTTTCATCTAACACCATCAAAACTTCCGTTAAAACTCAATAAGATATTATTCTCTCTCTCCTTCGCACAATTTTTTTGGTGATTTAAGCTGAATCACTGCCGTTGAACCATGCTGTAAACCCAAAACTACGCCTCTCTAAGCTTGAACCCCAACCACCGTTTGCAGAGTCGCAAGGCACCTCCCACCCAGCACATACCGCCACCACCTCATGAACTACGTTCAAACCTGTCACAGTCATGCGGCTGCTGAAAGAAAATGGTGGCACGTGTTAAGTAGCAATTCAAAGCTCCAAAATTGATGGGAGCCATTGATGGAGTGCTCAAAGCTTGAAGGAACTACGTAATATGTTCATATTCTACAATCCAAGATAACGAAGAAGCAGCACGTAAAAACCTTTTACACTATGTTTGGAATGATGGGCGGAATGAAATGGGATGGGATGAGATGGAATAAAATGGAATAAAGTTACCATTCCATTGTGTAGATATTTCATGATGGAAGGAATGATAAGAGTTATAACTTTATTATTCCTATATTACCCTTATCACCAGTAAATTACAAGAATCTTTTATTATAACTTATTTCTCTTGTCCATACCAATTCTCGAGCTTAACAACTGCGGAATATTAGTTTGTCATGCAAATCAATTTCAGCTCATCAGAACAGTATTTTGCCCATGCATATTTATATTTATAATACCTTCATAGATAGTTGTCAATGTCAACAATCCCAGAATTCTCCCATGAAGCTATAACCTCACTCTGGCTTCTAGAATTTCCCTTCTGGGTCATACTAGTACTAAACAAAAATACCGATAACATTATGTATTGAAACTACTGTTGCACATTATTTATATATGCCTTCTAGCTACAATTCTCAGTATAGACTATCCTAATTTATATTTCTAAATCTTTCAGAAAGAGAGACACATAAGTGAAGTTAGGTTAAGAGGATATAAAAAAAGTCATTAAATAAATATAACAATAAAAATTACATTGGTTCCATCCCATACCACCCCCCCCCCCCCAAAAAAAAAAAAATTTGAGGGGAATAAAAAAAGGATGATCGGATGAAATGCATTCTATTAGGTTCCAGTTCATTCCATTCTAATTAAACAATCCAAACAATGGAATATAGTTCCATTTTATTCCAATTCCTTCCATCAATCCAAATATAGCCTTAAGGAAGTATAAATTAACCTAGAGGAAGGAAAAAAAGTCACGACAAGCTTGGAGAGTTGTTGGCTAGGGTAAATAACAAAAAAAAAAAAAAAAAAAACGATAAATATTCATTTTATCAAGCAAGTTTTTTTTAAAATTGAAGCAGCAAGCTAAGCATGATAAGCAAAGCAAACAATGGACTAGGCGTCAAGGATAAACAAGCAACTCCATGCTTGAAGAATAATTTTTTAAAGTCATATTTAAGGCATCTCCTTTACATAATACACTTATAGATGCACTGATATGTCCATTTGCTTGTATTTGAGGAAGTTGATGTCATAATCTAACATCGAGCTTGAAGGTATTGCGTTAGTTAGCTAAAGGATGTAGAGACTTAAAGGTGGTACTGACTGATGAGATGGTGATGGTGCAGACGTCCAACCTGAAGGTAATTGTCAGTTGACTCAGGGATGTCAGGATGTAGAGGTGGTACTGGCTGACGAGATAGTGACGGTGATGGCAATGCCTCCGATATCAGTTGGTCCCACCTCAAATTCCAGCTTTCCATCCACAAATCCATGTTCGTGGGATTGGCTCGGTCATGCCCAATTGGGATTGGTGGGAGCTTCTCCAACCACTCTACCTATGTTGTGCTTCCCATCCAACAATTGTTGAGGGACCACATGTGGGAGATGGTGCACAACATATGCCCCAGAAATGATTGTGGTCAGCGATCTCCCTAAAGCCCTCTGTGGGGCATAGAGCTCAGCTTCAAGGTTTCTCATGCACAAACACTTAATTCTAACTTCTACTTCCAATGCTTTTGTTCATTCTCAACCTCCTAAGGTCTCCTTTTATCTTCCTTTTGTCCTATTATTTATTATTGTAATTAAATGCCAAAATCTCTTCGCCGCGTTTCTGTCCTCCTCTTTACAAAATGTATTGGAAAGGTATTTTAAGAGTATCGGAGATCCGGAAAGTACCGGATTTAAATTATTATTTTTTTAAATGACTTGGATATTTCATGGACACATATTCGTGAAGTATCCAAGAGTATTAGTATCTAATACGTATCTGATATAGATGCAAGCAAATGGGCGTATCGGTGCGTCTATAGGTGTATTATGTAAAGGAGATGACTTAGATATGACTTTAAAAAATTATTCTTCAAGCATGGAGTTGCTTGTTTATCCTTGAGGCTCAATGGATTGTTAGCTTTGCTTACCATGCTTATCTCACTGCCATGCTTAGCTTTGTCTACTCTCCTCCAAATCCCCCGCCTCACCGGTCACCACCATCATCCTTCTCACCCCTACTCCCTACTCCCCTCCAAATTCCCTTCATCACCACCAACATCCTCCTCTATAGACTCTTCACGCTCACTGTCATGCTCGAAATCCTCTTCACAACCACCAGCATCCTTAGAGAATGTGACATTTAAATCTTGCAACAACTCATGCTCATCAAAATATGCACCGCTAATGAGGAAGTCTATGTCATAATCTAACATCGAGCTTGAATGTATTGTGTCAGTTGGCTCAGGGATGTAGGGACTTAAAGGTGGAGAAGGTATAGATTTAACACCGAACGGACTTGCCTCTTCAGTTTTTTTGCATCACACGATACAATTCTTTGATTTTCGCAACACCCAATCTATCGTGTAGAAGCATTTTGAGAGAGAGAGAGAGAGAGAGAGAAACAAAGCACCCAATCTCCCAAGTAGAAGCTTAGAGATAGAGAGAGATAGGTGACATTTGGAAGAGCTTATTTAAGCTCATTTGGGCTTATCTTATGATATAAGCACTAATGCAGAGTGTTTGGCACAGCTTAAAAAAAAAACTTATGTCATCCCATAAGCTGTTTTGGGCTTATTTTCATAAGCTAGTGGGAGAAGCTTATGGAATTTTAGAAGCAAGAGCTTATGCGGAGACACCCCCCGAACATTACCCTCTTCGATACTCATCTACCCCCTTACTTCGTTTCTTTTATTTTTTACACATTCTGAAGTTAGAACAAAAGATTCATCAACCCCTTCTGAGAGTGAAACCTAGCAGCCCCAGAGAGAGAACCTAAGCAGCGCCAGAAGCAGTTCACGTTCTGCCGTCCGCGTTCGTGCCGCGGCCGTGCGTCTTGCTCCTTCCTCCCTCCGCCGTCGGCTCAGCACCATCTCCATTCAGGTTTTTTTCTTTTCTGTGCTTTTCTGTTCAGTTCATATCTTTTGAACCACTTGATTTATGGGTTGAAATTTGTATGAGGTTTTGTGGGTTTTTTGCAATAGTTTAGGGTTTTCTGCATTTTTCCTGTTGAGTTTTTGTGGGTTTTCAGCATTTTTCCTCCATCTAAACTATTGCTGCATTTTTCATTGAAATTTGTATAAGGTATTGTGGGTTTTCTGCATTTTTCCTTGTGACTGGTTTACTGATTTTCTGCTATTGATTTATTGGTTTACTAATTTTCTGCTACTGATTTACTGGTTTTTCGCAATGCTATTGATTTACTGATTGTGATTAGAATGTTTACAGATTGTGGGTTAGAGTCAACTGTTGGACCTGCTGAATGTAATGTTTCTTTGTAATTGCAACTGATTGTGGGTTAGAGTGTAATGCTCTTTGTTTGTATTGTTAGAATGGCCTCTAAAATGACTTCAAACCCAGTTGAAGGGAATGGAAATGGTAGTGGTAGTGGAAAACGACCCAAGGCTGATTGGAATGATAAAAATTCTGATATATTTCTTAAGTGTTGTATTGAGCAAGTACGTGCTGGAAATAGGCCACACGCTCACTTTAACAAAGTTGGGTGGACAAACTTGATCAAGAGTTTTAATGGACAAACAAGGTTATCTTATGAATATAAACAAATGAAAAATAAATGGGATATTTTGAGAAAAGAGTGGCAGGCATGGGCAAAACTAGTTGGAAAGGAGACTGGTCTTGGATGGGATAATAGTAGGCAGACTATTGCGGCAAGTGAAGAGTGGTGGGAGGCCAAGATTAAGGTAATTTCATATCTATGGTATTTGATATATATATATATATATATATATATATATATATATTATTTGATGTTTAAAGTATTTACTAACTTCAACTTCTTTTATTTTAGGTTTATCCTGAGGTTGCAAAGTTTAAAAAAGAAGGTCCAAGAAATTTGGTTGAGATGGAGATCTTTTTTAAGGATACTGTGGCTACTGGTACTGGTGCATGGGCTCCATCTCAAGACCCGCAAGAGGAAGCAGGAAAAAATAGTAACGAAATGTATGCACCAATGACTGAGGAGCGTGGTCTTGAGGATCTAGGTTTGCAAGGGGATGAATATGAGGGGATTGAAGACCTCATAACCGATCCAAGTCCTTCTAGTCAAAGGCCAAAAAGGAAAAGGGGTGGGAGGGATAACAAAAGAGGTAGTGTCGGGCACCGAATGTGTGAGTAATTTGATCGCATAATTGAGAGTTTGAATAGTGAGAATACTGTCAATAGTAGCAATGTAAGTAATGTTCCTACACTTGCTGAATGCTTGGACATGCTTAAACAATTGTCGGGGTTGGAGTATGGCGGTGAGATTCATATAATAGGTATTAGACTGATGAAATCAAAGGCAAATAAGGAGACCTTTGTTCTATTGAATGACCCCGTCCTTCAGCTTAATTGGATCAAGAGCCACACTTTGGCTGATGTATCTCGTCATTTATCACAAAGTAAAAGGAAAAAAAGGGTATTGTTGTCGATGGTAATGCATGCTGCAAAATATTTCTTAAACCATGTGGAAAAGAGACCATGTCGGACTTCTGCATTGACAGGTCATGAATGGGTTCAAGAGATTATCGATGGATATGGGAGGCGTTGTTATCAACAATTCAGGATGAGAAAACCTGTGTTTATGCACTTGTGTAATGTTTTGCAGAATTAGGGCCTAAAACCAACTAGGGGCGTGGACATTCATGAACAGGTTGGGATTTTCTTATATGTGTTAGGACAACCAGGTTCAATTCGTAACGCGGAGGAGAGATTTCAACATTCTGGAGAGACTATTTCCAGACAGTTTCATAGAGTCTTGAAGGCAGTACTTGCGCTTTCTAGGGATATTGTAAAGCCTGTTGACCCTACCTTTAGAGATATTCCTCCTCAGATTAGTAGTGATGAACGATATTATCCTTACTTTAAGGATTGTATTGGTGCTATAGATGGCACTCATGTGAAACTTATAGTCCCTGCTGAACATCAAATTCCTTACACTTGTAGAAAAGGGTATACAATAACTAATGTAATGGTTGCTTGTGATTTCAATATGTGCTTCACATTTGTGCTAGCGGGATGGGAGGGTTCAGCACATGACACTAGGATCTTTATGGATGCTTTGCGCATGCCTAGATTGCATTTTCCGCATCCTCCTACAGGTAGTAACTTGTATATATATTTTCTAAATTTTATCTCCAATATAATTCCATATTAAATTCGTCCATGCTTTATTCACAGGTAAACATTATCTTGTTGATGCTGGTTATCCTAACTTTATGGGCTACTTGGGGCCATACAAAACTACTAGGTATCATCTCCCCCATTTTAGACTAGGGCCTAGAGCTAGAGGAAGAAATGAAGTGTTTAATTATTTGCATTCTAGCCTCCGAAGCACAGTGGAACGATCATTTGGGTGTTGCAAAGCTAGATGGAAGATTCTAGGGAACATGCCTCCTTTCACATTGGACACCTCAACTCACGTAATTGTTGCTTGTATGGCCTTGCACAACGTCATAAGAAGGAATGACATACGTGATAAAGAATTTCTTTTATTTGACGAGAATGTTGAGTTAGAGCACAATGCCGATGTACCTGAAACTAGCCCTAAAGATGTTACATGGGAAGAACCAAATCAAGAAAGTGTTAGACAAATGGAGCAAGTTAGAGACACTATAAGAAACCAGATGCCGAGAACTATCTAGCCTTATTTTCATGTTTATCAATCTATAGAAGTTGTACGTAAAAACTTATAGCTACTTTATGATGGATGAATTTTTTATGAAACAATATGCTACTGATAAAAATGGTTATTTATATATATGCTAGTGACAATTTTTATAACTTTATTCGTTATTTATATAAAAATGATTGTTAGTTTTTTTACTAATGCAACCAATATCATTAGAAGAGCGTTAGTTTTTTTAATGATTCGTTATTTATATACTAATGCTACTGTTAGTTTTTTTATATATTGCTTTTTAACATTATTCCAAAAAATCCCTAGAAGAGCGTTAGTTTTTTTAACATTGGTTATGCATCTAGTTTTTTTAATCATTTTTAAAGTTAAATTTTTTAATTTTAATTTAATATTGTTGAATTTTTTAGTTTTAAGTTTCTATAAGTGCTTTTGTAGTGATGCATCCAAACACCTTAATTTTGTATAAGTGCTTTTCAAAGTGTGCATCCAAACGCAAATAGCTTATTGAATTTAAGCGCTTATAACATAAGCTCTCATGTCATAAGCACTTAATTAAGCTGTTTACCCAAACGCGACCATAAGACATGCATCTGCATAAGACACACACTATTCTTTTCTTCCACTGATCGAAAAAGGTTTATTCCGATTTAGAAGAGCAATCCAGATGATGCTCAAGGAGGGAATGAGATGGATACTATTCTTATTTGTAGGCAATAGGCAATGATTTCTTATGACAATGATTTATAATTTTTATACCATTCTTATTCTTATTTTGTATTTTGTCTGTTCTTAATTTGGAATTTTAAACAACAATTATACGTTTATTATGTTTTCCGAAATTTTTTATGAATATTTTATGTGTATCCTAAAAGTATTGTATCCTATATTTTTCATAAATAGGCGTATTGCTGTATCGGAATTGTCGTATCTGATACTTGTATCATATATGTGCATCACAGGATCCAAGGTTCTAATGGGATCGGCCTAGAGGCCAAGTCATGGGTTTTGAAGTTGGACCATCAAGGTCGATCCAGATCATACAACTATGTATCTGTCTTAAAAATTAACAAATAACTTTTTATCTTATTCATAAAAAATATAATTTTTACAAAGTATGCAGTGCGTGCACAAAAACAATACACTAGTCATTTAGCAAAGAAATACTCACATTTGGTAATTTAAGATATCCACTAGGAGCTAAGTGTTCCTGCAATTTTTTAAATTGAGGTATGTCAAACACAGCAATATATGAACAAAACTTGATGCCAAGTGCTAACATAATGAGATAATACATAAATAAATTCAGGAGAGCTAATAAGTTTACAAAAGAAAAACAGGCAATATTGTAAAACTAACAAAAGGTAGAGATCGGGTGGAAGAGAAAAAATACTAGAAGGAAAAGGTAGAGATGAATACTTGAATATAGTCACTGTAAACCTCTCCCTTGATGAGAAGGTCTGCTATGGCGCAAAAGATACCTGACTATAAAAACGAAACAACATTCAACAACATCAGAACCAGGCAAAATAAAATTTTAATATAGATTACATTAAATTCTTCTAATCATTATTCTTTTGTACACAGTGGCTGCATGACCAATAATTTCAGAGTCACACCAATAAAGTAAAGGTTGCGTTATTGTCACAAACAACCATAGCATGCAGCATTACCTATGGTGAATATAAAGTAATTTGTATGAAGTGGGAATGAAAAAAATGGAGATAAAGCGTAAAGCGAGATGAATGTATAATTCTATCTTACAACACTCCACGGGAAGATGGAAAATTGATAAATAGTTTTACTCTCTTTCATGGTATAAAAAATATTCAGGAAATAAAATACAGTTGAGTTTAAGAGCCCTATCATAGCTAAGATATCAAATAACACGGAAAATACAAAATCTTGACAAGTTAATAAAAGAAAACAATCAGATTCTCACACTCACTTTCTCCTATTTTCTATCTTCACTCTGGAGTGGACAAAATTAGTAATGCTATGGTGGAAAAGGGTAGCTACCTCTCTTTATGTTGTCCGTCTTTAGTATCCTATCAAGGCTAACATAAATTGATTTTTACTCCTCATCTTCACTTCCCCTTTTTATGTTTTTAAATACAACACCAAGCATACCATCAATGCAAAATGTTGAGAAAATTGCCTATTGATGAATGTTTCACATTAATATTCTTTTAATCCTTTTGGACCTTCTTATGAAAAATTTAAATTGTGACTAATTCAAATAAAGCAGGGCAAGGTGCCAGCTCCAAGGAAAGTCATAATATAGCATTTGGTACTTCCAAAATCAATACCAAGAGATACAAATTATAAAGGCATCGTGCTGGAAAGTCACAATGATACTCACACCACATAGAGGAACTGAAGCAGTACCAGCATGAGGGCCTCCTAAAGAGATCAAGTTTTTAACCTGTTCCAACAATAATAAGGAGGAAAGTCTCATTAATAAGTTGACAAGGGTAGGGATTAAGGAGACAAAATAAACAGAGAATAACAACAATACAAAAATTGGAAAGAAAAAGGGAACACAAATGTAAGAAACATAAGTGGGAACGAAACCACATAGTTAAAAACAAAAAAAGCTATCCCACCAATAGATACTGGATCAGAATTAACCAAGAGTGATGAGGTAAATAGGAAATTTTAATAGGAAATTCTGATATCCTTGCTTCTGGACCAGTGGGGTTTCAGAAATAAGGAAACGGGAGATAACTGCAATTACAAGTAGGAAATTCGAGAGTCCGGGCTCTCCCTCTGAATTCCACTCCAAGTCTGCCCTCCTCCCTCTTCATTTCCTCCTCCATTTAACTATGACCCCTGCTCTTCAGTTACAGATTGCCCTTAATCACAATTGTTACATTTCTGTTCCAGACCCTATTTTTTCTTCAGTTACAGTTAGCTGTCTCGAATCATTATTTTCAGTTACATCCGGCTCTCTCCTATCACTAATTTCAGTTACTAACTGTCTCCTATTAACAGTTGTCATTATGGATGTTAGTAGTGGCAGCTGCCTTCTCCAATCCCCTATCCCCATGTGTATTTATCTTAACATACACCCTCCTGATTGTAGGCTTGCTGCTAACACCTACAGCCTACAGCTGTAGAACAAAAAACTTAAAATAGTTCAAACAAAGATAATAATTTACTTCATTCATAGCATAACATACCTACTGCGAGATCATCATGTAAAATATAACACGTACCAACCCAGCCATATACAAGAAAAAAGCACACAATAAAGTCAGATTCATTATCCATTACCTCTTGCAGTTTGATAATTAGTTATTATACTCAAATTAGCATAAAAATATATTTGTTTCTTACATTTTTCAAAAATAAAAAATTAACAGTTATTCCTTGAAAAATTCATCGCATCAAACTTTTCAATAATTGCGGTCAATGCCTCTCAGTTATGAAGAAAACTTCTACCTAATATTTCTTTGAAACCATTATTATAATATATTTACCGTTATTGAGCTATGTACATCCAATTATCCATAATTAACAAAGGAATGTGAAGAAACGTAGATAAAAACAATAGGTTAAAATATTTTTAAATTAAAAAGAAGAAGAAAGGATTGCACTTGTATTCTTACCGGGGGTCCTCCATCACAGAATTCCACAACACCTCGACCAATTAAATTTCCCTGTAGAACAAGAGGAATTCAAGAGTGAAACACAAAAGACAAAAAGTAATAAAGAGAAGCACAAGTGAGATGAATTATGTGAATAAGTAGCCGCTTGACATTCCTTGGAAGGAATAAACATAACAAAGAAAAAGGAAAGAATGACTGGATGATATGAAATGTTATGAAATGTATATCACTCTATCACAACTTGGCTGATGAAATGTATATCACTCTATCACAAATGCTCAGAAATGCACAAGCGAAAAGGGAAAAGTGAAGATATCATCTTCACCAAGTATTTTGTCAAAAGGGCTTGGCTGATGAAAATCTTTAATAATGGCAACAAAAGGCATCTTTTCATAAAGCTTGAGCGTAAAAGAAGAATCATAATTATATTAAGGCTTTAACTACAACAAGGGCTTGAAGGATTGCCGCAACTAAAAGGAAGAAGAGGAATACGGATAGCTTCGTATTCACTAGAAGGAGATCATTGAGGAAGCCAAATGATGACTGAGATACTGTATAATAACATCATTGGATGAGTTTGGAAAAAAAAAAAAAAACTCAAGAACCATTCTTCAAATATAAAATTTTACCAACAAACATAGCTTTGTCAACATAATTTCCCTACTTTGTTGAAGGCCTCTAAGACTTACTTAAAGCTTTTGAAAATCCTTTCTAATGAAGAACTGATCAGCACCCATTGGCATAACAAAGAATAGAAATAAGACAACTTACATGAACAGAGAAACAAAAAGAAAAATAAAGAAAATCCAATCATCGTGTCGTGTCTTACCTGGGAGAGCCCAACAATGTTGTATCCTCCTTTCAATTCCTTCATTTTCTTCACCTGTACATGGTGGGGAACAGAGTATTCAGAAGGCGAGATCAAATTCAAACCCAGTGTATGAGATGTTACCATAATACTGCAGGAAACTTTATCACCTTTCCACAAACAATCTCAGTCTGCAGACATGTAAAGCAAAACAAATTAGAAATAGTCAATACTAGCAGTGTCTTCAACATAGCATATCCTTTTTTTTTTCTCTGACCTATTACCTGCTCTAGCAAAGGCATAAACCATGAATCCCATGATCCATTGCCTACCTCGCTGTAGAAATGGGGAAACTATATTAGTCACGAAAACCAAATTACAGCCTCTACACTTGGAGCTAAAAATGTTAACAAGAGTGGGGGAATACTATAAATGAATTCAGCACAAAACAGATAAAGTTCCTTTATATGAGGAAATTAACACAGGTTATGCAGGCATACACGCAATATCCTTTAGCACCAGATAAGCTGCTCAATTGCTGGGTGAATTGTTTCACTCCACGATTGGAGCACTGATCCCCAATTCCTGCCATCAAAATCATTGCAATACAAGTATAATAAAACTGAAATGTATGGTGAAACAAGAATAGAATAGAATAGAATACAAGAATAAACAGGCAGATCACACTTCACACAGAGGTCCCAAAATAATCCATAATAAAAGTACATGGAAATTATGAATTGAAAAGCAACAAGAATAACAAAATATACCCGTTAGAGAAAGAAAAGAAAAGAAAAGAAATTACCGTGGAGGACAATGAAGGGTATTGATTGTGAGAAGGGGAAGATTAACAAAGTGAAGAAGATGAAGAGAAAGGATAGTGAAGGAAGAGCCATCATCAGTAACAGCACATCACTTTGGCGATGGCTGTTAACAACGCTGTTTTTCAAGGTTAAGAAAAGTGTGTATAATAATAATAATAATAATAATAATAGTACTATTTGTCAACCCTGATGAAGAAGACGAAAGGGGGGCTTCAATAAAAAAATGACTTGTTTTTGACTGATGATAGGAGTCATAAATGAGAAGGAGTCATTAATCACCAACAAACAACTACTCAAATGAGGACTGATGACAGGATTGATAAATGAGAAGGAGTCATTAATCACCAACAAACAACTACTCAACCTGTCCTGCCCTGCCCTGCCCTGCCCTGCTATTTACTCTTCTTTCTTGCACTCACCAATGAGATGTTAGCTGGAGAAATTCACGCACATATAATTTTATGTTTGAAGATTTTATGCTATAGTACCATTTGGGCTCGGCCAATATGACCTAATTAGGTGGTAAGAATTTAATTTTATGTAATATTAATATGACTTATTTAATTAAGTGACATATTTTGATTGGATATAGGGTACCTAAACCCTCTACTACTTTCCAATAGCGGTGACAAAAAAATTCAATTGTCCATCATTCATCCAAATGAAAATTCATCTAATCCATCCATTATAAAAAAAAGTAACAATAGACCGGATGGATTGGATTATTTTATTTTACGGATAGTTGTGATCCATCCACCATTATTCTAAAATCCATTGGATCACTTCATAAAACAAAAAATAATTCATTGGATAAAAACGAACAAAATAAATAAATGATAAAAAAATCATAACTTTAAAAATTAAATCAATTTATTGCTATTATAAGTAGGACAATATATTTTTTGATGTTTTGCTATCACGACTTGCATTTCTTGTAATGGATTCGTGATGAATTGTTAATCACAACAAAATAAGCAAAAATATTATTTTGGAATTTTTTTTGTGTGGATGGATAAAAGATATTATTTGAAAATAGACATAAAATTTATTTAATTTTTTAAAATATTTTTATGAATGGATTGGATATCTATCCATAAAAAAATTGTTAATGGATGAATTGAATTGATTTTTTTAAATGGATCATGGATGAATTTGATTTTTTTAATAAAATTTTAATGGATCATAATATATTGTTTTTAATCCATCCGTTATAATCCGAATAAAAATTTATCCATTCCATTCATTTGTCATCCTTACTTTCCAAAAATACTATATCAACTTCCTTATATGTTTTATATCATCAGAATAATAAATAGAAGAGCGTAAAGGAATTTTATACTCACATTAATGATGCTTTGGAAAATCATCATCATCATCATTATTATTATCTCTCATAGTTATTAAAATTAAAATAAAACCACAACTATCAAAATGGTCGTTGATATATATAAAACATTTTACATTGTTAGTGTATATTACTTTAATCTATATTTTATTTTTTTATAAAGGCTTGTTTGTTAAAATTCTTAAAGAGTATCTAAAAGCATCTTTAGTGGGGGTTTCATAGGGATTCTTTAAGAATAAAATATTATTATAATATATCACATATGATTTTGGGTTCCTTAAATTTAAAATAAGTTTCTTATCTAAGGAATCTAAAAAGAGGATTCTATAGCATTTAAATATTATTTTTTTGCAATTGATAGTATAAAGGTGAGAGAGAGAATATGAGATGTTGAAGGGAGAGAAAAGTTAAGGAACTTGACAATAGAAACCCTCATTGGAGTAAAAATTGAGTGGGTGTCATAAATTTGAATTGACATATACGGACCCACTTAAAAACTTAAAATGGATTCCTTAAAATTTTGCCATTGGAGATGTTCTAAGGCACTCATTAACCTTATCCATTATTATTTAATTATTATAGTCTATCCGGACATTCTTTCTTATACACATACATTTTGATTATATATATATATATATATGAGGAGGGATCAAGTTACTCCAAGAGTAATTTCAAGAGAGTTACTCTTAATCTCATCCATTCATTTATTCTCATTCAACAAAGGTCATATGGCTTCTTTAATGAATTAATATAGATCCATTGAATTAGAATAAATGGATTGATGAAATTGAGAGTAATTTTCTTAAAATTACTCTTGAAATAATTTGATATATATATGTATATATATAGATATTAGATTAGATGTGAGGCGAGAACATATGACCCGTGGCAAGTATTATCAAATGAGACCATAGACTAAGGAGTGTTTGGATTTCTATTAAAAAAAACTTAAACTTAAGTTTGATCAAAAGCTACTTTTACGTGCTTTTGACCAAATAGTAAGTTTGGATGGTTCGATGGAAGTTCAAACACACACTAAACAGTAAAGAAAGAAAGAGTTGAATTGTTATACACTATCAGTATAAAGTTTTTTATACTGTCAACCAATCAAAATTCATAATATGGATGACTTTTAAGGTAGTTAGTATAAGAGACAAACGTTTTAGTTTATGTGATAATTTCGGATTGATTGATTGTGTAAAAAATCTTTATACTGACAATACATATCAATTAAATCCAAGAAGAAAACTGGTAAAACCGTGTGGTAAAGTATTTCTCGTATGGGCTTCTTTTTATGATTGTTTTCATGTCATTGGGACTTGGGAGTACGCAATAGCGATTAATTAACGAGTCCTAGCCCATGGTCATGAGCCCATGTTCGGAGTTGGATTCCCCATCCCCACCTAATCGTTCCGTTTTTTTTGTGTGCTAATTGTTCCATTTATCAACATAAAACAATTACTGAAACAATCTTAGACAAAACTTTGCCATAACATAGTAAAATCAATAAATGATGGAATGACACTTACTCGAGTCAGGTAGTGATAATATGAGAGATCGAGAGAACAGGATGAAGGTTTGGAAGAGAAACGAGAAGAGAATGGCAACTAAAGATGGGAGATAAGGCTACATTTATAAAACTTGTGTGGAAGATGGAGGTCTTTATATAAGGGGAGGAAATTGTACTGGTCTACCTAGGTGGACCAGCGTCATATTACACAAATCTCCACTACATGGTTCATTTGATTAAATTATACCTGCTCTTAGCAGATATTAAAACAATAAAATCAACTTAAATGAGAATCAGCACATTTACGGCATGAATAACATATGGCGGGGAAGCTATATCATATGACTCATTCCCTTGAACAAACCATTGAAACAATTATGTTCTTTAGACTATATAACAAATTTTGCACGCTTGAACAAACCATTGAAACAATTCAGACATAATTTTTCATACAAGTGTGCACAAAATATATTGAAATGTTTGTTATCATAAAAAAGATATGACTTAAAGGTTTACGTGGTCATTTTGACCTTACAAAAACTTGGTCAGGGATCGACGCTATAGGGACGTGAGCAAAATACAATGGAGAAATCTCTACCGCATGTTTTTTCCCGAATGATACATATCTCATTCATGGTTGAGAATGAGTGAGTCAAAACTACTTGGTCCGTGCAGATATTTAAACAACAATAAAATTACTTGAAGGCAACTGGTTCTATTGCGACAAGGACGATATAAGGTGAAAAAAAAATCCCGAATACATGATCCATCATCCATCTAAGAATGTGTTTGGATTAAACGTAGAAAATAGATTATTTCAATAAACGATTATATATACGATCGATTATTACTATAATTGATTATAATAGAATCAAATTTATGTTTAGATGTGTGTTAATCAGGATATGCACAAACTCACCCCCTTATAAATACGACATACCAGGGAGTATAGAGGAGAGCTCTCTCTCATTGTATTATCTCATTCTTGATATTTCTTTATCGAAATACTCTATGGGTGCGTTTGGGTATACAACTTATTTAAGCGCTTATGCAATAAACTCTTTTTTAAATAAGCTAAAAACAGCTTATTTTCATAAACTTCTCTGACAATCTTATGGAAATAAGCTAAAAACAGCTTATGGAAAGATCATAAACTATTTGTATAAGTTTAATTCCATAAGCTATTCTCATAAGGTCTTTATAAGCTCTTCTAAATGCATCCTATAATAAGGTATTGACTTAGATATTAGAGTGTCTTTGCAGGTACATCCCCACCACACCATCAGTGGCAAGAGCCCAACCAACACCCAAGAGAAAGGAGTATAAGAAGAATATTGGATATGAACAATATCTAATATATCCTATATTCCTAATTACCTATTAAATGCTTATATCAGGATATTACAAATTTTTTATATTCATGTTAAGAAAAAATGCTAGCAACACACACTCTCCATTATTGAATGAATTTCACGTGAAATTCATTAAATCATGCGAGCATGCTCTTTATTCAGCGAGACCCACATGAAATCCATCCTAACAGAGAGTGTATTAGAGGGAATATGGTAAAAAGTGTGTTGTTAGCCTCCCTCTTCATGTTAAACTCATTTTTTCTTGATTAAATTAGTTTGTTAACTTCAATTTTAAGGCAAGAATACTAATACTAATTCAATGAAATGATGTATCCATTAAATCGAAAAATGAATTAACAAAATCGTGTCATTTTTATTTTAAATGTACCATTTTTTATTTTGTGTATGCATAAATATAGTATTTTTTATACTTACTGGGATTGATTAATAATAATTAATTTGATTTGTTAAAAAAATAGATATATTTTACTAACAAGTCTCAACACAGTTGATAAATAGTTGGGTTCCTCAAGAATGTTGTCAGAGGTTCAATTTCTGTCGTGTGTATGGAAAATATTTTATTGGGAGAGCCTTTTGTAAAAAAATGATATTCTTAGGGAATTTAAGATTATTAGATATACATATGATTTACTCCATTGTGTTCTACAATTAAAAATAACAAATAACAAAAATCGTTTATTAATATATTCTTCACATGTTTAAACATTAATCACTATAGAAAAATCCGTGCGATGAACAGGCTTTATCTCTAGTAATTAGAGTATAATTATAGTTTGATTATTATTAATTAAAGATTAATTGAGTTAATTTATTGAGTCAGCGATTAGTTAATAATTACTTTGAAAAATAATAGTTACTGATTAGTTATTTTCTCTATTCTTTATAAGCCAGACAATAGCTTTCTGTTGCATCTTTACTCATTTTATTAATTTCATATTTTCACTTTTCATTTTTGTCTCGAGCTCTTACCATGTTTTTCTAAGGTCTTCGGTAACTCGAAATCTAACTACAAATTTTGCTTAAGTTTGTAGTTTGACCTGATCTTACAAGAATCTCATCTTAACCTAAGCTTTTTTTTTTTAAAAAAAAAAAAAAAGAAAAAACCTTAAGAGGGTAACTTAAAAAACCAACAGAGCAAAAATATCGTCTCTTTTTTTTAATGAACTAACAGAGCAGAAGTCCAAAAATAAAACAAGACTAAAATTACAAGTACGAGATTTGGTAGTTTTATACTATATTTCATTTGTATTACTTTTTAAATGGGTTTTACAAGGGGGCAATTTTGTTCTGTTTTTATTTTTTTATTTTTTATGTTTTCGTTTTTTTATGGTATCTGGCACGAGAGAAATTTTCAAGTATTTTTTAAGTGAACTTACTTCTTTTTTTTTGTTCGGAACTCATCGTAATTAGAATTTTTGGCTCTCCAATGAATCCATCGGATGTTCCCACAGCTTCAATCCTTTGGACCGGCTACGAGACTTATTCCAAGTTCGACAGCGATGAACGTCCGACTTTTTATACACAGGGTTGAGCTATCTCCCAACTGAGTGACTTCAGGAATCGAACTTGTGTCTTTTTCTTCGGACGATAGTCACGTTACCAACTTTTTCAACATTATGTTGGTAATTTTAAAAGTGATCTTACCTTTATTATTGAATATGTACACCTAAATTATCTATATATATTTGATATTTCATTGCACATAGAGGGGGGGAAAGATCTCCTGATCCGCACTTGAATATCTCCTTTAACTAACAAACTGCTTTCTAGTTTGGCTAATCGCAGCCTCCTCTATCGTTGCTGCCATTTAGAGAATTGAAAAACACCAAATTTGGCAATATAGAGGCATGCAAAAGAAATTTTTATGTTTTAAAGTCCTTTCTTGTGAGAAATAAGTTTTTGCTTTGCTCTAAATTAACAAGAACTACATATTTGGAGAATTCAGTACAAAACAAAAGTATCACAAAAATATGTGAAAAACGGGATTTTTATGAAAGTAGTGTAATTTGGTTGGAGAAATACGGAAGTAGTGTAAATTTTATAAAAATAATATGATTGTGGTAAGTCGTGATGGAAATTCACGACTTACATACCAAAGTCGTACATCTAACACACGACTTTGTTTTATATTGTTTAAATTAAAAAAAAAAAATCTTAGTTACACTGAAGTCATAGAGGTAGAATACGACTTTTGTTTTTCCAAAATTTTTTTTGAGGAAGTCGTATATGGAAAGTATAACTTTCATGAAATTAAAATGTTGGAGTCGTAGTTAAGACCTACCACTTGTGCAACTTTTACAAAAAAAAAGTGAGTTAGTCGTGGGTTGTATCTGCGACTTCAGTACAATTAGGATTTTTTTTAATTTAAACAATATAAAGCAAAATTGTATGTTAGATGTACGACTTTGATGTATAAATCATACTCCTCCATTACGACTTACCACAATCATATTATTTTTATAAAATTTACACTATTTCCGTATTTTTTCAATTAAAATACATTAAGTTGATAAAAAAGTCTTGAAAAACCTAATACCTTGTGCTAGAAATCTACCAGGCTCTGCAATAACTGCCCTTCTTTATGATTGCAATTCCTCGTGGACCCACGAACCTTTATGCTTACAAGTGTTACCACCACGAAAACACATATACTGAAGCCTAAAACTGCACACATCAGAGTTTTTCACATAAATAGAGTTTAATTTTGATAACTTTTAATTAAATATTTGGCTTAATTACATTTTTAGTTTCCAAATTTTTTAATCGTGTGATTTTGATCTTTTAAAAATTTTAATTTTAATTTTCATCCCTCAATTTTATGAAATTATACAAAATTAGCCCTTCTGGGAATCAAAATAAAGGCTTTCATTACATAATTTCATAAAGTTGAGGAATGAAAAGTGCAATTAAATTTCTTGAGGGATAAAAATCGTACAATTGAAAAAATTGAGGGACAAAAAGTACAATTAAAATTTTTGAGAGACCAAAATCACACAATTCAAAAAAATTGAGGACGAAAAATATAATTAAGCCTAAATATTTTCATATTATCAAATCAATCATAAATTATCACATCACTAAAAATATGTTTGATTCTTAATCTAACTATCTTAAAAATCACTTATATTATTGATTGATAATATAAAAAGTTTTACAATCATAATATATAACAATTACAAAATTATTATAATCTTAACCAAATTGTGATATCAAAAACTACTCATGTCATGTGAAGTGGAACGGGTCCAATCCAAAAGGAATATAGGAGAAAACATCTCCTTTTTCTTTTTCTCCACTTTCTCTCCTACCAAAAAAATATAAAAATCTACTTTCTCTCTCTTCTCTTTCTTTCTCCCCACTTTCTTTCCCTCCTCTTTATTTCTTCCCACTTTCTTCTATGCAACTGAACAAAGCATAAAAGAATGAGTAAACGTCCAATTTGGTCCTTAAAATTATAGGATTGTATCAACTTAATCTCTCATATTATCAATATTTCAAAATGATCATTGAAATTGCAAAATATAACAAATGCAGGCCCTACATTATTTAATTAGTTTCAAATACACCCCTGACATTATTCACTTAGTTTCAAACGCATCCCTGATATTACCAACTTAATGTCATTATAGTCCATGTAAATATCAACAGAGAGACGAATCCAATTAACTTTCTGTAATTTCAGAAATTATTTTGGAATATTGATAATATGAGAGATTATGTTGATACAATTCTATAATTTCAGGGATCAAATTGAGTATTAACTCGTAAAAGAATTTTAATAAGCGAAAGGAAACTGAATTTAATTTACCTGTATTACGTGCAGTGTGGGAATCTCTTGTCTGGTTTCGTGCTTTGCTGTCTTCAGATTCAGGCAAGTCCCACGTGAATCGAAGACCAAGACTGTTGTCTGAGAGATAAGGACTATATTCAAAAGGAATCGCTACGGTTTTGACTAACTCACATGAACCCGGCACAGGCAGTGCAGAATCAACTGTGTAAACATGATAACTCGAACCACTTAAACATGGAACCTCCATGAAACGAGGTGAAAGGTTGGTGGAGCAATTGAGGTATGTATAGTTTTTTAAAACATAATAATAGTGGAACGGGGTAAGAGAGAGATTGAGGTTCAGAAAGACTCGGTGGGCACAATTGTTTGGGTCAAGAAGATCAATCTTTTTGGTGTCATAGGAAATGGACTTCACTACCAAATCCCCATAAGATGGAAAGTGGATAGTGGTGACGTTGTCTTTGCAAAACAGCTCAATACCAGGAAGGGCTTCATCCTGGGCCAGCTGACCTTTTATCTGAAATGGATAGCGGATATCTTCAGGACCAGCACCACAGAACTTGGTTGCATGGCAACTTGCACACGTCACCTTATTAATAGAGCTTTGGAAGCTGAAAACCAAGAAGATGAAGAGGATGAATACACCCATCACTTGAGAATGCAGAAGCTGCAAGGTCAAGGCTCTCAGGGAAATAGAATATATGAGGCACTCTTTTTCCAACTAACTACATGATTGGTAGGGGGACGGAGACCAAGAATATGCAAAGTAAATCTAGTCTTAGCAAGGAAGTTTCAGCCGCCTAGAAGTAATTTGCATAAAGAATTAAAAAGACTTTGGTTTGTTGCAGGCTTTAATAAGCTCTGGCAAGAATAAACTTCTCACACCATGGTCTAAACTCCAATATTGACTTATGCAATTCCTTGTTGACCCGGTCGTCTATCACAATCCAACTCTCAGTCTTTGACGCTCTGTTTGGTATGACTGAAAATAGAAGGAAAAAACATAAGAGAGGAAGGAACAGAGGAGAAAAAGTGTTTCCCTCATTTGGTTCACTATGGAAAAGTAAAGGAAGAAAAAAATCCATAGGTCCCAACATCAAAAGTCTTTCTAATAAATTTGAAAAGAAAAGTGGAGAAAAATATTCATTTCACAAATATGTTTTTCTTTAACAAGAGAATTTTTTTTTTCTTATACCAAACAATTAAAGAATCATCTTATTTTCTACTCATTTTCTCTCATTTCACTTTCTCTCTACTTTCTCTCTTTTTACACACTCGAGAAGAGATAAAATTACTTTGGGAGTAAGTTTAATGAGTTACTCCAAGTACTCAAATTAGATTCAAATCTTTTGTCCCCGTCACGTCTTTTAAATTAAATGTTAATAAATCCAAAAAAAACCTAAAAAGTAAGAAAGTAGTTAATTGGGAGATAAAAAAGGGAACAAAACGTAGACAAAAGATTTGATTCCAATAAAATTGGCTAACAGACATCTTAATCAGCCGACGAATGACGATAATGATCAGCGGGGGACTGTTTAGTTCCTAGGAGGAAGATGTGAGCATGGTCAAAACCCAATGTCGTTGGATTCCACTAACTCATCATCCATAATGAAAGCTTAAATCGTTCTAATATTATATATGCAAATAAATAGGTCATTCATTTTGAGCAATAATTGCTATATAGACAGAGAGCTAATACATTGTGGGTTAAATCCAGAATGGAGAGATGCGTATGGCAGAAGACAGAGAACTGGAGAAGTGCTTGTTTGAAGAAGAAATCATGGGGAAAATGAGGACAAATGCAAAATAAATATCAGCATTTAATGACATATTTACAAATAAATGAGATCCCATTTCTAGGTACTTATCAAGAGGTTTATCTTTACTAAAGTTGCCAGTACAAAAGCAAAGTAGAGCATCCACCTTTGCGTGACACTCAATTGATGCTAGGCCAAATAACAAGGGGGAAAAAAGCTTGACTGGCAAGGGAATCACTCAATCAGATTTAACAGTATACCTGAACATTTTTGTTTGTCCTTCTAACAGCCTCTACAAGACAGCCAGTCCATTTTGAGTTTTTGATACGTACAGGACATATACAACATACTATCTTCTTTGTTCTGCAAAGCATGTATTTTGTGTCTTAATTATTCCAGTTGAGGAACTTGTTACACTCAAATCTAAGGTCATACTGACAGTAAGTGCCAGGAGAACAAAGAAGAATATAATAATCAGAAGACAAACCAATAAAAATCATTGGAGCTCCCGTGCCAGCCTAACTGGTTTTTCCTTTAGAAAAGCGATATCGCCATTCGGTGCAGTTAGCAGATGGTGATTGGGCTCATCCTCTTCACTCTCGATGGACACAGAAAGGCCATCAGATTCTGGTCCATCATTATCTGCAACGCCAAACATTTTAATCCTTTTCCTCATGGTTTATTAATATCACAAGAATGGGAACAGTGGCACTATTCCGTTATTCTAATGACCAATTTATTATGCATCAACAGCCCCCTCCCCTGCAACCCAAAACAGCAGAATTTATATTTTATGAAACACCACCACAAATTGTGCTGGAGATCTCTGAGATATTGCAACAATTCATATGCAAATACTGCAATAATTAAAATTGTCCGAGATAAGCAAATTTTTCAAGGTGCTTCAAATGTCAAACTTGTCCATTTATATTTTCACAAGTGAAGAAATAAAGCCCTGTTTCCTTATGGTTTCATGATGGAGTGTACTTTTTCTTTAACTTTTTTCCTTAGTAAGTATTAAAATGCACTTATACATAGAAACATAGTAGGTTTAACATATTCTATGTGCTCATTCATAATAGGGTTTTATTCCTTTCTTGGATACCCACTAAAATCAATCTGAAAGGAAACATACAAGACTTTGACCCATTGGCTAACATGATAGTCTTTGTATCTTACCAGCATATGCAAGACGCTCAGGGAGATGTCTAACCGCCGCAACCTGGAGGCTTTCTGGCAGAAGACAATTGCAGAAAGAACCTGAAAAGTAACACACATCATCAGATGACAACAAAACTAGTACGTGCAATCATCAGATTCACCAAATGAAGCCCAATTGTAAGCATAATTGCATCGCTAGTCCCATCAAACTCTTGCATAACCTATTTCCATAGTATTCTGAAACACATATTTGGTGCAGGCACGGCAGCATCTTATTTAAAACAAAAACCAGAGGCACAATTGTTACAAATCCAAGGATGAGAGGGATAGAGATCATAGGCATAGGCCAAAGAGAGAGAATACTTAGAAGGTAACATTTTGTATTTTGATAAAAGATTTAACAATAGTAAGCTCTTATTTATAGTGATGTAGAGCTCTAACTAACTAACTAACTAATTATAACAGACTAACTAATTTCCTAATCATATATTCTAATCCCTCCCGCAAGCTGACAATGGTAACCATAGTCAGCTTGAAGTGAAAAGCAAAGAAAATAAAATGCTCCTAATTATAACAGACTAACTAAAACAAGATGCATCAGTAAAAATAAAGCCCAAATACAACGAAAATGGGTCCAGGCCCAATTAACATGTCCATTCTCAGAGTGAGACCTAACTTTCCTCTATCCCAAGGAAATGAAACCCTAAACTCCCTGCAAACAACCCCACTTGGCTTCGTTGCCGGATCTACGGACGGCGGCCAAAGCGCGAATGGCGGCGACGACACGATGGTCGCCGAAACAAGCTTCTCCAGATTGAACGATGGAAGACGAATTGGATCTAGTGCGAGGAAGACAAAACCAGGGACGACTTCCTCCAACATAAACACATCGAATGCTGAAATGAAGTCCATAATGGCAGATCGGAGTGCGGCGCAGCTGGCCACTGACTTGCGAAGGCTGACGAGTCCGATTTGCGGAGGCGGCGAACCGTGTTGCCAAAAATCTTGGAGAGGGAGGTAGAGGAGCTTTTGGTAGTGTCCATCATGAGGAGAGAGAAAGCGCGAATGTGTGAGCGCGTGTGTTGCCGAACGAAGATTCGACAACGACGGTGGCGGCAGTTCGCACGGAAGAGGTGACCAAATTTCAGGTTCCGGTTGTTGAGGATCCATAAGAAAGCTATCCAATTGGCCTGAAATTGTGTTTGTAACAGCTTCATCTTCCACGAAATTAGGGCTTTCTTGACTCAACAGTGGATCTTGAATAATCACTGCGTTGCAAACAGATGAACCTCCATTGGCGTTCTGATTGGAAATGCTGGATCGTGGATTTCTGGAACTGTTGAAGGCAGCAAGAAAGCATGTGATTTCTCCAATCTTCATGGTGGATTCATGGATTTCTGGCTTGAATGGGATTACTGGACCCGAAGGAATGATATCAAGATCAGAGCTGCCTGAGTTTCCGAAGCTGCCGAAGACGAATTCGTAGTGGCCGTTCTCCTCCGTGGTTGCAGACTCAAGAATGGCGGTGGCTTCATCGGAGAGGTTCGATTCTTGCTGTGCCAGAGAATCCGAAACTCCTTCCTCTGTGTTGGAAGCATCTTCCTCACAGTTTGAATCATCATCTTTATCGCTCTCTGAGTCGGAAGCGTAAGCAAGGTATCGCTCTGATACCATGTTACAAATCCAAGGATGAGAGGGATAGAGATCATAGGCATAAGCCAAAGAGAGAGCATACTCAGAAGGTAGCATTTTGTATTTTGATAAAAGATTGAAGTAATACAATAGTAAGCTATTATTTATAGTGATGTAGAGCTCTAACTAACTAACTAACTAACTAACTAATTATAACAGACTAACTAATTTCCTAATCATATATTCTAATAACAATGGAAGGCTACATACTAATGTACATTACATATGCGCATTAAAATTCAAATTACAACTTACATGCAACAAGAATAAGCAAGCAGAAAGATTCTCACCTACACGAGCCAGCCGATTTACCCATGCAGGGATAGGTTTTCCTGTTAGTTGTTGGCAAACTTCATCTGTAAAATGGTTGCAATTCTTGGCAATCAGATGGTAAGTGTCTCCATGATATTTTGCAGAGAGGCGCTCCATGAAAGAACGAAATTCTGAGCTAGACATATCAGTCCTGCCCAATAACAATGACCGTCTGAAGATGAAGCCAGGACAGCTTCTAGGTTCCACCTCAAACACACCACTAGTTGGGTACTCATGTGCTCCAAAGCCATATTCCATACCATGCACTGTTCATGGGAAAAAGAAGCCATAAGCTGGTGCAGGATGGTATTAAAACAGCATAACAGTACATCCAATCTCCTTGTCAATAATTTGTGCAAGGGAGATAGTTCTATCTAGCTTAGTCAGTGTATACAAAATATAACATAACAGATTTTAGTCACTGAATCCAGAGAGCACTTAGTAGTTATGGGTGTTATGAACAATTGTAACAAGTAAACGTGATAGCAGAACATATATGGACAGGAAAAACAAACAAAAGGAGGACACGCAGTCTTGTTCTCTATTTGACTATTACAACTACGCTATACATTTCAAAAGCCAGCAACAACTACGTACATTTATGTGTTAAGCACTTAGCATTTGAACATGACCCATGATCGTGCATACATCAATACTCAATTGAAAGCTTGCATTTGATTGTCAAAATTTCTATTACTCTATTATTTACTCCGAGAATCATATATTCAGCATAGAAGGACCTTACGAACATAAACAATCCCAAAAATTGACAAATCACAAAGCATGCTATAAGAATTTCTTTAACCGAGAATACATCGATAGTGAAATAACAGGAAAACAAGAGAAGATGGAAAAAAAACCACAGCAGAACAAGTCACAATAATTCAATTAGTTATTAAAAACGGATCCAAAGTAACTGCTGCCTATTATATCAACTGGAAATCCTAATCACGGAATAATACAAGGTACCGTCTAATACTGTATTCTCGTACCTCCCTCCTTGGTCGTCCTTGTCTGTAAAATGCACACAAGAACTTCATTTATTCTACAAATTGTAACAAGTTTGTTTTGAAATACTACTCCAGTTTCTTTCCAATGATCAAATATAGCACATTAGCACCATAATATCATTTAGCATTGCCAAAGTGCAAATTATTTCTACTGTAACCCAAACCCAAACCAGCTAATTTTGGTGATATCATAGGATGTTCCACAAAATATAACAAAAACAAGTTCAAAATTGAAGATATAGAGAGGGAAAGGAAGCATTAGGATTAGAGAGAGAAACCTTGTATACCGGAATGAAAGATTCCAAGGCCAAACATATAAAGATAATTGTTGATAGGAGTAAGATCATATACATTGAGATACACCATAGCACGACTCTTATTCTCACTCTTTTGCTCCCTTTCCGAGCTTCTACTTGAACTTGCACTCAACGGAAACAACCGCATTCTGGATAGTTTCTTCCCTCCTCCACTCCAAAATTCTCCAATTACATCCCCACAATCACAGAAACCTGTGAAAACAATATCAACAAAACCAAGAGATTCAAAGTTTATGAAGCTGGATCACAGAAACAAACCCTAGGAAGAGAAACTTAAGATACGAGTGAAAATCCAACAAGAATTAGGGGTGAAGGAAGCTCGAAATCAAATCAGAGTGGCCCACTCCACTATTCTTTATAATCTCAGTACCCCAACTATACTGCCCAACACAAGATGATGATGATGATTATTATTATATTATATATTTTATTTTTTATTTGTTTTTGCCAACCACAGTTCCGATGTCTGAATTTACCACTGTCATAATCCGTTAGTCCGATCCTTAACAAATAGATTATGTCAATAGGTCATTTTGATGTAATAAACAACAAAATCAAAGTTTAATATATTTTTAGAATATTCTAAGCACACAAATTACAGCATGGGATAAGTACAATTAAATATTTTAAATATGCAACAATTTCTTTTCGAGTGTATGTTTTTCAAGGACCTACCACCAGCATGCTATCCCTTCAGATTTTTTTTTTTCTTTAAAGAATATTCTCATATTATTTTGGTATGAGATGAATTTTATTTGAGATGCTGAAGGTGTTCAAATGGAAGGGGAATCATAATGTAATTTAATTTTGAGTGAAAGCCGTAAAAAGCTACCTAGCTTACTTTGTTCACATTTTTAAACAATCAGTATGTATGTCCATCCAGATTGAATGAACCACCGATTTTGGTTTGAAAATAATTGAACCTTAATAATGATCTGTTGGATTTTCTTATGCATGTATGGAGCTCTGAAATCTCACATGGCGCTGTCTTTCTTTGGTTGGGATAAGAGGCCAACCCCCTCCAAGTTCTTCGACATGTTAACTCCTAATTCACTGCCAATTTTGTGGCAAATGCAATACATAAGCTGGACATGACGTTAATTGCTTTGAGAAGGCAGACACTGGAGGCAACTCATTCAATTTGAAGGCATCCGGATTGAAGAATCACTCCACCCCCCAAAACACCTATCAAGCATGGATACTTAGTAGGACACCGGAATGATACGACATGGCTACGGGGATATGGATAATTTTTTGAAATTCATGATACGATACGAATTCATAGAAAAACATATATTTTATATAAATGCAAAATATTTATAAACAAATAAACATTGATCATTTCGCATTAATATAATTATGATGATCACAACTTGTGATCATAACAAAATAATACAGGAGACATAATGTGGTGCACCAAAATGGGACAGGAGATCCTCGTCCCTATACAATAGCCAACAATTCAAAAATATCTTTCTTAAATTACTGTCTAGTGTTAATTGATTCATTTTTTTCTTCCCCGTTACCATCATCCAGAAAAATCACAGCTTCTAAGTCTGGTTCCGGAAGTATCCCATGAGTATCCGCAACTATCCTACGAGTATTTGACCAAAAAAAATAAAAAGGGATACTTTTTGGATACGTATCCGAAAGTATCCTACGAGTATCAGTGTCAGACACGAGTACAACATAGATACTTTTCGATTTTTGGAGTATCCGAACTTCATAGCCAAAGACTTATACTGTTATACATGACAGTGAAAGCTACGCTGCTTATTATCAAGTACATTCTTCACTAAAAACAATACAGATACAAAAATCTAACAGAACTCCAATAGCAACATATCCCTCAGTCTCTCTTCAATTAATTTTTTTTTTTACTAAAAGCTTGTTTGACACGTCCCTTCTGTGAGGTTATAGTGGATAACTTATAACGGATAAGAATGTAGCTCCGTTTGGCAAGCGTCTCTGTCACGAGCTTATAACGTTTTTTCACCAGCTTATACTGTTTTTTTCCGGACGCTAGCGTTTGAGCTTATAGTTTTAGCGTTTCATTTTTTTTTCCACTTTTATCCTTATTATCTTAATTTAATTCTACGTTTATCCTCTTCTTTCTCTTTTAAGTAAAATCATTAATGAAGATGTCCTTTTGTGTCATTTTATATTTTTCAGCTAGTTTAACCACTAGTTTTATCAAGCACTTCCACACAAAATAAGTCATCTCATCCGCTATCCGTTATAAACTATCTGCTAACAACTAGTTTTACCAAACAGACTCTATAACAACTATTTATCAACTCTTAAAAAGTAATGATAATAATTCTGACAAATTCAATATCAAAACTTCCAAATAGATCATTTAGATTTTGCAAGATATATATTAATGTACAAGCTGTTATAGTAACCAAAAATTAAAAAAAAAAAAAAAAAAACTCTCTTCAATGGTTTCTGTTAAAGTTTTATGAGAAGTTTCTTCTTCTTTTTGTGGCTACCTCATGGAGTAGTAATCATTTTGCTTCGCTGAAGTTGGAACCCACAAAATAAAATTTCCACTCCACAAGGGGTGATGCAAGGGTAATCAGTAAATGGGGAACAAGTGTGTTGGTCACAAATGTTCCATAGGAAAGTTGTTCTTAAAGGCATTATGTACATTGGAAATAAAATTTCGGTCACATTTCACACATCATATTGGGTATAATATTGTAGCGTAGTGATTATTACCCCACCCAGGTTTCAACTGGTTGCTGATATTTGAGAAGAAGCGAGGAGTATACATAATGAGCTATGAAGAGTTGTACTCGAAAGTGCTTTGGAGTTTAGAGAGCTTTAACTGCTAATACAATTGATATCTTTGTTGGCGATGACATTATAGTATAAGGAAGATGACTTGCCATCCAACTTGGAAACTATTTGATGAGCAAATAGGCCACAGTAGCACTTCCCCAGACAGATATCTATGATCTTCATGAACATGGAATCTTCTTGGATAAGTGGTTGCTCTACAAACTCAACTAGGGGCATACACTGCATCACATCACACGAGTTATTCTAAATCCAGAAAGCAATCATGAGAAACCAAAAACCTTGGTTTGGACAGGAATCAGTTTAGTCATTGTCGTAGTCCCATCTCAAATCCGGTTCTCTATAATTACATTAGTATTACTTTTGCATGTAACAGGAACAGCATTACAAGTGCCTTGAATACAAATAATGCCACCACTTTCAGTCTTTGTTTCACATCACCTTTACCACTCTCGAATTTGCTTATGGGCTATGGCCCTTTGCTGCTTGGGACAGTGAAAATTTTCAGAACTCTGGATTTGAGGATAGTTACAAAACAAAAGCAAAGAAAACGAAAATGTAAAATAGAGCAAAAACACAAATATAGAATGTGTTAGGAAACATGGTAGAGCCCATAGAAGAAGGAAAAATAATTAAGAGAGAAAAGTAGAAAATATGAAATTGATAGAATGAAAAGTTGATTATAAATGAGTACATCAACCATTTATATAGGCTAATGATCTAACAACTAACTATTAACAAACTAACTAATCTCTCCAACTAACTATATATCTAATAACCCTCGCAAGCTGGAAGTGCTAGCACTTCAAGCTTGGGAATTAACAACATTCAAGAAATGAATAACAATTAAGAAATGAATAACAATCAAGAAATGAATCTAAAAAAAGACAAGCCGGAATTACATCGGCTAATCAAGAAAAAAATATGAAAATGGTATAGGTAAAGGCCGAAGTTTATAGATCTGAGAAGTTTTCGACCTTCCTTTGGGTCTCGTCGATCTTTTTCTTGCTTCTCCACGAACTCGTTCTAAAAGCAAAAGAAACATGCCAGAATGAACATTGCCAAAAAGAAATATGAATCTTTATATGAAATGAGTCGACTTGCTGGAATTCACATCAGTCATAAGTCGCTCCAAAATGGGATCTATAGACCTCAAAATATCAATGCCAATTTTAGGCAAACACTTAACCACCATCATGGGTAGAAGCAAGAAAAATTTTGAACGCTTAACCACTATTATGGATAGAAGCAAGAAACAATTATCAATGCGTAACCAATTTTTTTTTTTTTGTTGCATTAAAACAAAGAAAAAGAATGTCACAAAAGGTGACAAGATTTTAGGAAGGAAAAGAAAGATGGAATGAAATATAGGTGATTGGAGGGGATTCAAGAAAGTAAGCATGTTACTCAAATGGATGAAGGAAAGGTGCATCAAGGTGGACCTAGTGATGAAACGAAGGCAGGAAAATCAGTGCTTGATATCCCTGTAGCAGAGATTGAACATTTGCCAAAAGATATCATGCTTGATCAAATGTCTCAATGTTCCTCATATGGGATAAGTAGGAGAGGAACTCTTGAGTTTGATAATCGGATGCTCGAGTTATGGGGAACTGCTGATAAGAATCGCAGTATTGGCCTCAAAGTAGGCAAGACACATAAAACAGCTGCTGGCTACGTCATTCTTTTTCATACCAACGTCATAAATTCTCATCTTGGGATCAGGAACACCAGCAGAACCGTGACTTGGGGCATGGCTTGTTTTTAATTTGTCGGTAACATCTTGCTGGTCTCCTCCCCATGGCTACGTCTCTCTGTACCAAGAAATTGCAAGGAAGAAAGAGAAGAAATTGCAGCAAGGGTAAAGGCTTTTCTTGGAAAAGTGAAAAAGGAAAAAGAAAATGCAGTTTATTTGGATTCTTTCAGAGTAAGTAGAATAAAGAAACAGAATCGTGTTTGGAGATGAAAAAAAAAATAGAAAGGAAAAACAAAAGAGAAAATGCAGCGGAAAAAGATTCAAGATGGGAGATATCGTTATCATATCATGTTAGGAAATATAGTGGAACCCATAGAAGAAGGAAGAATAATTAAAAGAGAAAAGTAGAAAATATAAAATTGATTACAAATGAATACATCAACCATTTATATAAGCTAATGATCTAATAATTAATTATTAACAAACTAACTAATTTCTTCAACTAACTATATATCTAATAGAATGCTTCATTTGGTCACAATCCCATGTGAATGGATAACATTAAACATCAAAGTGCATATATAAATTATTCCCAGTATCCCAATCAGAATTATTTCAACAAAAGGATTATAATTAACTCTTTGGAGATTGAGTGAAAGGAAACCAATAGAGTTACTCGATCTAATTGGTTTCTATTCTTATAATTGTCTTAGTGAGCAAGAATATCTAACCTTTGCAGCTTCAATTTCAAGATCATCAACAATGATCTCATCTGTCAGTGGTCTTAGCAAGCAGATGAAAGCCACCTTATGTGCATGCCTGTGATTGATGTTGAAATTCGTATCAAATCTTGCTGGTTAAGAAAATTACAAAACAAGTGCTGCATCATTGAAATTTAAAACTAAATATGTACTACGTAGCATGTTTAATTTGTTAACTACTGGGTAAGTAGTTGAACACGACTAACGAGTAACGATAGAAAATTTTCCTGTAATATAATTCCTTTCAATGTAGATCACATCATAATAAACAATTAACATTCCAAATCTCTTTTATTAAAAAATTATTATTTTTGATTAAAAAAGATATTCATTCATTCAAATTGAAAAAATACATCGAAAATAACATAAATTCAACATCATTAAAAACCGAAAAGGATGAATCTGCGAACAAACTTACAGCACCCAGGTTAATAGCATAAAACAGCAAAATATCTACAAATGTGACAAAATCAAAGTGACCAGAATAACCATGCCACCGGATCTGTAATGTTGACGTTCAAGTCTTGATTGAATCTATAATGGATCGAAGCTAATCTGTCAATCTGAACCAAACAAACAATACAACAAGACGGAAAACCAAACAACTCCGTATCAAGACGATGAACAAAACAACGCCTCACTCAGACGACGAAAACACGGAAAAACACGAAAGAAAAACCAGATCTATGTGAAAAAATCACTTATTTAGATAAAAGGAGCGAAAAACGATGTAGAGAAGTGATTCTAGACCAAAAAATGGCCCAAAACCAGTCCCATCGGATGGATGGGGAAGAAGGAAGAGAGGAGTAGAGAGAAGATTGAGAGAGAGAATCTCAATCCAAGAGTTAGTCTCAGATTTTATTTGTAAGAATATGGGTGCCATTCATACTCACAACTATGTAAAAATTATTTAATCTTTCTAAATTAAAAAATTATTTAATCTTTCTAAACTACATAGTGTCCGTTTGGTTTAGATTCTGGAGAAGTCAGAATCAATTCTTGGAGCAAAAACAATGCCACTAGAAGTTAAAGTTACTCTTCTTGTGTGTAGGTGGAAAATCGTGGTGGATAGAATTTATTCTGGGGTGGGTAGAATTAATTTTGATGGAAGCAAGAATTCCTAGCTTTTGGGTTGAATAAAATCAATTCTGGATGTGGGACCCACTAAATTCTTTATATTTACATATCAAAAGTAATTCTACTTTTATCATCCAAACGAAATCAATTCTTATGGACTCACTTTTAAAATATCATTACCAAACGTAAATCAATTAATTTAAACTCAATTTTTTTAAAATCAATTCTTTTAAAATCAATTATATGACAATATAAAACGAACGGAGTCATAGTTGTTAGTATGAATGACACGGTTACCTGAATGCTATGACTTCAATAAACCCAGTATCAATCTGCAACATTAGGTGACAAGTATAAAAAGAAAGCCCTGACTTAACGCAAATGATAGTATATTTTACAACATCATGAATGAATTCAATATCAAGTAAGGCCAGAGGAATATCTCATGGTACATAATTATTATCCCCGTTTCTTCCTTCACTTCTCTTATGGCTCCCGTATATATCTCCTCTGACTGACAATAATTCAGATAAGTGGTAAAGAATTTAAGTTGGATAATAAAATGTAAAAGAAAGCAAAACTTTAAGCACCTTCTCTATTTTTATTTCTAGAGCATTCAAGAAAATTGGATGAAGCTGCAAAGTTAATTACATGAAGAACGAATCCAGTTGGTATCTTCCAATGACCACGAATTGCAGGAGAACAGTGTTTCTCTTGCACTACAAGCACCTTTGTAGATTTATATCATGAAATTATATTTACATGCATGAATTAAATTAGCTAATAACTGTTTGAGATCGTATAAAAGAAATGCATATAATTTAGTAGCATAAATAAAGCAATCTGTTTAATCTGCAAAATGACGTAATGGGAAGTAAGAAAAATTAAGGTTCTTAATTTTCCCCCCTCGTGTTAGAAGCAGTCACACGTCAGTGTTAGTCAATATGGTTAATTGAAGTGGAATATATATCACTGTTGAGAGGAAATGGCAGGGTGGTATCAAGATGCCGCTGTGTCGGGATATCTTTTCCATCTCTCCAGGTAAAAAGATATCGTCAGAAAAGATTTTTAATTCAATCTGTTTTTTTTTCTTCTCCACTCGGATCAATCCACCTACTCTACTTCTTATATTGTAATGTTATGTCATCAAACCTACAGGACAGTGACTGTGATTTATCTTGACAAATGCTTGCAACATATTTTTTGATACTCTCTTTTCAATACACTCTTTTTTATTGGTTGAAATTCATGTGGGTCTTACAAAATTCAAGTGCGACCCACATGAATTAGTAATTTCAACCAATAGGAAAATGTGTGTTGGAAAGAGAGTATTAGAGAGTGTGTTGCTAGCATTCTAAAGTTAAATTCTAATTAAAATATTATAGTAATATTTATAAAATTTTAATTATTATAAATAAATTTTAGAGTTTAATTATTATACATTGTTTGTATAAAATTTTTTACACCACCAACAATGCAGAAATCATGACATGAGCGATTTTCAAGGTAGTTAGGATAAGAGTCAAACACTTTTAATGATGTGTCAAATTATGATTGATTGACGGTGTAAAAAAACTTTACACTAATAATGTGTAACAATTAAATCCTAAATTTTATATGACAAATATTTTTAATATTTTATTGATGACTCTTTTATTAAAATTATAACAATTAATTGATAATAATAAAAATTTAAGAGAAAAGGCCCCAACTGGTCCCCATCAAAAAACAAAAAGATATATTTGGTTCCTGAGAAATGAAAAATATCAATTTGGTCATCAAGAATCTCAAATGTCGGTCTAATTACAGTACAGGAAAAAAATACATTACTAAAGGCCAAACGTCGTTGGTAATGGGCCATTTCCGACAGCAAAAAATCCGTTGGAAACAAGCTCCTTGGTAACGCATACCGACGGCCTAGCGCAAAAGGCCGCCGGAACGTTTCCGACGAGCAAAGCCGTCAGTAATAACCCACCCCTATTACCGACGACTAGGCCATCGGGACGTTCTACAACCAATATTGATGGATTAGACCGTTGGTAACTCTAATTTTTTTTTTAAAACAAATATTATTTATTATTTCCTATATTATTTAATGATAACACACAAATGATAAAAAAGAAATAGAAATGCTAATCACTGACAACTAATGTACATAACAGAAATGCTAATCATAAATATCAATACCAAAATCAGCAAAATCAGTAAGTTATCAAAATGAGGATGAGCAAAATCACATTTATAATGAAGGGATTAACAAAATCAGAATTTAACATCAACAAGTTAACATCAAATATCCTAAATCAGAAACAAAAATTAACAAGAAGGAAATGAAAGGATGGTGGCATACCTGGTGGTGTCGCTGGAAATGAAGGGAAATGAGGGTCACCGGAATGACTGAAGCAGAGAATTAGGAGTGGTGGTGTTTGCTGAAGCAGAGAAGCATATAAACAATAAAATTACAAAATTAACAAAAACAAATAAAAGGAAGAGTGGTGGTGTTGCTTGAGATACCTGTTCGCGGTGGTGGTGTCACCTGATAGGGAGGAGAGTGGTGGTGGCTGCTCCTGACAGTGGTGGCTGCATCTGATAGGTAACAAAAATTTTTTTAACAAAATGAAGAGAGGCGAGCAAAGGTGAAACAAAATGGGGAAATAATCATACTTGAGAGAGGAGGCTGAGAGCTCGCGGTGGAGGGGGAGGTGCTTGAAGTGGTGGCGGTATGCGCAGAGAGGAGACTGAAAGAAAGGAGACAATGCATCAATGAGTGAAGAGGAGAGGAGGTGAGGAGGCTGAGAGGGTGGTCGCGATGAGAAGAGGAGGCTGAGAAGGGAGAAGTAAGTGTTCCGAGTGAAATGAGAGGGAAATGTTACTGGGCGCGTATTAATGATGCTTACTGACGGCCTTCCGACGGTCTGGCCCGTCGCTAATAACCAATCTCCCTTACCAAAAGCCTAGGCCGTCGATACTTAAAAAAAGTGACGTTGCGTTAATAATACCAAACGTCGCTTACCAAGTCTATGTCATTGGTACAAATTTCCCCTATCGACGGCCGAGCCCGTCAGTAATAAATAATTTCGCTTACTGAAGGCCTAGGCCGTCGGTACTTAAAAAAAGTGACGTTGTGTTAGTAATACCAAACGTCGCTTACTGATGATCAACCAGTCGAAAACTCAGCGGACAATTTTGGCCCCTATTTGCGCCAAAATTACCGAAGGAAGTACCGACAGGTTATCCCTTGATAATGTTTATTCTCCTTACCGACGGTCTTGGTCGTCGATAATCTGATCAGTTAAGTATTCACGTGATACCGACGACTTTTAGGCCTTCGATAAAAGGTCGTTGGTATACGCTGATTTTTATAGTGTTAGTCCTTTTTAATATGATTTTTAGTCGCTATTAGATACTATTTTGATCGACATTTGGGATTCTTGAAAACCAAATTTGTATTTTTCATTTTTTAGGAATCAAATATGTTTTCGTGATTTTTGGCGGAGACAAGATTGAGTCTTTATTCAATATTGTATTTACCCTTGGGTCTTCAGTTAATTAATTGTATTATTACGAAATAGTTTGCAGTTTCAATTCCCCCCCTCCCCCCTCTCATATTTAGTACTGCTACCGTCAATCTAATGTCAGCAATGTACTCCCCCTTATTCAAAACCCAAACCTGAGATCACATGGTTTGAATATTTATCCATCCTTCTGATGCAACGGTTACAGGAACATGGTCACCGTTTCATGTTTCCATCATCATCATATAATTATGCACGTAATATTATAACGCCTAAACTTGGTCAAAAAGGTTTGCTGAATTCTTGTGCACACCCTATCCTCGCCATGTACACATATGCTGCACAAGAAACTACACATCTATATATCCTATATATTGCATATTGCATATTCAATAGATGATTGATTAATAAAGTGGAGGCTTACTTTCTTTTTATATATGTTTAATTTTAGGTTTAATAAACTTTTTAATCCCTGTAAATTATGAACGTTTTGAATTTCGTCCCTGTTAAATTTTTTTTTTTTTTGGTTTTGATATCTATATTTTGAAAAGTTTTATTTTGGGTCCCTGTTGTTAGTGTCTGCCGTTAAGTTGCTGAAGTGGCTGACGGTGTGCCACGTCAAAATTGACATTTAGACAGCCACGTCATTATTTTTTGGTTTAATGAATTTTTTAGTCCCTGTAAAGTATGGACGTTTTGAATTTCGCCCCTATCATAAAAAAAAATTTGGTTTTTGTACCTATATTTTGAAAAATTTTGTTTTGGGTCCTGTAAAGTAGGTAGGGATGGCAATGGATAAGGTACTATAGTACCCGTCCCCGTACCCGCGTTTTGAAAAAATACACGTATCCGGACCCATACCCTCGTGGATAGTAACTTCAATACCCGTACCCTTACCCTCTGGGTACCTAAGTATCCGTACCCGCACCCGTTACCCACACTTTAATATAAGAAATTTTAATTAAACAATAAAATGCCTAAACTCTTGTAAACTCTTGCATTCCAAACTAAAAAATGAAATCTTTGGATCTAATAATCAATTTGTGAACATGAAATTCAAAGGATTTAATACAAAAATATTCAATAATCAATCTCCAAAACATCAAGTAAATATTACAATAAACTTCTAAGAACAATAATTCATAAACTTGACGCTCTTGGTCTACTGGCACTCTCCAAAATCTGCTAAAAAAGATACATTACACTAATTAAGTGTAATTGTAAAGATACCCATTAATAACACATCATAAAGTAAACAATGATACATTACCTTATCATCTGAATTAGAGTCCCCAAAAGACTGCAAATGTTTATCTTTTAAATGTAAATATTGTTTTGGTCCAATGATACCAATAGAAACTAGAACATAACAAGAAAGTAAATGATTAGTCTAACTAATTAAGAATAACAAACACAAATTTAATTAAGGATCGTAAGGTGCAGTGATACTGAATCAGCGGCGCCAGTCACAATGAGATTAGGAGAGTGAGAGTGAAATAAGTTAGGTCAGAGGATTTCTAACTTTCCTTAAGTTTTTTTTAATTTTTTAAATTAATATCAGAATATAATATATTATATCAGATATTTATATATAAAATAAATATTATATATATATATATATATAGTACGGGTATGGGGCGGGGTAGGTACTAAAGTACCCATACCCGCACCCATCCCCATTAATTTTTGCGAGTAATTATCCGTACTCGAACTCATACCCAATTAAATTTTGAGGGTACCCAGCGTGTCCAGTATCCATTGCCATCCCTAAAAGTAGGGGCATGAACCTCTGCTCCTACATACTTGAAGGGATGTCCATCATCAATTACCCCCCATGGAATATGACAACAGAAAAAAAAAAAACAACATTCCTACAAGTCTGCACCATTAAACAAAACATACGATTAATATAGTGATTACAACAATAAATACAATTGCATAAAATCAGACCTAATTACAATAAACTTTGAAGGGGAGGAAAATTTGAAACCCTAAGGCTTAATTGCACTTTTGGTCCCTCAGGTATCACAATTGTGCAATTTTGGTCCCCCGGATTTTAATTGCGCCAATTGGGTCCTCCAAGTATCACGATTGTGCAATTTTGGTCCCCCAAGTTTCAATTGTGCCAATTGGGTCCCGCACATATCATGATTGTGCAATTTTGGTCCCCGGATTATCACGATTGTGCAATTTTTAAAGTCAGTAGCCAATATAGGACACGTGGGATTGATTTGACACTTAGTGAAGTCAACTTGACAGTTTACGGGACATTCTTATAAGACATCATTGACATCTCACATAATTTAATAATCAAATGCACATCATTAAGTGTCACATAAGAATGACACGTAAGCTGCCAAACTAGTCTCATTAAGTGCCAAATCAGTCGCACATGTGCTTCGTAGGCTATTGATATTAAAAGTTGCACAATCATGATCCTTGGAGGACCAAAATTGCACGATCATGATACTTGGGGGACCAAAATTGCACAATCATGATATGTGGGGAACCCAATTGGCACAATTAAAACTTGGGGGACCAAAATTGCACAATCGTGATACTTGGAGGACCCAATTGGTGCAATTAAAACCCGGGGGACCAAAATTGCACAATCTTGATACCTGGGGGACCAAAAGTACAATTAAGCCAAAACATGAGGGAATGGTCTCTAAACAATGGAAGAAAACCTACTACTATTCGAAACCTCTGAAATGGTCTCTAATGACGTGGCTGTCCAAGTGTCAATGTTGATATAGCACACCGTCAGTCACGTCAGTAACTTAATAGCAAACATTAACGGCAGTGACCCAAAACAAAAGTTTTCAAAATATAGGTAGTAAAACCAAACAAAGAATTTGACAGGGACGAAATTCAAAATGCCTATACTTTACAGGGACTAAAAAGTTCAATAAACCAAAAAAATAATGACTTGGTTGTCCAAGTGTCAATGCTGGCGTGGCACACCGTCAGCCACGTCAGCAACTTAACGATAGACACTAACGGCAGGGACCCAAAACAAAACTTTTAAAAATATAGGTACCAAAACCAAACAAAAAATTTGACAGGGACGAAATTCAAAACGCCCCTACTTTACAGGGACTAAAAAGTTCATTAAACCTTAATTTTATATAGTTAAAAATAAACAAAAAATTTATAAAAGTTGAATGCATGCATGTATTAAACAACAACATTCAGTCAAAAAAAAAACATTAAACAACAACATTCATACTTAGCATCATTTAAACCATATAATCCATTGGCAAATATCGCCGCAACAAAATAAAATAAAAAAACAATCATGCAAGTATCAACGGTGATAGCGGCTCGTGGGTTGAGGAAAAAACAAAAAGATTGTTAACAAGTGGTTTAGTGAGTGGACGGGTTCTGTTGGGTAGATAAATGCTAAATAGGTTAGTAGTAGGTTAGGTTAAGGTTTTCAATCTCACTTCACATTTCATAAATTGGAAGAAAGCTCAGAGCTAGACCTCGGTGACGGCGTTCATGTCCAGTCATTCAACCATCGTGCATTCGAACCAATCCAGACACCGTTCAACTTCGTGTTCAGCCACCGTGCGTTCGAACTATTTAGCCGTTCACCCTAGCAGTCCTCTTCCTAGCTAATGTTCGTGTTTGGCATTCAATCATTGCACAATCTTAGGTCATTCGCGTTCAACGCTAAAATAGTCCTCCTCCTCTATTCAAACCAGTCTTTTGCGTATGCCTATTCTTTCTTCATTCCTCTTATATGTTTTCATATTTCAGATTTTAAAATTCAAAATTCACTACCATTAATTCTTCATTTCGCTATCCTCATTCCATTTGCAGATTTCATTTGCGCATTTAGTTAAGTCTTTCACTTTTCTATTCTTTTATAGATTTTATAGATTGAAACCAGATAGCAAAGAAGTGAACGCCAAGGCTCCAGACACTAAAGCATAAATACAGAACCAGATACCTACATGTAATGTGAATATGCGATTGATATCATTGATATGCGATTGATCATGTGATTGTAATATGAATGATAGTGTGAGTGATTGAGTGATATATTTGTTACAGCTGGGCCGAGTATGAACTCGGGACCAACTTTGCTCATATGGGTCGGACCACGGATATATCCTATTCTGTTATGGTTAGGTCGAGTATACACTCAGGCCGCAACCTTTGGAATGTTCCAGCCGACTCATGGTAAACGTAACTAACGACTTCAATGCCCGCTGACCGAGTAAATACTACTTAAGAGGCAAACAGTTACTCATAAATGGGGACGCTTGATTTCTATAACGGACAAAAGGCCTAAGATAAATAGGACCTAAGGATCTAAGGGGAGACGACTCTTGATTGATCACTCAATTGCTTGGTCGACTAAGTATCCAATGTTCCTAACTCTAAGGAACACACTCCTTGATCAGAACTACGTAGCCTTGATTTTCCTTTGGGAATACGTAGGACCAAAATCATCATTCTGTCAGGCCATATCAATGGGAACCTTCCCCGTCTCCGACCAGATATCCCAACAACTTCGATAGATCTCTTGGCTGCTTGGCCAACTGAGTACCTAGCTTTTCTGCTAAAACAATATTGTTAACCGATTGTTTGTTGTTGCTGTCTAAATGTCCTGTGAGGATAAATTTGAGCGAAATGGATTGTGAAAAAACGTATTAAAGCGAGTTAACCAAAACTTGACTCACTAGTAAAGTGAGTTGATCCGATCAATCCATTTAGCATATATTTGATGTAGTGGTGAAGTGCCCCACCAAGTGTCATGGAAAAGCTACAACACGTAGCTTTGCTTCTAGACTCGATTCTAGCTAATTTTGACGTCGTTCCAAACTTGCAGTTAATGCGAACCAAAACAATTCAAACAAATCAGTTTGATTTTATATTGATAGTTGTGCAATGAATAAATACGGAGCAGACTCGTATGTGACATGAGATATCTCATTATCTCTTGTTATCTAGTATATACACAACATTGCAGGTTTGGATTGCAGTTTGAAATTGATAGATTTGGGTTAGTGATTCCAAATTTATTTTTGTAAATTTTTTATGATGTTTGATTTATAGTTGAAAAAATTAATTTTGGAGTCAAACGTGGGTTTGGGTGGAAATAAGAATTTGTTGTTTTTGCGTTTGTCAAAACTCAGTTTGAGTTTTTCAATTATTACTTTTATCATACTACTCTTAAAAATTAATCACTTTTTATATTCATTTAAAAGTTGAAAGACATTTTGGTAACTAAATATTCAAAAGTCAGTTTGAATGGTACAATCCAAACAACATTCATTCTATCAAAACCACTTTTAACAATAAAGTATCCAAACATAAATCAATTAATATCAACTTACTTTTAATCAAAACTCAATTTACAAAATTTGGTCCATCAAAACTTCATTTTGCAAATGTTAAATCAAACACATCCTACGTTATTTAAAATCAGTTCCAGCCTGGTGGGTCAAAGTCATAGCTCCCATTATTTTCCTTCTTTGATATATAAAGTCATGGCTTCTTCTGCTTCTTCTTTTTTTATTTTTTGTGAGAAGTCATCGCTTGCCTTAATACTAATGAAGTAGACATGACATGTGTAATAAATTCACAAAATGGGTCCTCAGTTTTTGCATAATTCTTTGCTTCCAAAGTCTGAATAATTTTGAGCGAACAAAGACATTTTCAAAGGAAACAATTCGATGTTGTCTGGCTGTCTGGGGTTCTATCTTGACTTCAACTAATTATTTTAATTTTTGATGCCTTCCTTCGATATATATATATATACACACGTAATATTTATACCTGCAGGCATTTTATTAGGGCTAATTCTATTGATTTTTTAAATTACTTACCTATATTCTCCAGTAATTAATCATTATTTTAATTAAATATCGTTAGTTAACAAGAAGAATAAATTGACAATTGAAAATCTCAATAAACTTACCTTAAATGCAAGCAACCTACCTCTTTTATTGGTTGAAATTTATGTGGGTTTTAAAAAATTTAAATGGGACCCACATAAATTATTGAGACCCATATAAATTTCAACGAGTAAATATCCAATTTGGTCTCTGAAATTATAGGGTCGTATCAATTTAGTCCCCACATTATCAATATTCCAAAATGATCCCTGAAATTATAGAAAGTTAATCAGATTCGTACCTCCGTTGATATTTACATGGACTATAATGATATTAAGTTGGTAATGTCAGAGATGCATTTGAAATTAAGTGAATAATGTCAGGGATGCATTTGCTATATTTTGAAATTTCAAGGATCATTTTGGAATATTGATAATGTGGGGGATTAAGTTGATACGACTCTACAATTTCACGGACCAAATTAGGTATTTACTCATTTCAACCAATAGGAAAGCGTGTGTTAAAAAAAGAATATTAAAAAATACGTTGCTAACACTCCTCCTTAATTAATTTGCTTGATCGGTTTACCTGCCCTGCAGATTCGAAGTACGCAGCAAATCAAACTAAAAGATTAGCACACCTTGAGAGAGAGCTTGGTTATTCTAATTTGGAGAGTAAAGTATAATTTGAGGAGTTAAAAATTTTTTATTAGAAATTGGATAATAAATTAAATTTTGAATAAAGAGTCAAACCAGCCTCCACAAAAATCATGAAGACATATTTGGTTCCATATAAATGAAAAAAAATCAATTTGATTCTCAAAAATCTTAAATGTTGATCAAAATAATCTCGGATAGAAACCAACATGTCTATAGAAATCATTTTAAAAAGAATTAATTTGATCAACATTTAAGATTCTTGATAATCAAATTTATATTTTTCATTTCTCATGCATCAAATATATCTCAATGTTTTTTATTGGGAACGAGTTTGCACCTTTTCTCTACATTATTGCTTTATTCTACCCTGTACCTTTTTCTGGGCAAACTCTACTCTTTACACGCTTGGCCTACATGCAAGTGCTATACAGAAGTTTCGAACTTTTGATACAAGACAAAATTCGTTTAAACGATGCAACATAGTAAATAACTAAATATGGACAGCAAAGATTATATTTAGCTTTGAGTGACAAATTTGGCCAAGAAATTACAAATTGTCATTTGAATCAAGTATGTAGTTGCATTAATTTATTTTATATCCAATACATCATATAATAAAAAAATCATTAAATTTTTAAAGTTTAAACTAATAATTTATTCTTTATATGTAGCATTTATTTTAAATTTGATCCTTATACGTGAAAAAATTTAAAATCGGTCTTTATATATATAATTATTTTTAATTTGGACATCGTCATTTATTGATATTATAAAACAGTCACATAATAGGCAACAATTTCAAAATTATTGTCACATATAAGAATTAAAATCATAATGAATGTCACATGTAGAAACTGAATTCAAAAAATCAAAATTATTGTCACATCCATCATATTACATATGGCAATCATTTTTAATTTAGCTTTATATTTTTATTCCAACAAACAACATTAATAACACCAATGAAGGATGATCAATAATTTAAAAATAATTATACATATAATGATTGATTTCAAAAAAAAAAATTAAAATACATGCCAAATTCAAGGATCACATGAATTAGTTTTTTTTTTTTTTGCCTAAAAGTTTAATATTATTTTATAAAGTAAAGGATTACGATTTTCCTAAAAATAAATTTTCTCAAACCAGAATAAATAAAATCGTCTCCATTTTCGGGAAAAGTATGGCAGTGTACACTTTACTGATTACCCCCCGAAGACTAAAGAGCAAAAAGCAGGAGGGGGTTAAAGATTTTTGAAGTTCAAACAACCATAAGCTGTGGATAACCCAACGCCGGGTGGGGAGATAACGGTGACAACGGCGGCACAGTGAAAACACCTTTTACATCACTGTCCCACAACCCCATCCAACTAGACGGCGTTAACGGAGTATCCCTTATACGCCTCACGTCGGATTCCGCCGTCTTTTCCCTTTTCACCTGTACTTCGTCTTCGTCTTCTCGGCGGCGTTTTCTGTCATCGGCGCCAACTTCGAGGGGAAAGTTGAGGATTGCTTTGGATCCACGAAGCTTAAACGCGGCTCGGTCGTATGCTTTGGCGGCTTCGATAGCTGTGTCAAATGTTCCCAGCCACACCCTCGATCCCCGCTTGTTAGGGTCTCGTATCTCCGCAGCGTACTTTCCCCACGGCCTCTGTCGGACCCCTCTGTAGTGCTTCTTCTCTGCCTTCTGTATCACCAATTCTCGAATCTCATGGGGTTCACCGAATTGGATCCACTCGGTCTTCTTCGGGAGAGAGATTTGTAACGATGGCTTTCGATTTGATTGAGGTTTCTGCGTTAGGGATTTTGGGGTTTCGAGGTCTATTATTTGGGGTTTGGAGTCAAATTCAAAGAGGGGAATCTGATTATTATTATTATAATTATTATTATTATTATTATTATTATGTGATGAAGGTATGATTGAGAAGTCGGGGATTTGGGTGACGTATGGGTTGAATGTGGCGGATGAGTCAGAAGTGGAGGATTGGGAAGAGAGGGAGTTGGATTGAGAACAAGTTGGGTTTGGTTCATGAAATTGAAAGGAGAGGTTGTTGGCGGCTTGGGTAAGATCAGCAGAGAGTGGGAGTGGAGAGAGTTCCCCAAGAAGATGCAATTTGATGCGATTGAGGGCAGAGACTTCAACAGGGTTCGCCATCTATATCGATTCTCAGAAAAACAGAAGAGAGGTAGGCGAGGTATTTGAAATGTTGAGCTGAGTGAATCAGAGAGTGGCAAAGGAGGAGTATATATATAATAATAAGAGAGACAGATAAGATAAGTTGGTCAACTTTCAAAGCAAGTGGCATGATTGATTGAAGCAGGAAGCATCGTCTTCCCTTCTCACTCCATCGAATCCATCAATCCATATCCTTCGGTCCGCAACGACTCCACAGGAAATCGGATCCTCGCCGTTGATTGGAATTTTTTAGTAGGAAATAAAAGAGTAAATACTCATTTTAGTCCCCAATAATCTTTAAGATATCACTTTTCGTTCCTAAAAAAAAAAAATTCATCGAATATTCTCTGACAATGAAAAAAAGAGGGATACATCAGTCCTTCCATTTGTCTCCATCCTAAACATAATGTTATAGCGTTAATATATACGGTCAATGTGTCTAGATATCCATTAAACTCGTCTATATAACCTATGTTAGTGCATCTGGTGTGGTGCATTTGGTGCATATGGTATGTTACTTGTAACATGTAAGGAATAATATGTCCCATGATAGAATTGTCAGGGACTAAATTGGATTACTTAAACAATAGTAAGGGACTTAATTGGTTCAATACATAATTATTCTTATGATCTATTATGTATGTAAGACTATTGCCTGGACATCTCGTATATTAACGATACACGTCAACACTCTAATGACTTATTCAGGATAAAAACAAATGAAGGGACTAAATTATCCTTCTTTTATCATTCTCGGAGATTATTCTGTAAATTTTTTTTTTCAGAAATAAAAAATGACATCTCAAAAATTATTAAAAACTTAAATGAATCATTACTCGAGATAAAAACATTCATGTATTAAAATAATATTATTTTAATATATGAATCTTTCTCTCTTTCATCGAAAAATTTCAATATTGAAAAAGAATTGGACTCCGGAACAGTACACCCAATTGCTCTAAACTTGTCCACGTCAAAGATATCTCTATTTACTTTTGCCTTACAACTCCGTTATTTTTATCATGCTAATGCTAGCGAATGGTTAAGGAATCAAATATAAAAATTTTATATTGAAAGTGATATATTTAAGATATTTTTTTCGTTTCATTATATATATCATACTTGATTAAATTATACGATTTAAAAAAAATAATAAATGAAAGAAAGAAAATTAACAACAATTTTACCAAATTAATATTGTTTATATTTTCTTTATTTTTATAAATTATGTTATCATTAATGATAAGCTACATTCAATGAGGAAAAAATAAGTATTTCAAGACATTGATAATAGAACAAAGTGTAGCTATTAATCACTCATATGTTTCACTTAGAAAATAAAAAAAGTGATGATTTCAGTTAATGCATAACATAACAGAATTCTAAAAACATAATTAAGGGTAAAATTGACAGAAAATATTTAATATTACATTGAAAATAAAAATAGAAAATAATATACATTTTGGGATAACTTTTTTTTTGTAAATATGACATATATAATGGGACAGAGGGACTTATTATTATTTAAGTAACCCAATTTAGTCTCTGACAATTCTATCGTGGGACATATTAGTCCTTACATGTTACAAGCAACATATCATATGCACCAAATGCACCACACCAGATGCACTAACATAGGTTATATGGGGGAGTTTAATGGACACGTGGCACATTTTTTATGAACACCTGACATACTAATGATATACGTCAACACTCTAATGACTTGTCCAGGATGAAAACAAATGGAGGGACTAAATTATCCCTCTTTTATCATTCTCGGAGACTATTCGATTAGTTTTTTTTCTCATGAATGAAAAGTGACACCTCAAAAATTGTTGGAAACATAAATAAACTTTTACTCTAGATAAAAAGATTAATGTATTAAAATAATATTATTTTAATATATGAATCTTTCTCTCTTCCACCGAAAAATTTCAATATTGAAAAAGAATTGGACTTCGGAACAGTAAACCCAATTGCTCTAAACTAGGGCTGGACGTTGGTCGGGTTCAGTCGGAATCGGGCCCAATTAGCCCAATCCGACCATAACCGACCACACTATAAGCAAGCCCAATCCCGCCTGAATATATGTTCGGGTTCGGGTTGGGTCGGCGAGCAGGTGGGTTGGGTGGGTTCGGGCGGTTGTGGGCCACATTTGGGCCAAAACAATTTATTGGGCCTGTACCAAATTTTAAGCCTTTTTTTTCGTTTTGATTAATTTTAAAAGCAAAATACAGCTCAATTAAGCTATTTAAACAACTGAGTAAACAAATTGGGCCATTTTTTGTTCTATACTGCCATCAACAAAAATTTAGTTCTATTGGGCCCTTTTTTTTTACTTCTTGTAAATATTATATTATTTTGATTCTGTAACATATAAAACAATTCCAAGTTTCCAATTGGAACTATATTAATGTTTCCAATTGTATATTCTGTATCATGCTATTGGGCCTATATATTTCCAGTAAACGTGTTTCCAATTGCATGATTCTAATGCAAAATCATCCTACTAATCTAATATTCTAATTCAACTTCAAAATCAAAGTAAAAAAAAATTAGCAAAGGTTACAAATTGATCCAAAATTATTACAAAATAAATTCTTGCAACTTGCATAGATATTGCTGACTTGAATAGTCAGCCTTCAAAGATTCAACCCAAAAATAATTCCCTTCCACATTTGGACCTGCCAGCCAAACATACAGAACAAGCATTATTAATAGATCCAAGCATCAAGTACCATTAACCAATTTAAACCAATAAAATTCCAGAACAAGCATCATTAACCAATTTAAACCAATAACAGAACAAGCATCATTAACCTATTTAAACAAAATTCAGTATGATACCTATATTCACAGCAAAGCATCATTGATAGAACAAAATCAGAGATTTACAGTTATCATTCCAAAAAATTAATGTCAGTTATATCTGCAGCAAATTTTAGAACTGTTAGGAGATAATAAAATACAAAAATTAGTACATGTCATAACTTAAAGCACAAAAAAATTAAACAAGGCAGTATGAATGGACAAACCCTTAATGGCTCGTTGCTGCAGTCCCAGGTGCAGTTGCAGCTCCTTGGAATTCTAATGTATACTCACAGAAAATAGAAGTTAACTTTTATACTTAGACACAACAATTAAAGAATTTCATAGGCATAAAATAATGAAATAAGTACCTGCCACCACATTCTCAGATATCTCAAACTCTTCCGTGAGATTGAGATCTTTCAATTGGGTAAGAGAGGGCCTCAACCAGTTTTGAAGACAAATCAGAGCCTCCGCCATTTCTGGGTTTAGAGAGCTTCTAAATGTGTCTAGAACCCTTCCCCCAGTGCTAAATGCACTTTCAGATGCCACTGTCGAAACTGGTGTGGCCAAAATGTCTCTAACCATGGTAGATAAAACAGGGTACTGAGAGGAATTTTGTTTCCACCAAAGAAGGATGTCAAATTTGTCACCTTCATCAATACAAGCTTCACTCAAATACCTCTCAAGTTCATTTTGATTATCGATTGAATCTTTTTCTCTCAAGTGTTGCTTAAAAGCATCTCTCCTTGCCAATTGTGATGCCATTTCAGTAGATGTATCACCACGGGAAACTGATTCTATTGCAGCAGATGATTGGGCAGATCTATGTTGTTGCTCATAGGATGACTTGTACCAATTGTAAGTTTTAAAGAGACTATCCCTTAAAGTAGTGTACATTTCACTTAAAAGGATGGGATTATCACCATACATGTCCTTGAATGACCACTCTACATATCTCATCTTATATCGAGGGTCAAAGATTACCTCGAAATAAAGAACTTGGTTGATGTTTTGAATTTTGCCCCAATACTTATCATATTTTTTCTTCATCTCACAACCGATAGTTGCTAAAACAGTGTTTAAATTCATAGAGGATTGCTTTAGTTCGACATAGATTAAAGCTAATTGATGAAATGCAATGTGAAGACTCACATGTGTTGATGATGAAAAAAGATGAGTCGCCTCATAGAAAATCTTGAGAAACTTCTGAAAAGCACGCACATTCTCCCAATCAATAAGACTAGGAGGACCTGCGGCCCCAAAGAACTCCACATAGCTTGAGTCTTCAAACTCGAGCTTTTCAAAAGCTGCTTGAAACTTTTCAGCAGCATCAAGCATCAAGTATGTCGAGTTCCACCTAGTTGGAACATCGAGACATACTAGTTTTTTACTAGTAATTCTGGAAAATTCTATGCATTCTTTGAATTTGGCAAATCTTTGGGCCGAAGACCTCACAAATCTCACCGCATCCTTGATGCTAGAAATGGAAAGGTGCATGCCTTTCAACCCATCGTTGACCACAAGATTTAAGATGTGGGCACAACATCTCATGTGAAAGAAAGCCCCATCCACCATCAACCCATTCATGTTCCTTATTCTCTTTTTCAAATGGAGTATGGCTACATCATTGGATGATGCATTATCAACCGTGATCGTAGACACATTCCTAAGCCCCCACTCCATTAAAACTTCCTCAACTTTCTTACAAATTGTCTCACCTTTATGATTGGTAACTGTAGAGAAGCTGATTATTCTCTTTTGATACTTCCAATCGTTATCTATGAAGTGGGCTGTGAGGGTCAAGTAATTAAGTTTCTGTATGGAAGTCCAGCAGTCTGTAGTGAGGGCTACCCTAGTGCAATCCGATCTAAAAAAGGCTTTTAACTTTTGTTTTTCATCAAGGTACATTTGAAAACAATCTCTTGCAACTGTACGCCTTGATGGGAGACTAAATTGGGGCTGGAGTTGTTTACATAAGTGCTTAAATCCCTCACCTTCGACTACCCTAAAGAGTTGTTCATCGACAATTACAAAAGTAGCCAGTGCCTTTCGACAAGCTTCAAGATTGAATCTTGTACTTGAAGCAACCAAACCACTGACCTCTCCACTGTTAAATGTGAGGGTTGTTTGAGTGGGGTCAGTGATTATAGCAGCAGGAAATTTGGCACAATGTTTCAGGTGAGCAAGCATGTTAGAAGTTCCATGAAGTTTTGTGTCACATAAATACTTTTTATTGCAGTATTTGCATGCAGCAGTGGGTTCTTTAGCTTCAGTTTCTGGTAATTTTATGAAGTGATCCCAGGCGCCAGAAGTCCGCCGAGGACCGCTTGCGTTTGGCTTCCTCTTCTTTGTGAGAGGAGGATTGGTGGGATCAGTTCCAGCAGCTTCAGTTGCAGCTACTGCCTGCTCAGTGGGTTGATCTCCAACCCTTTGAGTCCCACCTTGCGGTGTTAACATAGGAGGCTCATTTTGACTAGACTGCTCCATTACTAAAACAATGAAGAAGTCGTAGTCAATAATTGCCAACCACATTATCAGTTTCAGTTTTCAGTTTATTAGTGTATCTGTTTTGTAGTTTATAGTTCAACTATAAGCCATTGCTTTAACTATATAAATCAGTTTATAGTTTATAAACTCTACACACTCCTTTCACAACTTCTATGAATGGAGTGTGCAAATAAAACATGCATTCATTCATATAAGCACAGTTCAATAACTTTCAGCATTTATATAACAAAGCAATAACATACTTCCATTTCACATTCATAAACAAAGCACAACTCACATACTTTCAGCAAGAATTAATAATTTAAAGATAGCAATCAGAATTTAAATGAGCAAACAGTTCAATAACACAGCGCAGTTCACAACTTGGCATCCTTTCAGCATGAATTAATAATTTAAAGATAGCAATCAGATTTTAAAGATAGCAATCAGAATTAAGATGAGAAAACAGTTTACAGCTTCACATATTTTCAGCATGCATTCATAATTTAAAGATAGCAAACGCTTCACATACTCTAAAGATAGCAAACAGTTCACATACTTTCAGACACACACGTTAAAGATAGCAAACAGTTCGCATTCATAATTTAAAGATAGAAAACAGGTCAGTAACAAAGCACATTCATATACAATCAGTTCAAAAAACATATACCTTTACAACCGTTAGCTCCTTTGTCCTACACTCCTACTTGCTGGCTAGCAACAATAATTATTCTCTGTATTCTGTAACCAAGGCAAAATGGAAAGGAACTAATTAGTCAAATATACCTCAAAATTTTGAAAATAAAAACCTAAACAAAAAATTATTAAAAGAAACCCTAACCTTGAATCTGAATGGGACGTTTGAGATTCTACTAAGGTGCTAAGTGCTATCACAAATTCACAGTTGAGTTGATAAACTGAAACATAGAAAAGAAAGCAAGGGTTAGTAACTTAGTCAACCTCAAAATTTCAAAACTAAAAATCTAAACCAAAATTTAAAAAAATGAAACCCTAACCTTGCATTAAAAAGATGAAACCCTACCCTCGAATCTGAAACACATAGAAGAGCAAGCAAGGGTTAGTTAGTAACTTAGTCAACGCCTCAAAATTTCAGAAATGAAAACCTAAACCAAAAATTAAAAAAATAAAATCCCAACCTTCGTGACTTCGTCGATCTCCAAGAGACTAAGACTCTTCTTAGCCAAAGAATTCGTTCCCATACAACCACAACATCCAGTAATAGAACCAGAGAGACAAGAAGAGCGACGCTAGGGTTTGATTCGTTTGAATGGTGAGACGAAGGAGAAAGTTAGACGAATGAGAAAGTGGGAGGAAGGAGAAAGACGAATGAAGATGAGGAGCGGCGATAGGGTTTCAGATGGTGGAAGACGAAGTAGGAGGGAGGAGGAAGCGATGGTAGCTACTAGGGTTGGTGTTTTCGGAGAGAGACTTAAGCGGTGCTAGGGTTCGCGATTTGGAAGAGAAGCACAAATGACTCAGGGTAAGGAAACCCTGGTCTTTACCCTCCTCGTCTAGCAAAACGACGCCGTATTGCGTCCCAAAAATTAACCTTGTCACCCTACCGGGCGGGTTCGGTCGGTAACGGTATAAATAATCCAAAACCGAACCCGCCCGAACGAATCCGCGCGGAACTGGATTAATAGGCCCGAGAACCGCGGGCCCGTCCATACCCGCCCGTTTGCCCTCATTCGCTACCGGTTTAGTCGGGTTCGGGTCGGTCCGGCCCAATGTGTCCAGCCCTACTCTAAACTTGTGCACGTCAAAGATATCTCCATTTACTTTTGCCTTACAACTCCGTTACCATTCATTACGGAATTAAATATAGGAATTTTAATATTAAAAATGATGTATTTAAGGTACTTTCTTCGTTCCATTATATATTTTATATTTGATTAAACATTACGATTTAAGAAAAAATAATAAATAAAAGATTGTTAATAATTTTTTCAAATTAATATTGTTTATATTTTCTTTATTTTTACAAATTATGTTATCATTAATGATAAGCTACATTCAACGAGAAAAAAATAAGTATTTCAAGACATTAGAACAAAGTGCAGCTATTGGTCACTCAAATGTTTCACTTTGAAAATAAAAAAAATGATGATTTCAGTTAATGCATCATATAACAGAATTCTAAAAACATAATTAAGGGTAAAATTGGCAGAAAATATTTAATATTACATTGAAAATAAAAATAGAAAATGATATACATTTTGAGATAATTTTTTTTTTTTTTGTAAATGTAACATGTATAATGGGACAAAGGGGGCATTAAACATTCAAAAGTTACATTTTTTTCAATAATTTTTTTTCTATTTTTGGATTCCTTATGCAATGCCCTTAGCACACTTGTTAGGAATACCCTTTTTATTTATATATAATTAAAATTGACATTCAATTAATATTAACACTCACATAAGATAAAGCTCGTCTAAAGTCATTAATATTATTCTCAACATAAATGTAAAAATAATATTTTTCAAGGCAATGAAAATCATGTAAAAGGAGTTTTTTCCGAACGTGATTTGTAAACGTGATTTTACATTCAATTGATTTTTTGTGTCATTATTAATTATAACTTTGAATGTAATTATACAATTTTGGTAGAACATTCATTTCTCAGTTATATTAACTCACAACTCAATAAACTCCAATTTTGTGTATAGGATTTAAAGGTTTACGGAAACCTTCTATTATAAGATATTTTTTTTGGTAACATCAAGGAAAGAAAAACAGAAAAGCAACAAGAAAATTTAGCCCAAAGGCATGCACCCCAGCTTATCCTTCAGAAGCAAAGACTCCATCAAAGAAGGCAGGCGATCCCAACGCAGCCAACCCAAACAGTGACGAGCACCATACTTAGCCAAAAAATCTGAATAGCTATTAGCTTTTCAGAGAACATAGGAAAACTGCATAGACCAAGCTCTCTGGGGGAGCTCCAAAATCTGGTCAAGAGTTGTCGGATAATGGTGGAAGGTGTGGGAGCTAATAGCAGTCAGACTCACATATCATATAACATTCTAAAATTTTAATATGATTCTTTTAATAGAAGTTCAAGCGGATCCCATAATAATATAAAAATTGATTTGAATTATTAAATAAAAAATAAAGAAAGAAAGAAACCTATGTTGGCTATTTTAATTTTCATTAGGCAATGTCAAGACAAAGAAAAGGGGTTTCACGTGATTTTGCATATCCCGTACAGATGATGAAGGATTTCCTTCACAATATAATTAATTATAATTAATAAAAGAAAAGAAGCCCAGCTGGGGCCAAGGGGGTAGTTCAAATAGATTTGTTTGGGATGAGTTCTTTTCAAGTAAAAGGTAAAAATACCCTTGTTTCAATAAAGGTAAGGTGCATATATTTTAGCAAATAGCGCCGCACAACATCTGATTCGTTAAAAAAATATACTACAGCAGCACCAATCTGCGCCAGATTCTTTCTGAAACAATAGGATTTATTTATAAGAATCATTTGAGACTTTTTTCAAAGTCTATAAGAGGTAAATAAAAATATTTTTTTTTTCATCTTTTTATGATACAAAAATTGAGGCTTTTATATGTAGATTTATCTATTATGAAAAATGGGGATTTTAGGGTTCTTGATTCTTGATTTGAGATGCTTAATATATTTTCATGTCATTTGATGAATTTGTTTGTTAAATGTATTTTTTATATCATTTAATTAAGGTTAAAATATATTTTTGATCCTTTATCTTTCAGTTAAAATTCATTTTGATACTTTACCTTTTAAAAGATTCATTTTGGTCTTTTATCTTTCTAATGTTATACAAAATTATCCTTTCCATCATCCTCCTCCAACTGTTTACCGAAATTTCTGAGGTGACACGTAACCCCGTTAAGTCATCCTACATGGAAAAAACTATATTCTTCCCCAATTTCACTATGAAGGATCATCTTTGCACAATCAACTTAACTTCCTGCAACTCCAAATTTGTTTCAGTCACCGACCCATAAAAATGCTAAACCCTCCACCAACCGAACTGAGACTATGAGTGGAGCCATAAATAATGCTTACTCTAACAATCTGGAGTAGAAGTTCAATAGTTTCCTTCAAGCACTCACATCTCTTCGCATCTAATTGAGGCCCAGATCAATCCACTCTAAAAAAAACAAAAGCATTTGTCTGCAATGAAAGCTAATTAAGATTGACTCAGCAAATAAAAGGCAAATCAGCAACCCTCACCCAACTTCACCTTATCTCCATTGCAATAATTGCATTATCTTCATTGGTAAGGAACTGTCGTGTCTCCGCCCACCCTTTGCTTCTTCTATTGGTGAGTTGTTCTTCCTCTCTTTTTCACCACTTTACATTCCCCCCCAAACTGTTTGAAACCCTAAACCCTCAATTTAAAATCCTAACCTCAAATTGTTTTGATTTCTCAATTCTAAATCCGTTTTTATGCAATGGTAACTATGTTGGGATGCACCCTTCTGTAGGGATGACAATTTGGACCCTACCCACTGGGTACCCACAAAAAATACTCATGATGGGTAGGATAAACACCCTCTTTGTGGGTACGGGTACGTGTCTGGGTAATTACCAGCAAACAATAGAGGGTATGGGTGCGGGTGCGGGTACGGGTACTCTAGTACCAATCCCGCCCCGCACCCGCATATATAAATATACATATTTTTATTTATTTATATTAATACATATAATTATAATTATATATCAAATTTTAAAAATAAAATTAATGTAACCTAGGGTTTCTTAACTATTTTTCTCTGTCAGACTTAATCACATACTAACCGAAGCACTAACAGCAGCTGCCGATGTTCTTTGTGTTATTTTTTTTCTTTTTTTCCTAGAGAAAGTGTGGGTAATGGGTGCGGGTATGGATACTTAGATACCCAGAAGGTACGGATAAGGATACTTAAGTTTCTACTCATGCGAGTGTGGATCCGGATACGGTTATTTTTTTCAAACGCGGATATTAAAACGGATACTATAGTATCCTACCCAGATCCTACCCATTATCATCTCCATCCGTCTGCCGAAGCACCATCATCACCCTGCTCCCAGGGGTAGAGAAAAGGTCAAGCTTTGATTTTTTTTAAGTTTTGTAATTCAGATTTTAAAAAAAAATTATATATAATGATTTAACAGAGTTAAATAATATGTCAAAAATTTTCCTCAATAGTTGAAAGAGAAATGACGAAAAGGTCCATTTTATGTAATATTAAAAAAATAAAAAATCAACATGAATTTTTTAAAAAATAAAGGATCAAAATAAATTTTAATCAAAAAAATGAAGGATTAAAAATATATTTTTACGTTTAATTAAAAGTGTTTCACTTTCCTGACTGCACAATCTTTTTTTCTTTCTCTCTCCTTTACGCTGTCATGCGTCTCCTTTTCTCGTCCGTGTGCACTCATTTTGGCCATTTCATATTGATGGCAAATTGTCAATTTCAACCCACGAGAATTGGATTGATTTTTGTTGAATTCACTTTTTGCAATTATAACTATTACCTTCCTGTGCGTCAAGTACTGTATCGTATGGTAATATAATAGCCTGATGCCAGTGTTATATATATATATATATATATTCGGAACCTAGAAGTTAAGTCAAGCGATTCTAGTTATCACTAATCCATATTCATGAAGTGGCATAACATAAAGCATCAATGATTGACATGATTAAATATTTGAGGTGTCGAGATATTTATTTGAATATAAATTATTTAGATTAGTTTATGTATGTTTGATCAAAGGATTTTATGTGTATTTTCTGCGGGTACCATAATTAATTTTTTTGGGATGCCGCACCGGCTGAGAACAATACTATTGGAGAACCTTTATTTAAATGTTTTTATTCACTGGGATTATAAATCTTATTAAAAGTGTTGTTTTCAGAGCATAAGAACATCACTATTGAGACGGAAGAGCCTTGAACACTTAATGCATTTGGTTTAGCTATTTATTATACTTGGTTAGTATTATGTTTAATAAGGAGCCGCTTGTGGCTAGGACCATACTCTTTTATTTTTATCGCTGGGATATTTTTAGTAGACGTCCTGATTTTGAGACAATTCATTTTATTTATATAAAGATTTATTGCTGGGGAACATGCTCCTCGTTCCGTGGGGTCCCCGACCCCGAAAAGATTACTAAAATGTCCTTATAAATATATATATATATATATATATATATATATATATATATATATATTATTGATATGTTTTATTAATTTTAAATATATATTATTTTATTAAACAAATAAAATATTAAAATATATGTGTATTATTTAAGGTTGAACTTGTTGCAATATTTTGGAAAGTGCTTTAACTTTAGATATATAAGATTTTTAATGTTTTTATATTTTATTGGATTTTAATCAGTTACCTATTTTTTTTACGAATTTTGAGGATCCTCAAACTCTCTGCGAGGATCCGCAGGGAATGAGGATGAAAGAGAAAAATGGGGGACGGGGAGCAGGGGAGTACTCCCCGCCCTCGCCCCATTGCTATCCCTACTCCCAGGCCAAAGATAAGCCATGCTGTAATGCTAAGAGCTCAGTCAACAAGGGGTCACCTGGCCCGCCATCACCACAGGAGAAGCTTGTGATCCAATCACTTGAACCAGACCTGAAGATGCTACCTGAGCCCATGATCATAGAGTGCTCCAAGCAGCTGCCATCATCGTTCAACTTAACAAGATCAGACTGAGGAGCTTGCCAACAAATGAGAAGAGAGTTCCTATACAGGTTCTTAGACATCGCAAACATTGTAGCAAACTCATCATGTGATATGCGAATATGCTGGATCACTGATCTGATGTCCCAAACATCATCTCCAAAAACCTTTTTCATTATTGAATTTACTATAAATACATTTGTCAGATTCATTTATCTTATATCCATTAGCTACCACAACTTGATCAAACTTTTGATGTCGTTGCTTAGGAGCTTGCTTTAGTCCATACAATGGCCTTTTCAATTTACACACTTTCCTTTCTTGCCCATTAACCACAAATCCTTCCGATTGTGTCATATACACCTCTTCATCTAATTCCCCATTTACGAATACTGTTTTCACATTCATTTGATGAATGACAAACATATAGATAGATGCAAGTGCCAATAACACACTAATTGGGGCGATTCTTGCCACAGGTACATATGTATCAAAATAGTCAATACCTTTCTTTTGTGTAAATCCCTTAGTAGCTAATCTAATCTTGCTTTAAACTTATCAACGGTTTCCATCTATCTTCATTTTCCTTTTGAAAATCCATTTACAACCTATTGGTTTGGAACCGGGTGGGAGGTATACTAATTTCCACATTTTATTCATATTATTGAGTCTATTTCCTCTTGTGTAGTCTCTTTCCAAAAAGCGGCATCTCCAGACTATATTGCCTCTTCAAATGTTTCGGAATCACTTTATATATTATAACAGATTGGTCCATAATTGTCTATGGACTCTCTTGTTCCTTCAACCAGGAACATGAAAAAGTCTGGTTCGTAAGTTTTCTCTTTCCTAGCTCTCTAATTTCTTCTAAGTTCTGAACCTTCCAAAGAATCATTATTAGATACATTCGTTTATGGATTATGAGCATTACTATGAACATTATCCTTGTGACTTGGAATTGAGTTAAACCTATCTTCTTGAAAGATTGCATCCTCAGACTCAATTACTATATTTACAGGATATGAGATCATTAGATTTTATGACCATGAAACTTTATGCTTTGCTACTTTTAGCATAGGCCAGGAACACCCATTCAATTCCCCTTTCACTATTGCCCTACAACCCCAAACTCTGAAATAGTTGAGGTTAGGCTTTCTAATTTTCCAGAGTTCAAGTGGGGTTATCTTGTTCTTTTTGTTTGGAACTCTTTTTAAGATATAACAAGTTGACGGCTTCTATCCAATAACCTTTTGCTAGACCAGAATAGGATAACATCACATTTGTCATTTCTTCTAATACCCTATTTTTCTTTTCAGCTATATCGTTTTTCTGTGGGAATAAGGTGCAGTTGTTTGATGTATTATTCTAGTAGACTCAAAGTAACTAAGATTATAAATTCTTCTCCTCTATCACTTCTAAGACATTTGATAAATGTCTTATAACAAACAACTTCATTTTACCCATATAATATAATATCATGTATATAAGCATCAAAACTTCTAGGTAATTAAAACTATATTTACAGTTTAAGATTTACTTTTATTTGAAACCATAAAAATATAACACTCCAATTTTACCAAAGACATAATATTCAATATTTGTTTACTAGATATTGTCATGGTCACTGATGTTTTCCAATCCTTGTGAGGGTTCGAAACCCAGTTGACACAAATTTTATAATTATAAAGTTTTCACAAAAACGGCCATAAAAATCCAAAATAGAGATTCGAACATCAGACATCAGACCAACAGTATAAACCACGCAAAACTCCAGGGAATGGTGGAAATGTTCCACCGAATTTAAAACTTAAAAAGAAAGTTGCATCTGGATGCAACCCCTACAAACACCAGGTATATTTATCAAGAGTAAAAAGATAATCACCGACATGTCTTAAGATGTAGCCTGGTGGTCAGCACGTCTGTACTTAATTGTTACGTTCCTGGTTCGAATCACATCACTACAAGAAAAATGCTGTTTAGCTACCGAATTTTCCGGTAGCTAATATCTAAAATTCGGTAGCTAAATTGTTTAGCTACCGAATTAGCGACCGACCGGAGTTGGTAACTAAAGTGCTGGTAGCTAATCGATTTAGCTACCGAATTTCACTCCAGTCGCCAATAGCTACAGAATATTTCGGTAGCTAAATATAAATATTGTGGTCGCTGAAATGGTCACGTATACCATATCTGTTACCAGTTTAGCGACCGAATTGGCGACGAATAAAATTCGGTCGCTAAATATATATTTTTGGTTTAGCTACCGAATCCTATTCGGTAGCTAAATATATATTTTGGTTTAGCTACCGAATCCTATTCGGTAGCTAACTTTTAAATTTGCAAATTTTATTTAGCTACCGAATCCGATTCGGTAGCTAAATATCATTTTTTTTTGCAACAATACCAAACTTTTACCAAAATTACCATCCTGCTTAATCATACAAAACAGAGATAAATTACATAAAATTATACTCAACTCAAACATCAATATAAATCCACCATATATATAAACATCTAATACAATATTCAATATCCAAATAGAAACAACACATGTAGTACAATAGTGGTAGTAACTAAATGTAACAAATATAATATCAATGTGCTGGGGGGTGGGGGGATCCAGCCATTATCGTCCTCGCCATCGTCCTCATCATCGGCACCTGGATCAGCATGCGAATCATCTTGTGGAACGGCACTAGAGGAACCGGGCCTGTATCCTAAGTGCTGGAACAATGCGTGCATCTCTCTCTGTGTCTGATCCATCGTCCTCTCCAAGTGATTTATCCTGTTGTCCTTCGCTGCCAGCTCAGCATTGAGATTGGCGATAACCTCTCGTACGCCGGGGGTAAGGCCAGGATCGGATTGAGTATGTGACGTCGATGAGGTCAAATACTCATCCCCCATCTGACCCAACCCATACACAACGCCCTTCTTGTTTTGACCACCCACCACCTCCAAGAAAATGGCGTTGTCAGATGCAGCAGAGTGCTCTTGTCCCTGACTGGTGGCATCACCCCGTCTTTCATAAGTTTTCCGTGGGTCTATACGCGTCATCAAGCAACTCACATTAAAATCAGATAAGTTTTCTTTCTATTTTTTGTTGTATGGTTCAAGGTTTAGTGGGGGAGTATTACAGAAAATTCTAGAAACAAGTAATCTGCTCCTTGTATATACTGAATTTCCCACTCACTCTACCATGAATGTTACATGCCTCTCCAAATTGCAACTCCCTCTCAGAGGAAGGAAAAAAATAGTGAAAAAGATAAGATTAATTTTCATCAGAACACAGATTAATACACACAGAAAAAAGATACAACAACCAGAATGTATAGTACCTCTTCCCGCAGAAGGCCACGAACTAAAGCATATACCTCAAAACAATCTTTCTGCACAAAAAAAGTTTGCATTGCAATGAGTAAATTAAATATAAAGATGATATTCTATTTGAACACATGATAAAGAGCTTACAGTTTTTTGCACATTGACTTTTACCCAATCAGCAGGAGGTCCAACATCAACCACAGCTGTGTCCAATCTAGCAGCCAAACATATCAACACAGGTAGGCAAGTCAGCTGATGAACTTCAATGTCAAAGCAAACATTTCTAGTATAGCTTGGCAACACATTAAAACCAACAACTTATGTTTGTCTGTTCCTGAGTATTTCAGAGAATACACTTCCAAGGCCCTTCATGGTCCTGCTCATACCAGGGCTGGATGGGTGAGTTTGTTTGTTGTTTTATTATAAATATATATTGCTATCTATATTTTTTTATTTATATTTTCAATCATTTGGAAAGTAAAGTTTTGTCTCTTCAAGTTAAAGTGATTTACAAATTCATATGCCGCCCTCATAGCGCTGCTGACAGCTTTACACCTACTAAAACAATTCATAAATTGCAATGCTTAGATGTTACAGAAGTATTTCAACAAAAAAAAAAAGAAAAAAGAAAAAAGAAAAATTGTGAAAGTATTGAAGGTTACTCTTTTTATCTAGCTCCAGTTTGTTATAATTGAGCTTCACTTGTGAAGCAATAAAGTAATATCAAACCAGTGGTTACCATTTACCATGTCAAAATGCATATGCTGATTTTGAATGCTAAATAGTTATCGTATGAACTTCTGTTTATCACATTGAGAGTTCTTGATGCCATCATTTATGCATCTTTTACTTTAGTTTGTGGATGTGTTCGTGCTTGATCAGTTGATCCAATAATTTCTAGAACATGTATCATTTTTTTATAAAGAAAATCATTAAAAAATTATAATGAAATTATATAATATTTTCTTTGTTTTTGCAGTTCAATGATTTCCTTAATATTGTCTTCGTTGCTGTGTTCTTGGACAACACTCTTGACTACAAAGATAGTGCCAAAGATAGGGGAATGCCATGGTGGGCTAAGTTTAGAACATTTAAAGAAGATATGCGGAATGAAGAGTTCTACTCCCTCCCTTTCAACCTCAACCGGTTCTTCCCTCCGTCCTAACAAAATTCTATGATAGAAAAAGAGATGTTAGAGGAAAAGCATCATTTCTGAAACCCTAGGGCACCAAAACTCCCTCTTCAATCTCTGCTCACCATTGTTAAGAGTTCTTGGATGTGGACGGTGGAGCTTAGAAGCAAGGCTGGAGTGTGACTTATAGAGGGAATGAGAAACTGTGCGTGGACGGTGGAGCTTAGAAGCAACGGTGTTTGTGGCACATTCACATAATGAATGAAAAAGGGAGAGGGAGGGATGAGCATACCTGTGTGTGGACGGAACCGAGGCGAGGGGCAGCGATGGAGAGAGAGAGAGTCAACCGGTGATGGAGAAAGAGAGAGAGAGAGTCGATCGGAGGCAGCGGCGCAGAGAGTGAGAGTGAGAGGCAGAGTGCGAGAGAGAGTGAGCGTGGGAGGCAGAGTGCAAGAGAAAGAAGTAAATGGGGGGAAGGTGAACATTTAGGGATTTAGTTTAGCGACCGATATTTCGGTTGCTAAATCCGTCTCTAACTATTAAATATTTAGCTACCGATACATTTTCGGTCGCTAATGTAAAAAAATGACCGTTGAAATAGGATTCGGTCTCAGATTCGGTAGCTAAAAAGTCAATAAATTTGACTTTAAAAATCTCAGCTTTGGTGACCGTATTAGCGACCGAATATTTGCGACCCCAAATTTCGGTAGCTAATCCCGTAGCTAAATGTCAATATTTATTAGTGTTTAGAAAACTAAAATATGGTTGCTAATACGGTCGCCATTAGCTACGGAAAAGTTTCCGTAGTTAATTTCGGTCGCTAAAAACACATTTTCTAGTAGTGCATGGTACACAGCATTTTGTTTTAATCCTTTTTTTGATAAAACGACCATAAAAAGTTAAAATTCTCAAAATTGGGAATCGAACCGGTATCCCCATCAAGCTTGAACCAGCGATTCACCACGAGATCGACGCATAGATTCATGTCAATTTTCAACCGTTACTAGTATTTAACCGTTAAAAAATGAACTTTTCAGAAACATGCAACGCTTAGGTATCTCCCCCGCAGGCGTCCGGATCAACTAGACCCATTTTGCAGATCATCCGGTCTGCACGACTCGATATTAACTCAGAGTCATTTTGGCCATTTAATCCAAAAAATTCATGGTCTCTCGGCCTTGGATTCATATCTAAGCATATTCTAAGGTAAAATTAGATAATTGAAATAAACAAAACAATGTTCTAAAAACATTATAGTTTTATATAATTTTCCTCCACGAACATTCATGTCCACCTTATATTCATCTTATATTCACCTAATCATGCATAATTGTATAATATAATTATCAACTCTAAAATATTTGGTTCTTTCATGATATAACAACTTCATAAATGCATGCATCATAAACCAAACACATTCATGAATCATGATTACCTAAATTCACATGCTTGATTGGATTCTAAATCATGTATCAAAGGCTCTAATACCACATGTTAACTTTAACATAAACAATTACTGACTTTAGCATTGAACATACATGAATTTATAAAACCAAGTCATATTCATAGAAAGTAATTGACACCTTTCACCATGGTCATAAATAGACAAACTTTTGAGGAAGCATATGAGTGTTCATCCCTCCTTATCGTAAGAAGACATGCATTTCTTTCCACTATCTTAGACAAACCGTCACCATCGAATCTCTCTCGTTTTGCCATCGAACCTCTCCAGTTTTACAAAGTCGAAAGCCATCTTTTACAATGTTGCAGAAACCATTATTATAGAACGAAAATCGAACCTAAAGATTGTTAGATATTGAGGTGTGGTTTTGCACAAAGAATAGAAAACAAAAGAAAAGCGCACTCTTCAAGGCATGTATGGACACTAGGCTTTAGGTTCGATTTGCCTCCACCAATCTCTATCTAGATTGGATACAACAGGTATAACAACAAATCCCCTTCAAGATAAAATGGAGAAACCTTGGTTTAGTTTGCACACCCTAAATCAATCGTATCGTCAATGTCAGTTTACAGAACAATAGTCTCCTTAACTCTCTTTGCGTATAAAAGAGAAAAGAAGGTGATTTGGAATGGATAAGGCTTAACAAAATCATCAACTTTTTGTGCATGAAGAGTGGTTATATTTATATACTAACTCATGCCGCTTGGTGGAGGTAAACAAACTTTCATTAATTGAAAGAAGTAATGTAACCTTTAATGCATGTATTCTTTGATGTATAGACACATACGCTCATGATATAGCACACCTATTAGAAATGATTTTAAACTCATGAAAAAACACATTTTCTCGTGTGTGTTTTAGAACTTAATATTTTGGAAATCCCTCACAATATTCTTGCGCCAGCACCATATCCACTAAAGCCCGACCAATAACAAGATACCCATATCACCCAAAGCCATATCTTTCACCCAATCAGAGGCGTGATGGTGAAAGAAGAAGCTAGGATGCTGAGAAATGCCCAAGCGGATCCAGGCTTCACGAGAGAAGGGGAAATCACGCAAGCAGTGAAAGAGGTCTTCATTCACTCCAGAGCAAGGGTTACAGGAAGGGGATGCCGCGGGCTCATGACTGTGTCGCAAAACATTAGTCGGTAGGGCTTTATGCATGATGAGCCAAACCAGAAAATGTTAGATTTAAACTCAATAATCATCTACAAGGCATGCTATCACAAACTTTATTGCGGAAACATAATAACCATATATAGCATGCATCTTTATTATCAAGAACAACTTAAAACTTGATACCTTTTGGATCTACAACATGCTGATTTATCAAAGATATAGGAATACCTGAATCCATTGTATGTTCCTAACCTCAAGCGTTCTTCAGAGGATGAACTTGATCACCAACCTTCACGAACGGAGGGTAGTAATCCTGAAACGCAGAGAGGGGAAGAGAAAAGAGAGACGGGTAATGAACACCCGTTGGCTTGTGGTTCTTCCTCAACCGGGACTCCTTATGCCTTAGTGGCTCTTCAGATGGGGAGAAGAGACGGTATGCGATATTGTGTCCGGTGTATTGGGGACCATAGCCTATATATAGGGTGATGGCCAATTAGGGTTCCCATTATTCCGAAATGGGCCATCAATGACATCCACTCATATTTAATTTCATATCAATTAACTAATTTATTATCAAATCAGAAATTTAATTAGCCTTATCACTTAATTTGATCACATATCAATTAAGGCTCCTAATTGATAAATAGCTAATATAATTAATAAACGATATCTGCCCACATTATGACATTGGAATATAATTAAATACAAAATATTCCAACAATCTCCCACTTGGGCAATATATCGTAATAATTATATTAGAATTCTTTAGGCGCGCATCCGAATGCTATTTATCTTTAAATTTCCCCTTTACAATCTGGTCCACCTCATACATCAATAATGGGACCACCGCGGCTGTCGTCACTAACGTCTATTGTGACTAAACCCCGACGACCACCACATCAATGCACTAGATGACATAGATCGATATGGATGAGTGGCATGGAAATTTCATGCAATGTGATCTCTGAATCATGCCTATTTCCAACTGATCCAACTTAAGTCTTTAGTGAGATCAATTTTGCAAAAATTTAGTTTTGCAAACCAAAGTCCTTAATGTGTAAATAAATTTTACACACAACAAGATACAAACAAGTTCATAATGAACTCATAAACATAACTTTATTTCTGCAGAAAATCCGAAATAACAAAAGGTTTGTATCTCAAGTATAAAACACAAATAGAGACTCCCACTAAACTAAGGCATCCTCAGTGACAACACCCATATGAGCAACATGCTCGTGAAAAAACCTTAGGTGTTAAGCCTTTAGTTAGTGGATCTGCTAGCATAGAATTTGTCTCTATGTGCTCCATAGAAAACTGTTTTTCCTGAACTCTTTCTTAACTACAAGATACTTGATGTCGATGAACTTCGACTTTGTAGAACTTATGTTGTTGTTGAAGTACAATATGACTGACTTATTTGTCATAACATGACTTGAGTGGTATTTCAATATCTTTTACTAAATGCAACCAAGTGACAAAAATTTCTCCAGTCATATCCCATAGTCGGATGCTTACTATCTTGGCATCCTGTAAAATCGGAGTCATAATTTCTCATGATCTCTAAACTGTCAGATCTCCGATATGTGAGCATATGCCTTTTTGTTCTCTTTAAGTATCTCACATTCCTTATGGTTGCTTTTCCAATAATCCTTGAATTGCTCAAGTATCTGCCTAATAATCCTACTATGTACGCTATTTCCGGATGCGCATAAACTTGAGCATACATCAGACTTCCCACAGCCGAAGCATAGGGAATCTTTTGCATTTCCTGAATTTCCAGATTGTCATAGGGGCATTTAAGTGAGACTAAAATGTCTCCCTTAGTGACCGAGGTATCTCCTGGTTTACTATCTTTCATGTCGAACTTATCCAAAACTATATCGATATAGCTCTTTTGTGATAACCCAAAAGATACCTCGAGAATGATCTCTAAGTATCGAATTCATAAGACAAAAGAAGCGTCCCCAAGATCTTCCCCCACAAAATTCTTTGTCAGAAATTTCTTGGTTTCGCGCTATAAGCCTATATCGTTCTTTGGCTAGCATAATATCAACATATAATACCAGAAAAATGAACTTACTCCCACTGAACTTGTAATACCCACAGTTGTCCTCGATATTCATCTCGAAACCAAATGAGACAATCTCTTGATGAGACTTGTGGTATCACTAACGAGACGTCTTCTTTAGCCCATAGATAGATTCCGTCAATTTTCAAATCATCTTCTCTGTGTCTTTCGACCCAAAGTTTCCTGATTTGCATTATATACATTTGTTTCATCAATGTTGCTATTGAGAAACACCGTCTTGACATCCATCTCGTGAAGCTCCAAATTATAATAAGCAACATGAGCCATGATTGTCCTTAAAAGAGTCATTCAATGATACTGAAGAGAATGTCTCTTTACAACCAATCCTTTCTTTTGAGTATAGCCTTTTGCCACTAGACAAAACTTTATAACTCTCCATATTACCCTTTGACACCTTCAAGTAACAGGATAAGTTTCAAACCTTATTGTCTAGCTTGAGCTTGCACTCATACCTTCAATCCACTTTTCCGAATAGAAACATTACATGGTTTGATGGGAGTTGATAGAATCATCTTCCATTATACCATTAACCTTATGTTCCTGGAGAAATACTATATAATTATCCAAAGTAGTATTCACTCTTTCTTTAGTGGATCATGGCAAAATGCATCGGCTCCTGATGCTCTAGTTCTTGAGGGTGTTGAGTTTGACCTTTAGGAATAATTTTCTTCTCTTGAATAGGAAGAATAACAACAATATCCTCACAAGGATCCAAATTTACTACACCAATAGCAACTGTATGAATTGGTTCAGGGATTAGAACCAATTCTTCCTCAAAGATAATGTCTCTAATCTTATCTCCCCCCAAACTCAATATCCTCAAAGAATAAGTCAGTTCCTGTCTCAAGGTTTCTTTAATTTGGGATTAAAAATATTCATACCCCTTTGACCTTTCAGAGTATCAATAATGTAACCAATTACTATTTGGGACTCCAATTTCCTTCACGAGGCTTATGAGGCCTTGCCTTAGTTGGATGTTCCCATTCTTGAAAGTGATTGGTCAGTTACTTTAGTTGGTACTCTGTCAAGCATTTAAGCTGCAATCTTTAGTGTTACTCCCATATTGACTATGGTAAGGTAGAATGACTAATTATATTCCTCACCATACCTATAAGAGTCATTACTAGGACTTAACTATATTCTTGATAACCATGTTTTTATCTATTTAATGCATTTAGTACAAACAACAAAATGTATAAGACCAATGGAATCTAGGATTCCCTCATACAAGTTGCTCAACTCTATTTATAGAGACGTGCCCTGAATGTTTGTATCATAGCGCTCCTTAATTTCACTATCAACTTTACGCTTAGTGTCGTACGATTCCTCACTCAATGTTTTGTCACAAGAGATCTCAATACCAAGCAATTATAGCTTGTCCAGCCCATAGCTTAACTGGTTCCTACAATATTTGAATTTAAAAGACAAATTGAATCCATTGCTTCTAAATGAACAAAATTATCCTGATTTGTTCAATAAGAAATCAAAACCAAATAATGACTAAACCAAAATGTCTTTTAATTTCAAGTATTAGCCAGTAACAACAATCTGAAATGTCAATAGCCTTTTCCTTTACTGACTTGGTCAACTCTAGTATAGATGCATCTTTCAGCATCACTTGGCCAATTCATCAGTTCAGACAATCCTTTATAGGCATGCCAAACATGATATTTGGGACATTTCTTCTTTAGATACCCGATGTCCTTATAAAAGAAATAATTGTGACCCTAGTTATTTCTTTTGAGATGGGGCCTTAGCAGCTTTATCCTTAGTTTTCTTTTGTTAGCCCTTATCTTTAGAGGTATTTGTCAAATGAGCATTACTTGTCGTCTCTTGCTTCATTGTTTCCTTTCTTGCACACCTTATGAAATGAATCCATTCATATACCATTTCACTTTATAGCAGCTATAAGCTGACTTAAACGGACCGAATTGTGCATAAAGGAATACCAAATGCTAAATGCGTGGGCAAGTCGTTAGACAGCCCACATTTTGGCTCCTTAAGTTTATGAGCAAGATTGGACATTCCCATAATATGCTCCTTATATTTTCTTTTCTTTATACTTAATGAAAATCTAGCTCTCCAATGAGTGCTTTTTTTCGTCTTTATTGCTTTCAGAAAGCACTTTTAATTTCAGCAAGGAAAACTTTGGTATTAATTATGTCATCCAAAATAATACCCCTAAAGGTTTCTGGAATATCGACCTTTATGATCAAAAGACCTATGCAATGGGAGCAGTTCCACTTCCTATACTTGATCCTCTCTTAAGAGAAATTGGATTGTGAGAGAAGGTGGTTTTCTCCATCTTTATGCAAAGTCTAGATCCAAGAACAATCTTAATGTTCTCCTTTTAATCCCAAAAATTAGTCAGAACTTTTGAGAATCAAAATTGAATTAAATTTGCAGATACATAAGCAATATTAGCTTAAAGAGAACATAAGTACCTTAAAGGTACTCACCAAAATACCTAGTGCACCATTAATATTAAGTCTTTGGACAATAACATTAATTGCTAGTGGTATTTTATTGTAATGATCAAACACTTGTGATAATTTCTGTCAAACAACAGTTATCTTTGGATACTCTGTTATTCACATGAAAATGATCTTTATAATCACTATGTGTTTACCATCACAGGTGTGAATGCAACCCTGCCAAATATTAACCTTCCTTTGGGCCAATTAATATCCGCATGGATGTACACCCACATAATCTTTAATATTTCTTTTGAGTGATTCCCATAAGAGATGTCACCTTGGCGACTTCATGCTTTAAGTGACTCACACTCACTCAAAATCTAAATTGGCAAATTGAAGACCCAAACAAGATATCAAGCGCACCATTAATCCCCAATCTTTGGATTGTAAGAATTAACTGCAAGTGATACTCTCAACGCAATGATCAAATATTGGTGATAAGTCCTGTCAAATAATGGTCACCTTCGGGCAACCCATTATCCACATGGAAAATACTTTATAATCACCACACATTTACCATTACAGGTATGTAATTATTCGGCCAAGTTGTGCCTTCCTTCGGGCCGACAACAACTCGCATGAATAATTCCATACTACATCTTTTGTAAATCCAATTGAATCAAATTTACGCAAAAGAGGTTACTTTGGCAACGTGTTGTTTCAACCAACTCAACCAAAATTACCAGACAATTTTAATAAAATGGGGGGTCCCAAATTTGCCATTTTCACACCCAAAAAAAAAAATCTTTCAATATGTGAACTTTCCCAATAGGTGATTCTATAGTTCTAAATTTGGTCCTTCGAGTCTGGACTCATATCGAAATATTGCCCACAACCATAGGTAAACTATTAGAAGTTGCAATACCCTAGAAACGAATCACTCTAAGTTAGGCCTTCGTGATAACCAAACAGGATGTACATCCAGAAGGCTACCACTACTCAACCTCTTCCCTAACTCAAGTTGCACTCAGGCCCGGGTATAGGGTCTCACTCATTAATACAAGCAACAAAAGTGTTGCTCCAAATCTTTACAGGAGCTTGCCACAAATTTTATCAAATAACCTTCAAACATCAGGTATATTCATATACCATAAAAACGAAAACGCAAAGATACTTGATGCGATTCAAAACTTTCCAAAAAAATACATATATATTTAATATGCAATTCTTAAATTTCCAGAAGAAAAAAAAACATATATATAACATACAGGAACCTTTTACGTCATCCATATATGTAAAAGGTCAACACATTCAAGTTTCCAGATTATATATTCTTTTAAGGCATCAATATTTTATAATTCCTAGTTTTCAAAAAATTAGGATTCATAAAATAATCCCAATAAATCAAACATGAAGACCCGCTCTGATACCACTTGTTAGATTTAAACTCAATAATCATCTACAAGGCATGCTATCACAAACTTTATTGCGGAAACATAATAACCATATATAGCATGCATCTTTATTATCAAGAACAACTTAAAACTTGATACCTTTTGGATCTACAACATGCTGATTTATCAAAGATATAGGAATACCTGAATCCATTGTATGTTCCTAACCTCAAGCGTTCTTCAGAGGATGAACTTGATCACCAACCTTCACGAACGGAGGGTAGTAATCCTGAAACGCAGAGAGGGGAAGAGAAAAGAGAGACGGGTAATGAACACCCGTTGGCTTGTGGTTCTTCCTCAACCGGGACTCCTTATGCCTTAGTGGCTCTTCAGATGGGGAGAAGAGACGGTATGCGATATTGTGTCCGGTGTATTGGGGACCATAGCCTATATATAGGGTGATGGCCAATTAGGGTTCCCATTATTCCGAAATGGGCCATCAATGACATCCACTCATATTTAATTTCATATCAATTAACTAATTTATTATCAAATCAGAAATTTAATTAGCCTTATCACTTAATTTGATCACATATCAATTAAGGCTCCTAATTGATAAATAGCTAATATAATTAATAAACGATATCTGCCCACATTATGACATTGGAATATAATTAAATACAAAATATTCCAACTGAAAATGCAGTTTAGCTGGAACTTGAAGCTTCCATATCCAACGCCAATCCAGTTGAGTGTCCCCAGATTCGTGCCTTAATAAGGAGCCACTTATAACCTGATGAAGTCGTATACACACCATCCTTGTTTGCCTTCCAGACCCAGCAATTAGAAAAGGACTCAGAAATGGAGGCAGGAACTGCCATGCTAAAAGTTAGGTCTCTGAGAGCAGGAGGAATGAGAGTAGTTAGGCGGTCCGCTTCCAAGAACCACAATCCCATATATCACGCAAGCAAAGCTCACTATCAGAGATATGAACTTCTATTATCTATTATAAGATATAAAAGGTAGTATTATTTAAAATAAATAAATATAAAAGTAATTATTACATATGTTAAATAACACATTGTAGAAACCCAATTTAATCCCTAACAATTTCTATCGTGGGACACATAATCCCTACATATTACAAGCAACACATTACATGCACCTGATGTGTCTATTTTGTGGACTGAGAGCAGGGACTTAGAGCTATAAGGATGAGTCTATGGAATCGGTTGCTGTTATATTTTGTTTTGAAAACATGTTTTTTTCTTTCCATTTTTTGTATTCGTGTTTTGTCTAATTTAACTAATGTGTTTTCCAATCTGTAGTCCTTAAATCATTTGCATTTTCAAAGGAAATATCCGACCCGGTGTGAAAAATATTTCTTTTTAAACTTGATATCAATAATGTGGTTAGTTATAGGTTTGATCAATTGTTCCGTGTTAGGAGAATGTGTGGTGACCCTGATGTTATTCACAAGTTTAGGCTGTTGTCTGCTTCTCTCGATGTATATTTGGTGTTTTGTTACTTCTTTGATGTTATTCAAAAGTTTATGCAATGTTTCAGTCCAGGTTTTTTTAACTTTTTTAAATCATCTTCTTTGTTTAGGGTGTTGGCTGCGGTGAAGATGATTTCAGGCTTTGTTTGTGAGTTGGTTTTTGGAGGAAAAGGAAGGGAAATGGAAGGTTTATTTAAGGGTCATCCTTGTTTGTGAGTTTAGAAAATTTGAGGGGAAGGTTTTAGGGATCTTAATAAACCCTCCAAACTCCTCTATGTCCATTTTTTTAAGTTCTCCCAATTTGGGGTATTTTGGAGGAAAACTAATTGAAATTACTAACTTACCCTCATACATTTTTAAAATTTGTCTCTTTTATTTTGGGGCATCAATATTATTTATAGAATATTAATTATGTTAATTTTTTTAAGGAAGGATAAAATTGTAAAAGTATGTCTTATGCCCTCCATTTCTTTTCCCTCATATAATATGCACTCCCAAACAAGGAGAAGGATAATACTCTCATTCTCCTTCCCTCCCTCCTCCTTCCTTCCTTTTTGATCCCCTCCCTTTCCTTTCCCTCCTAACTCGCAATCAGTACCTCATTGTCGGTGTTGTGCAGGTATATGAAGCTGCCAGCTATTGTTGACTTGCATATATTTTACAAGTTTTTCCCCCATTGTAGATACTAAGTTAAACTAAATTAAATTGATTCGAACACTCTAAATTTTTTTCAGGATCTGATGCCTAAATTTTCTGACATTGTTGGTGAGCATGAAGTTGAAACCGCTGACTTTGCTAGATTGGAATCGACTCAGGATTCTGTTGACTATACTCATGTGAAGAGCTCATGGTGGTGAACTGGTGATGCTAATGTTGAAGACGATGTAAGTGCCAAGATTATGTAGAAAAGTATTAGGATTGTCCATGGTGTTGATGCTCATGCTGAAGATGGAGCAAGTGTTAGGTTTATGAAGAAAAGTGTTAAGAACTCTAATGGTGGTCATGCTGATGTTCAAGACGGAGCAAATGGCAAGATTATGAAGAAAAATATTAAATATCGGAAAGAACTAAGTTACAAATTTAATCGGTTTTATCATTCCCAGAGTTTTTAGTTTTTTGCTTTCAATTTCGATATTTATGGGACTATATCCCATTTGTTTTGGCCATTTGTGGCATTAATTCCCCTTGCAACCTGGACTTTTATGTGTCAATATACACATTTGAAAGGTTTAACCAAAATCTAAAAATGATTTAAATATTTGCAAAAATAATTTTTCAAACAAGTATGGGATAATTTTTATGGTGTATTTTATAGAAAGATGATTTAATATACTAGGTTGATATATGTTGATTAAAGTGCAATTTATTGACATATCAAATTATTATAATTTTATAATAATTTTCTAATCTAATCCAAATGAGTTTTTTACAATGAATTATATATCTTAGGTGAAAACATATATGTATATTTAGATGTATATAGTTATGTATTATGCATTATAGATTATAGATAATACATTACAACTCAGTGTATCTATGTATTTAATTTATTCCACAAATGTTTTTTCAATTATAATGGATTGTTTGTATCTAAGTACTTATTTATGTACTTTTTATAGGCACAAACATATATCATATATCTCGTGGCATGGGTCACATACTAGTAAAGATCATATGGATAAGTTTAATTGACACATGGATACATTGACGGTATATATCAGCATTTTAATGCTATGTTTAGGATGAAAACAAAATAAGGACTGACGTGTCTTTCTTTTGTCATTATCAGGGACTATTCGTTGTGTTTTTTTCAGGAACGAAAATGATACCTCAAACATTATCAGACACTAAAATTAGCATTTAGTCTAAAAAAATATATGTGCCACAGTTTTTTCTTTTAGACGGTTTTTGTTCATCTAATGACGTCCAAGGGCAGAACCGGAGCAGCCATGTTGGATGTGGATGGGGAGAAATTTAATATTTTATAATAATTTTCTAAAATTATATATAATCCAAACTTATTATGTTACTATTTGTTAATATTATTATTATTAATAATTTTAATATTAATATTGGAATTATTATTATTAATACTGTAATTAATATAATATCATTAATTTTATTGTTATTTCTATTTTAAATTTTGTTTGTTTTTAAAAAAAAATTTAAAAGTGAACAACTGTTGGCTACCACTTCTCAATCAAGTGAAAATATCAGATGTTTGGCTCCTTTAGCCAAGTAATCATTTGACGTTTTGCAAGTCAATAGTAAAAAAAAAAAAAAAAATTTAAAGTAATATTTTGGTCATTATACATGACACCGATTTTTTATTTAGTCTTTATATATAAAAAGTTATTAAAAAGGTCTTCATGCATGCAATTGTTATCCATTTGGTCCCTCCAGTTATGTTTTCGTCTTTAATGATCCATTAACTACTACGTATAGGGACTAAATGAAGAATTTGTGTCACCTATAGGGACTAAATGAAGAATTTGTGGCATGTATAGGGACCAGATTATTACTTTAACCTAAATTATTAGGTCTCTATACGTGACACAAATTCTTCATTTAGTCCCTATACGTGATACAAATTCTTCATTTAGTCCCTATACGTAGTAGTTAATGGATCATTAGAGACGACAACATAACGGGAGGGACCAAATGGGTAACGATTGCACGTATGAGGACCTTTTTAATAACTTTTTACTTATAAGGACTAAATGAAGAATCGGTGTCACGTATAAGGACCAAAATATTACTTTAACCAAAAAAAAATTTGCCACTTTGAGAAAAATTAAATCAATTTGAGAAATAGTTTTAAAATCAGGTTAAATTGATAAACAAATTTTAACTGTAGGTCAATTTAGTCAAAAATTTATTAATGTCATATCATCTTATTTCGATGATGTAATCCAACAAAAGCCACTTTTATTTTGAAAAACTAATTAAGCATAGGAGGTTTTTACGGTATCTTCGTGTATAATTATGAACACTAATCCCTTGAAGTATTGAATGACATTGAATGATTAACATCTTAGAATCAAGTTCTCTCAATACATAAGAGTTAAGAGTCGAACATCTAATCATTTACTTAAATGACATGAATTCATTATCATTTGGATCTATCATATGTTGATCCATTGGAGTTGTTCTCAATACATCGATCCCAAATCATTATAAAAAAAACTAATGACTTTTTAAAGTGGTGGTTGATCTGATGCTTTCTTCCAGGTTTCCAGCTATAGAACATGACAAAAGAGGGCAGTATAGATATCTCCATGTATACTCATTATCAAGTGGATAATGTTTTCTTTGTTTTTTTAGAAATAAGTGCAAGATGTAATTGAATTGTATGGCCCTCTCCCTCGAACAGGTATCCAACTTGATCAGCCTCATTAAAGGCCATGCAACTTCAGTACGATGATAACTGTTTTAGTTGTTGTTCACTTGTGCGGCCGACAGATATTTTTTAACTCATTTAAAGTAACTTTGTTTTTAAAGTATATATATATATATATACACACGTATAATACATATTTATTTAAAAAAAAACTTTAGAAATGAATAAAAATAAAAAGATAAAAAATGGAGAATCTCTATCTTTTTTTTTTTATGTTGGTGCTAAGGAAAGGATAAAAACGGAAAGGACAAAAGACAACAACTAAAACACACAACTTAAACCAAACTCATCACAAAGCAGCAAATAATTCACATAGTCCATATCCTATTTTTTAAATATAAAGTAAAATCATTTATCTGATTTACTAGTTTGTTGATATTATTATCATCTTCGATCAATTCTTTCTGGCTCCGAAAAACTAATTAGTTTTGGTATTTGATTTATTCTTAATGATCCTGATCTTTTTATAAAAGTTCCTAATTCTGTTATTTCATTTCTTTTTGGATAATAAATTTTTCCTATTTCTTTGAATAAACTTGGGACATCTATTCTATTATTATTTCTAAACGTAATACTATGATGTAAATTGGTAAATGCATAGTTAACATAGTATGTTACTGAGAATATTTTATCTCCTGATCTCATTAGATTTCCTCTTAAAAATTTGTGTTCTAGAGTTAATGATTGGTCTAGTCTTTGAGTATTTAGAGATATTCCAATGCTTAGATGAATTTCAAATTTTAATTTTACGTAAGCTAAATTTTCTTCTATTACTCCTAATATCTTATCTTTTGGATCGATCATTCTTTCATCCTTTAATATAAATTCTATAGGCGAATCTATTCCTTCCTGAAAAGTTGTTTTGATTAGTATCTGTATAGCTCCAATATGAATATATCTTATCTTCCTCTTATGTTCTTCTTTCTTTAGACTCTGTTTTAGTTCTGCAAGCTTTTCTTATTTAGCAATTGTATACAAGTATTTGGGCTTCTGTTATATGTATTGGTGTTTCATTAATTATTTTCCCGTAGTATATAATATTCTCTTTCTGAGTAAATCTCTTCATTATCCTTCCAAGTTTTTCTTTTCCTTTCATATTTGCATTTTTTGTTAGATCTAAGTCTTCTTTTTGTATTTTTTGGAATAATCTTGGATTTATTAAAATATTTGCATCATAGTTTCCATCTTCCTTAGTAATTTGAAGATTTTCTATATCATTATTATCTATCTTTTCTCTATCCAATGTTATTTCAGACATACTAACTAATTCTAGAACATAAAGCTAGTAATAGCGATATAAAGTGGTCGAATAAACATATCCGATTAAGGTTTTTAAAAATCAGTCCTTTCTTTGCCCATTTCACAAAATAATTAAGATGAACTAGAATTGGTAAGTATATCAGGAGATCTTATAAGTAGAAATCTGGTAAGTGAAGAAGTAATTTTATTGATAAGGAAAAAACATTACAAAGGGGTTAGACACTCGCAGGTGCCTAACTAGTTTTCTATGAGGAGACTAACAGATTTTCTCTCTATAGAGAAAACTGAAAACTCTCAACTGAGAATTTTTCCGATTAAAAACTCTGCTTTGCCTCAATATAAGAGGACTTATTTATACACCTAGAGGACTAAGACATATTTACACAAATATCCTTAGATTACATAAGTCCTTTCCGTCATCTTACAATAATTCTACATGGTAAATTTGATATCTCAATATATTTTAATAAATAAATTATTCTTTCTTAATTTAAAGACAAATCCGCTTCAAAAATATTTTTTTTATCATAAATTCAAAATAGGATTGTGAATTGTAATTGGTGTGGGTTTACCCACCCCGAACAAAATTCTACTATTCCAAAAAATAGTGTCTCGGTGTTCCCTACCAATCAAAAGTTGTGGATGTGCACAAGTGTTAACGAGTTATGATTTTATTTTATTAAGTGACAAATTATCATTGGTGGGAGACAAAGAATGTGACAAGAAAGTGGGACAGAAGATCTTCTTCCTACCTACCCCACCCCTTCGAGGTACAAACACTAAAGCAGAGAGACAGAGTTCCAGTTAATTAAATGGAAATTAAAGAAGGGGGTTCCCCTCGCGATATAGCTCAAAGGGGGACTATTGACAGGCCCGACCCAATATCGAAGCAACTGAGGTCTTTATTTTATGTCTCTCAAAAAATAATTTTTTCTTTAAAAAAATCATTTTATATCTTTTTATATTATCTTTTTGATATGTTTGGTACATCAACCATCATAAGCTTGCATATTTGATATGAAAGATTACTATTAGCTGCAAGGTCCATGGATCAACTCTTATAATGTATAAAATAATTATTTTTTTATGAAAAAATTGTTGAGTTAATTTGTTATTAATTTTGAAAAGGTCTCGCTATAGAGTTTGCTTTAGACCTTAAGTAATGTTGGCCCCACCATGACTATTGACATTAGAAAAGACTTATCCGTGATGCAAATTAATAGCAAAGCTCACAAAACTTGTCCACAACCGCTGTATCCATATTAGTCCATCATGTCCTTCTCAGCCCTACGCTTCTTTCCTCGCCCCACTCACTCATTAGCATATTATAAATCAAACAAATTTGTAATTATTTTTTAAAAAAATTACTTTTTTTTTAAGAATTTTAAATATTATCCAAATATGTTTTTGAAAATGCACAAAAAAAATTATGAAAATATGATTTTTATAATATAAAATCAAATCTTAAAACAAATAATTTTAAGAATTACTAGTATTTAATACTTAATCATAAAAACACAATTAAATAAAAATATATGCACTAACCATTATGCCAGATTCTCTCGGAGGAGGAGGAGGAGGAACAGTTGGGAGAACAAACATGCTTCGTTTTCATGAAATTTCAATGTGGTTGTCTGGGTAGTGTGAATTTTATTTTGATATAAGGCAAAATAGGTTGATTGGTCCTATACGTTTATTTAATTTTTCATATCGGTCCCATAAGTTTTTTTTTCTTCAAATTGGTCCTACACGTTTCATTATGTTTCCACGTTAGTCCTTTCCGTCAATTTTGACTTAACACCGTTAGTTTTGAGCTGACATGACACGATATTAGTGCGACACGTGTCTCTTTATTTGACGGCGTTAGGTCGAAATTGACGGAAATGACTAATGTGGAAACGAAATGAAACTTGTAGGACCAATTTGAAAAAAAAAAATTTATGGGACCGATGTGAAAAATTAAATAAACGTATAGGACCAATCAACCTATTTTGCCTTGATATAACTATTTTGTGATTTTTTTCTCTTTGTTGTTTGGGCTGGATACCCCTTTGTTAGGTTTTATTTTGTTGATATCCACCTTATTGGTGAAGTTTAGTGATTTTGTTGATCCCTAGGGAGACTAGAAAGACTTGTGGTGTATCCACTAATATTTTTTAGTGGACTAGGTCTCGTAGTTTTTCCCTCACATTGGGGGTTTTCCACGTTAAAAAAATTGGGGTCTTTTTGATTTATTTTTCTATTGTGTGTGTGGTTGTTTGGAAACTTTTGGAACCTATTTTAACTGTACAAGGAAAAATAAGATCCAATTTGCTTCCCCCTGTTTGGAAATAATAGTCCCCCCTCCCCCAACAAATTGGCATCAAAGCTAGTTGGTTGGAATTTGTTTGTGCTATATAAATGAGTACGATGATTCTATTGGTACAATAATTAAATTTGATTCTACTAGTTAACCAATTTGGAAATTTCGAATGGAAGACTTGTTATTTTGTAAAGAATTGTATGATCCCATTAAGGGTGATGATACTAAGCCTGCTGATAAATCTGAAGATGAATGGAAGAAAATAAATGTAAAAATTGTTGGTATGATCGGCCAATGGATAGACCAGAGCATTTATCATCATGTATCCAGTGAAACCAATGCCCACGGTTTGTGTAAGAAATTAGGAGACATGTTTGAATCGAAGAACGCACAAAACAAGACGTTCTTGATCCGGAAACTGGTAAATTTGAAATACAAGGACGGTACCATAGTGGCTAGGCATATGAGTAGCGAATTACATTAGATGGTGAAAACATGCTCTTTTTTTCGTGTAACTAGATTTTGTACTCGTATGATGCACGAGCATATTATGTATGATTATTTTACAGTATTATATAGTTTTAAATGTTGAAAATAATAATTCAAAAAAGCAACAAATAAATATTCGTGTAGTAATTAAAATGAAAAAATATCGCATATTTTCTTTGTTTGGGACTTCTAAATTTGAAAATAATGATATGATTAAAAGTTATGCGAAACATGGATGTATTATGGGTGATTATTTTATACTATTCTATACTTTTAAATGTTGAAAATAACAAATTAAAAGAGCAACGAATAAGTATTTGTGTAGTATTTAAAATGAAAAATCATTATATGATTTTTTTGGGGGGACTTCTAAATGTGAAAACGTTGATATCATTAAAACTTTTAAAATTTGGTATTGCGGCTATTATTCAAGCATTTAAATATGAAAAATTAATATTTATAAACAAAGGCAAAGATTGTGAGATACAATAACGGATTTTGATTTAATGTAAATGATTTTGAGAATATTGTTTATTTGAAACATATAACTAAATGTTATCATAATAATATTTATCATACATATATATATATATATATATATATATATATATATATATAGATAGATAGATAGATAGATATATATCCATACAGTCGATGTCCATAAACTAAATTACTGTCCTTTTATAATTGATTAATTAAATCAATATCAATCTTATTTGAAGCAACGATTGGAGTTACATGTATTTTTGGAGACCAAAATAATTATTTAATCTTTATATTTTGTTTTTATGACGTCTTTCATATTTTTTTTTAAACTAGTTCTTACTCGTATTATTAAAACTTACTCTCTTTATAAATATTTTTTCACGATTAGAGAGACTTCAATTGCTAAATTTATTGTTTACTTACACGTGTGTTATCCCATCTAGATTATTGAATAATAAATATTTAATTTTAAAACTATTGAATACATACATAAAAATGACTCAAATCACTTATTCTTTCCTACTAATAATTAAATTCTTAACCAAAACTATATTAATGTTTTACACAAGTGGTTTTAAATTTTCACTCTCCGTTGTTTTCTTTGGTTTCTCATCTTCTATTACTTTACTTTTTACTCTCTTACCATTTTCAAAACTATAAAAATATTTAGAGCAAATAACGAATCACTTTTTGTTAGATGGAGCTCAAGACCTTTTCTAAACCATCTTAGCAATAGCAAGGTAGACAACTATTGTTAAAAAATAAACAAAAAGAAAAAGCAAAATGTCAAACTAAACATCTAATTCAACCGCTAAAGACACAAACTGTATCAAAGCATCAAACTGAATCATATTGATCAAGTAGACAACTATAAAGAAAGTAAAATATACAAACACATAGGTAAGTAGGTAGCTATAAACAAATCAATCTATTAATATCCAAATAGGCAAGTTAATTCCCCTTTACTAACAAATAATATTATTTAGGCAAAATAGGTTCATTGGTCCTATACGTTTATTTAATTTTTTACATTGGTCCCATAAGTTTTTTTTTTTCAAATTGATCCTACACGTTATGTTTCGTTTCCACGTTAGTCCTTTCCGTCAATTTCAACCTTACGACGTCAGATCAAAAGCCACGTGTCGTACTAATATCATAGCCACGTCAGCTCAAAACTAACGGAATTAGGTCTAAATTGACGGAAAGGACTAACGTGAAAACGAAATATAACGGGTAGGATCAATTTGAAAAAAAAACTTATGGGATCGATATGAAAAATTAAATAAACGTATAGGACCAATCAACCTATTTTGCCTATTACTTAACATAAGTACTAAGGTTATGTTTGGATTAATGGAAGAGGGTGGAATAGAACAGAACATAATAGAACGGAACAGAACGAAATGAAATTGAATAAAAATCTCATTCCATTGTTTAGATAGTTTATATTGTTTGGGAAGTGGAAGGAACCGAATGAGTTATAATTTTTTTATTCCAATATTATCCTTGCGTCAAAAATACTAATATTTTAATTATTACTTTAAAAATATTAATTTTGCCCAGCAACCCCCACCTCACGAGATGTCAATCCCATGATTATGCATTTATGCATGCAACGATGCAATTCAATACAAATTTTATTATAGAGCTGCCACATACAATCAAAAACTACTCTAATACTAGAAGTATATTATTAAATATATCAGACTGACATGTATTGATTTACAATACATCTATTTTTATTTTATATAATATTTAATCAGATATCAAATCGAAACATATTATTCATTGTCGTACCCACGTTGTGTACCATTGCTTTTGTAGATCTCAATCAACCAAGTCCGATTTGAGAATCAAATAAACACTACATTATTATAATAGAATAAACATTTAATTTAAAGATTTTTAGATTCTCAGCTAACGTTACAAATCTTGTAAAAAAAAAACGCTAACGTCACTAGTGCAAAATATGGATTCTACAACAGGTTTCTAGATCGGTTGAAAAGGAACCGATTTAAAAAAAGAGGCGGTGGCAATTTTGAAAATAAGTTCAAAATTATTTACATCGGTTCATAAAGAAACCGATGTATAAAACATTTAACATCGGTTAAATATTTCAACCGATGAATACAATTTAAATAAAAAACTATTTATTTATTCCCGCCAAGTATATACATCGGTTATTACACAACCGATCTCATTAGTAAACTTTCAAACTCGGTTATTTTACAACCGATCTCATTATTAAACTTTCAACATCGGTTCTATTAACTAACCGATTTCAAATCTTCATTAAACCCATTTCTCCAACGTTAATCTTTCATATCTTTCCCTCCTCACTGTTTGCCCTCTCTCTCGTTTGCTCCTTCTCCTTCATCCTTCACCACCGTAACCTAGCACCATCCTTCTCCTTCTCCTCACATTTCGTTGCTGCTCCTTCATCGCTGATACACTGCCCACGGCTCCTTCATCCTTCATCCTTCATCACCTCTCTCTCGTTTGCTCCTTCTCCTTCATCCTTCACCCTCTCCTCTGAACCTTTGTACCAAACTTTGCCCACGGCTTCACCTCTGAGGTGAGTTTGTTTACATTTATTTTTTCGTTTTTGGCTTTAGGTTTTATGATATTATAGTTTATTCGTAATGGCTTTATTTTTTCATTTCGTTTTTGGCTTATAGTTTATTTTCAATTCTACTTAGGACAAGGCAGCACCTGTTGCTACTCCAGAAAAGCCACCTGAAGAAGATCTGAATCCATTCTTGATATTCCCTAACCTGAGGAAAATTTGAAGGTACGTATCTAATATCCTTATTTTGATTATTAATTGCTTCCCCATTCTATTCTGTTGAACCCAATGCTTCACTCTGTTAGTGTGCTCATGTCATATGGAGTCGTTTCCAGTCTTGCTCATGACATTTATATGAGTGTTTCCATGCAGTGGTCTGCTTAGTAAACTGAGTGAAACTTCCATACAGTTCTCTTTCTTTCTCTCTACATTTTTGTTGTTGTCTGCTACCTGTTACTTTGGTTTTGCTATGTAACTTGATTAGTTTTACAGTATGCATATGGCATGTAACTTGATTAGTTTTACAATATCGCATGTAACTTGGCAGGAAATCCATACGTGACATTCTAATGAAGAAAAACACTTCTCCTTCTGATTAGATTTTCTTATGAAATTAAAAGGAGAAAGGAAGAGAAAAAGTATTAATGTATTAGTTTTACTATTTGCTGCTTTAACTTAGGGATTAATTGGACTGTTGGATTATCTTTTAGTGTTAATAAATTAGCAAAACCTTAGTTTCCCGTTTGAGATTCAATATTAATGAGCATATGTGTACTTTATTAAGGTACTACTCATTGTATTGAATCTTGAATTGTCCAAGTTGGACAGTTTGGGGAAAAACTTATTCTTCATTTGGTTAATACTTATTCCTTAATTCTCATATCTTATACTTGAAGAAATTTCTGTCTGCTGCATTTCCTTTTGTTCTCCGGGTGCACACTTTGTCGCGGTGGATGTCACCGCGGTCAAGTCGTGTACGTCGGAGACCAATGGGAAATGCTGCCGAAATTTCGTTAAGTATGGGCATGAAAGTTAAGGACTAATTGTTAACTGAGTGTTGAAGAAGTTTCTTCTCGAATGGGATAGGGCCATACCCTGTGATAAAAAGGAGTTGAAGATCTTGGACTAAGTGAAGTTGGTGTTGTTGTAGTTATGGATCGTAATTGGATCGATGCTAGACGCACAAGTCATGAGTATGAGAATGGAGTGGAAGAGTTTTTAGAATTTGCTAAAAGAAATGTTCCCGATAGTAATGGAAGGTTTTATTGTCCTTGTGTTAATTGTTTGAATGAGAGACGACTGGAAGCTGAGAAAATACGAGAGCATCTTATTTGTGAAGGGATATGTAAGAGTTATACAAGATGGATATGGCATGGTGAATTGTTAGACAAACCAAGTGTGTCCCAAAGAGAGGAGGTTGATGACGTAGATATGGACGATCGACTAGAGGACATGATCCGCGATATTGGACAAGAGTCATTTCAACGAGCAAATGTGTATGATACTTTGTGCAGTGATGCAGATAAGCCTTTGTATCCTGGGTGCTCTAATTTCACACGGTTGTCAGCGGTGTTAAGATTGGTAGTTGTGAAGGCGAGAAATGGGTGGAGTGATAAAAGCTTCACCGAATTGCTTGAGTTGTTGAAAGAGATGCTTCCAGAAGGTAACACATTGCCGAACCGTAACTATGAGGCGAAGAAGATATTGTGTCCGATGGGTATGGAGTATAAGAAAATACATGCATGTCCTAATGATTGCATATTGTATAGGAATGACTTTGAAAAGATGCACGAGTGTCCAAGGTGTGGGGTATCACGCTACAAAGTGAACGATGGTGATTCAAATTGTGATGTGATCACAAAGGGTCCTCCTGCGAAGGTGTTATGGTATCTTCCATGCATTCCAAGGTTCAAGCGATTGTTCGCTAATGTAAATGACGCAAAAAACATTAGGTGGCATGCAGATGAGAGAAAATGTGATGGACAGCTTCGCCATCCGGCTGATTCTTTGCAATGGAAGAGAATTGATAGTTTATTTCCGGATTTCGCCAATGAGAAAAGAAACCTTAGGCTTGGACTTGCTACCGATGGCATGAATCCGTATGGCACCTTAAGTAGTATTCATAGTTCATGGCCTGTTCTCCTGGTAATTTATAACCTACCTCCTTGGTTGTGCATGAAGCGCAAATACATTATGTTATCTATGATGATTTCGGGCCCAAAACAACCAGGAAATGACTTAGATGTTTATCTAAGTCCCTTGATTGAAGACTTGAGAAAGCTGTGGGTGGAAGGCGTTGATCTGTTTGACGGGTATTGCAATGAGACTTTCAAGATGCGTGCCATGTTATTTTGCACCATCAATGACTTTCCAGCATACGGGAACTTGTCCGGATATAGTGTTAAGGGCCATAAAGCATGCCCTGTATGTGAAGAAGGCACATGCTACCATCAACTACAACATGGAAGGAAGACAGTTTACCTTGGGCATCGAAGATTTCTCACACCTGATCACCCGTATCGTAGATTGAGAAAAGCTTTTAATGGATGCCAGGAGAATGAAATTGCTCCGACGGCCTTAACCGGAGATCAAGTTTATCAACGGGTTAAGGACATGGATATTATCTTTGGAAAGACCCATAAGAAGGCTACTGAGAAAAACATATGGAAGAAGCGGTCGATCTTCTTTGATCTTCCATACTGGTGCAAACTTGATGTAAGACATTGTATTGATGTGATGCATGTGGAGAAAAATGTGTGTGATAGTGTAGTCGGGACGCTTCTTAACATTCAAGGCAAGACAAAGGATGGTGTCAATGCTCGTTTAGATCAAGTTGCGATGGGCATACGAGAGCAGTTAGCTCCACAATCAGTAGGGGTTAAGCGGACTTATTTGCCCCCAGCATGTCATACTTTATCAAAAAAAGAGAAAAAAAGTTTTTGTGAGTGTCTGCGGGGCGTCAAAGTGCCACAGGGTTACTCTTCAAATGTTAAGAGGCTTGTCTCAATGAAAGATCTCAAATTAGTTGGTTTAAAGTCTCATGATTGCCATGTCTTGATGCAACAACTACTACCAGTGGCTATTCGTGACATCTTGCCTAAAAAAGTGAGACATGCCATAACAAGGTTGTGCTTATTCTTCAATGCTATATGTAGCAAAGTCATTGACCTTCAAAAACTGGATGAGTTGGAAACTGAGGCTGCTATTATCTTGTGTCAGTTGGAGATGTATTTTCCTCCTTCATTTTTTGACATCATGGTTCATTTAATTGTTCATCTAGTGAGGGAGATTAGATTGTGTGGCCCCGTTCATTTAAGGTGGATGTACCCAGTTGAGCGATACATGAAGATACTAAAAGGGTATGTGAAGAATCCACACCGTCCTGAAGCATCTATTGTTGAAAGGTATGTTGCAGAAGAAGCTATTGAGTTTTGTACAGACTACATGTCAGAAGCGGAACCTGTAGGGCTTCCTAAGTCTCGTCATGAGGGAAGATGTGATGGTAAGGGTACACGAGGTATTACTGTTAAGAGCATGGGTCGAGAGGAAGTGCTTCAAGCACATTTGTATATATTGAATAACACCGATGAGGTTAATCCTTACTTATGTGATCACAAAACCATTGTCAAGCAAAATTACCCTCGAATGAACGAAAAATGGTTGTTGAACAAGCATAATAAGACTTTCTTAAACTGGTTTAAAGATCAAATTGCGGAGGATAATACTGCTTCTGATACATTAAAATGGTTAGCACACGGGCCTAACTTTGATGTCATATGTTGGAGTGGATACGATATCAATAAGTTTTCCTTCTATACAAAGTCCCAGGATGACAAGAGTACCATGCAAAACAGTGGGGTTATGATTGTAGCCGAGTCTATGCACTTCTCTAGTTCAAAAGATACAAACCCCGTTATGGCATCCATATCTTACTTTGGAGTCATTGAAGAGATTTGGGAGGTCGATTACACTAAATTTAGAGTACCTGTTTTTAAATGTAAGTGGGTTGACAGTAACAGTGGTGTACAAACCGATGAGTTAGGATTTACATTGGTAGACCTTGACAAGGTAGGTCATACAGAAGAGCCTTTTATCATGGCTTTCCAAGCAAGACAAGTGTTTTATATCCATGATCCTTCTAACAAAAGGTGGTCGGTGGTTCTCCAAGGAAAAAACATGCATAATGGTAGTGAGGAAAATCAAGATTCAACTCTCGATATTTCCGATACTCCTTCTTTCTCAACACGGATGCCTACTTTCAATGAGGAAAATGAAGCGGACGATGTACATGCCATTCGTGATGATCATCATGAAGGGATATGGGAGAACATTACTACTTGACCATGGTGTAAGTTATGTTTAAAGTTATATTTATTAGTTAAGTTATGTTTATCTTGATAAATATAAGTTAAGTTTTTTTTGTTATTTAATTTGATATTTATATGTTAAGTTATTGTGTAAGTTATGTTTAAAGTGATATTTGTTATTTATCCATCTTTACTGACATAGTTTATTATTTTTTGTATAAACAGGCATACATGGCAGATCCCTCGGGCATCCCTCCTACACGCAGCGGGTCGGATACCCCATTGACAGGAAAAAAAGGTAGACGCGCCACACGATTAAAAAAATTGGCCATCAACCGTAGTGGTAATCAAAGGTTGAGGGTTGAGTTTGATGGAGATTGCTTACCTATAGGGCCAATGGAAGATCAGTTTAAGAGTTTTGTGGCCGTCCTTGCCAAAAGCAAGGCTAGTATACTTATTGAGGATTGGGACCATGTACCGACGAACGTGAAGGATCAGATATGGGATAGTATCATGGTATTTTACTTTTACCCTCTTTGGTTGTATATATTTTATTTCACCATATTATTTTCATATACACTAATTTCTCCATTCTGTTTTGTAAATATAGCTCACCTTTGAAGTGCCGGATACCGAGCGTATGAAGAAAAAATGGATTTCGTATGCGGGTGAGCGTTGGAGAGCATTTAAAACACAACTAAGCGGGAAATACATACATGGGCGTGCAGACAAATCTCCACTTGAGATGTACCCGTTCCTTGATCAAGAGACATGGGATAGATTTGTTCAGATCCGATTGGATCCCGCCTTTCAGGTTAACTTGAGTTATATTGTTTAACTTTACCAACCAAATTGATTTTATTAATATACTGAATTCAGTTGATGTTATTTATATTAGGAGAAAAGGAAAAAGGCGCAGGAGATCCAGAGTAAGAATCTCTACCCCCATCGTTTGTCTCGTGGGGGATATAAAAAGCTGAGGAGGAAGATGATTGAAGAGAAGAAGAAACAACTTTTGGAACAAGCATCCCAAGCTGATCCTACGGCTGATCCACCTCCAGAAGTTGTTGATCCACCTCCACCCCCACGCCACCATACATGGAAGAGAGCCCGACAAGGACCATCGGGACAATATACATCTGAGGAGGCACGTCTTGTTGCCGAAAAGATTGTAAGTATATATTCAATTCTAATTGTAATTGTAACATGCTTATCCATCATCTTACACAAATTAATGTGACAATTGTATGTTGTAGGATTCCTTGGACGAACAAAGCACACAAGGAACCTTTGTGTCTACTGGACGCAAAGATGTCTTGGCTGTTGCGATTGGTAAAGAGGACCACCCAGGCCGTGTCCTTGGTGTTGGATGGGGTGTTGGCATTACCCAATACCATGGGCCATCTTCACATCATCGGAAGAGGGATGATATTGAGTCCATCAAGGCGCAGCTTCGAGAAGAAATAAAACGAGATCTTCTCTCAGAGTTGGCATCTATGGGTTTTTCCCAGCAAAACACAAGTGCCCAACCGTCTGTACCTGTGAGCACTATGGGTTCATGTGATCATTCACATCAGCCTGATAAGGAGGACGATCAATGTGAGTTGTATGTTGATGATCATCATGATCGCCGGGTAGTGGCATTTGGGAGGGTACACAACTTGGGAAATACCTTACACCACCAGACATTAGAGGATGATCATGTGAGGGTGGTGGTGGAAGATGTTCTAGATGTTGATGCTCTAGTCCCTGTGCCCACTGAGGAGGTTATTACAGTTGGCCAGGCCCCCGGTAATTTCATCCCTTGGCCGAGAAGACTTGTGAGGTTTTTTGTTTCAGCCAAGGTATTCATGTAATTGTTCACTTACATATGTTTTTCTATATTTACAATTGAAATAACTTAATTGTGTTTACTTGTGTACTAATGCTTTACCTCTATTGTTTAGGATGATGGAAAAGATCATCGACCCAAAAGGCCTAGGTCGGATCCGAGAAAACTTGTGGCGTCTGGTTCATCGAAGGTATTCATATAATCATTCAATAAGTTAAGTTTTTTTTTTATTTACAATTGAAATAACCTAACCGTGTTTACTAATGTTCTATATTTGCTGTTTAGGGTATTGACAAGGATGTTGAACTTGATGCTCTGGAACGTCTCGCATTAGCTGCCGTGAAACTTGGGAAGGAGTCCGCTTTTATAAATTTGGAACACGATGGCAAGCCCGACACTTTCTATATCCCCCAGAGGGACATTATGGAGATATGCATTGATAGTGAAATGCTTTGCATGACAGTTGTCTCATTATGGTGCACGTAAGTTATGTTATTTCAACTAATTAATTTGTAAGTTAACTAATTAAGTTTTTAACTATTATAACTAATATTTATTTCAATATCTTAGGTATCTGCATCGCCTGTGTATTGATAGGGGTAACCTCCATCTTTATGGATTCCTTGACCCTCAACTAATTCAGGGTGAGACACTTAGGTCAGATGAGATTACTGCGTACATGCGACGTGTGCTTGATGAAGGCAAAAAACAGTTCTACCTAGCACCTTACCTCCATCTGTAAGTACAAGTTTTACTAGTGATTTATCATTATCTGTGACTTGTCTCTAACTGTTTCCAAATGCAGTAAACATTGGCAATTATTGATCATTTGTCGTGGTATGAGTGTTGTGGTCTTCTTTTGTTCGTTGGGAAGGAAGCCGACAAAAGAAATCAAGCTTATTGTTGAAACGTAAGCTTTTAATTAATTTAATTTGTACTACATTTGCTTTATTAATTACTCTGAAATATATAACATACTTTAAATTCATATTTTCTTAATTATGATAGAGCTATGAACGCAAGTCGTGTTTTGGATGGTGGTAGGCCTAGGCCTATTAGGTGGATTTACCCTAATGTAAGTAGTTTATTCATTAGTACCCGAGATTCAATTGCAGTGTAAAATAGTTACTATTATGTTTTTACTCATTATATATTCAAATTGTGTATTCATTTGTAGTGTCATAGGCAACGTGGCGGCTGGGAGTGCGGATATTATGTCATGAAGTGGATGTTCAACATTGTCTCCGCGAGTATTACAGATCGATGGAAGGAGGTAATTAACTAATAACATTTGTAAATAGTTATAGATTAATTATGTATAGTTATAGTTGATTAGTTATAATTAATGTGCAGATTTTCGACAATCCGGAAGCATTTTCTGAAGAGGACATTAAGGACATCAAGGAGCGTTGGGCAAACTTCTTTCTTGAGATGACTTCTGAACATTAATTTATATATGGATGACATTTTATTTCTTTAATTTGTTTAATTTGTTATATTTCTTTGTTGTTTCTTTGTTATGTATTAATTTAATTAATTAGTTTGAATTTATTACATTATATAATTAGTTGAGTTTGTTGAATCAAAAGCTGACTTTTGCATAATCAATAAAGTATAGTTTGGCTTATTACTTAGTATATATAGTGATTTGGATTCTGTTATTGTTGGGATTCTATTTTGGCTGGGATTGTTCTGGTTGTACATATATGAAACAGGGTTAAGGATTGTCACTGGTTTAAAACAAAGTATTAAAAAAAAAAATGGACTATCAACATCGGTTACAATAGAGAACCGATGTTGAAATATCAATTTCAATCGGTTCTGAGTTACAACCGATGTGACAATATACTTTCAACATCGGTTACACTACCAAACCGATGTTGACTTTTAACTTTCAACATCGGTTCTATATTATAACCGATGTTAAAAGATCTTTTTCAATAATTATTAATCTGTTGAATGAGAACTTTCAAAATCGGTTTTGTTTATAACCGATGTTGAAAGTTAACTTTCAACATCGGTTAAAAACCGATGTTAAAAGGTCTTACATTCTACATCATCTGTTTCTACATCGGTTCCATAACCGATTTAGAATGATATTTTTAACCGATGTTAAACATGTTTATTGCACTGGTGCGTTACAAATGGAATTTTTGCAGAAAACTCTAATTGAGATGCTGCAAAATTTTGCGTTGCAGAGCTGCTAGACAGAGCAATTACTACCACGACAAAGTCACTGTTATTAGAAAACCGTCAGAAAGAGAAAATCGCCGCAAGACCAGAGAGGAAGAAGAAGAGATCAGTTTTGCTTCTTTTTAAGAGTGTGTATATGTAGCGTTTCAAAATGTATCCGACTCGATGGGTTGACCTGTTTGGCCCGATATAAAAGATGGGTTGGATTATTAAAATACTAATCTGAACGAATTTTGGCCCGACTCGATCCTGTCCGAAAATTCATTAACCCGTATGGATGGACACGTATCGGGTCGGGTTGGCCCGTTGACCAGGCCAATCACATAAAATTATACTTAGCGTATTGAAATGTATTTACATTTTAATAAGTCATAAATATTAATAATAATATTAGTAGAAACAGAACCCTACCCACCCTCTTCAACTCAACTCACAGCAGAATTAGAAACAAAACCCTGCCTACCCTCTTCAACTCAGTGCCACCATCCAGTACACTTCACAGCAGCAGCACTCGCGTCGTCGTCGTCCATTACACAGCAGCAGCAACTTAGCGCCGTCCATTACAGTACACAGCAACAGCAACCGTCGATCTAGCTCGTTCCTGTATACAGCGCCATCGATCTCGTCCCTATACAGCAGCAACTTAGTGTCGTCATCATCGATCTCGTCCCGGTAGACAACGCCATTTTTCTTGCAAGGTGAGTTCTCTTATACCAATTTTGTTATTCAAATACTGTCAATGAAGGATGTCAGCAAATGGTACTTTTGAAAATATTTCTAAATCTTAGCTTTCCGTATTAGGGATTTTTAGTTTCAGATTCAAATTTCTTCATTATTAATGTTTGTTATTTTTAAATGATATATTGTTTGAATATGAGTAATGTTGAAGAGGATTGCATAATTTTAGAGCAAAATGTTTCACAACCACCTGCCACTATCAAAGAGGAAGAAGATAATGTTGAACCCCAACAGAAAAAAAGCTAAAACTCATACCTCAAATGCTTGGAATTACTTTGACAAACTTCCTGTGACTGAAGACCAAAAAGAAATGTGTAAATGCAAAGCTCGTGGGAAGGAGTACACTTGTGTAAGTAAGACGAGTACATCTCACTTAAATCATCATGTTTCTAAGTATGTAAAGATTCCAAAATTTGATAATGTGGGGACTACGATGCTTAACTATGATGCTAAAACGAGGTCTAGAAAACTTGATGATGAGGTTGTTTGTGACTTGATAGCACAAATGATTGTATTGCATGATCTTCCATTTAATTGTGTTGAGTGACAAGGATAGCATTACTTCAATATATATGTTTCTTTTGGTGAGACTACTAATATTTCTAGAAATTCCATTACTGGGGATGTAATGAAGATTTACATGCATGAAAAAAGATTGAAAGTTCAATTGGCTGGACATATATAATGGGAGAGTGTGTTTGACCTTCGATTCTTGGACTTCTTGCACTACTCGTGATTATATTACTCTAACTGCTCATTTTATTGATGAGAATTGGAAGTTAAATAGTAAGTTGTTGAACTTTTGTCATTTGGAACCCCCACACACCGATCATGAGCTGTCAAGAAAGGTGCTTGAACTATTGAAAGATTTTTTTTTTCAATTACTTTAGACAATGCTTCCTCTAATGGTAGCTTGCACAACATTATGAAAAAAACAACTTTGTTTGTCAAATAGTTTATCATGCAATGGAGAATTCTTCCATATTAGATGTTGTGCACATATCCTAAATATCATAGTTCAAGAAGGATTAAAGGTAGCAAGTGATGCATTGTACAAAATTAGAGAAAGTGTAAAATATGTGAGGGATTCGGAATCAAGAAAGAAACAACTTGTTCAAAGTGTTGAAGAGATTGGTGGCATTGATAGTAATGTTGGCTTGCGTTTAGATGTGTCCACTAGATGGAATTCTACTTACTTGATGCTTCAGAGTGCAACATCATAGTTGATGAGAAGTTGAGCATTGTGAAGAATGCTTTGTATAAACTTTTGAATCATTATGTCAACAACAAGGATGGTCCTCCTTCTATGATGGATGCAAGTACTTCAACTCGAATTTATAAAGAATGGGAAGATACCTCAACATTGCCATCAATTTATGATGTAAGTTTTATAGTTTTATTTTCCAAGTTTTATAGTTTTATTTTCCATGTTGTCTTGCATCATATTTTTCATTTCTCTTACATGTTTTAATCTTCTAGTAATTATGTGATAGGATTTTGAAGTAGAAGAGAATGCATAAACTTTGTTAAATGGACAATTTGAACTTGACATCTACTTGGAAGAGCCAAAACTTGTGGGTCACAAGGATTTAAATGTTTTGGAATATTGGAGGGATAATAGTGGTAGATTTGGTGATTTAGGAATGATGGCTAGTGATATATTGAGTATTCCAATTATCACGGTGGCATCTGAATCTTCCTTTAGCATTGGAGGTCGTATTTTGAGTAAGTATAAAAACTCTTTACTTTCAAAAAATTTGGAAGCACTCATTTGTGCTTGCAATTGATTACTTGGGTTCTCACAAAATGGAAATATTATTATTTAGTTACATTAGGAAGCTCTTTTCTTTTAGTTACTACTTACTAGCCACTATTATGTGTTATTCCTATGGTTAAATATATTTTTTTAATGTGTAGGAGGATTAAGTTCTATTGATGGTGCCAATGAAAGGACATCCAAAGTTAATAACAATATGAATCATTTAAATGCCATCATTTTGGATGAGGAAGAAGAAGAATGTGAATGAAGATTTGAAGATGATAAACTCCAAGATCAAGTGTTTAAGAAGTGGATGCTTATTTGCATGTGTTTTATTTTGTTTTGAAGTTGTTTGTTGTTGATTATGCATTTTATTAAACCGTGAAACTGTGTAGGTTTTAATGTTTTATCATGGATTTCCTATTGCATTATTTTTCAATGTTGATTGTTGATTGGTTAAAACAAGGGAAATAATTGTAAAAATACAGTGGTCCATGGGTTGGTCCGTTTGGCCCGCAACCTATTGAGGGCTGGGCTGGACTGGGCTAGGAAATTAGTAACTCGTCCTCTGTTTGGTCCGTCGACCCGAAATATGCCTTGGCCCGAAGGTAGCTCTATGTATATGTGAAATAGAATAGAGGTAAATGAGTAATTTATTAATTAAGGATTCCATCCTATACCTCCACATTGGGAGGGAAGAAAAATAAGAGGAAATGATGGAATGAGATGGAATGCATCTCACCTGGTATCATTCCATTCCATTCTTTTTTTTTTTAAATCTAAATAATGGGATCTTACTCCATACATCTCCATTCCACCACGTTCCATCAATCCAAACAGATTATAAGTGAAACATGTTTTTTATAGAAAAAACCACTTACACTTAAATCCATCAAGAAAACAAAAAAATGATATTTAGTAACTTGATTGTCCAAACTATTTTTCAAACCTTTCTCTCCAATTACCTTCCTTTCAAAAATTTTTTACCAACAATTGTGTAATCTTCTTAATTAAGTAAATTGTGTTCTTTTTCCTTTTTAATACAATTTTGCATTTCACAAAAAATTACTCTTATTTTCTTTCATCTATTCAAGTATATCTTGATAGCAAATAATATTTCAAAATGTAATTGATTATATGATTTAATTGGTATATACTGTCAGTGTAAAACTTTTTTACACAATCAACCAATCAGAAATTGTCACATAAGCTAAAATGTTTGACTATTATCCTAATTATCTTAAAAGTCACTCATACCATGATTTCTAATTGGTTGTCAGTGTAAAAAACTTTATGCTGACAATACATAACAATTAAACTCTTGATAATATTCTATCAATACAATAAATATATAAAATTTAGATACATAAAAGGAATATTTAAAAAATATATCATGGTAACTAAATATAATTAAATAACATATTTATAAGTGATATTTAACATTCTAACTCCATATTAAATTAAAATAAAATAAGAAACAATAAAATATATGTAAATATTTTGATTCAATTATCATAAATACTTAGATTTATATTTACATTATTTATAGTTTAATAAAATTAAAAATAACCATAAAGAATGAGAACCCTTTTATGCAAGTGATTTTACATTTTTATCTTCAATCACTATCTTAAGAAGATTTCAGTATTTTGAACATGGTAGTGTGAGCTTTATTTAATATAATTATTTTGTTATTTCATTCTCTCTTATGTTTGGGTAAGATACCCCTTTATTGGGTTTTTTGTGTGGATATCCACCTCATTGATGAAACTGGGAGACGAGTGGTGTACCCATTTATTTTATTAGTGGAAGATTTTTTACTGGATTAGGTTCGGTGACTTTTCCTTCGCGTTGACTGTTATCCACATTAAAATTTGTATTGTCTATGTGATTTATTTTTCTACTCTAGTGTGTTATTGCCTACCAAATATTATCACTTATTGCTTAAAAATTTATGTAACCTATTTTAATTGTAAAAGAGAAAAAGAATTGTAACCAAAAAAAAAAAAAATAGAATATCCAATTTCCCGACAATTTGAAAATTAAAAATATCTCAGGTGCAGTGATATTTTATTATTATCCGAAGTTCACTAGTCCTATAAGTCTCCCTCCTCTCACCCCCTTCGAATATTCAATCCAATCCAATCCCTTCCCAAACAAAAAACTCTCTCTCTCTCTCTCTCTTTATTTCTTTCTTTCTATTACTAGCAGATTCGATACAACACGTTTCTTACTAGATATGAACACACCGGTCGCCTAAAATAGAAACAGATCGAGGCAACAGCATGGAGGGACAGAGTTCCTACGAGTCCGATTTGGCCCTTTTTGACTTCATCCGCCGCCACTTGATCAACGATTTCGACTCATGCAGATTCGGAGCCCCGCCTACTAATTCATGTCACTCTGCTCCGGTTTACTGTCGGAGCTCCAGTTTCAGCAGGTTGTACCCATGCTTGAGTGACAATTGGGGCGAATTGCCACTCAAGGAAGACGACTCTGAAGATATGCTACTCTACGGTGTTCTCCGCGATGCCCTCAACGTTGGGTGGGTCCCATCTTTCGAAGCCGGCTCACCCGATTGCTCCTCCTCGTGTTTCCTACATCCGGTGACTGTCAAATCGGAGCAAGATCTTTTTCCGCCGGTTCACTGTCCACCTGAGCCTATCGTTTCCCCTCCGGAGATTCTGAAGGAGGTTCCGGCGAAAGGGAAGCATTACCGCGGCGTACGGCAAAGGCCGTGGGGGAAGTTCGCGGCTGAGATCCGTGACCCGGAAAAAAATGGGGCGCGGGTTTGGCTCGGAACATATCGAACGGCTGAGGATGCCGCTTTGACTTACGATCGAGCAGCGTACAGGATGCGCGGTTCGCGTGCTCTGTTGAATTTCCCGCTTCGGGTTAACTCGGACGAGCCGGATCCGGTTCGAGTGACGTCGAAGCGGCCGTGGCCGGAGCCTTCGTCCTCGCTGGCAAAACAGAATAAGAAGAAGATGGTAGGGCCCACGGTACAGGTGGTGAAAGCGCAAGTGGGATTGAAAACGGGAAGTCAAGTGGCGCAGTATACACGTGGAGAACAATTATTGGTTACCTAATGCGTTGTGCCGACAGGGAGTGCCATGTAATTATGAGTTCTTTTTTATATGAGTATCCATTTTGTAATTATTTGGTTCAGAGATGCGTATTGTAATTTGTAGTAGCGGCTCTGTGCCACCCACCTGCCTAACCTGTTCTGGAAGCTCCCTCTAAAAAAAAAATCGAGTAAAGATGATTTTAATTTTTTTTTAAAAAAATGGAGGATTTTATTATTATAATTTTGGATATATAAAAATAAATATTTTTAAAATAGATAATATTTATTATATTTTTATGTGTTTTATATATTTAAAATTATAATAATTGAATTTTTTATTTTTTTTTGAAAAATAAAAAGGATCTTTACAATAAAAAAAAAAAGGGATAGTGAAAAAATGCATCGAGATGGTCACTGTATACGGAACGACAAAATCGAAAGCTGAAGTTGTAAGAAAATAACTAGGGGTGGAGTTTTGTTTGGGTTTTGTAAATACAAATTTTGTTAATTGTTTGTTCACCATGTGTTAATTTGTTAATTGTATTACATGAACCCTTAGCTCTTTGTTCCCCCACCAGACATGCTCTTTGCTACGAAAATAATAATGTTAAAGCCTCCTAACATAACTATAAATCATGCAACTACTGGGGAAAAAAAGTCTTCCTAACAACTGTCCGAAAAAAAAACTATAGATTCATTTTAGTTTCTAATAATATTTAAGGTGTCATTTTTTATTTTTAAGAAAAAATTCACTAAATAGTCCTTAACAATAATAATAGAAGGATATATCAATCTCTCCATTTGTCTTTATCATAAACATAGCGTTAAAGTGTTGGTATATATCGTTAATATGTCCGGGTGTTTATTAAATTCGTCTAAATGACCTATTTTGGTGCATCTGGTGTGATGCATCTGATGTGTTGCTTGTAACATGTAAGAACTAATGTGTCATATGATAGAAATTGTCAGGGATTAAATTGAGTTACTTAAATAATAGTTGAAGACTTTATTGGGTCAATGAACAATTATTCTCATGGTCTATTATGCATATAGGGACTATTGCCTGGGTATCTGACATACTAATGATACACATCAACATTCTAATGGCATTTTCTATGTATATGTTTATTTATAATCACTATCATGGCTTGGAAGTGTGTTTAGAGAATAGGTTAAGGATAGGGATGAATTGTATAAGAGAAGAATAAAAGACAAAAGATCAGAAGGAGAACGCTCAAGCATGCTGACGCTCTAGCATGGAGAGCTTTGGACGTTCAAGCGTGGACCCTCTGACCAGTGACTGACAGTGGTGTACGGTGTGTATGTTTTCATTTATCCCGTTGTATTTACTTTAATGTCATTCGTTTTTATTTATGGTAATTGTTGTCGCTGTTTTAATAAGTACGTGATCGTTAAGTCATAATTAATAGTATGTTTGAATTCTAAAATAACGAGATTTCCTCAAGTGAGACTTGGGGATGTCATATAAAATATCCATTTTTTGTCATTCTTGATGATTATTAGTTAAGTTTTTTTTTCTTATGGACAAAAAGTGATACTTCAAAAAATTATTGGGGATTTAAATGAACCTTTACTAACAAAATTCTTGCTAACAATTTTAGGATACTAGATAAAGAATTAATAGAAGTAACTTTTATTAAAAGATTAAATATAATATTTCTTGAAATATTAAATATAATAAAAAAAAATTTCTTGATTCTTTAAAAGATAAAAATTAGATATAATTTCAGAGATATATTAGGTATTGTTTTTCAATGACAATAAGACATATGTAAAGGTTATCAATAAAAAAATAATATATATAATATCTATTATTTATATATATATATATATATCATATTTTTATTAAAAAATAATACCTAATATATCTATGAAATTATAGATTAACTTTTATCCTCCTTTAAATAGTGTTATGAAGACATTACCTTAACAAAAAATCGTCCGCTAATAAACAAAGCCAAAGTCGGTACCAAAAAAACGGAGACACAGGTGACCATACACGTGTAAGAAGAGACCATCGGACCCACATGACAAATCAAAATGTAGATATTTAGTAGGAGTATATGGATAGATGGATTAAAATAAGGTTCATGGTTAGTAAGTGTTTTAAGATTACTGTTTAATAATAGAAAATATTTATTGAAAAATATAAATTTTAAATATTTAATATATTGAATATATTATTTTTAAATTAAATTATATTTTTGATCCCTTATTTTTATTTTAGGTTTTATTTTGGTTTCTTTTTTATTTTTTGTTATAAATTGATCCCTTATCTTTATTTTAGGTTTTAATATAGTCTTTTTCATTTAAATTATGGTACGAAAAGGATCACATTAATATAACTTTTGTAAAATAAGAGATCATTTTGGAACAAAAAAATAAAAGAGGGACCATGTAGGAACCGAAAAAAGGATCATATTGATATAACTTTATAAAATAAGGGACCATTTAGAAACAAAAAATAAAAAAAAGATCACATTAATATAATTTTATAAAATAAGGGACCATTATAAAATAAAAATTAAAAAAAAATCAAAATAAAAATAAGAAATCAAAATTATATTTTAACCTTATTTTTAATATAAAATTTTTATTTTTAAATCTTTAATCAATATCGTTCGATCCTCATTATCGTTTGTCTTAAAATAACCAATGGGATATAAGTGTTGAGCTGTCGGCACTTAGGATGAAGACAAAACTTACATGGTTATCAAATCAATATAAATCTCCACGTGTCTGGTCCGTACTGTACTTTTAACATTTAAAATGCGGGAAAAGAGATGGGCATATATTAAAGAGTTTAACCGCTAATTATGTACCGACAGTGAATCAATCAATCAAAAAATGAAAGAATTATAAGATATTTGATATAAAAGTTAAATATTTTTATTAATGTATTAATTTATAATTATTTGATAATAATATAAAAAAAATTTAAACTAATAATATATATAAATTAAATTCTATATTAAAAGATAATAATGCATCAAGAAATGACAAAAGTTAAATATTAATTTGCAAATACTTGTAATGTTATTCTTATGTGAAAATAAAATATATATATAATAACTATTATAAATATTATATTTTTATTTACGAGTAGTTACATATTTATTTTTGGATTTAATTAATATACACTGTCAGTGTAAAGATTTTTTATACAGACAATCAATCAAAATTTGTTACTTAACGTAAAGTGTTAGACTTTTATCCTAACTACCTTAAAAGTCACATATACTATAATTTCTGATTGGTTATCACTACAAAAAAAAATTTTACACTGATAATATATAATAATTAAACTCTTTATTTTTATCATTGGGAAATTACAACATAAACTACTATAAAACTACTTTTGTTCAAAAGGAAAGGAAACATATTGAATACTAATTCTTCCTACTTTAACTTGTTGAGAGATGATATATTTGCAGTAGTTTTTTGTCCTCGTTTATCACACTAAATTTTCAATTGGAATACTGAAATTATATGATCATATCAATTTGTTTTATGTATTAATTTTGTGTTAATTTGTTCCCTAAAATCATAAAGTTTATCTCAACTTAGTCTCTGACAGAGAGACTGAATTGATTGACTTTTGACAATTTCAAGAACGTTTTTGGAATTTTAAAAATGTCAAAAATTAAATTGATACGACCTTACAATTTCAGAGAACAAGTTGAGGTTTTACTCTCGTTTTTTATTTTACAAGAACGATTTTTTATCCTCCTAATTCTTTATAATCTCTTTATTATCATCATTGTTGTTGTTATTATTATTAAATATTAAATTAAATATCAAATATCATGTTTGCATTATTTATATGTAAATCGAGTTAGATTCTATATAGAGTAAATTATACTCCTCCATCTTGAATTTTAACAAAATAACAATAAACTTCAAACATGATGATAAATTATATCTCATTCCAATTTTTAGTGTTGACCAACCATTGACTTAATACCATTAAGTCACTAAAAAATAAAAAATCATTTATGATTAGTTATTTAATATTTATACATTAAAAAAAATTTAAAAATTAATCTTAAGCTTTCTTGTTTACAAAATAAATTTAATTTTTTTTATTTGGAAAAAAAAATGTACATTTGAAAATCTTATAAGAATTAAGGAATATAATTCATATACGTATTTTATTGTCAATCTATTATATATTTACTATGTTCAAATATATGTTTTTTTTATGATCAAATATATGTTTTTCTTAGTATACACCCTAACGGATTATGAATATTGAACATGTATCTATTATGTGAGAAATGATTTTCTATTATATTCTTGTTTCTTTTTTGTTTTTTTGAATCACTTAACTCAACAAAATTTTTGTTTCAATAAAATAAATAAATCGAGTAAACAAGACTATTATATATATTTTTGTTACATAACGAATATAAGATATGTTAATTATTTTTAGATTAAAATATATATATATATATATATATATATATATATTTATATTTATATATATCATAAACTATTCATAACATTTATCAAATTATACTCATTTAATTTTGTATCATAGTTTGAGAACTTTATATTCGGTATTATACTCAATTATGCTAACATTTTTGTCATATTTATCAACAACAATTACTATAATAATTCATATATTATATTCTATGGATAAAATAATTGAAAACATGATGTTTATTTAGAAGTCGTTGAGCTAAATAACTAAAAAGCATGAATATAATGGGAAAAGTCATTTTTAATAATTGACATATGTTTTATATCCATTACTTGTTATAATGTATACTAAAAACATATTTTTTTGAATAAAATAAATATATAATGAGCTGAAAAAATATATACTTAAATGAATTATACTAATTTTGTAAGATTTTTAAATTATATATTTCATTTTCAAATTAAAAAATCAACTTTATTTGTAAACAAGAAAACTTAAGATTAATCTTTAAAAATCATTTTTAAGGTATAAATATTAAATAACTAATGATGGATTTTTATTTTATTTTTTAGTGACTTAGCAGTGTTAAGTCAATGGTTAATCAATACTAAAAATTGGAGTGAAATGTAATTTATGATCATGTTTGGGGTTAATTGTTATTTTGATAAAGTTAAAGGTTGTGGAGTGTAATTTACTTTTATGATTTTGGAGTACCTTTCTTGTTGTTTTCACGTGTAATTATATATGATGATTTTTATAGCCAACAAGATTGTTTGTCTTTCTAAGTGAAACTTTAGCTCACGTACAGAGGGTTGAGGAAATAAAGGTCCGTTTGGGTTTTGAGTGTGTGTTTGTCATTAATAGAGAAGGTAGGGAAGGAGGTCTAGCTCTGTTATGGAAAAACACTATAAAGCTCTCAGTCACAGGTTACTCTCAAAATTTTATCAATGCAAAAATAGAGGAGAAAGACGGGGAACCAAGGAGACTTACTTGTTTCTACGGTTATCCACATCGAAGGCGTGATTCTTGGAATTTGTTGAGAACTCTAGCAGGAATGTCCTCCATCCCGTGGTGTGTGATAGGAGATCTAAATGATATGTTGGCTGAAGATGACAAAAAAGGTACTATAGATCATCCTATGTTGCTTATATGTGGGTTTAGAGATGCTGTTATGGATTGTAATCTTGTTGATATCCCTTTGGAAGGTCAATTTACTTGGAGGAATAATCGAAGTGCTGAGCATGTTGTCGAAGAGCGCCTGGACCGAGCCCTAGTAACTGCAAGCTGGTGGACTATTTTCCCCTTGCTAGATTGATAAACCTTGTGGCTCCGATATCTGACATAGCCTTATCTTGCTTGTCACTGACCTAGTGCCTGCAAGATGTAGACACAGGAGCTTCAAGTTTGAAAACCATTGGCTTTTTGAGGAAGGCTTGACAAATATTGTTAAAGATGGTTGGGGAAATAACAATGATTAGAGGCTCCATAATAGAATCGAAGGGTGTGCCCGCCTGCTTCAGAGCTGGGGAAATAGCATTCGTCCAAAATTGAGAGATGATATTCAATGTTGCAAGAGGAAATTGGACGATTTGCATCATAGGGATGATAAGAGATCAAGCGTGCAATTTGATACTATCAAAAACCATTTATCCAAGTTGCTAAGCCAGGAGGAATCATATTGGAAGCAAAGGGCGAAGAGTCAATGGCTGAAGGGAGGAGATGCCAACACCAAATATTTTCATGCATCTGCCACCACAAGGAAGAAGCCTAATCTTATAGAGAGGCTTACTAATGATGAAGGAGTTACTGTTGAGACTCAAAATGATTTGTGCTTACTGGCAAAGGAGTATTTCACTCTTCTTTTCGCAAATCAGCAAAGTGTAATGGATCATATCTAAGAAAAGGTTCAGCCAAAGGTCACAACAGCTGAAAATGATTATCTCATTGCCCCCTTCTCAATTGATGAGTTTAATAGAGCGACTTTCCATATGCATCTAGAGAAAGCCCCTGGGCCGGATGGTCTTAATGCTTCTTTCTACGATAAATTTTGGGAAAATTGCGGTCATGATGTTTACCAGGAGTGTTTGAAATGGTTAGAGGAAGGTATCATCCCTGCGGCTATCAACACCACAAATATAGCCTTAATTCCGAAGTGCAATGAACCGGGCAGCGTGAGAGATCTTAGACCCATATCACTTTGTAATGTAGCTTATAAGATCCTCTCAAAAACCTTAGCAAACAGACTCGCAACTGTCATTCCCAATTGCATCTCAGAAGAGCTATCGGCTTTTGTTAGTGGCAGATCGATTATAGACAACGTTCTCATTGCAAATGAGGTTATCCATCATATGAAGTGTAGAAGGAAGGGTTTAAAGGGTGAAATAACCTTGAAGCTAGACATCAGTAAAGCTTATGATCGGATTAGTTGGCCTTTTCTTCGTGCTATTATGTTGAAGTTGGGGTTTGATATTAAGTGGGTCAACTGGATAATGATGTGTGTGAATTCAGTGGAATATTCAGTGTTTATGAACAATGAAGAACCAGGACCTATTAAGCCAGGAAGGGGTCTCCACCAAGGAGATCCCCTATCTCCTTACCTGTAAATTATATGCGCAGAATGGCTATCTTCTATTTTAAAGGATGCATAATTAGGAGGATTGATCCATGGGATTAAAATTTGCAGGTCAGCTCCTATAATGTCACACTTGCTTTTTGCTGATGACAGCTTCCTTTTCTTCTAGGCTACCGATACCGAAGCAGATGCCATAAAGGATATTCTATTGCTGTATGAAAATGCTTCGGGACAATGCATCAATTTTCAGAAATCGGAGGTTTGTTTTAGTGGCAATGTGAGCCCTCATTTGCATTCTTCCTTGTCTATTAGGCTGGGAGTCTGTGAATCTTTGGGTTCAAGCATGTATCTTGGTTTACCATCCTTTGTTGGTAGAAATAAGAGAGCCACCTTCAATTTTATAAAAGACAGGATATGGAAAAGAATAAGCTCTTGGCATGGGAAAACTCTATCAATGGCTGGAAGGGAGATACTTATTAAATCAGTGGTTCAATCCATTCCCTCATATTGCATGAGCATGTATCTCATCCCACAATCCCTTGGTGATGAAATCCAGAAAATGCTGAACTCTTTTTGGTGGGGAAGAAAATCAAATGGGAATAGAGGTATAAATTGGTGTTCATAGAATAAATTAACAATGCCAAGGAATGAAGGTGGATTGGCATTCAGGGATATGCATGTTTTTAACCTTGCTATGCTTGGTAAGCAAGGATGGAACTTCATCGATAAACCAAATGCTCTTGTTTCTCGACTTTTTAAAGCTAGATATTACCTGAATGGCTCCTTCTTGGAAGCATCTATTGGTCATAACCCTTCGTACTCCTGGAGAAGTATATGGTCCTCCATCCCTCTCCTTAAAGAAGGCCTTAGATGGAAAGTTGGTCCGGGTGAATTTTCAGTTTGGGGTGAAAAGTGGATGCAGAATGGTAATATTTTAACTTGTCCTGATCAGAGTCTCCACAGTCTGGTAGCAATGAAGGTGTGTGATCTTTGGACCCAGGGTCAAAAGCGATGGAACTCTAACTTGGTGAATATGATTTTCTCCATTGAAGTTGCCCAACATATAATAGACACTCCCTTATATCCCTCAGTTATCTCAGATAGAAAGGTATGGTCGGTGTCCCCCACTGGTGTTTACACTGTGAAGACATCATATCATATGGTTTTGAATACCATGATTAATAGAGACCATTTGAGGGTAGAGGGTGAGTGGTCTCGCCTTTGGAAGTTGGATGTTGGATGTCCCTCCTAGAGTTAAAATGTTTTTGTGGCGAGCTTGCATGGATTACCTTCCAACACGTTGTAGTCTTCAATTGAAGGGGTTACATTGTTCTAGCATTTGTGTTATGTGGGATAGTAACCTTGAAAACCTTTGGCATATGCTCTTTACCTGCGAATCAAGTATAGATTGTTGGGAGTCTGAACATCTTTGGAATTGGTTATCAAATCTTATGGTAAATGCTGAAAGCGTCAAAGACCTGTGCATGGCAGTATTGATCCAAAGAGATGAGTCGAAAAAAGCAAAGTTTGCCATGCTTTTGTGGAGTTTATGGAAAAGAAGAACTGAAAAGCTATGGGAAGGAAAGAATGTTCTAGCAAACCAAGTCACAAGGAGAGCTTTGAACTTCCTCAATGATTGGGATAGGGCCAAGCAGATCCATGCTAGAGTATCTTCTGATCAGCCCCAGCTTCACGATGATTCATGGACTCCTCCTCCTCATGGCTCCTTGAAGTGCAACTTGGATCCAGGTTTCTTCAAGGACCAAGGCTACACTTCATTCAGTATGTGTATTCGGAACTCCCAGGGGAGCTTTGTTGCGGCCAGAGCCAATACTTCTCCTCAGTACCTTCCAGTCGCAAAAGGAGAGGCTTTGTGCCTTTTGTATGCTCTTAAATGGCTTAAAGACCTGAGTTTGGATAATGTAATTATTGAAATGGATTGCAAAACAGTGGTTGACCTAGTGAATTCCCCAAAGGTGAATATATCTGAGCTAGGTAGCATTATTAGTCAGTGTAATAATTCCATCTCTTGTTTTCAAAACCAAAATGTGAGGTTTATTAGATGCCAGGCGAATAAGGTTGCTCATAATCTAGCCAGAGCAACACATTCTTTAGCTAGTCCCTGTTATTTTTATCATGTTCCACATTGCATTGCTCCTTTGATTTAAAATGAAATGCATTGATGTTCTGCTATCAAAAAAAAAAAAAGATTGTTTATCTTTTTCGTTTCAACTTACATAAACATACTGACCATAAAGAAATTATTAAATAGTAAATAAATAACTCATGAGAAAGTTATGTACCATTTCGTTTGACGGAGTTGCAAGGTTGTCAAAATAATTTAGGTGGAGTTAAGAAAGAAACCTAAAATAGAAGTCACCTCACATCAAAATATATGAAACCTTACATTATAAGGGTTGATCCTCCATTATTACTTAACCCTTATGTAAGTGGCATAAAAATTCTTCTTATAAAATTTTATGAGATGGTAACGTGCCTGTACAAGTTTAGGCCAACATTTTAGCCACTTGTCATGTGTGAAATAGCATGCCATTTTTGGGCTAGCCGTATAAAGTTATATTATGTTAACATCTAAATATCACCCTCGATGTCATCATATTCATATATCTACATATAATACATTGACTAAACACCCAGTTTGATTCCTGAAATTGTAGAATCGTATCAACTTAATCCTCCATTTTATCAATATTCCAACATGATCTTTGGAATTCCAAAATATATCAAATGCATTCCTAACATTATTCACTTAGTTTCAAATGCATCCCTGACATTACCAATTTAATGTCATTATAGTCCATGCAAATATTAACGAATAGACGAATCTGATTAACTTTCAGCAATTCCAGGGATGATTTTGGAATATTGATAATGTGAGGGACTAAGTTGATACGACCCTACAATTTCAGGAACCAAATTGGGTGTTTACTCATAATACATTTACTCCAGCTTATCATATAATATACAATAATATAGCGAGTCAATCTCACATATGGTATATGATGTCCCAAACAAATATTAACATGAGTTTAATTTTGATAAGCATTTTGTGTAAAAAAATTTACATTATCAACTAATCGCAAATTATTTTATAGATGACTTTTAAAGTAAATTATTATAAGAGTCAACCATTGTTAATATATGCAATTCATGATGACAATGTAAAAAATCTTTATATTGTATAATGCGTATCAATTAAATCCAAATTATATTCTGAACATTTAAAAAGCTCTTTTTTTGTAGCATGATGTACCAAAAAGCCTTTTTTTTCGTGGATAGTGGTTGGATCTCGCGCGGTGAGAAGAGGGTTTGAGAAGATGGAGAGGTGGTTAAGCTAGTATGATTTAATTAAATATTTTTCAAAACATGATATGATTAGGTTAAGCTATTATAACTTATTTTTTACATAAATTAAGACAATTAAACTAATATAACTAATTTTTTTAATATTTGTGAAGTTAGTTTTTTATTTATATGTAGGTCTGGATGGAGTATTCATCAACCTACACCCAATTCCGAGTTAAACACTAATAGCAGCAAGATCACTGCATTTGAAATTATGAATGTTTTTTTTCGTTTAATGATTTGCACGATTGGCCTCTTCCAAGAGCAGGGTTAGTCTTGAAATGAAGTCAGGCTTGGATTGACGATGGGATCAACCAAACTATTGAAGCTTTTAGTCGTTTTTTTTGGGAATAAAAAACTATGATTTTATGTAGCGTAGGGCCTGTTGAAACTGAAAAAAAATTGATCAATATTGATTGTATGAATTATTTACTAGGCTTTCGACTTTAAGGATAGGCCCAAATATGGAGTAGGCTTTGTGAAGCGGACAATGCCATGTAGGAACACAAATTCGCCGCGGTTATGTGATGTGGATCTTTGGTAAAGACTGATAAATTTTTGGTTAAACTAATATTTTGGTCCCTATAGGTGACATCGATTCTTCATTTAGTCCATATACGTAAAAAATTATTAAAAAGGTCCTCATACGTGCGATCGTTACCCATTTGGTCTCTCTCGTTATGATGTCATCTCTAATGATCCGTTAACTACTACGTATAGAGACTAAATGAAGAATTTGTGCCACGTATAGGGTCTAGATTATTTTTTTAACCTAAATTATTAGGTCCCTATACTTGACACAAATTATTCATTTAGTCCCTATACGTGACACAAATTCTTCGTTTAGTCCCTATATGTAGTAGTTAACGGATCATTAGAGACGACAACATAATGAGAGGGACCAAATGGTTAACGATTGCACGTATGAGGACCTTTTTAATAACTTTTTACGTATAGGGACTAAATGAAGAATCGATGTCACCTATAGGGACCAAAATATTAGTTTAACCAAAAATTTATTAGTCTTTACCAAAGATCCACATCACATAACCGTGATAGCTGAATCGTCCCAGCTTTTCATAGCATTTCCCATCATTTTTGGACTAAACTTCATTTCATGATTATTTTACTCGAGCCTTTAATTTTTTCCGTACACGACGTAAATATTCAACCAAATCTCAAAAGTTTTAGGGTCATATCAACTTAGTTCTTTATATAATTAATATTTTAAAATTATCCCTGAAATTACAGAAAGTTAATCAGATTCGTCCCTTCCTTGATATTTGCATGGACTATAATGACATTAAGAGCATGTTTGATAAAATTAGTTGTTAGCGGATAAGATAGCTGATAGTGGATAACGGATAAGATAGCTGATAGCGGATAGCGGATAAGCTAACTTATTTTCTGTGAAAGTGTTTGGTAAAACTAATGGTTGAACTAGCTGAAAAATATAAAATGACATATGACAAATTCATTAATGATTTTACATAAAAGAAAGAGAAGAAAATAAAGGTAGAATTAAATGAAGATAATAAGAATAAAAGTGGAAAGAAAAATGAAACGCTATAAGCTCAAACGTTAGCGTTTGGAAAAAACGCTATAAGCTCGTGAAAAAACGATATAAGCTCGTGACAGATGCGCTTACCAAATGGGACTACTTTCTCATCCGCCATAAACTATCCGCTATAAGCTCGTTGAAGTGCCTTGTCAAACAGGCTCTTAGTTAGTAATGTTAGGTATGCATTTGAAACTAAATGAATAATGTCAAGGATGTATTTGCTAACGAGTTCAAATGAAGGGACGAACCTGATTCATATTTTACAATTCCAACTATCATTTTGAAATATTAATAATGTGAGAGACTAAGTTGATTCAATACTATAATTTTAGGGATCAAATTGAATATTTATTGAGTCTCAACGAGCTCCAAATGGTTAGATTTAACTTAGGTCAAATAATTAGACCCTACCGTGAGGTTTTCGATTTAATTGGCACATTAACTATAGTACATCCTATTAATTACTCGTTAATTTTTTTAATACTATAATATATAACGAATATTAACTGGTGCCCTAATTTAGGATTCGGATTCTTTAAAATTAAAAAAGCACATATTCACATATTTATTAAATGTATATCTTTGAATCAATCATCAAAAATATTTAAAAAATTCTAAAATTGATCTAATGATATACACTTAAAAAATATGTGAACGTGTATTTTTTTCACTTTTGGAATCCATTTCGTGAATGCTAGCTTTGGAGAAAAGCACCTGTGATAGATGAGAGAGAAAAGAGTGGGGCAGAGAGGCGCTCCACTTTAATGAAAATTTTGGACCAATTTATCCCTGTATAATATTTCAAATGACAACCCTCTTTCTTCTTACTTTCCGTTTATATGTTGCGCCGTTCTGATCCAACTTTAGAAATTGATTGATTTTTTAAAGCCTGCAACACGCCTCTTCTCTTTCACTCGTTCAAGTGTTCAGGTACGTTGCATTCTCCTTCGCTTCTTTCTTCTGCTACCAAAGATTATCTTCTTCTTTTTTTTTTCCTTTCATTGTTCTCCTTTTTTGTTTTCTTTCTCTACCCTCTTTCCTTCTTCAGGTGCCCTGCACCATTCTTTTGATGCACAGTTGGGTCAAGAAGGCCAAGTATTGCAGCAGAACCCAAGGAAAGACCTAAGCAACCAATGTGGTTGGCTGATTATCAGTAGCATCAGACACTTCACTCACTCACATATTCACTTGGGATTTCATTGTTGACAGCGTGATAGATCTTGAGAAATTTTACTCAGCATCACTAAATACTGTTCAAAATAATTCATTTTAATTTATAATTAATTATGAATAATATTATCACTTAAATATGTAAATATTTAATATGTGAAATCCAATCTAATGTTTACTCATCTTATACATAAAAAAGATTAAGATGTTTGAAGTAGATGAGTTGAGGGAGTGAGCCCAGATGATTATGAGTTGGAAATAATATTCACTTTAATGGATTACTCAACTATTTGAATATTTTTTAAATAAGTAGAGTCTAATAATAATGTTCCAAAAAATAAAATATATAATAATTTGTGGACTTTCCATATTTAATATATGTTTCATAAATTATTTTGACGGTGTGATATAGTTGTTTTATATAAAAAAAATTATGAGAAAAAGTTCAGGGGGAGCCCTGGCTCCTAAGAAGATCCGTGTCAGGACCCAATTTAGGTGTCCATGACCGACCAGAATGAAATTTCATTGTCCAATTTTCAAGGCCTTTCAAACACGTATAAGTCACATCATAACAAGATATATTGCATATCATATGTAATTATCAGAGTAAAAGATTATACAAAAAGAAAGCTAAAGGTGGCTTGAGTCAACATCAAGAGTTTTCAAACAAAGCCCAAACGAGTTTATAACTAGAAAGAAGTTCAAAACTCCAAACAGTGGAGAAATCTCATGTGACAATAAACCGAACTAAAAAAATGAAATTGAAATAGCAGCAGCTGCTCGCACTACACAAGTGCATGAGCTCCCTGAGATGGCTCCACTTGTTGAATACCTGAAGCTAAAATTAAAAAGGGCGGGGGTGAGTCCCAGAACTCAGTGAGGGATAAACAAAACATAACAGCAAATAGCGTAATTTATAAGCATCTCAATAAATATATGTCATTAAGTACTTTACATTGTACATAACCTTGCATAGCAGTTCTTCACGTGCTATGTAGTCAATTTTTCATTGGGCAAGATGCTTGTGTATCCCTTTGGAGTTGTTCACTAGAGTATCCCACTCCGACGGTCACATTTATATCCCGGTCGAGTCCATTGATCGGCAAGTGACCTCGGTCACTACACAACCACCCTTCAAATTCCGGGGTTTTTCACTAGACCACACTCCAACAGTCACATTTATATACCGGTCGAATTCGCTGACCGGTCGGATACACCAAGTCTTGTCCAATGTCTAAGCATCATACCAAAATACCAAATATAATATATCAAGTCTTACCATAACATACGTCCACTATGTTTCGTAACATAGCTTGCATAATCACCTCAGCGGTAATCAATAATGTCCATAAGGTTATCAATCACAAATATATATAGGCTACATTATAGCCATTCCATTCACATATAGTATCACCTTGCCATTCCGTTAAACCACTAACTTCATATGCAATTACATAGAGGAAGCCAACAAACCTTACCTTGACATATTTCAATAATCTCATAGCAAATATTATTCATCACAACAAGCATTTATATCACCTTCGAGGCTCAACGAACTCAAGATACAAGCATGCAACAAACTCATAATTCATTAAACGCTTGGATAAAAATAAATCATTGCCCATAGACCCTCAATCAATATAGAGTAGGAACATAACTCATAGATTCTTTATGTTATTTCACTTAACTACTTTCTCAACATTTCTTGGGTACCTTTACCAGCTTGACTAACGTTCCTTATAGTATCTAACATAATTGCAATGTAACACTTATAACAATACCTTCCTCTTTCCATAAGAACCAACTCAACTATAAGCTAGAGCCATTCTTAGTTCCAACAAGAACATATGCATCTATATCACCATCATAGAACTACACTCAAGGCTTCCTATATCTTTTCTTACCCTTTTTCATTTCTTAATTTCCTAGCCCATAAACATAGTCCATATTCATGTTCCTCTCATTTTCTATCACCATACACCTTTATAAAATAGTACTCACCTCATCATTTATATCACAATTATACACCATCATGTCCATAGATTTCTCGTAATCTATACCATCATGTAAAAGAACTTACTAATAAGGTCATCAACTCAAATCATTAAATAAAACTTTCGATATGCAATCTTAGGTACAATTCAATACTTTATTCTCATAACAAACATCTCACATAGCAACTGATCATCATCATGTATATATATATATATATATATATATATATATATATATATATATCAAATCACCTATAAATACCCCATAACGCAAGACTTACATCAAAGTATACAACAACATTTTTGAATACTTCAAAATACCCAATAGTCATCATAAACTATGATAAACCATCATTTTTTTTTTTGAAATATAATATCCTGACCTTTGATCACCATTTATTTCATAACTTGTCAAATACATAAAATTTTAATCTAAAAATTATTGCATATGAAAATAGATTCAAAGAGCTTTCCAACAAGATGTCATTTACCCAAAATAGATAAGAAATATATGCACATTTAAAATTTGCTGTCTCTGTCTCTAGCGCCCAACGCTAGATTACTAGCGCCCATCGCTGGTATCATCTTTCCAGGCCCCTTCTCGGGTGCTCCAGCGCCCAGCGCTGCACACTAGCTGCCCATCGCTGTATGGAAATCACAGAAATGCAGCAAGACGCTGCTCTTTCGTCATTTTCACCCCAAAACCCCATTTTTATAATTTTCAACCAACAAATAACTATAACAACTCATCAACAACATATAAATCAAAGATTAATCAAACTAAACATGTTCCAAATGATTTTCATGGAAAGAATTCACTGAAAACAATTCACAAACATCATTATTTTCAACCATTACTAACCCATTTCATATGCCACACTAATATCCACGAAAATTAATCAAAACAAATCATAAATCCCTCACCTCTTGATACTCCATTGCTGCCTCCATCTTCTTCCTCTCTTCTCCTTCTTCTTCTTCTTCTTTCTTTCCCCCTTTCTCTTCTTCTTCCTCTTTTCTTCTTTTTCTGCTAGGGTTGCTGATGGCTGCCCATCCTCCTATCTCTACTATTTATACCTCATCATTTTTATCAAAACACCCTTGATGTTAGGCTAACTCATAACTTAACACTTATATAAACAAAATATGTCTCTAATTTTATTATGATAATTCATTTATTTTATTTATTTATTTAATAAAAAAAATTCCTTATACCATTTTTTTGCGGGTATTACAATCCGTCACTTATGGTTGGTAAATATTCTATTTTATGTTAGTATCTCTTTTAGTTAACACCATGTATGGATCATTACGCTTGCCAATGGATCCTTGATGTTAGGAAAATGAAACTACTAAAAATACCCAGAAAGAACAAATGAAAAATGATAAAAGCTCGAACAATTTTGTTGATGTAAATATCTAATTTGGTCTCTGAAATTGTAGTGTCGTATCAACTTAGTCCCTTACATTATCAATATTCCAAATTTGAAATAGCAGAATGTAGCAAAATCATTCCTGATATTATTCGCTTAGTTTCAAATGCATCCCAGACCGTACCAACTTAATGTCATTATAGTCCATGCAAATATCAACGGAGGGACGAACCTGATTAACATTTTGCAATTCTAAGGATTATTTTAAAATATTGATAATATGAAAGATTAAGTTGATATGACCCTACAATTTCAGGGACCAAATTAAGTATTTACTCAATTGTGTTGTGTATTTCCCTTTCCCCGTGGAGCTCTCCTTTGCTGGAAAAAAGACCCCCTTCTTTGAACATTGCATATCATCTTTCTCATCTCTCTTTCTCTTTTATCTTGGGTATAATTAAGTTTTTAGTCTCAAAAAAGTGAGTTAATTTTGATTTTGATCCCTGTATTTTTTTCCATTGATTTTGGTCCTTGCAAATTCCAAAACTTTTGTTTTGGTCCCTGTCGTCACTATCCATCTATTAAGTGTTGATGTGACTAACGAATCGTCACGTCAGCACTGCTATATTGATTAATTTTATAATGTCACGTATGATTAAATATTAATTTTTTACATTCTTTTATAATATTTAATGTCATAGAAGTATTCAGGAACACTAGAAATGTTCTTGAATGTTATTATTTCAGCTTTTCATTCATTTAAAAAAAGTATAAAAAACAAATAAAAATATTCTAATAAAAATCAAAATATTTAATAGCCTACATAGCGGTGCTGACGTGGCGGTCCGCTAGTCACGTCATGAATAGTGAAGACAGAGATCAAAATCAAAGTTTTGGAATTTGTAGGGACTGATACCAACGAAAAAAATTACAAGGATCAAAACCAAAACTAACTCAGGGACTAAAAACTTAATTAAACCTTTTTCTTTTCATAGCTAATTGCACTAATTCCCTTTTGAATTTTTTTTTGTATGTTGTAAATTTCGAATTTTGTTTTATATATGCTGAAAATTTTTCCAAAATCGGATATTGGTAGATATTAGTATCCCCCCGATGAGTGCCCTTTAAAAAAACTAAAGAAAACAAATTTTTATGTGAAAATTAAATACACAATTTAGAATAATAAATACATCTTATTTCAATGAATAGTTACTTTTTTAAAATTTCTTAGCCAATATGATTAGAACACTTATTAATAAGATCCATGATATATAACTTACACGTTATGCAACGTTACTTGCTTATATGGTGACTTATGATAAGGACAGCAAGTTAGAGATTAACTTCACATTCCTTAAAACACGATCCTTGGAAATCTATGGCTCTTCTCCCTCTTGCAATTTTGCTCCAGCATCACTGGTCAAGGTAAAATAGGAAACCCCCCCATTCCGCTATTTTGATTCTAGATGTTCTTGGCATGTGTGCAATGAATTGATTCCATGGATGCTATGCCACCTGCATTTCTCACTCAGAAACAGACACACTGCTTATTGCCCAACTGGGCAACTACTGCTCCACGAGAAATTTTAACATGTTCATCGAGTACAACATGCTTATTGCCCAATATCAAGAGCATCATGCAGATTTATTATTGACTTTAAATAAATTTACATAATATTTTAAGTTAATAATTTAAAAATAATAGCAAAGATCTATCCTAAAAGAGCATGTAATAATTTCTCTTGTTAAACTTCCCCGAAATAGTCGTGATACACAGCAAAAAATAAGTGATACACCGTTTCTTTATGCGATCAGTGTACAAGAAATGCAGAGGAAATTCTATATGATGTTGCTTTTCACGAATAAGTCAAAGTAGGTACTATAAATCGGTCAACCATATTGGTGGACGTATTTGGCGGTGCGCTTCGTCAAATACATTTTTTGACCGGCAACGCGTCATTTTTATTTGTAGAGCCATTTCTTGGTCACCCTGCCCTCCTCTTTGAAATTTTTTCTATGTGCATGACTAGACATCATTGGTTTTTTAGCATACACATCAGTATCCTCCTATCGATAGTCAGAGATCCTTTTTCAGACACAAATATTATCAAAGTGAGTTTTGTATTTCTTAACAAAATCTTTTTCATATACAAAAGATTTAATTGATATGAATGTTTATTATAATTTTTTTTACACTTTCAAACAATCATAAATTATCTTATTATTGAAAATGTTGAGTTCCTATCATAACTACCTTAATATGATTTGTGATTGATTAACAATATAAAAAATTTTATATTAGAATTAAACTATTCTAAAAAAACATCTCCAACAAGAATCGCTTAAGAAATAAGAATTGATTCTTATATAGTGGCACTATTGAAATACTAGTGACATAACATTCCTCTAGCTGTAAAAACTGTTGTGTGTAAAAGTACTCTATCATTTTAGAGTTGCACGATTGAATTAGAGAGTTGAATAAAGTATTATAAAGTAATATGTATTAATGGGACACGTGGATTCAAGAAAGAAAATGAGTTAAGCAAGTCAGGGAGTCACTCTTTTGGATGCTCCGAAGAAAGTTCTTATTATAAAATATGAGAAAAGTATATGTTGACCATGTCATCCTAAAGAAATATATAGTCTATACATTTTCGAAACTTTAGCCTCAGCATTTCCCTAGGAATCCATGGCTGCTCCTATCCTTCTTATCACAATCCTTCTCTTACTTCCAGTTTTCTTTGTTTTTGGAAACGTTAACCCAAACTCGACACTCTCCACCAATGAAAACGGTGTATGGCTTTCCCCTTCCGGTGACTTTGCTTTGGGATTTCACCAACTCAATGGCACGAACCTCTTCATGGTTGCCATATGGTACAACAAAATACCAGACAAGACCATTGTTTGGAATGCAAATGCAGACAATCCAGCACCAACAGGATCACAGCTTCAGCTCACATCCCAAGGTCTCATGCTGACAACTCCTAAAGGTGAATCCACAGGGATAGCAGAACCGAGCACCATTGTTTCCTACGGATCCATGCTTGACACTGGCAACTTCATTCTAGTAAACAGTGGTTCTACTATTGTGTGGGAAAGTTTTAAGAATCCCACTGACACATTGTTGCCCAACCAATCTCTGGAGCTAGATGACAAGCTAACTTGTCGATTGACAGAGACAAATTACACTAGAGGAAGATTTCAACTTTCTCTTGAGGGTGGTAATGTCTCTTTGAACCCCCTTGCATGGCCTACCCAATTTCGTTACGACTCTTATTATCGCATTGATGCCTTTGACTCTGATTCACGATTAGTGTTTGATGAGTTAGGGGATATTTATATAGAGACAACAAATGGGACTAGAATTGAAGCACAAGGTCCAAAATGGGTTAACTTAACTCTGGATCCTAAGGTGAATTACTACAGGGCAACACTTGACTTCAATGGTGTTTTCACGCAGTATGCTCATCCAAGGGGCTCTAGTGCCCAACAAGTATGGTCAATTATGAGGTACGTTCCTGATAACATTTGTTCTTCAATAATCAATGAAATGGGTACTGGTACCTGTGGTTATAATAGTTACTGTTCCATGGAAAATCAAAGGCCTACTTGCACATGCCCATATGGGTATTCTCTTGTGGATCCAAGTAATCAATTTGGTGGGTGCCAACCCAATTTCACCCTCGTTTGTGGAGCAGATATTGAAGGACTGCAAGCACGCCCGGAAGAACTATATGAATTGACTACAGTAAGAGATATAAATTTTGCTTTTGGAGATTATGAAAGGATTGAACCTTACTCTCAACAGGACTGCCAACAATCTTGCTTGCAAGATTGCATGTGTGTTGTTGCTATTTTAAGTGGAGAAACATGTTGGAAGAAAAGGTTACCCCTTATCAATGGAAGAGAAGAGAAGGGCCCTCAATTTGTGTATATCAAAACAAGAGTTAGTCCTCTGAGTAAGCTTGATGCAGGTGCAAAGAAGGAAGTTCCCACAGTTCCTGATTCAAACAAAGAAGATCGAATGAATCCCATTCTTCTAGGGTCACTTATTGGCTCCCTTGTCATTAACAGCATACTCTTGGCTACACTTGTTTTGGTTATCCTCTTGAAGCCAAAAAGGATTTCCCAAGCTACAAAAAGTCCTTTGGAAACAAATTTACATTCGTTTACTCATGAATCACTGGAAAAAGCCACACGGGGTTTTAGTGAAGAACTAGGCAGGGGCTCCTTTGGCATTGTTTACAAAGGCACACTAGCATCAGGGTCTTATAATGTGGTTGCTATCAAGAAATTGGACAGACTGGCACAAGAAAGAGAGAAGGAATTTAAGACCGAGTTGAGTGCCATTGGTAAAACCTGCCACAAGAATCTGGTAAGGTTGATTGGATTTTGTGACGAAGGAGACCATAGACTACTGGTCTACGAGTTCATGAGTAATGGTACTCTAGCAGACGTCCTATTTGGACAATCCAAACCTACTTGGAATCTAAGGGTTGAATTTGCTTTGGGGATTGCAAGAGGGTTAGTGTACTTGCACGAAGGGTGTGACACTCCCATCATTCATTGCGATATTAAACCTCAAAATATACTCATAGATGAGCATTTCAATGCAAAGATATCTGACTTTGGGTTGGCCAAGTTGTTGTTGTCTGATCAAAGTAGAACCAATACCATGATCCGAGGAACTCGAGGATACGTGGCTCCTGAATGGTTCAAGAATGTTCCTGTGACGGTAAAAGTGGATGTATATAGCTTTGGTGTCGTGTTATTGGAAATCATTTGCTGCAGAAGAAGTGTGCTGCTAATGGAGTCGGGAGAGGAAGAGAAGGCAATATTGACAGATTGGGCTTACGATTGCTATATAGAGGGAAGAATAGATACTCTGGTGAAGAGCGACAAGGAGGCCATGGCTGACATTGGCAGGTTACAAAGGTGGGTGAAGATAGCACTTTGGTGCAGTCAGGAGCATCGTGAAGTGAGGCCAACAATGGGGATGGTCATTCAAATGCTAGAAGGCTTTGTTGAAGTCCCTAACCCACCATCGCCTTTTTCCTTCAAATCCATTTCTTAATTGATTGCAGTCCAACAAAAAATAATGAAGAAAATGGATGTGGCCCTCCTATATACCAATTCCTCTACGATTTTTACACAACATTCTGTTAGAGCAACATACCGTAGGAGGAAATTAAATAAGCAGCCCAAGACAACTGGATCTGTTTCAGATTAGCAGTTAGGCAGTTAAGAATAATAAATAGCAATTAGGCTATGTCAGCTAATATTAATAACTGCTCTAGTTTGAATAAATAGGCATTCGGTTATTTGGAAAGGTTTGGAAGAGGGGTCGAGCTCTCTAATCTTGACAGGGCCAGTTCTGTACTAATTTCTCTCTATATTTTACTCTTTGTAATTCCTACTTTTATGTACTTATAACTCTGATTGGGAGAGTTTTTCTGAGAGAATATCTATAATAAATAGAGATATATTGAGTGTATTTGTGTGAAGTTATCCAGTTCTATCACATTCATGGTTATTTTCTTCTATATTGTTTTACTATTTGTATCCTTTCTGCATAATGAAGATCCCTTGTACTCCGATATGGTATCTTGTCCATCTCATTCAAGATGTTGTCTTATTTGCAATCACTTTTTATTTTTTTGAAGCAAACTATTCACCGACACATCTCACTCAGCCTAAGCCGGCTCTAAAGCCTTGTTATCCAATTCTGATTGTTTTGTTTTTGGAATGGCAATGACATTGAAGTTGTGAATGTGGATATTTTTGCATTATTCCAGACTTTAACAGGACCCCGTTGTAGAATAAGCTAAATATTTTGTAAATAAAAGATAATATTTCACATTCCAATGGCATAATCAAAATTAATATTCACCAACTTACAGCTGGCATCGCACTGCCATCTATCCCTGGAATTATGCAGGTTCTTTTGATTCAATGATTTGCACTACTGAGCAACATTTATTTATTTAATTTTCTAACGAGTGCTCTAGCCAAACTACTCAAAAAATGATTACCAGTCTGACTAACCATGATTCATGCTCAAGTTTTCACCATCCCTGCCAGTAACTCTGTAAGTCTACAACTGAAAAAGTAATGAAAAAAAGATATGGAAACTTTAGATTTATCGAGAAAAAGAAACAAGTACCATATTACACATTTGAATTAAAATATGAAAGAAATTATTTGTAATGTGCGCAGTTTGAATTATAATTCGTCACTTTTAAAATAATTTTACCTATCTATCACTCTTAACTCAAGATTGTCAGAGAAATTTGTTAACTCAGAAACAAAACAAAAATATAAAAGAAAACTTCACTTTTTATCCAAAGACTATTGACGACTATACATAATTTTCAACTTAGATAAAATAGTATTGCAACTAAAGATTATATCTTGTCCCTCCCAAAGTAGATTTGAATTCTCTTCTGCTTGTAAGACGGTTGAAACATATGGAGCTACAAGGAGACCCAAACAAAGGGGAAAAATACCTAAAAAGAGAGAAACAAGAAAAAAATATCTAAAGGCAGATTTGGATAAAAATAATTCACATTTAACAAATCTTAGTGAATTATCAAAAAATAAATGAAAAATAAAAACATAAAAGAGATGGTAAGGATTGCTATTGAGAAGAAAGACGTTAAATGCAGAAAAAAACCAAAAACATAATAAGAAGCAGAGAGAAATCAAAGGGAGGGAAAAAAAAAAAAAAAGACATAACATTTAAGCAATCCTTGAACCATAAAAATTTTTAAGTAATCCTTGATAAAAGTTATCCGCTATAACTTGCTTATTTGGCGGCTTAATAGAGGGACAACAAATTATGGGTTAACATTCCTTGGAGGTTTCTTGCTTTTATCACGCTCCTGCATTTGAAAATCACTGCATTTACACAGTGAGTATGTTAATAACCGTTGGATCAAATTGGAAGATCCAAAATCCAAAATCAATATTTTTAAATTTAAAAATAATTAAAATTTATATATTTTATCGAGCGTTGATCAAAATTCAACTAAGGAAATCGTCCCACTCTTGGATTCTCAATCGAGTTCCTATTTCTTCCCTTCATAATTTTGGGGCAACCATATTAGTATTAGTCAAAGTAAATAGGTAGCCAGCTTTTCCGATACTTTGGGTCTCAGGTTTTCTAGATATGCACAATCGTCATGCCCCCTATATTTCTCAGTCATAGAGGAAGAAACACAATGATTATAATTTGCACACCTGTTGCAACACCTGGCTCAAATTGTCATGTCATGATAGTGACACTAGGGCAATGTAGACAAAATACTTTATGATGACAATTTTTGCAAATACTCCTTGGGGGTCTATATAAATAAAAAATTATAATAATAATTTCACATTTATTAAAAAGTTAGTTATATTAATTGTGTAAAAAATAAGTTATAATTATTAAATTATTTTTTTTGAGAGTATATAATGTTTTTAGAAATTATGTTTTGAGAGTGTATATTACTCTTGAAAAAATAAAAAACAATTAATCAAAAGATATTTTTGAAATACTAGCATTAAATAGGATTGATTTGATTCTTTTGCTTATATTTGAGTCCCAAAAAATATAAATACTTTTTTATTTATATATAGATCCAGATGGAGTACGTGCTAATGGGTAATATAGTATAATACTTGATCAAGCATGGTGGAGAAAGGGAAGCCTAATTTTGCATTAAGCACGTTAATTAACCTGCATTTAATACATTACAATATTCATCCCTTTCCGCAAGTCACCCTAACATTTTTGGAAATGGATATAATGGATGGAAGAATTAGTCATATTGATTGGTGATATATGTAAAGAATTATCTATAATATTTGGATAAACCTTTTTTTATGAGCTAATTTTTAGAGTGGAGTTAGACTTAATTATTTTAATATGGAATCAAAACACATAGGTCCACTGACTTTATAAAAAAATTAAAAAATAAAGATAATAATAATAATAATAATAATAATAATAATAATAATAATAATAAAAAAGGCCCAAGTAAAAAAAAAAATATCAGGCCCGTGACCTCTGAGACTTAAGAAAAAAAAGCACAAGTCCAAGCAATAAAATGAACAACGACCTGAGATCTCTGAGGCTAAAAAATAAAAAAATTGAAGTACAAGCCTAGACTGAAGGCAAAAAATAAAGAACAAGTCACAATTAGGCCAAGCCAGTTGGACTTGAGGGAGGGTATTGGAGAATAAAGAAGTTCCATATTGGTTGATAATATGAGCAAAGATCTATTTATAATATTTGGATAAACCTCCCTCTATGAGCTAACTTTTAGAATGAAGTTAGACCCAAGTATTATAAATGGCTCTGTGCTCATATTACCAACCAATATGAAACTTCCTTATAATTCAATACATCCTCTCAAGTACAACTGACTTGATCCAATTGTGACTTTTCTTTATTTTTTTCTTCAGCCTCCATTTGTGCTTCGAGATTTTATACCTATGATACTTTCAGATATTTTTAAAGGTGTGTTTGTATTTCCTTTCAGGAAGGTGGGAATTCAAGCACACTTAATTATCAAAAAGATCCATCGGTATTCAAGCATGCATGCCACCTTTTTCATACCTTTACTACCCCTACATATTGAATTTTCTTCCTAGTGCATGGTTTAGTCATTCAGGCTGCTTTACGCCACTAATTAACAAATAACTAGTCATTCAGTCAATTACTTGCACCATTAGTATACTACTCATTTTGTCTTGCTCTTCTTGTCTTGTTAGTAAAAAAAAATTATATGTAAAGCCATTTATTTACCAAACTTGTAGCAGCATCATTTCTCTAAGAATCCATGGCGTCTGCCACCCTTTTCCTCTTTTCCCTTCTCTTTCTTCAACATACTTTAGTTCTTGGAAATGTTACTCGGAACTCGACACTTTCCACCAATGACAACGATGCATGGCTTTCACCTTCTGGCGAATTTGCTTTTGGATTTCGCCAACTTAATGGCACAAATCTTTTCATGGTTGCCATATGGTATAACAAAGTACCAGACAGGACCATTGTTTGGAATGCAAATGCATCTGATCCAGCACCAACAGGATCACAGGTTCAGCTCACATCAAGAGGGCTCATGCTGACAACTCTTAAAGGAGAGTCCATATGGACAGCAGAACCAAACGACAATGTTTCCTATGGAGCCATGCTTGACACTGGGAACTTTGTTCTTGTAAACAGTAATTCGAATGTTGTGTGGGGAAGTTTCAATAATCCCACAGACACGTTGTTGCCTAACCAATCTTTGGAACTAGATGGCGTGATAACTTCTAGATTGACAGAGACCAATTACACAAAAGGAAGGTTTCAACTTTATTTCCAAGGTGGTAATGTCTTGTTAAGCCCCCTTGCCTGGCCTACTCAATTGCATTACGACTCTTATGTTACAATTGATGCTTCTAAATCTGCTTCAAGGTTAGTATTCGATGAATCAGGGGATATCGATATAGAAAAAACAAACGGGACTAAAGTCCAACCACAATGGAAAAACTTAGATCTCAATCGTGATGTGTATTACTACAGAACAACACTAGATTTCTTTGGAGTTTTCACGCAGTATGCTCATCCAAGGGACCCCAATGCACAACAAGGCTGGACAATTATGAGGTATGTTCCTGGTAACATTTGCTCTCAAATATTCAGTGAATATGGTAGTGGATCATGTGGGTATAATAGCTATTGCTCCATGGAAAATCAGAGGCCTACATGCAATTGCCCTATTGGGTATTCTCTGATAGATCCAAGTAATCAGTTTGGTGGATGTAAACCCAATTTCACCCTAGGTTGTGGAGCAGATAATGGTGAAGGATTGCAAGCACAGTCAGAAGAGCTATATCAATTTAATATTCTAAAAGACGTAGACTGGCCTCTATCAGATTATGAACAGTTGCAACCTTCCTCTCAACAAGACTGCCAACATTCTTGCTTACACGATTGCATGTGTGCTGTTGCCATTTTTTACAACAACCAATCGTGTTGGAAGAAAAGGTTACCTCTTTCTAATGGAAGAGCACGTAGTGGTGGTCAAGTGGTCCTTATCAAAACAAGGGTTGCTTCTCTAGGTAACATTGGTCCTACCACTAGTCCTAATTCAAAGAAACAAGATGGAGTGAAGCCAATTCTTTTAGGTTCACTTATAGGATCCCTTGTCATTAACACTATACTCCTGGCTACGGTTGTTGTGGTTCTTCTCTTGAAGCCAAAAAGGAATATTGTCCGTGCTGCAAATCTTTTGAAAACAAATTTACATTCGTTTACTTATGAAGCACTGCAAGAAGCCACGCGGGGTTTTAGTGAAGAACTAGGCAGGGGTTCCTTTGGCATTGTTTACAAAGGCACACTAGAATCGGGGTCTTATAATGTAGTTGCTATCAAGAAATTGGACAGACTGGCACAAGAAAGAGAGAAGGAATTTAAGACTGAGTTGAGTGCCATTGGTAAAACCTGCCACAAGAATCTGGTAAGGTTGATTGGTTTTTGTGACGAAGGAAACCATAGACTACTGGTCTACGAGTTCATGAGCAATGGTACTCTAGCAGACATCCTTTTTGGACAACCCAAACCCAATTGGAATCTAAGGGTTAGATTTGCTTTGGGTATAGCAAGAGGGTTGGTGTACTTGCATGAAGAGTGTGACACTCCTATCATTCATTGCGATATTAAACCTCAAAATATACTCATAGATGAGCATTTCAATGCAAAGATATCTGACTTTGGGTTGGCCAAGTTGTTGTTGTCTGATCAAAGTAGAACCAATACCATGATCCGGGGAACTCGAGGATATGTGGCTCCTGAATGGTTCAGGAATGTTCCTGTGACGGTAAAAGTGGATGTTTACAGCTTTGGTGTCATGTTATTGGAAATCATTTGCTGCAGAAGAAGTGTGCTGCTAATGGAGTCGGGAGAGGAAGAGAGGGCAATATTGACAGATTGGGCTTACGATTGCTATATAGAGGGAAGAACAGATACTCTGGTGGAGAGTGACAAGGAGGCCATGGCTGACATTGGCAGGTTACAAAGGTGGGTGAAGATAGCACTTTGGTGCATTCAGGAGCATCGTGAAGTGAGGCCAACAATGGGGATGGTCATTCAAATGCTAGAAGGCTTTGTTGAAGTCCCTAACCCACCATCGCCTTTTTCCTTCAAATCCATTTCTTAAATGATTGCGGTCCAACAAAGAAGAGAACGTAACCCTGTATACAAATTCTAAGTGCATATTACAGTAGTTAAAGTATGATTCGTATTAGTTAGAGTTTTGTTGAATTAATTTACCAAGTCAACAGTATGTTACTTCCTCTTGTTTTATATAAGTCACTTTATTGACTTGTTGTGCGTACCTTCCACCATTTAGCAAATTTTAGATTACCATGGGCTATGCAGATGCATTAATCTTCGACAACGCTAATCCCGGATTGAGTATTTGTTAGCAACTCGGTATACACGAATACTGTTCTATATCGCTTCACATGATGAATTGGCTTTGAAATTTCACTCGCATTGTTCTTCATGGAAATTACTCGCATGGGATTAATCTGAAATGGGAGAGGCTGTGCTTCCTAGATCACATAAGAAAATAACATCTGAACATACGCACTGGCAAATGAGTAAAAGATACATGAATTTCTTCAACAAGCAGCCTAAATTGATAGCCTTAACAACCATCCCCGGATTTCTTTGATACGGCAATGACATTGAAGTTGAGGGAGTCTGGATTTTTCTGGATCATGCTCTGTATGACTTTAGCTGCATCCTGTTGTAATGTAAATACATATTAGTAAATTTAAAAAAAAAAAAAAAAAAAAAAAAACTAAGAGTATCTTAGATTATAATGAAAGAAATATGTAATGAGGGGCAGCAAACCCAGCAAATTAACACATGATTAAACGACTAAGACATACCCAGGGTTGAAAATGCCATGATCAAGACTCATCACAATCCTGCCAAATTTGACAGGAAGAATGCACTGGCACAATGCAAAAGGCATGCTCAATACATGCAAAGATGGGGGCAGGCTGATAAAGGTGGCATCAACTGGCAGAAAGGGGTGAGGGTGAGGAGCAGAGGGAGAGGTGCTTTGAATAGAAGATTTAGGCACAGTCACCAGCCTGAATTTCCAAACAAACTTAAAGCATCATCTATCTATAAAATAGGTCCAAAATGCGGATGCCTCAGTCCCGGCAAATTGCCTGAGCCAGTTTACTACAGAAACCTGGCCATTGTTTTTCATGCATCATTTAAATTCAAAAGCCCTCTCTTCCTGGACAATAAGACCATTTGATACCAATATGATGGGCCATTGACCCAGGGGTATCAGAGAAAGGGGAAAGAGGAATGAAGTGGAAATGAAGAATGGACCTGGCAATAACAATGGCCTAAGTGTGTGAGGACGAAAAAGGAAAAGGAATGAAAAAAGGGAAAGGAGGGCAATTTAATGAGTGAAGGAGTAAAGGAATCAGTTGGAAGAGTAAAGGGAAGTCATAACAGAATGGACAGCTGGCAGAGAGAGAGAGAGAGAGAGAAAGAGTGGAGGAGAGGATTTGGGAATCATGGGGGCAAATGATTTAAGGGGAGAAGAAGAGTTACAGGGGGCATCACAGAATTTGGAGTAAGGTTTGGGAGGCTTTGGCCTAGGAAAGGATTGTTCACTATCTCTAGTGATCATTCTTGTATTTCTTTTTTTCTCTCTATTTTCTGGTTTACTGTTCTTGCTTATTTTCTGGGTTGTTTAGAGAACTTTCTTCAGTTGTAAGAAACTGAGCTCCCTTTAGTTGGTTAATTTCTATCTAGTAGATTTCAGTTCCTATCACGGTACAATGGAATCTTTTCTCTATATGCATTTGCAAAACAAATAGATCCTTTCCTGAATACAGGTCTTTAAGGAACAAAACAATTCTAGCCTAACTTGCAAGGAAATTTACCCTCAACAAAGTACTTGGTGAGGATGGACCATGAGATATTGGCCCTGACTTTCTTCCATCAAGCTCATGAAGTTCACCTGCAAATGACACAATTGCACAGAAATTAATCAGATAAAATGACAGCCAAATGCGAAAGGAAGTAGGGGGAGAAATCAAATTTATTCTGATATATACAGAATCAATTATATAAAGAAATTACCATCCACACAAGCAAAGCAGATAAAATGAGCGTCTGCATTATCTGATGCCTGCATCACAAATATTTGAATAAAAAAATGGTAAGCTGAATACTGAATTAGATATATATTAGCACCATATTTGTGTGCTTGGATTAGCTTATTTTGTATTCAAAACATCTTATAATCAAAAGCTCCCCGAGATAACTTTTGAAAAACAAGCGATTATTTCCCTCAAAATAATCAAAACCAAAACATGATTTAAGAAATTTCCTCTTCTTTTCTTGTTGCCCAACAAAAACTAAATCCTCATGAACATTGCATGTAAGTCTCATACAACTTTAAAGTAGATAAATTCGAGTACGAGCATGGTTTGACTCCAATAGGTTGATATATACTCACAAATTTATATGTGCAGTCAAAAGGGCATTTGTATGCAATATGTTTACAAAACATTCATCTTTGTACAAAGTACAGACCCAGTTACATAATAACATTTATTTTGAACAGAGGAAACCTTAGTTTTGCATTACTGCCCTTTTCTTTACTCAAATTATTACTAGTCTAAAAGACAAATCTAAAATTCCCAATACTACAAATCTAAATTACATTATATAAAGCGCGAGTATTTATCACTTTATCACATCCAAAGACTAAAGATAACAAGTAACAACAAGAGCCAGCTTGGTCAAAATGCATTGGACTATATTTTCAAGTTATGAAGATTGAACCTTAAAACACAAAATTTGTACCACTAATATATCACATCGTTCCCTATTTAGTGGTGCTTTAATCAATTAATTACCTCTGTATCACCGGCAGTTGCTGCCACTGAATGAGCAACTTCCATTTCTCTGTCATTCTCAAGAAATGCTGCACGCTGTATGATATAAGAGGGAAAAAAAATGCAAAATGAGCATTACTTTTAGCTTATCAATAGTGTCTATGCCTACATGTGCCGATGTATGAAAAAGAAAGAGAGAAGGTGGGGGTGGAATAACCTGCAATGGATCCATGCTTGCAGTAGATTTAAAGAACTTATCAAAGAATGACCCCTCAACTGACAAAAGCAAACACCGACTGAATAAGAAAAAATGGTTGAAGCACTAAAAATCTTAATAGAGGTAATTGATTGTTACAAACTTACCAAGCTTGATCTCGGAAGTTATGTTGCCAAGAGCATGAAGCAGACCTATTGTACCACAAGCATTACCCACAGTTTGCTTCATAAAGTACACTCTACTGCTATGTTCCTACACCATAACAACACACAAAAATCCCACGCAAGGCATTCTGTTCAATAATCAAAGATAATATGCTATATGCAACCCAAAATAGACTATTGTTTACTAAAACAATGAAACATGTATGTAAAGTGGCCTTGAAGTACATTATTGTAAAACAGAATATTCAAATTCTGGAAGCAGGTAAAATGATGAAAAGATTATATAAATAGATATGGGCACTCACCTTTTTTTCATTATCCTGTTGCAACCTCTCCTGTTCAGTCTGATAAGAATAAATTTTTTACAAAATCAGTAGAAAATAAAAAAAAAAAAGCAAAAGAGAAAATAAAGAGTTGTTGTTGTAGAGGGGGAAAAAAGGAACCTGAGTGGTAATGGGATAAAGAAAAAGCACGGCAAGAACAGGCTTTGGAACCATTTCGAGAAGTTCTTCATCTAACCCATAAACATCATAGCACTCTGCCTCATCCTGCGGAAGCCCAAGCCCCCAAAGGAACTGCAAATCAACCAAATTAACAAAGCAGTTAAATTATGCCTGCCATCCCAAAAACAGAAAAAAAAAAAAAAAAAAAAAAAAGAAATCACGATTCTTATCGCATTCAAATGGACAATTTAGCAGAACCTGGTTCATGACGTCAGGGTTAGCTTCAAGAGGAAGCCACCTTTTAGCAGAAGAAGAGCTTTTGGGTGACGTAGCCATTGCTTTCGCTTCGTTCTTCTCACTTCTCAGGCATCTAAGTATATATAGTCTTACGTTGGGCCTAAGGGTCCACACCAATCAGGCCCGACATTTCCTTCAAGCAAAGCCTAGCCCATTTCCATGCATGTAATGTACGCTATCTCTTTCCCTTTTTTTATTAAACAAATAGGTATGCACAAAGATTATGGGCCTGTTTGTTTTAAAATTAAAAAAAAAAAATTATGTAAAAAAAATCAAATTATTATTTTTTTAGAGTTTCTTAAGTAAAGCAGAAACTAATTTGTGTTTGTTTAGGATCATAAAAATCATTTTTTCAGCTTTTTATTAGAAACTATTCAAAATAACTTCTCATTTTAATCCAATTTCAGATTTTTTAGATTCTAATTATTTTTAAAACCTGAAACTAACATATAGAAAATCCCTAAAAGTGATTATTTTTTTAAAAAAAAATATTTTTTCACAAATAATCTAAGACAAAGGCACATTGTGAGATAGTAACTACTTTGACATAAATGTGAGTTCAAATCCCAAAGAATTGACTATAAAAAACAAGCAAACTAGGTCTATTTTTTTCCAATTTATATGATTAGATATGAAAAAAGTATAATTATATTTCAGTGTAAAGTTTTTTACGTTATCAATCAATCACACATTATCACATGTTTGACTTTTAAGATAGTTATTATAAAAGTCAAATAGTTTTAATAATGTAATAATATATAATTAGTTGTCAGTATAAAAATTCTTTACACTGACAATGTATTTTAATTAAACCCATTGTATTTTCAGCCGACAATACCAATTCTTAAGATTTATATTTTGCACATAAAAAGTTTTTTTTTGTTGATAACCTTTTAGATTGAGTAAATGACTTGGTTAGTTACTTGATTTAGAATTTTCATCGTTTGGAAAGAAAAACACTTATTCGGTATCCACTATTGGATGGGTTCGGACTTAATTCAAATCAAATATTACCAATAATAACGACTATATATAAATTGGATATTTCGTTAAATTATTCTTTTCGTTCTTCATTTATTTTAATTTATTCAAATCAGTCCCTCTATTTTAAAAATAATTAAGTTGATCCCTTAATTATCAAAAGTTAATTAATTTGATCATTTTCATTAAGTTTCACCGTTAAGTTCTGACTATATTAGTCTTTTGATCCCTCATTTGTTTTAATTTATTTAACTTTATTTCTCATTTGCTTTAATTTATTTAACTTTATTTCTCATTTGCTTTAATTTATTTAACTTGAGATGAAACTTAACGAAAATGACTCATTTGTTTAACGTTTGATAAGTAAGGAACCAATTTGAACATTTTTAAAATAGAGAGATCAAATTAAATAAATTTAAAGAAATAAAGAACGAAAAGAGTAATTTCACCTTGGATCTTTCCTTCTGCATATGTTGTAGCGCATCATCATGACAACCGATGACACAACATTTTACTGGAATATAAGAAATCTTGAGTAAACATTTTTTATCTCAACGTTATAGCTATTTTGCTGTAAGCTTATGCTGATTTTACAAGAGCGATAACATCACACAACATCAAAAGAATTGAACTCAGTAAACATTTTGGTTCAGAACATCATGATCAGTTGATACATGAGACAATTTGTATGCCACATTACCGCTTCAAGGGTAAAGATCCATCCATAGATCCTAGAGATGGCACTTCTCCTTTCATTCACCTTTGTACCTTGGCTTGCGCTTCTCAACAAATGCAGCCAAGCCTTCCAGTCGATCTTTCGTATTCAAAGTCTGCTCGTAGCATGCCTCTTCCAAATCCACAGCTGATGCAGGATCGTTTATCAACAGCCCCTCCTCAATAGCTCTTTTACCCGCCCTTACAGCAATTGGACCCTGCAGAGAATTTACTTACTATCAATTATCAACAATTATTAACACAATATAGTGAGTGATGTTGTTTAATCCATGTAGCGGACTCCACCTAGTGAGAAAAGGCTTTGATTGTTGTTTGTTCTTGTGATAATCAACCATTATCGATAACAGATATTGGCTGTTATTTTCCAAATACCATCACTTTTTATACAGTGGTTTGTTTAATGCCTAAGGTTACATTAGAGAACTTCTAGCACATCAAACCAAGAATGGTTGGCAATTACATAATAGAACTAAAAATAGCGATCAATTAGAAGTTGTTGGAAAAAACAAGACAAATGATATGACAACCAAATGGTATATCCATATGCTATAGAAAGCGGTCTAAGATCCACAGGTTCTGCTACATCGCTCTCAATCTTCAGGGTCTCTTAGGGCTATGTCAAGTTAAGGTAAAAAAAAGTCAAAGTAATGCACATTAACAGCAGTACCATTCTCACTACTTAGTTATTAGTTGTTAATGAAGGTTTAATCCCTCTTTATAGAAAGAAACTGAAAATTCATTATTCAGAAAATCAGCCATAAATATGAATATCCAATATTCAGTGGCACGAAACATCTTATTCTTGCATTTTCAATGATGTTGCCACAGTACAATATATCATTCTCAGCATGAAAAGATTTTCAGCGAAATACCTTCTCATTGATAACCTGAGCAATTTCAAGTGCCTTTGTATAAGCTTTACCAGCAGGAACACAGTAGTTGACAAGTCCTGCAGTAAATGGAACAGTGCACATATATCCTATGCTTTCAAATATGTTCTTATATCCCAACATTAGATAAAATGTTTCCTGAACAATTAAAAGAGATAGGAGCAGCTAAGCAGCATACCCAGAGACCCAGCATCTCTGCCATAAACCGTTCGACCAGTTAATATGAGATCCTTTGCTATTGCCTTACTGACCAATCTTGGGAGTCGTCGTGTTGCACCAGCCCTGTGCAAACGAGAATTCCATAAGAAGTGTTCTGTTTTGTTTCAAAGGATGCAATTATATTCTATTATTCTATACAATATTGGTTGTGTCATATCCTGATTACTAGCCGATACAACTTCCCGAACTTTAGACACAAATAAAAAGCTAGTTATTCATGCACATGGAAGGTTCTAGGCAAGAAACGTGGGTATTGTTTTTCAAATCAATTCCAGGGCTACAAAATTCCAGTTTAAAGGTGATCAAGAAACCAACTTGGAGAGTTTTAGGTGGGGGGATTGTTTTTCAAATCAATTCCAGGGCTAGAAAATTCCAGTTTAAAGGTGATCAAGAAACCAACTTGGGGAGTTTTAGGTCAGCCATAGACTCATACTCATGACTAGCTTGTAATTATAAATGGTCTATTAGTGCATTAACTTGTACCAGGCAGTAGCAGAAGGAATGACAAGAAGCTGAAATTTTAGGCATATTGGGATAACCAAATTAACCAATCATTTAAAAAGAAAAATAAAAACTGATTCAAGTTCCCTACTTTTATTCAGCCCATTTAACAAGTATATTCCCCACTAACTATCTTGTAATTGTATCATCATCCATTATTACTGAGCACAAGTGATCAGACACACAGTTGCAAGTTGCAACACACAATGCAATTAGGCAAATAATACATTATGCCAATGAGAAGTTATAAACAGTATATACCCAGGGATTATAGCATGTCCTGTCTCTGGCAAACCCAAGAGAGCATCTTCTCCTAGCGACAAAATGGGGGGAAAATCAATGTCTAATACTTACATTACATTCTAAGCATCAAGCATCCAACAAACAAGGAGTGTCAGTGCATTAATCTGGTGGATATTTAAGTACCACATATTCGAAAGTCGCATGCTAGGGCCAGCTCAAGTCCACCACCCAATGCTGCTCCTTCAATAGCAGCAATAGTTGGTATAGGAAGTATCTGAATAAGGAAATAACAAGTTTATGTAATTTATAAAAGTTTAAAGGAGTAGAATAGAAACCACTTATAAAGATTTTTGTCTCTGACACTTCTTCTCACTAACAAAATGGAAATTAGAAGGGGCATTTCTTAGACACATACATGTTAAGGTCAAAGATAATGAGTTGGACAATACAACGAAACTTATGATGGGTGGAGTGTGCCATTCAAGTAAAGTTAACAAGGGACAGAAACAGAAATTGAAAGTTAAAAAGCTCAGAGCTGCAAATTCCTCTATCATACTAATTATCAGCCTACTCAAGTGAGCAAACCTCTAGAAATGAGAATGTGGCACGGAGAGCTTTTGAATATTCCCGAACCTCAGATGCAGTAAACGTCTTGCGTTCCTGTGATCAGGTAAACGTAGAATTCTCAAACAGGCATGGTTACATACATGACTATGCTGGGTATGAATTTAGTTTTGGAATGAAATTTGAGATATCTTTAATGTCTATTTTACTGCAACCGTGGACTATGCTGAAGGAAAATTAACATACCAACCAAAACATGTTTGAAAAGGTCCTCTTCTTGTTCTTCCTTTAAAGATCAATTATCAAAGTTGATAGTTGATTTACATTACCTTTAAATCGGCTCCAGCACAGTACACCCCTGGAACAGAACTGGTGATAATGGCAACATTTACAGAGGAGTCCTTTTGAATCAACTCTAATGCATGCTTTAAGCCTCTCATTAATTTGGTATCTATTGCATTCTTATTTTGAGGCCTATCCAAGGTAACCTCCGCGATGCCTGAGAGAGAAAAAAAAAAAAAGGGGTTAAAGTAAACGGCTATATATAGAGACAGTGGGTGCATCTGCATACAAAAAACATCTGAACAAGAAACATGTTTTGTAAAATGAACAGATGTAAGTACAGTAACCCAGTTGACAACAAAATAAGAAAAACTTGAGTTAATGATTTTCAGTCTGTGAAGTTAGATTCAGTTAAAAATTGAGTGTTTGCAAGAGAATCACGACACTTACATCCAAAAAAGAAAGAAAAAATGGTGGAGAGTTGTACCAGAATGGGAGCCGTGGAGTTTATGAAGCTTGACGAAATCAGAAGCCAAAGGCTCCAAAATGAGAGTCCTACGGGTCTGATACTGATTCGGCCATGGATTAGTATTGCATGTATCAATAATCTGAGCCCGAGACATTGTTATGAAGCTCAACCATGCCTCATACTTACTGGAATTCGAGTTTCTCATGCAATACTCTCGACCTAGAGACTTGCTCAATGCCCTCAGAGCGTACATTTTTTTCTGTGATTTTTTGGGTTTCTAAATTTCTGGATTCAAGACTACAGCATAAGATTATGCAAGTTTTTTTTTTTTTTAACATAGATTATGCAAGATTTTTGCCGAAGCTAAAACTATGTTGGGATGGATGAATTGCTTTACCGTATGTTTGGGTATGAGAAGAAATAGGCAAGAAAGAAGTAACGTGGAATGTAGAAGAGAAGAAAAAATAAGTATAGAATATGTTGATTTTTAGGTTGTTTGGATGGAGAAAAAAAGTAAAGAAGTAGGAGATAAAGAAAAATTAAGTTTTTGTATAAAGATATTTTTATCCTTATATATAATATTGATAATTCTATCTTTATTGAAAATGTATGGGTAAATTTGATATTTTAGATGATTTCTTCCCTATCATACAAAATCTCTTCATTGATGGGAAGAGTTTTTTAGACTGGGTCCCACTTGTCATTTTCTCTCCTCTCTTCATTTTTTACTCTTCCAAACGATGAAACTTCTTTTTTTCCACCTCACTTCCCTCCTCTGGCAGTTCTCTCTTTCCCACTTTCACACATCCAAATGAAGGGGACACAGGCTCATAACAGGCCATACAAGTAGGAGTTGTGATCCTCTCCATTTCTCAAAAGAAATTGAGTCTCCATTTAGGAGAGAAATAAACACAAATGAAAGTTTTTGTATTTTAAAATTTTTTATTATTTAAGAAAATTTAAATTATTAAAAATCATTTGTGTCTAACTCCCTCCTAAATGAAATGGAGAGGATCCCAACCCTGTAAGTAGAGATCGCAATTTTATCCGTGCAGATAAAATCCGTAACTGATACGAGATGGAGACTTAATAGGTACCCGCTTGTTAATGGGGCAGAGATGGGTATTGAGATACCCGTATCTGCTGTTACCCATACCCACGGATATCCGTACCCGATGACAAGATCCTATGACTTGAATAAATGCGTGAAAGTAGATACAAATAGGGAATGCTTATTTGTTTTCTCTCTGTTTTGCCATAAATAACGAGTGCTTCTTAGCTTATAGTAAAGGAGTAAGTTGTGTGTTGGGAGATTGGCATGTGAGTTTGAACCCCGCACCTCTAACTCCTCTCTCCTTATATCCTTAGATCAAACCAGTTGAGCTACCCCACCCCCAACATACACTCTCCTATTGATTGAAATTCATGTGAGTCCTATATAATTCAAGTGGGACTCACATGAATTTCAGCCAATAGTAGAGAGTGTGTTAGAAAAAAAATGTTAAAGAGTGTGTTGATAGCACTCTTCATTCTTATTTTATTTTTTGTTGGTTGCATTTTTTAATTTTGAATTAAAATATGAAGATGAGCCATGGGCTCACAAACCTTGCAATCTATAAATTAAACTTGGGTTAGAGTGTGATTGTAATTGGGCCAAGAACATGAGCAAAATAATTTTCTTTGTTCTTCTATTTTTCATTTCCTTTTCTCTAATTTAGTTTATTAGAAGAATTCCATTTTATCTTTTTTGAGTAAAAATGAAATTTAAACATAAAAGGTGAAAAATTAAAAGAAAACAAAATATGGTTGGACAAATTTGGATATCAAAAATTACCATAAACATGTGATGTTTATAACAACCGTAAGTGAGTGCTTATTCCGATATGTGAATTGTCAATGTAAGTAATCACTCATTATACAATAAAAGATTAACATTACACATAATCTATTATGCTCTTATTTATGAAAAAAATAGAAAAAAATTGTTTATCTTATTTTTACCACCATGTATGGAGCTTCTATTATCACGATGGGTTGATGACATGTGTTTCACTTGAAGCAAAGATGGCTAAATACCAGCAAGAAACCCAAAACCCGAAATGTTTTTCTGAAAATGGTCTCTTCATTGATTCATAAATTTGTTATGCAAGTGTTGATTTTCTGCCATATATTTTAATGTGTCCTTATGCTGATAATAATTAAACAGACTGAAGAATTAGTTGTAGCTGCGGCAATAAGTAAGAGACAAATAACGAAAATTAATAAATGATATGGTGACTGAGCATTACATTGTTATTTCTATTAATTGATTACTTTTACTTTTTTTGGCACAATATGTCGAACCTAATTGAGTTTGGCTTATTATTTGAGATTAAATTTATTCATTTTACTTCCTCTAATAACATTTATATTTTAATAAAAGAGAATTTGGTGGCCTTTTTATCTATATTTGATAGAAAAAATATAAAAAATAAAAACGATATGATGATTTGGATATATACCAACTTAATACTATATTTACAAACATTTTGGTAAGTGCGTAAAGATCAACACGACTTGTGCAAATGCACCAATCAACTTACTAGTTTTAATATAAATTAATTTGATTCAGACCTTTCGATAATATGAAAAATATGAAAAATTGGCGAATGAAAAACATACTTCCTACATGTTGGATTAGATTAAATTATGAAAAATAACCACTTTTTTATAAAGTTCATCAAAACTTTTGATTAAACAAAGTAGAATAAAATCCATCTGACTTAGAGCCAATTTGTTTATACTAAAAAATAACAATGTTAAGATTAGGTGAAAAAAACAATTTTTAATAAAACTTGTATGCAAACAAAAATTATATTATTTTTAATTATAATTTTAAAAAACACTTCTACTTTAAAGAAGAATGTTAATACAATTTTTTTAAAACCGATATTATAGTCATTCAAAAATTTTGTACAGGTAATTTTATTCAAAAAACTTAAGCTTAATTGCACTTTTGGTCCCTATAGCTTTATCAATGCGTGATTTTGATCCTTGTAGTTTCAATTGCTCAAATCAAATCCTTATACTTTAAAAATGTGTGATTTTGGTCTCTATAGTTTCAATAGCTCAAATCAAGTCCATGTACTTTCACAAATGCGTGAATTTAGTCCTTATAGTTTAAATTGCTCATATCAAGTCCTTATATTTTTAAAATTATCTAAAATTTATTAGATAAATTTTGTATATTTAAATTATTAATAAAAATAATATATTATTATATTATATAATTAATAATATACAAACTTTCATCGTATAATTATTTTAATAATGAGAGGAAAACAAGTACTCGAATAAATATATAAATATAATTTTCTACAACTTCAAAATATAAAATATGTATGTATATATATATATATTAAAAATTAAGATTATGAATTTATTTATTTCATATTTTATTTTTTAATTTGTAGAAAATTATTATTTATATAATTATCAGCAGTTGTTTTCCTCTTTTTGTTAAAATAATTATACAGTGAAATTTTATATATTATTGGTTACATATTATAATGATATATTATTTTTATTAATATTTTAAATATAATAAAAATTTAAATTTTTACCTAATAAATTTTTAGATAATTTTGAAAGTACATAGACTTGATTTGAGCAATTGAAATTATATAGACAAAAATCACGCATTTGTGAAAATATAGGGACTTGATTTGAACTATTGAAATTATAGGGACGAAAATCACACATTTGTGAAAATATAGAGACTTGATTTGATCAATTGAAACTACAGGATCCAAAATCACGCATTGGTGAAACTACAAAGATCAAAAGTGTAATTAAATCAAAAACTTATAATACCTTTTCTTTGTTTTGGCTCTCACACTCTTATCTACCACATTTACTAGTTTTTTAGAAGCTGCCTATAATAATTTCTTAAAATATTATAAAACTTAAATTTTCAATTTGTATTTATTTTAATATAATCTTTTTTAGGCTGCTCTGTTGGTTTGGACAAATTGTTGATGTTTGATGCAGTGGCGATAATTTATCTTAGACAATATCGTTTCATTTTTCCCACGTAACCATATTTTTTTCTTATCAACACTTTTACTCTATGCATTAATGATATTCTTTAATAATTTACTCCCAAAGGTCCAAAAAGAGTGACAACTTCTACAAACCATGGTTCAAGAAGTGTTAATAAAACAGGTACGAAAGAAAGGCATTCATGCAAAATGCCCATAATTAGGGAAACACAGAGATTATTATTTAAGTTTATTATTATAATAACTATCTGAAACTCAAATTTTGGTATATTTTCCAGCATTGACTGCAATTTTCATCCCGCCCTGACAGTGACCAGGAAAACTGCAGATGAAGTAGTTCTGTCCCGACACAAGTTGGATCTGATCATGTCCTGATTGATGCACTATGTCTCCTGATGAAGTATTGCAAGCATTATAACCAGCCTCGTTCAGTACTATCACCACGTTGTGCAACCCGGGATTATAATTGAATACTGCATGTATAAACAAAAATGAAAAAAAGATATGTGCGTAAGAAAATGATTAATTTTTATCTCAAGTATATTGGGTGCGTTTGGAATAGCTTATGAGAATAGCTTACGGAATTAAATTTATACAAATAGTTTATGATAATATTTTATAATCTTTTCATAAGCTATTTTTAGCTTATTTCTATAAGCTTGTCAGAGAAGCTTATGAAAATAAGCTGTTTTTAGCTTATTTAAAAAAGAGCTTATTGCATAAGCGCTTAAATAAGCTGTATACCCAAACGCACCCATAATATAACTTACAATTGCAAAAATAATACTCTTAAGTCGATATTAAATTGATTTGTTAGAAACATAACAAAAAGAATCAAACTTAAAGTAGTCATCTGAAACAATGATATAATGTTAAGGAATCAGCTATTTCTTAAGTTTAAATCATTAAGACATTTAAAATGATATTTAATCATGTATAATCAACAAGCAAAATCCTTTATCATAATAACTAGCATATCTTCCCTCATGATACAAGGGAATATTAGAAAATAATGTAATAATTTACATATTCAAATAATAATAATTTTTAAATAATAAACAATAAATTTGTAGCTATTTTCTGGAAAATGAAATATTACTTTAGTATATAATTAGAAATTAAAAATCTAAAAGTATTCGGAATAGAGTAAATTTAGAAGATAATTTTATTGGGAATAGGAAAAAAAATTAAATAAAAGTATTGGAAACAAAAGAAGCCATTAATAAAACATATGACTAAGACTGAGAAATTCCAAATATCATATATGTGGACAAACTTTGTCCTGTAACAAATTTGAATAAGCCAATTATCAAAACAAAATTTTAAGTGACAAAATTAACTTCTACATGGCAAAATCAAAAGATAATTAACTCCTGTAAAATATATAATAGATCAGATGATGATACTAACCAAGTGTATCACCCTCCATAAAATGTTTTCCATTAGGCCAGTCAACAACGTTGAAGGTCCAACCACCTGCATCCCCAACAAAGTAGAAGTTTGCATGAGCTATCTCAGAGTGAGACACCAACATACAGAATAATAGCATCAGCGCAACCATTGCACTATTGCCTCTTCCCTGGGCCATCACTAGTGCAAAATATGGATTCTACAACAGGTTTCTAGATCGGTTGAAAAGGAACCGATTTAAAAAAAGAGGCGGTGGCAATTTTGAAAATAAGTTCAAAATTATTTACATCGGTTCATAAAGAAACCGATGTATAAAACATTTAACATCGGTTAAATATTTCAACCGATGAATACAATTTAAATAAAAAACTATTTATTTATTCCCGCCAAGTATATACATCGGTTATTACACAACCGATCTCATTAGTAAACTTTCAAACTCGGTTATTTTACAACCGATCTCATTATTAAACTTTCAACATCGGTTCTATTAACTAACCGATTTCAAATCTTCATTAAACCCATTTCTCCAACGTTAATCTTTCATATCTTTCCCTCCTCACTGTTTGCCCTCTCTCTCGTTTGCTCCTTCTCCTTCATCCTTCACCACCGTAACCTAGCACCATCCTTCATCCTTCTCCTTCTCCTCACATTTCGTTGCTGCTCCTTCATCGCTGATACACTGCCCACGGCTCCTTCATCCTTCATCCTTCATCACCTCTCTCTCGTTTGCTCCTTCTCCTTCATCCTTCACCCTCTCCTCTGAACCTTTGTACCAAACTTTGCCCACGGCTTCACCTCTGAGGTGAGTTTGTTTACATTTATTTTTTCGTTTTTGGCTTTAGGTTTTATGATATTATAGTTTATTCGTAATGGCTTTATTTTTTCATTTCGTTTTTGGCTTATAGTTTATTTTCAATTCTACTTAGGACAAGGCAGCACCTGTTGCTACTCCAGAAAAGCCACCTGAAGAAGATCTGAATCCATTCTTGATATTCCCTAACCTGAGGAAAATTTGAAGGTACGTATCTAATATCCTTATTTTGATTATTAATTGCTTCCCCATTCTATTCTGTTGAACCCAATGCTTCACTCTGTTAGTGTGCTCATGTCATATGGAGTCGTTTCCAGTCTTGCTCATGACATTTATATGAGTGTTTCCATGCAGTGGTCTGCTTAGTAAACTGAGTGAAACTTCCATACAGTTCTCTTTCTTTCTCTCTACATTTTTGTTGTTGTCTGCTACCTGTTACTTTGGTTTTGCTATGTAACTTGATTAGTTTTACAGTATGCATATGGCATGTAACTTGATTAGTTTTACAATATCGCATGTAACTTGGCAGGAAATCCATACGTGACATTCTAATGAAGAAAAACACTTCTCCTTCTGATTAGATTTTCTTATGAAATTAAAAGGAGAAAGGAAGAGAAAAAGTATTAATGTATTAGTTTTACTATTTGCTGCTTTAACTTAGGGATTAATTGGACTGTTGGATTATCTTTTAGTGTTAATAAATTAGCAAAACCTTAGTTTCCCGTTTGAGATTCAATATTAATGAGCATATGTGTACTTTATTAAGGTACTACTCATTGTATTGAATCTTGAATTGTCCAAGTTGGACAGTTTGGGGAAAAACTTATTCTTCATTTGGTTAATACTTATTCCTTAATTCTCATATCTTATACTTGAAGAAATTTCTGTCTGCTGCATTTCCTTTTGTTCTCCGGGTGCACACTTTGTCGCGGTGGATGTCACCGCGGTCAAGTCGTGTACGTCGGAGACCAATGGGAAATGCTGCCGAAATTTCGTTAAGTATGGGCATGAAAGTTAAGGACTAATTGTTAACTGAGTGTTGAAGAAGTTTCTTCTCGAATGGGATAGGGCCATACCCTGTGATAAAAAGGAGTTGAAGATCTTGGACTAAGTGAAGTTGGTGTTGTTGTAGTTATGGATCGTAATTGGATCGATGCTAGACGCACAAGTCATGAGTATGAGAATGGAGTGGAAGAGTTTTTAGAATTTGCTAAAAGAAATGTTCCCGATAGTAATGGAAGGTTTTATTGTCCTTGTGTTAATTGTTTGAATGAGAGACGACTGGAAGCTGAGAAAATACGAGAGCATCTTATTTGTGAAGGGATATGTAAGAGTTATACAAGATGGATATGGCATGGTGAATTGTTAGACAAACCAAGTGTGTCCCAAAGAGAGGAGGTTGATGACGTAGATATGGACGATCGACTAGAGGACATGATCCGCGATATTGGACAAGAGTCATTTCAACGAGCAAATGTGTATGATACTTTGTGCAGTGATGCAGATAAGCCTTTGTATCCTGGGTGCTCTAATTTCACACGGTTGTCAGCGGTGTTAAGATTGGTAGTTGTGAAGGCGAGAAATGGGTGGAGTGATAAAAGCTTCACCGAATTGCTTGAGTTGTTGAAAGAGATGCTTCCAGAAGGTAACACATTGCCGAACCGTAACTATGAGGCGAAGAAGATATTGTGTCCGATGGGTATGGAGTATAAGAAAATACATGCATGTCCTAATGATTGCATATTGTATAGGAATGACTTTGAAAAGATGCACGAGTGTCCAAGGTGTGGGGTATCACGCTACAAAGTGAACGATGGTGATTCAAATTGTGATGTGATCACAAAGGGTCCTCCTGCGAAGGTGTTATGGTATCTTCCATGCATTCCAAGGTTCAAGCGATTGTTCGCTAATGTAAATGACGCAAAAAACATTAGGTGGCATGCAGATGAGAGAAAATGTGATGGACAGCTTCGCCATCCGGCTGATTCTTTGCAATGGAAGAGAATTGATAGTTTATTTCCGGATTTCGCCAATGAGAAAAGAAACCTTAGGCTTGGACTTGCTACCGATGGCATGAATCCGTATGGCACCTTAAGTAGTATTCATAGTTCATGGCCTGTTCTCCTGGTAATTTATAACCTACCTCCTTGGTTGTGCATGAAGCGCAAATACATTATGTTATCTATGATGATTTCGGGCCCAAAACAACCAGGAAATGACTTAGATGTTTATCTAAGTCCCTTGATTGAAGACTTGAGAAAGCTGTGGGTGGAAGGCGTTGATCTGTTTGACGGGTATTGCAATGAGACTTTCAAGATGCGTGCCATGTTATTTTGCACCATCAATGACTTTCCAGCATACGGGAACTTGTCCGGATATAGTGTTAAGGGCCATAAAGCATGCCCTGTATGTGAAGAAGGCACATGCTACCATCAACTACAACATGGAAGGAAGACAGTTTACCTTGGGCATCGAAGATTTCTCACACCTGATCACCCGTATCGTAGATTGAGAAAAGCTTTTAATGGATGCCAGGAGAATGAAATTGCTCCGACGGCCTTAACCGGAGATCAAGTTTATCAACGGGTTAAGGACATGGATATTATCTTTGGAAAGACCCATAAGAAGGCTACTGAGAAAAACATATGGAAGAAGCGGTCGATCTTCTTTGATCTTCCATACTGGTGCAAACTTGATGTAAGACATTGTATTGATGTGATGCATGTGGAGAAAAATGTGTGTGATAGTGTAGTCGGGACGCTTCTTAACATTCAAGGCAAGACAAAGGATGGTGTCAATGCTCGTTTAGATCAAGTTGCGATGGGCATACGAGAGCAGTTAGCTCCACAATCAGTAGGGGTTAAGCGGACTTATTTGCCCCCAGCATGTCATACTTTATCAAAAAAAGAGAAAAAAAGTTTTTGTGAGTGTCTGCGGGGCGTCAAAGTGCCACAGGGTTACTCTTCAAATGTTAAGAGGCTTGTCTCAATGAAAGATCTCAAATTAGTTGGTTTAAAGTCTCATGATTGCCATGTCTTGATGCAACAACTACTACCAGTGGCTATTCGTGACATCTTGCCTAAAAAAGTGAGACATGCCATAACAAGGTTGTGCTTATTCTTCAATGCTATATGTAGCAAAGTCATTGACCTTCAAAAACTGGATGAGTTGGAAACTGAGGCTGCTATTATCTTGTGTCAGTTGGAGATGTATTTTCCTCCTTCATTTTTTGACATCATGGTTCATTTAATTGTTCATCTAGTGAGGGAGATTAGATTGTGTGGCCCCGTTCATTTAAGGTGGATGTACCCAGTTGAGCGATACATGAAGATACTAAAAGGGTATGTGAAGAATCCACACCGTCCTGAAGCATCTATTGTTGAAAGGTATGTTGCAGAAGAAGCTATTGAGTTTTGTACAGACTACATGTCAGAAGCGGAACCTGTAGGGCTTCCTAAGTCTCGTCATGAGGGAAGATGTGATGGTAAGGGTACACGAGGTATTACTGTTAAGAGCATGGGTCGAGAGGAAGTGCTTCAAGCACATTTGTATATATTGAATAACACCGATGAGGTTAATCCTTACTTATGTGATCACAAAACCATTGTCAAGCAAAATTACCCTCGAATGAACGAAAAATGGTTGTTGAACAAGCATAATAAGACTTTCTTAAACTGGTTTAAAGATCAAATTGCGGAGGATAATACTGCTTCTGATACATTAAAATGGTTAGCACACGGGCCTAACTTTGATGTCATATGTTGGAGTGGATACGATATCAATAAGTTTTCCTTCTATACAAAGTCCCAGGATGACAAGAGTACCATGCAAAACAGTGGGGTTATGATTGTAGCCGAGTCTATGCACTTCTCTAGTTCAAAAGATACAAACCCCGTTATGGCATCCATATCTTACTTTGGAGTCATTGAAGAGATTTGGGAGGTCGATTACACTAAATTTAGAGTACCTGTTTTTAAATGTAAGTGGGTTGACAGTAACAGTGGTGTACAAACCGATGAGTTAGGATTTACATTGGTAGACCTTGACAAGGTAGGTCATACAGAAGAGCCTTTTATCATGGCTTTCCAAGCAAGACAAGTGTTTTATATCCATGATCCTTCTAACAAAAGGTGGTCGGTGGTTCTCCAAGGAAAAAACATGCATAATGGTAGTGAGGAAAATCAAGATTCAACTCTCGATATTTCCGATACTCCTTCTTTCTCAACACGGATGCCTACTTTCAATGAGGAAAATGAAGCGGACGATGTACATGCCATTCGTGATGATCATCATGAAGGGATATAGGAGAACATTACTACTTGACCATGGTGTAAGTTATGTTTAAAGTTATATTTATTAGTTAAGTTATGTTTATCTTGATAAATATAAGTTAAGTTTTTTTTGTTATTTAATTTGATATTTATATGTTAAGTTATTGTGTAAGTTATGTTTAAAGTGATATTTGTTATTTATCCATCTTTACTGACATAGTTTATTATTTTTTGTATAAACAGGCATACATGGCAGATCCCTCGGGCATCCCTCCTACACGCAGCGGGTCGGATACCCCATTGACAGGAAAAAAAGGTAGACGCGCCACACGATTAAAAAAATTGGCCATCAACCGTAGTGGTAATCAAAGGTTGAGGGTTGAGTTTGATGGAGATTGCTTACCTATAGGGCCAATGGAAGATCAGTTTAAGAGTTTTGTGGCCGTCCTTGCCAAAAGCAAGGCTAGTATACTTATTGAGGATTGGGACCATGTATCGACGAACGTGAAGGATCAGATATGGGATAGTATCATGGTATTTTACTTTTACCCTCTTTGGTTGTATATATTTTATTTCACCATATTATTTTCATATACACTAATTTCTCCATTCTGTTTTGTAAATATAGCTCACCTTTGAAGTGCCGGATACCGAGCGTATGAAGAAAAAATGGATTTCGTATGCGGGTGAGCGTTGGAGAGCATTTAAAACACAACTAAGCGGGAAATACATACATGGGCGTGCAGACAAATCTCCACTTGAGATGTACCCGTTCCTTGATCAAGAGACATGGGATAGATTTGTTCAGATCCGATTGGATCCCGCCTTTCAGGTTAACTTGAGTTATATTGTTTAACTTTACCAACCAAATTGATTTTATTAATATACTGAATTCAGTTGATGTTATTTATATTAGGAGAAAAGGAAAAAGGCGCAGGAGATCCAGAGTAAGAATCTCTACCCCCATCGTTTGTCTCGTGGGGGATATAAAAAGCTGAGGAGGAAGATGATTGAAGAGAAGAAGAAACAACTTTTGGAACAAGCATCCCAAGCTGATCCTACGGCTGATCCACCTCCAGAAGTTGTTGATCCACCTCCACCCCCACGCCACCATACATGGAAGAGAGCCCGACAAGGACCATCGGGACAATATACATCTGAGGAGGCACGTCTTGTTGCCGAAAAGATTGTAAGTATATATTCAATTCTAATTGTAATTGTAACATGCTTATCCATCATCTTACACAAATTAATGTGACAATTGTATGTTGTAGGATTCCTTGGACGAACAAAGCACACAAGGAACCTTTGTGTCTACTGGACGCAAAGATGTCTTGGCTGTTGCGATTGGTAAAGAGGACCACCCAGGCCGTGTCCTTGGTGTTGGATGGGGTGTTGGCATTACCCAATACCATGGGCCATCTTCACATCATCGGAAGAGGGATGATATTGAGTCCATCAAGGCGCAGCTTCGAGAAGAAATAAAACGAGATCTTCTCTCAGAGTTGGCATCTATGGGTTTTTCCCAGCAAAACACAAGTGCCCAACCGTCTGTACCTGTGAGCACTATGGGTTCATGTGATCATTCACATCAGCCTGATAAGAAGGACGATCAATGTGAGTTGTATGTTGATGATCATCATGATCGCCGGGTAGTGGCATTTGGGAGGGTACACAACTTGGGAAATACCTTACACCACCAGACATTAGAGGATGATCATGTGAGGGTGGTGGTGGAAGATGTTCTAGATGTTGATGCTCTAGTCCCTGTGCCCACTGAGGAGGTTATTACAGTTGGCCAGGCCCCCGGTAATTTCATCCCTTGGCCGAGAAGACTTGTGAGGTTTTTTGTTTCAGCCAAGGTATTCATGTAATTGTTCACTTACATATGTTTTTCTATATTTACAATTGAAATAACTTAATTGTGTTTACTTGTGTACTAATGCTTTACCTCTATTGTTTAGGATGATGGAAAAGATCATCGACCCAAAAGGCCTAGGTCGGATCCGAGAAAACTTGTGGCGTCTGGTTCATCGAAGGTATTCATATAATCATTCAATAAGTTAAGTTTTTTTTTTATTTACAATTGAAATAACCTAACCGTGTTTACTAATGTTCTATATTTGCTGTTTAGGGTATTGACAAGGATGTTGAACTTGATGCTCTGGAACGTCTCGCATTAGCTGCCGTGAAACTTGGGAAGGAGTCCGCTTTTATAAATTTGGAACATGATGGCAAGCCTGACACTTTCTATATCCCCCAGAGGGACATTATGGAGATATGCATTGATAGTGAAATGCTTTGCATGACAGTTGTCTCATTATGGTGCACGTAAGTTATGTTATTTCAACTAATTAATTTGTAAGTTAACTAATTAAGTTTTTAACTATTATAACTAATATTTATTTCAATATCTTAGGTATCTGCATCGCCTGTGTATTGATAGAGGTAACCTCCATCTTTATGGATTCCTTGACCCTCAACTAATTCAGGGTGAGACACTTAGGTCAGATGAGATTACTGCGTACATGCGACGTGTGCTTGATGAAGGCAAAAAACAGTTCTACCTAGCACCTTACCTCCATCTGTAAGTACAAGTTTTACTAGTGATTTATAATTATCTGTGACTTGTCTCTAACTGTTTCCAAATGCAGTAAACATTGGCAATTATTGATCATTTGTCGTGGTATGAGTGTTGTGGTCTTCTTTTGTTCGTTGGGAAGGAAGCCGACAAAAGAAATCAAGCTTATTGTTGAAACGTAAGCTTTTAATTAATTTAATTTGTACTACATTTGCTTTATTAATTACTCTGAAATATATAACATACTTTAAATTCATATTTTCTTAATTATGATAGAGCTATGAACGCAAGTCGTGTTTTGGATGGTGGTAGGCCTAGGCCTATTAGGTGGATTTACCCTAATGTAAGTAGTTTATTAATTAGTACCTGAGATTCAATTGCAGTGTAAAATAGTTACTATTATGTTTTTACTCATTATATATTCAAATTGTGTATTCATTTGTAGTGTCATAGGCAACGTGGCGGCTGGGAGTGCGGATATTATGTCATGAAGTGGATGTTCAACATTGTTTCCGCGAGTATTACAGATCGATGGAAGGAGGTAATTAACTAATAACATTTGTAAATAGTTATAGATTAATTATGTATAGTTATAGTTGATTAGTTATAATTAATGTGCAGATTTTCGACAATCCGGAAGCATTTTCTGAAGAGGACATTAAGGACATCAAGGAGCGTTGGGCAAACTTCTTTCTTGAGATGACTTCTGAACATTAATTTATATATGGATGACATTTTATTTCTTTAATTTGTTTAATTTGTTATATTTCTTTGTTGTTTCTTTGTTATGTATTAATTTAATTAATTAGTTTGAATTTATTACATTATATAATTAGTTGAGTTTGTTGAATCAAAAGCTGACTTTTGCATAATCAATAAAGTATAGTTTGGCTTATTACTTAGTATATATAGTGATTTGGATTCTGTTATTGTTGGGATTCTATTTTGGCTGGGATTGTTCTGGTTGTACATATATGAAACAGGGTTAAGGATTGTCACTGGTTTAAAACAAAGTATTAAAAAAAAAATGGACTATCAACATCGGTTACAATAGAGAACCGATGTTGAGATATCAATTTCAATCGGTTCTGAGTTACAACCGATGTGAAAATATACTTTCAACATCGGTTACACTACCAAACCGATCTTGAATTTTAACTTTCAACATCGGTTCTATATTATAACCGATGTTAAAAGATCTTTTTCAATAATTATTAATCTGTTGAATGAGAACTTTCAAAATCGGGTTTGTTTATAACCGATGTTGAAAGTTAACTTTCAACATCGGTTTAAAACCGATGTTAAAAGGTCTTACATTCTACATCATCTGTTTCTACATCGGTTCCATAACCGATTTAGAATGATATTTTTAACCGATGTTAAACATGTTTATTGCACTGGTGCATCTTTTAGTTGCGCTAGCACAAATTAAGAATGGACTAAAGAGAGAGTTTTAGTTGCACTAGCGAAGATTAAGAATGGTCTAAGGAGAGAGCTAAGGAAAGGTTTTATAGGGGAGGAAGTTGCCGGTCTCAATGATGGATGGATTATTTGGATACTTGTAGGACCCACTAGTGTAGAACTATATTAACAAAAAGATATGATATCTAGCAAGAGTCATTATATTCTTTTGAATAAGAAAAGAAAAAAATATCTTTTATTACCAAATTTGACACTCAATTAGATAACAATGGAAATGGATTGAGTGGCTTTCATTTGTGGTGACTTTGTGACTTTAGGTATTTTTTGGAGAAAGAAATATGTGAGAGTGTGTATCAAATGAGAGAAAAAGAGAGAAAGGCACCAAAAGTACCAATTATGAAAGTCACTCAATTCATACTCGATAAGAATAGGTTGTGATTGTGATTAAATATCGAGATGCATAAAATTTTTGTAATTTCATATTTTCAACATGGGTGATCATTATTACATAAATGATTCATTAAAAGAATTTATTAATTTTTAGTAGTCTAGTATTTTAAGTATAAAATCCTATTTTCTAAAGTTTTCAAGATTCGTTATCAAACTTGTAATTGACTTTCGTAAAGCAATTAAGAAAAACTTGTTATTTTATTAATACAATATGTTTAGTATATTAGAAATTAGGCTACATAAGGGAATCTAGTAAAAGACTTAATACAAATAGTTAATGTTAAATTCATTAATTTTGTAACTATATGTTCAATCTATATCTAACTGATTATTGATTGGTCGCTGTGGAAATGAACTATAACTCCAGACGACCTTCATTTATAATGTTAGAGGTTCGAATTTTGGAGTCGTCACTTTGAAAAGATTTTTACCTAACCATTAGTTCATCACCTTCGGTTCAAGGATTAGTTTCACAGCTTACCTGGGGATATCCAGTCAAAGGAAATATATATATATATATATATATATATATATATATATATATATATATATTGATATTGAATTTAATATAAGTTGAAGCGCAATCAAAATATGGTTTTTGGGGTGGAATTTGTGGCATCAACCTATAGGTTTTATCATTTTCTAATTTCTTCCTTAGCAGTTAGCAGAATGTAAATGAGAGTACCAAAAATGTTTTTATTAAATGATTATTGATAATATTTAATGTTAAATACATTCAGTAAATGTCATTAAGTGTAAAAAGTAACAAAGTTGATTAGAAAATGATTTATTAAATTAAAGTGATAAAATATGAAAAGCTTGAGATTAATTTTCAACAATTTATTTATTTATACTTAAAATTATTAATTAAAATCTATTTTCATTTAATATAATAAATGAGGCTATATAAAGGAGACTAGTTCTAGTAAATTAGTTAATAAAAATATTTAAATTTAAATTCATTCAGTAACAACTTTGTCAACTCATATGTTTTATCTATATTTATATTATATATATTAGTAAAATTTCCTGCAAAGGTAGTTGGCTAGCAATGTCAATAAAATAGAGTCAATAGTATTTTTTTTTTATAAAATTTTATAAGAATAGTTAATAAATATTGTTAGACTCTTTGAGTAAAAGCATTGACAAGAAAATAATTATTAAATAAAAGTGATAAAATATGACAAAATTGAATTAATTTTTTACATTTTAACTATATATATATATATATATATATATATATATATATATATATTTCAATTTAATATATTTCCTTCGTCTTATTATATATGTCACATTTGCAAAAAAAAATGTCTTAAAATATATGTCATTTTCTATTTTCAATGTAATATTAAATATTTTCTATCAATTTTACCCCTAATTATGTTTTTAGAATTATGTTATGTGATGTATTAATTGAAGTCATCACTTTTTTATTTTCAAAGTGAAACATTTGAGTGATCAATAGATATATTTTGTTCTTTTATTAATGTCTTAAAATATTTATTTTTTTCGTTAAATATAACTTATCATTAATGATAATAAAATTTATAAAAATAAAAAAATATAAATAATTTTAATTTGATAAACAGAAATACTTTTTGGTACAAAGAACACTGCGCCAAACGACTTACGAATTTACTTGCCTCTTTTATAAAATTATGTTTCATTATCTATCTAATCAATATGTTTCCATATGCAACTCTTATCTCAATTTTTATTGGTTCACGAATTTGGTAGGTAAAACTTTTCGAACCATATAGCAGTACTCTTTCGTAAAATTATTATTTATTTTCTTTCATTTATTATTTTTTTTAAATCGTGTGATTTAATTAAATATGATATACTATTTCGGATCTCTATATAAATAAAAAAATTAATTTCACAAGTATTAAGAAAGTTAGTTATATTAGTTTAATTGTCTTGATTTGTGTAAAAAATAAGTTATAGTTATTAAATTATTTTTTTTTTGAGAATATATAATGTTCTTAGAAGTTATGTCTTAAGAGTATATAATGCTCTTGAAAAAATAAAAAAATAATTAACCAAATGGTATTTTTGAAATACTAACATTAAATATGATTGATTTGATTGAATTTTACTTATATTTGAATCCAAAAAATTTAGATACTTTTTTGTTTATATATAGAATGTGAGGGAGTATATGATTAGAGGAGGGAGAAAAATGAGACCAGCATCATTAGCAAAGATTTAGCCAAGTAACAAATGAGACTACGGAAAGAAAAATATTTTTATTAAATTATTATTAATAATATTTAATGTCAAATACATTCAGTAAATGTCATTAAATGTAAAAGGTAACAGCGTTGATTGCAAAAAGGAATTATTTAATTAAATTGATAACAAAAGAGTAGTAATAAACTTGAATTAATTTTCAACATTTTGTTTAATTATATTTAAAATTATTAATTAAAATTTATTTTCATTTAATATAATAAACGAGGCTATCTAAAGGAGACTATTTCTAATAAATTAGTGAATAAAAAATATTCAATATTAAATAAATTTAGTAACTACTCATATGTGAAATATATATTTATATTATCTTTAATGAAATTGTCTTGAGAAAAATTACTAATTATATTAAATGCATAGTTAACAATATATTATTATGCATAATGAGAAAAATTAATAAATATTAGAGTAAAGGACAATTTAAATCTCCAACAATTTTTGAGATACTATTTTTCGTTCTTGAGAAAAAAAACTCACTGAATAACCTCAAGAATAATAAAAGAGAGACATTTTAGTCCCTCCATTTATTTCCATCTTGAATATATTATTAGAGTGGTGATGTGTATCGTTGGTGATCCAAGTGCTCAGACAATAGTCTATAATGCATAATAGATTATGATAATAATTATGCATTAACCCAATAAAGTCCCCAACTATTATTTAAGTAACCCAATTTAGTCTCTGATAATTTTTATCGTGGGACACATTAGTACCTACATATTATAAGCAATACACCGCATGCATCAGATGCACCAATACACGTCATATGGATGAGTTTAATAAATACTTGGGCACACTAACAATATATATATATCAGCACTTTAATGCTATGTTTCGGATGAAGACAAACAGAGGAACTGACGTGTCCCTCTTTTGTCATTTTCAATGACTATTCGATGAGTTCTTTTTTTCTCAGGGACGAAAAATGATACCTCAAACATTATGAATGACTAAAATGGCCTTTACTCTAAATATGATTAAATGCATAGAGTAAAAGTGTTGCCAAGAAAATAAATTATTACTTAAAAGTGATACAAAATAAAAATCGAGACAAATATTTCTGCATTTTATTTAGAGTTTAATTGTCATACACTGACAGTGTAAAACAGTTTTACACAGACATCCAATCATAAGTTGTCATATCAGTAAAAAAAATTGACTCTCATCCTAACTACCTTAAAAGTCATCCATACCATGATTGGTGCTTGGTTGTCTGTGTAAAAATGTTTTACACTGTCAGTGAATAGCAATTAAATTCTTTTATTTATATGGGTTTTCTATCTTATGCAATCTTGCACATATTAAGGAACCCACAAATAGTAACTATTTATTGAAAAACTAATCATTTTATTTTGAAAGTATAAAATACACAACTTCCTATATGAATTTATTCTTTTAAAATCGTTAACATGTGCAAGTTTGCACATGATAGAAAAATCCTATTTATATATATCAATAACTTTTCAATTACTTTTATTTGCATTTAATTTAATAAATGACGGAACAAAAGGAAAATATTTCTATTAAATGATTTAAAAAATATTTAACGTTAAGTAAATTTAAAAGTGTTTCTTTTGTTGATTTTTTTAATGGGTGTCCTTAAAGCACTTATTAGCAAGGCCTAAAAAATTCAAAGATAATAAATAGCTAAAAAATTTAATCGGTATAACTATCGAATAAATTTTTTTATCAGTGAAAAAACTTTTTTTTTAACTGAATCGGTGAAAAAGCTAAGTAAATGTTAATGAAGAGAAATTCAACTTAATAAAATATATAAGGAATTGAGTCAAAATTATAAACACAATCAGAAAGAAAGTAATTAAAAAATATTAGTCACAAATATTTAAAAATACCAAATCAATCTAAATATGGGGGCTTATAAAAACAACCAATGAAACTTAAAAGAAAAATATAAAAATTCGATACTCAAAAAATAAATGAGACAAGGAAAATATATCTATTAAATAATTTAATAAAAATATTTCATGTTACCCAAATGGGATTGGCCAAGTGGAAGCGTGTTATGTTAGCAAGGTAGGGCGAATATGTACGGATATACTTTCCAGTGAAAGATCTCTGGTTCGATCTTCCACCTTGTGCAAAATAAATCCCTTGGGGAGGGGTCCCACCCATGTTACTCCAGATTCCGGAGTGATAGCTCACTTCTTGCCATTTTAAGTAAAAATAATATATTTAATGATAAATATATTGAGTAATACTTATATGTTATATATATATATATATATATATAGAGAGAGAGAGAGAGATTTTTAACATTAAATAATTTTTAAAAGAGCAATGCTATTCATCACGAAAAACCTCAGTTTATGAAGTAGGCAAATATAACATCCTTTACTTTCTTTTATATTTTCTTGTTTTTATTGTTATTATATTTAAAGATCAAAACGCAAGTTTCGCATCACATTTTTTAGGATCCGTATCTTGTTTTAAGAAAAAATCATTCGCACCATTTAATATTACTGTTTTCAAAATCATTTAATAGAATTTTTTTCCTTTTGTGTGCTCTCATTTATTATATTAAATGCAGATAAAATTAATTTAAATTTATTGATATAGAATAGTAAAATGAAGAAATACCAATGGGGGGTGGTCCAAGTAAAAAGTGCTTGGGTCTCTTAAGCATGTGATCTTAGGTTCGATCCTTGAGATTCGTGTGTATGGAATAAGCACTATTGGGAGGGATTCCCACTTAGGTGTCTGACCGTATCCCAAGAGATTAGTTTCTCATCAATCCAGTAGGAATATACTCTGGAAAACCAAAAAAAAGGTAAAATGAAGAAATATTTATCTAGATTTTTTATCACTTTTATATAATATTTTATTCTCTAATCAACACTTTTACTCTGCGCAATTACTAATATTTATTAATTTTTCTCATTATACATATAATATATTACAAAATATGCATTTAAATAATAAGTAATTGTTTCCAAATAGAATTTCATTAATACACATAATCTAATAAAAATATTATATATATGTATATTTAACAAATTCGTAGTTACTAAATTTATGTACTATTAAATATTTTATTTACTCACTTACTAGAATTAGTCTCCTTTATATAGCCTCATTAATTATATTAAATGAGAATGAAATTAGGGAATACCCTTAATTTTTTTTTTTTTTTTTGGTGAATTAGGGAATACCCTTATGTGCACACCAAAAACAAATGTGAATAAATTTTAATTAATAATTTAAAATATAGATAAATAAAATTTTGAAAATTAATCTCAGTTTTATCATAACTTATTACTTGAATTAAATAAATTATCTTCTAATCATTGTTAATCTTTATATATACTGAATATATTTAATAGTAAATATTGTTGATAATAATTGAATAGAATATTAGTCTCATTTATTATACTAAATTTATATGTATATATATATATATATATATATAAAATTAAAATGTGAAAAAGTATATTCTCAATTTTTTTTTATATTTTATCACTTTTATTAATAATATATTTTCTTGTCAATGCTTTTAATCAAAGCATTTAATAATATTTATTTACTATTCTCATTGGTTTTGGTCCCTATAAATTTTTTTTTTTATTTTTGTCCCTCTAAAATCTAAAATCATTATTTTTGGTCCTATTATCATGTGACATCCATTAACTACTTATGTGTCTAACGGAATGTCATATGATTATCCCAAGTGACACCTAATGAACTCTGTGGTATCATGTTAGCATATGATTTTCTTGAACCCTAAAATGAATGTTAGGGGCTAAAAACGATGATATTAAATTTAAGAGGGATTAAAACCAAAGAAAAACAATTTACATGGACCAAAACCAAAATTTGCTCATTTTATAGGGACCGAAATTAGTAATTTCATATTTTATATGGATGAAAACCAAAGAAAAATTTATTTAGGGATCAATATCAAAATCCGCTCATTTTCTAGGAATTAAAAACATATTTAACCCTAAAAATAATATATTATTGACTCTATTTGTGATTACCTATTCAGACAAATTTTACTAATATATAATATAAATATGGTTAAAGTAATAATTTGGTCCCTATAGGTGATACCGATTCTTTATTTAGTTTCTATATGTAAAAATCACTAAAAAGGTCATCATGCGTGCAATCGTTACCCATTTGGTCACTCTCGTTACCTTGTCGTCTCTAATAATCCATTAACTTCTACATACAGGGACTAAATAAAGAATTCGTGTCACATGTAGGGATCAGATTATTAATTTAACCTAAATTATTAGGTCCCTATATGTGTCACAGAATCTCATTCCCATTGATGTTTCTTCTCCACCTCCACACTTGGGAATAGAGTTTTTCACTTTCATTCACTAATTGTATTCTTAGGCATTTTTTACACCTAAAAATAATTTTTTAAAACTTGTACCAAACATGATAAACTTTTATTTTCATACTCACATTCCCTGAAATATTAAAATAAAACTTGAATCAAAAGCTACTTAAGTAATAAATTTTCCCGGCAACCAACTGGATTATAGTATTGTTATTATTTCACCTAAAATTATCACTTCCATAAGATATTGTAAATAATGTAATAGAATTAATAATTTTAAAAATAAATTAATAAATATAATTTATTATACTAAACCATCTTTCAATTAATTTTATTAAATATTTTTGTTTATTGTTCAACCCATGAACATACTAATATGTTTTGATGTTGAATTAACCTTGGGCAATGTAAGTAAAATTATATTATAAAACACAAGCATGAAAATAAAAGGACAATAATTACTAATTAGGGTAAATTTATGTTAAAAACAATAAATTGTTTATCATTTATTTTTATTTTGTGGCTTTAAATAAAAGGGAAAAAAAATAAAAGGACAAAAATTAGAATGCAAATTTAATTGTTATGAGTTATGACTACCGTTTAGTTTTTTTATTAGTGAAAAAACTAAGCAAATGTTAATAAGGAAAAATTAAACTTAATAAAATATAAAGGACGTGAATCAAAATTGTAAACACACTTAGAAATAAATTAAAAAATTAGTCACACATCTTTAAAAACACCAAATCAAAACTAGCTTGGTGTTTGGTCCTGATCTCCTCTCCTTCTCCTTCTCTCTTGACTAATTTATTTGATGTTGGAGGATACCTTTTCTCCTTGTATCTATTTTTTCCCTTAGATAATAATCTTTTTTAAAAAAGATTTGTTAATAGAAGTTTATAGACTTTGGGTGCGTTTGGGTATACAACTTATTTAAACACTTATGCAATAATTTTTTTTAAATAAGCTAAATATAACTTATTTTCATAAGCTTCTTTGACAAGCTTATGGAAATAAGCTAAAAAGAACTTATAAAAATATTATAAACTATTTTAATAAACTATTTATTTCGGTTTATTATTATAAATTATTTTTATAAGCTGTTTATAAACTCTTTCAAATGCACCCTATATCTTCCTCTAAATCTCTTTCCAATAGGCACACGATGAAGAAGATTTAGTTTGATGGACGAATTATCTTGCGATGTTTTTGAGGTAACACTAACACCAGCTAGGATTGATAGTACCACAAGTTCTGTGGACTATCTTTTTCTTTTAAAAAATTGGGTCGTACACTTCTGAGCTAAATACTTTATTTTGTTGCATTTGAAACATGTCATCTAGCTTAAAAAATGTAGCATTCTTTTTTAATATAGTTGAGGTTTCTTCTGTTAATTGACATGTTCTTTTAATGCTTTACCAATGCATTAATAAGATAATATATTTGATTTGCTTCTAAGTCCCATCTCTTGTTTTGATGTGTGTGTTAATTGAAGCCTATGGCACTAGAACAAGTATTATCAGATTGTGACAGTGGAGATGAAGTTGATGATGACATTAATTGCAGATCTTGAAGATCGAAAGGTAAACTTGAAAAAGTCTTTCATAACTTTTCTTCCCTTTTCACTTCTTTTTCTTCTTTTGGTTGTGTTAACATGATGCATTCGATTTATTATTACTTCTGGCCACATTTTGTAGAAAGCATGGGAACATGATTACATTCTGTATAGCACTTTGACTCTTAATTGCATTATAATGAAGGTGCTACAAACTTCGTTACACTAATCATTGTAATTTAATGTTAAACCATAATGTTGGAGATGCTTGAAGATTTTGAGGATGTTTCCAAAAATGGAAAACAACTCATGCATCTATGGAACTCTTTTATGAGAAAGCAAAGGTGTCTACTATTGTCCACCATTTTAATCTTTCACATATGTCTACCTTTTATTATCATTACTGTTTCTTTTTCCCTATAATAAATAACACTAATTTACTCATTGTTAGGGTTTCACGTATTTTTACTATGGCAGAGCGCTGGCTGATAGAGTGATAGTCATCTTCCATGGGCCTATTAGGCATTTTTTTGCAACTTCAGTAATCTTTTATTTGTCAAAGTTTCTTTCGATGGAAAGGAAACATTTCTCGACGTTTTCGTTCTGTGGCTCATTCCAAGCAGTACTTAGGAGGTCATGCAGTGGATTTTTTTAGTAGGTAAATATCTCCATCGGTCTCATGCCCGATCCGAGGATAAAGAAGTGAAGTCTTTGCTTTAGGCCTCTCAAAAAAATAATTTATTGCGTCCATGACTTGGAATCAAATCAACTATCAACTATTGGAATGGATCAGGTTTTGTTCTTTCTTTTATTTACTTTTTCTCTACTTCGATCTTGAGTAATTTGGGTCACGCTGGTGTGAGTCCCTTTCAAGATCATTTGATTCTACATAAACTACATTTTGCTTTTGTTCCCTTAATGAGGAGAGTCATGCTTTCACAATATCAATTCAAAGTATCCATGTGTAGCTCTTCTAGTTCCGCCACTGATATTTTGACACCTTGACTTGACACATTAACACTCCCTTTGGTACAGGTGAAATAGAGGAAAAAAGAAATAGAGAAGAGAGAAATTGAAGAGAGATTACATATTTCTCTTATTTGGAGAGAAATAAAATGGGTGGATCCCACCCAAATTTATCTCTCCTCACACCTGCAAAGAAAGAGGGGAGAAAGTTGCTCCTTTTTCTCACATTCCAAATATGCATCTCCTTGAAGGAAAAAATAACCAAATTAGCACAAGTTTTAAAGTATTTACCCAATTAGTGTAATTTTAAACAAGTCATGCATATTGCGTACGATTTAATTGTTTTTGAATTTTTTTTTAAAAAAATAACGTAACTTGTGTATTTTGGAAACGACTTACATGTTTATTATTATTTTTATTTATAAATAGAAGAAGTCGTTTACACTAAATGCGACTTTCTTATTTTATTATTTTCTTTTATACAACGTAAGCAAAGTTGTATTTAATATTAACGATTGATTTATTGGTGGAAGTCGTTTCTGAGATACACGATTTCATATTGACATAAAATTTTAAAAAAAAATTAACTGAAGTCATTAGCAATATAAACGGCTTATGTCATTTATTTAAAAAAAAAACTAAATAGCTAAATTGATAATCAGCAAAAACGACATATCTAAAAATACACCTCCCAAGAAAATATTTTCAAACTTGCACTGAAATTTTCTACCCAAATTACACCACAGAGGTCAAAAAGCCTCGTGGCTTCCATCCTATTTTCTAAAGTTTTCAAGATTCATTATCTGTAAAACTAGTTATAATACAATGCTTTGCATAAATTACTTTGTCAATATAACACAAAAAATTCAATTGAATCACCGGTTTTGATGATTTAAAAAAAGTAAAAAACATATTTGGTAGAGTATGTGAAAATGACATATATAAAATAATAATAATTAAATAAAAAATCACAATTTAGAATAATAATAATAATAATAATAATAATAATAATAATAATAATAATAATAATAAAATAAAGATAAAAATAGTTTAGAAACAAACTATTTGAAGTAATATAAAAATTAATAAAAAAATTATTAATTAGAATAATAATAAAGGTATCTTCTAAGGTGAGGGGGCAACTAAATCCATCATTCATGAGGAATCAAAATCCCCGATTATAGCAAGTAACTTCTCCCCATGTTTTTTTTTTTTCAAACTCATCTCCTTTTTATTCTCTCCTATTTTGTTTCACGCTTCTCCTTCTATACCCATAGACTGTGTTTCCAAATCTGCAAGAGCACCAGAAAGTTCTTAATGTACAACCAATATTTTTCTTTCAGCAACCATAATCTATTGACTATCGTTAATTGCAATTGATGAAACCACTTACCAATATTGGGGATGCAATCATTCATTCCTCCATTTGCTCTATTTTAATTTAATTTCTTTCACATCTTTTAAATGGCAACTTCAGTATAGAGAAGGTGAAGGACATGGCTCGTATTGCTCGTAAGCTTATTTTCTTGATTTGATTAACAGAATGTTTGAAAAAAATAAAACAATTTGATTTGTAAATTAAATCTTACGTTTATTTAAAGTAAAAATGATAAACCCAAAAAAAATCCAAGATTTCTGTATATCAATATTTCTGTATGCGCCCGCACCAACCTTGTTTTCCACCTTCCCAACTTTCTGATGAGCCTTGTTGTCGCAGCTATGCCTCATTCGCAGTCAAAACACCGGCGCCACTATCTATGCGACAGCCAAGCACCACCACATACAAGTCTGGGCCACCACCTCGTGCCTGGTCTCGATTGTATATCCTTGCAGCGACGATGGTTCATGGTGGTCAGCAGATTAAGAAAGGAAGACGATGAATCCAAGAGATTACCGGGACAATTTCATAAATTTTGCACCCACTTATTTAATTAATATATCCGAAGGTTGATTTTGCTCCCTAATGGGTGAGAAACTTACTTGCTCCCTCACTTTAGAAGCCACCAAAAAATATAACTGAATAAAATTATTCAAGACAACAATAAAATCATATAAAATAAAACTAAACAGAAAATATTGTTTTAAATAATAATAAAATAATAGAAGATAAAACTAGGGATGGTAATTTGTACCCGTGCATGAGGCCCCGCAAGCAGGGAATTTTTCCCCGCGGGGGCAGGGATGTGGGAGAAAATTTCCCAAAGGTACTTGGGGAATAGGCTCCCCGACTCTAAAAATATTATTAAAATATCCTTTAAATATGTATATATATACTGCCGATATATTTTATAAATTTTAAATATATATTATTTTATTAAATAAATAAATTATTAAACATATATGTATACTATTTAAGGTTGGACTTGTTACAATGTCTTGGAGATTGCTTTAAATTTAAATATTTAAGATTTTTATATTTTATTAAATTTTAATTAGTTACCTATTATTATTTTTTATGAATTTTCAGGGTCCCCAAACTCCCCGCAAGAATTCGTGAGGAATGGGGACAGGGGAGAAAAAATTGGGGACGGGGACGGAGAGCGGGGGAGTACTCTCTGCCTTCGCCCTGCCCCATGATCATCCCTCGATAAAACTAAATAAGAAAAGTCAGTTTCAAATAATAATAAAATAATAGAGGAAAATGAAATGGTAATAAACTAATAAGAAATGAAAATAATAACAGATAATACGAGGAAATTGAAGGTATAAAACCATTGTTTAAAATAATAATAATAATAATAATAATAATAATAATAATAATAATAATAATAAATAATAATAATAAAAAATAATAAAAGATAAAATTGAATATGAAAAAAGCACTGTTTAAAATATCCATAACAAAAAAATAAAATTGAATAAAAATCACTGTTTAAAATAATAAAATAATAAAATATAAGAAATGAACAGGGAAAAATACAGTGCTGATATAGACAGATTTTATGAATTATATAGATGTAAGTGCTTTAGACCTTTATGTACGTATAAAAAAGAAGTTTTAAATTTGTTAAACAAGACATTATTCAGTAAAAAACATTACTCCCAGAGAACCCCCCTAAATTTCAATCTCAAGCATTGAGAACATTAATACAATGTACAAACCAATGATAGTTCAAAAAATAATAATAAAATTATGATAGCAAATTCGAAACTGAGAACCTGCAATCAAGCAAAATACAAGGCATGGAAGACTGTACAATTCTTGTGGCTGAGTCCGTTTCCTTCTGGCCTTTAATTTTTGCAAGTATATATTCCCTCGTTTCTTTGACTATCTAATATTATACTGCAGTTGTTCATTGTGCAGGCATCAAGAAGACCATGATTCCAAAGTTTGATCATGAATAACCTCCAACACCTGAAACAAAGGATATTTAATTTTGCAAAAACAGAATTAAAAAAGAAAGAGATATTCAGCAATAACTAAAGAAAAATAAATATAAACAAGTCCTACGAGTTGTTGATCTGATGTGATGAAATGAGTACGCAAAAATCAAGCTAATACTTAAAAAAGTTAATCACAACAAAGAATAAAAACCATAATGCAGAAGGAAAATATGCTCTGATTAAGATAGATTTTCAACAAAGCGAACAGCCAGATAACGATTCTAAAGGATGTCCCCATCTCAGAGGATGTACTCTCCAGGCAGTAAAAGCTTCCAATTAATTAAAGCAAAGGAAATTATGTTTTTAAAAATGAAACAAAAGGTGTAACACATAAATTACAAGATTTCGAAGCAAACAAGAATGATATGTTCAATTATAATTCCATCCTTCTGAGTAAATAATGTACTTTCAAGTGGTTCACATATTAATTATAATTTGAAAAGACAAGGCAATTGATAAATTCAGTCTAGAACCCATCACTTCCATGCTGCCAAGGACAGGGTAAACTTTTAATGCTTTCTTCCTTAAACATGATTCCTTTTAGTAGGGAAACTCCATGAAATTAGAGGAAACATTAAGAAAGGAGCAAAATAGAGTACCAGAATAAAGCTGGAGATGATATCAGCTCTTTTCCATGAAGCTTGGAAAATGCCTCACAGGCCCATGGAACATGACCATCAGCCAGCACTCTGCCATGGTAAAAATACATGAAACCAACAATAATTTTGCACATGATACAAAGTATATATTTTTTCATCATAGGAGAACCAACGAGTAAACTAGTGTTAATTATTATGGGGAAACAGAAACAGTAAGGATAATAAAAGGCAGATATGTTAGGGATCAGCTGGATCCAACAAGCCCAATTAGCCAACTGATGCAAACTAGACCGTATGGGCCTCGGGTTTGGAAGGTATACACACCAAGGAACAAGGGAGGAACCAAAATAGGAAGGGGTGAGCTGGAAAAATAGGAGAGAAGAGAGAGGAGAGAGAGTAACACAAACGTTTTTCCTAGACTACACGGTTATTTAGTAGGGGAGAGAGTGGAGAGGAAAGGTATCTTGGGTAATCATTTGTTTGTTATGGAAAGAGAGCATTAGCGCTCTCTTTAGGAGCCCAGCTCTGTGGCAGTAGGAACCCTCTAAATTCCTCTGTAAATCCTTTCTCTTTCACTCAATAATACAAGTCTCCATCTCCTATAATTTTTCTGCTCATTACTGTGATTTCTGCTGTTCTAATTCACTAGTTTGTAACAAGATATATGTAAAAGATTAAAATGGACAGCAGCAGACACCTTTGCTTCCTCATAAAAGAGTTCCAGAGATGCATGAGCTGTTTTTCATCTTTGGAAACATCTACAAAATCATCAAGCATCTGCAAGATTATGGTTTAAAATTAAATTACAGTCATTAGGATAACAAAGTTTGTAGCACCTTAAATATCCAAAATATTAAACTCCCAATATTTTGAGGAACCAAAATGAACTCGGAATTTTACGAAGTGAAAAGGAGAGCATAACTTCAGCAAATTATAATGCAATTAAGACTGAAAGTGCTATACAAAATATGCCCAGAAGTAATAAATCGAATGCATCACTTTAACACAGACAAAAGAGGAAAAAGTGGAAAGGAAAGGAAAATTTTGGAAGACTTTTTCGAGCTTACCCTTCGATCTTCAAGATCTGCAATGTCATCATCAACTTCATCTTCACTGTCATGATCTGATAATACTTGATCTAATGCCATAGGCTTCAATTAACACACACAACAAAGCAAGTGATGGACTTAGAAACAAATCAAATAAATTATCTTATTAACCCATTGGTAAAGCATTTAAAGAACATGTCTATTAACAGAAGAAACCTCAACTACAATAAAAAAGAATGCTATATTATTTTAAGCTAGAACATGCTAAACATACACAAGGCTTTTCTAACAGCTTTTGGGGGTTAATAAATTACTAAATACTATTTTTTTTTTTTTTTTTTTTTTTTTTTACATAAAAGCACTTATACAAGTAAAGATGCTCAAATAAGCTGTAAGTTAGTCTATTAAGCACCTATCAACAAACCTTTTTTAGAAAAAGAACATTATTATCTTAAGGAAAAAATAGATACAAGGAGAAAGGGTATCCTCTGATAAGTACTCATCAGAATAGCAAGAAAATAGTAGAAAAAAGAATATTATTGATAGTTCTCAGAATACAAGAACTCTCTCCCTAGTGTCTTCGAGAGGCCTAACTAATCAATTGCCTAGCTTCCTTTTCCTCCTCTACCTCTATTTATAGAAGGCTAACCCACTAACTAATTCTAACTACTTTACTAATAAGGCCTAACAGAGGCTCAATCTTATTGTCCTAATTAGGGCCCGTACCTAACATCTTCTAACATCAAATAAACTAGTTAAGAGAAAAGGAAACGAGACAGAAAGGAAAAAAATACTACAAAGGACAAAAAAGCTTAACCAAAGCAAATGATCCAACCAAGGACTCTAGCATATGACAAATGAGTATCAGGAGGCAGGAAAACCAGCACCCTTCAGTAAACATTTATACTATTGTTTGTTTGAGATAAGATCTCCAAAAGATAGTGGTAATTACAATGAAGATGACAGGAATGGGTATGCTATTATTACAGAAAAATAGGGAAAATCCCCTTGATTAAAGAACAATTCACAGATCGTCTGCACCTCCCAATGCCCAAAGTCCCCAATTCTCTCAAATGACAAGATATCACTCTCTCAATCTCTCCTCTTATTTATAGGCAACATGCCTTATTTCTACTATAGGCAACATGTCTTATTTCTCCAAATTATCGCCCTAACTCACTCACTAACTAACTACCTAACTAGGGATTACCCATCAGAAGATTAGCAGTCTAGCACCAAATTCATGTATGACAGATAGACATTGAACATAAAAAGCAAGAATTTTCTACTGTCAACAAATCACAAAACCTAAGATTCACTTTTAGGGATTAATTTATACATGTAATAGTCCATACATCAATCACGTTAATAAGAACATAAGTGAATAAAAATTCTCAAAAAGATTTAAGATAACTAATTCACCTGAACTCTATGAGAGTGAAAGAACTGTCTTTTCTGCAGGAGCATACGGCTGGAAAAACAATTTTGAATTAAAAAATCGAATCAAAATGCCCAAATCAGGACGTTCAGAAAAAGGATAAAATGAATAATCACAGGCTCATTCCTCTCAAAATAATCATATTTCAAGGGGATTGCAAGGTATAAAAGACATTCATTAAAAAAAATATGACAAATGCTGATGTTGACGATAATAATGCATATGCTCATGCCAAGAAACTTCAATCAAAGATGACAATGATAGACTCCAAAAAATTTATAACTCAAACATCATCATAGTAAGGCATTCAACTTTGTATTAATTCTGGACATTAATGTTTTTAATATTTTATTAACTATGGTTTGATATTTAAAAAATTATCACAAATATATCGGAATACCCATGTGACATAAATGCTAGTAATTATATTTCATTAAACAAACGGCAAATAGAAAACACTAGAGTTAATAATAGAGAATTCAAAAACAGTTGAACCTTCACTTAAAATTGAAATTTATACCTTCAAAACTTAAAATACAAAGAAAAGAAACAAAAGAAGCATGCTATAGGTTTTATGAACATACTTTTTTGAGTCTGATCGATCCATGTTTAACTTCTTTGTTTTAACAGGTACAGCAGGATCACTTCTGTATACTGATTTATTACATTCAGGATCCGCAGAAGATTGGGGCATGGCAATAGAAACACCTGGAATGTTGAAACTGGATGCAACATGCTCCGGGTAGTCCATGGTGCCAGGATGATCAGGACCAAATTTTCCTCCACCTGGTGTTCCGTTCTGCAAATTTTTCTGAATACAAGATGTTCCAGACATATTCTCCCCTTTGAAGGAGAGGATATCTAGAAACATTTTTGGAATTTCAGTCCACCCCTCGAAGAATTTATAGGTAAAGAATAATAATTACTTTTAATAAGTGCACATGACAATTAGACTGAAAAAAGTAGGCGTGTATATACATACACACACACAGTCATAGGAGGCATCAAAATACAATTGTTACCGTCATTCTTCTCTAGTAATCCATTCTGTGTGCCTTCTGGTGAGTCCAACTCCAGGAACTTTACACTGGCACGCTTTTCATTTTGAACAGCATCATTTCGCATACGTTTTCGAGGTCTTGAACTGCACATTATGTTATTTAAATAACTTAAAGTTGGTAATTTTGCTCAAAATTATATGATTGGTTAGTGGCTCCTTTAAACATATGTACACAACCAACCAGAAGAAGAAGGTTTGTAATTGTGGATTTACTCCATCAGCAACACTCTGCATACAGATTAGATACTTGTCAATCGTACAGTCGTTCAGAAAAGGAGTCTTCATCAACATAATTAAGACTTGTTTTGCAGAAAGTTGCCTGAAATGTCAGATTAATGCAAGGTCATCTTTAACCTGAATGCAATGTTCAGCCTTTGCCCAAGGAAAAAATTGAGCACTTGGCACATTTTTCAGCGAGGGGGAAAGTGATTAGACTAACATGATCTGCATATGATCCTGGCATATAAAATGTAGATCACTAGATCCTATATTAAGATCAGTTGAGTCATGGTATTATGGTGGTATAGAAACATACCACACAAATATGTTCCTCAAATATGGGGCCCATGTTAAGATCATGTTAGTCTAATCATTTTCCATGCATTTTGAAGGAAAACAGGAATTTGATCGTACAGTCGTTCAGAAAAAGAGTCTTCATCACTCAATCTTGGTAAAATGACTAACATAATTAAGACTTGTTTTGCCGAAAGTTGCCTGACATGTCAGATTAATGCAAGGTCATCTTTCACCTGAATGCAATGTTCAGCCTTTGCCCAAGGAAAAAGTTGAGCACTTGGCACATTTTTCAGCGAGGGGGAAAGTGATTAGACTAACATGATCTGCATCTGATCCTGGCATATAAGATGTAGATCTTATATTAAGATCAGTTGAGTCATGGTATTATGGTGGTATAGAACCATACCACACAAATATGTTCCTCAAATATGGGGCCCATGTTAACATCAAACCATCAATACCACAGACGTAAACCAAGAAAATCTTAAATGTTGCAATCAAGCTAAGCTATCCAACATCATTCTAGGTCATCACCACAGAAATCAGATTCTATTCGACAAACATTTTATGAATCCATTACTAAGAGAAAACTTTGTCCACTCTGCTTGAGAAAACAACAATGTATCATAAGGCTAGATCTTTATGAGTTGTTTTTCTTTTTCTTTTTTCATAGTATACCCAATGAGTTGCTTTTAATGATTTTATCAACAGTAAAGTTTGTAATCAATCTAAAATCCCTAAGCAAAGTAAACCATTCACCATAATCCAATTCATAACGTTCTTACCTCTGATCTCAATATATCAAATTTTACAGAGACATTCACTGCTTGGTAATCTTCAGTCACCTACAAAATAGAGCAAATATAGGTTAAAAGCTTTTCAGAAAGAATCAAGAAGCAAAAGTTGACGTATTAGTTACAATTACAAACCCAGAATTCAAAGTTGAATAGATCATGTGATGAACAAAGATGAAATCGCAAACCCTGCAAAAATAAACTGGTATTTTGTTAAATTGCCAAATTGAACAATGGCAACAAATATTAAGCAAATAATTAATAAAATAGAAAACAAAACTACCTAAGCTTGGGCAAACATGTAACACTTCAGCAGACAAGTTCATAAGACTTTATAGTAAACATATGAACAGAGTAAATAGCCAAAAGAAAGCTAATTTGTCCTGTAAGTTCTAGCTCAAACTATAAAAATAACTTTCCTACAAAAGATGAGCAAATTAAATTAGTAGACCCCAGTTGGATCCAATTAACAATTACATACTGAAATTTTTAACACTTCAAAACAATATTACATAGACTCTACCATTCAAATCAGAGAATGGGAACATAAAATACTGAAAATTCAATACTTTTTCCATGACACAGTTTTCAAAGTTTTCACTTTACACAACTTCTAATCTGTCATGAATCTTCTCTCCTAAAAGCTTAAGCTGTTAGGTGATGGCATATGAATGGTTGTATATATCTAACACGCCACCTCACATAAGAGCCCTCTGAGCTTGAAATGGGGACAAAGCATAGGCCCACCTACCTTGTGCTAAAATTCAACTTTTTATTAGAAGAACAGGGGCAGCAAGGATCTAATTCTAGACAACATTACATAGTCATAGAGGCTCAAATACCATGTCATGAGCCTGTTAGTAAACCTCCAATAAGAAAGGTGTATGTTACATGAAATGGAGAGGGGCGCAGGGGATTGGGTCTGGAGGTTACTGATGTTACTAATTGTAATAACTGTAATGATAGGTAATTAGTTGAGAATAGGACAGCTAGACTGTCTAGTTAGGGACTCTAACTGATAAATAGGAGGGGAGGGTAGAGAGAGAGTTCAGTTCATTTTTTGGAAGGAATTTGGGAAGGAGAGTAAGGAGTGTCGAACATCCTGGAGTTGAGTTTTCTCAGTCTGTATAATTCAGTTACTTTCATCTTCTCCATTCTGTAATCACATTGATTCAGAACGTGGAAGAGATACTTCATTCAATAAGAATTCGTATCTTTCTATCAGTTCAAGTTTTCTTCTGATCCAGTTTCTATCAAACCATCTCTACCAAAAGCTTAAGATGTTATGTGATGGCATATGAATGGTTTTATATATCTAATAATTTAATCTAATAAAGAAAAAAAGTAACAACAACCTTCCTAAACCAGAGATTAAGAATGAAATGATCAATATGATAATACAACTCAAGTATATACCTTAAAGCTTGCACACTGCATCAAACAAAATGGACAAGAAAAGTCTTCAGTCACTGCATTTGAAAACGTAATGTATCAGTATTGTCAAAATCTTTTTTTTTTTTTTTACATAAAAAAATTTATTACAAGAGAATAACAAAACAAGCACAAAAAACAAGAAAAAGAGAAGTAAAATATATCAGGTCAAGAGAACAATGTTGTCAAAATCTTATTCATCCAAATTTATATGTAGATGCAGTTATGCAGTAGAAAACTTTCAACCATAAGCATCCAGAAGGATGTTTGGCATCAGTGAAAAGAACAAATGATAAATGATGTGTTTGGGTAAACAACTTAATTAATCGATTATTCAATAAGCTCTTTTTCAAATAAGTTAATTACAACTTATTTTCATAAGCTTCTCTGATAAGCTTATGAAAATAAGCTAAAAAGAGTTTATAGGAAGATCATAGACTATTTGCCTATATTTATTTCCTAAGCCATTCTCATAAGCTTGCTATCAGCTCTTCCAAACGTACCCAAAATGTTGACAACTAAATTGATTGCTACTCTAGAAACATGGTTATTATAGGAAGGCAGTTGTCAGATGCAATGTTGAGCCTAGTTATTGAAACTATGATATACCTTCAGTCTTTCGAAGCATGTTGTAACAGTCCCTATAGTTGAAAATCACAATTCCTGCTATCAACCTAGAAAACAGTAAGCAGCCAAACATTTACTACTCAACAAAGCAAACAGAATACAACCAACAATAAACAACAAGATAGAGCGTAATTCACAAGAACTCCTTTCATTAATTGTTATTCAGGCAAATTTGCACAATCGAATAGCCATTTATGTACATTTTGAAAAAGACACAAGTGCAGATCGCTAAAACTAGGAATCATATCCATCAATCAACCAAACAGAAACTATGAACAACACGGTCTGCGCCTTTCTAAAATTTTGATCCCTATAATTTTGAAGTTGGCTTACCATTAGCTCATAATAAAAGAAAACAATTTCTAATAAAAACACAATATTAATTATGTCAGTAAATGAATGACAATCACTTGTTAGTGGAGTAAAAGATGCCTAGGCATTAAGGCGAGCACAGAAGGGGCCAACGCCACTTGCTGGTTCAGGCACTGCCCCATCAATGACGTGCACGCTTCCTGTGCCTTAGGCATGCCTTGTAGTTTAAGTGAGGTGTGACTTTAAAGCTGTATTGATGACATAATACAAAAAAATAAAGCCAGCTACCTAGGTTGCTAACTGTGGTAATAAAGGGGTTAAAGTAGTCAGAATGTGAAATAGCAGTGTCAGTCTTGGGAAGTTGGGGTAGCACCTATTGTAGAAAATATGGTAGAAACTCACCAAATGTGATTTTGGCATGTCTGGAGAAGACCAGTATAAAACCTAGCAAGGAGGGTAGATCGGATGGAGGGCAGCTATTAAGAAGGATTTCGAGATCAATGATTTGGACATGATTTACGATAGAACATTATGGCGTCGTTTGATCCATTTAGTTGACCTCATCTAGTGGGAAAATGCTTGATTGTTGTTGTTGTAGTATTCTTAGGGAGTTGGGGCAATATACAGCAAGCAGCTTAGAGATTTGTAAATTGACCATCCTAATCTTTTATTTTTACTGCGTATGTTATGCTTGTGTAGTTATTTTACAAAGAAACTTAATGAAAAATAGCAAAATATATTACAAGAGACTCACATTTCATAGAATCAAATTAATCTTCTGTCAAGGAGGGTAACCACGGAAGCATCTGCCTTCTGCAAGGCTTGATGGAAAGGAGTAGAATGAAACAAAACAAATATTATAGATGGTTTTAATTGACCTAGAAAAGGCTTAGGATAAGGTGTCAATATTATCGTGTGGAAGGAACGAGAGAAGATGGGAGTTCAAGTTGCTTATGTTTGTGATCGAAATGGAGGAATGCTTCAAGTTTGGCTCACCAAACTGTTTAACAATATATTGAGGTCTAAGAAAATGGCCAGAGGAGTGGAGGAGAAACACCTAGATCCCTATTTATAAAAATAAGGGAGATATAGAGAACTATGCTAAATACAAAGGAATTAATCTCATGAGCCATACTATGAAATTATGGGAGAGGATAATTGAATGAAGATTAATACAAGAGACATTTCAGAGAATCAATTTGGTTTTATGATCGGAAGGTCAACCATGGAAGCAATATATCTTTTGTGAAGCTTGATGGAGAGGTATAGGAGGAAATGAAGAGATCAACATATGGTTTTCATTGACCTAAGAAAGGCCAATGATGGAGTGCCAATAGAAGTCTTGGGGGAGGCACTAGAAAGGAAAGGAGTTTGTGTTGCTTATATTTGGGCCATCAAATATATGTATGATGGGACTTAAACCAAGGTCGAACAAATAGTGGGGCCATAAAAGAGCTCCTTATAATCATAGGTTTACACTAAGGGTCATCCTTGAGCCATTATCTTTTTACGTGGGTATTGAACATTCTTACTTAGCATATTCAGGAACCAGTGCCTCTGCTTTTACAGATGACAGTTCTAGCAGGGGACTCGAGAGAGGGCATAAATGGTAGGCTAGAGTTGTGAAGGAAGCTTTAGAATTACATGACTTCAGTTTAAGCAGAAGTATACCGGAGTATATGAAATGCAAGTTCAGTAAAAAGCGCTTTAGCACTAGCTTAGAAGTGAAAATTGGAGATAACCCCATACAACAAGTCACATGACTTAGGTAGCTTAGAGCTATCATTACAAAGCGATGGAAAAATAGAAAAAGATGTAAATCATGAGGTTCAAGCTAGGTGAATGAATGAAGGAATGTTTCAGGTGCTATTTGTGAAAGAAAGGTACCTATTAAGCTAAAAGGAAGGAAAATTCTACCACACAGCCTTAAGACCAGCAATGCTTTATGGCATTGGGTATTAGGTATTAGAAAGCCAACAAGTGCATAAGATAGTTGTGGGAAAGATGAGTGTCGCGTTGGATGAGTAGGCATACTAGAAAAGATAAGATCAGGAATGATGTATAAGAGGGCAAGTAAGAGTGGAGCCATTAAGGAAAAGCTACGAAGCTATGTAGTCAATCCCGGATAGCGGCACGTAGCGGCCAACCAAAAAAACGCTATAGCGGGATAACTGGTAGCGGGATGGCCACTACACCAAAGATTAGGGAAATCAAATAAGTAATTTATACGATACACATATAAATACTAAAAAAAACACAAAATTAAAGACATTCATAATTAATAATCAAAATTCATTGTCCCTAAGATTCAAGTCCAATATAAATCAAATAAATTTAGGCCTCTAAGGCTTAAAACAACTAATCTAAGCATTTAAAATAAATTCAAGTGATTCCTTAAATGGAATCACTATCTCCAAGATCGTCTTCATCATCATTTTCACTTTCTTCACTACTTGATCACAAGATTTGTTCTTCATCCACCACCTCTTATGTCTCTATGTCATCTGCCTCCTCCTCTTCTTCCTCTTGTACAACTTTTTTCCTTTCCTAGAAGCAGGGGCAGCTTGCTTCTTCAATCTTGTTTTCTTCCTAGTGAGTGTTGTCGGCTCACCAACCCAACCACATTAGCAACATCTCCCCAAGTCAAGCTATCATTATTCATTACCAAAGACCAACTCATCTCTAGTCGCTTCTCCATCTTCAAACATTTCTCCTATGAGACACTCGTTACAATGATCAATGTCGTTTAGAGCAATGAGATCAATTAAATCACGACTGTCAAAGTTGTCTTTAAATGTTTGATTATACTAGATATAAACCAATTCTTGCAACTTTTGATGCTCAAGCTTGCTTCTCTTCTTCGAAAGAATCTATTTTATCATTTACAGAAACGAATGTTAGTTTCACAACCACTATATCAATCTTTACAAAATAAAATCATTTAACATTTACTTATTTGCTCAAAGGTACTCCAATTACACTCACAACCCGAAGAACATATGTCAAGTTCAATACTCTAATAGCAATTTTCTGCAAACTTGGAACATGCGTCCCATACAACTTCCACCACTCAGTTGTAATGAATAACTAATAAGTATTACTATTAACACAAAAGGTCATGTAAATCCAATTAAGTTTATCAAAACAATGCACTTTAACTTATCATGAGCCAAAGCAGTTCTTTGTCTTATTGCAACCTTAAAGCTAAAGTGCCCTTTGGATCTCCTATAAACTGTGAACACAGAGGTAGCTTTATCAACTTCTTCTTCACTAGCACTTAGCCTCCCAATTCACTTATAGAGTCCCAAAGTAACTTCTGAATCCAAATAAATCCCTCAGTTACCATAGAAGTACTCATGATTAAGGAAATAACCAGTTGCATGCAATAGACGATGAATTTGGCATTCCCACCTTTTATCAATGAAGGCAAAAAGATATGTGTAATTCTCTTCATTTTCATTGAAAGATTTTAGCATGACTTCCTTGGCCCTATCCATCACTTCATAGAGGACCTCGAGACTGTAGAGCACATCATTCCAAAATGATAGCATTAGTATAATGTCATTTGCCTTTTTCCCTTAGGGTCCTTACCTACCTTTGACTTCAACCACTCATTCGAGGTGAACATCCTCCTAAGGTTGCTTTTTTGTTTGTGCGACTTTTGCTGTGTGAGAAAGTGAGTAGCAAACCTTGTGACTCCAGCCTTACCAATCCCGTCTTGTTGGTGAACTATCTCATCGTGTTTAAGGCCAAGGTATGGTTGTAGATGAAGCTTACCAGAGAGACCCCTCTTTATATTTCCCTTTTGATTCTTGGAACTTTCCCAATGTCTTCTAACATCAAATCTACACAGTGTGCACCACATGGTGTCCAAAAGAGTCTTCTTCTTTTGGCTTCCAAATATCGACCTATAAGACCAAATCAAATGAAGAAAATTAAGTAACCAATTATCACTCTTTACATTTTGTGTTAGAAAAGATTCTTACCCACCGAAACATAGTTGCTACCTCTGTCGGACATAACTTGCAATATGTTTTTTCTCCAATCTCTTCCACAAAAGAGTCCAAGAACTCAACTAGCTTCTCCTCAGCCTTCATATACCCAGAAGCATCAATGCTCTTTATAAACATTGTCCCACGTGAACATTTGACTATGAAATTGATCGATGTCCTATTCTTACGATTTGTCCATGACTCCATGCACCAGACATGATTGAACATCCACTTTGAACTCGCTTTATCTTGTGCACCTTCAATGTCTCTTTAGTGAGCTCTAGTTCCTTTTTCAATAGTGGAACTCTCATCTCATGATAGCTTGGAATCTTTAGATGCAAACCATAGTTTCCAATAGCCTCAACCATCAACTTGAAGCTTTTGTCCACGATACATTGAAAGGAATTCCACACTTATAAAAGCATTGAGCCATATATTGAACAGCCATAGCCCTTACTTTTTTATCACAAACATCATTTATTCTGGTTTGCCTCTTAGCTTTTCCCAATTTAATGAAAGCTTCTAGATTTTTAAATAGAAGCAAATTCATGGGACCTTTGATTGTTTTTGCTCTCTTGGCAGAAGGGGGAGATTCAGAACCCGATGTTTTTTCGACATGAATGTTATAAATTTATCTTCATGTCATCGTATTCCTTCAACTCAGACAGATGTGCATCACTTTCAGCCGTTTTTCTCAAAGGCTTCCTTGATCAACAACTTGAGTTTGGGATAAATTTTCTTGCAAGCACCAACATCTACCCTTAACATCTCCTCCCACTCCCATTTGGTGTCTTTTTTGCTCTAGTTATCCCACATGTAGTAGTTTTGCCACAATATCACAAGTGACATTCTTCCTATTGCTTATGTCTTTAAGACTATTCCCTTGCCAAGCCAAGTCAATGTTATCCCCAGTGGGTTCAACTAATGCACAGGAGGCAGTTGAGGATGCAATACTATGGGGAGTTGGTGCTTGTGGTGCTTGGGACTGGGATGATGCCATGTTGAGATTTGAGATGAGGTCTTTCAATTGTAGAGGAAAGAGGAAACTAAGTTGCCCTGTTGCAACCTTGCTGGCTGAGAGCAGAGGAGAACGTAGGAAGACACAGAGAAAGAAGGTTGCCTGAAAACCGTCAGAGTATCGTCGAAAATCGAGCAGAGAACAGAAGAGAAGAACATAGGAAGGAAGAAGGGAGAAGAGAAAGAAAATTCTAACCTTTCTTCAGAGCCGAAATGATGAAAAAATCCACACAAAAAATGTACAATTATTTTTGGGGGCAAATAGGGTTATTCCACGATTTGTACTATCACTATCACTAAGGCCATGATTGGCCGCGATTCCCGCTCCATGAAACCTCACCGTGACGGGGTCACGCGTCGAAGCCGATGGTCGCTCCTAATGTTGTCAACGGTGGATGGTGGTTTATGGAGGATGGCCCAAATTCCGCCATATAAACGTGGGATTGTGGCCTATGGCGCCGCCATGGCGAGTGGCGCTTCACAAATTGCCTATGGCGGCTGACACAAAATCTGCCGCCTCATTCCGCCATGGCCGCTATTTAACAATAGTGGTCGCTCTGCGCCACGACAGCACTATAGCACGCTATTGACTACATAGCTATGAAGCATGGACAATGCAAAATAGTCGTAGTGTCTGTGGGTCACATCCATATCGAACACATATCTATATCAGACACTTCATGGACAGTTGGACACGTTTAGATACTCCTAATTGTATTTTTCAATTTTTTACTTTTACTTTTTTGAATTTTTATAACATTATAAATGGAAATGCCATAATAATTAGATAATTGTTAGCATTTTACTATGCATAGAATTCATACTAACTTTTAAGACATTATTTCTCACTTTTAACTTAAGATTTGTGTTTTTATGTAAATCTTATACTAACTTTATATCTTGTATCATAGTCATCTCATATCCTATAATTTTTAAAAAATAATTGTATCCCCATGTTTGTATCGTATCATATTTGTGTCATGTATTGTATTTGTGCTTCCTAGAGAAAAAGATGGTGGAATTGTGCCTAAGATGGTTTGGACGTGTGAGAAAAAGACCGATAGACGCGCCTTTTAGAAGAGTTGATCAGATAGAAGATAGCCTAATAATCAGGAGGGGAAGATCAAGAAAGATTTTCTGTGAAACAACTACGAAGGATTTGGTTTTTGACATAACACAGTGGCATCGTTAGATCAATGTAGCTGAGCCCACCTAGTAGGAAAAGGCTTTGATTGTTATTATTGTATAACCATAAGATCAACGATTCTTTACGGTATTGAATGCTAGAAAATAAAGTGTCAAAAAGAGCATGAGTTTGACAAAGATGAAAAGGTTGCATTGGATAAATGGACATGCAATAAAAGATAAGATCACGCATGAATGTATTAGACGGAGGTTAGGAGTGGCACCTATTGATGAAAAGATGGTAGGATCGCGCTTAAGATGGTTTGACATGTGAGAAGAAGACCAATAGAAACCCCGTCTAGAAGATTTAATCAAACGTAGTATAGCCCCATCATTAGAGCGAGGGGAAGACCAAGAAAAAATCCAGGTGAAACCGTTAGAAAGTATTTAGACTTGAATGGCCTATCAAAAGACTTGATTTTTTTAGGCTAAATGAGAAATTTGGTCCCTATATGTGACGTTGATTTTGATTTTAGTCAACATACGTGCAAAATTTGGAAATCAGTCCTTACATATGTCGCCATTACCAAATAAAACTTTGTCATTACGCGAGGTTGCAAGCCGTTAGTAACGATCCTATGTGGACAAACGACCATCCTTGTTGGCATCCTACATGGCTCCATCTGGCGGTTTAACTAATGTTTGGTCCCTACGCGTAATGCGGATATTGATTTTTAGTCCTCATACGTAAAAAAAAATGGAAATGGGTCTCTACATGTGTCGTCGTTACCAAATCACTTTCTGCCATTAGCTAAGGTGCCAACAGTCTTCGTAAGTGTATATATCCTTAGATCATTTAGTAGAATAAAATCTTCATGCACTTTATTAAATCAAGGATGGATATACCCTTACTTGCTCACTTTACAGACAAACTTACTTTAAAAGAATCTTATATGATAATGTCATGTTGGGAGCAAGAGATATATTCCAATTAGTAATAAACTAACAGGTCATTCATTGAGAAAAAATGGAGATATTAAATAAAGAAAATAATATAAATATATAAATACTTAAATAAAAGTAATTTTTGAGTAGTAAATAATAAATTTTTGTCCACTTTTAAAAAAAAAAAAAATTGAAAGAGAATGCCAATGAGAACCTTACATGTTAGAACCACATTTCAATTTTAGACCACAATCAACATCAATATCACAATTCACACTTAGAGTCACACCCCATGAAAACCACATCATTATCTTGTAATTCATACTTGTTTCTTCAGTGCCTCAATCAATCTATGTTGTCTTTTAATCATTTCCCTTGCATGATCATTCATACCTTCATCCATATTGGTTTGTTGCGCTCAGGTTTGTTGCGCTTCTCTTCTTCAAAGGGATGACATGTTAGTTTATTACTAATCGAATATACCTCTTGCTCGCAGCATGACATAAGTTTGCCTCTAAAATGAGCAAGTAAGGGTATATCCACCTTTAATTTAATAACGTGTATGGAGATCTCAATCTACTAAATGATCTAAGGATATATACACCCTTACTAATGTCGTTGGCACCTTGGCTCGACAGGAAGTGATTTGATAATGACGACACATTTATTTCCAAATTTTTTTGTATGGGCACTAAAATCAAAATATGAGTAATGTATAGGAACCAAAACATTAGTTAAGTTGTCATATGGAGCCACATAGGATGTCAACAAGGACGGGTGTTTGTCCACATGGGACCATTACTATCGGCGTTACAACCTCGCATAACGGCGGGGACTTATTTGGTAAGGATGACACATGTAAGGACTGATTTCCAAATTCTGCACATATGGGGACTGAAATCAAAATCAGTGTCACGTATAATGACCAAATCCTTAGTTTAACTATTTATTTATAAAACAGAATGGTGTCGTTTAATCCATGTAGTTAACCCCGCCTAATTGGAAAAAAATTTATTGGTGTTATTGTTAGCCAAATATTTTACTGTTTTCCCCTTTTCCCAATTTGTAACACCCTTCTTGAATGAGGCATGTGAACTTTAGCACTTTCCACGTCAAGTCAAGACATTAAACCCCCTGGTACCTTAACAGCTCCTTTCGCCTTTGACTACCTCATAATAATTGATGCATAAGACAGATATCTAAAGATGGTGAATATTAATTTGAAATGCAGAGGGGCTTGGTTGCTCTTGTGAACTGCTTAATTTCCTTTTTTTACTTCTTTTATGTTGTAGTTTTGTTTCTGTTTCAGGAGGATTCCTAATCCTCCCAAATTTCCTTTCTCTTCAATTAATTATCCTTTTACCGAAAAATAAGACAGAGATGTGTAAAAGGCGTATTAATCCACAATTCATTAATGTCCAACAGCACAACTATTAAAAAAGAACTTTGAATCAACACATAAAGAGCATAGAAATAGTATAAAGAACATTGTCCTTTAGCAAATAAGTTCATGAAACTAAAAATTCAATAAATAATAAGTGTATATAGAAATAGGAGGGAATAGTTACCTCCTTTTACGCCTTGCTCTTATTTTATAGTGCAGACATCTCCTAAGAAAAGAAGGCTGCGAGAGAAACGAATTACAAAGTAGAATCAATCGATGGATACTTTTTGAAAATATAATTAGCCATCTACATTAGTTTTAAGAGAATGGGAGACATGGCGTTAGAGTTGGAGTTTTCGCCATGTGACCCCAAGGTCATATATAGTGGAATCGGCCTCCAATGAAAGGCTAACAACTACAGACCTTTTATCTGATTTAATCTTAAGAGTTAAGAGCAATCTTCCAAATACCATGCATCTAATCTCCTTTAATTTTGAGATTTGAAAAGTCACAACAAAAAATCAATAGAGCAATAGAAAAGCATAATTACATTATGAAGAGAACGGCGGTAGAGAATATTGTACAGTTCTACAGGCTTGCAATAAATCAAAAGGCTCTCATCAGCTCCAATTTCTTCTTCGCCAGAATGGTGCACGGGAGAATTTTGCCGGCACATGTTGACTTCCCTTACTAAATTTCAACCTGCACAATACATGATATGAGATAAACCTTATACACACACACACACACACAGTTACTATCTCAAACGTTTTAGGTCAAATCATTCCATACATACTTACATACAGCAAAGTTTATCGCAGAGGTTATTGCAGCCAGCTATTTAATGATAGCTGAAAATAAATAATTAATAGAGAGATAGGGAAGCTTACAAGCTCTTCTTCGTCGTCGCCGCCGATGAGAAGATCTAGCGGAGAATGAGGGAAGTGGAGCGTCGACGAGGGGCCTAGCACCACCAACCCAGTCCAGCGGAGAAGGTAAGAGAAGGGCTATGCTTGTTCAGTTGTTGGCTATCATAATGGCCCATCTAAATTTCTAGCCCAATTCTTCTTATTACGGCTTACTTAAGCAAGAATCAAGCACCGATGGTCCAATTGAGCCCAAAACGACAAGTTTTGCATATAAAAAGAAAAACAAACTATTTATATTGACTATACTAATTTAGAGAATATTTGATAATGTTTTATTTTCACATTTCATTATTCCAAATTGCACAGGGCCAAGGCCTTTTTTCTCTCTTTTTTAAGTTAAAATTTAGAGTTAATTACACTTTTCATCTTTTAAGTATAACTTATGTATGATATTGTTCCCTAAACTTTTTTTTTTTTTTGCATATTTTGGGTCCCCAACTTTTTTTAAGGTTACAACGTTAGTCCTTCCAATCATCTTAACACTATCAATTTGCTCCTATGTGACATGAGGAGTAACATGAAACATGTCTGGTGGTTTTCTCTATATTAAAATATTAAACTAATTAATTTATTTTAAAATGAAAAAATTTATTTTATGTGTTCTTTGTTTTGCATTCTTTCGCTAGATTAGAAAACCCTAGAATCAAAGAGTAGAAAAAGGAGCGAAGATGAGAATTATGATAAAGGACGGTGTTTCGAAAAACACCGAGGATGAAACCCTTAAAGTCATTGTTATGAAATATGGCAAAAATGAATGGGCTCAAATCTCTTCCCTCCTCATTCACAAATCTGGCAAGCAATGTAAATCTGCCTTCGCCGTTGTGGCCTGTGGGAGTACGGATCATCCTTAGCCAGTTTTATTGAGGCATCCTAAGGATGAGGAGTAAGGGGACGCAAGGAGCAAACGACTAGGTGTTGGGGTTGGTTTGGCCAGGCGGTCTGTCGTAGTGGTTGGCGGAGTAGGGCTAACCAGGTGGTGGCCTGTCGTATGATTGGGATGGCGTTGGCGTGCCGTAGCCCTATGTATCACCTATTCATATAATTGCATAAGTCCTCCGGTCGCATGGAATCAAACAAAAGTTGGGACTTGGGAGTAGAAAGTTCCTTTTACGCCTTCTTCCTCTTTATTCTTTTTCTCATTAAATAGAGTAAAAAGTATCAAGTTCTGTGAAGCCCCCTATTGAGTGTGCTCACCCTGTAGACTAACTATCATGACTCCAAAGTTGTGCATCAAAGATCGGGCTAAAGTATTTGGGTACACTTGTGAAGTAGGACATGTCGGTCATATATGGCTCTAACCAGAAGTTCCCTTCAATAGGAAATGTGTCTGCATCTAGAAAGGTGCATTCATCTTCTAGAACCAGATTTCCATTGCTAGTAATTATAGTGGTGTGCTCTGTGCTTGTGGAGGAGGATTTACTCGAGGATGAATGCTGAGAAAATGGAATAAAATACACGAATTGGATGGTAGTTGGAAGTCAAACCTTGCACGTTCAGACCTAAGTTAATACGGATGAGGATGAGAAGGTGATGCTTTCTGAAGCACGAGCTCAATTAGCCAATGCCAATGAAAATGGCATTTTTTTAAAAAAAAATAAATGAATAAAATATTTTTTCATTTTTTAAAATAAAAATTTAAATTAATATTTTAATATGCAACAAAGTCACCTTGCATGACGCATGTCACTCTATTTGCCACATAGGATCCAACTGACTGTGTTAAGAGGGTAAACAGACGGAAGGACTAGCGTTGCAACATTAGAAAAAGTTGGGGACCAAAAGTATGTAGAAAATGTTTAGGGACCAAAATCACGCATGGGCTATTCGTTGGGGACCAAAAGTGCAATTAAGCCTAAAAATCAATATAACAATTGTTACTATACTCATATCGTACTCTGAATGTAGGGTTGTAACGGGGTAGTTTGGTTCGATTTTAGGTAAAAAAAAAATGTCTGAACCAATAAAAATGATTGGTTTTGTTTGGTTCAGTTTTGAGCATTTTTCTTGAAAAAATCGAACCGAACCAAACCAAACAAATGGAGTTATGTTTGGTTTGGTTTGATTTGAGTGTTCGGGTCAACTCAGTAAAATCCAAGTAAAACAAAGAAGCAAAAATCATGTTCAAATCCCAGAACTGAAGCACAAATCATGTTTAAAAACAGATAAGCAAAAATCATGTTCAAATCCCAGAATTGAAGCGAAGATCATGTTTAAAAACAGAGAAGGGAAAATCAACTCAATAAAGGGGGGAAAAAAGGCAAACAAAAAATGTTTAATCATGTTCAAATGATCAAATCCCAGCAACCAGAGAAGCAAAATACTCAACAATAACAAAGAAGCAAAAATCAAAGAATCAAAGAACTCACCAGTCGGGCAGTCACCACGATGGAGAAGCAAGGAGCAAGGAAGGAAAGAAGTAAGGAGGCAAACATGTAAAAATGGGAGAGAAACGATTAGGGTTTTTACCGAGAAGCAAATAACTAGAGAGAAAGTGAAACAACCATGAAATCAGAGACTCACCACGAAGGAGGACAACATGGCCTCGACAAAAGCGATGAGGGTGGGCGGTGGACAGTGCGGCCTCGATGGAACACGACAAAGGATGCTCTCGCAGTCACGCTTGGAGGGAAAAAAAAAGGGGAAAGTGGACAAACACGATGAAGGATGCTCATTTACTCATGCACTCGTCGAAACACGACGGAGGATGCTCACGACGGCAGCGAAAGTGGAACTCTAGGCCTAGAGAAGATGACGATGGTTCAGGAAATTAGGGTTTTCTATTTTGTTTCTAAGTTAGGCACACAGTGTTTGAAAAAAAAAAATAGATAAATAAAATAAATAGAAGAAAAGATGAAAAACATCGATAGAATGTTTATAGTCTGAGACGTGTGGAAACACATTGTCCTTAAGGATTATTTCGCCACAAGATAACAATAATAATGCGAATATCTCTCAAGATTTAACAGACTCTTCCAGAATAATAATATTATTCAGGGTACTCAGAACAACAAGAAAGATATCAACTCTTACACATGTGCAAAGAAAAGGACAAAAAATTTGTCTTCCATATAATAGAAAAGAAATGTTTTTGCCACAATGTAAAACAAAGGAAACTCGTGTTTTTCTAACATCAATAAACACCCAGACCATCCGGTAGAAAGTAGGGGTGTTCATCAACCGATCCAAACCAATTCAAACCGCAAAAACCGAACCGAAAAACCGAAAACCGAATAAACCGAAAACCGAAAAACCGAAAACCGAAAAAACCGCTTTTTTTTCATTGGATTGGATCGGATTTCGGATCCCCTAGTGAAAACCAATCCAATCCAATCCAAACCGACCTACTATATACATATACTATTATTTTTTAAATTATAGTACTACTCATACTTAAGCATTGTTTTTCATACTTTTATGAACGAATACTCTCATTCTCTTTAATATTTTTGTTGGAATTGTCAAATACTAGATGTATTAGAATGTGTATAATTATTCATGTACCTAGGAATCAATAGTTATTCATTTACTAGAAGATTTTATACACGTACTTAGGAACTAGAACTACATTAATTCTAGTATATATAGGTTTAATGTTGGTTTTCGACTTAATATAACTATGTAACGATGTATCGGTAAAAACCGAATTATCCAATCCAATCCAAACCGCATTTGATTGGATTGGATTGGATCGGATTTTTTTAAGTAAGCAAACCGATCCAATCCAAACCGCAAGTTGTTTTCATCTTTGGATCGGATGGTTTTTTGGCTCAAAACCGATCCAATCCAATCCGCGAACACCCCTAGTAGAAAGGCCACGCCCATTGCCTTATAAATATATTAAAGCTAACTGACTATTCACAAAAAAAAACATCCACCAATTTTATTGATAATCAAACAAATCCACCGTTTCCATAATTTATCAAATCAATATTTGTTTTAATGCTTTTGAAAGTCATTAAAAAGGACTTTAATGTCATAAAATGGCAGATAATTCCAAATGAAAAAATACGTTATGTTTGAATGTAACAAAAAACTAATAAAATTATTCAAAGAGAATTAAAAATAATAAAAGATAATAAAGAAGAATTAAGCATTAACAAAAAAAAATTGAAAACAATTAATTGTAATAAATTCAGAAATTAAAACCTTTCAAATACAAATTTTAAAAACAAATTATATTGAAATAAAAATATCTAACAATCCCCCACATATTTCAAAATAATTTGTGAAAAGAATTAATAATAAAAACAAAGTTGATGACATGGATGTTAATGCCTCGAATCTGGTGTCTTTTGGACTATGAACCAGACCTAAACTGATAAAACTTATCATACAAGTGAGTTGGTGAAGTAAACTTCTATGAACCAAAATATTATGGTGTACAATAGAAGTCTATCAATCATATTATACCCCCACAATTCTTGCTGTTGACGTTGTTTTGCACTAATAGGCCATGCGTGTGCCTGGTAGTTCGCGAGTGCTCTAGAAATTATGTCACAATTTCTTAGGAGCGCCCCCACTCCACACTCATATAGGTGATTTCATCAAGTGTATGCTGCAATTCATACACCACCCATAAGGGATATGAAATTCATTAAATGCTTTAAAGTTTATCCTCTCAATAATGTAGTCTAACACTTCTGACACAATAGGAAGGGACAAAAATATTAGTGCTAGTAGAACTAACAAGTGACTTATTTTTACCCATATGAACCTTCTTCATGGGATTTCAAATCACAAAGGTTGGGTTACCATTACCGTTAATTTCACATTGGCTCAAGTCTCATTCCCCTCTATGTTTTACTCACTAGCTTCTTGCTTTGTGAGAAAAACGGTCAAATTCATTTTTGACCTTTCAAAAATTAGGCCTCATCATTCAGTTGCTACTTTTTAGAATTGTAACACATACGTATGTATCTTTTTTCAATTATAAAAAAGATTCTCTATTGTCAATTGACAATCCCATTGTATAGATAAGGAAGATAAAAGTTTCTTCCATTAATAAATATTGACTAAGCAATCTCTTAGTCAATCAATCACATATCTTACCAAGTCTAAAGTAATAAACTCGCTCTACTTAATAGGTTATGATATACAGGTCTACTTAGATGACTTCTAAGCGACAACAACATAGATTGTGATATACAGGTCTACTTAGATAACTTCTAAGCGACAACACCTCCACTGAGGATAAAAGAAATCCACATATAAATTTGTTACACAGGTCTGCTTGGACGACTTCCAAACGACAACACCCTTACAAAAGGTAAAAATAAATCCACTTATAGATTTATTCTCAAATGCGAATCAACTCCAATTAACATCACTATATCCTTTTATACAATGGGAAATCAATTATATATGTTATTAAAGTTTATCCCCTACAGTATTGTAGAAGGTAAAACATTTTGTACGTACAAAAATGCTTGGTAACCTCAAAGTCTACCACCCACATTATTTCACATTTATCACATGATAAGCCTCATAAAAAATCATAATAATTATATTATCTTCTTAAACCAATTTTAACTTTGGCCTAGGAGGATTGTCATCCCTCTTTATACATTTATTGAAATGAAAATCATATATGACTTTACACTTACAAATTATAACTCCACAGATAAAAATATTGTATCATATTCAATAATTGAACCATGATTACATCATTCACAAGCATCTTAGCTTTTCATATACACATTACAACAAGTTTAGCAAACACATATATGGAATATCATTATGTTTATATTCCATTTCATCTAACAAAAGAAATTTAAATCACAACTTGTAAAAGGTTAGATACAGAAACTAGATTTAAAAAAATTCATTATCATGATGACCTTCCATCATTAATTATTTGTATCAAACATCTTTTACTCGCTATTGGCTAATAAATCACTAGCGAAGTCAACCACATAGAACAGCCTTAATCAATCTCATTATCATTGTAAGTTCATACGTAATCTTTAACTCATAATCATATAATAATATATCAATTTTGCTCAAATCATCAACATAGAAATAGACAAATATATCTGTCACCACATCAAAAGCATCGATCCATATTTCTTTGGTCATCAGGGCAACAAGTTCATATAATTAAATATCACTTTTGATTATTGCACATTTACCACATATGAAGAACTCCAAATAAATTATATGAGATAGAAACGCAACAAGTAAAAGGCCGCGCCTCTGGGACTCTCATTTCATAGTATATTTAACATACATTCATACTACATTCATACAGAGCAAAAAGCATATATTATGTTCCAATAGCAAATTAGAATATCCCACACAAAAAACTATAAGCAGGAACACATAGGGTATTTAAAAACATGTATCCTTACCCCATTAAACCCAAACATACTCATGCCCATGAATTCCATAATTCCATACACAAACCCCTCGCTAAGTGTATGATAAAAGGAACAACATACCTGTAAGCAAGCCCTTCGACAGTTGTAGCATAACGGACCAAAAATGGTGTCTTTATATACCTCTTGAGTGTTGCATCTTCTTCACTAGACCACAGTCCTCTCTAACATTTTCTTTGTCATAACAAGATGCTCTTTCTATGGCTACTCTCACACACAGGGACTGGAACAGACAAAGAACAGTGACATACCTCTCAGAATGGAAATGGGCACAGAGAAAGTGAGAGATGAAGATGGTGTTGACAATTAGGGGTGGGAATAGACTGGGTCGAGCTAAACCCTGACAAGTTTGAGCCTGGTCTGTGTTCCAATCTCAATACTTGAGTCTGACCTATTAGTCTTATATAGGCCAAATTTTAGGCATTTGCTTTTTATGCCCCATTAATTACTTTTCCTATCTCCTTTTTTCATTTATTTCAATTACATCTCACAAATACCCTTATATTTTCTTACACCATTTTTTTTATAGTTACAGAAGCTGTAGTTTCCATAATATATAAAAAATTGAATACATTACAAAAACTACATTTTATATAAAATATTCAAATTTTGAATAACTTACAGAAAAGTATAATTTCCGTAGTGCATTAAAAAGTGAATACTAGTTTCCATAGCCAACACAACCGTAGCAAGCACAATAGTTTGGAGTGGAAAATAAAATTTTCGCCGAACCTGAAAAGTGATGACTATTGAGGCAGCTTGTGTGGCCTCCATCACTTCTTCGAGTTCTCCAAGGAAGAGAACTTCCTTATGGCAATTGGTTACAGGCCAATACTTCAATATATATCATCATCATTTTTCTTCACATTTCACCTTTGAACGTGAAAGCTAGCATATTTGCTCACGTATTTTTTTTGCTTAATTTGCAGTCTTGGATGGAATCAAGTACGCAAAACTCACATGAATAGGTCAAGCATGAAGTCTCAGTGGCCACCGTTGGTATCACTGATCATGCCCAGGTGGGTTCCACCTCTTCTCCTTAACCTTATCATTTCAATACCATTCCTTCATTAAGCCAACACACTTCAACGTTCTTATTCTATTTGTTTTTGGTTATTATCTATGTTCAAGTGTATAACATCCTTCGTTTTAAACTGTTGTGTTTGCTACGGAAACTAGTTTCCATAGTGTATTAAAAAAATTAATACAAGTGTATTCAATTTTTTATACATTATGAAAATTATAACTTCCATAACTATAAAAACCAGAAGAAAAAAAATGGGGTAGGAAGAGATAAGGATATTTATGGAATTTAATTAAAAAAATGAGAAAATGAGGTAGAAAAAGTAATTAATGGGACATGAAAAGCAAATGCCCAAATTTTAACATTTGACCTGACCTACTTCAAAGCCTGATCTGGCCTGAAAGCCTATCTAAAAGTCTATTTTTCAACAAGACCTTTAAATATGCCTCCACTTATAAATAAGTCATAGGCCTTTATTTGTGAATAAGCTAGCCTCTAATGATAAAGAGGTTGGCAGACTTATACTGATAAGTAGGTCGTTGGACATTCACAAATAAATATGCAAGTAGATCTATACATTTAAATGGGTTAATACACCTTTACTTCCAAATGTTATAAACATTAAAAATAATATATTATAGTATTATATATTAAATTATATATATTATATATGTGTGTGTGTTAAATAGGTCGACCTGATAGGCTTAATACGCTTTTTTTAAAGCCTTGACCTGACCTTTTTAGCTATATAAGCTTTTTAAAAAGCTTTGACCTGATATTTTTGTTAAATAGGCTAGGCCTAGGTAAGCCTTGGCCATAGGCCCCCGACGAACAGCCTGGCCTATTCTCACCCCTCTTGACAATTAAAAATAGATGTTTTGCGATATCTCTGTCACGTTGTCTGCGACAACCAAATGATGACGACAATTTTCATCAAACTCCTATCAACTACAGCGTTGTTGACCAGATAAATCCTTGAGATTTTTCATGCAAATAATCCTTAAGATTGTTAGAAAAATAAATAAAATAGATAAAAAAATAAATAGAAGAAAAGATGAAGAACAACGATAGAAGGTTTATAGTCTGGGACGTATGAAAATACACTGTCCTTAAGGATTATTTCGACACAAGATAACAATAATAATGTGAATATCCCCCAGGATCTAACAGACTCTTTCAGAATAACTAGGTATTCAGAATAACAAGAAATATATCAACTCTTACACATGTACAAGGAAAAGGACAAAAAATTTGTCTTCCATATAATAGAAAAGAAATGTTTTTACCACAATGTAAAACAAAGGAAACTCGTGTTTTTCTAACATAAAAAAACACTCAAGCCATCTAGTACAATGCCACGCCCATTGCCTTATAAATATATTAAAGCTAACTGACTATTCACCAAAAATAACATCCACCAATTTGTTTTTATTGATTATGAAACAAATCCATCATTTCCATAATTTATCAAATCAATATTTGTTTTAATGCTTTTGAAAGTCATTAAAAAGGACTTTAATGTCATAAAATGGCTGATAATGCCAAATGAAAAAGTACGTTATCTTTCAATGTAATAAAAAAACTAATTAAAACTATTCAAAGAGAATTAAAAATAATAAAAGATAACAAAGAAGAATTAAGCATTAACAAAAAAATTGAAAACAATTAATTGTAATAAATTGAGAAATTAAAACCTTTAAAATACAAATTTTAAAAACAAATTATATTGAAATAAAAATATTCAACACACAGGAGGGACTGAACACGGATACTGGGTAGTTTAGTTCTACTAGGGAAATTAGTAAAGGTGGGTAATTAGAAGTAGGTTCGGGTCGGGTCTACGGTGTTCGATTTTGGGAACGAAAAATCGAGGACCGAATCAAAAGGGTTCGGTTCCAATCGGTTAGGTTCGGGTTTTTATCCGAGCCAATTAAATTCGGTTCCTGACTGGTTTGGATTGGTTTGGTTCGTCGGGCTCATCGAGTTTACCCGAACCGCTTACACCCCTATCTGAATGATTGTCAAAATATGTGTTAACTAATGTTACCCTGCGACGCACATGATATGTCACAATATGAATGCAATATGAAAAAGTTAACCTTTATAAAAAAAAAAATGTTTGCATTTGGACATGAAAATAAGGAAAAATATTTTGATTTTAGAAAATATTCTTATTTAAAAATAAAATTTAATGATTATTCATATAGATGATGATTGTACTAAATCACATTACAAACGTCATATTTCACCAAAGAAAACAAAAAAACACATAGATGACAACCTTGAAAAAGAAATTCTGGAATAAAAATGCAATTGATGAAGAAAACATGTAAGGCCAATCAATCAACAAACATTATTATTTTAAGAGGATCTTAACTATATGAGCAAAAACGATTGAGTAAATAGTTGAAAAAAGAATGAAATGAGTCTTAGAAACTTCCAAAAAAATAGCAATTACATCATATTTGTAAGACAAAATAGGTTCATTCGTCATATACGTTTATTTAATTTTTCACATTTGTCCCATAAGTTTTTTTATTTTTCAAATTGGTTCTACACGTTATTTTTTGTTTTCACTTTAGTCATTTTCATCCATTTTGACCTTACGGCGTCAGATCAAGAGTCACATGTCGCACTAATATCATGGCCACGTGAGCTTAAAACTAACGGCGTTAGGTCAAAATTGACGGAAATGATTAACGTGTAAACAAAATATAACGTGTAGGACCAATTTGAAAAAAAAAAATTTATGGGACCAATGTGAAAATTTAAATAAACGTATAAGATCAATCAACTTATTTTGTCTATTTGTAAAAACAAAAAGATACTTCGATGAAGTTAAAAAAACATGAAAGGTTGATTCTCATTGGAATTGGATTTTTGCATGCCATAAAGCATGATTCTCTTCATCTATTCCCATAATAATGTGGCTTCCTTCAATCCATTTTTTCTGGAAAAATCTTCCCATTCACCACTCAGATAAGCTTTGGTATCCCTCCTCCCCCGACTTACTCTGCATGCAACTTCTCTCACACGTCGTTTTGAATTTGAACCGAATTTGGTCTCCCCATAAGGAGGAGGTACTTCGAAGATTTTGCTGGTAAATTCTGCAATAATACATCGCACGAATAAAATTTTTCAACCTTATCATATTTAGACATTTTTCTCATAGTCTGAAATCACTAAAACTGAAATTATTCCTTATTATTTAGCATATATAATATAAATTTTGTATAAAATTCTACTTGGAAGTGTTTTTTTTTGCATAAATCAATGTTTGATTATTAGTGTAAATTTTTTTATACTAACCATGTATAACAATGAAATCCTAAATTTTATCTATATTCCTTCTCTCTTTTTTTTTTGGTGTTCATATATTCCTTCTTTTCTATTACTTACATTATTGACATTATCTACATTTGAATTTATTTTTCTTTTATATGTTGCTTTTCTAACAAATCCACCAAAGTTAAGATAAATTAATAATAATGTGACATTTTCGCAATTATTAATAAAAACAAAACATCAAAATCAAAAACTTGAAAACAAAGAAAATGGGTTCTTAATTTCGAAATACAAATTTTTCTTTTATTGCTCTCTTAATTAGTGACCAGGTTAACAAGGACCATAATTAATATATGGTTAAAATGACAAATACTATGATGGTGGTAAATTCATCACAATTCATAAAAATCATGAAAACATGTAATTTTCCTTAGCCTCAATAAACCATTCGCCCGTAGAGCGTAAAGTCAGAATAACCACAAAATGAAAGCATCTTTTGTCCACTAATCACTAACATGATTAAACATGAGGCACGCTCCGCTCTATTGGCATGTATTTCACGTGGTCACGTTACGTGTTCAAAATCAAAAATATATTTATAGTCCTCCACCAATCTTCCATCTAATTTGTTTTTTTGTGAGAGTGGGAGTTGGGATGACAATTTAGAGTATATCAGTTGGATACCCGTAAAAAATACATATGATTGATAGGTTAAGCACCCGTTTTATGGGTATAAGATCGGGTATGGATAATTACCCGCAAATTGGAACGGATATGGGTGCAAGTATGATACTCTAGTACCCTCTATCCCGCATCCGTGTGTGTGTGTCTATATGTATATAAGAATATAATTAATCTAAAAGTACCAAACTTAGATAGTTCATTACTGTTTCTCCTTTCCTGGAGCTCTTCAGTCATTCTTCCTCGAGTCAGTGTCAACGTCATTCTTCCTCGAGCCAACGTCGTTTTGGATTTCTATTGTGATATTTACTAATTTTAGATGTTTTTATTTAATTAAATACTTTGATTTGTAATGTTTTATGGATAGATTTGAAAGATCTTTGGATAGTTTTTTAATTGAATTATAATGATTTTTTTGTTAATTATTGCTTTTTCTTAGTTAAAGTGCGAGTAACGGAAACGGATATGGGTACTTAGATACCCAGAGGATACGAGTGCAGATACTAAAGTTGTTACCCACACGGATATGGATACAGATATAAGTATTTTGTCAAACACAAGTATGGAGACGGATACCATAGTACTCTACCCATTGTCATCCCTAAGTGGAAGAACCATTTACTCACTATAATAATCCTCTAGAAATTGAATGAATAATATAGATTTTTATTTTTGAATGAAATAATATAGATTTTTTAAAAAACTATTGTTTGACAGTAAAATTTTCTCCAATTATTTAATATTGACACTTTATTAAAGGTATATCACTATGATAATGGTTTAACTATTTAAAATGACTGAGTTCCAAAATGGCCATTGCATTATGCATTTAATTTATATGTATTATTATGGTAAAAATTTACATATTGAATTAGTTATGTATTGTTATAATTTTAAAAATATTTGATTCTTATAATAATTATTTCAAAAAATTGATAAAAAATTTATCAATTGTATTTAAAACTAAAGTTTAAAGGCTTAATTGCACTTTTGGTCACCCAGGTATAACGATTGTGCAATTTTAGTCCCCCAGGTTTTAATTACACCAATTGGATCCCACAAGTATCATGATTGTGTAATTTTGGTACCCCACTTTTCAATTGCGCCAATTGGGTCCCCTAAGTATCACGATTATTCAATTTTGGTCCTCCAAGTATCATAATAGTGCAATTTTTAACTTCAGTAGCTTACATAGGACACGTGGGACTGATTTGAAACTTAGTGAAGTCAACTCGACAGTTTACAGGACATTCTTATAAGACATTATTAACATCTCACACAATTTAATGGTCAAATACACATCATTAAGTGTCACATAAGAATGACATGTAAGCTGCCAAACTAGTCTCATTAAGTATCAAATCAGTCGCACATATTGTTCGTAGGCTATTGATGTTAAAAGTTGCATAATCATGATACTTGAGGGACCAAAATTGCACAATCATGATACGTGGGGGACCCAATTGATGCAATTGAAACTTAGGGGACCAAAATTGTACAATCATGATACGTGAGGGACTCAATTGATGCAATTGAAACTTAGGGAACTAAAATTGCACAATCATGATACTTTGAGGACCCAATTGGCCCAATTAAAATCTGGGAACCAAAATTGCACAATCGTGATAATTAAGAGACCAAAAGTATAATTAAGCCAAGTTTAAATGATAATATAAAGGTGAGAAATGTTAGCAACACACTCTTTAACACTCTCTTTCCAACACACACTCTCCTATTGGTTGAAATTTATGTGAGTCCTATAAAATTCAAGTGGGATCCACATAAATTAGTGAGACCCATCTAAATTTTAATTTATAGGAGGGTATGTGTTGAAAAGAGAGTATTAGAGAATGCGTTACAAGCACTCCTTTAAGCAGAATAAGAAAAAAAATATTACATAACTACTAATCTACTATATTAAATTACAATGATGTATTTTTTTTTTTGTACATAAAAGTTTAGATTAGAAAAAATGTTAATATAATGGAAATCATTATATTTTCACGTGATTTTACTTGAGTATAAAAAAAATAAGGTAATCGTACTTAAAAAGTTTTTTTTGGGGTACATTACTAGAAAAATATAAGATAACATAGAAAACATAACTATAACTACTGCCTTATGAAAGGCATTCCCATCATGTCAACTTAAAATAAATTATATCCACATGTATAATAATTTATATGGTTTGGTGAACAAAAATTTATGGACCGCGGAAGAGAATATGATGTTTGAATGTCAACACCGCGTTTCCAATTTCGTTTGAGTAAAGTAACTAGCGACTTAAATAAAATACTAATAATAATTATCTATCTCGTTTATAGCTTTGATATCTTCAATTATAGTTTAATGGCACTCGAGATCTTCAACCATAGTTTAGTAGCTGTATGATGAATGTGAATAAAATGGAGAATAACTGCTGGATAAAGGAATCAAAAGTCAACTTAAGGTGTTTTGGATTTTTTTTGGTAAACAAGGTGTTTTATGCTTTGTTTGTTTCTGATAATTTTGTGAAGAAAGAAGTGCAAAAGAAAGAAATCAGAGAGAAAAACGGAAACTTACATCGTTTGGGAAGGATAGAAAATAGAGAAGATAGAAAATGACATGTGGGACCCACAAGAAAAAAAAATCTCCTCCTCTATGCCGAGAGAACTGGAGAGAGAGTGAAAAATCTTTGAAATTACAATGTTATCCTTTTGATTTTTACAGTGTAAATATGTTATAAGGATAAATATGTCTTTTATCAAAAAACTTACTTTTCTTTCTTTCATACTTCTCTCTTATTTCTTTCAATCCAAACAATCTAAAAATCTATCTATTTTCTACTCATTTTCTCTTCTCTTTTATTTCTTTCTACTCTACTTCTTTCCTCTTAATTTCTTTCCTACTCCAAACAATACGTTAGTTTAATTTGTGAGTAATAATTATATGAAAATGATATCTTAAGATGTGGTCACTTGTGCCTACACGGGGAGCATGTCACATCAGATATGAAAGGAGTAGAATTGAGTGTCGCTATTAATTAATATTACTCAATTACCCAATATAATACTGGAAACAAAAATCCTAACCCAATGTAGCCAAAGAAAAGGTTAGTTTTAAGGTGCCTAGACCAGCGTGGACCAAGGAAGTGCGCATCTATGTTCCGAGGGTGGAAAAAAATTTAAAAGACATGTAAATAAAGAGTTTAATTATTATATAATATAATATAAATTTTTTTATATTATTAATTAATTAAAAATTATGATATAAATGATTTTTAAAATAGTTAAAATAAGAATCAAAATTTTAGTTTACGTAATAATTTTGATTGATTGATAATATAAAAAAATATTTATATTGATAATATATATCAATTAAATCTCTAAATAAATTAATCGATAAGATATTCTACCTTGAACCGGAATAACTAGTTTTATTTGTAAAAGTAATATTTGTTTTTATAAGTTTCTTATGTCGCCGTCTCTTGTAGATGCGGCAAAATGGGCTATTCGGTCCACGACTGGTTGATGCGATGTAGGTTCGGATTTTATGGATATAATTTGGATAGAAGAGTAAGTGTCCAAACCCGTTCCTATATAGGTTGCGGGCTTGTTCGGTCCACCCGATAAATATAGATATTTTTTTTAAAAAAACTTTTTACTATTATTTGAAAAAACGTGCCTTTCTTTTGAAGCAAATAGTTTAAAAAAATAATAATTCAACGCTGACTTGCATACAAATTTTTTGCTATTACAAATTTTCTATTGTTTGCTGTAATGCTATTATTCCGCGCTAGCTTACGCATCGTTTGTTTAAGATGATTTTGGGGGGAGAGAACTGTGAAAGAGGGAAGTGGGAGAGAACTTCCCCACTTCCACTGTTTGGTTGCATATAAATCAAGGAGGGAGAGAAAATTTTGGTGTGGGTCCCACACAAAAAATTTTCTCCCCTCAACAGGCGTGAGATTAGGAAAAAATAGGAAAAAAGTTCAATGGACAATTCAACCACTTGTTTTGTACTGTACAAATATATTATTAGGGGTAAATTTGTCTTTTTAACAAAAAATGTCTTTTCTTTCTCTTATACTTATACTTCTTTCAATCCAAACAACTTAAAAATCTATTCATTTTCTACTCATTCTCTCTTCTCTTCTACTTCTCTCCTCCCTACTTCTCTTCTCTCTACTTCTCTTATTACCCAAACAAAGTGTTAGTGCCTATTTTGTACGTATGATTGTATCAATACATATTCTCTATTGTTTGCTATTATTCAGCCTACGTACAATTTGTACGTAATTGTATTAGTTATGTCTTAATTTTTTATTTTATTTTTTTCAGAAATTAATAGGAAAAGAAAATTTATATAGTTATTCGGGTTGTCCGCTTCGGGTTTGGGCTTCATCAGATCGGACCCACAAAACCCGAGATTAATTCGGACTCAAATTTTACAATCTAAACCCTATAATTTATCAGGTTTATTCGGATCGACCCGATCGGGTCTGCCCATTTTTCCAGCTCTAGTCTCATATGCAGATACGACAACCACATCATCCCTTGTTTCACGACTCCACTATGTTAGCGGCGACAACTACGACACCCACATCATGTTGAACGAGCTCAATCATGGCTGACGATCTGCAATTCCAGCCTCTCAAGTTGGAGCTCACAAATCAGTCAAATCTTATCACACCGCCACATCACCTTAACCTATGTGTCAATTTTGGAGCTTAGCCAAAACCTTTTAATCCTTCGCATAACAAAGGTAGAGCCTCACGGCTTTATCATACTTGTATCTACTTTGATGTGCCCACCTTAAAACTAACCAAAAAGAAAGATCCCAACTCATTCATTTGTTGCAACAACAAAAAAAAAAAAAACAAGTACCTAGTTATTGATAGTGTGAGAGATTGATAGTCCACCGTAGAAAAAATACAGCAGTCATTGTCATCATTGCTACGGCACTAGCTATACCCAAAACGAGAAATTACACTCGAAACCAAAAAGCAAAGAGTACTTATCAAGGAGATGGCGACTTAAAATTTTCAGGAAGATGGCAAATAGGTAACAAAAGAAACAAAAATGGAAAGCTTTTGTGAGATAGATGGGATGTAGAAAATTGTCTTTTCAAGTACTGCCATGTTCCGACTCCTTCACATAATGCATCCACTAGTTGTCCTTCATTTTTACAGAGGTTTTGTTGCCATGAAATAAAACGCTATGAAGTGTGGTGGCATTGAAAAAAGGGGAAGGGATACAGTCGTGGAAGGCGTTGGTTTGGAGGGTGAGACGACAGAGATAGAGAAGGTTGCTGAGCTCCAATGGGAGTTGGTTGCGGAGGCTCTTGTCGGGAAGGGAAACGTTGATGACGTGAAGCTCAGTTTTTTCGAAGACGTTGGCGTAAGTGATGACGATCCACTGGCAAAAAAGTTTCATCGTCGTCGTTCTAGTCATAGAATGTAACAACGTTGTTGACGTCTATGATGGATTTAAGAGTGAGAAACATGAGGTCGACAAATTGAGAAGGAAAACGATAAAGGAGCTCCATGATCAAAGAGCTAACATAAAAAATAATGAAACATTATTGCAAAATGAAAAATACCAACAAAAATAGATCAAAATGGGTACTCACGGGTGTGCGCTACATTGTGGGCACCTTAATACTGGCCGAAAGAAAAATACCAACTCATTCCATTGTGCCACAAAAAAAAAATTGATAAATAATTTAATGTTCGTTTGATTTAGATTATTTTAAATATAAATATAAAAATAATACTTTTTAAAATAATTATTTTAAAAATTATGTGAAAGAAATTTTTTTCTAAAATAATTTTTAAATATGATTTTATCTTTACAAAATCTAAAAGAAATAGATACTTATAAATCTTAAGCCTTTAATCAAAACAAACAACGTATGAAATATGAAGGAATGACCTATAAGGCTAGTCCACCGTTGAAAAAAGTAAAGTAGCCATTGTCATTATTGCTATGGCACTGGCAATACCCAAAATGAGAAATTACACTGGAAACCAAAAAACAAAGAGCACTTATGGCGGAGATGGCGCATTAAAATTGTTTGGGAAGATGCCAAATAGGTATCAAAAGAAACAAAAATGGAAAGCTTTTGCGAGATAGATGGGATAGTGAAAAGTGTCTTTTCACGTACTGCCATGTTCAGATGGAATGAAAGCGGTAGGGGCGGAGGAAAAAAATTAAAAAGTCAAAATTAATTAATATCTTACAACTTAAATGCATCACCTTTTTTTTTCTAGTGTATATCCTCTCATACTAATCATTTGAGATATTGTGAGTCATGTAAGCCAGGATTTTTCCAATTACTTCCACCATTACAATTTATAAGTAAAATTTCATTCATGTATAATAAAATAAAATATAAACAAAATTTATATATTTAATAATTATATATTTAAAATATCCTTATTCCATTTATTAAGAACGGCATCATAACTTTTCATTCACGTAGTTTATTTCCAATGAACATCCTCACTTATTAAGAGCAGCTCCACCACTTCATCACTTCCCCCATTTTTTTCCTAAGGGATAATTTAGATATTTTGGTTGAACTTTTAAATAAAATCACAAAAATTAAATGTGAATGAATAATTATCTTAATAAGTGTAAAAATGATTGACTTTGCTTATAAACTATAACAGAGGGAATACATTTTTTTTCATAAACATGAATTTAGGGATCGAATGGAGAATCTCATTTTTAAGAGATTCAAACCATTTTCACTTCCACCGACACACATTAATTACTACTAACCTGTAACTAATGTGTCACCTTTAAATGAGTAAAAAAATTGTAGACTAATATACCATTTGGTTTTTTCGTTATCACCAACCTTTATCGGTGTTTATTATGAAATGAATTATTTTTTTTTATGATGTGATAATTTATAATTAATTGATAATATAGATTTTTTTATATTAATAATATATATCAATTAATTCCATAATTTATTTAAAATATTTGCGTAATAGATATTTATTACAGTGCACACTATCCTTTATATATATTTATTATGACATAAACTAATTATTTTATTAATATGTCAATTTATAATTGATTGAGGATGTAAATTTTTTGCATAATGATAAATTGACAATGCATATCAATTAAATTTATAATTTTTTTAAAATATTTTAATATAGTTTTCTTAAGCTTTTTTTATTTTTATAATTAACTTTACATATTATTGATTTATATGCCTATAATAACCATTATCTCATATGGGAGTAATAATAATTGACACCGTGCGCCAGTTGAAAGAGCTCTATATTTTAATGTTGAGAGGCGTAACATTAATCACGATAAAACCATCATAGTTTGACCTCGTTATCCTTTTGAAATTTTAAAGTAGGTTTAACCCCAAGTTCTATAATCATCAAAAACCCTTTTATTAATAGAGTAATAACTTATAATTAATCAAAGGATCAAAAGCAATTGTTAAAAAAATAAGAAAGCAAGGTTAGTATACCATATTAGACCATAATTCAACTGCATCCGGCGGCATTATCAGAGCATCAAAGCCTTGCTTTTTCTTTTTTTGTTAATATTTTTTTGGGTATTGACAAATCCTTGCCCATATACCCATAAATGAGTTAGTACGGAATAGTTTTTGTAATACTAGGGTCTCTGATCGAATTCAACAAATAAAAGATTGGCCATCAAGGCAACAACATAGGCGCAAAGGCAAACATAAAATGTCCAATGCTGAGATTCTTTTCGTTTTCTGAGTTTTGGTCTTTGACGCAAGTATTTGACTTGAATTGTTCTATTTATTGTGTGTTCAATTTTCAAACTCTCTTACTACCTGACATTATCGGATGAAACAATTTTGAGCCTAATCTAAAATGTATAATGTATATGTTGTATGCTTGAGCCAGCTATTGAATTTCTGTTAAATGTCAAAGTGATTTATCAAAGCTCCCTCTTCAAACAGATTGGAGAAAAAACCAAATGGCGTAAGTTATTGAGATGGTCCAATATATTTGGAGAAAGTAACACAGTTTTGACTGCCAAAATCAAAATATTTTTCAATAGCTTAAATTATATATTACTACGTACCCAATCAATATCAATACCTTCTAAAACAAAACTTATATTAATTTTTTTTGTACAAAAACCAAACTTATATTACTTAAGTATAATTTTTAACTATTACTAAATATATTTTTAATTAACTTTTAAAATAAAAAGAAGTTTATATGCTTGTCCTTTTTTGTTGTTCGAGTTTACCACAAGAATAAAGATAAAAGATAATCTTAACGGTTATTACTTTAGTGACTTGAGGACATTTTACAATTTAACATTTCACAACAGTAGTAACCTATGGAAAGCAAGTGATCAGGGTTTCGATCACTAATTCTTACGTATGAAAAAAAATCTTATTAGAAGAAATCAGTCTTTAAATGTCGTCTAATATTTCATGTGATTAATTTCTGTAATTGAGTGTGGAATATATCATGAAAAATCCAAAAAAAAATCAAATACTTCCCCGAGGACAAATCAATCATTTCAAGCTAAAAGAGAGTAAAAGCTTTATCCCGTAAGTCGCTGACTTTTAGAGTTATTCAACATGAAAATATCGATACTACAACTCTCTAACTAATTCTTTAAGATTATTGATTAAGAAATTAAATAAATATCAGGTTAATTTTATTGGATAATTAGAGGTTTCACTTTTTGATTTCTTAATCTATATTTGATCTATCTTGACATAACATACTTCTTTATAGAATGTGAATGCCCTCTCACCTAAGTGACAATGAAACTCAACCTATAGACAAGCGCTTACTTTTAAAACAATATAAGTCACGACTCACGTCACACACACACACACCATATAGTAAGTGTTTTTAAATCGTTTATTTATATGATCGATTATAATAGAATCAGTTTTATCTTTAGATATATTTATTGAAAAACGATTTTAATATAATCTATTTTTTTTGTTGTATAAAAAAATTATTTGTAGACAATAAATTACAAAAAAAAAATGAAGTTATTGACATAAATTAATAATATCTAGTTGATAGTTAATTTTGCAATGATGAAATATAAAAAATGTCATTCGTTTCGAAATAATTTAATAACTTTTTAAATAAGTTTAAATTTTTAACTTCTTTAAAAATCGTTTTCCTCATAAAATAGTTTTTTTTTATGCAATTTAATCAGCTTTGTCAATCATATCAAATTAAACCCAAAACAATTTACTTTTTAAAATAAAATTTGTATCCTAATCATATCCATATATACCCTAGTACGTATGTAAGAAATTAGCTTCTTCATTATTTGCCTTTTTTTATGCATATTTGAAATACATATATATCAAAAAAAATAAAAAATAGAAAAGAAATAATGATAAATAAGTATTATGTTAAATATAATATTCAAAACTTGATTTTCAAATAATATATCTCTATACGTATCCTTTTTTCATGTATTTGAAAACATATATATGGAAATAACTATACAAAATGCCAAATAAAAAGTTGAAAACTTGATATTCAAACGAATACAATAGGCATGTACCATATCAACTTTAACAATTAAAATTCATACTTACACAAATTTTATGTTCACATTTTTATAGGAAGAATGCTCAAACCAATTTTCTATCCTTACGATATTGGTTAAAGAATTAAGGGAAAACGTTATTGGAAATTGAGGATCTGAATTCTATCTAGCGGTGCAACAAATAATTTTGCATATGATATTGTGTGCGGTATCATGAATGATTATTTTTTTAATTTAATGATGTGGAACTTTCTTCAGCAAACATCAACCATTGGATCTGACTGAAAAGAATCAAAATTTGAAAATTGATACATTTAATATTTGAAGAAGTGAAATCTTTAATTTTTCAAATAAAAACTTATCCTTTTTGTGAATTCCTTAAGAGCCCTAATTAGCATGAAAATTTATGTATAATATACAATTTTATGAAATAATTTAATACACATTTAAACTCGAATTGATTCATATTATTTAGGAAGAAGTCGAATTTCAAGAATTAGCGAAAAATATTTTTTATTGAAACTGATTTGACATTTTCCTTTTAAGAAATAATTTTCCTCCACCAGCGTAACCGCGTTTCTAATATCTTTTCGTTCTCCACCAGCTTTCACCTACCTCTTTAAATACACCCTCTTGATCCCTTCAACAACATGTTACTTGGATTTCATTGACGCTGTCTTCGTGTGCTACCTCACCCTCATAACTCATAACTCATTCATTTTCCGACTCTACTCTATCTCAACCAGCCTCTAACAATTTTCTTCTTCTCACCATGATGATGCAGATCAGCTCCACCGCAACTCTACCAGCTCACAAGTTTCAGTTCCAAGCAAGGTGCCCCAGCTTCAGATGCCAAGCCTCCTCCATCAAACAATCCTCTTCCTCAGACTCCGCCCGGTTGCACCTCGCAAACCTAGACAAGCTCCTAGACAAACAAAACCCTGTGGTCCCCGCCACCCAACAACAACAACAACAACCCATCGACAATAACGACAAAGGAAAAACCTTCCTCGAAAACCTTAACCTTGCAAGACTCTGGCCGGAGATAAAAGCCGCCGAGGAAATGTCCCCCCGCCACCTTCACCGCCTGCAGCGCCTGCTCTCCAAGAACGCAGAGTATTCCCCGAGAAACGTCCTCGGTAGCCGGTGGATGGAATATCACGGCAGCAACGATTGGAAAGGGATGCTCGACCCTCTCGACCAGAATCTCCGGCGAGAGGTTATCAGGTACGGCGAATTCGTCCAAGCCGCGTACCACGCATTCCACTCCGACCCCGCCATGTCACAAACGGAACCGCCGCAGCTTCGCCACGTGGCGTTACCTGACAGATCCTACAGGGTTACAAAGAGCCTCTATGCCACGTCATCTATCGGGTTGCCTAAATGGGTCGACGACGTGGCTCCGGATCTTGGATGGATGACCCAGCGCTCCAGCTGGATCGGGTTCGTCGCCGTTTGTGACGACAGGAGAGAAATCGCTAGAATGGGACGGAGAGACATCGTGATCTCTCTCCGCGGAACTTCCACGTGTCTCGAGTGGGCTGAGAATCTCAGGGCCCAGCTGATCGACATTGATAATAATAATAATAATAATAATAATAATTCAGAAGCCCGAGCCCAAGGAAAACCCAAAGTGGAGTCCGGGTTCTTGAGCTTGTTCAAGACCAGAGGGGCTCACGTGCCTAGCCTAGCCGAGTCCGTGGTGGAAGAAGTGAAGCGGCTAATGGATCTTTACAAAGGTGAAGAGCTAAGCATAACTGTCACAGGACACAGCCTCGGTGCCACTCTAGCTTTGTTGGTGGCTGATGAGATAAGCACGTGCAGGCCAGAAGTACCACCGGTGGCTGTTCTTTCCTTTGGTGGGCCTCGGGTGGGAAATAAGGCCTTTGGGAACCGCATTACGGCCCGAAATGTGAAAGTGCTAAGAATAGTGAATTCCCAAGATGTGATTACTAGGGTCCCTGGCATATTTGTAAGCGAAGAACTTGAGCAAAAAATAAGAACATCCAAGGTGGGTGCTATCATGGAGAACACACCACTAGCATACTCACACGTGGGGGCTGAGCTACGTGTCGACACCAAGATGTCGCCGTATCTGAAGCCGGATGCTGACATGGCATGTTGTCATGACTTGGAGGCTTACCTGCACTTGGTGGATGGGTTCATGGCATCTAATTGTCCATTCAGAACAAATGCTAAGAGAAGCTTGGCTAGATTAATGCAAGATCAAAGCTCTAATGTAAAAAAGTTATATATTAGCAAGGCAAAAGCCTTGACGGTGAATCTCAAGAGACAGGGATCCATGTCTATGCCTACTTGTTTGCCTAGTCCATCTTAATTATTAATGAAATGAAACTCAAGTGTGAATATGTATATATATGCAATGTTACATATACAACACCATGTGTTATGCTTGTCTTTTATGTATTTATACATTTTTTGCCAACTTATCATGCTGGAACGAATATATATATCATGCAAGAAGTAAATTAACCGAAAATGAAGAATTATTGAGTATTTAAAACTATTCCATAAGTACATCAAACTTTGTTTCTATCAGTAATTCTGCTTTGTCTGCACAAACACAAATAAAACTATTTTGTGTTTTACAAAATCTATTTTCAAGGGAAAATCAGAGTTCATGCATAAATATAATTACTTCCCTCATCTCTTCACTACTTTTGCTATGCAGTGACTACCCATTAAATTCTCCCAAAGGCCTTCAGTTGGTTTATCATATTGCAAAAATCGATATCTTTCAAAATTAACTTCAAACGAAAAAGAGGTTTCTATATTGAATTAATCCCTAGCCACTAGTTTGTGCATTACACTGGCCTTTCTTAATATTATTACTTCTATTTATATAATTTCATTACAGAATGAAATACGACACAATGATGTGAACTTCTAAGAGATAAAATGGCATACAAAGAATCTCAGATAGCTATAAAAAAAAGGATATTGACGACTCAATTGCATCTCCGTTGTAGTCTAGCTGGTCAGGATATTCGGCTCTCACCCGAAAGACCCGGGTTCGAGTCCCGGCAACGGAATCTGTTTTGCATTTTTCTATTTATTTTACTTCATAAAAATGGCAGTTTAACTAACAATGAGCTGAACGAAGGGAAGTCAGTTATGATGAACAATCTTCACATATCTGATATCACGTTGTTATTATTATGTGAGAAAACCAGTTTTACCGAGCACAGAGACACATCAACAACATCCACGACACATGGTTTTTCAGGATACCGTAGCAACCCCATTATTGTAATGTTCTTAGAATTACTAAAAATATACCAAATAAAAATAAAAACAAGGTTTAATTAAGTTTTTAGTCCCTGAAAAGTCAGTCAGTTTTGGTTTTGGTCCCTGTATTTTTTTTTGTTGGTTTTGGTCCCTGCAAGTTCCAAAAATTTGGTTTGGGTCCCTGTTATCACTATCCATTTGTTAAGCATTAACGTGACTAACGGACTATCACGTCAGTACTGTTATGTAGGCTAATTTCATAATATTTAATGTCACGTATGATTAAATATTAAATTTTTTACATTCTTTTATAATATTTAATGCCACAGAGGTCTTCGGAAACCCTATAAATGTTCCTGAATGTTGTCATTTCAGTCTTTCATTCATTTAATAAAAGTATAAAAAATAAATAATAACATTATAATAAAAATAAAGATATTATAATAGCCTACATAGCAATGCTAACATGACAGTACACTAGCCACGTCAACACTTAACGGATAAATAGTGATGATAGGGACCAAAACCAAAGTTTTAGAACTTATAGGGACCAAAATCAACGAAAAAAAATATAGGGACCAAAACCAAAATTGACTCACTTTTCAGGGACTAAAAACTTCATTAAACCCAAAAACAAATCAAACAATGGGGGTTTCTTTTATTTTTTTTTTTAAATCCGAGGAATCACATTTCTAGTATTTTATCTTCTTTTTTTTCGGTATACAGTATTTTATCTTTCTAATACAAAAACCAGCATCTTTGACAAGAAAAATATATTAAGAAAGTAAAAAGAGAAAATGTATAGATTGAATTATTGGAACCACGTTTCTAGTATTTTATATTTTTCTAATTTAGAAATCGGCATCTTTATGATTAAATATATGTTACAGCAATTCCTAGTGCTAATAATACGTAATACTTAGCTTATTTCTATTTTGCTTATGCTAGACTTGTAATATTATTTAGGGTCTTTTTAGTCGGTTAATGTTTACTTTTGCATGCCTGTTGAGATGGCAGTATCGGGTAGTGAAAGTTTGTTACACTTTGTAAACACTTCATGCTATATGCATTTGGCTATGAACCATATTGAAACACACAGAATATTTATCAAACAAAACTCTCCCTCTAAACTCTCTCTATTCCTTAATTTATCCCTTGCACACCGAGGACTATTCTAGATTTAGTTTCCCTGTACACTGGACCCAGATTTGTTGGAGGTTAATCTCCATGAAATCAAATTTCCATCTCAATATATAAAAAGAAAGTAAATAAATTGAATAGTTTGAATGAATGTCTTTAATAGTGCGGACACCTTTGACGAAAAGTCATGTCAAAACGATATTCTTATTTTATTGGATTTATTGATATAATTTGAGTGTAATAACATTTATATTATTAATTAATTATAAATTATTATATTTTTAAAATATTTAACTCTTATAATAAATATTTTAAAAAGCACGCAAAGATGATTTCTGCTTGAGTGTAAAAAACTCATTTTTACAATAATATACTGTATCATAAGTAAACTCATTTTTGTTACATCCATTTTTTCATTATTTTACACTCATGCATCTCATTATTTTATCCTAAAAGAATAATGAGCAGATGATAAATTGTTAGAATTTAAAGTGTAAAACCAGATAAAAAATTGAAGCCGCTAAAAAAAAAAAGATAAAGAATTGAAGAGATAAACTTTGCCACGAAAATATGGAAACCAAGAGGAGAAATTGAAATGCGAACAAAGTTGGACTCATTCTAATCTAAGGCATTCAAAGATAGATAGATGTTCTTTGCATCCCTCCCACTCCCAATCCCAATCCCAATCCTATTTGGAGGAGACTTTGTCTTCCTTTCCTTAGCGACCAGACCACTGTCTGCAAACTGCAATCAATACAAGAGATGCATAGGTGGTCCAGTGGTTCTGCTTCGCGTGACACATCATCTTCATCTTCATCTTCGTCGCTATACTCCACCTTCAAACACAACAACAACATAAACATGGACACCGACCAACACCTACCCACATACGATCCCCTCTCCCACGTTGCCCAGAGGGAGCACTCCCGTCTCAGATCAGCCCACAAAGCTGTCCACCTCATCCCTTTTCTCGTTCTTCTCTGCGCTATCATCCTTTGGTTATTCTCTGCTCCTACTACTACTTAACCTCTGAACCAACCAACAAAGCATCACAAAGGTTCTGTTTTTCTTCCCAACACAACCGATAATTCGCAATTCTAGACTGCCCTTGATTTGTAAACTGACTTGATCTATTTTTTACACATATTACAGACTACAGGATTTGATGGGTGATCCATTTTAGATTCAGCTTATGGTTAACATGTCATAAAACACAAGAGTTCCATGGAGTTAAAAGAGTGATTATGTGATTTGTGATTCTGTTTTCATTGTATCAAATAGCTCAGATGAATCAATTGATTGTATACAAACAAAACAAAGAAAGAAAATTGTAGTTGTAGTGTCCCACAATACCAGCACTGAAATTTAGATAGAAATTTTATCAGATTATGTCTAAATAGATTGCTTGTATGTTTCCTTATTCAGAAGCACTCTTCAATTTTGATTGTATTTCAACTTTATTGCTTTTGCTATATCAGGGGGAAAGCTAATGTTTTAAGTGTATCTTGATGCATCTATTCTTACTACTTGATGGCACTCAAGTATCCTTCCCCACAAACTGATGAGCATAGACAACATAAACCTAAATGATACAACTATTAAATCTCCACTAATGGGTAAGAGGCTAAAAGCACACTTGGTCCCTTTCGGCATGCCAATCATTAGGGCCAAAAATGGGGAAAACTAACATAGAATAATTGACTATACTTGTTTAAGTCTGGAAAATTTCAATACTAGGTTTATAGAAGGCAACCTAGTGCAATAATGATGAAGTGATGAACATAAGCATTTCCCTTTACATTTATTAAATGCAGTATATATGTTAAAAGGTATAAATAGGGTAGGGACTAAGGAGGTCGATTGAGCAGAAATGAAACTCCTTATCCCTTGACAACACCATATGCTTTTATTCTCTGCTTTATAGACTCTCACAGGTGAAATTTGTATGTTCCAGCAATGGCCCAAGCCTGACAAGCTTAGGTATGATAATATTGTTTCTAACAGAACACACCACTGGGTTCTCCCACTGCAAAATGGAACCCACAAGGTTTGCACGTATGGTTAGTGGAAACACACGGGGCCATCTTTCAGTACCGTATGACCTGAAAGCTCCTTCAACAGATGGGTCTTCAGACTTGATGGCTCCTGCAAGCTTTTTAGCAAGAACCACAGCATCCTCAAGTGCACAACAAGCTCCTTGCCCAAGATTGGGAGTCATTGGGTGCCACGCATCTCCAACCAGCACAACTCTACCTGCAAAAGCAGGTGGACTTATGGCTGGCCAAAGCCACCGATCAACCAGTGGGGTCCTAATGATAGTGTCATCCGGTGTAGAATCCACTATGTTTAAAAGCTCTGAAGGCCAATTCGTGACTAGTTCCTTAGCTTGCTTCTTTAGCACCAATGAATCTGTTATTTTTGGACCTGCCATTCAACATAACTATTTTTCATAAGAAATTACGCAAAAGTAGATTACAATCATTAGAGATATAATAAAATTATTCATGTGCCTTCATGCTCTAATATCATAAATCAACTCTCCCAAAAGTTTAAGCTATTAGGTGAAGACATATGAATGGCTATTATATCTCTAACATCATATCTAGCCGAAAGAACTTAAAAAGCTGCAATTGCAAAGTCAGTATTGGCTATTAAGTTAAGCCTTGTATGAAGTTTTTATTAAGGACCTGGTGATGGACTGTTGAAGCAGATAAACCAGTAAACTTTGGTTGGGGAAACAGGAACATATCCAGCACGCAACCCTCTTCCATAGATGTAGTTTACTCTTGGTCCATAAGGCTGTCCATCTGAATAAGAGGCAAGTCCACGGAAAGCACAATGACCAACATACTTTGGCTCAGGAAACCCCATCCACTTAGCTATTGGTGATCGAATCCCATCGCACCCTATTACAATCTATTTAGAGATGAAACTTCATAATTGGTCATTGCATATCTAAGTTCCAACCACTTAGCAGGATAATAAGATTTCAATTATAGCCAATCATTTCATCAACTAGTAACTACATATGTTATATTTCAAGAAATTGCTGTGATGAATGGTGATGTTGCCATGGTGATGTACCTTAAAACTTGCTAATTAAATCACAATGACTGTACCTTTGCAAGCAGCTTAGACCCATCCGCAAGTTCCAACAAGTTTTCCCCGTTTGGACTTGTTTCAATCTTTGCCAGCTTTGAAGAAAATTGAATGGTATCCTTCGGGAGCTGACCAGCCAAAGTTTCCAAAAGTACTCCCCTCTCCACTGCACGCACCTCTTGGCTGCAGCATTTGATAAACATTCTTTCACAACAATTGATGCATGCTGACATTGATAAAATCCAAGATGAAAGACCATACCTTTCATCCTCTTCTTTGAAACTGAAGGCACGTAGTTCCCTCCCATCCTCGGTCTTCACCACCATCCTGCACAGCTGATATTATGAAACAGCTCAAGCTCAGCCCATATATAGGCATTAGGCAAGGAATGAAAATTTAGGCTATGTTTACATGAATGGAGTGAAGTGATTAGTAATGGAGTCGAGTGTTAAACCCATTGTTTAGGAGTATTTTAAGTAACCGAGTTGAGTGATTAAAGGTGAGAATTCAAACCAACTACTCAAACCCACAAATTTTCGTATCATCCAATTTGAGAGGTTTGGTATAGGGTGAAGTACCATACCTTTCGTAATTTACTTCACTTGGTTAATGACTAATTAACATTGTCAATTATAAACAACAAAATGTGACCCTCATTAAAACTTACAAAGAATGGAGCGAAAATATACTTCTAGGGTATGAAACCACTTCAGTCCCTATGTTCTAAAACACTCTATTACTAACTGTCTATCTACTTCAAGACTCCCAAACATAGCCTTATTTATTGCTAATGTACCCTTGAATTTCTAAGAATTGAGGTCTGAGATCATTTGCTACTCCTATTGCATCAAGTACCCTCCACCCGTTTTTGAAAAGGGTGAGTGAAGTTCCACCAATCCGAAGTGACTCTGCCTGCTCCAGTACCAGGGACCCAACTCCAAGCCTGACCATTCAACACATGCATGGGTCAATGTTAGTTAAAGCATCACAATAAATGAATGAATGAATGGAAGTTAAATAGCCATGGATGGAACCTGTGAAGCGATAGAGCAGTTGCAAGGCCTGCGATCCCACCACCCACGATGATAACATGTTCCTTTCGGATATTAGAATCAGATTGAGCCTTCATTGCTTTGGTTCTGCGAATTTGAACTCCAGATTCAAACCAACGACCGTTACGCATAAATAATGTTGTGGTATGAGGAAGCGGTGAGGTAGCTATAGGAGATTTCAGGAAGACAAAAGACGAGGTTGTTGTAGCCATGGATTGATAGTAGCTATGCAATACACAGAGGATCTGTGAACAGATAGTGTGGGTGTGTGTTCAGGCTTCGGCCATATAAACTAGTGGTGGGGGAACATTGTTTTGAAAGAGAGTAGAGAAGCAAAGTAAGTGGAATCCTACTTTTCCAAACCAATCCTATATAGATATTTTGCGTCAAAGGTTTCTTTGGAAGACAAACATACACTATAATGTCTAAGAGATATTCTAAGAGCTGGTTGACTTTTTTTTTTAATGGATAGAAAAACACTTATTTTTAAAATAAAAGCCTTTTAAAAAAAATATAAATGTTTAGATGGACTTTTAAAAAAATTAAAAACCATGGATAAAGTAGATTTTGGTGCTTTAAGATATGATTCATAACTTCTAAACAAAGGAGACGTAGAAGAAAAAACAAGAGTGAGAAACAATAATATTTTATTGGATATTAATATCAGTATAATAAATCTTATAAAAGACTTTTTTTATAAAATTCATTCAAATGCAAAATAGTTTGTGCTTTTACTTTTACATTATAGAAATACAAGACTATCAGTGAAATCTGAACATGATGGAATATACGGTGTTCATTTCACTATGATTTCTTTTTTTTTTGGTATCTATCATCAATGTGATAGGTATGAAATATCCACCGTTGTTAATAGTGATTAATCTCTGTCGGGAAACCTGAAGGCACACAAGATGGGTAGTCTCCTCCCAACCAAATTTTTTCCATTCGTAAGAGTCAGGATTCGATTCCTTGACCATTTGCTTAAAGGACTCAAACCCTTATCACCTGGACCAACCTAAATTCATCATTTCACTATCATTTCTACTTCTCTGCTCTCTTGATTTCTACACACAATAACGTTACACTTTTTTAGCTCACGTAACTGATACCTGCTTAATAGAATTGAAGTGCAAGTGTATAAAAAATGAGATAGACTCAACTATAATCAGAAAGTAAAAAGTATAAAGTAAACCAAAAAAAAAGTACGAAAATACGAGGTAATGTGGATGCATGCATGTATATATAGCATTGTTGATTCTGGAGGTCAATGTACATTAAAAAAAATATTTTCATATTAAATTCATATTTAAACTTAAGTAATCAAGATAAATAATGTAACTTATTTCAAATGTTAGGATCCATTTGGATGAGTTATTTTAGTAGAAGCACTTATTTTTAAAATAAAAATGCTTTTAGGAAAAATGAGCGTTTGGATCAGCTTTTAAAAAAAAGCAAAAGTAGTAAAAAAAAAAAAACACATTTGTGTGTTTTTTTAAAATGCTACAATTCCTAGCTTTTGAAACCTATTTCTTTTTGGAACTCTTTTTTTTTTTTTTTATGTTGTAAATTTCCCATCTTTCGTTTGTTATGTTATAAATTTCCAACAAGTGTTGAATTTAAGGATTGTGTAGGGGCTATAAATGGCACTGATATTGCTATTCATGTTCCTAATGATAAAAAGACACCTTTTACCGAAAGAAAAGGAATAACAACCATACATGTTTTTGTTGTATGTGATTTTAATATGTGTTTTACATTTGCATTGATAGGTTGGAAAGGTTCAGCACACGACTCAAAAATCTTCATGGATACTCTTCGGAAGCCAGGTTTATATATATTTTCCCCTTCTACCTGATGAAAAATACTAACCTTGATGATTCTGGATATCCTACATCCAAAGGATTCTTAGGATCATATAGAAATACAAGGTATCATCTTGCTCAATTCAGGTTGGTCCCAACTTTTAGATCACAAAAGTGTTAAACTTTTAGCATTCAAATTTGAGGTGTGTGGTCGGAAGAACCTTTGGAGTCTGCAAAGCAAGGTGGAAGGTACTAAAATCCATGGAGAATTATAAGCTTGAAACTCGATTTGCTATCTTGCGGGCATTTTTTACTCTTCACAACTACACAAGTAGAATGGATTCTGATATGGATATTCTTGAAGAGTTTGAGAACATTGATGATTCCGTACATGAAGATGGTGATGAAGAAAATGAATGGAAAAGGTTCAAAATCCACTAGACTGGTGGAAGAAAGAAGAGATGCTATTAGATATTAATTACATAGTCATGTGCGTCGTTAAAATTTATAAGAATGTTGCACTTTATAATTTTTTTTGATAGAATACAATTTATAACTTTTTGTTCACAAGTCTTCCTATCATCAATTTTTATGTATTTTGAGTAATCTGCCGTAAATTAGCTATTTATTAATATTGCACTTGAAGAACCAACATATAACTCTTGCATTTCTCTCATTATTCTGTGTTTGTAATACGAGTAGGAAAAAATATCTATTATTGTTAATATTAGATAATATTACGTTTGTTATATGGTTAATATTATATCTATCAATCAGTACGTAATATTATAACATATAAAATACTTAGTTATTATATATATAGTTAATATATTATATAACACTACATAAGATATGAAATTTTATTTTACAATTTTATAACTTTGAAAAAAATTATATAGCTTTTATAATATATTACAAAAAATTTAATAAAAAGCTATTTCAATTTAATATAGAAAAGAGTACAAATTTCGAAAATTTATAATAAGTGTTTTTTTATCGAAACAATTTATCAAAAAGTGCTTCTACATATCCTTTTCAGCAATTTTCAATAATTAAAAGTGTTTTTATATAGTCGTCTTTAAACGCTTTTGATGATTTAAAAGTGCCTCTCGATCACGATATTCAAACGCAAAATAGTTTTTGCTTCTAATAGTAGCCTCTGTTTCTACTTATATGTTATTGAATTTCTTTTTTTTAAGCTCATCCAAACTGGCCCTTAATAGTTGAGTTAATATTTGAATCATCTTTTTTTTTTCCTCATATGTTATGAGGGAGAAAGATATAAAAGTAAGTCTTAATGGACCTACACACATAAAAACAATTTTTATGTCTTTCTCTCTTCAATATAAGAGAAAAAAAGAAGAGAAGAAAATGGAAAAATCCAAATTCTTTTATAAATATTGTTGTGATTTCGTGGCTGAATCATGCACCCATTCTAGATTAAGGGATGTTTTTGGTTAAGACTTAAGCGTTGGGGACGGGTCTGATCATTAATTAGGATAGCAGCTACATACCTTATCCAAAAAATTACTTTAAGATTAATAGAAAAGTATAAATTTTAAATTAAAAGGAAATAATATTTTAAAAATGAGTATGAGTCATTGTAAACATATAATGCTATAAAAAGTTAAAAAATAGAGTATAGATCCAAATTGGACATTGATAAAAATACATGGTGACATTTGATCCCTGAGAAAATAAAAATATCAATTTGATCCTCAGAAATATAAAATGCTGGTCAAAATAGTCCCTGATAGAGACTAAAATGTCCCTAAAAATTATACTAAAAAGGATTAATTTGACCCACATTTTACATTTTTGATGATCACATTGATATTTTTATTTCTCAAGGACCAAAATGTCACCGTGTATTTTTGTCAGGGATCAATTTGGATCTTTACTTTAAAAAAAATAAAAGTGAAAATTTCTAGAATGGATTGAGAATTATCCAAAAATAATTGTAAAGTGTTTGATATGGATATATATTTGGGACACAAACACACCCACCTCTTCATAAAAGGAGCGGAGATCCTCTCCATTTTATTCTCTTCATTTTTTCTTCTATTTAGGAGAGAGATAGATACACTACGAGATAGAATCGAGACCCTTATTTTTGCAATTTGGATTGTCTCCCGCCTCCAACCTCTCCATCGGAAAAAATGAGAGTGAGAGAAGAGAGTGAATGGAAAAAGGATGGAAAGATGAGAGAGAAAAGAGAAAAATTAAGAGAGAAATAGAGGGGATGGAGAGGGGATGGCGGGAGAGGATCTTGATCTTATTTTTCTTTAGCCAACTTTACTGTTTTTTTAATAAATAATTAATCTACATCAATCAAATTGGTATAATTCTACCTTAACTAATGTGCAGGTATCATCAGTGATTGAATAACCATTACTCCCTTGCTCCATAATGATGGGTTTGATACTATTTACTTGATTCTTTAAAAAGAAATTTTATACAGTTCTGGTATGCGGATTTATAACATCTGCACACGCAATGTGGTAAATCAATGCAAAATTTGGTAATCCGACTAATTCCCCCACATACTAAATTTGGTCACTTGTGAAGTAGAGAATAATGCGTTGTTTGGGTGTATTGATTATTCTCTCCCCGAAATATTAATGATGTAGTCTTTTATTTGAGTTCGGATCCTCTTCACTTAGGAAATAAATGATAATCTTCATTTAGATGAGAGATAAATATAAAGAAGAGATTTATATTTTAATTTTTTTTTTTATTAAATGGCAGTTCCCTTCCCTTCATTAAATATCAGTCATTCGATTTGATGGGAGAGAAGATGTAAAGAGTATGATAGGAAAGAATCAAATTTGAAAAATAATGGGTTTACCTTTGCAACCCCACCTTGTTATTTCTTTTGATGAAAAAGTGCTCCTGTATGCTAGTTGGAAGAGTTTTTACGAAAGCTTCCAACGATTTTTTTTTTCTTTGAATTGATGCATACGGAATTATGAATTGATTGGGGTAGTTGAATGACTAAACACAATGCCATTTCTTTTATCATGGAAAACCATTATTACTTTCGTACCAGGTGAGCATTTCCTTGGATGAAAACTGGTGGTTATAAATACATTCACAACATATCGGTGAAGCCACTATGATATGAATTATACAATAATAGTAAGTAGCAAAATTAAGAATGGATGCGCATGAGAATGGTGACCTCACAAAGTTGCAGATTGTAGCGGTAATGAGTGTGGCACCGCTCAAGGTCACTGAACCAAGGCGCTTTCGGCAAGTTTTGGTCAGTGATCCCACTTTCCACACAAGGACAATTCGTGGATGCTACCAAATATGTCTGTACTATGAGAAATTGAAAGAAGAAGAAGAGGAGCATCGTGATTGGCATTTGGCTGGTTGGATTGTGGAGTCACTAGCCAAGGCACTGTTAGAGCACACTCTTCTTGCTGGTCGCCTCCAAAGAAAGGAGGTTGGTGATTTTGAAATTGTGTCCAATGATTCTGGCATTCGAGTCTTGGAGGCAAGGTACCCGATTGGCTTGTCAGAGTTTCTTATATTGAATGAAAAGGATCATCTTGAGGCTGACCTTGTGTTCTCGAAGGAAATTGATGACCAATATCCTGATTTCTCTCCCCTCTTTTATGTTCAGGCAAGTAGTGTTTTGGTTCCTTTCGGAAAAAGTAGTGATAAACTAACTTATAACTCATAATTTTTAATTGAAAGTTTATAATTGATAGTTGAAAAAATTAGGTGATTGAATTTGAAGCGTTCAGTAAGATTAGAGTATGTTTGCTTTGTTTCACTTTCCTACTTTCATTTTCTGTTTTCTGAAATAATTACAAAACTGTCATATTGTTTTTATTTTGTTTCCTATTTTCAAAATTTTGTACAGGAAACACTGAAAATAACTTTTTGTAATTAAGGTGACTGAATGAAAATTTTGTTGTTTTCACTATTTCTTATACAAATCTTTGAAAACAGGAAACAAAATGAAAATAAGATAACAGTTTTGTAATTATACCTGAAAACACAAAACTGGAAACAAAGCAAAGAGAACCTAATTATTGAACTAACTTATAAATATAAAAGAATATAAAAAGATATATTTATATGATTTTTATATAAATTCATTATAAATCTATTATCTATACATTTTAGAATGTGTCTCAAAGCATTTTTTCTTAGGTGTCAAGCTCTCAGCAATGACACATCACCAGGACAAGAATAATCTGACATGTCGCAACGGGAGCAATTCCAGAGGTTAATCATAATGAAGAATTCAAATTTTGAAAAAATCATTGACATCATACATTAATACTTATAACTGAAATCAATCACATTATTTCATCAATTAATATCTTCTACCAATTATGGAATTCATTTAAATGATTCTAAATGTTTTTCAGCAGAAAAGATTTGCTATTCGAATTAGGGGAATATTTTGCAAACAAAATGATTTAAATAATAAAATGATTTAAATAATATATGGTGTCTCAATCAATACTTAATGTTATAAGATCATTCACAAATGTAAACCACCTAATACACGTATGAAATGATATATAAAATCACAAATCAGTAAACCACCTGATACTTGGGCTTTGATTGAAATCAGTATTTAATTCTTTGTAGTCCTATAATTAGAAAAGTGGAGTTTTCTATAAATATGTACTTTCTTTTTTACCAAATGCTAAAATTGTACCAAACGAAATTTCACCTTTCGGTAATGTAATAAATAAGGCTATCAATTTATTAAAGATTAAGTGACCACAACTAATATAAACAAATTTATGATCAAAATGATACTATGCAAAATCTGATAGCTATCAAATTATTAAATGAGCTCTTTCTGGAAATACTAGGTAGCTGGAGAAGGTACCATGTCAAATCTGATATCTGGCATAATCTGATAGCTAAAATTTTGATAATTAAGATTTTAATGAAGAATTCAGATTTTGAAGAATTCATTGACATCATACATTAATACTTATAACTGAAATCAATCACATTATTTCATCAATCAATATCTTCTACCAATTATGGAATTCATTTAAATGATTCTAAATGTTTTGCAACTGAAAAGATTTGCTATTCAAATTAGGGGAATATTTTGCAAACAAAATGATACTGTACAAAATCTGAGAGCTATCAAATTATGAAATATTAAATGATTTAAATAATATATGATGTCTCAATCAATACATAATGTTATAAGTTAAACCTATATTCCACATTCCACGGATCATGCCAAAAGTTAAACCCATATAATATGCTCTTATTTAAATTCCACCAAAATGTAGCATTGAATGATTTGTTTTGCTATACAAATCTGTTATCAACTTAACATTAGAAAATAGTAACCAAATTGACAATAAAATGCGGGAATTGATTCTAATTAAGAGGAACTAATTAGTACACGGTTATAAAATATTTGAAACCAATTATTTGCCTGCATTCCATGCAACAAATATGAAGGATAACAGTGCTACAAGTTTTGAATTCAAAATAGAGCATTAAATCATAACATTTTCAAATCAAATCAGCGGTTTCCTTTCTCAATCATTCACACGAAATCAGTCAATCATTTACATTAGCTATAGCTATACACTACGATTTTAAAATGGAACATATCTACAAATCTGGGAATCTGCAAATATCAGTCACGAAAATTTAGCTTTATACATGTCATTTTCCAATACCCATATCTCATACAGGCCACAAATTACGCATGCAACATGCCATTTTCCAATAATCTGGATGAATCAATACTTCCAATTCTGAATTATAAATAGGTTTACTGATAGCATATCAAATACACAAACCTAACATACCCGACTCTATTACCATTATTCTGTATTTCCCAATTCATACATTGCTCCATTTGTTCAATATTCAATGGCTGCCCAACACGATTATGTCGCTGACGTTGAACCCAGGGAAAGGAGCTTTTCTTTGGTTGTTAGGGTTCTGAGGATGTGGTCAGTTCCTGATTTGAAAAAGGGAAAAAGTCCTTTTTCAATGGAATTAGTTTTGATGGATAGTCGGGTATAATGTCATACAATTTTTTTAACTATTACCTAATAGTTTGCGACCAATAATTTATAATTAATATATTTGTTTTTGACACAGGGTGACAGGATTGCAGCAACAATCAAGAAGACATTGATATATAAGTTTGAGAAGAGGTTGAATGAGGGGTACGTTTATAACATCTCTGACTTTGCTGTAAGTTCCAACATCGGAGCTTTTCGTGCATGCGGTCATCAATTCAAAATTAACTTCCATTTTAAAACGGAAGTAAATCGAGGCAGAGACGATGCTGTTCCAGAAATGATATATTCATTCACTGTGCCCTCGACTATTTTCCAGAGTGGATTTGATAATGACTATTTGGTTGGTAAGTAAATTTATAAGACAATGTGACCTTTATTTATTACATGATTACAACATGTATATGACATTGCAATCCTTGATTTTGTCCTACAGATGTCATGGGAATCCTGACAGGTTTTGGAAGTGAACGTGACTATGAAAGGGAAGGGGTGAAAACTAAGTTGAATGTCATTGAGCTCGATAATAATGGGTTAGTTTATAATTCGATTTCACATTTAGTCAATCTATTCTCCCTATATTTTATGCATATATTTCTAAAAAAACATTTACCTTGCCCAGCTATAAATTCAAGTGTACCCTTTTTGGGAAATTTGTTGATGAGCTGAATTCATTTCTTGCTGCTGGTGATGTTGTCAATGTCGTAGTAGCAGTACTTTTTGCAAAGGCTAAGGTTTTTGGAGGTCAGGAAAATGTTCTCAGTTTAAGCAATTTGTATATAAACTTTTGTACTTAAAAGAGATTAATTTACTCTGAATATAAATAGGTAAGACCGTTCTTCAAAACTCTGTCTATGCTAGCAGAGTTATTTTTAATCTGGAGTCTGCAGAAGCTATTGAGCTGAGGAATAGGTGATTTCTTCCTACATACATGTTGTATTGATGGCCACATCTAATAACAATGTTTAATTATTTTATACCTATCCTCATCTGTCAACAGGATGATTGAACAGAACCTAAGTCCGGTACAAGGTTTAAGTCAGATAAACGAGGCAGGAAGAGTTAGCATTGCTGAAGAATTTCTTAGATTGACTCCAAGGAGTTCCATTGGTGCCCTGAAACGTTGTGTTGTGGTATGACTCACAGTATTAAATAACCATGTTTTGTAGTTGTGATTATGACTAAGTCATCCACTAACAAATATTTTTTGCCAGAGAAGGACATTTGTAGTCATGGGGACAATTGATAGTATAGTTTCTCAAAATAATTGGTGGTACAATGCCTGCAATGTATGCAACCGAAAGGTGTATCCCGATTCAAACCTGTACTATTGTGAGACGTGTGTTCGCCATGTTCCGATCCAAACACCAAGGTTTTAATTGAACTCTTAAACTAATGCAAATAATCATGCTCTTTTCAGTACATAATTTACTTTTTTTTAATTAAAAATTAGATATCGCATCAACATGCGTGTGATTGATGAGGATGAGGATGAGGATGAGTCTGCAATTTTTACTATGTTTGATCGTGATGCTACTCAATTGCTGAATAAAACATGTCTTGATTTGCTTGAAAGTATAAACAAGGTTTGTCACTATTTTGACAGGTTAAAAACAGTCTTTTAATTCCATTATATTCATTAAGGTAATTTAGATTCTAATGTCGTTACAATGGTATGACATACACACAGACCAATGGTTCTCATGCAACCCCTACTGAGTTCTCCAACATGCTAGGGAAAACTATGCTTTTCAAGGTTGAGGTTAACCCAACTGATAGTTCCAGGTTTGAAAGGACATTTAGTATCAGAAAATTGACATTTGATGAGGATGTGTTGAACGAGTTCAAAAGGCAGAAGATTAATGAGGTTCTGCCACCATCTAATTTAAATAAATATAATTTCTGAGCAAGAATGAAAGTTAACTTAGTACTTTTGATATCAACTAGGATGGAGTTGCTAAAAATGCAAATGATGGTGACATTTCTGTTTCCCTCACCGATGATAATTCTACCATCGCAGTTGCACAGGTACACAATAAAATGTCACCAAAAGTAAAATAAGTATTTTTAGGAAGATATTGTATAAAGCAAATTGATCCTTCATAGGTTTTCTAATTCCAAATGTCTCTTCGTGCAGGATCTGTTGAGGAAATTCACTGACAGCATCGGAAGTATTGAAAAGGAATGCGCCCTTAGGCAATGGACTGGGCTTGGCAAGGATTCCGAGGATTGCACTATCCTCAAGAGGCCATTCACAGAGGGTCAGACTTCCGGAAACAACCACACCGCTCCCATGAAGATGCCCAAGGTGGTTGTCAAGATTGAGAAAGAATAGTGAGTTAAGCAAGAATGAGTCCAACAAATAAAGGATTTCAACAATCCATCCTTTTCCGTTTTAAGAGTCAAGTTTTAATTAGTTTCATTCTCAAATAAGTTTAAGGTTTATGGAAAAACTTTCTTTGTTTCAAGTACTTAAGTATTTTGGTTTGCATTCTACTTGTGTTTCCTTCATTAAGGATGTTTGACCCTTTGAATCTTAATAAATTATTATTCAAGTCTTATTACTTGACATCAATCTTGTCTTTAGAGTTTCCGCCATGCTTGAGGTGTAAACGACTTGATGTGTACCTAATGGTTCCAAGTTTTATACCTAATGCATAGATCATAATTTCCAATCGCTATATTTACGCATGAAAAATATAGACTTCAGTATATACCTGGATTGCTTTATAAATAGTTTCTGCACCCAAATCAGTACTTGCTTTTACCAGATAAATTCCAATATCTGCGCCAAGTGGAGATCCATTTTTCCTGCCAATCAAACCAACAACTATGATATTCAAACTGAACAATTAATTTGTACACTATCTATCATGATCCACATTCTACTGACTTCAAGCGTTTTGGGATATGAAGATTTGAAGATGAAATCAAATAACATAAAAATATTGAGATAGCACCTTTTTAAGGTTTGTATAGTATCAATTCGTTTTTTGCTTATATGTGTTTTTAGACTTCATATATGCATGTCTGTGTTTTTGAACTTGCATCAATCGTATCTAACATGAAGGATGCAGAGCATTAAATTCAAGTGTCCAATTATCACTAAAACACCTATAGATAATTGGAAAAAAATGAGGTAGTGTACCAATACTACGCAGAAAATTAGAAATTGTATCAATCTGTTTATTTAGTACTCCCCAATTAAGCATATAATTATCATGTATTCAATGAAAATTAAAACCTTAAGGCAAAAATCCCAATTTTAATGACATATAATTTGAACATCCAAGTTAGAAGGAGGATATTTAATTCAAATGGAGCATGAGGAGTTGTCTATAAATATATACTTTCTCTGTTACCAAATGCTAAAATTGTACCAAAGGAAATTTCTAGAAATCATGTAATAAATAAGGCTATCAAGTTAATAAATATTAAATGATTTAAATAATATAAGGGGGTCTGAAAAATTTGTGAACAAAATGATACTCTACAAAATCTGATAGCTATCAAATTATGAAATATTAAATGATTTAAATAATAAAATGATTTAAACAATATATGGTGTCTCAATCAATACTTAATGTTATAAGATCATTCACAAATGTAAACCACCTAATACACGTATGAAAGGATATATAAAATTTCAAATCAGTAAACCACCTGATACTTGGGCTTTGATTGAAATCAGTATTTAATTCTTTGTAGTCCTATAATTAGAAAAGTGGAGTTTTCTATAAATATGTACTTTCTTTTTTACCAAATGCTAAAATTGTACCAAACGAAATTTCACCTTTTGGTAATGTAATAAATAAGGCTATCAATTTATTAAAGATTAAGTGACCACAACTAATATAAACAAATTTATGATCAAAATTATACTATGCAAAATCTGATAGCTATCAAATTATTAAATGAGCTCTTTCTGGAAATACTAGGTAGCTGGAGAAGGTACCATGTCAAATCTGATATCTGGCATAATCTGATAGCTAAAATTTTGATAATTAACATTTTAATGAAAAAATTGTAGGAATAATAATACAAAACGTGCAATTCTTCAAGAAGATTGGTATCAAATTATTAAATGAGCTCTTTCTGAAAATACTAGGTTGCTGGAGAAGGCATAGTGTCAAATCTGATAGCTTGATTTTTTATAATTAAGCTTTTAATGAAAAAATTGTGAGAATAATAATACAAAACGTGCAATTCTTCAAGAAACAGATTGCAGTAAAATTCAGAGTGGTGAAATAACTTCTTATACCAAACGTGGAATAGCTTCAAAATAAGGAAGAGTCTAATTGAAGTATTCTTCCCCACTTGAAGCATAAAACACTGATGATGATTACTACAATTTTGGAATGCCACGGTGGAGGCCCATGTTAGTAGTCAAGTAATTCCCAGTCATGACAACAGGTTTGTGTTACATATATTATATAGCAATTGATGCCACTGAGATAATACATAATAGTATTGACAGTGATATGGTCCATGCCTTACTTAGCAATTGGAAATCTCATTTTACTTTGTGACTGAGTTTGCTTGGTAAGCTTTGGAATATGATTGTTGGCAGTTTTTGGTCAGTATTGGTTTTGTCCACCCTTGCCGGGCCATTTCATATCTTTCCAATTTAGACAGCCTTGGTAGCAAGAAAGAGTGTATGATCATTTGTTAGTGTGATGTTTTTGTTGGTTTGTGTTTTTGTCGCTGAAGCAAAATACTAATTTGTCAAATTATTCCTTTACGGTTCTTATGAGACCGGTAGTCTTTTTAGCTTCCATGTAGGTTTTAGGTCATGGTTTTTTGGGGGGAAGGGAACATGGAGCTCCTTTGAGTGTATACTGCCTCTTACTCATGTCAAACTAAGTGGAAGCATAAATTTAAGAATCGGAACAAAAGGTAGCTATAAAGAAGTCAAATAACTTGATATATAATGACTATAAGTCTATAAAGTGGTTATTTAGAAATTAATATCGTTATCAATTTGTAGTGACTACACACTACGTCTAATAAATCCAGCATTACTAGGATACAACATCATGAATAATACTCAGTTGAGTGTCTTACATGGTGTACATTTTTATGATGATCTGATTTTAAAGTACACATTATACTGTAATAAATTGTTTGATTAATATGTCTACAACATAGGGAACATATAAATCTCTGGAGGTATATTACGTATCCAATGGACAAAAATAACTGCAACACTCCACATGCCAAGAGGAACAACGTTGTTGCAAAGAAGGGTGGTACAAAAAGAAGGGCTGACACAGGTTAAGCACATCACCTTATTTGTAGTCATTATTGAATTACAATAAGTTATTTTTTTCTTAGCAATACACAGATTCAATTTACCTTAAATACACTATATTTGATTTTTTTTATGATTCAGATGAAAACTATTTTCCAATAATCCACGCATGTCAAACCAATTGTCAAACACCAGTTATGTCTCAAAGGAAACCTCTTTCTGAAATATCAGCAGGTATGGACCATCTTTAAATACTAGCAAGATTTACATGATAAGTTTGTAATACAAAAACTTTGAGGATAATACACATTTGCAGTAAAAGATTGTGAGGACCATAATTTTAATAATTAGAGAAGCAATGATATGATGTTACCTTACTCATTTTGCTTCTCTCTTGAAGGAAATGGTAATATCCTTAACAAACTTGGGGAGGTCTCAAGTGTAAGCAACATCCCCTTAGATCTAAATGCACGATCACTTCCTTCAGAAGCCCGATCTAGGAGGAAGTATATTCTTGCTCAGAAATATATGCAAAATAAAAAAGGGGATAGAGGTGAGCAACACATTTGCAATAATCAATCGTTCAATAGTTGACACTAACATTTTAATTCAAAGGAGCTTTTTTTTATTTACAATAGCACCGTATAAATATGTACTTCGTGCTCATTTAACAATATAATGTCTGTTCAAACAGGTGCTACCAACGAAGACGAAGCATCACAATGCTCCCCACCAATGATTTTTGCTAATCAAACTGTCCATATATCTTCTCAAACACCATCTACCACACCATTGTCAGAAGTATTGAATCCAAGCCATATTGACGTCCGCAACAAACATATAGTTCATTCCTGGGATGTTATTCAGACAGTTGGATTTACCAGATTGCATTTTGAAGATGAGTCCAATGGTAATTAATAAATAAATGTATATTCCATTCCTTTATATATTAAACCATAAATCGAAGGATGCTTAACACTTTTTCTATTAATTGTCCTATGTGAGTCCTGGTCAATGTGTTCTAGCAGTCAATGAAATTATGATCTGACACCCTGTATTCATTGTTTGTCTCTACAGATGAAAACCAAGACCCCACCATCAACGCATCGTTACCGGGCTGTCAAAAAACATTTGGCAATCAAACTATACATCTTTCTCAAACATTGAATGGTAACTTACTGCTTACATACAATTAACTATGTCTCTATTTATTATTTATTATAACACAATATATTGAAATATGTTCGGTTACTTAAACATTGGAAACATTGGAACAATTTTGCAAGTAAAATGTTACAAAATAGTGATAACTTAACTACATGTTATTAATAGAATACAGTTTTAAGATTCAAGTAATAAGGCTTGAATAATAATTTATTAAGATTCAAAGGGTTATGCTTCAGTCACACATTAATAAAATGAAATAAATGGGCTATGACGTTTTATTATAAATTCTAAACGTTTTCTGTAGACAATACCTTTGTCCTAAACCAACTTGGCGAAGGAGAAAATATAGGCAGTTCCCCCGTTCGTCCACCTGCAATTACATTTGCTTCAGCTGCTCGATTAAGGAGGAAAAATATTCTTGCTGCGAAATATAACCTGAAAAGAAAAGGGGCAATAGGTGAGCAATAATTTTGAGATTGATGTCAATTAATATTTGTTTGTATAGTATTTATTTATTCCATTATTGAGTATCAATAATAAAAAGTGTCGATCGCTATGAATGCATATTATCAGGTGTGAAAAATGATGAAGCTTCACAATCATCGACATCAGTAGAACAAAATACATACCAACAATCAGAACTTTATCAACAAGCTGAGACTCAATGTATTATAAATTTCTAGCCAGATACTTCACATATTTAAATTGTGTTCACTTAATTAATCTATTTAATTATTAACACTTTTATTTAATTTAATGCAGCATGTCTGTATTTTGGACAGCCTGTGTGTATTTGTTCTAAATGTACAGCACAGGTTTGGTTAGAAGAAAGGCCTGACAAGTCAACTAATAATGTTTCTGAAGGATTTTCGATATGTTGTATGAAGGGTTTAGTCTTGCTACCTTTCTTGGAGAAACCTCCTGATTTATTGTTCAATTTGTCTACTGGAATTGATGATAGGAGTGGTCACTTCTACGATAACATCAGAGCATATAACACCATGTTTTCATTCACTTCTATTGGAGGGAAGATTGAAAATCATGTAAATGATGGAGGTGGTCCACCACAGTTCATTCTTAGCGGTCAAAATTTCCACCGCATAGGAAGTTTGTTGCCCGAACTTGGAACAAGACCCAAATTTGCACAGATGTATGTTTATGACACCCATAATGAAACAAACAATAGAGTTTCTCACTTTAGGTAAATGAATGAAACCTACAATGTTTTATCACTTCTTTCACCTTTCTTTATTATTGACGAGATAAGATTTGTAATTGCAGATCAAGTGATGGATCTCATCGTTATGATGAATCTTTGGTCCAAGATTTGACAAGTATGATTGATATGTGTAATGCATACGCTAAAAAATATCGCCAAGTAAGAGACTATATTGAGCAAGGAGCGGCATCTAATTTTTGTCTTAGATTGATAAGACATCGTTCAAACGATGCCAGGATGCACAATCTTCCCACTTGTGATGAAGTTGCAGCCCTAATTCTTGGTGATGATAGCACATTAGAAAAGGGTAGAGATATTATTGTGAAGCATAGGACTGGTGAGCTGGAAAGGCTACATGAGACACATACAGCATTTATTCCACTGCAATATCCACTACTGTTCCCTTTTGGAGAGGATGGCTTCCATGAAAATATTCCAACTAGAGAAGCTGATGATGAAACTAGAAGGCGCAAAAAAACAACGATCTCCCTAAGAGAGTGGATTGCTTTCAGGATTCAAGAAAGAAGCATTGAATTTGGCACTGTTGTTAACACTCGGAGATTGTTCCAACAATTTTTGGTTGATTGTTATACCATGATTGAGTCTCAAAGGCTTTCATATATTAGGGCAAATCAGAAAGATATAAGATGTGACCTTCTTAATGGCTTACAGGATGCTGTTACTAGAGGGGAAATAGATCCTTCTTTGGTTGGCAGACGTGTAGTTTTACCACCATCATTCACCGGTGGAATGAGATATATGTTCAACAATTGTCAGGATGCGATGGCTATTTGCAAGAGGTTTGGGTATCCAGATTTATTCATAACAATTACTTGCAACTCTAATTGGAAGGAAATACAAGAGTTTGTTTCAGCTAGACAACTTAAAGCATCTGATAGACCTGATATCGTTTGTCGAGTATTCAAGATGAAACTAGATCAGATGTTGTCTGATTTTAGGAAATCAAAGATGTTCGGAAATGTCGATGCAGGCAAGTTATTTTTCCATACTTAATTTCTCTTTATAAATTGTTCATGCTTAACACATCCGATTTAGCTTTTGTTTATTATCATCATGGTTTACAGGAATGTATACAGTGGAGTTTCAGAAGAGGGGTCTACCACATGCTCACATGCTCTTATGGCTCAGTGGTGAAAATAAGCTGAAGACTGCAAAAGATATTGACAACGTGATTTCTGCTGAATTGCCTGACCCAAGACTCTACCCATCATTGGCTGACACAGTAACCGGCTACATGATACATGGTCCTTGTGGATTTGCCAATCCTAGATCTCCTTGCATGACTAATAAGAAATGCTCGAAGTTTTTCCCAAAGCCTTTTCAAAATTCTACTACTATTGATGAGGAAGGTTATCCAAGGTACAAACGACGTGATACAGGACTATTCGTTCAAAAAAAAGGAGTAAAGTTGGATAACAGGAACGTGGTTCCCTACAATCCACATCTACTTATGAGGTATGGAGGACATGTCAATGTTGAATATTGTAACAAGTCCAATTCCATTAAGTATTTGTTCAAGTATGTTAACAAAGGTCCTGATCGAGCAACTCTTGAAATATGTAAGGATTCTGGAAAAAATGGCACTACCAAACCTGTGGATGAAATCAAACAGTATTATGACTGTAGATATGTGTCACCATGTGAAGCTGTTTGGAGAATATTTTCTTTTGATATACATCACCATTGGCCTCCAGTTCAAAAGTTAACATTTCACCTACCTAATCAGCAGAAAGTTTATTATAATGATTACGATGATATTGATAGAGTAATCATGAAAGAGCAACATCTCGACACGATGTTCCTTGGATGGTTTGAAGCAAACAAGAAATTCGCTGATGGTAGAGACTTAACATATGGTGAGTATCCCACAAGGTTTGTCTTCTGCAAACAAACTAGGATGTGGCAACCAAGAAAAAAGGGTCATAGTATTGGTAGGCTTAATTACATACCTCCTGGCGTTGGGGAACTTTATTACATGAGAATCTTGCTTACTATTCAGAAAGGTTGCGTTAGCTATGAATCTTTGAGGACTGTTAATGGAACAAAACATCGAACTTTTCAAGAAGCGTGTTATGCAATGGGTTTATTAGCTGATGATAAAGAATTTATAGATGCAATTAATGAAGCGATTGAGTTTGCCTCTGGAAATCAGTTGCGAAGGTTGTTTGTAACTTTGTTAGTTATGAACACAATGACGGAACCGGAAAGAGTGTGGAACACCACATGGAGGATTTTGTCTGATGGAATTATTTACGACAGAAGACGACTATTAAATAACCAAGGTAAATATTTAGTTAAAACTTTAATTTCATTAAGCTTCAGACGTGTATTTAATTCTTAACATATATGACTTTTTTGCAGATCTACAAATTGGAGATAATGAGCTAATGAATCTTTGTCTTATTGAGATTGAGAAGCTGCTACAGTCCAATGGAAGGTCACTCAGAGACTATTCTTCTATGCCATTTCCGTCAATATCTGACATGCATGAATATCAAAACAGATTGATTGTTGAAGAACTTAGCTATGACAAAACTGAGATGGAAAGAATACACTCTCAAGGATTGGAATTGATGACCAAGGAGCAAAAAGGTGTATACGATAAAATAATGGAATCAGTTATGTCAGGGGCTGGTGGTTTTTTTTTCCTATATGGTTATGGTGGTACGGGAAAAACATTTATATGGAAAACTCTATCTGCAGGAATTCGTTCACAAGGATTCATTGTGCTTAATGTTGCTTCCAGTGGCATAGCATCTCTTCTTTTACCTGGAGGAAAAACTGCTCACTCAACATTTTCGATACCATTGGTTATCAATGAGGAGTCAACATGCAATATCAATCAGGGCAGTGCACGTGCTAAACTTCTCATACACACCAAGGTAATAATATGGGATGAGGCACCCATGATGAATCGATTTTGCTTTGAGGCTTTCGATAGAACATTGAGGGATGTTATGGGTTCGCAAAATAGGGATAACAGGGACAAGCCTTTTGGTGGAAAGGTTGTTGTTTTGGGGGGTGATTTTAGGCAGATACTGCCTGTGATTAGAAAGGGTACAAGGCAAGATATTGTTGGAGCTGCCGTTAATGCATCTAACATTTGGAATACTTGCTTGGTGTTGAAACTAACAAGAAATATGAGACTAGGTTGTTCAACCAATAGTGAAGACAAACAAAAGGTAAGAGAGTTTGCAGATTGGATTCTTCAAATTGGAAATGGTGTTGGCGAATCAAATGAGAATGGGGAAATTGACATTGATATTCCGGATGACCTACTAATTAAAGGCTGTGAGCATCCTCTACAAACTTTGATTAATTTCGCATATCCAAACATTGTAGAAAACATGAATGTCCCACAATATTTTCAAGAGCGAGGAATTCTAGCACCTACACTCGATGCTGTTGAACATGTTAATGACTTTGTGTTGTCTTTGATTCCTGGTATTGAGAAGGAGTATTTTAGCTCAGACTCGGTTTGTCAATCGGATCAACAAGACGAGGTTCATGGTGAGTGGTTTACTTCAGAGTTTCTAAATGAGATCAAATGTTCTGGAATACCAAATCATAAGTTGCGACTAAAAGTTGGAGTACCTGTTATTCTCATGAGGAATATAGATCAAGCGGCTGGCCTATGTAATGGAACAAGACTACTGGTAAACGAGCTTGGAACTAATGTCATAGGTGCAACTGTTATCACTGGCACTAATGCAGGTCTCAAGATTTTTGTTCCTAGAATGAATCTGGTGCCAAGTGATCCAAACGTGCCCTTTAAATTCCAAAGGAGACAGTTTCCATTGGCCTTATGCTTTGCAATGACAATAAATAAAAGCCAAGGTCAGTCCCTTTCACATGTAGGAATATATCTTCCAAGGCCTGTTTTCACCCACGGTCAGCTTTATGTTGCAGTATCCAGAGTCATGTCTAGGAATGGTTTGAAGATTTTAATCTTAGATGATGATAAAAGGGTGTGCATGTCTACCAAAAATGTAGTTTATCGTGAAGTCTTTAACAATCTTTAGAGTACACAAAAAATTCATAATTAGCTGGACATATTTTGTTTTGTTTTTTTAAAGGAGGCTTGAGATATATTGTTATTTCAGTTCAATAGTTATTTATGACTGCTTACAATCTGCATATGAATTTATTCTTCACAGACATATATTTGTGGCTTCATTAAATTTAGGGAGATAACATTTTGAAGGGAAATGTGCTCTCATGTATGTATGTTTTAGCGTTTTCTTATATCAAGCTTTGGTCCTATTAATTTATAATATACAGCTCCAGCAGGTACAATAACCAATATTGAATGATAACATCAGAATTTTTGTTAAAATAATTCTTCAACATTTGTGAAACATTCACTATTGAAACCTTCTTCCCTGTATCATTTTTTATTACTATTATGCGTTACAACTCTATAAGTTTTTGCATTGCATTTGGGTTGTTTTCTACTTTGTTTTGTCATATTTTGTGTTACTCTGCTATAAGAGTTAGTTAATCATGCTTTATAGCTGCAGAGTTTCAAAATTAAGGATTGATAAATAGACTATCATTTTCTACACTCCAAGAAACCTTAAATTCTAAAATAATTATGAAAAAACGAATTCAGAAAAGTAAACTTAAGTTTATAGCGAATCAAGCAAGGATAAACACTTACTTGAAACATTGGAACCCAGCAGAATATCAAGCATTCAAATCAGCACTACTTCTTAAAAATCCACTTAAAGGAGCAACAATAACCTTCATGAAGATAAGTAAAAACCATGTAAGCTAAGCTATCGGATCTAACACAGACTTTTTATTAAATAGGAAACACAACAAAAACACAATAATTGTGACAAAGTGGTTAGGAATTGTCCTACAAAGCTACAAACAAACTTTTATCAATCCATGAAAATTATACAGAGTCATGTAGTAATCTTCTATTTTATCAATCCATGGATAATTGCGTACCGTTCCATGAGAAAGGACATCCATTGCGAAGAAGCCACCACACAAACATTACATCATAATGATCTGTTAATGCCAAGAAATCGAAATTACGAAATAATTCCCTTTCAGGCACTATCTATGCCAAAGTAATAATAGACCCAAGTACATACCTCAGAACGTGTTTCAGGTTCACTCTTAACCATAATCATAATTTTTTCTTGCATATGAGATATACACTATATTTACTATCTATTAGAATGGCAGCCTATCATACACTTGAAGGTGACGGGGAATCTTGCACAACATTATTGCAGAACTGCTGCAGAAATCCATTTTAACAATAATTAGTTACCTTGAAGGTGATCACTACAATAACAATCTATATAAATATCAAATAATAATTCAATATTGCTGGGTGTTGGTTTTAATTCCAATAAAAAAATTGAGCTCATCCCATTATAAAATGCCACACCAAGAAATAAACTGGATCGATCGCCATAAGTATGTAATTGTTGACTATTAAACCCATGTATTCCAAAAAATCATTGTGCAAAATAGATGGGGCTTCAATTTTAGAAAACTTTTAATCAGAAAGTATCTTTCTATAAATAAATAGACTTTCAGCAAGATGCAATATTTAAAATAGACATTATAGATAACAGGATGCACTATGGAATGAGTAACGAGAAAGTATCTTTCTATAAATAAATAGACTTTCAGCAAAATTCAATTTTTAAAATATTCATTATAGATAACAGGATGCACTATAGAATACTATTGAATGAGTACTATGTTTAGTACAATATCAGTAATAAACACGAATGGAAAGGAATACACCAATTAACAATCAAATTAAACAATGAGGTTTAAAATCATAAAAAATAGTAGTAACTAAAATCAAAGACAAACAACAGAAAACCAAAACCTCATCAAGAAACACGGATGAAAAGGAATACACCAATTAAAAATCAAATTAAACAATGAAGTTTAAAATCATAAAAAATAATTAAAATCGAAGAGTAGAAACAGTCAACAGATAGAAGAAATCATATTGAAAACCCAGAGCACCAACATTCAATTACCTTTACCATTTCATCTACCAATAAATCAGGAAACAAAAACCAGCCAAACCCTCATCAACAAACACGAAAGGAAACGAATGGACCAATTAACAAACAAATTAAACAATGAAATTTAAAATCACAAGAAACAATTAAAATCAAAGAGAAGAAACAATGAGAAGAAAATGCATTCGAAAAATAGAGCATGAAGATGAAATTACCGGAGTGAAGGAAGAGGAGCCCTAACCCCCGTAGAGACCGTGTCGTGTGTACCATTGGTTTTTTTGGTTACAGAGAAAAGGAGCAAAACAAAACCAGGAAAAGTAAAAAAGAAAACTACATTGGGGCTTGAGTCCCTAACTTTATCTTTCAAAAGCAGGGTCTCTAGACTTGCAGGATAAAAGGTATTCCAGAAAGTCATCCCAAAGCTACTATAGGTCCCATACTTGGCCACAGATTCTGCACAATTATTTGCATCTCGCGAAATATGCGTGAGGGAGACTACCCAGGCCCTACTCAACAATGTGTAGGATTGGTTTAAAGGTCTCTACATCAATTAATTTTTATAAATTTAATACAATGTAAAATATTTTTACACAATCATCTAATTATAAATTATTACATCAATAAAAAAATTTGACTTTCATCTTAACTACCTTAAAATTCATCCATATCATAATTGGTGATTGATTGTCTGTGTAAAAATGTTTTACGCTGTCAGTATATAATAATTAAACTCTAATTTTAAAACTCAATAATGTGTGTGAATTTAATTTGATTGACATATCTAGAAGTTTATTCATATATATTAAATAAATATTATTAAAAAAATAGAATTTAAATGTTATACACGGTTAATATGAAGTTTTTTACACTGTCAATCAATCAGTAATCATGGTATAAATGGCTTTTAAGATAATTAGGATAGAAGCCAAACATTTTAGCTTATTTGGCGATTTCAGATTGGTTAACAGTATAAAACTTTTTTACACTGACAATACATATCAATTAAATCCAAAAATCTACTATAAATCTTTCCAATATATTTTAGTTTATAATTTTTTTTATATGCAATGGTATATTAGATTAGATACTATCATAAACATTATTTAGTTAATTATTAATATTTTTTAAAGCAAACAACTTAACACATTTTATTCATAATCAGAGATGCAATACAAGATAAAGCTTGATAAATAATACAAATTAATTATTAATATATTTTTTTGAAACCAATTATTAATATTAAAAAAACAGTGAATGCACATATATATTTTTGGCTTGATCGCACATTTAGTCTCTCAACTTTTTTAATGGTGCGATTTCGATTCCTCAAAAAATTTAATTACACTTTTCGTCGTTTAACTGTTTCAATTGTACGATTTTGGTCCCTCAATATATTTAATTGCATATTTCATCCCTCAACTTTGTGAAATTGTGCAAAATTAGTTCTTCTAGGGACCAAAATAAAGGTTTTTATTGTACAATTTCACAAAGTTGATGGATTAAAAGTGTAATTAAATTTCTTAAGGGACCAAAATCATACAATTGAAAAATTTGAAAGACGAAAAATGCAATTAAAATTTTTGAGGGACCAAAATCGCCCAATTAAATAAATTGGGGGACGAAAAGTGCAATTAAACCTATATTTTTAAAATCATGGAATTATCAATATCAACGTTTAAAAATGTGATTCTTTATTTTAATTTATTTTTTACGAAAAACTCTCATTTTATCACAGTCCATATCTTAATTCACTACAAGTTTTAAAATGTGTATATTTAAAATTTAATATAAGAATCTAGCAATCAAATGAATATATACTTTTTTTTTTACATTCAATCTAATGGTTTAAATTTTAATAACATTTGATGTGACATATACAAAAATTATTATAGGACCAACCAACCTATTTTGCATTAAAGATATTTACATTTATACAATTAAATAAGTATGTATATAATTTTTTGATAATCATGTTATTGATACCTAATATCGAACACTGTTAATAGTGATTAATATCCGTCGAGGAACCTGTTGGGCACACAAGATGGGTTCCTCTCTTCCAACTAGGTTTTCTACATATACAAAAGTCAGTATTCGAATCTCTGACCACTTGCTTAAGGTATCCGAATCTCTTACTACTCGGACCAACCGCATGTTCATAATATGTAAATATGTATATAATCTCTATACAATAAAATTTTTATCCTCATGAATTATTTTTATTTTTCTATGTATTTTTAAAAAAAAATATATAATTATTCAAATTACAAAACAACTATTTATAATGCATAACAATAATCATTAACTTAAAATTTGTTATACTTTATCTTTCTTCATTGATGTAAATAATTTTTTTAATAAAAATATAGTTTCTTATATTTTAAAGATTAAAATATTTTATGAAAATAATATCTACCCGTGCAGGGCACGGGCTTTTACACTAGTTCTAATTAAAGCTTTATACATAGAATATTAAATTTTTAATTTTATTTTTAATTTTAAATATTTTTATTAAATGATATAAATGAAATGTCATTTTTATTTGATTTTTTTAACATAAATTTTATTTTATGAGACAGAGGCTTAAGATAAAAATGAGAAAAATTAATAAACTATAAATTATAAGCTATAAGCTAAATAAAATAGCTTATAAAAGAAGCTATAAGTTAATGAGATAAATTTGTTTATCAAACATTTCTATTTTGATAAAAAAAAATTATAAAATAGTCAAATAAGCTATATGCAAGTTTATTAGAGTTGGGAAAGAGAGCCTTTGTCTCTCTAAAAGTTATGTTCTTTTATTCTTTTGGTTAATCAAGTTAAATACATCATGAAACTCATATTGCTTGATCGTGAAATTTGAAGTTTTGAATGGATTCCAAGTGAATCTGTTTTTGTTTCTCAGGTTACCAACTTCGAACGTGGAGGATACTCGATTGGCATTAGCTGCAGCCTCCTCTTGGCAGAGGTTTTGGTAGTTGAGAACTTCCTTAAGGAATGGGCAGAAATACACAACAATATGACAATGGTACCCCAAAATGAAAGAATTAAGACACCCTTATTTTTCCACCCTAGTATGAAAATTCCTGACGCTCTCCCCTCCAATATAATCAACCGCATTCTAACCAAAAATGGAGTGGAAAGCTTGGTATGCAAAATCACCGCCGAGAATGTGGATTTCAACAAGGAATTGTGGAGGGAATTAGCCATGCTTTGTATTGAGGACGCAGAAAAAAAGTCTCAAAGAAAAATGGGTTCAGAATTTTCCTTGCTTGTGAAAGAAACACCGGAGGTCATCAAGGTAGAAAGTTGCTCAAAGGGTGGGTACAGTATGTTGGGGTTGCGCCTCAAGAATCAAATCACTTGTACCACATGGAACGATTTTGGAGTGTACGAGTCAGCGTTTCATGAAGGAAATAAGCCAGTACACGTTTCTCGTTGGGTTGGGTCGATTGCTAATGGGGCTATTATGGCATTCCCACACACAAAAGAGAATGAATCTGTTATTGTAGTTTCAGCTCCTATTGAACCACAACTCTAAAATGATATTCATTGTATCAAGATCATTTGCTTCCTATTTAATTTCATTGAAAGGTTTGTTCCCCATACGAGTGCAATCACGGGCTTTGCTGAATGATTTACTTCACATTTTTCATAGATTTATCACAATTTTATGTTTTTTTATCCCAATAGGAGGCTCATATAAGACTACAATGAGAAAGGGAGAATGAAATATGAGAGAGAGGTGGAGCGAATTACAGTCTTTGAATCTATGTAGTTTAACTTAGGCATGGCAACAATATCCGACTCCGTGGGTACCCGCTCAAACCCGCCCCGTTCGGAACGGGGAAAATCTGATCTTTTCGGGTTCGGGTTCGGGTTTTCCCCGCTTTTCATAGACGGGGGCGGGGACGGGGATGGGGATACTGATACCCACCCGAACCCGCCCCGCTATTATGAAATTACTAAAATACCCTTAATTGTAACTTAGGGTTTGAAGTTAGACACCATTTCAATCAGAGGCTCATTTGCTTTCAGCCCTCTTCACTCTCCTTCCAGGTCCAGCAGCGGCACTTCTCCCCATCCTTCCAGCAGCAGCACTTCTCCCCCTCTCTACTCTCCTTCCAGCAGCAGCTCAACCTCCGGCCACCATCGCGGCGAGAACGCGACTCACGCAAGGAGGAGACAGACCACTGCGACAGTACGACGTGAAGGAGAGGCGAGCCACCCATCGCGAGCCACCACCGCCACCCACCAGCCCACCATCGCAACCCAGCAGCGCCGATCTACCCACCATCGCGATCCATCCATCACGAGCCATCATGGCGAACCACCAGCTCCGATCTACCCACCACCGCGACCCACCAGCGCCGCACTAACCAATACTGCGACCCTGACCCAGCGACCCACTGCGATCCGATCTACCCACCCACCGCGACCCACTGCGCCGCACGAACGCGAGCCAACCAGCCAGACGACCCACCACTGAATTTCCGGCCACCGCGAGATACTACTTTTCCTTCCATCTGCGGCCACCACTGAATTTCCGGCCACCGCGAGATACTACTTTTCCTTCCATCTGCGGCCACCACTGAATTTCCTGGGGCGGGGGCGGGGCGGAGAAACCCGAACCCTAACGGGGACGGGGATGGGGGTATTTTTTTCACCCCCAACGGGGATTTGGTGCGGGTGCGGGTTTCGGGTATTTATTCGGGGGCGGGGATGGGAAAGGCAAAACCCGCCCCCGCCCTGCCCCGTTGCCATGTCTAGTTTAACTAAGGGAGTTGACTTTAGGGGAAAATTTTATGTGTTTTCTGTTTCTTGTCAAAAACAACTAGTTTGTGTAGTTGTAAAAGTGGTTGATCTGTGCAAAAATAATCTTATAGTAGGAAAACATAGAAGTCCCAGCTTTTATTTGTCCAGCTAATACAATTTTGATTTTTTTTAAATAAAAACTTATAGTGAAGTTAAGAACAGTCGGAGCTTTGTAACTCAGGGCATGTCTTGATCATCATTATAGATATAGCCGTGATATTTGTACAGGCAACAATTTTACCGAAGTCTCACAAAAAAAAAAAAAATGAATGCCTTACATTTCTTTGATTACTGCTTTATCTAATTTTTATTTTCATTTGCTCATTCATTCTTTTTCTAAGTTTTTTTTTTTTTTTGTAAAATATCTTATTTTATTATAGAAAATGTAAGTTCAGAAGTATATTTTTCTCAACAAGTAATTAGTCACATACTTTTAAACTGAAAGGGATAGTTAAGTTGAAGTGATTTACTTTTTTTTTTTTTGGTTGGATCCCAGCATAATTAGGTCTTTGGTTCCTCAGTAGGCCCACAGAATATTCCACAAGCTTAGATTCTTTGGATCCGCTATGAGACTAATCTCTGTTCGGGTGTTTAGTCATAGTTAATGTTCTTCGTCCCTTCCCAAAAATGTGTTTTGTGGGATTCGAACAAAGGTCCTCCCCCACAAACTCAGTCTGCATAACCAACTAAGTCACACCTATTGGTTGAAGTGATTTACTTTAAACATAAATAAGTGATTTATCTTTCAAGTGCAGCACATTCACATTTCTTATCATGTTACTTATTATTGCAAGGAAAATGTAACACGTGTCAATTACGTGTCAATCCTGGTTAAGATGCATATGAATAAATTTTGAGAATGAAACCTTAAAATTTTATTTTCATGTGTGAGGGTGAGAAATAAACATTCCTAACAATGACCTTACTTGAAATAAAACATTCTCATAATCAAACTCCACCTTACTAATATATATTGTTAGTGGTGTTGTATTCCATTATGGGCTTATAGAGCTTGGGTGGAATTAAGATCCCCAAAAGGGCTTTGCTAAGAACACCCCCACATTTACTAAGGACACCCCATGAACAGTACATTTACCAAAATATCCCTTTAAAATTTTTTTTTTTGGTTATTTGGCTCACTCTCAAATATGCTATTTGTCAGTGGGCAAATTGTTTGCACTCTCGCAAATATAATATTTGCGAGTAAGTTATTTTTTTGAATTGCTCACTCGCAAATATGATATTTGCGAGTGAAGCAAGTACTCGCAAATACCATATTTGCGACTGTGCAATTTTAAAAAAATTACACTCTCGTTAAAATCTTTTAATGCTAATACGTTTCGGATATGTAGAAGGAAAATAGGGAAAAAGAACAATGAGTTCAATACATAATAATTTCTTAATACGCGGATCCATTTTCTGATAAGTAAATGTATGAAGTATGTCCCATTTTTTACAACTACTCATAGTTTTCTCCCAAATTATATGTGACACTCGCAAATTAGATATTCGCGAAAGAAGGTAAATTTTAGCAAATTAGTTATTTGCGAGAGTGTAAATTTTTGCATACTCGCAAATATCTAATTTGCGAGTTGTTTTTGTGCTTACATTCGCAAATTAGGTATTTGCGAGTGTACAAATTTTTTGTACTCTCGCAAATACTTAAATTGAGAGTGTTTTTAATTTTTAATCCCTCGCAAATTAGCTATTTGTGATAGTACAAAAAATTTGTACACTCGCAAATACCTATTTGCGAGTGAAGAAAAATTTTGAACACTCGCAAATACCTTATTTGCGACAGCACAAATCAAACAAATTTCGTAGTGAAGAAACTGTTTACGAAAATGCTATACTTATTTGTGAGATTCCAGATAAAATTTACCAACTCACTGAAATTGATAATCTGTGAGGATAAAAATGGGGAGATAAAAAAATATTGAGTTTTAAGTATTTTTTTTTTATGGGGGCATTTTGATAATTATAGTGCTCATTGGGGGTATCTTTAGTAATTTTGGGGGTATTCATAGCAAACCCCTCCCCAAAATGAAGCAGGCCCAAGCAATAAAAGAGCAACCCAGAAAGTGTTAGGTACTACAGTAGTAGTCACTCAACGTTAATGATTGGTCAGTTTTGCCATTTCATTCCTCGGACCAAGGGTGTGTAAGTAATTCCAATTACTTACTCTCCTCTGCTTGCTTGAGTGGAATGATTTGCAGGCGCACGTTTACACAATGTTATTGTCCGCACACAAGCCGCACCTCTCCGCTTGAACTGCTGCGGCCATTGCATCGTACGAGAAAAGAAGAGGGAGGGAAAGTGTGGAGAAGAAAACATTAGAGAGAAGGGTTTTGGTTTGAGCCTTGAGGAATGGAGAGTGGGAGTGGGATTCGAATAGAGAATCCATTTACTTTGAAAGTGGGTCAAGTGTTTACGGGTTTTGGAATCGGCTGTGGAATTGGCATCGGCGTTGGACGCCCTTTAAATTTAGGTACTCTTTCTCTCCTCCTATCATCACACTATCTCATGGACTTGGGACGCTTCTTCAAACTCAAAACTGGCCACGCCCATACTCAAACTTCTCTTAACAAACCCTGTATTTGTTTTTCCCATCTCCCACTTGACAAATATTACTGAAAATATATTTAATTTTGTTGACCACTCCATTACTTATTCCATGTAGGTGCAATACCCATGTTGGATCAAGTTATGAGTGCAACCAGAGGTGCAACCAATGCATTTTCTGGTGTTACCAGGCATGTCAATACTTCTGTAAGTCTAATTACCGTTTTATCCCTCTCTCTCTCTCTTTCTGTGGAGGGTGTTTAATGAAGTACTCTTTTTCTCATGTTTTATATTGTAATTTATATAGTTGAGGAAGTTGGGAGCTAAGAATATTGAAGCGGGCATTGGATGTGGTGTTGGTTTTGGCCATGGTTTTGGAGTTGGTATGTCATACTTAATTATACATATCCAATTTTGAATATGTATGGGAGAGTTTCAGTTTTTTCAATTCTTTGCCAAATTATGTAATGTTCCGGTATTTTGTGACTTTCACTTCATGTCATTATATTTACTTACGTATGGTTCTCTCCAGATACATATTATATTGTATGATATGGATCCATTCTTAACAGTCAATAATCATACCATCCATTTTTTCTTGTATATTTTATAATCTTCATTTGTTTTGCTCTTTGTCCTCGTAATTGTAAGTGGGGAGTTTTTTCAATATAAGTCTGTCTGTTTTGCCACTGTCGACAACATTTTTAACTCATACATCTTTAGTCAAATTTTGGATCATTACTTCTGAATAGTTCCCAAATTAATGCATTTAAAAATCTAGCTTTTTGATGTTACAAGATTTTATGGAATCAGAGTAGATTTGGACAGTTTATGAAAGCACTTTGGTGTGATGAATAAATGTTGAAAATGCACTTAGGAGGCAGCTTTCAAGTGTTTGTTGATCATATATCTGACCGATATCATATATACATTACTTGTCCATTCCATGAAACTGACATCCAATCACAACCTCTATGGAGTATGGACTACAATTAAATTAAAATTCCCAAAACACAAGGGGTTATATTATATATGGCTCACTATGTGCTGTCATTGAGCTATGGTTTATTATACAGTGCACAAGAATATAATAGACAAACTAAATTGTAAACTTATACGTCAATGTGCACAATAAAAATGAGGAAGCCGAAGACGTTATTAGGAATTGCCACAATGAGTGTAAATTCTCAGGACAAAATAAATTCACGTGTTGAGCTTGCCATGACATTTAGTTATCATTTATATGTTCATGGCTAAATTCTTCACCTGTTGATACCTTTGTTTTTATTTACTTATGGCAGGCCTTGCTGTCAAACCAGGGGTGTTGAATCAAATTCAATCTTGTCTTGTAGTATGTAAATTTTCTCGCATCTCAAAACTCAAGTTTTCTTCTGTTTTCTCATTTTCTGCCTTTTATGTATCTAACATTTAAAATCTTCAATTTGCTAGATAACGATGACAAAGATGATGCTGAAGTTAGGAATTACTCCAAACTTACCCTTTGGTCAGGGTGCGTTACCAACATCCTTGCAAAGTGGCTTAGGCACAGTCAATTCAAACCAAATCTCTGCAGGAAGCATGATGCAGTTGGCAACTAAAGGAGCAGATAAAGTATCTCAAGGTCTGGCAGGGTCTCAACCTTTCCAGATTGGTTCTGCTTTTGAAAATACTGCACTAAGAGGCCAAGTGATTGACTCTACATTTGGCAGCCGAACCGAGAAGGTTCTTAGCAACTTTTTACAAAATCCACTGTTGAAAGGAGGGGGTGAAGGTCAAGATGAAGTGGTATGCACTTATTTGCCATATATGTAATTGGATGTTATTCCTTTTCTTCCTTTCATTGCATTCCATTACAGTAAACAAAATTATCTTTACTTTCCCAATCAATATACATACATGTGTATGCTAGAATATTCATTTATCTTCATTTCCCTCCTTTCCTCTTTCTGTGTGTTTTTCCTTTGAGTTAACCAAATATTATGTGAAAATCTTATTCTTATTTATGTTGTAGGGTGCACACTTGCGATCAGAGAACAATATACTTCATATGGTAATTTTTCATTTTGTCTATCGAGTGTTGATTTTATAGCAAAGATGTCAAATCATAATTGAGCACATCACTTTTTTTTTTTTTGGGGGTGGGGGTTGTGTTAATGACAGATTGTTTTAGACAGCAATTCCATCGAAATTAGTAATTTAATGAACACAGAACTGGTCCTTTTTTTTCCGAATTCTATATTACACTTCATATACCCCTAAAAGTGACAATTTTTTTATAAAAAAGAATGAGTTTAATTAGCAGCCACCATTTTTTTTTAATGATATATAAACTGTTAGATTCTCAACGTTAGAACTAAGGTAGATATGCTTTTCGTTGAACTTTTCAACGGTTCAGTTTCATTGAATTAACTTTTTTTTTTTATGGATTTAGGTTTTGAAACACCAGCAAATTATTGAACAACTAATGGAGGAAAATGAGAAGCTTCGCCAGATACTAGTGGAGGACCTGAAAATACCATCTAGCAAACTTCGATCAAGTTCTTCAGGTAGAAATAAGTTGCCATGTACTGATTGTTTTGACTGCCGAAGAAAACAAAGAAAAAAGTAGGTTAAAAATGATGCTAAACTTAGTGAAATACGTACATGCTAATGACTCATCCTGTCACAGTGATACCCCTTTATATTTTGGGTTTTGTTCCTTCCAGTGACTCTGTTAGTCTGTATAAGTTTTAGGTCATCATGGGTTACAAATTACTGGCTCATAAGCCCAAGTACACTTGGCCCGTCATATTAAACCGAATTAACATTAGATAACAGACATTTAGGATTTTTCATGATAGCATTTTTCATCCACTCCCAAGCCAAGTCAATAAATAATTCAGCAAAAGATGTCTAGTAAAATTTAGAAGGATCTAGAGGTAGTTTTGGAGAAGCTACATAAAGTAGCTTTCACGTCTCAAACTTGATTCTCACCACTTTCAATGCGGTTCCAAACATACCATAAGTCTTGTCTATTTTCGATTTATATTCATGTTGTAAGGCCCAGAGGCTTTAATTTGGTGGGTCTACTAGCCTAAATATTGTGGTTGGGTGAAAGCTGCCGAAGGGCTTTGCTAAGGACACTCCCAAAATTTCTAGGGGCACCCCCATGAACAGTGCATTTACCAAATTACCGCCTTAATTTTTTTTTTTTGTCATTTGGCTCACTCGCAATATGTTATTTGCGAATAGGAAAAATGTTTGCACTCTCGCAAATATGATATTTGCGAGTGAGTTATTTTTTAAGAATTGCTCACTCGCAAATATGATATTTGCGAGTGAAAAAAAATTTCCTTCACTCGCAAATACGTTATTTGCGAGTATTGGATGATTTCACAAATAAGGTATTTGCGAATGTGAAAAAAATTTCATTACTTGCAAGTGAAAAAATTTTCTTCACTCGCAAATAAGGTATTTGCGAGTGGGAAATTTTTTTTTGGAATCTCGCAAATAAGTATAGCATTTTCGCAAATATCTTCTTCACTCGCAAATATGATATTTGCGAGTGAGTTATTTTTTGAGAATTGCTCACTTGCAAATATGATATTTGCGAGTAAAGCAAGTACTCGCAAATATCATATTTGCTAGTGAAGAATAAAAAATGCCTCTTTGATGGGGATATTTTGGTAAATATACTGTTTATGGGGGTGTCCATAGTAATTTGGGGGTGGGTGTCCTTAGCAAAGCCCGCGGCCAAATTGTGAGCATCATTTAATTAGTGAGCTATGGCCCAACCAAGGGCAGAAAACTTGAAACCAACTCACTTGCTATCTTCAGTTAATATTTTCTATTGGAATCCTTTTTCCTAATCGGTTTGCGAAAGAGAGGACACGGGGGTTTAATTTGAACTTGACGCATTCTCAAGTTGGACTGATATGGCCTTCATAAAACACGACTTCTGTATTTACTTGTGTTTGCAGATCGTAACGTCCCCAACTCCAAAAGGAGAGAATGATCGACTAAATGAGTAGCCAAAAGCAAACAACAACAAAAATATATAGCCAATTATAGGAACTCGGTCGTGTGTTTGCTGCAAGTACATAACTTACGAAAAATCTTACAACCTGATGTGGAATTTCTATGCCAAAGTATTAATTTGACAACTACGTTTTCGTTATTTGTGAATGTGGAATATTCCATGATTTCCATTAATAATTTGAGTTAAATCGTGTTGTTTAGTCCTGATCATGGACCCCTTTGTAAGTAACATGTAAAGCAAAAGGGGGCAAAGGTCTAGAGCTCGAAAAGTTATACATCCATTGGCGCACCGAGAAGTTTTATATTTTTTTAGTTATCATTGCGTTGGAATATTGCTTTATTTTATGTGGTACTAAATTCTCCCTGCTTATTTTGATCAGAAATGAATAAATTCTTTAGCTTTTGTCTAGAGCTGTCAAATGGGTCGGCCTTAGCCCACATAGCCCTAGCCCATATGGGTTAGGGCCAAAAAGCCCATAGGGCCAAAAAGCCCACAATATAAAAAGCCCATAAGGCCAAAAAGCCCACAGGGCCAAGTGGGCTAGGGTTGTCCCATGGGCCAGCCCACTATGAGATTTTAAATTTTTTTTTTTTGGAAATCTTCTCAACTCACATTTGGAAATCTAAATACACATTAATTCTCTTACTTGATCAGTAGCATAAGACAGCTACAAATGCAGAATGCAGAATGCAGCCAATAACTTTAGCCGGAAAGTAAGTACAAATCCAAGTGGGAAGAGAATAGAACAGAAGTCATGATGATGTCCTCTAACCATGTTAAAATTCAAAGGCAAAATATGCCCAATGGTGACGGCAAAAGCCATCAAAACATGACAGTAAACCTACAGAGCAAATGAGACAAATTATTGGAACCAAACTACATCTCAAAATTCCATGTGGTCTCAGCACTAAGTTTTGGAAGCTTCAGTTCCTCAGCCAAGTTAACGGATGCCAGAATCTGGAAGACAAAGCTCAAAGTTAGCAATCTAATTCATCATGTATGAGAAAAAAAATCTAAGACTGCCAATGGAGTATTAGCTACTTCATAGCATGGTCAAAGGAGAAGGAAGATAGATATCAGTACCTATTTCAACCCTTTAACAAATTCACAAAATAGAGGTTGCATGCTAGCTGTACCTTTGCAAGAAGAATTCCTATAGTTAGTCTTCAATTTCCTCTTCTTGATGCACATTCGACTCCGCTACTATAGTCCCACGACCAACAGGTTTACAATCATCTTCATCTAAAACTCACAACCAATTAACAAACAATTAGACAACAATCACAAAATAATTAACTAACAGTAAATATGATCACAAAATAATTAACTAACAATAAATATAAAGAGATTATACAAATTGTTACCATTAGGATTCAAATCAAAACCATGCAACCAATTTCTAGTGCAAATTAGCATCTGAACATTTTCGGGAAGGGTGGAACTTCTGTATTTGGTAAGAACACGTCCACCAATACTAAAAGCGGATTCTGAAGCCACCGTAGTAATCGGAATACTTAACACATCTCGTGCCATGATAGCAAGTACGGGAAATCTTTTTTCATTAATCTTCCAATAATTCAGCACGTCCAAATCCTCATTGTCATCATAATCAAGTGCTTTTTCTTCCAAATAAAGATCTAATTCACTCTTCCCAATATTAGATTTGGTTTCTTTTTGAAACTTTTTAAACTCCTGCAAGATATCATATATTAATTATCTAAGTGAAACAAGAATAGAAGAAACAAATAATCACTAAATTGACATTAAAAACATACTTTGAATACTTTTGATCTCTTGGGCCTACTTCCTTCTCCACTTGACTTATGTAACATACTAGATTCACTGACTGGTTGAGATTGAGAAACACTTGGTGTGTTGATATTACTTACATATTCTCCATAAAGCTTCTCAAATTGTTCCCTCAGATTTTTCACCTTATCTTGCGCCGTTGATGGATCAAGCGTTGTATAACCAAAAAGTACAAAATCAAGTTTCATGCGTGGGTCAAGAATAGCTCCAAAAGCCAAAACCACACTATAATCCTTCCAATATTTGTCAAATTTTGCTTTCATCCTATAAGACATTTCGCTTATTACCTCATCCTCATTTAGCGAGTTTTCTTCCAACAGGCATTCAATCTTCCAAACTTGCAAAAAGTACAAGTTTGAGGTCGGATAAGACGAACCAGATATCATGTTTGTAGTGTCATAAAATGGTTCTAAAAATTCACATAATGTCTCTCCCCTCCTCCATTCTTCATCTGATGGACAACTTTTAAAGTTGGTATCTATCACCCTGAGAATATCAAATGCTTTTTCATATTTGATTGCACTTTCAAGCATCAAATATGTTGAATTCCACCTAGTTGGCACATCCAATCTTAAGCCAACACCTGTGTCAATGTCTGCTTGTCGCACACATTCCTTGAATTTAACCATCCTCCCGTCTGACCCTCTCACATACTTAACACTCTCTCTGATTTTATTAAGTGCTTCACTAGTCACTTTCAAACCATCTTGAACAATCAAATTAAGTATATGAGCAGAACAACGCACATAAAAATAGTCACCATCACACAACAAATTGTTTTGCACGCAAAGATGGGCTTTTAGAATATCTCTCATACTAACATTAGCAGATGCATTGTCCAAAGTGATAGAAAACAATTTCTTATCAATCCCCCAATGTTTCAAGCAATCAAATAAGACAGCTTCTATTTCAGATCCAGTGTGGGGAGGCATCATCCGACAGATATTAAGAATTTTACTAACTAATTTCCAATTATCATCCACAAAGTGTGCAGTTAAACAGATATATCCCTCAGTAGTAGAGGCTGTCCACACATCAGAAGTTAAACACACTCTATTAGGAATTTTGGACATAACTTGCTTAAGTTTGTCCTTCTCTCGGGTATAAATTGTTTTAATATCCGATACAGCCGTGTTCCTAGAGTGCATCACAACATCTGGATTCAGATAGTTCACCCATTCTCTAATCTTCTCATATTCAACAAAATTAAAAGGAAGATCGTGATGAACTATGGCTTGTGCAAGCAAGTCACGATGAGTCTTTTGATTAATCTTCCTTGTGCTCGACTTTTGGTTAGACAACACATCATCCACATTCAGATTCGAGTTTAAAATCCCTTTACAAACCGAAATATGACGACTTAAATGTGAAGTACCATAATTTGTGTTGCTCTTGGGATTTTTACCAACTTTATAATCACGCTCACAATAATTGCATGCAGCCCTCTCGATACCATCATTATCTTTGCCAGTTTTTGTGAAAAACTTCCAAACACTTGAAGTTTCTTTTCTGGTTGACTCAGTATTTGCAGAAAAAGCTGCAGGAGTTTCAAAAACAACTTCATCTTCTAAATTTATAGTTTGATTTGGAGGCTCCATCATACAATTTTAAATTTCCTATACATTACAACAAACAAATGTTTAGCCAGGACATGCTAAACAAAATGTTTAGCCAGGACATGGCTATTGCACGACATTGTAATTAATTAGCAAGACGTAATTCATAGTAAAGCAACAAACAAAGCAAATACTCAATTCGTCTTGATTATTTTGTTGAGCCTATGATTTATTTCACTCAAGGTTAATGCACAATAATCTAATCTAACAACTCTAACAACCAAAGCGAAATGTTTTACAATTGTTCCTAGAAACTGATCAGTCACAACATACCTAGCCAAAGAAAATGAGACTTGAATAGAAGAAAATCAATACTCCTTCACAAACATAATGTGGATTGATTGTTCATAACAAATATCTCAAGTCATTCAATTCGGTTCTGGTAATCTACTATCTCTTACAATATTGTGGGCTGATTAGGGGGGCAAAAAGAGAAAGACGAAAAGAAAAGAGAGAAATCGAATCTAGAATCTGTAGGGATTGCTTCTTAGAGAATTAATGATTTTACATATTATTGAAATGGCTCATATATGATGTGTGGTTAACTTATTTGCATCAAGGCTTGGATGCTAAATGCCTAAATATATTAACTTATATCACACAACAATGAGTAAGGTGGTCGTTAGCTACTTTATTATTTAAACGATCTTGGTTGAGCGTTTTAAAAAACTAGTTAAAGAAAGTGACTAAGTCTTCCCACTGTAGGTTTTAATCTTAGTAGATTCCCCAACAAATTAGAAGTAGATTGTTATTGTTGATTGCTTGTCCCACCCCATCATAGCAGCATATTTACTGAAACTCAGTGTTTCCTCATAAGCATAAAGCATGTGATTAAATAGAAAATGCAAAACCCCATTTAAAGTGCAGGTAAATGGCTTAGGTGGGATTTGACCTTAGGATCAAGTAGTTCCCATTGAGATAGTGCCACTTGAGTCATAGCTCTTGGGGTCTTTTTCTACTTTGCAAAGTTAACAGCCAGAGATTTTTGATAATTGCATATTTTTAATAGGGTGAAATACAATTGGTCAAGACACATGTTGAAAGCAATCTTTAAACTTGATTCTAAGGTGATCCGACCAGAAGTGACATTCCTTGATACAACTTGCACTCATTAAACTGAAATTGTCTTGAGAAATTATTATGCATATAAACCAACTCCATAACACTCTGTTACGTTGGAATAATCTTCAGTTTTAAATTATCTATATTACATCAACAAACATGGATCATTGATTCACAAACCGCATGCAAATTTCCAGCACACTATTTTAGACCTTTGAAATAAGCCAAGCACACCATAATACTAAAAAAATCATCCTAGTTATCCACAAATATATCAGACATTCAGCCATATGTGGCAGTGACGAAAAAAATAAGAAAAGAAAGCACCAAAGCACTAACAGTTGAAGCTTTTGTTATGGTTGAAGAACAGATAAACAAAGTCACAGAGCAATAAATAAACAATAATAACAACAACATATAAACAAATTCAAACAGTTGAAGAACCTGTGAAAGAAGCAATAGCTTAACTGAGGTGTGAGATCCAGAGTAGAGATTGAGATCTGAGATTGAGATTGAGAGCAATAGATTATTAAACAAATATTTGAAACAATTAAAGAACAATCGAAATCGAAATTGTACCTTGGGGTTCAAATCGAAATCAAGATCGAAACCGATGTTCAGTGGGAGACAACAAACCGAGACGATTGAGAGTCACCGCTTGGGGTTCAAATCGAAATCGATGTTCAGGGGAAACAAGACAAATCGAAATCAAATCGATTTTCTGATGATGTTATTCTGGAAGTTCTGGTTTAGGGTTCTTCGTTCATTTTCTTCAAATTGGAATTTGGGGCTGAAATATTGTGTTTCTGAAACTTAATTTTTTGGGTCTATGTCTAGGGCTGATCCACGGTAAACCCCAGCCCTAAGGGTGCTTAGCCCACTTATTATGGGGTTGTGTGGGTTAGGGCTAAATAACCCTATTAAACAGTGGGCTGATTAAAAGTAGGGGCTAAATGAAGGGCCTTGGGGGCTGGCCCATGGTATTAAGCCCCCTTTGACAGCTCTACTTTTGTCATACACGAATGCGTACTGTTATGATTAGCAAAATTTTAAATGCTTGTGTATAATTTGTGCATAAGGATTTTATTCAGCCAAAAGTGAATCATGAGGAATGATTAGGGTGCCAACACGAATGCTTGTTGTAGATCAATCCACGCACTCTCCTCCCTAATCCTCTCATGTTTGTGCTACTCCCATGTGAATATTAGTTATTATACACCGGAAGAGACTGATAGACAGACAGGCACATAAATTTTTTCCATCAAAGATGGAGTATATGAAACTACCAAGCATATATCAAACGGAGGAATGGAATTCTTGGGTACATATTTCTGTAAGGGCTGATAGTTTTTAAGGTGAATTGTTAAATATGTTATTTTATTAATTATTAATTTTTTAAAAATATTTATAATGAAATTAATATTTAATAAATGTTTGACTATTTATATGGGATACTGTACTCACCAAGGTACTCAAGGTACATAAATGTTTCCTGACAAATCATGTCTTTTTATTATCAAAATAATTGTCTGTATTAAATCGACCATAACAATGTTTTGGAAGAGGGATATTTGTAGCCAAATGTGTTCTTCAGAGCTTACAATCTCTCATTTGACATTGTTAGGCCAGGAGAGCCCATGTGCACATCACTTTCAACTCAGGCTGATTTGCCATTTGCCATAAGCAAGCCCCACCAATATCATCCCTTTCCACCACTAAGTCGTCCCCCCCCCGTACATCCTTTAACCCTTTCTTCCGCACTCATAAAACTCCAAAGTGCCACCTCCCTCGTCTCCAAAAGTAAAGTCACCTTCAACGCTTTCTTCCACATGTTCCTCTCTTGACAGCTAGCAGTACTAGCTAACCTTTTTTCTCTCCCATTCCTCTTCCCCACCACAATATTGACCTTCAATTTTATACCACGACTTGAAAACATTTCATCATAAGCTTACCAACCCCATTAAGCATCCTCCTATCTCTTGCAAAAACATAGCAAGAATGGTTTTCAATAAAGAAACATTCAACTTCCAAACTTAAAACTCCAAAGCAATAAATTATACATGTGCCAAATTAAGCGAGTTAGATGAATCCATTATTATTTCTATATATATATATAGCCTAACAAGCTGAAAAAAAATATATTATTTATATTAGTTATGACACCACGTAGTTTAGAATTACTTTACCACTACCAGATCCATGTCTTTCATAGATTGAAGTTGCAGTTGACACTAATTAATTTTGGGTAAGTCATGAGATTGACTCGAAAGTTGTTTGTTCACAAAAGGGCTAGTGATTTTATTTTACAAAGCAAACCATATGAACAGTAATTGTGAACCCTTGAATTTACAAAAACATAAAAAGAGAACCTATAAGGCTATAAGCCTATAACAGATAGAGAATTAAAAAGTTAGTAGTGTGGTTCTAGAGACCAGAATAAACAGAAGTACAAATCACGGAATGTCTCTTATTCAGTCAGCTACAAAATGCTACAATGTGAGAAATGATACATAATTATATATATAATATATATCTGCAATCCTCCTAAACGAAAGCACTAATGAAGAACCCAAGAATCATCCACGATACCTAAAAAGAGAAAGAAAATAACAGAACGACTGAAAGGTAATTAATGGGAGAAATGAAAAGAAAAGCTACACAAATACATATCTCAGTGTGAGCTTAATTAAGCAAGAAGCACTGCAGCACCACCAAACAATGCAAGCATGAACAAGCTGCTTCCATGCACAAAGGCGTTGTTTGGGCTTGAGGCTACCGGATTGTCTGATGATGGTGGTTCTCCAATGGACGGTGACCGTGCTGCTGACCCTGCAGGTGAGAGAGATGGTGGACTACCCGGGTTTGATGGTGTTGGTGATGAAGCAGGTGACGGAGAAGGGGGTGAAGGTGGCGATGAGGAAGCAGATGGGCCTGGGCTTGGGCTTGGGCTTCTGGTACTTGGTGGGGGCGATGAAACTGGGGAGGTGGCAGGTGGAGGGTTGGCTGAGGTAGTGGGGCCCAATGATGCAGTCGGTGGCGGCGCTGCACGGGTAGAACGTGTCGGTGCAGGGGAGGGAGCTTGGGCTATGGACATTGCCACGAGAGTGAAGGACAAGGCTAGCATGAGCATGGCACGTGTGAGTGCCATGGCTGGACGGTTGAGAAAGGGAAGAGCAGAGAAAGCAGAAGTGGAAGAGAGTTGTGAAGAGGAACAGGGGAATGGGGTTTCGTGATTGATATATATATATATATAGCAATTGAATGAATGAGATAAAGTTCAAAGAATCCGTATTTATTTGAGTGTCACTGAAATGCGCGAATATTTCATGCAATCGTTGACACGTATCAAGAGAAGATAAACTTGAAGGTGGAGAGGCATCTTCTGAGGCCCAAACGTCAATTAATTGCAAGAAATTTATCCTATTTGTACAACTAAAAATAACACCACGAACGAGACCTAACACAACACAAGACAAACACTCGATAGATAGTTAAGTTCCTGTTTTTCTAGATATGTTATTAGATGTTTGATTTTTATCATATGTAAAAAAAATATTTTGTTGAGAAAGATAAATCTTATTTCGAAAGAGATTTACTCCAATCGATTAGGACCTATTTGCAAGTTAGGAGGAAAAGGAAAGGAAGGCGATCAAAGAGCAAGAAAGGGGAGGGAAGGAGAAGGAGAACATTATCCTTCTCCTTATTTGGGAGTGCATATTATATGAGGAGAAGGAAATGGAGTGCAGAAGACATACTTTTATAATTTTATCCTTACTTAAAAAAATTAACATAATTAATATTCTATAAATAATATTGATGTCCCAAAATAAAAGGATAAATTTTAAAAATATATGAGGGTAAGTTAGTAATTTTAATTAGTTTTCTTCCAAAATATCTCAAATTAGGGGAACTTAAAAAAGTGGACATAGGAGGAGTTTGAAGGGTTTATTAAGATCCTCAAAACCTTCCACTCCAAATTTTTAAACTCACAAATAAGGATAACCCTCAAATAAACCTTTCATATCCCTTTCTTTTCCTCCAAAAACCAACTCACAAACAAAGCGTTAGGAAACTTTGTTAAAAAATACAAAATTCACTACACTAATCTCTACACCTTCAAACCAGTTACTTTCCAACTATCAGTCAACATAACATACCACAGCAAAAAAAAAAAAAAAAAACACAGAAACGATGTGTATATTTATACTTGCGTATGCATCTTTGTTTTAATTTACAATATGAAATATCTTAATATTCATTCATAATTTTTTTTTATAGTTAGAATTTTTAAAAATAGAAATCTATGGATTGGATGACTTTTACAATGATACCTTTGATGTCTTTCTCTATTTCTTTTTCATTTAATATACACTCTCTTATTTTATTTCATTTCTCTCTCTCATATTTCTCTCTTCAAATTATGACTAAAGTCATCAAAATCATCACAAATGAAAGTCACTCTATCTATTTCCCACCCTTTACATGGCTCCACTGACATTTGCTTGCTGCTCAACTTCGAGCCAGATGTACTCTGTCTGTATCGTCACGATGCACGAGCAACATACTAGTTTTCGGACTTTAGCACCACATGCTGGATGTTTTGTTCTCTCTGTTATTGCTAATAAAAAAGTTGTCTCATCACTTTTTTATTATACTATTTTTTTTTTACAATTTAATTGGTATATATCATTAGTATAAAGATTTTTTATACTATTAATTAATCAGAAAATGGTACATAAGCTAAAATATTTGACTTTTATCCTAACTACCTTAAAAGTTATCCATACTAATGATTTCTGATTGATTGACAATGTAAAAAACTTTATATTGATAATACATAAAAATTAAACTCTTCTTTTTATATCTAAATCTTAACAATATATAAATTTTGTTTTCAAAGCAAAAGCAACTTGAAAAATATTATAAGAACAACATTGAAAGTTTTGCTTCAAAAAAAAAAAAAAATTGAAAGTTTATCCTGCTTAACTTCTTTTTTTTTTTCCAGAGATGTTATTTCAACATTTAGAACATTATATTTCATTTATAACTATATTCGGCATATTGATTTTAATTTATATATGATGCATGATAATATCAGGTTATACTCACATCACACAAGTTTCATACAAATATTATATAGGGGCTGTATAAAATATATTGGTGAATTCTCTTATATCCAGTAAATAGAAGGTATAAGTTACCTTAAGTCAATCTGCAGAATGTGTCACCTCAATTAAATGAGTCATATTAGTGGGTCATGTCAAATGATTCTCACCATCTGATTAAACCACCTAGATAAGATAAAAGTTATCGTGAGGTCGAGAGAATTTATCAAATATATTTTTCTTTTTTTTCCATCCATTTATTTGCCACCGAAGAAAAAGAAATCCATGTATTTCTGTTCGCCTTCAACTAACGTGGCAAGCCACCTCCTTTACACTGTAGTCTTAAGTTAAACTTCGGACACAAAGATCCTGATATTCCATCATGATCTCACAGCAACAGAAAGAAGCAAAGCGAACTCCAAGCAAAAATTGAGTCAGAAAATTTGTGAATAAAGAATTAAAGACCATAAAGGCTGTTCTCCTATGTATTATGCTTCACTTATTAGGTTTTATATGATCATGTCTAAAATGCAGAAGAGATGAATGGCCGTCTAACAGCCACTCATACAAGAGACAGAACCGTGAACTATGCAACTATATATCAAAGAATTAAGTAGGATTCACCTTTTTGCATGTCAAATTATTTTTTGCATATACAAGTCTATCTACGAACCTTTTTCTCCTAAAACTGATTGGAGAGCCGAATGAACAGGTGTAATCTGCTTGCCCATTTACTTCTCTATGGGCAGAGTGTATAAGAAAATGAACGTAGTGATGTGGCTACAGTCAGAGCCATTAACAAAATCTTACATTTTTATCATTACATTACAACCTAAGTATTGGAGCAATTACGAGTGTCACCTTTCCTCATCTAGAAGCGGCTGAGATGCTGGGTCTGCAAAAGATATCACCAGTAAGTCAAGTACATCAGCGACATTGTAAGGGATTAACTTCAAAATTCATTCATTGAGTTTGACATAACATCTAGCAGCAACTTTAGAATACATGCGAATGCTGTATTTTGACATAAAAAAAATGCAACTCATTTATTGACAACTAAAATCATACGTATACACTCACACTCATATTTACATATAATATGTTTATATTATACTAAAATAAGAGATATTTTAAGACCATTCACACTCACATTAGTCTGTAATGTCTATATGAGTGTGTTCTATTTCAAATGTTAAAAAAATTCAAAAAAAAAAAAAAAATGAAGGAAGAAACTCAAACGAAGGGAAAGCATCTAGCCATGCAACTTCAAAAGTGAATGTCTTCTTCTATCAGTACTATGCATACATGATTTAGTTCCTTCAACTTAAGAATTTCAACAATTTATATAAAGACTGCTAAGGTTTATAGGGTCTCTAAAATATTAACTGCTTTACCAAATAGATCATAGATGCTACCATGAGGAAGGTACTATATAGATTGATAAAACTAAGAAACGCAAAAAGAAAAATGAAATTTGATGAAGCCATGATTACCTCCAGTATTTTGCTGTCCACAGGATAAAGATTTGTGAGTTTTGTCTGCAATTTCAGCCATGACCAAACGTGATAAAAGAAGGCCAGCTATAAAAGCCCCAATGGTGAGCATAATGAAAACGTCATCCCATCCCTTTGTTGAAATGAACCCGGTAAGAAGAGGGCCAAGAGCTGCACCAACTGATCCAGTACCATCTATTATGGCTGTTACTGTAGCTAGAGCACGAGAATCTCCTTTGAGAGAACTGTGTGTACCCAAGTCGGCAGAGACAGCAGTGGTGATAAGTGCATAGGGTCCATTTACAAATAAGCCAGTCATCATCATAAGTGCAATGTTGACATTCCTAGAAACACTTCCATATGTTCTGTATAAAAACATACAAGGAATTGCAGCATACAAGAAGCTGGCAGCAGTGATAGCACGGGCACTTAGTTTATCAGATATGTAGCCTGCAAGAATACCCCCAAATATACCCCCTACATCAAATAGGGTTGAAAGGTTGCCAGCTGATTTAACAGATAGGTACTCCCCACCAATTTCTGCAAGATGAGAATGATAATTTAGTTACTCATTTGTACAACATGCTAACGTGTGTTACATGGTAGATAATATTTATTAATTATTATAGAGATGCAGTAAGCCCATGCATAGAGTTGGCTATACCACCAAGGAGAAAACTTAGGTGCAATTATATATATAAGAGTTATAAGTATTTTAGATGCTATTATTCAATAAAAATATGACATGCATAACAGCTCATCAGTACACCTAAGTTTTGTCCCATGCATCATCAAACATCAAAGAAATAAGAAATAATATTGTAGATATGAGCAGTATTATTTCAACAACGTTATGTGATTTCGACATCTAATAGTTTTATGAGAAATTGTGAAATCACATATATATATTATGGTATTGATATATGATAATCAATATTCACCTGTCTGAGTCAAATAAAATGGTAACCAGTAGAGAAAGGTGTAGGCAACAAGCTTAGCAAAGAAAAGGCACAGCGCAAAAGGTATGACTCCCGGTATCATACAAGCTTCGATAAGCCCCACGCTCTTCCTGCTCCCCGATCCATGATTTCGGTTTTCTTCTGTGACCTGATCGTGAGTGTCTTCATCATCATCAAGAGAATAGAACCCAACGTCCTCAGGATACGCAACAAGGAACATGCAAACAAGTATCCCTCCCACGATAATCAAGGTAGCAGGAACAATGAAACACCAACCCCATCCATATTCCAAAACACTAGCAGCAAGAAGAGAACCGGTAATGTTACCGACGGAAGTATGAGCGTTCCAAACACCCATTATGAGACCCCTCTTCCTCTTCCCAAACCAGTTCCCAATAACTGCAACCACGGAAGGCCAACCCGTAGCTTGAAACATGCCAGCTATCATTTGCATGGAGAGGTAATACCAAAAATGATGAAGGTTCCAGAAGTAACCCATGCCGAACAACCCTACGAAGATGCCACTTCCCATCATTCCCGTCGTGAGGAACAAACGAAGGTCGAGGGCGTCCCCTAAATGCCCCGCTACATACATTCCGATTGCGTAACATGACAAGAAGGCCACGTCAATCTCTCCCAATCTGGAGGGCCCGTTGAATGGGGCCCACCCCTTTGTCTCGGTGTCGGGATCATACAATACGCTTTTGACTATGCCGCTTGGTTTTCGGGAAGCATGGTAAGATGCATAGGCTATGAATGTGATGAACAAAACTATGTATCTGTAGGTGTTGAGGTTCCAATCTTTGCCTATCATGGATCTCATGAGCCAAATCCCAGGTGGGGTTCCCCTCCTCGTATTATCACAATGTCGTCCGGACATCCTGATTAATTCTATGTCACATGCAACGCCAGCACGATCAGGTCAGAGTACAATTAATATTCACAATTATACGGTCGATCGAACACTTAGAGGCTAGCTAATTATAACATTTCATTATTGTGTTGTGTTGTGTGTTTTTCTATATATGAGGAAAATGAAGGCGCTGGTTTTGAATTTGAAGGTTGATGTTAAAGTGAAATTAGCGATCAGCGGGACGAGGATGGCGGGAGCTAGCGGGAGAAGGAGAGGGATAACAGAACAATGAGGAATATTAATTCCATGAAGAAGGTTAGGTAATTAAGGCAATACACGTCACGTGGTGATTCCATCTGTTAGTTTATTTATTAATTAATTAATTATCCACGGGGAGGAGGTACACCTCTAATACAGGTAGGGTAGGACCTCTTCTTGCATAATAATAACCAGTCAAGCTCCACAATCACCTCCTCGTCTACTACAAGTACAGATAGGAGGAGGACCTGTGCTGCTGTGCATAACTCCCTTTCTATTTTGTTAACTTAATACATTATTACCTTAATTTTAAAACGTCAATAACATCTGCCGTCTTAGCTCAGCCGGTAGAGCGCACGGCTTTTAACCGTGTGGTCGTGGGTTCGATTCCCACAGACGGCGTTTTGTATAATTTAATTTAACTTTTATGTTATACTTTATACTTTATTTAAGAAAAAAAAAAAAGTCTTCTAGATAAGGCCCGGCAAGTGAGGCCCAAACGAGGAAAGTAATCCAATATTTTGAGAAAGGTGAGGCCCAAGAGAAGCTCGAATTGAAAGTTGAAAGTAGAAAACAGATAAGGGTGGATGTTGTGTTTGTGTTGTTCCCCTCCTTACACTACTAGTAATAAATCCCATCATGACCCAGCAGTGACGGTGTTCCCTTGCTCTATGCTCATGGCTTCCCAAGTCCTTCTTCAGGTTTTATGCTTTGTGAAACACATTATATATTATTTTGTTTTACTTTCTTGTATGTATGTTTGTATGTATGTATTCTTAATTTGGGAAATTGCAATTGCAGCAGCACGCGCTTTTTACGAGACCGCAAAACCCCAATCAATGTTCCCCTCCCATTGCAAAGCTGGGTTATGTGTCTTGTTTCGGTTATCGTAATATGCCGTTGACCTCAATTTCATGGAGTCGCACTCCTCCTGTTATTGCTCTTCAACTACCTAAGCATGCTTTTGTTGTCAGAGCTGACTCTAACCCCCAAGACACTGCTGACAATGACAATCCAGACGAAGATGCCGCTTCGGTTAGTGTTGATGAACTTCCTGAAGCTGAAGCAGAACCCAAGCCTCCCAGAAAACCTCGAGTCAAGCTTGGAGACATCATGGGGGTAATGTCTCATGTCTTTACTTACTAGTCTATTAACCATGTACTGTAATAAATAGTTAAGATGATGGTTGGTGTTGTTGATGCATGCATGCAGATATTGCATCGGAGGGCAATTGAAGCATCCGAAAAGGAGAGGCCTACTCCAGACATTAGGACTGGAGATATTGTGGAAATCAAATTGGTATTTTTGTTTTGTTTTTCTCTCACTAGGTTTTTAACAAGGTGGCTGAACTGATATGAATTTGATGGTGACCTATTTTCGTCGTGCTTGCAGGAGGTTCCTGAGAACAAGCGTAGGTTGTCCATCTATAAAGGTATTGTCATCTCAAAACAAAACTCTGGCATTCACACAACTATTCGAATCCGAAGAATTATTGCTGGCGTTGGGGTTGAGATAGTCTTCCCAGTGTAAGTTTCTTCCTTTCCCCAACTTATTATTTGTGTCATTTCTACTGGTGGTGGATGTTTCTTTTGGCATAAAAGCTTCAAACTGAGAGACTGAAATTAGGGATTAATATTTTATTCGTCATTTTCACTCATGTTTAAGTGAACTGTAATTCCTTTGAAGACATTGGAAGACTAAAAATGTGAAAATGGAAGTAGTTATAGGTAGCCTCTGTTTAGCACAACTAGCTGAAAAGCCAAAAAGGTTGCTCCAAGCTAAAACGCTGGCTAGCTAGCTGAAAGGTGGGAGCTAAAAGCTTATTAGGTAGCTAATTGAATTGGAGGTGTTTGCTAAAATTAGTTTATCAACTAGCTTATACATATAAAATGACGTAATAGGACATGCTTGTGTGTGGTAACCCCACTCATATATATATATATATATATATGTTAGATATTATTATTGAGAGACGATGATGTAATTTTTCATATCCGTATCCTATATTATGAAGTGTTTACCAGATTTTTCTTGTGACATACTGTCTTCTATGATGCTTATGTTCCCTGTCAGTTACTCACCAAACATCAAAGAAATCAAAGTTGTAAGCCATCGTAAGGTCCGGAGGGCAAGATTGTACTATCTAAGAGACAAGCTTCCCAGATTCTCCACTTTCAAATGAGAAGCTGGTTACCCACTTTTCATCATTTAAATCTTCGAAATAGTCTGCTGAACTGGGAGAAGTGATTGCAGGGCCATATTTTGATTATTTCTGTTTGTTGTGTTGTAGAATATATAATTTCTTTCCTTTAATTTTTTCCTCAGAGATATGGAAACAAGTGAAGCTGTCCTTGATAAACTTGAGAAATTTGATGCGTTTCTTCTGCATAATTATTATACGGTACAAGGCCAAGTTTCCATGATGTGTTCTGCTTCTTTACCATTATTTTCTTCCCTTACCCCCTCCTGGTCTCCTATGAGCCCTCCCCCTTGGAAAAAGAAAGAAAGAAATCTAAGCTCTGTCCCCATTGTATAGTTTTATTTGTTACTTACTATGGACGAGACAGGGTTTTCTGCTAGTGACACGGAAAACATTTCTTTTTAAAAGAAACTCTTTCAAAGGAAATTTTAGTGTGAAGTTACTAAATAAGGATATATTTACCTTAGATTAATAAATATATTGAGATCATAACTCATTTTAATTAATCAAAGAATAAATACATTTTTATTTGCGACTTATTTTTGAAGAGTTTTATTTGCGGTTTTATCCTATACTATTTTGTAGTTTAGTCTATTTTAGAGGTGTTTTTAGTAGAACTTTTCTTCTTTGGAAACCCCCGTCCGTCTTCATCTCTTTTGTGGACCCGATATTTGATTACTTATTTAAAAGTCAATGATAATGGTGCTCTTGTTAAGCCCCCCCCCCCTCCGGTGAATATTACGTGCCTATTTGGTATTGATTATTTTTAATGCAAACGTGAAAAATAGAAATTATTAATTATTTTTTAAAAAACTGGATAAAAAGTTATTTTACAATAAAGATGAGATGTTTAGGTTACCAAAAAAAATGATATGTTTAGATAAAAGTAATTAAAGTAATAAAAAAGTTAATTTGTAATAGTTTTTTTCATTTCAGCATATTAGATTACGATCTAAAGTTAAGATGTTCAAATTGGTCCAACATAAAGAGATAGTTGTTCTCTAAAAAATGAAAAATGTTAACTTGATTTTAAAAAATTTCAAATGTGGATTAAAATAGTCTTTGATAGAGATTAAAGTATTCTTAAACTTTACCTATCAATTTTTCATTTTTGTGAGAATCAAAAGTGTGTGTCTTTTTTCTCACGGACCACTTTACTGATTCTTGTATTAACCTTTTTTTTTTTCCAAAAATCCAGTTGTAAGTAATGATGTATAATTCTGCTTTTTTTAGTTGCTGGGTATGGTAGAATCTTAATTGAATCTTGTTTCTCAGTTTTGGACGTCAATATTCAATATAATAATAAAAATCTATCCAAAAAATAAAATTAAAGGACACGTGTAGCAAAGAGCCACTAATTCTTTTCCACCTTCCCGTTTGAGAGTTTAGCCATACCCATCCATCGGAGGGTGGTCCAAATTGTCCTACAAACACACACACACACATCTCTGGCAAAACCAGAGGGCACACACACACACACACAGAGAGACTTGAATTGAAGTCTTGTTCAGACCGTAAGCGATCTGGGTGGCTAAAAAGTTGGATTGTTTTTGAATAATTATTTGGTTTGAACTTTATAACCAACCAGCTATCGGTAGCCCGTGCTCCTCGTTCTATTCTACCACACAATACATTCCTCTCTCTCTCTCTCTCTCTCAGACACACAACACACTCTGACTCAATACCCTTTTTATCCCCTTAACCTTGTTTTCCCCATCTTGATTCAACGCTCTGTTCAATTGATTGACCATTGCACACAGCAAAACTGAAAACCACTCATCATCCTTCGTCATGACTGCTTCTTCTCCATCTCAACTTATCTCTATTAGTCCCGATGAGCTCAGGTTCCATTGTATGTTATTCTCTCTCCCTCTCTCCCTTTTGCAATTCATTTTGACATTATTCAAGCAAGGATGTTGCATGCAAATTTTGCATTCTTGTCTTTGGGATCACCCTCAAATAATCCTAATTGACTTTAAAGGATTCAACTTTGTTTGTCAAAGGGTACAAATTGTGTGGCTTGTTAGATTTATTTTATTTTATTGAATGTTACCATAATTGTTGAATTATTCATGAAATTAGCATAGATATCGTTTCCATGAATTAATTGGAACCGAAAACGAGGATTTTAAAGTGATGGGTTAGTGACAAAAGGAGGCAATGTTACACATGATGACAGAACTATGAATAGTAAATCTATTGGTTTGGTTTTGTGCAGTCCTATTAAGCAGTTCTCTAGAAGAGAGACTTTTAGCTAGTTCTACTTCTCATGTTTTCAAGTGCATTTTGGTATTCTCTATTTGGTAAATCAAACAAGAGCATGTAGGAAAGTGTAATGCTCCAGTATGATAAAAGATATTATGAAAATGCATAGAAGATTTCGTATAAATATGAATTCTTTGCCCTGTCTTGTCCTTAATAAGCTTCATTTCTTATTCTGCTATTCTCATAATATTCATGTAACCAGTTGAGCTGGACAAGCAAATATTTTGCGATCTTAAAGTTCTGAATAACACAGAGACCTATGTTGCTTTCAAGGTACTCACTCTTTCAACTGCACATTCGGGAACTGACTTCTTATTGCCGGATATGTTTTTCTCCACCTGACTCTTAGCTTCATTCTGATTGCATTTCATTCCAATGTTATGCTAATTTGATTTTTTTCTAGGTCAAAACCACTTCACCTAAGAAGTACTTTGTACGACCGAACACTGGTGTTGTACAGCCCTGGGACTCTTGTATCATCAGAGGTGCTGTTTATTACTATTGCAGATTCATTTATATGCATATTTCTTTGATTAAGATTTTTTTTCTTTTTGGCTTAAAAGCTTGCATAAGATCTTTGGTGGTGTGAAAGTTTGAACTGCTGAAGACAGCCCAGGGTCCCTCAATTCCTTTTAGAAGATATGCATTTTAACAAGTTACTGAATGCCCATCCAGTAGACATGAATTTAGAAATATGCTGTTTCATCCGAGACATGAGTATAGGAAAAAAAAAAAATAGTTAAACTTAGGTCTATGAAGACCAGAAGTTTCAACCAATGAAAGGTCTCAACATGGAAGTTTTTTCTTCCCCACGTCACACTAGGAACTAGCAAGAATATGTGATTAGGAGCTTATATCCAAACATGTGATACACTATTTGTGGGTTTCATAATTCTAAGTGACTTGTTTTTTTGTTAAAATACTACTAGACTTCAAATCAGTCATTTATATGCTGCTATTTGCTTATGAGCTCAGACCTCTTTACCATTTTATGGTATTAGCATTTGTTATATTGACCAATTTTTGTATTGTACAGTCACCCTCCAGGCCCAACGTGAATACCCTCCAGACATGCAATGCAAAGACAAGTTTCTTCTACAGAGTACAATAGTGAATCCAAATACTGATGTTGATGAGCTTCCCCCAGATACTGTAAGAGAATAAACACTATCCCTGTTTTACAGGATCAACTGTATAATTTGAAACGAAAGTTGATTATGAATACCGCCATTTTGCCTTGCAGTTTACTAAGGATAGTGGAAATTCAATAGAGGAGTTGAAACTAAGAGTTGCATATATCTCTCCTAACTCACCTGAAGGAAGCTCTGAAGATAATGGATTGAAGAACTCCACACAAAAACTTGATGCCTCTTCTGTGAGTCCCTTTTCTTCCCCCACCCCATGTGCAAATCAGTTTGAAGTTTCATTTTCATACTTCATTTCAAATTTAGCAGTTTTATGTATTTAGCCATAATGCTGTATGTTGCATCTTATGTGTCAATCTGGAATCCCATATGGGTGGGGTTCCTTTAGAAATGCAAAGAAACTTCACATATTTGAAATAGGAAAAGCCTGAGAAATGAGATTAAAGGGATTTATATGGATCACTCGATAACATAATTACTGGGTTTTGTGACAGTTTTCGTTCCATCTTGTAGATGCTCAGACTACTCGTGTGGACAGTGCATGATGCATTTGGAGGAAACAACACTTCATTCTCTTTCAAATAATATGTGACAAAGCTAGAAAACATGCTTGAGATTGATAAGTAAAGACAACAAATAAAAAATTTAAATCAATCAAACATTGAAACTTCCTACTGTAGGACCCTTGTGATGGAAAATATAAATCTGTGTCTGCATCAAATTTCTCCTATTTAGATTTTAGAGTAGACCTAGTATCTGGCTACAAATGGCTCCTTTGCTCCCTTTTCATTTTCTATAGTTTTAGAGACGTGTTTTCTCAGGTTTTAAAAGGCAGAAAACACCTAGCAGATTATGCACTCTACATACAGATTCACCTATGAAGAAATGTGAAAGAGAAATTATGCTTGGGTCTCAAGTTGGTTTAGCAGAGATTACCTTGTGAAAGATACATGTTCAATTTTATCCCTTGTGGGACTTTCTATTGATTATACTTGCAGACTGAAATTGAAGCATATTACTTCTTGATCTGGACTGTAATATTACTTCTACCGGGATGATATCTGGACTGGCCTTCCTCGGTGCTTGATTGCTCCAACGGCAGAGTGGTGGGGATGTATCTGCAAAGATGCACCAATGCTCAAGTCACAATGTGAATAAGAAGAGTTATGTGAATGGTAAAGATGGATTACATGGGCTGTGGAGTATGGTATTTATGGTAGGAGAATCCAGCACTGATCTATCTGAATTGGGTGTCTGTGTGCTTATTGAGTTAGGCAATCATATTGCTCAAAGGTTGTTATAAAAGTGGCGAGAATCTCAGCCATAAATGGGGAATAGCTATCAGGATTTGGTTCAGAGTCAGGAGTTGTCTTACGGGTTGGGCCGACTTCCATTGGGCCCTGGACCGAGCAGGCGGTCCAGAGCACTTACGTATTTATGATTGTTTTTGTTAAAGGAAAAGATATATGGTACGAAATGAACGTTGAATGACGCGTGTGTTTGAGTTTTTCAATGTGTTGTACAGTTTTCTACCACTCCCGCTTTTTACCTCATTCGTACGGTTCGTGCAAGGAATTTTCGTACTACATAGCAAAAGCTCTTTTGCTAAATACATTATATATTCATATACATACTAGGTGTATCAGTCAGTGTCAGCAAAATGAATGAGTAGTTGCTTGAGTTCTGTGTGATCATCTCTACAACATTACCCTACCCAGTATTGCACAATATTTGGTTCATTGTCAACCATATCCTACATTATAGCATTTAATGCCCCGTGATCAAACTTCTTTACATGCCCATCACTGTAGCCAGTCATTTTTAAATTATTTCTTAAATTAAATTTCCTTTGTTTGAAGAGTCAGGCTTTACAGCACTTGAAGGAAGAAAGAGATGCCGCTGCCAGACAAACCAGACAACTTCAACAGGAACTGGTAATTATTGTTATTATTGTTTAGATAGAAAAAGAAATATTATTAGATAAGAAGGGAAAATACAACAAAGGATAAGGTATCCTCAAAAAGAAACAAAGGAAAACATAAAGTAAACACACTAATGAAGACTTTATGAAGGTAGTTACTTCTTTGATTGTGATCTAGGGAGACGTTAGGTGAAAAAAATTGCATACAAGGTCAATTTAAGTTAGCCATATTCCCTGTACTAAAATTGGCCACGAGGTGAATATGAGCTAAAAGTAGTTACTGGGACTGGAAGTTAAAATAACGTCTAAACTCTTTCTTTCTTTTTTATGGTGCAACACTTGAATCTACAATAACTGTATGATGTATTCATAGTTGAGACTTTAGAGGTATTGCAAATATCACTAATCCATTGGTTATCTTGATGTGCAGGACATGCTGAAAAGGCGAAGAAGCCGAAGTGATCCTGGCTTTTCCTTCACCTTTGCCATTTTCGTGGGTGTCATTGGAATTTTGCTTGGTTTTCTTATGAAACTTATATTCTCTTCACCATCTACAGAATGATCGATACTGTTGGAAACCTTTGCATGCAGACCTTCTGTGTTGTTCACTGTAGAAGTGTAAAGTTCTATATTCTTTTGAATGAGAATTTTTTTCCATTTTGCTTCTTACCTTGCTACTCTCGGGTGGGATAATGAATAGTTATTTATTTTCTGTATGCAAGCATATACATTCATATGCAGGGAGAGAAATAAGAGGAGGGGACCTTGTTACTAATTTACGTTATGACACTAATACTCCAATTTCAACAAGAATTAAAATTCCCTGATCCTTGGACTTCACTTACGAGAAAGATAAAAATAATAATTTAACAATCATTTCTGAAGAGAGTGGTTTATTATTGCCGGAAATTAAGTGGAATGTGAAATTACGGCTAATGGTGATGGGAGGTACCGAGATGAGAGGCACAATGCCAATGGAATGGCCTTGCATGCTTGGGATAACTGATCAATGTTAGCAATACACTCTTATCCTTGTGGTTCTGGATTAGGATCCAATAGTGGGCGTCAAGCTACTAATTGTTCCACCCTGGTGGAATAGGTATAATCTAGGGTGTAAAATTTTGTTGTCTTGATGTCATTAGAGTGGCTTAATAGCCTTTGGGGAGGCATGAAAGGTGTGATTCAATTGTCCAAGTGGGTCCCATTCCGTTAGCGGGATATGCAGATGCTTCTCCCTTTTTCTGTTGCATCACTTGTTGTGGATGCCTCCCACGTGTGCTCATTTCTTCTGGAAGGTTCCCTCTTCTTCGCATGCATGGATCTCTCTCAAGCTAGACAGAGGTCTTTATGTCTCTGTTGGTTAAGTGCCTGGATATTACCTATGGGTCCAAAGACCCACTTACTTTCTCTATAAAAGGGGCCTTGGAGTATTAAGTCAAAGGGCTGCAACCCTAAGGTCACTTTAGACCCAACTTCTACTCTCTTCCTCCCCTTTAGCTCCTCTGAAACATCAGGGACTCACTCCCTTGAGGAATGACATATGAGGGTCAGTTCCAAGCAAGAACTTGACAGCTTCATCATATGATCTCACTTCTGTCCCTCAAAGAGAACTACATGGACTCTGATTTCACCTTCGAGAATATGTAGGATTGGAGATCCCCTCTGTCGAGCCCAACATCGAGGGATCCCCTCTGTATGTCATGGTAGGCCATAAGCCGTCTAACCAGAGACACAAACCAACTACTTAGGGCATGAAGACGAATCTCAACATGACCAGCTACCGGGAGACACTAGGAACATTTTTGTACACTCCATATACTTTTTGTGATCTGGTCTAGATCCTTTTGGACTAGGTTAGAACAGTGCCCAAGCTCTAATTCATGAGCTTGGGGTTGGGGTCTCGGGTCCAGGACTTGGGTCCAAGACCTCAAGGTCTAACTCTTGGATTTTGAGGCCACAACATCCCAGGCTGTTGGAGCTTAATGTTATTGGGCCTCGTCTAATTTCTGTGGAAACATATTTATTTTAAAAAATAAACATAAAATTATAGTTAAAAATTGAACTGAAAGTCTAATGACAATAAAGATTTTAATCCATAAAATTGAACTGAAAGTCTAATGTTTTTTTTTTTTATGTTTGTCATTTTACTTATTTAATTCTGAAAATTTAGTTTTTCTTACTTATTTTTGAAGCCGATATAATTAAAAAAGATCACTTGGAAGATAAATATTTACCGGAGTATTTGCTCTGAAATAATGTTACGCACAAAAGTCTTTTATTTTTTTAATGTATAATTATTTTCTCATTCCTTAAATTATTATTTGCATAACCAACATGTGGTTGGTCAGAGCGGTAAGGGATTCGGGTACCTTAAGCAAGTGGTTAGGGATTTGAATCCTGACTCTTGTGTATGGAAAAAACCTGGTTGGAAGGGAAAAACTCACTTTGTGTGTCCAACAGGTTCCCCGACGGAATCACTGTTAATGGTAGTAGATACTTCATACCTATATCATGGTTACAAAAAAATTTATTATTTACATAATGTATGATTTTGACTTGTTGGATAAATTTTTACAATACAAAATTATTAATATTTTGCTTATTGCCACCACTCGCGAGTTTAGACATTTTCTTGGATGCGGAGCAAGATATCAAACTATATCGAGAGTGGAGCCGATCTGTCTAGTTGTGATTGGTTGTCTTACGTGTATTACAATCACAAATTGAGAAATTTGTATTATTTTTCTTGATAAGCAGAAATTTGTATTATTGAAGTAAGAGAAATATTTTATCTTGTATATATTATTATGTATTTAATAATTAATAATATTGTAAAAATTTCGTTATTCCAAATTTTTCAATAGCACATTAAAATTTCTTGGATCCGGATTCATTGCAATAATAAATTCATGCATTTGTCATAATTATGTAATCTATAATTATTAAATTTATTTATCTCACACTCTTAATTTTTGATTTATTTTATCCAAAAAAAAATAACAAAAAAATATAAATAAAAAGATATAGAGATAGGCTATACCGAATCCTAATGGGAATTTCTTTTCACAAATAGACTTAGAACTTTGGGCTCGGAAGCAGCGATGCTATTTGTCTTTTTGTGTACCAAGCATGTCCTATTATCAATAATAATCGGAAACTAAATTTTTTTTTGGCAAAGAAATCATTCAAATGAATATCATTCCTCCTAACAAAGTTTTTTTTTCATATATAACAAAGAATCAAACCATATTTTTTGGTGCAACGATCCTATTTTCATTTTGAGTAATTATTACAACTTGTCTCGCTTCCCAAATGGGCATAGATATTGTCAATGATCTGAGTCAACCACAAACCAGACACGAAAAAGAGATCGAAGAATGAATAGTCCATACCGATAAATACAGAAGTTTCAGATCTAGAATTTTCTAGGATGGATTTTTTTTTTTAAAATCGTGTCGTCTAAGTAAAATTATTGAAAGAATTATATTGCAGGATCACAATTCAATTTATTATATATTAGAATTAGAATTAGAATATAAATTTCATTATTTTTGTTCACCAAAAAGAAAATTTATTAATATTTTAAATAGTTCTCACAGTGAGCCGAATTTAATGAAATCTGAAAGTATTTTAAATAAAATAAAATGAAATAGAAATATAACAAAAAAACATAAAAAAGTTATAGGACAAAGCATTTTTTATATTTTTTTGTTATTAGGTAAATTTATTATTATAATGAGTTAGGATATAGAATAAAATAATGAATTATTAATTAAGTAATATGATTTAATTAGCAAACAAAACAAAATTGACTTATGCCTTATGGGCAATTGCAGTAATTAGAAGAAAGTGGAACCTTCTACGGAAAGTGGCAACGAGAAGATAAAATTTGTAAATACAGGGATGTGAAAGGACATAGCAGTTATTTAGAGAAACTGGAACCTTCTGCGTAATTATCCTCCCGTGAAATATAAATTAGATTTTGGTGGTTAATCAATTTTCAATTCTGTTTCGTTGCGAATCTCTTTGGTTGAAAGCAACAATGGACGCCTTCACATCCTATTTCGATTCAAGAAACCGATGGAACTACGATACTCTCAAGAACTTCCGTCAGATTTCTCCTGTCGTTCAGAATCATCTCAAGCAGGTTTCATAATAATCCTTTTCAATGATTTCTAGGTTTTTATTATACTTTCTTGCCTCTGGTTTCTTTTTTATGATGATGTAGTATTGGATTTTCTAGGGTTTGTGATTTTGTCTTTTACGTGTTAATATTAATATCTCTTCTCGCTTATCCCAATCTCGCTGATCTTAGGGTTTATAGAATCTTTGAGTTATGGATGTACTCAAATTTCAGAATATCCATCACGCGTCGAAACATTTCTGCATTAATTTTCCTATTTGAATAGAATCAGGCAACAAAATATCTTAATTGCTTTAATTTTCTAATACTAGTTACTTTGCTCTATGTTGTGTGCTATGAATGATTGTAGGTTTATTTTACCTTGTGTTGCGCCGTGGTTGCTGCCGCTGTTGGAGCTTACCTTCATGTCCTCTGGAACATTGGCGGTTTTCTTACTACGTTAGCATGCGTGGGAAGCATGATTTGGTTGCTCTCAACACCTCCTCATGAAGAGGCATGAATCCCCTAACTTGTGCACCCATCTTTTTGTTTCAAGATTTTGTAATTCACTTGTTATTCACCTCTGTTTTTTATGATATATGCAGCAAAAGAGGGTTACTTTGTTGTTGGCCTCCTCACTGTTTGAGGGTGCCTCCATTGGACCATTGATTGATTTGGCTATTGAAGTTGATCCAAGGTATGGGTCCAAAGATTCATGTTGTGGTTACTTTAGGATTCTTTTAATGCATACTATTGGTCTGCTAAATATTTTTTGTTACCAGCGTGGGACTTTGGAATTGGGATCAAATCCCAACTTCATCAAGGCGAGGGAAGGGTGGGGTTTAGGAAAAAGAGAAGATTTATCACCTATATGTAGCCCGTACAAATGAACCAAATTAAAGCTTCTCAAGTTTTAACTACTATTTACTCTGTCCTTTCGTACATCCACCCTTCCATCTTTTTACTTTCTGGTTAATGCTTTGTGACAATTGAATAGCAGCTTCTATGGATATTTTTGAGTTTTGGATGAATTTATGACATCATTCTTCCATTGCTCCAGCCTCATCTTTAGCTCATTTGTGGCCACTTCCTTGGTCTTCGCATGATTCTCACGAGCATCTTTAATGGATTACTTTTAGGATTCTTTTAATGCATACTATTGGTCTGCTAAATATTTTGTGTTACCAGCAAGGGACTTGGGAATTGGGATCAAATCCCAAATTTCACCAAGGCGAGGAAAGGGCGGGGTTTAGGAAAAAGAGAGGATTTACCACCTATATGTAACCCATATCAATGAACCAAAATAAAGCTTCTCAATTTTTCACTATTGTTTACTCTGCCCTTCCATACCCCAAACCTCCCAGCTCTTTACTTTCTGGTTAATGCTTTGTGACAACTGACTAGCCAGCTTACGTGGATATTTTTGAGTTTTGGATGAATTTATGACATCATTCTTCCATTGCTCCAGCCTCATCTTTAGCGCATTTGTGGCAACTTCCTTGGTCTTCGCTTGTTTCTCAGGAGCATCTTTGGTTGCGAGGCGTAGGGAGTACCTTTATCTTGGTGGCTTAGTTTCTTCTGGGCTGTCCATTCTTATGTGGTTGCACTTTGCTTCTTCCATCTTTGGAGGTTCAATAGCTCTCTTTAAGTTTGAGGTAAGCAGCTGTCATTATTTTTATTTTTGTGGAATTATATAGGGGCAGTCTGAAGCTTTGTTATTGTACTGCAACTCTGCAAGCAGATTTCTTATGTGGGGTTTATTTTCTACTTTTGCAGTTGTATTTTGGACTTTTGGTGTTCGCGGGCTACATAATAGTAGACACACAAGAAATAGTTGAGAGGGCACACTTTGGTGATTTGGATTATGTGAAGCATGCCTTGACCTTGTTTACTGATTTGGCTGCGATCTTTGTCCGGATTCTCATTATCATGGTGAGTGTGATTGTTAAACAGCCGTTTTTAGATTTGTGTTGATGAGATTTTTATCCATCTGTGTTTTTCTCGTTTTCTCCTAATGAATATGTGCTGACGGGATTTTATTATTCTCTTCCAGTTGAAGAACTCGGCCGAGAGAAATGAGAAGAAGAAGAAGAGGAGGGATTAATTTTCTTATCAATCAGCTTGGTTGACCTTCTCCTCGCCTAATTTGTCTAATTTGTGGGAGAATACATAATATGGTTGTATGAAGTGTTCCACTGCTCGAACCTGTACCTATTATGCAGTTAGTCGTGAGTCTGCTTTATACGATTAGTACATGTTGACATATTTGAGTTTTGTAATAATCAGTAACCAAACTGCTATTATCAATCTTTTGTTTATACATGAAGTAATGTCATACATTAGACTTGTGGATCCAAAATGCTGCGTAGGGTTAGGCACTGAATGACTTGAACCTGGATTTTCAAGGCTTAGTTACATGGGTTCATAGATATTGGATTTTCAAGGTACCTAGTTACATTAGTTACGTTGGCTAAGTAATTTCCAAAGTCGTAGAAATGCCTATCCTGAATTGCTTATATGCCTTTCGTCGCAGCCAGCCTCTATAGTCCACACACACCCGAATCTGGGAGGCCAGTAGCCACTGACCCACTATCCTCGTGTGGTTCGTTCTCTTGGTTCTTTTCAGGACAACTCTTTTTTCATTTTGTTATTATGTCAACTCTTTTTAGGGGTCTACAAAAATTTTGAAAATTTTATCAGCGAAAAAACAATGTTGAGTAAAGTTAGACAATTGATTAAGAAACAATGGTAGTGACGGTGAGCTCCTAACATACTTGAGCCAACAAATTAAGACGGGTGACGGGCATCAGGGCATGAGAAAAAAGAACATAGCTGTCCCATTAACTAGTTGTTAGTAGCATCTGAATGAACAGCTTGATTATGTGTCTAATCAATAATTTTTTTTTCAAATAAACTAAAAAGAATTTATGAGAAGATCATAATTATTTTTATAGTTTAATTATACAAGTTTATTTTTATAAATTATTTTCAAAAGTCCAAAGAAGTTTTTTCAAACATCTTCAAATAAGCTCTCAATAAGTTCTTTCAAATAAACATTTCATAATTTCTTCCTAAAGGCTCAGTTCTTGGAGATTCTTTTCATTTTTTAGATCAGGCAATTAAGGACTGAGCAAATTCTTCACTAATATAGAGGATTTTTTTTCTTTTTCACGAAGGAAATAATTTTGACATAATAAAAAGAATACAGAATTTTTAACATAAATGTGAGGTTTTTCAACATGGAAGAGACTTGAACTCTCCGCTTCTCTGTCTCAATAAAATATTGGCCAAAAAATACCCTCAATTAAAAGTACTTTTAAATATTCTCATAAAAAAAAGTACTTTTTTTAATAAACAAACTAAAAAAAAGAAGGTGAAAAGAAGAAAACCGGATGAAGTAGGAAAATAAAATTTTAGCACCAAAAAAAAGGAAAAGAAATTTTGATCAAGTGGAGTACATAAACGCTTGGTATATCAATTGGAGTAGACCATAGGATTGGGAAGCAATCTCACAGCTGCAAATAGACATCAAAACATTGTTATGATATTTTCCAGCATGTGTCCTCAACTATCAATATCCATGATATGTGTGAAATTTAATTCAAGAGCCTTAACAGCAATTAAATATGAAAGCAATAATTAATATAATCGTACCCAATTCTAGATGTTCTCTACCGAGAAAGATTGTCTCCATTTTTTATCTCTTCATTTCTGTCTATTTCCAAAGCTTTTTCAAAATAAATATGTATTATACACATGTATGTAGTTCCTCCATATATTTATTATTCCAAAACTTTAGTAATGGACCTCTCCATTAGGATCCCTACTCGTTTTCCAGCGAGACAACTATACACTAAATAGTGCGTTTGGAAGAACTTATTAAAAGCTTATGAAAATAGCTTATGGAAATAAACTTATGTAAATAGTTTATGATATTTCTATAAGCTCTTTTTAGCTTATTTTCATATGCTTGTCTGAAAAGCTTATGAAAATAAGTTATTTTTAGCTTATTTTAAAAAGAGCTTATTGAATAAGTGCTTAATTAAGCTGGAGGCATATGATGCTTATTGAATATTGGAGGCATATGATGCAAGACCAAAGCCACACTATTAAGCAAATCCAAGAACATAAATACTCATGACGGATACATGTCATTTACTTTTGGGGTTTCCCAAGGACACCCCCAAAATTATTAAGGACACTCCCATGAACAGTGTATTTGTCAAAATACCCCTTTAAAATTATTATTTTTTGTCATTTGACTCACTCGCAAATATGATGGGCAAATTGTTTTCACCTCGCAAATATTATATTTGCAAGTGAGTAAATTTTTGAGAATTGCTCACTCACAAATATCATATTTGCGACTTTGCAATTTTAAAAAAATTACACACTCGTTAAAACCTTTTGATGCTAATACCTTTCGACATCTAGAAGGAAAAAAAAGAGAAAAAGAACCATGAGTTCAATACCGAATAATTTGTTAATATGTTGATCCATTTTCTGATAAGTAAATGTATGAAGTCTGTTCCATTACTTTACCTTAAAGCTACAGTTTTTTTTTACAACTACTCATAGTTTTCTCCTAAATTTTACCTGACGCTCGCAAATTAGATATTTGCGAAAGAAGGTAAATTTTCGCAAATTAGTTATTTGCGAGAGTGCAAATTTTTGTACACTCGCAAATTAGGTATTTGCGAGTGTACAAATTTTTGTACTCTAGCAAATAGCTAATTTGCGAGTGATTTAAATTTTTAATCCCTTGCAAATTAGCTATTTGTGAGATTACAAAAATTTGTACACTCGCAAATACCTAATTTGCGAGGGATGACACTCGCAAATAAGATATTTGCAAGTGTTATGAATTTTTTTTCCACGTTTTGCATTTATTATTAGGTATTTATTTTATTTTGTTTGTTTCATTCTAGTGTTATTGGAGATGGAAGACAAGAATATGTTTGATTCTAATGAGATTAACCAAACGATAGTGGTGGATTGTACAGGAGCATTTACTACTATGGAGATATTTCCTACACGAGATGATTTACTGTGTTGGACTTGAGAGGTTGGAAAGCAAAATGGATTTGTTGTTGTCATTGTGAGGTTGGAGACAGGACAAAAAGGCGAACGTGCAAAATTAATTCTAGGTTGTGAAAGGAGTGGGAAGTATAAGCCTAAAAAGCATGCATCTTCTAAAGCAACTGGTACTCGAAAGTGTGAGTGCATATTCAGAATTAAAGGAATACCATTATCGACAACTCAAGGAAAGATTGAAGGATGGATACTGAAAGTAAGAAGTGAATTAGACAACCATCGGTTAGCTGAAACATTGGTGGGTCATTCTTATGTTGATCGTTTAGGCGAAAAGGAGAAGAAACTTGTTCATGAAATAACCAAGAACAATGTCAAGCCAAAAAATGTTTTGTTGGCGGTTAAAGGTCGCGATAAGGCTGCAATTAAACACATTTACAGCGAACGGCAAAAGTACCGATCATCTGAGAAAGGCCCTAGAACAGAAATGCAACATTTGCTGAACTTAATACATCGAGATCGATATGTTTCTTGGTATAGAAGACATGACGGTTTGGACGTTGTTAAAGATATATTTTGTGCACATGCAGATTCCGTCCATTTGTTGAATACATTTAACATTGCCCTCATCCTTGACAGTACCTACAAAACCAATAAATATAGGCTGCCACTACGCGAAATTGTCGGTGTTACTTCAACAGAGTTGACATTTACTGTGGGATTTGCCTATATGGATTCTGAAGGGGCTGAAAACTATGTCTGAGCACTAGAGAAGTTAAGAGAATTGTTCGTGCTAGATGAATCAATTCCCCAAGTTATTGTGACAGATAGAGATCTTGCTTTGATGTATGCAGTTGCAGTTGTGTTTCCAACAACTCGCAATCTTTTATGCCAATTTCACATAGGAAAAAATGTCTATGCAAAATGCAAAAAACTGGAGGTAGTCAAGGATGCATGAAACAATGTTGTTTATTCTGGTGACGAGGTTGAGTATGAGCAATGCCTGATGAGTTTTCATGAAGTATGTGCAGAGTGGCCTCTATTAATTGATTATGTGCAAAAGACTTGATTGGATCCACACAAAAAAAAAAATTTTGTTGCGGCATGGACTAACCAAGTGATGCACTTTGGGAATACAACCACAAACAGGTATGATCAAACTAGTGTCAAAATTGTTAATAAATCATGTTATGCTATAGCTGATGTTGTTTTGAATGTTTGTTGATAGGGTTGAGTCTTAACATTGAAGACTAAAGAATTTGTTGCAAAACAGCAAGGGTGACATGTGTATGTGTTGAGAGACGATGAATAACGTGCTTACGCTGCAACACAACGAGATAAAGGCATCATTTGAGAGGAGCATAACCGTGATTGAACACTCACACAACATTCGTATGCTTATCAGATTGATTGGATTCATGTCTCGGAGTGTGTTGCAACATATTGTTGATGAGTAGAGCAGAGCGATGAATGTAGGTGTTGATAAATATGCATGTGGTTGTACTCTTAGAACTACACAACGTTTACCCTGTGCTTGTGAGGTGGCTCATTACAGTATGACGGGTACTCCAATTCCATTGGAGGTAATCCATGTGCACTGGAGGATATTTACATTTTGGCCAACAAGAAGATCAACAACAAACAGATGAAACAGTGTCAGAAGAGGAACTTGCGCTTCAGTGGGAGGCATAGATTACCTATTTCAGCACACTTGACATTGTTGGTAAAAGGATACTATATTGCAAAATGCGAGAACTATGTTGTCCTGAGAAAACTTCAATGTGCCCCCCGCCCGGAATGGTGAAGACTACGGGGGCGCCCAAATCCAAAAAGACCAACACGGATGGATTTGATTGTAAACGTGACCCATCTTATTTTGAGCATGACGATGCAATATACTCCGCACATGAGAATAGTTCTGCGCATTCCTCGTTGAAATCAACTGCCCAAGCAAAGAGGAGACGTTTGCCTTTCTTGAATCAATTTCTTGTTAAGTTTCAGCCGTATATTACTAACATAGTTAACGTGGACAGTGATGGAAACTGTGGTTACCGTTGCATTGCAGCATTGCTTGGTAGAACTAAGGATAGTTGGCCTTTAATCCGTCAGGAGTTGCTTAAAGAGCTTACGGAAAATGTTGATTTATACGGCCCTCTTTTCGGTGTTCAATTATAAGAACTAAAGTCTTCTTTACGGGACGTGCACGGTGCATGCCAAAAAAACAAGTGGAAGACACTACCAGAGATGGGTCATGTGATAGCAACCAAATATAAGTTGGTCCTAGTCTCTTTATCATCTGTTAGTATGACGTGCTGGACATTTTTTCCCTTTAGAGGTGCACCAACTCAAAACCATTCACTCATTTGCATTGGTTTTGTCAACGGTAATCACTAGGTAGAGGTAATTGATCTAATATTGTTATCTTTTTCATTGTTTATGTTAAGATAATTTGGTATTTTAATTGTATTTGCGTTATTTCAGGTATTTTTGAAGGATAGTTGTCCACTGCCTACCATAGCATCACATTGGCGTGGCTTTTCCCGTCCTGAAGCTTATTCGTGACCAACACGATATATTAGTCGATTGCAAGAATGGTCTTCAATATTTCCACCGTCTAATTTTTCACATCATGATGTATACAATCCAATAAACTTAGATGACGATTGATTAATATGTTGTCGTTGTTGTTGTTTTTTGTACTTTTATATTTATATTTACTTTTATTTTATTTTATATTTCTAAGCTCATTAATAATAAATAATAACACAACTACAATCAATAATAACAATAACAATAACAAGAATAATAATAACAATAATAATTACATTAATTAAAAATAAGTGTTAGCATAAAAATAAAATACAAAAAAAAATAAAACTACTCAGCGCTCCTGATCTTCCGCTATCCGAAGCACCTCCCGAAGGTAATCACACATGTCATCTCCCTCCTGTGTGTAATCAACGACCTGATGCAACATGGCGGCAATTCTATCCAACCTGCCTAGCGCATGAACATAAACCGCCTATAAATGACATAAATACATAATAACATAAATACATTATAGCAAAAAAATTAGATAACGTTACGACTGGACATAATATATACAGTGCAAAAACTTATTATTCCTTACCTGAGGGGCACAATCAGCATGTGCATCATGTGGAGCCTATGGAGGTGAAGCCTGTGGAGGTGGGGCCTGTGGAGGTATCAGCAGTGGATGCGAGTGCCTGTAGTACCAATCCAAGTACTCCGGGGCGCACTCAGCTGGATAACTGGCATGCCTCAACCGAAATAGGTATCTGACAGAGTACAGGTGAGGGGACATCCAGTTAAGACTAATGGCCTCAGCCGAGGGACGTCATGGTGGCAGCCGAGGAATGTCCTGCCTGAACTCGAATTGTCGCAGTACTCTCTCAGGCAGGTACGACACTATAGTGTTCCCACACCGAAGGTACCCCGAAAAGTGTGCCACCGGATCGAGTGGGCAATACTGCCTATATGCGGCCCATGGTGCCCAGCACACGTCATCAAAGGTCAGCGCATCCAGTGCCTGCCTGTATGGAAGCATCTTCCCATGACCCCTTTTGCTTTTCCAGCGGTTAGCGCGTACACGCACACCCTCGTAACCCTCAACAAGCCTCCGATCTACCACAGCAGTAGGAAAATACGCGTAGACAGGGACGGATCCAGAAATGTTGATTAGTGGGGACAAAATTACATAATATAAATATTCTATAAAAAAAAATATAAATACATAAGCGATAAAATAATGACATCATTATCATTTAGCCAAAAATTTGGAGATTACAAAAACTATATCATCACACCCAAAAAAATTGAAGATATCTCAACTTCTACAAATTATAATTCCTCTCTAAGTATCTTCATATTTTGAAATTGTTGTCTGATTTTTTTCAGTTTCAACACTATAAAAAATATCTCTCTCTATGTATGTGACCAAACAATCATTCAACAATTCATCTCCTATACGATTGTGCAGATGATTCTTCACAAAAAGGAGTAAAAAGGGTTTCAACATAGAGACAAGGGAGTAGTGGGGGTAGTATTTATTTTTTAGTGGGGTCAAAAGTAAAAATATTCAATAACTAATAAAAAAAATTTAAAAGTCAGTGGGGGCAGCTGCCCCCATTTTAATATACATGAATCCGTCCCTGCGCGTAGATCCACGTACCTGAAAGAGTTTTAAACAATTGTAAATTTAATTTTCTAATTAAATAACACACTGGTACCTGAAAGAGTGTCATGTAACCCGCTAACCCACGACACGCCAACCTGGTGGCGTCGCCAAGATAACCATACAAGTGGCATAGGGCTAAAGCTCCCCATGACCACTGTCCCACCTGCTCCAAGTCACGTAGCAGCTCGATATATTTGCAGTCAATACGAGTGCTAGTCTTATCTGTTAGAAGAGTCATCCCAAGTAGAACCAGTATGAATGCCCTTGCTGCCTCGTCCATCAGACACTCAATACTCCGTGCATCATAAAGGTCCTGCAGCCAAGATAAAGTGACAGATACCCATCCAGTGCCCGTAACCTCCTCATAAGATACCCCTAACAACGACTGTAGCACTGATATAGCAATATCTATGTCCATCTCGGGGGGTATAAACAATCCACCTCTGATCGGGATGTCCAAAATGCATGACACATCATCCAGCGTGATAGTCATCTCTCCAAATGGAAGGTGGAACGAACTGGTCTCCCGGTGCCACCTCTAGGAAAACGCTGTCAGCAGCGAGTTGTTTACCATTGGGTAGTTGCAATACATAAGAGGAGACAAACCAGCTCGATCGACATGAGCCTGTACTGGAGGTGGTAGTGGCTGATGCTCGCCAAACCATTTCTGCCACTTTTTCCTGTGCGACAAAACCCTAAGCGGTTCCTCCCGGTCCTGCACACATAAAAATAAACGTCTTGTCATGAATTATACAACATCAAAAAAAAACCTTAAATGTTTTAAATACAGTAAACAATAATTACCTCTTCGTGTCACAAGCTGTAAGCTATGTGATCCTTGATGAAGTCAGCAGCGATGTATCGGAAGGTCCTCCAGGAAATGGTCTCTCCTCTGCCTTTGCATCAATATGAATCTCATCCTGATGTCCCTCATCCTGAGGTGGCTCGTACTAAGGTGGCTCGTCCTGCTCGTATTGAGGTGACTCGTGCTGAGGTTGAAGTCTACGACGTCCTCCTCTGCTCGGACCAGCTCTACTGTCAACCAATCTCCGATAGTGCGAAGCAGTCATAGCCTCCCGCTGCTCTCGACGCTGTCGCTGAGCCTCTGCTCTCGCACCCTCAACCGCTATCCTAATGGCCTCAGCCTCAGCCTCCCTACCGGCCACCCAACCTGCTGCGTGGCATAACTGAAACAAATAACAAATTAAAATCAATAATTTTAAAAAAAAATATTAAGTCGCAAATAAGGTATTTGCGAGTTTCTTCACTCGCAAATACCTTATTTACGAGTCAGAGTGATTTTTCTTCACTCGCAAATAAGGTATTTGCGAGTGAAGAAATAAAATTTTCTTCACTCGTAAATACCCTATTTGCGAGTTCTGGATGATTTCGCAAATAAGGTATTTGAGAGTGAAAAAAACTTTTCTTTACTCGTAAATAAGGTATTTGTGAGTAAAGTAAAATTTTTCAGACTCGCAAATACCTTATTTGCGACGCAAATTAACCAAATATTTCGCAATTACCTAAATTGCGAGTGAACATGATATTTGCGAAAATGCTATACTTATTTACGAGTTTTTAGAAAAAAAAATTACCAACTCTCTGAAATTGATAATCTGCGAGGAAAAGAATGGGGGAAAAATATCGAGTTTAAAGGACTTTTTTGATAAAGATATGTTGATAAATACACTATTCATAGGGATGTCCATAGCGAAGCCCTTTACTTGTTGATATTAGACGAAGTCCAAGCCCATGGTATAGGGTGATTGACTTTTTTAGAATGTTCATTGATGTACTATTTTTAGTACAGTGTCCGTTATTTATTAATTTGAAAGACAAATGATCAGATCTAAAATAATAGATAAATGGATTGTTTATTGTATAACTTAGTGCGTGTTTGAATTAACGTTATAAATGTATGTTTGAGTTTAAATATAAGTTTGTCTCAAAAAAACTTTATAAATATTTTATCTCAAATATAAATTTAAAATTTTTTAACGATAAATCAAACATACATTTAATGTGCGAGCATTTTTTAATTATCGAACATGAATTGCCGGATTGGTAATGACGTGCATCACTTCAATTTCATTATATCAAATTAGAATGTTTCAAAAAAAAACATAACGTGGCTGGCTTTAGTTATGCCGTAAAGTCACCACGTTAGCCCATTGGAAAAAAGAGAAGCTAAATTATTTTTTTAATTCTCATTTATTTTAATTTATTTAATTTAATTTGATCCCTCTTTTACTTAATTTATGATTGATCCAACTTGAGCATTTTTAACATAAAGGGATTAAGTTGAATAAATTAAACCAAATAAGGGACCAAAGAATAATTTAACAAAACTTAATGGTAAAAATTAACGGAATGGATCAAATTGATTAACTTTTGACAAACAAATAATCAACTTGAACATTTTTAAAATATAAGGATCAAGTTGAATAAATTAAAACCAATGAAGGATCAAAAGAATAATTTAACCAACAAAAAAGTATGCAGTGGAATATGCAGAGAAAAGAAGTTTGAGAGAAGAGTAATTATTTACGCAATTTTAGCGTGAGTAAAACTAATTGATATTTTACCACCTATGACAATTGATAGATAACTGATTTTTTTAAACATGTTATTAATGATTCGATTTTTGCCGTATGTAGGAATAAAACTTTGTGAGAAATAAGTAAAACTCTTTTTAATGATCTCTAGTTCTACGCATTGTAAGGAATTTCTCTGACTATCGATTAGGGTATAGTTTTGGTGTATGTAAAAAGAACTAATTGATATTTCAAATCAAAAAATAAAAACTAGTTGAGATTTTTTTTTTTTGGATGTCCAAATTACTAAATGAGATTTTTATACCAAGAAAAAAAAACAATTTGAGATTTGAACTTGATAATATATTGGCTCTGTTTGACAAGTCCAATAAGCTAGCTTATAGCTTATTTGACTAGCTTATAAGTTTTGTTGATCAAAGTAGAGTGTTTGGTAAATAAACTTAATTATCTTATTAGTTTATAGTTTTTCTTCATAAGCTTATTTATTTAGCTTATAGCTTATCGTTTATATAGCTTATTAACTTTCCTCTTATCTTTACCCTTATTAATTTAATGAAACTCTTATTTTAACTAGCCCCCGTAAACATCTTATTTCATTTATATAACTTACTAAAAATTTTGAAAATTAAATTAAAAATTAATATTGTAATAATAAAGCTTTAATTAGAATTTAAAAATAATTATATAAAAATCATATAAATATGTCATTTTACATTTATATGTTAATTCAATCACTAATTTTATCAAACGTTCCTAATTTAATCAACTAATTTTTTCAACTATAAATTATAAGCTAAGAATTAGTTTATTAACTATTTTTATCAAATAGAATCATTATAAAATATTTAACTCAAAAATGTCATCGTCACTAATATTCCTCGGTATCCATTTCCATGCAACATGTGTTTAATCAGTTGCAATTCCTGATCAGAACCCACCTTCTCTTTGCACATTCGATTCCATAATATGTTACTATTATTAATTAATATCCTTCGGTATGAAAAGTCCTCCTATCAATCTGACTCAACCTTGCCCTTATATGCCCGAATGGGCCTAATAATTCCACTTAATTTATAGGTTGGTTACATTTAACTTGTCCTATCTAGTTAGGAAGTACTCAAATCCCCAAAATTGGATGACATTAACCTACTACGTTTTCGTCAAAATTAAAGTTTATGTTGCATTAGGATAGAATCAGAGGGGTGGAAGATGCCAATATATATATATATATATAAAAGAGAATGGAAGGGGTGAAAATGGAATACACCCATTCTAAATAGGTGAATTATCTGATACATCAAATATAACTTATTTTGTCTAGATGATCCAATCAAATAGTGATAATCATTTGACTTGATTCATAATATGACTCATTTAATTGAGGTAACGTATTATAATTGGACAAGATAATTTTTATCCCAAAATTATTAAGGAAACCGGAGAAAACATCTAATAAATAAGTATTTAGGAAACAAAAGGTGTATACCCGCGCATTTAAAAACAATAAAAACTAGGGTGGGTTTGTTATGTATTCGGATTTCTAGAGCATGTAATACTGATTTTGATTCCAAAATTGGAGTGTATATAAAAAAAACGTAAATACTAACTAGTCCTCCGTTAAAGAATTTTTCAAAACAAAAAACTTTATTGAAAATTAATATATTTAATATATTAAAAAGTGACATATATAATTTTTAAATTTAATTGGTATACACTGTCAGTGTAAATATTTTTTACACAGACAACCAATTAGAATTTGTCACATAAGCTAAAGTGTTTGACTCTTATCCTAACTATCTTAAAAGTCATACACATCATGATTTCTGATTGGTTATCAGTGTAAAAAAACTTTATACTGACATTATATAGCAATTAAACTCATAATTTTTCAAGAAAAACTTACATTTTTGAATCTTTAACCAACACCCTAAAAGCATTGATTAACAAGATCTAGAAAAAATATCGTTGAAAGGAATTCTCACATAAATAACTATCTGTATTTTGAGAAATTAGTATTTCATCAATCTTAAAAGAGAGAGAGATAAAATTGAATGGTTTATCTTCTTGTATTATATTCTTGGATACATGTTACTCGTGCAATTTTTATGAATGGTTTAACGTTTATGATCCAACCGGTTCAATTAGCCGGATCATTGTAATTTTTAGAATATTACTATTATATTCTATTCCCTCAGTCTCGTTTGACCTGTCCCATTTAGAATATTACATTGTCTCAAATTACTTGTCTTTTTAGAAAATCAAAAAGTATTAATAACTTTTTTTCCTCCAAAAATACCCTTTGTATCTTAACCAATATATATTAATGAGTTTTTTTATCAAGGAGTATAATGGTTGGTGAGTAATTACAACTATCCAAACGTACGATTTAAATAGGGTAATTTAGTCAAAAAGTGTCATTTAATTATAAAAATTAGTAAATTTAGTCATTTTCTTAAGAGGTGTGCATAACCAAATGGGACAAGTAAAATGAGACGGAGGGAGTATCACTTAGTACCCAAGAGTGCTTAGATAAGAAGATATATGTCCCTTTCAGCTTAATCAGTGGTCTTGAGTTCGAATCTAAACCCTAGAAATACAACAACGTTAAAACACTTGAGGGAGAGCTTTGCCGCCCTTGTGTGGTCCTACCTGGCTCACGAGATTAGTCTTCACATTTACACGCGAGATACCCTGGAAAAGCAAAAAAAATCACTTAGTGTGTGTCACATTAATTAAATATGTTACTTTGGTCTTTATTTTTAACTATCATATTTTGGTGGTGTATTAATGATAATTAATATATGATTAGTAATATATTGACTTGCTTATAGGTTTAATTACTCTGTAGGTCTCCAAACTATTTGAAATTTTTTAAATAGGTCCCTAAACTAAAAAAATTTATAATTGGGTCCCCGAACTTTTAAATACTTTGTAATTGGATTTTTGCACTTTAATCATTTGTAATTGGGTCCCTAAACTTGTAAATAATTTGTAATTAGGTCCCTGGGATAGGAGAAGAACCTTGTAATTAGAGCACCGTATAAATCTCTTTCAAGATTTCTTGTCGGTCTTGAAGGTTAAAAGAACTATTGGATCGCCACAATAACAAAAGTTTTAAAGATGCCTCATATTACAAGGACCTAATTACAAACTATTAACAAGTTCAGGGACATGATTACAAATGTTTAAAATGCAAGGATCCAATTACAACGTATATCAAAGTTCGCGGACCCAATTACAATTTTTTTTAGTGTAAGAACCTATATAAAAATTATCAAATAGTTCAGGGACTTAGAGAGCAATTAAACCTAAACCATATACATCCATCTTGTAGTTTAAATTTTTAAGAGAGAGAGTTCGTGAAAATAAGAATATTGACTTGCTTTCTATGTAAGAATCTCTATAGACTTAAGGAGTAAAATATTTCATATGATCATATCGTGCATCTTGTGCAATTTTCTTTAGAATTACTAATGGCAGTTCAATTATTTTATTCATTTTACCTCCATGAAATGCATTCCGTAATTTGGTATAAGTTTTCATAGTGAAGCTACATGATCGCACTCATTGCTTACGGCATAATTAATTTATGCTGTTTTAGTTCCCCAATGCATTGAAGGGTAGGCGTGGAGCGGTGTGAACCATGATGCCCAAGTGTGTTGCATCTCGTGGATGCCTACTTCTCTCATCTTTAATATCTATGTGATATTTTATTCATATATATATAAAATATAAATTTAATTGGCATGTATATTCAGTATTAAAAAATTTACACATCGTGCACCACTTAAGAAATTTTATATTTACCCCAATCCGTAATTATGAAATTTCTTTTTTACCCTCACCTCTTCCCACCCAGCTAGCCAACGTGAAACATCTTGCCGCACCAGCCACCATGAACGACCGTCGCGTTCAAACCTGAACTACTGTTGTCTTCTCCTCCCTTCTCCTCGGCCACCATTGTCCTAACCCCACCATTGTTGCACGTCTTCTACCTCAGACTGTCACAGAGTCCAGACGTTGCAACATCAAGTTGTATTCCTTAATTATTATCGTGAACTCAACTCCACATGCACCAGAATGGGCATTGCAACGTGCACCATACAGATCGCAACCCAGTCATTGCAATAGTCTCCTCGTGTCTTCTCCGTTCCATCGAACCCAGAACGCGAGCTCCGCCTCAGCCACCACGAGTTCTATCGCACGTTCCGTGCACTAGAAGGTCGTTGTCCTCTCCGCCGTCCACGAAGCACTCACGCCTTCCAGTCCCTTCTTTGACAATGCCGGAGCCACCACATCGTTGTCCCAATTCCGTCAAACCTCAGCCATCGCGAGTTACGCCGCGCATCCCGTGCCCTAGCAGGTCGACGTCCACGAAGCATTCACGCTTTTCCAATCCCTTTCACGACAACAACAAAGCCACCACACCACAGTCCACCATCCCTGCTTTGCCCAGTTGCACACGGTTGCAAACACGCCTCCCTGTCCTTCGCTAAACAATTGGACAATGAGGCCAGGGAAGCCAAGGCGACAATGCTAGGTCACCATTCGACAATTGGTGGAGTCAGCGTCATCAGAGAAGGAGTGAAACAGATGACAAAGGGCAAAGACAATATTGTCATTTTAGTATTTTTTACCTTTTAATCTCAATCGTTTCTTCTTTTTATTAATAAATGTGTGGCTCTAATTTAATGAGCATACATGCATCAAAATGAAGAGAATGTACGATAGAAGCCACCTAGACTTCCAACCTAAAACTTACGTACATTATGATGTGTGCATCACGAGCCCACTTGACATACAAGTAAAATTTGGGTTAAATGTGTTTTTAGTCTTTAGAACATGAGTGAATTTTTGTTTTGGTCCGTATAATTTTTTTTTTTTTTTTTGGTTTTCATTGTCTAAAATATGAAAATTACTAATTTGATCCCTATGAAATGAGCAAATTTTGATTTTGATCCTTGTAAATTGTTTTTCTTTGATTTTCATTATTCTAAAATTTAATATCACCGTTTGTAATCCTTAGCATTCATTTTAGGGAAGATAAATATAACTCATTTAAGGGTTTAAGGAAAATTTTAGTAGAATTGTATGCTAACATAACACCACAGAGGTCATTGGATGTCACTTGGGATGGTCATATGACATTCTATCAGACACATAAGTAGTAAATGGATTTCACATGATAATAGGGACCAAAAATAATGGTTTTCGATTTTAGAGGGACAAAAACCAAAGAAAAAAGAGCAAAGACCCAAATTGGTCCTTGAGAAAAAATCACGGTGACTTTTTGGCCCCTGAGAAATGAAAAATACCAATTTGGTCCTCAAGAATGTAAAATGCGGGTCAAATTGGTAATTTTTAGGGATATTTAGGATAATTTTTAGGGACATTTTAATCCATGTCAGGATCAATTTGATTCGCATTTTGTATTCTTGAGAATCAAATTGGTATTTTTCATTTCTCAGGGACCAAAATGTCATCATGTTTTGTTGTCAAGTATCAATTTGAGCATTTACTCTAGAATTTTTTTTATAGAAATCAAAATCAAAATTCGCTCATATTATGAAAACCCAAAACATATTTAACCCTAAATGAAAAGCTACACTACTCAACCACAAACTAAATAATACATTTTATATAGTGAAGCAATAATGAAATCGGAATTAGTAGGTCAGCTAATAAAAGTTACGAATGTGGCTAATAAAAGTTACAATGTTTAGCAAGTTTGGGGTAGCTTAAATTGGTAGATTTTAGTTGTTTTATTTTTAAAATGTTGTTTTCAAAATATTTTAACTTGTTTGGCACTCTATTTAAATTAATAAAAAAAATTTGGGAAAAAAACTGTTTTATGTCATTTAATTTATTTTAACTTAATATTATTATAATTTTATTATTTTTCATTCTCAAAACTCTCTTATCTATTTATCCTTACAAAACTAACTTCTAAACAAATATTATTAAATTATATAAATAACTTAATGTCCATTTTTATAATTTATTATATAAAAGTGATTTTTTTATACCATTTTAAACAAAATAGATTATCTTAAAATCGTTTTTCAGTCAACATATACAAACAAAAATAAATTCTGATTATAATCGATTATCACAATAATTAATTATATATATAATTGATTATCAACATAATTTATTTTTTTCAGCTTTTCTAAACACACTATAATGTATAGTGAGAATAATAAAGTTTGATTCCTGTAAATATTTTCTACCTCAAGTTCTTTTTAGTTTCTCTATTTAATTATTTATGATCCCTCCCCTATATCATGTTAGGAGGTCATCTAATGAGACAGCCCCACCATGCCAAATGGGTTTAAGCATTAAAAAAGATTATAAAGTTAACTACACTATAGGTTTGTTTCTTTTAAAAATATGTGTGTGCGAGGTCTTTTCACGGGACATATATGCTAGCTAGTATGAAATCGGTTCTTGTATCTTCGAAAATGTCAAATATAAAAATATACACACTAATTCATGTGCCAAATTGGCATGACAATGTATAAATTAATATGAACTTTTAATTTTCATTATTTTTGTTGGGAGCCATCACAATTTTGGCCTTTGACTCTCCGGTGGGTTCATAGAGTATTCCCATAAACTTAAATCCTTTGAACCCGTTATAAGATTAATCTCCGTTCGGATGTTTAATCACGATTAAAGTTCTTCATCCCTCCTCAAGAATGTGTTTTGTGGGATTCGAACCCTGGTCCCTCCACAAGCTCAATTTATACAACCAACTGAAATACACACATTGGGTTATGAACTTTTAATTGCTTATTAATGATTGAGACTTTAGGTAAAAAACTTTGGTGATGGTTGACATAATTTTGTAATTTGAAAATTGATATTGATAATTTCTTATTTCTATTAGTAGATTTTCATATTTTATTTTTTATGATAATAAAAAAAATCATATTTTATAATTAATATCAAGATTTTTAAAAGATATTGTAACACCTCTCCTACTCAGATGTCACTTTTGTAATCGCAAACCACATAAAATATGAAAATCAAATTTTGCTGTTTTACTTTCGAAAAACAGATTCCTTTTCTTAGGTCTTACTTACTGTAAAAACGTGATGAAATTTTTCCTTCGCACTACACTGCAGAATATACATACTCAAGATAAATATTAACGTCACTCATATACACATACTTGTATCACCAGATTAACAAAACACATATAAGACTCTGGACAACACATCTATCCCCAAATTATATTGACAGAAACAAAACACGCTATAAGTCCAAATACTAGGTAGTAATGGGTCTGAGAATCATATCTCCAAACACCCTGACCATCAGTAGCCATTTACAGATTAGCCCAAAAGGCACTACCTCAAAAGACACCTTAAGCTGGTCTAGCACTAACAAAAGATGCACTACCTAACATACTCCGCATTCCGGAGACTGAGTCGCGTCTTCAACCGTCCACACTTCTTCGCCTTCAGCATCGAGAGATTCAAGCCACTAAGTCCCTAAGCGACCCAGGGAACTGTTGACAAACAACTGTACATGTATCCAAAAACACAATAGGGTGCCCAACATGTACAGGCAAGGGTGAGAAACCAATATATGAATCCAAAAACGACAACTACATTCCCAATCAAAACAGCAGATTCATATAATATATCTCACCAAATAATATCATGCATCACATAGGACAGCCTATATAGTCATGTACTAATAGCAGTAAATACACAAGGGCTTCGTACTCCACAATCAATGTTATTCTCTAAACGTATGCATAACACTTCCATATATCTCAACTAATATTCAGTCTAGATTTCCAGAAACCCCATCACCATAAACAACGAGTTGATCAGACTCAATGTCATTGCCCCGCAGGCAACAATGACAAACGCCAGAATTAAAATTCGGAAAAACGTGAGCACGTAACCTCCCAGGAAATAATACATGGGCGCGCATGTCAATGGTACTCACGATGTATAAGTCATATTATATTGTCCTCTTCACTGGGCACAATATGCTCTCCCTGGCACGTATGACATCATTGTCCATCAAGGCACAATGTTACATAATGACAATAAGTCATCTCAGGTTCCCCTTACCTATCAAGGTTCACCGTTTCACGGCACGTCTGCCCACATAAAAATACATGAGAAAACTATTTAGTTTCCGATAATTGATCTTTGTTGTACCAATATTTTCCCGTTGTAGCATCAACGCTAACAACCACCAAAATGTCTTGAACTCTTTAAGCCTCAAAAACATTTTCTCAGAACAGGACATTTAGTCCAAAACAACTCAAATCCAAACATCCCTAACCAATGCACCAGTTTAGAATTTTGGATTCAAGATCATAAAAACATCCTCAAGTTTACAGGACCACAAAGATCGTCCCTAAGCCGACAGGACCACAACTAACACGGATCCTTGATCCACGTGTTTCTGCAGAACCCTAGAATCTCGACGTCTCGGTTTCTAGTTTCTAAGCTTTAAAACCACTTTTCTTGAAAATTCCAAAACCAAAACCCAAATCTCCGACACTTACACAAAGTCATCGGGATCGGTTTTCTATAAAACAAAACGTAGTCCAAAGACTATTTATTTTTCTTTCGTCGTTTTTTGGTAAAACACAAACCTTATAACAAAGCTTGTAAAAATCTTTTTCCTTTGATAAAACCAATTAATTTGAAAATTATGTTCCTCAAAACGCTTTTGCTCAAACGGTTAACTTTATTAATTTAAAAACTAATAAAGGTTTTTAACGCTCTATTTATCTTAAAAACATCATTTTCATTATTAAAAACGCATTTTCACAACTTTGCTCTTTTCCTTAAAAGCAGTTGTTCATTATTATTTTATTTCAAAAGAGATAATTAATTATTTTCTCTTAAATTAAATTGAGAAACAATAGAACATATTTATTTTTCCCAATTCCACATTTCAAGTTTTTAAAGCTTTTAAATTACACGATGTCGGATCCTAATCGATATTAGGTCCTCTAACGCCTTAAATCCCACAGCAGGACACACGATACATCCATATAATTATTCAACAATTATAGCATGTATTCACATATATCAGCAGTTATGTCATGCATAGTCAAATCAACAGCAGTAAATAAAACAATCATCCAACAATCAAATACATACATTTATTAATAATACAAACACTGTCGGAATTGGAATTCCTCAGGTTTGTCCCCTTACCTCTTGTAGTCCCAAGGTAAGCTGTAGACACCCGATCAATCTGACAACTGGCTCAGCTAGCTGCCGATCACTACATACACAAAATCCATAAAGGCATTAACTCAAAAAAACAAAGATTTTTCCTATTGCACCACCCCTAGGATTCGGCCCTATTAAACTAAAAATAGCTAGGGAGCTCCAAAAATTCTCATTTCTTGGATAACACCCTAACTAAGTGTGATAACTCTAAATATCAACTCAAAACATCAAAAACCAACCAAAAACCCTACCCTACACAAATAGGGGTTTCGGCCCCTCTCTCAAACAAATAGCTAGAGAGATTTCTTGGCTCTAATCTCTTGGATCATGCAAGTATGTCATGAACCTAGGCCATAGAAATTGGTTTGGTATTAAAATGATTTTTCTATAATTTTTCATGGAATTTTGAAGATTTGGGGGTAAAAACCCTAACATTTCTAATCATGAAAATTTGAGGAGAATAAAGAAAGATTGAGAGATAGAGAGAGCTAGCTACCTCTTATGATGATCTCATTCAAATTTGGTGAAGATTGCTTCACAAAATCTTCAAGATTTAAGCTTCAAAGTGAGCTTTAATGGTGAGAAGAAAAAGAGAAAGAAGAGAGACGTTGGGCTGCTAGGTCTTGCTCGAAAAAATGGGGAAGGAGAGTAAAGAATAGTGTATTTAAAGAGTTCAACTTAAGACATAAAAAAAAATAGGTAAAAGGTAATAAAAGGTAATTAATAAAAACTTAACCAAGGGCAATTTGGTCAATTCACGTCCCGACATTTTGAAAATTCCTACGACACTGATAGGAGTCCCCGAATGATTTAACATAGCCCTGATATGAAAATCATTGGCTCAAGATGCTCGAAAAACCCTAAGACAACTCGAATCGTCTCCTGATCGATTATCGGTCCGAATATAAAATATTATTTATATTTTTGGACGTCAGGACACATTTTAGGAAAAAGGTAGCGGATTGAATTCTAAGACTAATGGTCCTGACCGTTAGTCAAAAAAAGGTCTTGATAGTAGAAAAACACTATCATCCGAAGAATGTAGATCGGACTCCGTTTGAGTTTTCGGCCCAAACTTTAACCGTAGGCTCCCACGATTATTTGAAGCATGAATATGATTTTAGTTTTTCCAAAATCATTGTCTAAAACACACATGAAAATATAAACTCATTTATATAGTTTACTGGTCTTAGAAAGCGTGAAAATTGTGGTGTTACAGATATATATATTAAATATGAAAGATATGAAAAATATGTATATATGAGAGAGACTTATATTACATCTTAATTGGATTAAGAGCATCTCCAATGATAGAACCCAATTTGGATTCTTAACTCTTTTTTAGTGGTCCTATAATATCACATAAGATTTATGAATTCTTCCTAATTTTCATTTCAACGATAGAGCCCAACTTGAATTTTTAACTTACTTTTAGTAGATCACTTTTCCCCCTCTTTTTCTTGCCTCTCTTTGTCTTTCCCTTTTTTAATTATATTTTAATCTAAAAATTGAATTTTTATAAAAAAAAACTCATTTAATTAAGAACCTCACCATGCTCTAATGATGGAATTTCTTAAGAATTTTTTCTTGTGTTAAGAACCCATTTAACTACCTTCATTGGAGATGACCTACGTGTTGCCGTCTATCTTCATGTTCTAAATTTTCTCTAAGCATATCTATTTTTGGAAAAAAGAAATCAATCAAAATGTTGCAACGAATACTTTCTATTTTGCCCAAGATTAGTGATGGGAAGAGGCGAATAAAATGTTTAGTGCCTCCTAATTTGATGTTAGTAATAGGAGGTCTATTTCCATTATTCATGTACGCACTAAACATGTTTCAAACAGGGTCCTCTCGTTCTTTAAACATTGTTTCCATTTAATTAGAAATTTAATTTTAATATATTGTTAGTGTAATAAATTTTAGATTGTCAATCAATCATATTATATGTCATGTATAATTTTTAATGTGATTATTATGAGAGTCAAATATTTTTAACAATGTGATAATGTGTGATTGATTGTTAGAACATCTCCATGACACAATTCATTGGAGTTGCATAACTTCCCTGCTTTATGGGTTCCACTATGTCATATTACTATTTTTTACTTTATACTAATTTAAGCAATTCTCTACTCCAACGACATAACCCTAAAAGAGCGATATTAACAACACACTTTCTTCAACACGCTTTATTATTGAGTGAATTTCATGTGAGAGCCACTAAATTAATAGAAAATAGACTCATATGGTTTAGTAGTTCCCGTATAAAATATACTCAATAATGGAGGGTGTAGTGAAGAGAGTGTGTTAAAGAATGTGTTGCAAATATTTCTTACTTTAAAAAATTCATCAAACAGGTCCCATAAGTTAATTACACTACTTATTCTTCGACTTATTTTTCTTACTTTCCTATGATCTTTTATTGTGTTCTTATATAAAAGTCATATTACTTATATAAGTAATTATCTTTACATGTGAATATCACATAATCTTACTCCTAAGAACTAATTAAACAACTCTCATCAGAGTTGCTCTTTGTGTAAAAAAATGTACACTCAAAATGTATTCTAATTAAGTTATTTAATTAATTAATATTATCCTATAATCTTAGTGTGCCTAAGAGATAATATATACATTAATATGAGACGATACGGTTGCTTCATTCATTGTTCCACAAATCATGCCATTTAATATACAATTGATCAACAGTTTCTCTAAAATTGTTATATTTAAAATAGAAACCAACAAGTCACGATAAAGCCCAAAACAGGGCTATGCGACGCATCTAAGATGCACCTAATTTAAAGTTCAACCTACTTATTTCAGATCCCACCTGCCTATCTTTCCCTACTAATTGACTTGGTGCATCTAAGTGTTCTCATTATATGTATTGTTTGCTTCTTTGCACCATTGTAATTTCCCCTTCCCAATCACTAAGCATGATTGAAATCTTTGCCAGTTTCTTGAACATTAAACATGAAACATGATTTCATCAACTGTGACTGAGATTTCAATCAATGGCTCCGATTTTATACTCAAGTTTTCTTCTTGTTTATTGTTTTAGTCCTTACTATAATTAAATTAACATGTATCTAAACCCAACTTAGAGTCTTAGAGAAATTTTCGATATAATTATACTACATACGAATAGCACACTTAGCATATTGATGATATGCATTAATTAGTGTTATTTAATTATTTAAATAAAACATTTAAAAAATAAAATTGTAAATAACTACTCTATTGAATTTTGTCAATATATTAATATAAATTTTCAATATTGAAAACAATAACACCAAAAACATTAAACCCGTTAAAGCGATTGTATGTGAAGGGTGTTATGAGGCCCATTTTTAAAACAAAAACAAATTATGAGGCACTTTCATATATTATTACTTACTTTTTTTTCCGATAGAATATTACTTACTTACTTTAAAAGAGTAAAGTTATACATGTATAAATATATATCACTTTACATTTATATAATTTTAATTATTTAATTATAATTATTTTTACTTTAAATTTTTTTCACATTCACACTTTAATTTTGCTATATACAGACATTGTGATTCTTAAAGATGTGTAAGCCATATTTTTTAAGATTTAATTTATATGTATTGTCAGTATAAAATTTTTTATATCAATCAATTATAAACTCTCACATTGATAAAAATATTTCATTCTTATTTTAACTAAATAAAAGTCATGTTTATATAACCATTAAACTCTATTTTATAATCTTAAAAAATATGTAACCAACTTTATAGAATAATGAATGACATAACAAGCTTAACATGTGGGATGGCCTGGGGGTACGCTGGGACTTGGGGCAGTAGCCTTCGAGGAGAGGGACTCACTGGGAATATAGGTGAAAGAAGAGTGGGTATTATGGAATATGGATATCTGGAAATGTGTCGGGATATCCTTTTTCCAAATTAATAAAAATACGAATTAAAAAGTTGTTATTGGTTATACCGAAGATTAGGTTTCTTTCTTCCCACACATCCATTTTAAATAATACGCTTTCTTCTTTTTCGGTCTTTAACTTCCATGGATACTGTATTTATTTATCGAACACAATCAATCAATATTTTTCAGTGATTAAAATAATAATTTAAAACAAACACCAAAAAAAAAAATCAAAAGGATAATAAAGTCCTTACAAAATTTATTTTAAAATCTTAAGATTTTATTTGATTATTATATTCAAAAGACAGTGCTAGATGCTCATACAAAATTTATTCCTTTAACCCATACTTTTTCACATGCATCTTTGTGAGACCCATTCTGAAACCGGGAATAATGATTAGGTTTAGGCCTTGACGACTCCAATATTATTTCTCTGTTATTTTTAGTAGTATAGATTAAAGCAGACACACGAGAACACCAAAAAAACACGCAACTTTCTGCGTCTCGGCAGATGATTTCAACTGCACCTTACCACTTTGCTGTACACGTGGCCCAAGTTTAATTCATAGCCGCCCGGTCCCACAAGGATTCTCAAAGGATGTACCGACCTCACCATGTGAAGACTCACACCCGATTATCACCCTTTATGGGAAACAAACTAAGAAAAAGGAGGGAAGCAACAAGAACCTACGACAAGCAGTTATGAGAAAACAAACTAATAGGACCCACCTAACCTGTGAACCTCACTGTTATGTTTCTATATTTACATTTTCTCAAAAAGAAAATAAATCCGGATGAATCTATATTTATACACCTAGATTTCAGGTATCGGGATGATACCTGCTTTACATAATTAATACATTTTAAATATGTGATTAATTACGTTCGGTGGATGGTTAATGGATATAATAAGGGATCACAACTCATTAACCATCCGCTGAACATAATTAATCACGTATTTGAACTGCACTAACCACGATTTTTAGGTGTTGAACTGCGTTCAGTGAACGTAATTAACCACATATTTGAACTTGAAAATCGTGGTTAATCCAGTTCAAATACGTGGTTGATTACGTCCAGTGGATGGTTAATAAGTTGTGACCCCTTGTTAACGTAATTAACCATATATTTGAACTGCGTTAATCATATAATTAACTAACCATGCATCCTACATGGGTGCATGTATTTTTTTTTTGTACACCTTCAAATTTGGTTCATAGTGTTCACAATTATGGTTAATGGTATCTGGAACTTAGTTAATAGTACAAGAGATCACAATTTGTCGTTAACTATTTACTGAACGTAATTAATCATGTATTTAAACTGCATTAATCAAGTGTAGTAAGTGTCACTTAGGTGTCCAAAATTCAGATGTACAAATAACAATACTCTAAGTCTAAAACGCAATTTAGCTTTGATAATGACCTACCAATCAATATGTCTACTTCTTTTTTTTCATGAGAGATTTTAGTATTTGAAAATCGCATTGAACTCTAACTAATATGAGTCAAATCAAGAATAATCATTTAAAGGGATAAAATAATTCTAGCGTCTGTTTTTTTATTCACAAGATTCGAACCTGAAATCTTATAAGTATTGATCGAGTATACCTTTTGTTCCATTTCCTTCCTAATAAATTTTGGTTGATAAAAAAAACAGAGAGCGAAATGGCTTGACACTTGAACCAAGAGGCATTGGTGCCCCACACTATTTCTTCGTCTTTTTTCAAGGTAAGCTCACTATATCTTTATTTCACCCCTTTTAGTTGTTTTATTTTCTAAAACCCAGCGTTAGTGATGATGTGCTAACCCACGGTTGTGAGAGAAAAAAACATGGCACGTTAATTAACTTTTAAATTGTGGATTATCCTTATCGAACAAAAAAAAAATGGTGCACTTAAATTATGGATTATGGTTAATCGTGTTTTAAGGATTAACATTGGCCTTGTGCGTGTGTCAATTTTAATTTGAAAAGTAGACACTATAATAGTTTACCATTTTCAAAATTCACTATTTAATTATACGGTGTTTTAGACTTTTTAGAGAAGCTAAAAAGATTAAACAATTTTTACTTATACTACCATATACGTCTGTCTCATGCATATGGAGATATTAAACAATAAAACAATGTAAATAGTATAAATAAAGTTTTTTTTGAACTGAGATAGCATAAATAAAGTTAAATTAATTTTCAATAAATTTTAAACTATTTTATATCAGTGTGTTTATCTAACGTGAAGGGGTTTGATCTTTTAAGCATGTATTTTTGGGCTTGATCCCTAAATTTATGTGTAGGAAGGGGGATCTCCGTCAGGTATTCGGTGGGGACGAATATACTTGGTTATTGGGGATGGCTCGAGCTCCTATTGGTTTTTTTCTTTTAATTTTAAAATTAGTAAGAGCATCTCTAATAATACAAGTGTGCAAATCATTAGGATTGTTTAACTCCAATTTTTATGGGCTGTACCATGCAACCTTACCACTTTTACTTTATATTACTTTAAGTAACTTTGCACTCCAATGATGCAACTCTTAAAAGTTTACCAAATGGGTGTCATAAGTTTCCCCACATATTTATTTACATTTATTTTTGTTATTTAAATATAAATGTGATTGGGTTGCTTAATATTATTTACTCTCTTATTTCTATTGGTGGTTATTATATAAGAACCGGTTGCTTCCATAAATAATCATCCTTACATGTTGCATCATATCAACTTATTTTAATGGTGCAACCCAACAAGAACTTATCCTTAACTTTAAAAATTTATTAAGCAATTCTCTTTGAAGTTGCTCTAATAGTCTTTGACCAGGCCCATACCAAGAACAATGTTACTTTATTCAAGTTCGTGGTTACATATTGCATCATATCAACTTATTTTAATGATGCAACCCAACAAGAACTTATCCTTAACTTTAAAAACTTATTAAGCAATTCTCTTTGAAGTTGCTCTAATAGTCTTTGACCAGGCCCATACCAAGAACAATGTTCCTTTATTCAAGTTCGTGGGTCCCATAATTCTTTTAATTTTAAAAATTGTGGATTGATTTGACTTTTCACTTGTTCTTAAAAAATGATTCTTTTAACTTCCCTTTTTTGCTTTCCAAAAATACCATTACATACTCATAATTGCTTCCAAATTCTCATAATTATTATTGTATTCACCCACAAGTCACACTTATTTTTCAAGAAACACGTAAATCCTTTCGGACGGGTGAATCATTTTTCGTTTTTTCCAAGTTGAGCTCATCCCATTATCTAAGTCTGGTTCCATCCTCCCTGCTGCCTGCTCATATCCTAAAAGATTAATATAATATCTATTAGGTGGGAGGATACGATGAGAATTCAAAAGAATAAGAAGATTGATAATCAATTTTAAAGTTTGATTTTAATATATTATTAGATTAAAATTTTTTATATTATTATCCGATCATATTATTAAAGAGTATAATTTTTATTTTTTATTTTTTTGGTGCTCGAATTATAATTTTTCATGTGTGAGTGAGTCAAACATTTTTAATACAATAATAATATTTAAAATAAGTACATATAACTAGAAAATGATCAAATTAATAATTTATCTTAACCGCGCAACAACGAATCTTTGCCCGCTTACCACATCAAAGAAATAAGATACAGTCCAATTCATTATAATGTCACAAATTGAGAAACTTCTATTACCATTTTAGTTTTTCATTTAATTAGTATGAAATGACAAATGTAAAGATTGTTTGTATCGACAATCATTCATAAATTTTAACATTATTAAAAACGTTTGATTGTTATCCAAATTATCTTAAAAGTTACTTATATCATGATTTATGATTGATTGATAATGTCAAAAATTTTATACTGACAAGAGACAATGCATTCAAATATTGGTAATTTGATTTTTTACTTATTTGACCACAGGAATTGTTTCTACTTTTTTTGTTTTTATTTTGTTTTTAATTTATCTAATTTTTAATTTTTTAAAAATTCATTGTTTACTTTTTATACATGTGATAGTTTTTTTAACATATATCAAGTTGTTATATTAGTTGATACATGACAAAAATTAGTTATTTTAGTTGTTACATATAAAAAATTGAAGTATTTAGTTATTAACTTGGATGACAGTCTTTAGTAAAAAAAAAACTAGGATGACAGTCATGACACACAATAGAATTTTATTATATTTCTTCATACGTAAGAATCAGGAATCGAACCGCCAACTACTTACTTAAGGGGTTCGAGCTCGTTACCACTTGGACCAACCACATGTTGTTGTAGAATTTTAGATCATGTATCATTTATTCTAGCAACACACTCTCTTTCTAACACACATCCTCCTATTGTTTGAAATTAATATGAGTCCCACTTGAATTTTGTAGGATCCACATGAATTTCAGCCAATAGGAGAGTGTGTGTTGAAAAGAGTGTTAGAGAGTTTATTACTAACATTTCTCAATTTATATATATATATATATATATATATATATATATATATATATATATATATATATGATTGATTAGATTCCAAAATTAACCATTTTAATGATAATTTGGTATGAGATGACTGCTTTTATCGGCACTTAAAGGGTTGGCTATGGCAGAATTTTAACAGTTTGAATGTAAGATCTGACTACTTGGTGATTTGTGAGTTCCTAAAGGGCGATATAAGTGAAGGAAATGTGTTTTAATAGTGGTGGAAGCCGAACAAAATTTTCAATAATGCAAGACATGTTCTTTGTAATGACTTTGAGCCATTGGATTTGTCTTTCATTGAGGCCTTCTTCGCCGTTTGAATTGATAAAGTTTTCAGAAAAGGGTGTGTTGTATAGCAATTGGTTTTTGGGTAAAACAAATCACCATCTTTTGATTTTTTATTTAAAAACGAAAGAAATAAAGAGATAGTAATATTCCATCATGTCTCTAGTCACTCAAGCTGACCAGATGTTACAATTTTTGAGATGATTGGACCAAATTTATTTACACAAAGAGCATAGAAGCAAGGAAAATCACAAGGCACCAAATTAGTCAAATTCATTAGATACCCACTATGTATCATGGACATACTGTTTGTCATATTGTCTTTCTAGAACTGCAATTTAAGTTTAAGTAAAAATCATTCTTTGGTTTGGAGAATAAAGCTCGAAAAAATTATAAATTTAAATCCAGTCTCATGGTGTGAATAGGACTTTGTCATTTTTACAGTCCCTGATTTGAAAATTGGAGAGACGTGACTTGGGCTTTTGCTTTGACTGTTAGCCTGCGAGATTAATGGGGCTATTTCTTAATCATCTGTGGGATTGATATCAAGTTAAAACTAATGTTTGCAGTTCCATATCAATAGTGGTAGGTCCCTAACATCAGCCTCTCTTGCCTAATCCAACGGTGATAATTGGGTTTGTGACCACAAATACTCCCACCGGCAGGTTTATTCTTTTATTTTTAATAATAAAAAACCCCACTAAATATTTATCAACATCATGTCATCACACACGGGAGAATATAAAATTGTGAATTAGCATTCTCATCTCAGCACAAAAAAAAAATTATACAGCAAGAAGAAATATCAGGAAACGCCCAAAACATCTCCTTGTTTCTTTCTCCTAATTTTTTGTCGTGGGCTTCCTTTTTCTTTCTCCTAAAAATATTCAGTGTTAATGAGTTAATATAAATTAATTAAAAACTATTTGAAATTTACCATCAAAACCCAACACAGTTGATAAATAGTTGAGTTACTTAAACATATTGTTAGAGGTTCGATTCCTATTATATGTATGAAAAAGACTTAATTGAGAGAAAAGACTATATCCACTTTTATGATCTCTTTTATTTCAAAAAGGATTAATCTCTCACACTCATCTAGAGGACACCCTTAAAAATTTGGTCTTTACAAAAAAAAAAAAAACTATTTGAGACCCAAAATTGGATGATGATGAATATGGGATTCTTTTAGATTTTATTTGATAAAGATTTGAAAAATGATGATAAGCAAAGAAGAAAAATCCATAGGTGTAAATAGTTGGGTTGCTTAAACATGTTGTCACATGTTTGATTCTTGTTAGGGGTGGGCATGGGTTGGGTTGGGTGGGTTTTGGTGCATTTAAAGACCCAACCCAATCAAATAAATATGGGTTGGGTTGGATCAGTTTCTTCGAAAATTTTCGTGTAATCCAAATCAATCCAACCTAACTTCATACGGGTTGGTTTGGGTCGGGTGATCGGGTTTGGTAGTAAATTATTTTGTTTTTATCAAAAGCAAATAATAGAAAAAAATAGGGAAGAAAAATACTACCAATGCATTAATTTGAACTTCCAAATACAAAATGAAGCATACAACTTCAATGGAGCACAATATCCATCAAAATTAAACAAACAAGTAAAATAAAAAATAATAATAATGTCTTCAAACAATTCCTAGACAATTTCACTGATTATGTCTTTAAGCTATTTTTGCAAGTCTTCAAACTATTTCTGCTCATGTAACCAAAAAATGGTCACTCCAATTTAGGCGGCTGAGTATTAAAGAAGAGTCATCAAATTCAAGATAGAAAAGTCATTCCACGCTCCAGCAGCTGTGCTTATAATATTCCTCTCAATATGTGGGTTGGGTTGAGTGAGTTTACAATCTTTGGACCCAGCACCCAACCCATAAGATATAGGTCTACTTATTTACAAACCAACCCAATCCAAGGATCCGAACCAACCCAATATTTGTGGGTTGGGTTGGGTACACCGAATTCGCGGGTCGATCCGTACCCATGCCCACCCCTAATTTATGTTGTGTGTATAGAAAAGATTTTGTTGGGAGACGAGGCTATATCCACTTTCATAATCTCTCTAGTTCAAAAGATTTTGGTGTTTACCCAAAAAAAAAAAAAAAAACAACTATTTGAGACCCAAAAATGAATGATGAATATGGGATCCTTTTAGATTTTATTTGATGAAGATTTGAAAATTGATGATAAGTAAAGAAGAAAAGTCCATAGTCAATAGGATATGTGCAATAATATTCCTCTACCCCTCTGTTTCCCTTGTGAGTTAGCTCAAAGTTTTAAAATTTGATTTAATAAACAGAAAATTGAAATCTTTCAAATAACATCAACACCAAAAGTGGTAGAGAAGAGGAGAATGGGAAAATAAAAAGAAGGGAAAAGGCAGAAAAAGCTTAAACATTTACTTCTTATACAATACAACAAGAGGTCACATACCCAGACTCTCTCCTTCCTCTCTCTCTCTCTCCATTTCTTCCTTCCTTTCCTCTTTTCACAACCATTTATGAGATTCCTCCAATGGTCTTTTCTCTTCCATTGGATTGTACAGATTCCCAGTTAGAACACACACATCAAATCTCTTCAATTCTAGTTGGTGTGTGGCTGTTTATGTAAAAATTTTGTAAGGACTATTAAAAACACACACAACTTTTCTGGGTCTATTGGCTTCTGCTTTCTTCTGCAAACTTTCATTCGGGGTTTGCTGTAGAAGAAAAGGCCTTTGTAGATAACTATTATATTTCCAGAAAGTTTCCAATTTTCTTTGCTTTTTGTAAAAAAAAAAACAATATTTTTCCTCCCATTTTTCTGAAAATTTTCTTCATATCTTTTTATTCATTTGCGGAAAAGATTGAGACATGGGCAAGCAAGGGCCCTGCTATCACTGTGGAGTTACAAGTGAGTTCTTGTTTATCCAATATATAATTTTTTTTTCTTTTTTCTTTTTTTCTTTAAAGAGTGTTTTGCAACTATTTGCAAATTAAGATGTGTAGAAGAGTTGCTGGCCAATATAAACTAACAAAAAAAATTAGGTTGTTCTGCTTAATATTCTGGATGTATTTGAATTCAAAAGTACAAGTGTTGTTGTTGCCTGAAGCATTTGGAATTGAAAGTTGTAAAAACTATGTTGATTTCCCACTTGTATGTGTTTTCTCACTCCTTTGCTAGTCTTTGAAATCTGAGCAAATGTAACTAGTGCAAAATTAAGCTTAGAGTTCATTGAATACTAGATGGGACTCGTTGCCTGATAGGAAGAAGTGACGCACCTATACCCTTAAGTTGTTTATACATAAGAGTCAACCCACAGTTCTTGCCCTCTCCCATTTGGATTATGTGAATTTATAAATGAGAGAAGATAAGAGAAGGCTAATTGCATTTGTAAAATGCCCATAGTTAATTCATTTCTGTCTTCTGAAAGGATTTTACAAAGTTGTTTTCATTTCCTCTACAATGCCATTTCTCATTGTATCACAGGATTTTGGTCCAAGCATTGTATTCATCCCTCAGATGTTTCTTACTCCCGTGCTCTCTGGCTGAAGAAAAATCAAACCTTAGGCTTCACCATTATTATATTTTCAAGCTTTCTCATTTTGAAACTATTATTCTAGTTCATAATACTGACCACCTCAATAGAACTAATCCTGCAACTTAAGCTTAGAGGAGGTACATTGCTTTTCTCATCATTTCGAAGTTTCCGAAGTGTTGAAGTCATAGCTGTTGGTGTGCTGTTCAAAACTCTAGTGTCATCTTTTGTATGGATCACAATGATTGCAATCTCCAAAAGATGAGAAAGTTTTATTTAGACTGCCTTAACTTTGATGGCTCAGTGAGACTTAGCAGTTAATGTTAATCATTTCAGCTCAAATGCAATCATTGTCTTCACTACAAGTCTACAAGTGTTCTTCATTTGAGTCTTACCACTATCTGCCTGAGGTCTCTAGATCAATATTATGGTTTTCCATGCAAAAGAGGGTCTTGATATTTATTAACCTTGAACTTTTAAAACTAGCAGCGAATATTGGGCAATTAGTCACAGGATTTGGTAGCAGGAATTGGTAGTTCCTAATGGTAGTGAATACTGACAGATGATGCCGTCTCAACCTTGAAGTTGTTTGCTGAGTTCAGCTTTCTAGTATATCAGAGACTACCAGCAACTGTAAAATATTTTAAATAAGAGGTTTAAGCTATGGCTTGCCTAGTGGAAAACTTAATATGTTTATTTTCTAAGCATCATGAATTGGATTATCAGGAAAATATGAATATGTGGTTGTTATTAGTCTTTCCAATCTGAGATACATTCCTGTTCTTGTTTACAAGGGTGCTAAATGTTTGTAGATTTCTGACAATTGAGCATTGCAACAGGCACACCACTTTGGCGCAATGGGCCACCAGAGAAGCCAGTACTATGCAATGCATGTGGATCTCGATGGAGGACTAAGGGAACACTTGCAAACTATACCCCTTTACATGCTCGGGCAGAAGCTGACGATTATGAGGATCAAAGGGTTTCCAGGGTAAAGAGTATATCGTTAAATAAGAACAAAGAAGTCAAATTGCTCAAACGAAAGCAGAACAATGATAATGTTGTTTTTGGAGGGCTTGTCCTTGATTACAACCAGGGATTCCGAAAGGCTTTAGATGAAGATACAAGCAATCGATCAAGTTCAGGATCCGCTATATCTAACTCAGAGAGCTGTGCTCAGTTTGGTGGCATGGATGCTAGTGATTTGACAGGTTGGACAATTACTTTGGTGATTTCATTGGAAGCTCATTCTTCATAAATGCTTAGGGCAGCATTGTCCATTCCTTTGAAATAGTACCACTTTTTTTGCCAGTCCAGATTTATGTGAGCACAATCAAGAAGTGGATGATGAAATGTGGGAAAATGAAAAAGAAATTAATTATGGAATTGCAGCACAGTTGCATAATTGTTGGTTTTCCTAAAGAAGACAAGTGATATTTGCTTCTAACTGTACATGAGTTTGTTTTTCATTGAGAAGCATAATCCAAGAAGTCATTTGAATATTTTTCTACCATGAAGCTCTAGTGATGTCTCACAACATTTGTAATGGCGAATTCTATAATTAGATATGGACTATCTATTTTTTATTTAGTGTATAATATATACATATTACTTAGATAATACATTAATGTTAAGCCTTACATATATGCTTTATCTTTCTAGTTCATCATTAAGTGACTTAAGATTAAGAACTTCTACTCCTGTGTGATTATGCAAAATATGTAATTTCCTGCATATCAAAACAGGTAACCCTTTGTCTTTTCTACAAATGTGTAATTCTAATATAGATGGTTTGGTTAATTTAGGTCCTTCTCAGCCAGTGGTCTGGGATGCCATGGTGCCTTCAAAAAAGAGGACATGTGTGGGTCGTCCAAAGCCTTCTTCTGTTGAAAAGCTCACAAAAGATTTATGCACTATTCTTCATGAACAGCAGTCTTATTTTTCTGCCTCTTCCGAAGAGGATCTTCTTTATGAAAGTGAAACACCGATGGTCTCTGTTGAGATAGGACACGGAAGCATTCTCATTAGGCATCCTAGCTACATAGCTCCTGAAGAAGAGTCTGAGGCTAGCTCTCTTTCGGTTGATAATAAACAATGCACAATGAATGAGGCATACTCATATTCTGCTGCCATCCTTATGCATAATGATTCCAGTGGTATGAACTTCTCATCTCAGGGGGTTGAAAAGGTTAGGAACTCTGCTGGCCAGGGAGAGCAGCAGGAGCAACTTAGAAGGCATGCTTTCTTACGCAAGTTTATAGCCTTTCATAATTTATAGTCAGTAAAGCTTGAGTATTATTATTTAACATGATAAACAAAGTCCATTTTGTTGTACCAGAAAGATTTTTCCATTTTGTTTATTTCTACCCCAAAGTAGAAAGTCGATTCCTGTGTATAAGTCATGGATTTTCTTTCTGCATGTAAATTAGTGAAGAAATATTTGAGATAAATGTGCTGAAATTGTTTAGGAGAAGATACAAACATACTTTGTCATCATTAATATTTCTGTTTTTTAAATTTCAGGGAAAAGTCTCAGCTTGAAAGAGTACAAATCCTTGGAAACCATGATTCACCACTATGCTTAATAGATTTAAATGTGAGTTGCATTACCCTTTCCCTCCTTTGATTGCATTATTTTATTAGCCTAAATTTGACAAAAATGTTCTTATCTAGGCTTGTAATAACTAATTGTGCATCTTTATGCCAATCAACTGTTCTAATCTGTCATGGTTTTTCATCAAAGATATTGGGCTCCAGTGTTTTGACACAATTTGTTTAACTTTTTTTTAATCTATTTTTAGAATCTTCATTCATGTAATTACTAATTACTCTTAGAACTTTCAGGATAGCAATTTGATTCAATGCCTTATGAGAACAGGCAATATATTCGTAAATAATTTACTCATTGTTTTTAGTCTTGTATTCTTGTATTGTTCTGTATACATATTTATAACTATATATTAGAGGGCGAGGCTTGGCGCAACGGTAAAGTTTATGCCTTGTGACTTGGAGTTTACGGGTTTAAATCCTAGAAACAGCTTCTCCGCTTGCGGGGGTAAGGTTGCGTACAACTACCCTCCCCATATCCCACCAGGAGGGAGCCTCATGCATTAGGCTGCCCTTTTATTAGTAGGCAAAGTCTTGTGTCTATCAAATTGTTGAATACTTAACGCAATTGCTATTATGTTTCGTTAGGATGTACTAAACTACGAAGAGTTTTTGAGAAACTTGACAAATGAAGAGCAGCAGCAACTACTGAAGTTTCTTCCAGTGGTCGATGCTGCTAAACTTCCTGATAGGTTAGGATCTATTTCATTTGTGGTTCATCAATTTTTGGCTGTGATTGATCAAGAATACTGTTTGATATTTCAATATTGTTTGTAAGTTATCATTCTTATACAGAAGTTTCAAATCTGTTTGTTTTCGGGGATATATATTTGGCAAGTCTAAATGCACCATAGCCATTATTGGTGTGTGCCAAGAAAATTAAAGCCATTTCATTTGATACATCATTGCATCAGAATTTTCAAAACTGATGTGCTAAACTATCCATCTTTTTTTTTTTTCAATGTCATGGCATTTGATGCTTGAATGTTCAGTTCTTTTTTAAATAAAATATAAAAGCGATGCTCTTAGTGCTAGAAGATGTTGAGACTGAATCCATCACTATTGACATCTTGTGTTGTATGTGCAGCCTTAAGTTCATGTTCAATAGCTCTCAATTCAAGGAGAACTTGACTTATTTTCAGCAGCTTCTTGCGGAAGGGATCTTTGATATCTCTTTGTCGGGGGCAAAACCTGAAGACTGCAAGACTTTGAAAAGGCTTGCATTGACCAATCTGTCAAAGTCAAAATGGGTAGAACACTATAATTTTCTTAAGGTTTGTGCTAGTTTATTATCTCAATATTAAAGCTTGCGTTGATAAATAAAATTGTATGTATTAGTACTTATCAGATACCACATCCTTCTATGGATGCAGAGATGTAAAACGAGAACTGGAAAATCTGTTACTCTGGGATCAAATGGAACAGTATTAACTAATGTTGCAAACATCAAGAGAATGCGTGACAGCCGAAATCAAAACTTTCCAGGTTAGCTGAAATCCTGACATCAATGAAGACAAAAAAAAACAGATCATATGCTACGACCTTGCAAATACTGTCTTTCCTTAATGCAACAATACAATCATGTGATTGGTCGATATACCTTGTAATACATAACCGGGATTTAGATTGAGGGAAATAGAGTGTTAGAAAAACAGAGATATATCTTTTTTATATCTTAGAATATTTAGAGTATCCTAGATGATCTCTTAGGATTTATTTCTTATTTATATGTTATGATTTGTTTCCCTATTTGATTAGGATTAGGATTCTACATTTACTATAAATAGGACTATTAGGTTGTCTTTTGTAATCACATCATCACCATATCAAATCAATATCAATCTTATTATTTGATACTTTATTTCTCTTTTTCTCCTTCTCTACCTAAAAACCTTCCAATTCAACATGTTATCAGAGTGGTATAATCCTCCGTGACCTGTTATATTACTATTTCGCTGCCAAGTTCCGTTAAGTATGAAGGAACTGTAATCATCTTCTCGGTCTTAACAAAAAAAAAAAATTTTCATTTTTATTTCTTCCGCTGTGTTCTTTCCCGATGTGTCCTTCAACTTTTCCAGCCACCGTCTGCCACCGCCTAAAATTTTCCGGCGAAACCACCACCATCAGAAGCACCTTCTCTTGATCTGTTCAACCCCAAAATATCAGCCTCAGACTCCTTCTCACGCGCCTACACGAGCTAATCAAAGATCCTGCTATTTCAAGAATCGCCGCACCTTTCAGCCGTGCATGGCGGCGCGTCTGGCCTTGTCTCCGGCCGGTTTTCAGGCGTCAAGGTCGCCCAACCCCGCAGGTCTTGATTATGTTCTTGCTTTGTTGATTTGAGATGCAGGCACCCACTTTTGGCTTCAACAGCCCCTTTCCGGTGCCGTTTTCTCTCTCTTCTTGGTTGACCCATGGCTGATTCGCTCGCGGTTGACACTATTCATAGCTGTTCTCCGGAGCTATTATGTTTTGTTCGGTTGGTTTTTGGTTGGTTCGTGACTCTCCAACAACGGCTCTGATCTACTGTCTGCTTCCCTAGTCTTTGTCATGCAATTCTTTTCCACTAATGGATCATACCAGTGGCTTCTCTTCCCACTGACGATCATTTCGGTGGTGACTTCTTTCCCACGGATGAATCATATTAGTGGTGACTTCTATTTTCGTCAACGATTGACTTATGTTGGTTATGACTCGCACTGGCCTCCTCTTTGTCCTAGCTGCACTGGCCTCATCTTTGTCCCAGATGCTCTGGCCTCGTCTCAGTCACGGAAGTAGTTGTCTGCCTTAATTCAAATTTTGGGTGTCCGATGTTGTTGTTAGAAGCTTCCAAATGCGGTTTTGAGAAGTTCGGATCTTGCTTTGCTAGATTGCTTGCCAAGAAATATCTGTCAGGCTGATGATCATTCCAGCTATCTTGCTAAGTTATTTTTCCAGCAACTCTCCCCGGCCTCTACAGCATGCCTGAGTTGCCTTCCAACCATTATCTTCGTGGAGCTCAATTTTTATTTTTATTGAAGGGAAGTGCATTGTTTTTTCTATATCAAGCTTAAAGCTTAGTAAGCTTTAGCTTGAGGGGGAGTGTTAGAAAATCAGAGATATATTTGATAATATCTTTTTTATATCTTAGAATATTTAGAGTATCCTAGATGATCTCTTAATATTTATTTCTTATTTATATGTTATGATTTGTTTCCCTATTTGATTAGGATTAGGATTCTACATTAACTATAAATAGGATTATTAGGTTGTCTTTTGTAATCACATCATCACCATATCAAATCAATATCAATCTTATTATTTGATATTTTATTTCTCTCTTTTTCTCCTTTTCTAATTAAAAACCTTTCAATTCAACAGAGTGGATGATAAATTTGGATCCCCTCCATAGAGTAGTTTAGTTTTTCATAAATTACCATAATTTGTGGCCATTGGATTTTTTGTCCTAGCTCTTGCAGGTAATGCTGTATTTATTATTTAAAATTATAAAATTTCGAATAACCTATGACACAATTACTACTTTAAAATTGCTTTCTTTTAAGTTCTTAAACTAAGAATAATGGAACATACAAACAAAATAGTATCTTATTAAGTTATTAGTTATTATAATAATTAATAATGATTTATAACTTTGCTTTCTAGCACATACTGAAAAATGTTAATAGAATAGTAGTATTTAATTTGTACTATTACAAACACAGTTTTATAATTTACTTGTAGATACATAGCACTCAAGAATCAAGATGCTGAATAAATGTTGCGTTTTTACTTTGAAAGGTGTGAAGAAAATTGTGTTAGTGTGGTTTAACTAGTTAGACATGAACTGTTTGGTTGTCACTGCTGCTTATGGTTTTGCTGAGGAATCATTCTTAACACTCATCTTGCAAATTTCAGAATTGAAGACAATAATGAGGAGCCCCAAAAGGGTGATAGCAAAGGGTGGTTGTGAGGGGACAGAAGTTGTAGAAGATGGCTCTTACTACAGTCCCAAAAGCCTATTTGCTTTGCCTCCTGATGCTAGCTCGCTCTTGCTGGATTCTTTAAACTTTGTGGGGGAGAGTTCTGATCAGGATTTGCTGCTAGAGGTGCCATCTAACAGTTCTTTTCCTCAGGCAGAGCTCCTGCACCCAACTTTAAGCTTTGATGCTCAAGCCAGCACTAGTAGTTGCTCAGTATATAATAACTCACATCTTGTGTCTTCTATTGGTGATTAGGGTCTGCATGCATATTTTGAATCTTAAATATACGATATGATGGTTGTGCTTTTGTTTCCTTGCAACCTTGGCCGAGGGCTTTTTTTGTATAGGTTGGTAACAGATTGTAACATATAGCATGAAATGTGGAATTATAATCTCCGGAGTTTTGTATGCGCTTGTAGTTTATGTTTTGTGAATAAATAATTTTATTCTTTTCCCCCATAGAAACCCCAGCTCCCACAACTTCCGTATAAGCAAATAAAATTTGAAGACTGTTTTATGGGATATTTTGGGAGCTGGATAATTGTACGATCTAATAAAGTTAACTTTCAAAGGCTATGATACCCCCACCACACCAACATTCTAAAGGTGTGGAAATTCTTTTATAAATCTGAGTATCCAAATTGAGTATAATAGGTCAATCATAGCATTTATTGGTAAAATTTTATAAAAATTATTTATTAATTAATCATGATATTTATTTATCAATAACGTGATTAGTTTAATACCTTTAATTTAAATGTACTAATTTTATGTATGAATTTCTCTCAAAGGTGCATGCATTCCTAGAACGAATAGTTAACTGCATGTCATGGACATTGGACGATATCCGTCCAAGTAAAAGGGTTTCTTTTTTGTTTTTTTGGATCTACGTAAGTAAGTGGGTTGAAGTGTTCGATGAAATTGTAGGTTTGAAGAGGTATTTGGTAGTGGTAGTATGTCAGAAACGTGTATGGAAATTCCCCAAACATTTTTTAGGTAATTTTACGTGCACAACACGTGCAGTTTGTAACTACACACTCAGTGGCAGATTGAAGTCTAGACAGGTGTCAACTGCACAATGTATATATTTTATAGGAAGACTGCTGGGAAGACACTCTCTTTTTAACATACACTCTTCTATTGGTTAAAATTCATATGGATCTCACTAATGTATGTGGGTTCCACTTGAATTTTGTAGGACCCACATGAATTTCAACCAATAGGAGAGTATGTGTTGGAAAGAAAATATTAGAAAGTGTGTTGCTAGCAATTCTCATTATATATATATATATAGGAGATGTACCATGTGAGATGAGTGTTTTTATATGAAAATGAGAGTGACAAATCTTAGCCTTTGGATTAAACCATTAATGGTCAAGATTAGAGTATAAAGTCACATGACTTTGTTAAGTGATTACATGATCACTAATCAACTTTTAATCTTAACCATCCATGTATAATTTTAATTGCCAAGATTTGTTTCTCTCCCTCTCACATAAAAAAAAACTTTCACTAGATATGGTCCATATATATGAGTTGAGATACTCTTCATTTCCCTTTTCCATTTTTCCTCTCCATTACTATAGTTTTAGGGATATAAACATGTTAATGTGACATTGGGTGGGGTCCAAATATCATCTATATATTCCAAAATTATAGTTCTTCATTTCTCATGAGAAATTGAGAGGATCTTTATCCCATATATATATATATATATATATATATATATATATATATATATATATGCAAACAGTACATCACGAATTTAGCAACGGGTAGGAGACTACCCAGCATGCGCAGCACAATAAAATAATGTTGCTTACAGTAGGGTGCTTATGTTATCAGTCGGTTTAACTTATTTGAACCGGATAATGTTTTTATTGGGTCAAATTTTTAAATGTAGACCCGTTCTAATCGCAGCTCGATTAGGTGGGATCGGGATCAAATCAACTTGACATTTAGATAAAATTAAGATATAATAATTATTCAATTGATTTTTGAATTTTTTGAAAAAATTTAAATAAGTCCTATACAGAAAAAGTTTTTTAATTGGATCCCAAGCTTATAAAAATTTATAATTAAGTCTCTAATACACATCTTTATTAGGGTTCCACTAAGTTTATGGGGACCTATTTGAATTTTTTCAAAAAGAATATGAACCTATTTGAATTTTACCATAAAGTTTAGGGATCTATAAATATACAGGTGAATGGATCACTCGAAGGAACCTTAACATAAACTTAACTAAATAATAACGGAAATATATAGGAAGGATTCAATTACAATTTTTCATAAGTTTAAGGACTCAATTAAAAACTTTTAGTATGGGAATTTATTTGAATTTTCCAAAAAAATTCCGGACCGACAAAATAATTAAACATAAAATGAACAACTTCAAATATTATGTATATTTAAGTTATTAAGTTTGTAAAGTATGACCAAAAACTATATATTTTATAGTATATATTTTGAAATAAATTATATATTATTTAACTCAAAAAATTCTTATAATTTGTTATTGATTGTCAAAAAGTATAAGTTATATCTGGTTAGGCTGGGTTAATTGGAAGAGTAACTTAAACCCAACGCTAAAAAAAACATCAAGCCTAATTTAAAGAACTCAATCCCATTCAATCAACTTCAAGCTTGGTCGAGACCAAACCATCAACAACCCTACTTACACAAATGGCACTTTCACACATGCTTGGTTTTCATTATCAGATTACAATTAGCTCTTTTTTTTTTACACATTTACACTTCCATTCTCTCACCTAAAATGATGTGAGAGATATAAGTGAGAAAGTAATTGGCATTTTCCCAGTATACAAGAGTCAAGTCTGTGGTACAATGCCTGCACCTGTACAACTACGGATGAGTGATGACAAGTCAGTTTACATGTGTGTGTGTGTGTGTGTGTGTGTTTTTGGGTACGAATACATAACTAGTCTAAACTTGCAACGATGATATTGATTTCCATTCGGATCATTTAAAGTTTATTGTTTTATACAGACAGTGACAGAATATTTACTTGGGCTTCTGGTAGCCAGCCTGGGATTACTGGTATTGTAGCTCTTCAACAGTTCAACTACAGAAGATATTGATTTATCATATATATATATATATATATATATATTCGAAATCACCAAACGATAGCAAAAGGTGTACAACAAAAATTCCTCCAGGCTCTAAAATTCAAGCTTTGTGATCCAAAACTTGGTTACAATCCTTCCATGTCATCCGTCAAACAAACATCAAATACAATTTGGAGCCCAAGCATAAGGAATACCATTTGGATCTTCCATTACTCTGCATACCAAAAATTCCACTTAGGAGAGAACTTCATTGCCTCCTTTCTGAGTTTACTACAACTATTCAAAAGAACTAAAGTAAGTTCACCAAAATGCATGCATCAAATTTAAACTTATTATGCTATTCTCTGATTCCTGTAGTTATCATTGTCCGGCCACCATCTTGGACGAGGAAAAGTAAGACCACGACTCTTAAAAGCTTCCAACAAACTAACATTTTCAACACCATCTTCTTCTTCTTCTTCTTCTTCTTCACCATCGTCATCATCAGAGTTAGAGTTCTCTGAGAGAAGTTTCAATACATCAAAAACAGATATCTTGTTCTTGTTTTTCTGTTCACCTCCTTCCCCAGATTGCAATCCATCAGAGCCCAAATTTTTCTGCAATGAAATCCCATTATCCTCAGACCCTTGTTCACCAGCTTCAACATCAGCCCCAACATTGCAGGAAGGGCTTTCTCCTCCAGACCCAAGTTTCTCCATGCAGTTCTCATTACCCTCTTCGACCTTTTCAGATTCAATCCCCAAACAAGCCCTTGAAAAATCAAAATCTGATTTTGGGTCTGAAAGTTTCAATTTTTTCATTGGCGATTCACCAATACCATCCTGCGAAGCCAAATCCCCTTCGAAACCCCCAAATTCGTCGCCAACAGCATCTTGTTTCATCTCCCGAGAGTTTCCATCGACCAATTCTTCGTCAATCACTTGCGTTAACTGGACCTCAGCAAACCCTAAATCAGAATCCCTACCCAAATCTACGCACGCTGTTTCTTCCGAATCGCCACGCAAATCAACAAATTCGAGAGTATCGTCATCAACATCAAGCGCCCGATTAACGGTGCAATGATCCAGTGGCTCGTCGCCGGAGGTGGGGAGCGACGACGATTTCTCCGGTGGGGTGTGGAAAACGTCTTGATCTTGAGGGGCAGAACCAAGGGCAGTAGCGTCTTTTCCGGGGTCTTGGGTTTCCGATAGCGAGACCATGAGAATGCCGGCGGAGGCCTCCGGGACTAGGGCGGAACACGGCGGCGGGTGATCGTCGGGGTCTCCAACAAAAGCGGAACGACGCAAGAGTTCCTCCTGAGAGAGTGAAATTTGAGAAACGTCGATGATGAAGGCGAAGGGGTCGTCATGGTCCATGGTTTAGAGGCCAAAGATTGAAATTTTGTGAAGAATTGGTTGGTATTCTCACACATTCGCGCGGAAAAGCATGGAATGAAAACTCGAGTGGGGATGACAATATACCCGCGGTTTAAAAAAATATTCCAATTTTTGGGATGGATAACAACTAAAGTATTTGTATCATTATTTGTTGGGTATCTACGTATTTATATTCGCACTCATTACTCATATTTTAATTAATTAAAAAATTAATAAATAAATAAAAACATTATTATAGTCTAAAATATCATAATAGTATATAACAAGATATAATATTCTAATATGTTCTCAAATAAATATCATGATAATATATAACAAAAAGAATATTATTAAAGTCCTACTCTAGAAACTATAGGACGAGGAAGAATAGAAACTCAGGAAGGATAGAAGCTCCAATGATGAAGAATTGAACGGCGCTAGGAACTAAGCAATAATAGAAAGGTAATAACCTAACTTTCTTTTTAATTCATTCAAATGTTTCAATTATATTATATTATAATATATATATATATATATATATATATATATATTTATACAATAAATTTCATTAATTGAAACCCACATAATTTCACAGCACAACAAATCTATGGTTGGCATAGTTTTCGATCATCAGTCACTCTAATATTGTCTAGGCAATTGGTCCAATTACATAAGAAATAAGTTCATTGGTTTAATAATATGGCAATAATATCTATTTTACATATGATAGGTTCGAATGAAAAACATCATTCACACTTTGAATAAATAAATAATATATATTATATAAAAAGTATGTTAAACAACAATAAATAAATAATATATTATATAATTTTAAAGATTTCTTTTTTTTTTCTTTTGACTAAAATACCATTTTGGTCTCTTAACTTATTTTTTAGTTTCAATTTAATCCCTTAACTTTTAAAAGTTTCAATTTGGTCCCTTAACTTGTCTTTGTGAACCTAAGTTAGTCCCCTCAGTCAATGACATAAGCAAAAGTGACGAAAGTGTGGTACATGTTAACAATTTAAAGACCAATTTGAAACTCATTTAAAATTTAAGGGACCAATTTGAAATTCATTTAAAATTTAAGGGATCAATTTGAAACTCATTTAAAAGTTAAATGATCAATTTGAAACTTGTTAACAATTTAAAGGACCAATTTGAAATTCATTTGTTTATCTCATTGACGGAGAGGACTAACTTGTGTTAACAGAGATAATTTAAGGGACTGAATTGAAACTTTTAAAAATTAAAAGATCAAATTAAAACTAAAAAATAAATTAAATGATCAAAATGATATTTTAGTCCTTTTTTTTGACATAATTTTATAGATTTCTATAGGATCCTTGGCACACACAAAAAATAAAAATATTATACGTCCAAATTAAATATTAAATTAAGTAATTATATGTATAGGTGTGTGTGGGTTAAGGGGCCTCAATTTGTTTTCTTTCTTATACACAGGTTAGGACTGTTACCTCTCTGAATTTGGCCCTTACTTCTTCTTGGAACTCTTCCGCCTTTGTTTCTTAATCTCAAAATTTTTGTTGTTGGAATCTTGAAAAGCTACTCACCGCAAAAAGCTTCAAGGATGTTAACGAAGCTGGGAAGCGACGCTTTCTGATTTCTGTTTCTCGTCGTAAGCGCGACGGACCCCTCTCATCCTCCGATTTCGCATCACAGCCAAGGTATCTAATTATCCTTCAAGTTTAAATCTTCTCTTACATTAATTGCATGTCTTCATAGTTCATGCTTCTCTTAACATATTACTATTATTATTATTATTATTATTATTATTATTATTATTATTATTATTTCTTCTTATTTTCTTTTATTTCTTCCTATATATAAGTCCCGGATTATCCTCTATGTTTATGCCTATTTAGATCTTATCCTCCAAACTAACGATTGTATTTTCTTGTTCCTTGCCATTAGATGGTTTTAGGTTTAGCCATTATCTGTTGAAATAAATAAACAAGGGAAGATTTGTATCATAAGAATTGATAGTAAAACGTATTTTAATTTAGGAACGATTTACAAAATGAGTGTTTAAAAATGTTCAAACTTCAAAGATTGAATAACTTCCAATGATACTCAAATCCAAGATTATGTTATTAATTGTGGATGGTACATGACCTACGGGGAGGTGTAATTTGTTTAGATTTCACGTTGCACATGGCTTTTATTGCGTGTAATCGAAGGCACCAAGATGCGCTGAGGCAAGGTGTGAAGGGGTTGGTGCCTTTTGGCTCCTTAGGGTGTGTTTGGGAGTTTGGAGGGAAAGGAAAGAGAGAGAATCAAGGGGGGAAGGAAGTGAATGAGAATGAGGGGTTTATCCCTCCCCTTGTTTGGGCGTGTAAATTATATGAGGGGAAGGAAATGAAAGGTTTGGGATATGTCATCACTGCTGTCGCATCTGCTGTCGAAAAGACTGTCCTCTACCTCAACCCCATCTCCTTCTATGGCAGCCATTTCGCTTCTCTCTCCCGCAATGAACTCACCTCTTACCTCAATTTCCATTCTCTCCCTGGATTGCCATCAACCGCCGCCGCCACACCGAACCACAATTCTAATCACATTGTTGTAGAACTCATTCGGCAATCATTGTAATCCAATGTGGAGATTGTTTACGCACTTCTGAAGAGGAAAGCATGATGCTGCTTTGAGAAAGTCCTATAAGATTCATCCGGGATTTGGGAGGATTGAGAGCATTGTTCAGCACTGACGAGCATCGATCTGTTGTTGGAGTCTGGTTGTGTGTAGTATTTGAGTCCAAGGGCATTGATGCGAGCCTCGTGTACCGACCTAACATAGGTTGGTGAATGTGCCGTGAATGATGGATGTATTTAGAAATTCAGAAATCGAGGTTATTTTAGTAATTTACACATTAAATCCTCCTATGTTCCCCCTATCCGGTGGAACTTAGAAAAGCTATAGGTGGAGGGTTTTGGAGGGCATAAAAAAATCCTGGATTCCTTACCCTCCTAAAATAGAACTCCCAAACAAGGGGAAGTTGTATCCTTAACCTTCCCCTTCCCTTCCTTTCCATCCTAAATCTAACTCGCAAAAAGACCCTTAGGAGTGCCTTTTTGGTTCAAGCATATCAGTTGTCAAAAACAGTAAAAAAAAGGAAAAGATAAATGTTCATTCGTACAAAATATTTTGTACTAAAAATCATGTCTATAGACAAACCATTGACCACTAAATCCTTCTTAATGGTTTTGCATGTAGTATTTCTTTGCCTCCCTCTACCTCTAGCGTTTGGGCTACCCTTCATCCTATCTACCCTCCTTATTATCTACAGGTCTTCTCCTCACATGCCCAGACCACCTAAAGCGAGTTTCTACCATCTTTTCTACAATAGGTGCTACCCCGACTCTCTCTCTAATGCAATCATTCCTAATCATATTTTATCTAGTATGTCCACTCATCCAACGCAACATTTTCATCTCTTCTACATTGACTTTATTCTCTTGTTGACCTTTTACAGCTCAACACTCAGTCCCATCCAACATCGCAGGTCTAATAGTTGTGCGATAAAATTTTCTCTTTAGCTTGAGTGGTACCTTTTTATCACATATAACACTTGAGGCCCTCCTCCATTTCGTCCACCTTGCTTGAATTCTATGGTCTACATCTTCCTCTATTTCTTCGTCATTTTGTATGATGGACTCATGATATTTAAACCATGTGACTTGTGGCAGGTATGCTCTCCAACTTTCACCTCTAAGTTAGGAGTGATGCGTTCCTTGATAGACCTACATTCAATATACTCCGTCTTACTTATACTTAAACGAAAGTCATGTGTTTCCAAAGCTTGTCTGCACATATCTAACCTTGCATTTATTTCCTTCTCGACTCTCCAACTAGGACTATATCATCCGCAAAAAGCATGCATTGTGGCACCAACTCTTGAATGTGCTCAGTAAGCACATCCAAGACCAAGGTAAAAAGATAGGGGCTCAAAGTTGACACTCGATGCAGTCCTATAGGAAAAAAAAAAAAAATGACTTGCAAACCCCATTGAGCATTAGTACTCATTTCATGAAATATGTTTTGTAGCATCCATCATTTCCCAAAATTACCTAATGTTAACTCTTATTGCTCATGGTATTTTTATTTTTTCCCCGTGTTCTCCACTTTTTTACAAAGTTATTAGTTTTTTCGTTTCCTTGGATGGTTTCTTGTATGCAGAGAAGAAACAAGAGTGCAGGCACGTTAGTTGGCAAAGCCTTTCTACATCATTCCATATGGTTTCTGGGTTGGAAAGGCGTTTTTGGAGAATGTGTTGAATTCAGAGTCATCAAGAGGAATGGCAACACCAGTCAATATTGGTCATTCTAAAGAAAGATTTGGGAAGCGATCGATGGAAAATGGGGACTGCACTTCTCTTTATAGGTCCATGTATAAGCGGCGTAAAGTTTCTGCCACTCGTGATTTCCCAGAGGGATGTGGACCATTTGCTTCAAGGGTTGATCCAGTGTTAAAGGTAGATATTGCTGATTTTGGTATTGCTGATGGTACAATTGTTGAGGATAAGAATGGTGAACATTCAGGGGGTGATGCTGTTAGAATTTCCAATTGTGAAGATGATTCTCAACATTCTGAGTTAAAAAAAGATTCATTTCTTACTGAGACTCTTGACCAAACAACTGATTGTAGTTTGAAGAATGAAAATCTGGTGGTCTCATCTCATCATGTAGATGGTCTTCCTTTGGAAAATGATGATCCTGCTAAAGTGCGGTCGGTGGGCACGGAAGCTTTGAAGGATACAGGGTTGACAAGCATTGTGAACTCTGTAAAATGCGAGAATATGTCAAAGTTATCTTCTCCAGTGTGTGAGGTGGTTTTGTCAGGTGGTTCAAAATCCTTATGCAATGTCGATGTATCTGGTTCCAGTGCTTGCATTGAGGAGGCTGTAACTAGAAGGTATATTCCTCGAAGAAAAGTTTCAGCTGTCAGAGACTTTCCCCCTTTATGTGGACGCAATGCTCCACGTCTCAGTAAGGACGAGCATCTAAAGGAGATCTCGTTGAATAACAAGAGAGTGGGTCAACAGAACTTGGCTGTAGATGACAATCCATTGAAAAAAATTACAGCCGCTGATGTGAAGGAGGAGGAAAATAACATTCAAGATGAATATGCTTGCAAGAGAAAGCGTGTGGACATAGTTAAAGCGGATCCTGAAAGGAACACCACAAAGAAAGTGAAGAAGATACCATCTGCTGGGATGAAATTGGCTCAGGAAAACACAAGAGAAAAGTACCTTACACTTCCTGAAGAAAGTAATCTTCATCAAGTTGAAATAAATTCCAAAACAGTTGTTAAAGAGGAAAATGGGGACGCTGTACAGGTTGGGGGAACGTCAGGGCTAGAGATTATGGTTTACCCAGAAGTCCAAAGTCTTGAGGAAAAACGTTTGGATATGTCTACTTGTCAGCATGAGCTGAAAGGAGATTTTCATAGATTGCAGGTTTCATCAGACAGGAAAGTAGTGCTAGGTTTGATGGCTAAATCAGAATGTACTTGGAAGTCTGATAATGGTTCTTCCAAGTTTAAATTGATTGGCGGTACAAATGGAAGCAAGGGAAAGAAAGTTGGTGCAAATGAAAGCAAGGGAAAGAAAGTTGGTACAAATGAAAGCAAGGGAAAGAAAGTTGATTTTTTTGATCGCCTTGAGAGGTCTAAAGTTGCTATCAAGAATAAAGATGCACCGAGTCATTCTGGGCGGAAGCCATTGAAAAAGAAAAAAGGAAATGCTGCTTCTGATGGTATGGGTCAATTAGTAATTTGGGAAAAGAAGGATTCTCTTGGCTCTAATGAAAATATCGAAGACTTTCAGGTTGTCCCGAAATCACATGGTTTCAATGTAAATGTTCCTCCTCTTGGTCATGGTAATTTCGGTAGTCATGAGAATGACTCATATGTGACCCGAAATAAAGTGAGGGAAACATTACGCCTGTTTCAAGGTGTTTCTAGAAAGCTTTTGCAGGAAGTAGAATCTAAGTCAAATGAGCGAGCAAATATTAAAAAGAGGATTGATTTACAAGCGGCAAAGATCCTTAAGGAGAAAGGGAAATATGTTAACACAGGCAAACAGATATTGGGATCTGTCCCTGGGGTTGAAGTCGGTGATGAATTTCAATATAGGGTGGAACTTAATATAATTGGCCTTCATCGCCAGATTCAGGGTGGTATAGATTATGTGAAGCACAATGGTAAGATCCTTGCATCTAGTATTGTTGCATCAGGGGGCTATGCTGATGAGTTGGATAATTCGGATGTCTTGATATATACAGGGCAGGGTGGAAATGTGATGACCACTGATAAAGAACCTGAAGATCAGAGGCTTGAGCGAGGCAATCTTGCTTTGAAGAACAGTAGTGAGGAAAAGAATCCTGTTAGGGTGATACGTGGCTATGAATCGACGGATGGAAAGGCTAAGACATATGTCTATGATGGAATGTATCTAGTTGAATCATGTTGGCAGGATATGGGGCCACATGGGAAGCTGGTTTATAGGTTTCGTCTGCGAAGAATCCTGGGTCAACCAGAGCTTCCTTTGAAGGAAGTGAAGAAATCTAAGAAGTTCAAAACAAGAGAAGGTCTATGTGTTGATGATATTTCTCATGGGAAGGAGCGAATTCCAGTATGTGCTGTGAACACTATAGATGATGAAAAACCCCCACCATTTAATTACATAACTAGCATGATGTATCCTGATTTCAATCTCATTCATCCTGAAGGATGTGATTGTACTGATGGATGCTCTGACTTGAAGAAATGTTCTTGTGTAGTCAAAAATGGGGGAGAGATCCCATTCAATCATAATGGCGCTATTGTACAAGCAAAGACTCTAGTGTATGAGTGTGGACCTTCTTGCCAGTGCCCTTCGACATGCCATAATAGAGTTAGCCAACTTGGCATAAAGTTTCAACTTGAAATTTTTAAAACCAGTACAAGGGGATGGGGTGTAAGATCCCTAAATTCCATCCCCTCAGGAAGTTTTATCTGTGAATATATGGGAGAGCTTCTTGAAGAAAAGGAAGCTGAAGAAAGAACTGGTAATGATGAGTATCTTTTTGATATTGGAAATAACTACAGCAACAGTAATCTTTGGGATGGACTTTCAACGCTTATGCCTGATGCACAGACAAGTTCTTGTGAAGTTGTGAAGGAGGATGGCAGCTTCACCATTGATGCCGCGCAGTATGGTAATGTGGGAAGATTCATCAACCATAGTTGCTCCCCTAATCTTTATGCTCAAAATGTCCTTTATGATCATCATGACAACAGGATTCCTCACATAATGTTTTTTGCTGTTGAGAACATTCCTCCCTTGCAAGAACTGACTTACGATTACAATTATAAGATGGATCAAGTCCGTGATTCTGACGGCAATATAAAAAAGAAAGATTGCCATTGTGGCTCTGTGGAATGTACTGGTAGATTGTATTGAGGCCTACCAAGCTTAATTATTGGAGAAGTGGTTTTCTGCATTAAGGCAAACTTATTTTCGAACCCTTATAATCGTTGTTGTCTTCTGCCTGTAGCCCTGCATCATCTCGTGTTGTTTACATGTCACTTTGTCATGGTCGACTCTTGAAATTGCTTCCCTACTATTCTTAGTTGGTCAGTTGGTTTTTTTGTTTGACATTTCATCAAATTGCTCTCAGCTAAGATTGTAGTTACCTTTTTTTTTATTGGTTTAAAGAAAAAAGCTTTGGCTGCTTCCTCTGTCTAAAGCACGGAAAGATATTAGTGGAAGAAATTCGTTTTTCCGTCATTCTAGTGGACACTTTAGTTTTGTTTACCTTTTTTGGGGGACTGTTGCTTGTGGTGGGTGCTCCAACAAGTCATAATTAATGCAAATAGAATTAATCTCTTTCAGTCGGAAAAAGACAACATTCTTGAAATTTTGATTTCAGTGCTATATGATGCCAGCCATGTCTATCGAATTGCAACAGCTTGTTTACCACGGTAAAACACTTGGCCCCAAAGTAACTAGTGGACATGTTACATATAATTAAAGATAGAGGTCCTACTTATCTGGGAAAAAAAAAGAAGATACAGGTCCACAATAATTTATGCCTTGTATGAATATGTTCTGTATTCTGAGGATATCCTTTGGGGTACCTACCTGGTACCTATGATCTTTTTCAATAGTGTTCAAAGAAAAATTATCAAATTAGTATGAAATATATTTCTATCATGTGCTACAATTCCAACCAAAGATAACATTATAAACCTGTATTTACGTGGTCTAAGGAAGCTAAATGATAAACATTTATTATGGTTGAAAAATGATAAATATATTTGAATACACTGTCCAATCCAAATTTGTGCTGATATCGAGTCGAATAATAAATCTTTTGCCTCTAATATAAATTCACGTTCAGGCAGAATGTAATTATTGACCTTTATAATTTTACTAAACTACTGTCAAAGTTAGAGTTGTTTTAATTTTCTTTTCCCCAACATTCCCAAAAGTTTCGATATCCGAGTTGTTAGGTATGAAAAAAAGATGGCTTTACTTGGCCCATTCAAGTCATTATATATTAAGTGACCATTTGAAGTACAGTATTTTGCCCATAGCCATATTTGCATGACAGGATGAAATATATCAATTTAATTTTAACAATATCTAGGCATGCCTTGTAGCATTGGCAACCGAATGGCGGCAGGGGTGCAAGGGTACCTTTTATTTATTCATATTCCATGACGATTCAAATGGAAAGTACATAATCCCCCATGATTTTTTTCTCCCCAATACACAGCACAACATCCAGCCAACACAGGAACTTTCCTTGAGTGATACTAACTAGCCAGAAACGATAAAATACTAGTATACACATACACACACACACACACACACACACACACACACACACACACACACACATATATATATATATATATATATATATCTTTTTAATGAAGCTGAATTTGTGAGTCATAAACAGCTCCGGGCGTCCAATCACAAGGGATAACATTATTGGACTGCACCCAATACAGCCCTGCACTGCCACTTACTTGGAACCTCAACTTGATGTCACCGGTTGGCGGGTTAGCAGCGTCAAACACTGCCCCAAAGGCCCTGCGCATTGGCCTCCACTCTTCACACTCTTCCTGCTCCATTAACATTCCAAGAATCCGACTCAATTTCAAGTAAAGTAATTGAATATAAGCACTCTACTCAAAGTATTAGAAAGTATATATATGGAAAAGTTTATGGTACAATTATAGTACCTTACAAACTTATTTTATTATTAAGTTTAGATTAAAATCTACAAGTATGTATATATGTATACCTTCCACAACTCAACAGCAGTTATGTCATATGTTCCACCCACATAAAGAATGAGAATGGCTAAGTAGTGAGGGTTTCGGCTGTGCTCATGAACCTTAAACACGACGTTATAGCGATTGTATCTACACGAGATCCTTTTGTATTCAACATCCACGACACCATATTTGAAAAGTTCTGCAGATGCATCTGCCGTTCTCCCCAATCTTGAATAGGCACGTGGACTCATGATGAAGTCTGTTCTATCTCCTTCACCATAATCTGTTACCACCACGTATGCCCCATAGTCATCGCAGTATTGTGGTATTTTGCACCTAACCTGACTCATCATCATTCATATTCGATAAGGGAATAAACAAATATTAGTGGAAAGAGGTTGGTGTAGTTTTTCTTTTATATTATATATTGTATATAAAAATGTTTTGTTACATGATGACATCTTCTCGCACTAAGGATTATGTTAATTATTAAAAGAATGTAAAGATAATACCCATATGAAAGGATCGAGGTAATTAATTCTAAAACGTAATTTCTTCATGTTTAAATTAATTAGGGGCTTAATGGTATGGAATATGAATCACAATAAACAAACATTTTCATATGAAGGCATGTGTTATGGACTTGGGGTACTAATATTTTTCATATGAAGAAGGCTACAATAGTATGCTTTTTATTGATTAGTTATTAAAATTGAAATGGTTTTAGTAATTTAGTTTGTGAGTTACCTGATAGCATGCACCACAGCCAGATCCATTCCTCCATAGCCAAGACACTCCTGCGACACTGCCATCGTTTGCCGTCTTTCCATATTCGCCAAAGCCACAAGCACCCCCTAAGACATATATCAATTGACTAATCATATCATGTATGCTACTGTGATGTAGAAAAGGTAGTGTAGTGTCGAGTTTGCACATTTAAATGATTTTATTGTCCAGAATGCACCCCTTATGTTAAAGCAGGAACGTGCATTACCATAAGTAATTTCTTCAAACTAATTTTTCCTTAGAAAAAAAATATATTGCAATTTCAAAATGTCACAAGTCATGTGTCAAAATTGCAAATCTCCTTTTCCCCCCTCTTAACATCGGTACATATCCTAATTAGTGGCCAGATAATGATAGTTGCACATATGGACATATAATTTGTATCTGGGTGCGCACGCGTGTGCAAATAACACAAAAATGGAGATATTCTTGAGTTGTGTGTATGTATGTGTACAGACAATACAAAAATTATAAAGAAAATAGATAAGCATAATTTATTACATAGAAACTCAAATTATTATTTAATATGTGATTTTTTTAAATATTAATATATTTGTGACATGATTCTAACAACTTTACATATCTCAAATAATAATAATAATAATTTAAATATTTATTATAGATGGTATTTGCCTAAGTATTATTCTATAAAGATGTGTTTGGTAAAGACATTATATGTGTACAAGTGTGAGTATGGATAGAAAGGAAAAAGCTCACATACTTGGATTCCCATAGCAATCTGGGCTACCGTAATAGGTTGCTCTGGAGCAGGTAAAAGAATCCTGAGAGATACTCAGGGCAGGTAAGAGCACTACGACACAAAAAAGGCCAAGTTGATTCTTAAAATTAAGTTCCATGTCTCAATGACAAATTGTCAAGCACAAATAACAGAGAAGTTAATGCAGCAAGTACTTAGGAATAGGAAGTACTTATGAAGCAAGAATAAACTATAAACAAGAGAAGGCTTCATGGAATGCAAAGTAAAGATGTGGAGTCATATTTATAGTACAAGCCTTAGGTCTAGATACCGAGGTGGCAGCCAATCTTTTTCTCCCACTTGGGAGTTGGGACTATGAAATGCAAGAGGGTTGGAATAATGATGTGCACATGTATGCTCTATCATTGCAAGGGCCAGTCATTATACAATAATAGTCTAATTATAACCATTTTTTTTTATTACAATGGCAAAATGCCTAACTGTGTTCTATTGCAACAGTTTTCTGAGAAGATCCATGAACTTAAAGCACAACTCAAGGTTCGGAATCCTCATGGTTGAAATTGTAACCAAAGAAAATAATAGAAAGAAGATACCGGTAGATATATAATCTTCTATAAATCTACCTTATCCTCGATTTCCTTTTTCAATTTCCATATTGATATGCAGATATTGGATTCAAACAAGAAACAAGGAAGAAGGAATTATGAAAAGCACATAAATTAAAGTCATTATGTCGTGCTCTTTTTGCGAAATGTCCTATTATCTTGTGCTACCGTGTCAAAATATTAAATTATTGAAACGAATTTTTTTTTTGGTATTCTGAAATGAGTTTAATTGTTATATTATGTCGGTGTAAAGTTTTTTTACACTGACAACCAATCATAAATTATGATGTGTGTGACTTTTAAGGTAGTTAGGATAAGAGTCAAACACTTTTGCTAATGTAACAAATTCTGATTGGTTGTCTATGTAAAAAATCTTTACACTGACAGTGTATATCAATTAAATCCTTATTGTTTTATTATTTAGTACCTTTCTGTGGTATTCATACTGTAATACCAATCGTTCTTTAGTTTTGGGTGTTAAGGTTTAGATGAATTGAAAAAGCGCACGCCTCTTAATCTCCGATTTTCTTTTGGTATTGCTATTCATTCATTGCTCAAGGATAACAGCTAATAAATCAAAATAAGTAATTCTTTTATCAGAAAATAGTGTATTAAATAAATAAGAAGTAATATATTTAATTTTCCCCATAAAAACCTACCCTTTTTAATAACAAAGGTATATTTTTTTAAGAGTAAATTCTCAATTTAGTCCTTAAAATTGTAAGGTCGTATCAACTTGGTTTCTGATATTTTCGAAATTTCAAAAACATCCCTGAAGTTATCAAAGTAAATCAATCTAGTTCCGTCAGGGATCAAGTTGATACGAACCTTACAATTTTAGGGATCAAATTGACACATGGACCAAATTGATACAACTTTATAATTTCAGGGACCAAATTGAAGATTTATTCGTTCTTTTAATGATTCTGGCCGGTGACTGATAATGAATGTTATCTCTTTTGAAAAAAAAAAAAAACTCGTGCATCTCCATTCTTTTGTAAAAGAGATAAGAGAAAAGATATTTGTACATCAGAAATTCCCGACACCTATGACACCTGGTTAACACAGTTTAAAATCGTGGTTGATACAGTTCAGTAAGTGGTTAATGGTTATCCTGATACAAGTTATACCTGTTAACCACGTCAAACCCATTACAAACATGGTTATTGGTGTGCAAATTCATGGTTAATTCAGTTGAGTTGATGGTTAATGAATTACTCACCCATTAACCATCCAATGAACTGCATTAACCAGGTGTCACAGTTGTCGCGAATTTCTAATGTTCAAATAACAAAGCTGAAAAGATAAAACTTAGGTATTGTTTTTATATGTTTGTGATGTTTTTTTAATGAGAATAAAACAAGTATAACAGTTCATTAGTAAAAATATAGCATATAACATATGTAACTACTATTTAATTTTTGTTATAACAAATATATCGAGAATAACACCGAAGTTTTACCTTTATAAAATGGTTAAGTTTTAATTATTCAATCTTAAGTAATAAGTGTCAATAACATATTTGATCTCAATAATAGTCACATCAATATCATTCTCATATAATTCAATGTGCATTATTCTAACATAGGTGAGAGATTAATTTGTGTCGGCGCTTATAGTTGCATGCTATTGCCGAGGCAAGTGTAACTCCCCGATTGAAAAGGAGGCATCCCAAACACTAATACTACCAAGTCCATTGGAGTAGGTGCTTCTTAATCCAACCCGTCCATTTGGTAGCTCCTCCTTTGTCCACAGTGCTGCCAAGATTAGAGGGAGGGAGTGGGATGAACGGGCAGTTGTAGATGCAAACAGTACGTACAACAATTTTATAAAGGGGCTTAATGGACGTTCTCTGTTCCATAGGTAAACACGTAAACATGTATAAAAATTACATTCAAGATCCGCCATTGCTCATCAATATAAGCACAAATTTAGATAATTCTAACAGCGCTTCATACTGCTTTCCTAGGCAAGAGTTCATTAAAAAATGAAAATCAGCAACAAGTTTACAATAGAATCCAAGATGCTATCATCATCAAGACATTCTATAAAGAATTCTTAAATACAGCACGATATGCACCGTTAATTAATGGTTAATTGAGTTTCGTTCTTGCATGTCCAAAACATCATCATGTCTTCTACAACAAGCTTTAACCAAGGCGTTTAATTTTGCATAAGAATCAGGTAAAATGAAATTTAAAAATTATTGGCCAACGCATCTTTGCATAAACTGAATACGAAAAAAGAATGAACTAATTAAAATACAATCATGTGTGTACAACAAATTTAAAAACACGCTTTGGTAGATCCCACTGCCTTTTGTTGGGAAAGGAGTTAGGAGATAGAATTTATCTATGGTATTAGCATTGAGAATTAATCCAGTTCTTCTACTTTCTTGGACCGGGGTTTGGCAAGTTGTACAGTTCGGTTCGGCAGCTGCTCTTCTAGATCCTCCATTTCAGATTTTCAATTGGTCTACAATCGCGGACACAGGTTTTATGTGGTAGGAAGTATTCCAACACAGGCATATATAGAGCACAAACTTTCACACTCAACAGCTAGCATATATTATTGGAGTTGGAGGCTGGAGTAGTACTTAATAGGATACAAGTAACTCACATAACATGAGAAATATATAATGGAACATGTTTACTGACTTTCTCATTTCATAAGATTACTGAAACTTGAAAGTGAGCTGTGCAGGATATATAGTGTCACAAACAGAACAAGTGCATCCATCACACCCAAGTCATATTATATATTAACCTTCTGCTTCCTTGACTTGCCTCCATATAAATTTCCTTATCCGCACGGATAAAAAGAGATGAAGTTTTTTTGGTTTCTTCAACGCCTGTTCTGTTAGAAAAAAGGTGTGGTTCTGCAACAAATAAGAGAAGACAAAGAAAAAGCGCAATCTCCAAGGCATGTGATGATACTAGACTTTAGGTTCGATTCGCCCCCACTAATCTCTATTTAAATTGGATGCAACAGGTGTTAATAGCGAATCCCCTTCAAAATACAATGGAGCAATCTTGATTTGGTTTGCACACCCTAAACCAAACGTATCGTCAATGGCAGTTTACAGAACAATAGTCTCCTTAACTCTCTCTGCGCATAAGGGAGAAAAGAAGGTGATTTGGAATGGATAAGACTTGACAATTTTGTCAACCTTTCCTACATGCAGAGTGGTTCTATTTATAGACCAACTCACGCCACTTGGTGAATGGAACCAACCTTTCATTAATTGAAAGAAGGAATGTAACTTTTCATGCAGATATCCTTTGATGTATAGACACATACGCTCATGATATAACACACCTATTAGGAAGGATTTTAAACTCATGAAGAGACATATTTCCTCTTATGTGTTTTAGGACTTCCATATTTTGGAAATCCCTCACAATCCCCCACCATTTCAAAATAAACCCAAATCCCATTATTTCGGAAATCGCATGCTTTCAGACAAAGGTATCTCGGGGATTCGAACCTTTGCTTAGTAAGAAATGGGTCTCACTCGTCCCGAATAAAATGGTAGACAAGCTTTGAACCAAATATTTATTAGAAGGAGCGTGCATAACTTACACATGAAATCTCGATACCATTTGAACGACGTGAAAGCCGACACTTTTGATGAGGCCTTGTGTCTTGTATCCTTTTCATGAGAGCTTTAAGAGTCAAGCCCTTAACTCCAAGAAGCGGCCCCACTTCACTCTCACATAGGTAGACTCTATCGGAAGCGCCCCCATAATTAAAGCACTTCAGCATATATATGCTATAGGTCCATTAAGAGCAAAAGCTCATCCTCCCTCCTATATTTCCTTATGGTCCAAGTACTTCTAAACCTTGGGATGTATCTATTGTCAAGTACTTGCAATCACTCTAATATGGTACTTTGGCCACATTGAACTCAGACTTGATGCTACTCAAGTGTGAGTTGGGTTTCCACCATTGGTGATCATTTAGATGTGGGCTTGAGTCGCATCCCTAGTAATGCCTTCAACACCATTTCCCTTGTCAGTTCCTTCGTCAAGGATCTACAAGATTCCTTTCTGTTCGTACAGAAACTATGGACATTACTCCATTTATAATTAATTCCTTCACATAGCTATGTCATAGTCCAATCTGCCTGGACTTTCCATTATATACCTGGCAATATGCCTTTGATAGTGCTAACTAACTATCACCATGTATGGATACTGGCGCCTTTGACTTTGGCCAAGTTGATATCCCATTCAAACAAATTTCTAAGTCATTTAGCCTTTTTTCTACTTGCAGAAAATGTTATGAATTCTATAGTCATGGTGGAGCTGGCAATGTAAGTCTCTTTCTTGGAACCCCAAGAGATAACACCCCCACCATATGTGAAAATCCAAATGCTTATTTAGGCATGATCTTCTTCACCCAATTGGCATCTGCGTATCCTCTACCACTGAAGGATAACCATTATAGTTTAAACTATAGTTCATTGTCCTCTTCAAGTATTTCAATACTCTTCAGACACCATGCCAATTGTCTTTACTTGAATTACCTGTATACCTACTTAGTCTATCTACAACATATGCAATGTTTGGTCGGGTACATGTCATAACATACATCAAGCATCCAATTACTTTGTGCATTTAAGTTGTACTGCTAGACTACCTTTATTTGATACTAAATTAGTGTTATGATCAAAGGGAGTATCAACATGTTGACAATCAAAGTGATCAAATTTATTTAATACCTTTTCTATATAGTGAGATTGGGACAACCCTATATTCTCACCATCTTTTATTATTCTAATTTCTAGAATCACATTAGCTTCCCCTAAGTCTTTCATATCAAAATTACTAGATAGAAAACTCTTAGTTTCTTCTACCTCATCTATATCAGTACCAAAAATTAACATATTATCTACATACAAACAAATCATGGCACTTTTTTCATTATGAAATTTACTATAAATACACTTGTCAGATTCATTTATTTTATATCCATTAGCTAGCGCAACTTAATCAAACTTTTGATGCCATTGCTTAGGAGCTTGTTTAACTACAATGACTCATTTAATTTACACACTTTCTTTTCTTGACTATTAACCACGAACCCTTCAGGTCGTGTCATATACACCTCTTCATCTATTTTTCACATTCATTTGATGAATGACAAACATATAGATGGATGCAAGTGCCAATAACACTCTAATTGAGGCAATTCTTACCACAGGTACATATGTATCAAAATAGTCAATCCCTTCCTTTTGTGTAAATCCCTTAGTAACTAGACTTGCACTAAACTTATCTATGGTTCCATCTACCTTCATTTTTCATTTGAAAATCTATTTACAACCTATTGGTTTGGAACTGGATGGGAGGTCTACTGATTTCCAAGTTTTATTCCCCATTATCGAGTCTATTTCCTATTGTATAGCTTCTTTCCAGAAAGCGGCATCTTGAGACTTATTGTCTCTTCAAATGTTTCTGGATCACTTTCTGTATTATAACAGAATGGTCATAATTGTCTATGGACTCTCTTGTTCCTTCAACTAGGAACAAAAAAAAGTGTGGTCCGTAACTTTTCTCTTTCGTAGCTCTTAGACTTCTTCTAAGTGCTAAACCTTCCTAAGTATTGTTATTAGATACATTGGTTTCCGGATTCTGTGCATTACTATCAACATTATCCTTATGACTTGGAATTGAGTTAAACCTATCTTCTTGAAAGATAGCATCCCTAGATTCAATTATTGTATTTACATGATATGAGTCATTAGATTCTATAACCATGAATCTATATGCTTTGCTATTTTTAGCATAGCCTAGGAACATACATTCAATTCCCCTTTCACCTAATTTCTCCTCGTTTGTTCAAAAACTTTCACTATCGCCCTACAACCTCAAACTTCGAAATAGTTGAGATAGGGTTTTCTACTTTTTCAGAGCTCCTATGGGGTTATCTTGTTCATTTTGTTTGGAACTCTGTTTAATATATAACAAGCCGTCAACATGCTTTCTCCCCAATAGCCTTTTGCTAGACCATACTAGGATAATATGACATTTGCCATTTCTTCTAATACCCTAATTTTCCTTTCAACTATACCAATTTGTTGTGGTAATAAGGTATAGTTGTTTGGTGAATTTTTCTAGTAGAATCAAAGTGACTAGGATTACAAAATTCCCCTATTCTATTTCTTCTAAAGCACTTAATAAAAGTCTTATAACTAATAACTTCAATTACCCACATAATATAATATCATATATGAACACCACAACTTCTTGGTAATTGAATATATGCTTTACAGTCAAAGATTTATTTTCGTTATTTGGAACTAGCAAAACATTTATAAAATAAATTATAAATATAACATTCAAACTTCGACAGAGAGTTATATATTATTAATGACCGAACAAAGCATGACTGTAACATTGTCCTGGTGGTCACTGCATTTGAATAGATTTCAACTGTTTCAGGATCGATTCCCAACGGGTGCATCTTTTCATTTTTCTGCATTATTCCATTTTATTTAAAAAGGTCAGAAAAAAGGTTCAAAATCCCAACGTTAGGATTCGAACCGGTGCCCGAACGAGCACCACACAATGCGTTGAACCACGAGGGCGCAAGTAACAACTTCCGTTGTTTCACCGTTATTTATATTTAAGCTACTTGGGACGCAACTTTCCAGAACCACACAACTTTTGGATGTCACCTCCAATCTTTGGTCGGGTCAACAATACCCATTTTACAGCAAACCAGGTCACGCGACCCGCTGCCAATTTTGCCATTCAATACAAATCAAAACTTTGAATACATGTTTTCGATTCATATCTAAGCATGTTTTTCTATGACTTTCCTCTATGAACATTCATGTCTATCTTGGCAGCTTCAAACAACCAAAACCACATCAAAACAACTCTAAAATCTTGATAACCAAGAAACAACTCTTATATCATATAAGATCATCAACTCTAAATATTTGGTTTTTGCATGATACAATAACTTCACAAATTCATGTATCATAAACTAAATATATTCATGCTTATCAAACTCACATATTAGAATGAATTCTAAATCATGTATCTAAGGCTTTAATGCCACATGTAAGCAATACTTAGTTTATGCATCAATAAAGACATCAACATCTTGAGCATCATGTTTTTCACATAAATTTTAAATAAACGTGTACCGTTCTCAATGGGCTTTCACGAAGAAACATTCCTTCTTACTTTTCTCGCGTTGTTGTGTTTAGAACGCACATCATCTTCAAGTTGGAAAGAAAGAAGTGACTCTTCTTTTACCATCGTAGAAAAATGCGACCATCGAACCTCTTCATTATGACTATGTCGGAAGTCAATCTCCTTCAATGTTACAGAAACCATTATTTATAGAAAATCGAACCTAAAGATTGTTAGAAAAAGGGTGTGGTTCTGCAACAAAGAAGAGAAGACAAAGAAAAAGCGCAATCTCCAAGACGTGTGAGGACACTAGACTTTAGGTTCGATTCGCCCTCACCAATCTCTATCTAGATTGGATGCAACAGGTGTTAACAACGAATCCCCTTCAGAATACAATGGAGCAACCTTGATTTGGTTTGCACACCCTAAACCAAGCGTATCGTCAATGGCAGTTTACAGAACAATAGTCTCCTTAACTTTCTCTGCGCATAAGGGAGAAAAGAAGGTGATTTGGAATGGATAAGACTTGATAATTTTGCCAACCTTTCCTACATGCAGATTGGTTTTATTTATAGACCAACTCATGCCACTTGGTGAATGAAAGCAACCTTTTTGATTAATTGAAAGAAGGAATGCAACCTTTCGTGCATGTATCCTTTGATGTATAGACACATACGCTCATAATATAACACACCTATTAGGAAGGATTTTAAACTCATGAAGATACACATTTCCTCTTATATGTTTTAGGACTTCCATATTTTGAAAATCCCTCACATGTTCTGCATGGCGTTGCTTCTCATCCCTCCCTCGATTGCTCTAATCAGGTAACTAAGTTGTATTTCACACTTATTTAAATGAGATGGGGACTTGTTAATTTAGTTGTTACCCAAAACTAAATGTGCCTGATTCTCATCCATCCCTATACCTTTCTGTTTCAGGTAATTAACTTTTATTAACCATTCATAATTAAGATGTATTTTACACTTAATTAAGAGTCACTTTGTTATGTTTTTTTTTTTTTTAAAAATAATCACTTTTAAGGATTGTTTATTTGTTTGCTTCAGCTTTTAATATCAAAATTTGAAAAAAAATCATTAATCTGAAGATATTTTGCGTATTTTTTTTTTATCAGCAAAGAAATATATAGATACAACCCATATACAAGAACCTAAGATAAACTAAAAAACTCAAAACAAGTAGCACCTTCCTTGTCCAACTAGCAAAATAGTTCTGCAACTAACATAGCAGAAAAATGCTCCAAGAAAAACTATATAGTACCGCTTTAAAACAATGTAGAAACAAACTCATAAGGACTGTCCTTATAAATAATACCACAACCCATATATTGATAACAAAAACTACACACAGCAAGACCCCACCAGCAGGGTAATTAACCAAAATTGCATGATACCAATAACTCCAGATAGCTATACACCACACTGCCAAGTACCGCACACCACTAGAATAAATGAAGCTAAAGAACCCATTCAGCCGTTCCTGCAAAACTAGGTTGCCAAGCAAAGAGTCCAGCTTCAACTACTTTAAACCAGTATAGAGAATGCCCTTATGTTGAAGCTATTTCACTAAGGTTTCAGAAGTCAGTTATTCTTGCAAATCTTGGTTGCAAAGCGAAAGATCCACCTTCAATTCCTTTAACCAGTAAAAAACTTGCCCATATGTTGAAGTTATATACTTCATTAATGTTTCATAAACTCTCTGAGCTTTCCTTTCTATGATTGGAAGTTGAATAAGCTTCCATTCCTAAGCTTAAACTTAACTGCTAGCCAAAAAAATTCAGAAGCATCTCCACCCATAAAGCTTTAACCTGCAGCTGACCCAAAAGCTATCAGCTGATTTGTGTTGTTTTTCCTCAAGGACAACATTTTCAGTTCTTAAAGTAGTGGGTTGAAGTTTCAGCTGTCCCCCACTTAATTTTAGAGAAAGTAACCAGAATAGAGAATAACTCCCTCAATCCACTCTGTGTCACACCCTTGCTAAGACACTCTATCAGTTTATCACTCACTCAGTGTATTTCTCGCAAGTCTATCACTCCCTTTTTCAGTAACACTCATTGAGGCAAGACTGTATCACTCCTTACTCCTATCCACAAGCCAACCGAGAAGAGCAAGAGACCAGAAAAGACAAAGTTAGACCTGCAAAAACAGCCCAAGGTGTATAATTCACTCACTCAAACTTCAACTCAACAACTCTCACCCAATTTAGTGTGACTCACTCACTCATAACCCACCCCATGTGTATATTTCGCTCACTCATTCTTCAACTCAACAACTCTCACCCAATTTAGTGTGACCCACTCAGTCTTTCAGTGTATCATTCTCAAATTCTCCTAAAAATAACATCGTCTCCAGTTGCACCTTGAGTGAAAAAATGTTGAATTCCATCTTTGCATTCCTTGTTTCAACCCAAACCGCAGTCTTTATTTCCTCCTTAGAGATAGGAGAGCAGAGGAGATCATTTTGAGCCGCAGATAGTTTCTCATAAAAGTCTCCTCAGTAGATATTTTAGGTGATTTTTATGAATGTAAAGGAACACACTTATGCTCTATTTTTTTGTATAGGCAAATGATAGAATTTTGTTAATGGGTGGAGTTTAAACCTTCACCCTCCATATTACTCCACTCCTTAACTCCCCCACTCCTTAACTCCTTAGCTTGATGCTCTATTTTAAAATCTCTATACAAGATAATCATTACATTATTTTATATAAAAATTATTTTTTTAATCTTAAATAAACGGATCAAAATAGATGGCTTGAGGTTTGTTAATTTTTTGGCAGAGTGCAACCTCCTTTAGGTAAAAAAGGCCGCAATGTGGATCACCCGATAAAGTCCCCCAGGAGTAATGGGGGGCCGCAACCTGGATCACCCGATAGAGTCCCCGCCAGGAGTAATCGAGGCCCCTGGTTCATGTCATAATGAATATTGAATGGCTAACCCTACATGAGGAGCTTAGATAGTTCCTTCTTCTATTGTATGTGTATGTATTTGCTTTTAAATTTTTTCTACTTAGGATCACCAGAAACAAGCATTGATATAAAGTGAACTTTACGATGCTCCCCTTGAATTTGGGATGCACTGGTGCATCTCAAAATATACCTGCTATAGCAGGTTTTAGCCGATAATTAATTTAAAAGTTATATTTACTAGCGGCAAGATAGGCATTGACGTGCCTGTTTAGCCACATTTTTATTTTTTTTTTATGTGCATTTTCGTCTGAATATTTTATTTGCTATTTTGGCATTCTCAGTGTGTGCATTTTGCCATTTAGTTATGTTTACACATATTTTTTTTTTTTCATTTGCTTGGATAACACAAACGTCTCACTCGTTAGTGTTGCGTTGTCCAACCCCTGCAAATCGTTTGTTTACTGCTATATCTCTACAAAGAATGAATCAATAAATCAATGAATTTGAAGGTCACATATATGCTTAGTGATATATAGAATTTAGAATTGGCAACCACAACAAAGGTAGAAGAAGCAAAGCGAGGAGGCAATATTTAGGTGTAGGTGCTTCCATATTTTTAAGCATTCATGTAGACAAAAAGAAATAGAGGTAAAAGATAAGATGTCAAAGAGTGTTTCATTTGGGGCATATTCAAAAACCACCATTCTGGTGAAAGGCTCGTCTTCTTCTCAATATCCAAGCAGATTTACAAAATTATTGTGGTTCACTTTTGATAATGTATCTATCTGAAACCATAATTGATTAAGTTAGTTACAAAATTAAAATTGAACTGCTTAAATTGGAAATCTACAAATAAGTGTTTGTTTTGTTGGTGATGATACCTTATTCCTGAATTGGGCTTCAGAAGCTAGCCTTAGACCAATTTTTTTTTATCAACAAAAAACAATATTAAAAGGAGTATTAGAGGTATTCCAACCCTTACATCAGTGCACTTTTACATCACAAGTTTAACACCTGATACATTGGTAGATACATTCAAGGGGGTTCATAGACCATTCTATATAAGAAAAGTAAACGACTTCTATCTTAATTTGCTCTAATCCAAGACAAAGATCTCACCTTAATCAATTCTACTAAGTCATCAAAATTCACAACATCATCCTAAAACATAATACCATTCCTATATAATCGAAGGAACCAAATCACAATTGTGAACCATATCATGTACCAAACCTCCCTTTGCCTTTTTTGCAAGTCGAAGCCGGAGTGTTGGAAAAAAAGCGCTTTGAAATCTTCTAGATGAGCTACCTCAAAAGCAAGCCAAGCATAGCAACTCCTCCAAACGTCATAAGAGAACCTGTAGGTTGAAAACAAGTGGACAATAGACTCAACCATATCATTACAGAAAACACAATTCAGGTTCGCTTCCAAGTCTAAAATTCCCCTCCTCCTAAGGTTAGTTCTTGTTGGAATCCCAATTTAGAATTATTCTCCAAGCCAAGGTTATCACCTTTAGAGGAACAAGTTTAACCCAAAGAGTCTTTAAGAAGGTTTCATCGACTGGAGTATTGTTCGCTTATGAGCATGAATAGGCGGATTTTACTGAGTACATCCCCGTTGTGTCGAACCTCTAATTCCAACAATCAGGTTTACCTTGTTCAATAGGTACTAAACTAATCAAATTTATAAGATCATTGAATAGTTGGTGTTCCCATTCGAAAAAAACTCTTCTCCACCTTAAGCTCCACTCTTAAACACCATCCATTCATTGGCCCACCACACATACTTTGCTTCCTTATTTTCCGATATGGTATAAAGTCTACTAAAGGAGATACTTAGCTCTTCATCCTCTACCTTAACATCTTTCCAAAACCGCACGTTCTTCCCCTCACCCACCACTCTTATACATCCAGCTTCTAACCAACCCAAACTAGACCCCTTTGCTTATTTTCCCTACGTCCTTCCACCATGAGGATCTCCCTTTAACATAGTACTCGACACCGCTACATAATGTCACATGAGGATTCCCTCTTGGAAGCCTTGGACTAATTATTAGATGATGTCACTGAAACAGAGGCTACCGCTATTTCGACACCGTTTGTTTTATGTTATTTAGGGTAATTTGGTTATGTTGTATTTGATGCTGATGTGGCAATTGGGTTGTGGGGAAGTTTGTTGCAACTTCCTCCTTGGTGCGCATTGTAACTAAGTGATGCTATATGGATAGCCTTTGGGGCCAATGAAATGAATATACAGAAGAATTTCATAACAAACTTCTCTCTCTCTCAAATTCTCTTTCATTATCACCTTCATCCAGTGTACACCGGAAATTATTCTGAAAACTTAATTTCCCTGTTCATCGGATTTAGATTTTCTCAGAGTAATTCTCCCTGAATATCCAAACCATCTCATTTTGCTATTTTGTAGTTCCCCTTCCCCCCCTCCTTTGATACAGTGCTCTACAAATCTTGCTAGTACTGCAAAACAATCACATGAATATGAATTAGACCATTGTCTTTTATTTATTTCTGTCATCCTAGGTAGGGTTGGATATTCCTCCATTTGGCAATCATCACCAATTCACAACTCAGATTCCACTTGTGTTTCTCATAACAAATAGCACGTAATTTCGATTCTTGTTGGCTAAAAGAACCACAGCGTATTTAACTCAACGTACAAGGGTCAGTAAAGAAAAAATAAAAAGTAAAAACACTAGCTAGTGATTCAAAAGGGTGTCCAAACCAAAGTGCCATTCTGAGAGCAAGAAACACATGTGGCAGTAACTTCATATATCGTTTCTCAGGCAACAATGATAAGTTTCCATATAAAAAACTATACTCAACTGCTATATTAAACTCAGATAACAAAGAAAAGAAATAAAAGGCCTATATGAGAAGAGAGATACCTAGAAGGACGAAAAAAAAAGAAAAAGAAAAAAAGGAAGCTAGCAAATTTGTTTAGCAAGCAGTAATGATTCAGGTGTTTCCTTAAGCTTCCCATCCCCTCAAAACCGTAGCGCGAGCAACACGGTTCACTCCCAGAGTGAAGGCTCCCATTCGTAAGTCACAGTTATGAATTTGACACATTGCTTTTATGTTGAGGAAACCTCTAGTCATGTACTTCTTTAGCTCACGGTTCACTTTCTCTTCATCCCACATAAATCCTTGAATGTTCTGCGGGAGCCACACAGGGAAATTTAATTAAAACCTGGCCACTTCTTAAACTTGGTTTTCGAGTTATATATCCTGTGAGTTTTTTGTTGACCACATTACCTGAACCCACTCAAAGTAGCTAACAGTCACTCCACCGGAATTGGCATAAATATCGGGTAATATAATGACTCCTTTCTTAGACAAGATCTGCAAGAAACATATCACTTCCATTGTATAATAAGTTCACCATATCATACATATCTCATACTAAACAGCAAACCAATAACTTGCCTCATCAGCTTCTGGGTCAGTGGGATGATTTGCAGCTTCTATTATATATTTTGCTTTCACATCAGCAGCATTTTCCCTTCAACAACAACAAAATATGCAAAATTAAGTTGAAGTGCTTCTAGAGCAAGATGTTCTTCTCCAAAATGGAAATTAATTGAAAAGTCACTACTAAAACTAAAATCTCTTTAATTAATTAATTAATTAATTAATTAATGCTGATGATTTTTGAAGTTAGGTGACTCAGATAGACATACTTGTTGAGAACTCCTCCCAAGGCACATGGGATGAGAACATCACATTCATGAACAAGCAAGTCATTTGGATCCATGGCATCTCCTCCTGAGAAGTCATTCAAGCATCCATTGCTTTCCTTGTGTTTCAGAAGAGCAGGAATATCAATTCCATTTGGGTTTCTAGTAGCACCACTGATGTCACTCACAGCAATCACCTTACCCCCTCTCTCAAAAATGGACCTAGCAGCCCAAGAGCCCACGTTTCCAAAGCCCTAGACAGTGTAATAAATAATATTCATATAGATGAATATCTGTCTATGTCATCGAGCCATGGTGATGGTGGTGAAGAAATATATACCTGGATGGCAAATGTCATATCAGAAATTGACTTCCCGTATTCAGCAAATAAAGCCTCTGTTGCAAAAATCACTCCGAGTCCTGTTGCAGCTTCTCTTCCCAATGAACCTCCAAGATCCTAAAGGCCCAAACATTTAAAGCCAATAGAGTGTATGTGTGTAGAAAATATATATATAGTGAAACCAAATATAATTAGATGGTAAAAATTGTGAAGATGTGAGGTGTTGTGTGTACCTAGCTAGTATTGTTATAAATGATCATTATATGTGCAACAAGAGTGTGGACTATGCATGGCTTTGAGTGAGTGTATGTAATATATTATACTTACAATAGGCTTTCCTGTCACAACTGCAGGTGAATGACCATGAAACTTCGAATACTCATCAAGAATCCATGCCATTGTCTGTGAAACATTGGACGAATCATGAGAAGGAAATATGAAAGTGCTAGATGGAAAAATGAACACATACATACCTGTGCATTAGTTCCCATATCAGGGGCAGGAACATCCCTCTGAATGCCAATGAGATCATGGATCTTTTGGGTGAAAACACGAGTGAGACGTTCTAACTCACTGAGGCTTAGGTCCCTGGGATTGCAGCCAATCCCACCCTTTGCTCCTCCATAAGGAATGTCTGCTACAGCTGTCTTCCATGTCATTAGCTGAGCTAGAGCATTCACTTCATCAGGATCAACCTGGCAGGCAGGCACCACAGAATATATATATATATATATATATATATATGACAGTTTGATTTGATTGATACTCCAAAGCAAGTAAAGGAAATTTATTGTTCAGCATGCAACGACTTAATTAATGGTCATCAGCAGAACTGTGTAGACTAACAATATTAAAGATGACGCATAGATCTTCTATCTCGATTTCTTTTTATATTCTCTCTCCCCCACTAATAACTATTTGACATTTAAGAAAATAAAATCAAAACTCATTAATATTTATGTTTATTTCCAACATTTGATTAGTAGAGAATATCGAGACACCATTTCTTAGGATATCAAATTTTTATTGGATGTAGTTAAACTTACACAAGGCTTCTATGGGTTAATTTCTACGTATTCAATATTGGCTTTGACTAAAAATGGATTGGACTATCATTCTCTCTCACACTTTCAAAGAAGGTAACAGTTGTACTAATTGGTTTGCAAATTGGAGTCTTCTTCAAGATTTGGATCTTCATCTTTTGGAGTCCCCTCCTCTTGGCATTGCTTCTTTTCTATTTAACGATATTTTTGGGGCTTCCATACACCTTGTAATCCGTTTTTAAATTGTTTGTTTTTTTAGGCTGTTTGTAGCCCCTCTTACCACCAAAAGAAAAAAAAATGTGCTCTATGAGAAACACTTTCACTGAATGGATAGGAAAAATGCAGGTTGTGCAGCACGTATCTCATGTTTGGATTCAGAGGATTGAAACAGTCAGGAAAATTTTGTCGTTTTGGAAGTTCATTAATTAAGGCAGCTGAAGAAACATGCATATACAAAACAAGTAAAACATCAGCTATATTAAAAATAAGATTTAATTACTCTGCAAGTCCCAGAACCGGCCTAAGAGTGAGTGAGGTCTAAAGCAAATTTTGAATGAGGTCTTTTTGTTTTAAGTGAAGGAGTGTATCCGATCAGGTTGTGCTTTAGGTTAGACCTTTTTGTCAGCATGTTTGACCTTTTTGTTTTATAAGAACTAAGAGTAAATAATTTTTTTTGCTAGTGGACCTAAAGCTAGGGCCTTAATTGCCTCACCTTTGGGCCAATCCTGGCGGGTTCCCAAAATATTTGGGAATTTTTAAATAGGTCCCCGAAATAAAATAAAAAATTGTAGTTGGATCCCCGAACTTCTAAATATTTTGTAATTGGATCCTTACACTTTAAGCGTTTGTAATCGGGTCTCTGAACTTGTAAATAATTTGTAATTAGGTGCCTGAGATTGGAGACATTTTAAAAACCTTTGCTAAAATTGTGAATGATCTAGTGGTTCTATTAACCTCTAAGATAAACAAGAATCTTGGAAGGAGATTTATAGGATGCTCTAATTACAAGGTTGTTCGTTATCCCAGGGACCTAATTATAAATTATTTACAAGTTTAGGGATCCGATAACAGACATTTAAAGTGTAGGGACCCAATTACAAAACATTTAGAAATTCGGAGATCAAATTACAAAAATTTTAATTTGGAGACCTATTTAAAAGTTACCAAATAGTTTGACGAACTGTTGAGTAAATAACTCTCCTACATTCACACAGTAATATTTTATATCAATTTTTATATCTAATTAATGATGTATAATTAATTAATATGTGATTAATATCATGTGTATTGGGTGATTAACAAATTGTTTAATGGGTACATTGGTGTTAATGATTAATCCATTAACCATCCAACAGATGTGAAAAGTGATGCGAAATCCAAAATCCAAAATCCAAATCTATCTGAATTGGTGATGCAGGACACGACATATACATACGAAACCAAAAGTGGCAACTTAAAGGAGAGAATTGCAGAAAAGAACCTCGGGATGATAACGAATTCCGCCTTTCATAGGGCCACGAGCATTGTCATGTTGGATCCTGAAACCCACATAGGATACCAGAGTGCCATCATCTTTTGGGATCGTACATTCAACCTGCGAATACCATATATAAATAAACCCTTTTAAGTAATCTCAAAAAAGATTAATTAATACTTTGAATATATAGAGATCATGCATGAAATCTATATAAAGAGAATACTTTGATTTCCCTGAAGGGAATGAGAAGGCTATTCTCAAGCTTGGAGTCCAAACCAAGAATGCGAGCCGCACGTCGGAAGTTACGGTTGGTAGCTGCAAGAGCGTTCATAGCTTAATGTGAATGAATGTTCACTTACTCGATAGTTTCAGTGTTACAGTGAGAGTGCAACACAAACAAAATTAGCAACTTAATCTTAGTTTAGTTAGTTGTCTAATTCTCAGGATGAAAAGGTCCACACAAACAAACAGATCAATATATATTAAAATTAAACATGACTTTTACAGTAACTATTTTAAACATTAATAGTAATAGTATATTAAAATTGAACTCTTTTACTTTTATTTTATAATAATTGATCATCAACTGTTGTTTTGACAACAGGACGTTATTATGGTATCCTTAGAAAATAGAGGGTTTGGGTATCCTACGTCCAATCAGAATGCGTCATCTCAATTAATTGAGTCATGTCAATATCATATGAGGCTAAGTTCTCATCATCTAATTGGTCCATACAGACAAGGGTATCATAGAATCTTCCTTGAAAATAACATTGAATTAGTAAATGATTAATAATTATAAAATAAGTATAAAAAATTATTAAAAAAAGTCAAAATATCATAACTCTTAAAACATAAAGCATTCATTACTTTGTGCTTGCACAGGAACTAAACAAGGGCCGGTTATAGTGAAAGTGAACTATGATCCCAGATAATTTTCGCCTATAATGTTAGGGTTTCGAATCCTAAAATTGTTACTATGAGGAGGGTTTTACCTAACCACAAATCTTGGTTTGACGGTGAGTCTAACAGCTTGCCTATAAAAATAAGCGTACAAAAAAATGTTGGGACTTTAATTTACTAATTCATTATATATATGCATTCAATGTGAGGAAGGTTGTAAATATAAGCACCTACTATGGATGAGATTTAAATTTAAAAAAAAAATTCCTTTAGAAAACTGGAAAAATACTGATTTTATACTTTTTAAATAGGTTAGAATTTGGTTCTTATATTTTTAATTAGTTTTTAATTTAATTTTTATATTATTTTTAAAATCAGTCTTTATATTTATAAATCCTTATAACTTAATAAGGCTGAGTAGCCTTCCTACTGTAGATGAATAGTGAAAGCTGAGGTGGCATCTTATGGTTCATTTTGGGGAAGTTTATTATTTTTTAATGGGAAAAAGAAAAAGGAAAACTAATTTTGGGATGGAAATTGTATTTCTAAACGAAAAGTGGTTTCTCCCACGACCTAACCTACCTGCTCTCCTTCCTTCACAGAGGGATGGTCCTTCTTCCTTGCTGCAGAGAAGACGTGAATGCAAGAATTTCTCATAAAAATTGATCTACACAAATTGGACGTAAAGCTGCTATAGAGGTGTCGTGTTTTGGCATTTATTTTTGAATTTCGAATTTTTGAATGCTTCTTTTTTGCTCTGAAGGTGCCATTTCAAGCTTTCTTTCCTTTTTGCTAGGCAAACCCTTCTCTCTTTCCTCCCCCCTTTTCCGTTTGTCGTGATGAGATCGAGGTGCCGTAGGTTGGGTAACATGTCGGGGAGGGGACCAGTGAAGTGGTTTGGGAGAGGTCGTGGTGTTGGAGGTGGTGCCAAGGCTCAAACGGGGTGGAAGTAGAGGCGGTGATTGAAGATCGAAACTTTCTAGGTTCTCTTCTCTGCAAGACGAATCAGAGAAGAAGGGTTTAAGCACTTTGCATTACTCCCTCTCTGGTACAATTCTTCAACTCACCCACTTTCATTATTGTAAAGAGCTTTCCCCCCTCTTTTATCTTTCCTATGAGTACTCTTTCTTTTTCTCAATAAACCTTTCTCTTTATTTTCGATGGAGTTCCCCACTCTCTACTTCTTCATCGATGGAGTTCACAAGCCCTACAGTGGCCACAGGACTAAGTAATTTCATTTTCATTACAATTTTGAAAACCACCCTTTTCATTTTCATTTTCATTTTTTTGATATGGTTTTCAGCTGCCCCCCTTTATATTTCCTTGGTAACCCAGTGATTTTGCTATTTATCTATTCTCACATGCATATTCATATGAATGGTACCACTACCTACACGAAGTTATGTAGTAAAATGTTCTTAGTTGCTAAACCCTGGTGGACTGATTGTTTTACTGTGATAAACGATTGAAGTGATTCATTAGTTTTCTTGACTGAATGACTGATTTGCTCTTAAAATTGTTTTTTATTTGGTCCAACTATTTTATGGTAAGATGAGTATGAATGTACAATAAGTAGAATGCTTCTGCATATTTTTTCAGGTATTATATTATCTCTATGTTTTTTTATTGATCTTATTTCTTTTGCAGTTTAGTTTCTTATTGGAATTAGCTACTTTTCTACTCAGACTCTGGTAGCTATGATACTTATGCAAATACTATCTTTTAGAGTTTGCATCTTTTTTCCTGCCTCTGTGTATTGAAAATAGATTTGATCCAAGGTACGAACATATTAGGTATCCAGGTTTCTCTCCCATTCTGTCAAAGAGCTCAACAATCAAAATTGAGTTGGCAACTATAAATATTCAAACTATTGAATATGTATATTGCCAGGTATAGTCAATTTTTAAGTCACCTTAAAGTGTTCATAAATTATAGACACGCTTGCCACAATTTTTTTCCCTGTCTTTATTGTGAGTTTAGGATGAAAATGGCAACATTGTGCATCAAATGATTTAGCGGTGCTTTGCCCTTGCAATGTGTCGGAAGGAAAGGACTTCAAGAATAAATATATGCAGTTACCTTCTCTTTTCAATTTGTTATTCTACTGTACTATTATTTTCGACTAACTTCCTCTATTTTTCATTCAGTGGTCATGTGTTAAGGATCCACTTAAAGAATAAATTATTGTGTGCCCACAATGGTTAGTTTTATCATCATTGGCTATTTGCTTCATCCGATCATAAACAATATTTTTGATTATTTGTTTTATTGCTAACTTAAGGTCTCATGGATTGTTCTGTTATTTCTTTTTTTTATATGCGATCAGCCCCTTATGTGAATTCTATTGAATAGTAGATTCATTCATAATATGTGGTATGTGGGATTGCCGTAAAACTCGATCCTAAACTGTCCGAGTTGAGTTTGGGTGCGAGGATAATACAAAGAAGGTGGGAGAGGGAACATTTTCAAGCATATTTTCGGGGTGCAATAAGGAAAGCGGGCTTTCAATACATGGGTCTTTAGTACCCATCATCACAAATGTAACCACCTAAACTTCACTTACTTTCTTATATAGTCCTTTATCTAATGATTTATTCAATATTCATTTCCTTGATAAGTTTTAAGGAAGGTCTAAATTTTATTCTCTTGCTTTTTTGTGTAATGCATAACATTAGCTCTTGGATGATGCTGGTGCTGGATAATGGTCTTTCAATATTGATAGGCTAGGTTTGAACCAAAAAAAGGATCACGGGTATTTCGTTTTCAAGTCTGATTATCAATCACCAGCGCATTAAGGAATAAAATTATTTCAAACCAAGCAAGTTGTAGGGTGATGACGAGACAGCATTGTGATGTGCAGACAAAGCATGTTGTATATAGCAATAAGTAATGACCATAGCTTGAATCTTTATTGAATTTGGGAAAGGGAAGGATGCAGGGTTATCTTCTTCATTTTCTATTCTTGAGTTGCTTTACTTGATTGATTATTGAATATTCTTAAATTGTTAGAAAAATGTGATGCATTTGGATAGAGTTAGGGGTCACATATGTCAATACTTCTCTTCTTATCTTTCTATTTTTCTATTTCCTCTGCATATTAGCCAAATCTTTGCTGAAGGATAAATTGGATCAAGCATATCTTTTAATTGGATTTATGATATGTGTGTGCACAGGATCTCTACATATCTATGCTTGGATTCTCTGCATATCAGCCAAATTTTTGTTCTGCAACAAGGTATCCTTTTCTGATATGCGTGTACTCTCTGCAAATGGATCAAGCAAGATTTAATACACATGATACTGGGAGTGGGATTCAAATAATTCATATTAGTGCAAAGGTTTGGTAGGAATGTAGGATGATGCGTATGAAAGTACTGCTGCAATATTTTGCAGCTTTTTGGTTGTATGGCACATCACAAACTCAAAATGGCTAGACATAAGCTCTGTTGCTGATCTTGGGTCTAGGGATGTGAAGGAAAGCTTGCTAATGGTGAAGTGCTTGATAAAGGTTGCTTGATGTGTAGTGTCTTTTTCAATTTTGATTGGTGTGTGTTGTCACTTGATCGACAAGGTTGGATAGAGTGATTGCTTTAGTATAATTTTTTTTTACTTGCATTCATTTATTTATGTCAATTTACCTTCTATCAATCATATTCCACTATATTTGACTTCATTGCAGAATAATAGTAAATTTAAATGTATTTTTAAAAAAAATAAACTTTTCTGGTTATTTTTATGTCAATTATGTTTTAATTATCATAATATAATTAACATGTGTTTAAATTTGCTTTTATCTTTTAATTAATAATATAATATTATTCCTTTATTTATCAAAATTACTAATATTATTAAACTTTAAAAGAAATTTCTTTTAAACGAAAACTAACCCGTGCACAGCACGGGAAACAATACTAGTATTTACAAATAGTCCAGTTCATCAAATTTGGTGAAACAATTACATTGTTTTTTTCTTCTTGTAAGTGCTCTTTTAGATGTTTATTTTTTTTTTTTCAAAAAAAAAAAGTCCAATAGTAAGGATGTTTATGATTCCATATAAGGACGGCAAAGTGGGTTGTGACCCGCGAGTCAACCCGTCAACCCATCAAAATTTGACGGGGTGAGTTGGGATCCTCAACCCACCAATCCAGTTTGATCCGCTCCGCTTAACCTACCCGAAAATCGGTCAGTGACAGGTTGGTCCGTCAACCCGCCAGATTAAAAAAGAAAAAAATTATCATTATTTTATTAATTATTTACATTATTTAATTAAATTTAATTGTTACTTAGAATTAATTCATACTAAAAAAATAGTGTCTACTTTTGTAACACGAATTGTATGGTATAAGATATAATTATTTCAATTTTTTAATAATAATTTAAGAAAGGCTATGAAGATTGCCAAAAAAAAAAAAAAATTTTATGATTTTTATTTTTTATTTTTAATAGAAGGCCAACCTGTCAACCCAATTTACATTTTTATGTGTTTGACTGGCCAACCAGTCAATCTGCCAACCCACCATTAGGTTGGGGGATTCAACCCATACGACTAAAACGGGGTGGCCCGTCCTGTTCCGTTTTGGGTGGGTTAATTGCGGGGAGGGACGGGACGGCACACTTTGCCATCCCTAACTCCATATGAATCAATTTTGAGTCAAATATCAATCAATTTAATTAGATCAATTTAATCCATTTTTACCAAAACTTTTCAAGTTTATATCTGTCAAAAAAATTATTAAAAAGAGAAAATAAGAAATAACGAAAAATTTAATAAAAATAACTCATTTTTTTTCCTAAAATAATATTTGATTACATAAAGTGAAATATATGAGAAATTAGAGTTATTAGTAAAAGTAAAAAATATATAAATTGAATAATAAAATATATTATGTAATATTCATCGATTTGAATTGAAGTGAATGAGTTTTAAAATTAAAATATAAAAAATGATACAATCTCATCAGTTTTTAAAAAGGTGCTGTTTTTCAATTAGAATAAAACATGTGTAATGGTTTATCAATGAAAAGATAACATGTGTAATAGCTATTACACATGTCATATTCCCATTAAAAAATAACACCTAATATACCTATGGAATTGTACCTAAGCTTTGTCCTTTTAAAAAATCAAACTAAAAGTATTCAAATGGTTTTGATTACATTTAATTTGGTTTTGAATTAGATTTAGATTATGAGTTTAATCGATATCAAAGTTTTTTATACTGTCATCCAATCAAAAATCTTGGTATGTGTGACTTTTAAGATAGTTAGGATAAGACTCAAACATTTTAGCTTATGTGATCATTTCTAATTGATTGTTAGCGTAAAAAAATTTTATACTGACATTATATACCAATTAAATCCTTACCTTATATATATGAATATGTAGTCCTAGAAGTGCCTTTTACTTTTGTACAGGTGCACTATATTCAGTAGAAACTTCTTTAAATGATGTTTTTCTCCATAAAATGTTTACTAGGGATTAAGTTAACATAACAGTTGAAAATAAAATTTATTTTGGAAATGGTTATAAATGTGAGAACTAATTTTAAAAAACTATATAAATTAAATTGATATTATGCAAAATTTATAATTTAACCTTCTAATTAACAATTTATTAACTTGTAAACAAAGACTTGTCTTGCCCCTAGTTTTGAAGAACAGAAAAAAAACCGAAGAAATATATCAAAGGAAACTGGGAAAGTCACACTTGGGACGGCAGCTAATTCTCCGACCAAACCGTCCTCACGGTAAACACGTTTGGATTTATCTTCCTTAAGTATTGCCCAGTGCCTACTATAAGCAATGAAATTGTTTTGATCAGATTTTATAACAATTTAAAAATTAGATTTTGTCTAGGACACAAAATAAGATTTTAATATCTAATCAGATTTTGTTTAGGATTACAAAATGAAATTTTAATTAGATTCTAATGAGATTTTTTTAGGATTCAAAATTATATATTTTTTGTATTCCAAATCAAATATATTTTAGGATCAAAATCAGATTTTGTTAGATTAAATTTTGTTTAAGATTTAAAATAAGATTTTATTAAGGTTGAACTTAGATTTTTTTTTTTTTGGTAGGATGGTTGAAATTAGAATTTTTTTTTTCTTTTGGTACCAAGTTGAAATTAGATTTTATTAGGGTTGAAATAAGACTTCTATTACGATAAAAAATTAGATGTTTTAATGATTCCAAATAACAAGTTTTATAGGATGCAAAATCAGATTTTTTTTTTTTGAATTCAAACTTAGATTTTTTTTTTTACGAATTTGTCGACTGCGAAGCCACTTTTGAACTTCTTGTCCCAAAGTGTGCTTGGGAGCCGATCTAGTAGTAGCTCCTTCGCTTCTTGAAACCTCCACAATTGGCTTGTCTGATTTAGAACACATTTGTTTTAGATTATTTTGTGAAAAAATCATTTTTTTTTTACAAAAATAATCATTTTTAAGGATTTTCTATCAGTTTGTATCAGCTTTTGAATGTAATCAAAATCTGAAAAAATATCTAAAAAATGATTATAAGAAGCTATTTTGAGTAGTTTCTCATAAAAAGCTAATGCAATAGATAAGAAAGTGTTCAAACAAGTGATTTATATGATTGTAAACAAACACAAATTAGCTTTTGGTTGGCCTAAAAATCTCTAAAAAAATAATCACTAGATTGTCTTATATATAAATCACTTTATTTTAATCTTAAACAACTGGGCCCTTAGACCTGAATTTCCTTCGAAGAGCTAGTAGATTCATCTTCAGGGGACAATGATGTAATTCGACAGGAACAAGATCAATCTGAACCTTCTTTCTACTCGATCCAAATGAGTCAGAAGTCGATTCTTGTGGTCGAGGAGACACAACCACTTAAAATTTCAACTTTATCTCCTTCATTTTTCGCAAGGCTTTATTAGACAATTTTGGGGCCATTCTCCTGCAATAAGAAGGGTAGCAAGATTAAAGTCAGAAGGTGCATAAGGAACACAACAAGTGCAAAATGTTGACACTCGCTCATATAACCACAAAAGGAATGGAGGTTTCGTTTAAGACGTATTAAATAGAGATGTCAATATGAGTTCCAACTTGCGAGCTAACATGGCCCAAACCGTTTCACTGGTGTGGCGCGTTGGCAAAAATCGGGCTCATATATACCCCAAATCGTTTTGACTCGGCTCACTTAACCCGCAGGTTGCAGGGGTTAGAGCTGGGTTGACTCACGGGCTGTGATTTTTTTTTTTAAAAAAAACATGTCGTATGAGTTAAACTTCTAAAGGCCCAAAATTGGCTTTACTGACTGTGTGGGATTGTGTCCCTAACTAATTAGTCTGTTATGCAAATTGCTGAACCAACCTTAATTCCCTCTCTTCAGTCTTCTTCATCTCTAGGATCCAAGTCACACCTCAAAGAGACGCAGCTCTGTCATCGGTTATGTTGGTTCGACGCATATACAAAATAGGTACCATATGGCTCACTTACTTTTCATTATGCGACATTAACCATTTCGATGCACATGTACCATCCTGATATATATGTTTACTTTCTCAAACCATATCGCAGAATGGATGTTGTAGGTTAGACAATTCATTAGAGTTATCCTTCTGGGTTTTGTATCTTCAAGATGTTGTAAATTTACTAAATTTGATAAGCTTTTTTTCTCTGTATTTTCTAGATGTTGTAGAACTTTTTCGATTATTTTTTGTTTAGTGATTTTTTTTAATTTCAAGTGAGTCAACCCGTTTAACCCATAAATCAATGGTGGGTCGAGCCGGGTTGATAATTTATTGGCTCACCAAAAAGTGAGATGGGTTGAGTTGGCTCACTTTTTGGCTAACCTGACTCACCTGAGTTGGCTCACTTTGACAGCTTTAGCATTAAACGTAGGATACTTAAGACGAAAAACCTTTGTAAGTACGCGACGTTTATTTTAGGTTCAGCAGATAGCACTCGGGACAGTGTGCGAGTCTAATGTACAATACACGGGAAACTTACAATAACCTTCAGCATCCGCGAAGAATGCTTGTACCCCTTCTCGAATTTTGACTCGAAAAGGAGTTTTACATGGATAAAAATTTAGAACCAGGCTGGATGCAAAAGAATATCCAACCTACTTTCTAACTTTGTTTGACATTGAAAAAAGAGAATAGAAAATTTGGAGTTGGAGCACTGGCAAAATTATTGGAATCAAAGTGGTTATGGTCCAAATAATCCCTTAAGTTTTGATGTTAACAAAGAGCTAATTTAAGATGAACAAAGATTTGTTATGGACTAACGTTTTATATTAAGTGTGCAGGATAAAACTTAATTGAGTCCAAAGATTATCCCTAGTCCAAAGACTTTATCTCGTCCAACATTTAATCTTGATTTACGACTGGACGGTAATATATAGAACCATGAGTCCAAAGACTCTTTCAGTTACTTTTGTAATAGTTAGTTCAATAAATGCTTTTATACTTCAAGCGCGAATTTCTTGTAAAAGCATTTGAATTTATTATTCCTTGTAAAAGGCTTATATCCTTGGGACAAAACATTCCTTGTAATATTCGTACATATGTAAAGCGTAAGCCAGTATGTCTCTGTCACTTTAAGAAGTTGACCATCTTCGTTTGGAAAAACAAAAGGCAACTTTCGTTCTACTCAGAGGATATGTCAGCACCACTTTTAGCATCATCCTGACAGTCTATCCTGCTGATCAGAAACTTCAGTAGCTATCAGACTCAACGGATCAAATGCATTCAATGCTCATCAGAATGGATTCTTTTCCATCCGTTGAAGAGTGAAGTCTGCTCAAAGACAAGAGGCTATATATACCTTCATCCCCTGAAAGTGCAAGGAAACAAAACGAGATAGAACTTGAGCAAAAATACAAGTGAAGCAACACTTAGCACTCAAAATCTTTCAAGAGATACAAGCAAACATTAGCTCAAGATATCAAAGAGAAAGTCTCAAGCTTGCAAAGCTAGCAAAGCTACTCTGATCCTCATTTTCATATTACTCTCTGTGTAGAGGTGTTTTTAAGAGTCTAAGCTTTAGTTTCGAATTCTCACATTTAGTGAGTTAGTAGAACAAACTCTTTCAAAACCTTAGTTTGGTTCATGAGCCTAAAGAGGCTTGTCTGTAAAAGAATACTTAGAGAACCTGAAGAAGTTGAGAATACTGCCTAAAGAGGTGTTGAATACTTTGTAACAAAAGGATTTTGTTATAGTGGATAAAACTCTCAAGTAGAGAGGACTGGACGTAGCTCTTTGGTGAAGAGTGAACTAGGATAATATCTTTGTGTTCTTTTCTCTCTTACCCTTACTTTAGTTTATTATCTGACTAACGAACTGGGATTGAATTGTTTTTTTCTACGTTGTCTTCTTATCTTACTCAAACTAAGTTAGCATCCAACTTGGTGCTTGGAAGAGCTCTCTTAGCTTTTAATCGTTTTAGCGTCCAACCTTCCGAAAACTATTATCTGCTTACGAAAAGAATTTAAAACCTTCTGAAACACAATTCAACCTCCTTCTTGTGTTTCAAACAGGTTTCTTTCAAAAATAAGGAAAGCTTGAATAAAATCCTAGTCATTCAGATGAGTTGAGTAAGTCACGCTAAAACTCAGTGAAAGGCAACCTAACATCAAGATGTTAGAAAAAAGTTTCATACATGAAAAAGAAGTCGGGTTCTCTCTCACTAGCGGAATACATGAAGACACAAGTGTCACTACAACACGGCTTGCACAAGTTATCTTCATCTTGGTCATTTCGGCTCAATGCCAACTTCTCTACTAACCTATTTATATCTTCTTTGGTCCGTAATTCAGACTCAAAATTCCAGACCTCAGGTCTAACCCAGGAATAAGTCCTATCTTTTCCCAGTAAAGGATTTACCCATCCCTACAGTTGGAACCTCATTGTTCCCTTCATCTTTTACTTCATCATCTTCCTCCATGGGGTTCCCATCATTCCCAGGAGTATCAACCTTGGTGGTCCTTTCGAGTCTATATGAAAGGGTTTCGTCAGAAGAAGAAGATTGAATCTCGAAGACCTCATGCATGGTTTCTTGGACATTATGGGTATTGCTAGAAGACGCAAATTCCGTAGAACTTTCCAATCTCATTAGGATATGATTCTCGCATAATAGACGCAACCTAATTATGACTATTATTGCAGCAACCACCGCGACGAAGATAATAAGTGCAAAAACGCGTATGAAGAAGAGGAAGAATGTGGTACTTGAAAATTTGAAGAGAGCAGAAGGTGATTCTTGTAGGCTGAACCAAACGTGAATGCAAAATTAAATGCAATGAAATGGGGAAGTTGAAGAAATAGACGGTTTAAAAAAAAAAGATTATTGATCTAACGGTTGGAGTTTATTTTTAAGAGATAAAACGACTGAGTTTGAAAGAGGAACCGAAAAGACGTCTGGTAGACGAAGAGACGCTAATTATGGTTGCATGACAGACATACACGAATTTTCATGAAGACGTGGCTATGGACCAAACATACCGAGATGACAAGATGACCAACGTCCAATGACTCCAGCTTATTTAACTCTTCAAGCTGAGGTGTTGTGTACCCTCTGAGAATGAACCACTTCGGTATAATCATCATCGTGACTAGTTAGTTGTCTCGGTATATTGGGACATTAATTAGGCTAGACATGTCTCTTATATGCTCGCCCGACATTTATGTTACATCAAGGCCTAGGCCGGTTTCCTACAATCTCGCCCACCACTTATATTACATTAAGTTTTAATTAGTTGTTACAGTTTTATTCAAACACTTTGTAACAAACGTGAAGCCAGACTTTAAGGGCTCACAATGGCTACGCTTTGCTGGTCATATAAAAAAGATAGAGCAACTATGTAATTCAGATCTTCGCATTATTGAACTTTGAGAACTATATGTTGTAACCAAGTTACCAACTTAGAGTTTCCTTGCGTGAACAATTGGTAATTGTTCCATTCAAGAACCGTAAGAGGATTTTTTGTGGAAAGATGATCTCCAGTCGCCTTCCACCCTGGCCAATCCTCCAACCCTGAGTTTATAGGAGCATTTGTGAGGATACTCCAATGCCCGAGAACACGACAGATTGGCAAGAGCTTGCAGGGAAAACCGAAGTTAGGATTCCTCCTCTTGGTACCCCTATAATTATAGTCCATATTGGTGCTGGACATTTAAGGAGTCAATCATAAATGAGTTATTTTTACAAGATAATCAATTATAAAGTGATAGCTGGAAATCCGGAGGATGATAGTGGAATATCCGGACTGTGAGAGCAAATCTCAGATTCTCAGTAATAAATGAAGCAAGCAAGCGAAATCTAACTGAGATCTCTATTCTAGGTCAAGGAGTATAGGCCCAAAATGGGGCATGAGACCAAACTCGTCACGATTGTGTGACCTCATTCTCATAACCGACCTTATAATCGCCAAAGATACAATAATTAATTATTATATTTGTGGAAATGAATCTGAACTCATCTACTTTATTTCTTGATCGGTGATAATTGTAACATTCTAAAAATAAAAATAATTGGAGATAATAACGTTAGAGAAATTAGATAATTTTTGGGAGGCTTAGACTGGATGTTTTGGGCCTTTGAATTAATTAGAAAGGATAAAAGATAATTAAAATCTTCAACAATAACAGAACTCTGTCTAGACTTTATCTAAAACTTGTTTAATAACAAACTCTAACTACACTCTATCTAAAACTTATTCAAAGACTCTATCTAAAACTTAATTCAAAAATCAGTCTCTATGTCAGGATGCGTTAAAAATAGGTTTAAAAATAGGGAATCAGTGCAACACTATATATATACTTTCTTATAATACCATAGTGCGGCTAGGAACCTTTTTTGCACCCTAAAACATCTTAGTAACGGCTGTGGAGCATCTTCATGTTTGGAAGATGGGGTTGCAACAAGCAATGAGTTTAGAAGGAGAACAATAACAACAACAACAGGAAGAAGAAGAAGATGAAGAAGAAGGAGAAGGAGAAGGAGAAGGGGATTCAAGATTGAGGAAGGCGACATCTAGGATTCGCCATAGAGTACGCTTGGAGATTCTTGGAGGTATTCAAGAGGTGAGTAGAAATATCTTTCTCACCCTTTCCATGGTGCAATTTGTCTTGGGATTTGGGTTATGCTTTAAAAATACGTTTTTTTTGGAAAATAATCCTGATTTGGTTAAATCCTGATTTTAGAAATTTGGGGGTTTTCCTTCTAAGGTATTTCTGTTGTCAATTAAATGTTTATTATTGTGATCGGTGACATGATATATATGATACATACGTGATCTGGTTGAATTGACATGCTATATATGCACTATTTGATGATATTTGTGATATTGGCATGATACAGTAACTGTTAATATGTTAAATGTTGTCTGCTGCAATACCGCCTATGATAGGGGTATCGAAAGTAACACTGGCAATGAATTGGGATGTCGAAATATGAAATACCGCCATGATGGGGTATCGAAAGTAACATCGCCACACGTTAGGATGTCGAAATGAGTAATACCACCAGTGTACAATGGTTGGTATCGAAATGAGTAATGTCACTGAAGAGAAGGTGACATCGAAATACCTTCATGAGTAAGGTAGGCAATGGGACGCCATTGTTATGTGCAGTTTGAAAGTCATATGACGTATGAGGATATTTGAGATTATTTGATATATGAGATCTTGTCATACTTGATTCATGATGTGTTAGTGATGACTATTTGGTGCCAATAATAATTTATATTATTATTATTATTATTATTATTATTATTATTATTATTATTATTATTATACACTATTTTGAAATTAGCGGGTACCATGGACTGTTTTTCCGGTCACCGCACTGGCTGAGAACAATGCTTTTGTGAAAACCTTTTAAAAATGTATTTCTGTTCACTGGGATTTTATATCTCATTAGTAGTATTGTTTTCAGAGCCTGAGGACGTCCCTGTTGAGCAGCCAGACGTTTTGAAGATTATCTTTTTAGTTTTAGAGCTTGGTTAGTATTGTACGGCATATGCCAGGAGGACCTTTATTATCTTTTAGTTGTTTTCTTATGCGAGATGTTATAGACGCCCTGTTTTGAGGTTTTGAAACTGATTATGTTATTTTAGTTTTGAATTAATGTAAACAATTATTTTGGATTAATATTATATTAAGTATTTATTCAGTATTTATTTAAGAATTTTTTTATTTTCCTTATTTTATTTAAATTATTAATTTGGGTTACTAATGTAACGAAGGGCGTTACAATAATCCGCTGGCTTATCATGTTTTATCTATTATTTTAGAATGAATTTCAATAATTAAGTTGAGTTGAATGCTTGATTTAATTCAAATAAGACTTTGTTTGTTTATTTTGATGTTTAGAGTTATTTTTTTCTATTTTTCCACTTTTATTTAGATTTTAATTAGTGTTTCTTTATATTTTGTATTTTGTGATTTTTAGGAAGATATAAAGAAAAAGGATTACAATTCAAAAAGAGCTACAGAACGAAAATGTGAATTGTGGCTACAAGGAATTTATCACTTGAAGAAAAGATCAAATTATATAAAGTGAAGAAAATGAGTTCAAAATAGTGAAGCCACGTGAAGCTTCAGGAAGAGAAGGCTTAGAAAGCTTCAATTGCAAAAATAACATGAAGAAGACTTGCACATGGGGCCCATGACCAATTAAAGACAAAAGTTGAAATTGGTAGCTTCAGTGATCTTTTACGTAGTTAATTGGGAGATAAGGAGAATTCAAAATAAAACTGGATTTGTTAGAGATAAAGGAAGAAGATAGCATCAGCAAGTGAAAAGATGAGGATTGCATCATTTGGAAGATATATATACATACATCTCAATTAAAAGAGTGAGCATCCGGGAGGAAAATAAGGGATGTTGTTCCACTAGATAAAGAGAAGCAATCCATGCACTATAAAAAAGATGGTGCCGCAACACACAGGACCATTCTGAGCGCACTTCAATTTTATTTTATTTTTCTTATTTTTCATTTTTTTCTTTTAGTTATCAATTAAGTTTTTTTTTTAGGGTGACGATATAACCGCATCATGGTGGTTTGATAATTTTATTTCAATTTTTTTTAATTTCTTCTTCTCTTTTATTTGTGTTTTATTTCCGTTCTTAATGCTTCTAATTGCTTGATCATCAATTAGATGATAGGCTAATCATAATGAGACTGGGAGGAAATTTATGTGTCAAGGGTATTGAGATAAAATCATAAGGTAACTTGAGACCGAGAGGAGATGAGATCCTTATGCAACTGCTATAGAAAATCACAGATCTTAATAAATTCTTTGATAAATAATCATCATAGAGATATAGTTGATTAGATATCAAGGGATAAATTTTAGTGTGCTCTAACCCAGACATTAAAATAAATTAAGATTCTTAGTTGACATTAGAAGTTGATTAGGAGATTAGGAAAAATTGACATAATAAAACCAAATTAAGTGGGATTATGATTCCTTGTTTATGAGGAATCTACATTCATAGCGTTGGTGAATATATTTTCTTTATGTGCTTATTTTTCCTTGAAATATTCCAAACCAATTTCTCTTGGTCTAAATAGTTGTTGATTTTGTGAAGTGATACTTGGTTTCCAATCTCTAAGCTCGATACTCGATTTTTCATCGTTTTATTATTACTTGTTCGATCCGGTACACTTCTCAGAACCCATCAATGGGTTTCAAATACTTACAAATTTTCTCATTAGTTCCTCTTGTCATCGTATTTGTATCAACATGACAATGTTTGCCGTGGAAAACTTACGATTTCATGAATAAAGACTTCAACTAGCGATTCAAGTCTTTGACGATAAACATATGTATTTGTGGGAGAGGTATATGGTGGTACGAGAGAAGGAGTAGGGATATAAACGTGCCTCTCTCTATGTTTTTGAATTATTATTTTTATTATCACTGAGTAATTTTTATGTTAATTAAGTTAGTGGGAATTTGTCAAATATGAAACTTTTTATAAATTTTTTGTCAAAAATAAAAAGTAACAAATGAGTTGCAAAAATATATAATATCCATTTGTCATAAAAATTATTAGTGCCAGGTCAAGATTGTATTGATACTATACCAAATTTGATGATACAAGAAAATCCACCATGCATGGCACTTGTTATCAAACAAGACAATCAAAGGCACTTATTAAAAATTACGAGAAATTAATCTCTCACGGCGTCTTATTTTGAAGAAAGAAAAAGCACAAGAAACCTAGTAAGATAAACAACAGCAAGTACCGCTTGAAGAGTGCATTGATTAGTTCACTTCACAACCTGAACGACTGCAAGGAAGACTTCCCATCAAGTCCCTTTCCATAATAATCTGTCAGCAAGTCTTTTATGGTAGCTTCTCCATAGATTGGTGGGTTTTCTTCTGATAGCAATTCCTCAATCGGACCATAAACCTTTGGTGTGCCCTCAACTGGGTCAAATGAATCTACAAAGAAGTTTGCGATGGAAATTCTTGGGCCTCTATGGCTTGCCTTAACCTGGTGATAAACACTGATGAACCTGTCATTTGATATAAGCTGCATCAAAAAAAAGGAAATTTATAAGTATGATTCCATAATCTGTTTCATTGGAAGGCAATAACTTTACTATGTCTTATCTTTTTTTGAGGGAGGGAACCTAAATTTAAGAGTAAAATGTGATGCAATTCATGATATTCTATATTCTTAGTAATGGAAAGCATGATGGATTATGTAGAAAATTAAGGAAAGTGAAAGCTGAAAAATCAGACGAACTTTAGAGCATTGTTGGGAGTAACAACAGAACACATAGAATAAATTTAAGCATGTACGAATATTCATAGAGATGGGGCAACACAAAGTCTAAACATTAGTATATGGTTTATTGATGTTGCATTTGTGTCCCACATTATCAAGATTTCGAGATTGTGCAATGCTTATAAGTGCTTGGACAACCTCATCCTTTCAACTAGCTTTCCAGAGTAAGATCCAAGCACATTTAATATGGTATCGGAGCAAGATTTTGCAAGGAAAATGGGAATTTGACCCAGGTCCATGTTGCACGTGAGGGTAGGTATTGATGTTGCATTTGTCTCCCACACATTGCCAAGGTTCTCAATTTGGGCACCCTTATTCTTTGAGTTAGCTTTTGGGAGTGAGATCCAATCACATTTAAAAACAGAGAGGATTGATCTAAATTATTTATAGTCACTAGAGCTTTCAATTCAGCCCTTAACCCGTCGGCCAACCCACTTAGCCCCACATTCTAGCCCTATTAATTTTTAGCCCCTTTGATAGGGGGCTTTTACAGCCCTAACCCACACAGCCCCCAAATTACATGGGTTAGGGGTGGGTTTTGGAGTGGGTCAGCCCCTACCCACTGTCTTCACAAACTTCTAGCGGGTCGGAAGTTGTTACTTGCTATCTTTGTTCAAAAAGATAACGCAAGTGGTGACAATACCTTTCGGTCCGTCAAAATTGCAAGAGTGTAACTCTTGAATTCGTTTTTTTCCATATTTTCAAATAATAAATAAATAAAATCTAGGCTTCTTTTTTGTTCGCATGAAGGGTTGCAGATGTGGTGCCCGACTCTGACATTTTTCTCTGCAAGTATTAATGCAGGTTGCCATATTTTTAATCTATTATTATTTTTTCAATGAAATATTTATATATATAATTATAAATTATAATATTATAAAATTTATTAATTATATATTTATTTCTAAACGTTTAGAGGAGAATTCCAAGACAAACACATATATTTAATAAAATATATTAGTTATGTTTAAAAATAATTTTAAGATTTTTCAAAATTTTCAAAATTTTCAAATTGCTATCACCCCTTGGAAGGGAAATATTTTGTCTCATATTTTTTTATATAGAGACTCAAACATTTGTGTTCTTTTAAAAATAATAACAATAGATTTATTTTAATATTACTAGTCAAGATGCTTGTGATATGTCTAGAATCTCGAAAGGTAGACAAAATCCCTAGGCACTAAAGTTAAGGTTTGGTGAAAATAAATGAAATGTTATTGTGCTTTCAATCCAAAAACGGGGCTGTACAATTTAAGCATAGTTCTTATTCTTCGTTTTTTGAAATGCGATGGAAGCAAAACGAACTTGTGAAATTGTTGTTTTTTATTATAAATATTTATTCATGTTTTGTTTCCTATACCATCTTTGGTTAAATTGCTTTGATTTACTTGGAAAATGATTTCTTTAGTATTTGTATTATATATACTCATTCAATTTTTACAATTTTGTGACTAATTTTTATGTTTTTTAATTAAATTGGTTGTTATTTGCTTCAAAGAAAATTTCGTTTTTGTTTGGATATCATACTTATTTAATTTTTGTTTTTATCAAGAATATCTTCTAAGTTTGGTAATTTGTCATTGTCAATTTTGAATTTGTACAAATTATATAATAAATTGGCCCATGGACTGGCCCTAACCGACAAGGCCCTGTGGGCTTTTATCTTAGTGGGCTTTTTGACCCTAACCCACGTATGCTAGAGCTTAAAGGGATGGGTTGGCTCATTTTGACGGCTCTAGTAGTCACTTATGTTTTTCTGTTTTCTTTTCTGTTGAACTTTGCAGGTTGTGGATTGACAATCAATTTTCATTCAATTTTCTAGTTTTGCAATATGCTTTGTTAACAAGATAACAATCATATAGAAATAAACTACAAGTGAATGTTGTTAATAACTGTACCGACCATTCACATTGAAGATCGGATAACCGAGAATATGAGACCGAGCTTAGTATCTCAACACATAATCGGCCATCCAATCGAAAGTCATTAAGGTCATATGGCCGAGTTTGTGCATCCGAGTTGAGCAATTTAATACATACTTAAGAGATGGGCCAAGTGTATGAGTCTTGGCCCATTTAGAAGAAGTTGCACGTTCTCCTTTGAAGAAAGGAATCACAGCCATGACTCGTCTGAGGGAAGATCACGTTCTCTTCCCCGTCTCTAGTTAAACGTGTCTCTACAACACGTTCCCAGGATAACTGCCACATTCTCACGAGTCCGTGGCAAGAGGATACATCATGATCGGAGAGTAACCGTTAAACTCAGCATCTATAAATAGGGAGTTAATCCCTTAGCAAGAACTACGTTAAGCTTTGATTCCAGATTGGATACGTAGGAGCAGAGTGATATTTCTGTCAAGCTTATTACATCTAAATTTTATTCTTAGAGTAAGATCTTAGAGTGAGAAGAGAGTTTGGTTGTTTCCATTCATATATCTCGGTTTTGGGATATTTGGACGGAACATTGACTACATTTTCCCTTTGCGTGCTCTTTCCTAGCTTCACCCTGCATTTTCAATACCAAATCTCCTTCTTGAAAACTCCTTGGCTTCAACTTTGAATTGTATTTCCGAGCTGCCCTTGTCTTGCTGGCTTCTTCTCTGATTTGTGCTTCTTCTCTGAGTTCAACTGCTAGATCCAATTCGATCTTCATGCTCTCTTCATTAAGGACTGGATCAAAAATCTGCCTCCTTAAAGATGGTTCGCCGACTTCAACGGGGATCATCGCACCACCGAGTCTAAGGCCAACGAGCCTAACTTAGCAATGCTAAGGGCCGAATTCGAGCTTAAGACCACCGAGTCTAAGGCCAACGAGCCTAACTACTAAGGGCCGAATTCGAGCTTAAGACCACCGAGTCTAAGGCCAATGAGCCTAACTTCGCAATGCTAAGGGCCGAATTCGAGCTTAAGACCACCGAGTCTAAGGCCAACGAGCCTAACTTAGCAATGCAAAGAGCCGAATTCGAGTTTAAGACCACCGAGTCTAAGGCCAATGAGCCTAACTTAGCAATGCTAAGGGCCGAATTCGAGTTTAAGACCACCGAGTCTAAGGCCAATGAGCCTAACTTAGCAATGCTAAGGGCCGAGTTCGAGCTTAAGACCACCGAGTATGAGGACATTGAGCTTAACTTAGCAAAGATAATATGCTAATAGCCGAGTACGAACTCAAAACCCAAGAACCTAACTCCGTTCAAACAATAAAACCCAAACAGGAATACGAATTCAAAATCATTAAGAGTATCGTCGAACAATAAGAACCATTGAAATACGTAATTAAAAAGTACATCAAAAATCAACGACCGACATGGTCGGATCAAAAGTAAGGCTAAAAATCAGATTTGTAAAAGATCCCACATTACATATCACCCTCATTGTTCAATGTTGAGGTAACCTCTTCATCGGCTGGGTTCTCTTTGTCCACATTAAAATAGCTAAAATCAGCTTCAGGAGTAAAAAGCCGAGCTTGCCTCACAGCCTTGTCAAAACCGGCAATATGCTGAGTCATGATATTCTCTTTAGCAGATTCAAGTTCTTGTTTGTAAAACCTCTTCTTATCTTTCTTTCGAAGTAAAGCCGAGTTTAGCCTCGTGATCTCCTCTTTCAATTGTTTTTCAATGACCTGAGACTCACTCAACGTCTTCGACAGAACTTCGTTTTCATGCTCGGCTTTCTCCAACTTGGCCTGTTCTAGATTTATCTTCTCTTTCTCGTCATCAACACTTTTTTGAAGAGATAAGACTTCTGAAGTGAGCTCCTCATTTCTCTTTGTAACCTCAGCCAAATCAGTTGAGGTCTTCATAAGCTTGTCTTTAATTTGGGGAACTTCAACAAATTCGGCTTCCATAGCCTCCATCCTATGATGATTGTTTTCAAACTCTTTGCCCCAAAACAATGCAGTAGCAGCGGCACGAAGGCACATGGCTTGTAAGCCCTCGAAGCTGGCACTAGGACCTTGTCTTTTCAGTAGCCTCATGTCAGCGGGCTTGAGAGAATCGATTTTTAAAATTGTAGATGGAGAAAACTCATTACCAAACATCGCAGAGGAACCAGGCTGAGCAGCCATGTTGTACCATTTTTGGGGAGCGGGAGTAGGAGGTAAGTTCCCTACATTTTCGATGTTCGGCTGAACAATTGGAGAGCTTGACTCCACAGTCGGACGTTTTGAATGAGGACTTTGAGGAGGCGAGGCTATACAATCATCTTCCCTTCTTCTTTTTCGAGAAACCTCCGAGGAAGGAACATTCCGAATATTTTCGGGAGCCGAGCTCGTGGGTGCAGTTTTACTACTTTTCTTCTCTTTTAAATTTTCGGCGGAAGAGGAAGGGATGGAACCCTTGTTTTTCTTCAAAGAGCGGAAATCAAACTTGCCCATGATCACTACATAAAAGAAATAGACATGTATATTAACATACGGATCTATAATAAATTATACAAGTTATATAAAAAGAATGCAGTAACACTCACACTTCAGATCGGCTTGTGGAGTACTGGAAGTAGATAACTCTAAAAGAGCTTTACATTTTAAAGGCCGTGATAATCGATCCAATATTTTGATATTTTCCTTCTCTTCAAGAGTCATGGACTCTAAACACCAAGACGAGAACTTAATAGGAAATCTAGTCCAATAGAGAGGAAACTTGGGCTTCCCTTGAGGATCAAAAAACAAACTATTATGCCCCGGGGAAGGACGAACTTTAAAAAATTCTCCTTTGAAATCTTTATAGGATGACTTTAACAGACCGATGATACCTCTCTTGTTCACCCCACTCAATGAAATCCAACCAATTAATTCACCAAATCGGATTCGATAATAATAAAGAAAGATGGCTGCTGTAGGGGTGATTCCTATAAACTTGCACAGAATTTGGAAGGCCTTCATGAAAGCCCAACTATTAGGGTGAAGTTGCGTAGGGGCAACATTAATAGCCGACAATACCTCACGCTCAAATTTAGTAAAGGGCAGAGTAATACGCAGAACGTCAAAGAGGGTCCTATACATATAAGTATAAGGAGGATTATCCCCGGTGGCCAACATAAAGACATGCTCGGTCCCCGAGCATGGTTCAACAATAAATTTATCTCTATATTTAGGAGAAAAAAGAGTTATGGAGTTTCGAAGGTCGATAATGGAGGAAACAGTTTGATACTTAGAGAAATAAACCCCAACTTCCCCTCGAACCCATTGATAGCCAGGAAGAGAAATAGGGGGAATAGGATCTTTCTCTACCCTAACAACTTTCTTACGACGCTTAGAAGATTGGGCTTTAGAGGATACTACATCTTCTTCCTCAACCTCTTGGAGGAGGAGGTTAGAACCAGAGGGAACCCTAGGTTCAGAGTCCGGAAAAGAAGAATGGGACGGAGAAGCATTTTCCCCTATTTCGAGAATCTCCAATGGGGATACAACTTTCAATGAGGAAGATGATTGGGAATCATCAGAGGAACCCATAAGGAAGGAACAGGAGAAAATGCAGAAATACAGCGAGATTAAAAATGGGGCGTACCTGGAAAAGCTTAGGATAAGGAAGAAGACGACCGAGAAAGTTGCAGAAATGAGAAAGTAGGAAGAAATGAGTATGGCGAAAGTTATATAACAAGGTCAGGGCAAATGAAAGGTCATGTCTAATAAATGCAATAACTTTTTATATAATACATGGAAGGAGCGTGTTGAATACGCAAAAGCCCAAAAGGTGCAACCTTTAGAAGATTCATAACTTTTTTTGGGGAGGAATTCTCGAAAGTATAAAATCTGCGCAAATCGAGTGTTTTCTGTCTTGTCATTACAGTACTCAATCCGACACACAACCCGAGAAAATAGGAACGAAAGAAATGGACTACATATAACAAAGACGCAAATGTCATCATGAAAGGTGACACGCGCTCGTCTAATATACTCGGTCAAGTCTGAATTCTTAAGAAACTCTTTCACTAAGTTTAGTTTAGAGCTTGGGGGGCTTATGTACCGACCATTCACATTGAAGATCGGATAACCGAGAATATGAGACCGAGCTTAGTATCTCAACACATAATCGGCCATCCAACCGAACGTCATTAAGGTCATATAGCCGAGTTTGTGCATCCGAGTTGAGCAATTTAATACATACTTAAGAGATGGGCCAAGTGTATGAGTCTTGGCCCATTTAGAAGAAGTTGCACGTTCTCCTTTGAAGAAAGGAACCGCAACCATGACTCGTCTGAGGGAAGATCACGTTCTCTTCCCCGTCTCTAGTTAAACGTGTCTCTACAACACGTTCCCAGGATAACTGCCACGTTCCCACGAGTCCGTGACAAGAGGATACATCGTGATCGGAGAGTAACCGTTAAACTCAGCATCTATAAATAGGGAGTTAATCCCTTCGCAAGAACTACGTTAAGCTTTGATTCCAGATTGGATACGTAGGAGCATAGTGATATTTCTGTCAAGCTTATTACATCTAAATTTTATTCTTAGAGTAAGATCTTAGAGTGAGAAGAGAGTTTGGTTGTTTCCATTCATATATCTCGATTTTGGGATATTTGGACGGAACAATAACTATAACAACCCTTACCTGTAGAAGCTCTCCGATGTTTACAATAAGAGATCCATGTTCTGGAGGAACATTAACCCATTTGTTCTCATGAAGAACTTGAAGACCACCTAGTTGGTCTTGCAGAAGTATCGTCACGAAATTTTTATCAGTGTGCATGGTAGTGCCCATAGTTAGTTCAGGTTCAGGACATGATGGATAGTAGTGACACAAAACATTAAGTCCTTGAGCGCAGTTCAATTCTTTGAGATAAGAAGGATGAAGGCCAAGAGCCTCTGACAGCAACTCAAAGATTGTAAATCCCAACTCTCTTATTTTCTTTGAAAATTCCAACATAATGTCTCTGCATGTAAATAATGAGCTCATCAAGGATTGAAATAGTTTATACTTCATATATTCAGTCGAGCATAAGAAACCAAGAGAGAAAAAAATAAATTCCTACTTATGCTAAGAAAGTATATATGGAGATATTATGAAAATTAAAATGAATTTAATTGATATGCATCGTCAGTGTAAAGATTTTTTACACTGTGATTGAGAGTGTAACAGTGTATACAAATTAAACTCAATTAATATTACAGCTTACCTGCATACTTCTGGTATTTCTTCTGGTTTTGGTGGATGAGGAGCCATGCCACATCCAATTGTATCTCTCCAATCTACAGATTTGTTTCGATGCAGGGTAAAGTTGGAATAATACACAACTTTCCCATCCCGAGTGTAATATTGTTTTCTTACCTCGGCATCTTGTTCATGAAACCTACGAACTCCATCAATCATCTCATCCAAATCACTGATTGGAATACTATGATTAATCAGCTGAAAAAATCCCCACTCATGGCAAGCACTTCGAATCTTGTCAACTACTTCAACACGAAGAGCTTGATCCTTATGTATGTCTTTCAGGTCAATGATGGGAATACTCAAGTTTGAGTCCGAGTTCTCAGTGAAGTCCACCTTGCCACAATAGAACATGCGTGGGATCTTCGTCACCCCCGATTCTACAAGACCTTTAACACCAACTTTCGAATTATCAAAGGCTTTAACTTCAGCTTCCCTGTCATAAGAAGAATTAGTACCTGCCTCAAACTCGTCTGTGCTTGTGACCACCATTTTAATTAGCAGAATAGCTATGCACCAAATGTATGAGAATAATTCTATGTTCTCTTAACCAATCTCTATAAATAATCTCATGAAACAACTACGTGAAATGAATGCAAATGAGGCAAATAAATAAATAAATAAATCTCTCTCAATATATATACATAAGTTACAAAATTGTTAATAAAATCATAATAATAACTTTTCCATATTATCTACATGCAAATAAGGTGAAAAAATAAAAAAAATTAATATTAATTCCAAAAATACAACCTTTCCCCCATCATTTACCAAAATACTCATCTTTTTTCGCATCTTGGGAAATCAGATTTGGAAAGCACAATTCCCATTAGGGGTGGGCATCGGTACGGGTCGACCCGCGAACCCGGTGTACCCAATCCAACCCAACCCATAAATACTGGGTTGGTTCGGGTCATTGGGTTGGGTTGGTTTCTAAATAAGTAGACCCATAGCTTATGGGTTGGGTGTTGGGTCCAAAGATTGTAAACCCACTCAACCCAACCCAACCCACATATGGAGAGGAATATTATAAGCCCAGCTACTGGAGCGTGGAGTGACTCTTCTATCTTGTATTTGATGACTCTTCTTTAATACTCAGCCACCTAAATTGGAGTGACTATTTTTTGGTTACATAAGCAGAAATAGTTTGAAGACATGCAGAAATAGCTTGAAGACATAGTCAGTGAAATTGTTTAGGAATTGTTTGAAGACATTATTATTTTTTTGATTTCACTTGTTTGTTTAATTTTGATGGATATTGTGCTCCAAATTGAAGTTGTATGCTTCATTTTTATATTTGGAAGTTCAAATTAATGTATTGATAGTATTTTTCTTCCCTATTTTTTTTTCATTATTTGCTTTTGATAAAAACAAAATAATTTACTACCAAATCCGGTCACCCGACCCAAACCAACCCATATGAGGTTGGGTTGGGTTGGGTTGGGTTACATGAAAATTTTCGAAGAAACCGATCCAACCCAACCCATATTTATTTGATTGGGTTGGGTCTTTAAATGCACCAAAATCCACCCAACCCGACCCATGCCCACCCCTAATTCCCATCTATGTTTTAATTTTGTTTTTCTAAAAAAACCAAAGAAGGTGGTAAAAAAAATTTAAAAGTGTCAGCAATTAAAATGCCGACTTCCCAATAAAAAATTTTAAAAAAAATCATAGAATTGAAGGGCAAGTGCCGACTTCCCAACATGTGAAAAAAGATGAGTATTTTGATAAATAATGGGGAATGAGTGTGTTTAGTAAAATATTTTTTTTTGATTATTTTTTTATTTTTACCTACAAATAAAGATATTTTGTTTAAAAAAACCCTATTACTGTAATTAAAGGCTTTATTACATAATTGGTTCTTTAATAGACTTTTATTTAAATAATATAAATAATTTTATATTTCATTTTAAACATTTTCTTTTGTGTTGAAGGTAACGGTAACAAATCATTATAAGTTCAACTTATTTCAAATAATTGAATTATTGAATCATGATAAGTTAAGAGTTGAAATTATGTTTTTTAGAAGGTATCCCTCAATCGATAGTCATAGATTAATCTCTTTAGAGATGTAAAGATTATCGAAGTGAGTTTTGTTTCTCTCAGCAAAGTTTTTTTCATGCATACGATAAGAATTGAATCCCTAACAACATATTTAAGAAACTCATCTATCTGGACTGACCTTATTGGTAGTATGATTTAATCCCCTAGAAAAACATGAGTACCCAAGTAAATAGTTAAAGAGTAAAGGCGTTTTTATTTAAATATTTTTAAAAATAATTTGTTAAAATTGGGTGGTTTCGTACATGCAACCAACGTGTACAAAACACGACATTTTTATTATTTTAAAGAGTGAAGATTCAAATTGGTTCGTGAAAGATTTTGGGAATTTATTTTTAATCCCTGAAAAATAAATTAATCATTTAGTCCGTTAAATTTACAGATGCGGGACACATTAGTCCATTGATTTAGTTCAGACGTCCATTTACTTGTCAACTGTCTCATTAACCATCCTACTTGACCCGTTAGTGGTCCTGTATGATGTATGACGAATTTTCGCTGTGAAAAAATTAATGAAAAGTGAAAAAAGTGTATAATATTTAGGTTTTTGGATTTAAAAATTGTTCATGTTTTTCATTTTTTATTCGTTTTCTACTAAGAAAAATCGTGATAAACTACGCAGAATCACAAATGAGTCAAATAGAATAATTAATGAGACACGTAAATAAATAAATGAATGTCAAACACGATTGAGGACTAAAGCCTTGAAATTGTTGATCCGTGGAGAGAGTTGATATGTGGGACCAAGTAATGTAACAACAGCAGTGGTGAATAGAACGATATATAACAGACAGGTCTTTCTTGAAATTGTTGATCCGTTGAAATATAGCAGTTGATATGTTGAAATTGTTGATCTTGGAAGAGTTAATTGTCCATTCCGCCAAGTTTTGTCTAGTATACTTTGTTCTCTTCAGCATCCCTTTTCCATCACTTGATGGTCTTCGGTGGCCTTTCCTAAGTTCATGCGTGGTGGACAAAAAATAATATTTAAATAATATTATAATTTTATTTAATTATTTTATATGTCATTGATGATCTATTAATATTGTTTTTATACTATACTTTTTTTGTTTATACTATTAACTATTAATATTGGTATAAGATGCATCAATTTTTTTTTTTATAAATATAGATGTATAGTAAATATAAATAATATTATAATTTTATTTAGTTTATATATATTTTAATAAAATTTAATTGATATACATTGTCAGTATGAAGATTTTTTACGTTGTCAACTAAGAAGAAATTGTCATATAAGTTAAAATGTTTGACTCTTACCCTATCTACATTAAAAGTCACTCATATCATAATTTCTGATTGTTTGATATTGTAAAAAACGCTCATTTTATTAATCTTTAGTAATGAAAAATAATTATATATATTAATAAAATATCTAATAAGTACTAATTTTTACTTATTAATAAATTTTATTAGTAACATTTCCTGAAAAGGAAAGTAATATTACTACTAGTTAATTATCAAATCAAATGTTGAATTATTTTTCGAAATTGTTAATAAAATTAATATGTAAAATTGCCTCGAAAAGAAACTATTTGTTAGTTAGTATATAAAAGGTCTTCCCCTACCATGGCACATGATATAATTTCTATATTTTCATTTCTCAAAATTATTTTAACTTGACAGGCCAAGCCCCCATCCCTTGACCCTTGTGTAATTGTGTTTGTAGCAATAACGTCTCACTCTCTCGAAGCTTCCTGGGGATATAATATGGGCTGGTGAGAGAGCGGGCCGAAGGGGTGCTGCTGTTTTGCAGACCCATGAGCCCACTTAATTGCAATCTTTAAAGGGGGTTGTTTTTTCCGGTCTCTCATTTTTCTAATACAACTCCTCCCTATTTTTTTTTTAATTTTTTTCTATCCAAAATACCCTTCCTTTTTTTTCCCCTAAACCCTCCTCACATACTGTAAAATAAGAATGTTTTTTTGAGGGGTGTGCTTATTACTCGGAATTCAGTTAACTCTACGGAACCAAAACGAAGTTTGAAACTTTGAAGTTTTAACAAAAACAATTAAACAATATGCAGACATGAGGTAATGCTTCAAGTGTTAAAGGAGAAAAAACACTAACCCAAATAAAGGCGTAACTGCAACTGGGTGGGACTAGGAATGTCCACGGCGCGGGGAGGGGAGTACTCCCCAGCTCCCCATCCCTGCCCCCCAGATTTTCCCCCGTCCCCTATCCTTGTCGTGGGGAGTTTTTTTTCCCTGTCCCCATCCCGGTGGGACCCCCATGTTCAAAATTGTTGTACTAATTCCAACTCTAATTTTACTACTATGATGTTGATAAGTTCCACATTTAGCTAATAACTTGATTAAATCACTTGATTGAGGAATCATCATGTATTTAATTCAAATGATCAATTCAACTTTAACTAAGGAATTAGTATAGTTAAAGGATTTGGTAAGATAAATCAATACTAGATTTGATATGGAAATGCGACGAATCAACTAGATACCGCTAAACGGAGTTGATGAAATTCAATCCCAATGCCTTTAAGAATTTGAATCACAACCTTTTAATCTTTGTTCATGTTATAAGTTTAAAACCACATCAAAATTCTCTTTACACTTCACCATAGTATAAGAATAGTTGAATGGCTTGTTAATATTATCAAATCCCTGTAGATACGACCCTGATACACTATATTAGGACGACTATAAGCTTTATTCACTGAAAAGTCTTATCAGATGCTTGTAAGATACATTTTATATGATCAAAATTGCTATAATAATTCCAACTCTAAGTTCAGTTGATAATAAAATTACCCAAAATAAGAACAAATATTACAACATATGTGTGTATTCCAACACAGCAGCATGCTTTTCATCATTAAGTTGTTCAATGCTTTGTTCTAGAGATGCCCCAGATACTTTTTGTTTCTTAATGTAGGATGCCAAGCAGATATGCATATATCAAAATGAGTAAGAAATAAAAAAAAAAATTTAACCCAGAAACAAGCAATTGTACCAAAAGTGTTTGATGGGATCTGAGAACTTATCACCTTGGAGGAGGAGGCTAGGAGGTGGGGAGCCAAGTGCTTAAAGCGGTTTCTTGTAGCCAAGATAAGGCTTTTATGGAGGTGTCCTTGCAATTGTACCAAAAGTGTTTGATGGGGTCTGAGAACTTATCTGATAAAATACAAGAGGGGGCAAAAAAAATTGGTATCAACAAGTATGAAATAAGTGAGCATGCCATGATTTAATAAAATAACTGGTCATTATCGACACTTACAAGTTGATCTTGTTGGGGGTTGCTGGTTGCGGAGGGGATTCGCAGATGTGAGCAGTCAGCCGTGAGCAGGTCTACGAGTGGTGGTCAGTTGCAGGCGCGCTGGTCGATTGCTGGTGGCGGCGCAGTCACACAGAGGCAGAGCTGCTAGGGGTGAGAGTTGAGACTTGACTCTTGAGAAATGAAATGAGTAATAGTCTAACAGAGTAAGAGTCGAGTAAGGGTTCGAGTGAATCAAACTTCAAGTCTGAATAACATGTTAATTTTTTTTTTACAAAAAAAAAAGACATAAAAAGACGAAAAAGACATCATGTATTATTAGTAGGTACAATATAATATATATATATATATATATGATAAGGGTAATCATGTAATCTCCTCTGGGCGGGGACCCCGCGGGGCGGAGGGTATGATCCCCGTCCCCGTGGGGAAAAATCCCCCCCCCCTGCGGGGCCCCGAATAGGGCAGTCCTCGCGTGGATCCCTGCTCACGGGTGAAAATTGCCATCCCTAGGTGGGACGTGAACGGGTTTTAACATGATTCCAGAAGAAAGAGGTAGATCCAGAAATAATAAAGAATATTTTTGGTAGAAAAAAGTTTAAAAAAGGAGGAGGAGTTGTATTAGAAAAAACAGAGGCCGTAAAAAACAATGGCCATCTTTAAACGAGAGGAACAAGCATCATTGAGCAAGTTTTTGTGCAAACGGGCTGCATCTTTGGAGCCCAAATTTTCTATTCAAGTCTAATTCATGGGTAGGTGTAGCAACCCAATCTCCTTTTGTTTTTTTTTTTTTTTGTGACTTTATTTTAGCTTATATTTTGTGATGCTTAATATTGTATTATGTAAATATAAAGATTTTTTTTATTTGTTTAATTTTTTTTATATAGCTTATCATTTGATTTAATTTTTCGTAATGTTGTCAATATGTGTGGCTTAAGTTTAGGATTTTTGAGGTTCTTTTATTATTCAAATAAATTTTGAAAATTAATTCATGTTGCGTTCTACATGTTGATATACAGTTTCCCACTAAGGCTGGACATGGACCTGAGGCCCGGCCCGAACCGGACAAAATCGGAAAAAAAAATAAGTGAATGGGTGGGTTGGGTCATCGGGTGAGCATTTTCATTTTCACATGGTTTCTAGGGGTGATAAAAAATCCGTCACCCACCCGAACCCATACTAACCGTTTTAAAATTTGGTGAAACGGGTGGGTTCGATCGGGTAAACGGGTGAAAAAATAGAGTGAACGTGGATAGGAACAGGCGGGTTCAGTTCCACTAAATTCAATCCATCGGAAACCGAACCCGACCGCTCATTGCATAGAGCCCGCAGATTTTTATTTCAAATTTTCCAATCTTCTCAATTCTCCAATATCTCTCTCTGTCCCTCTCAGGCATTAAGCCCAAAAAGGCAAAAACGTGAGCAAAGCATAGAATAGAAAAGCTGAGGCACCGCCTACCATTCAGCGCCACCGCCATAGGAGTGAGGGAGTCGGAAAGGCAGAAACTTTTGCGCTTCTGTGACACAAATGGTAAGCCTGCAGTTGCTCATGACCTCAATGAAGGTGGTCTGGCACACAGAGGCGACCAGAGCGAGGTGTCGACGGTCTTCTCCTTCCCCCAACCGGAGCCAGATCTGCTTCTCCGAGGGGACGAATGATCAAGTGGCGAACCACCGTCTCTCTTCTTCTCACGGATCCATCTCGTCCGCACAACTCCGTGCAGCCACACGAGGATCCGACTCTTCTGAGGCTCTACACAGTGTCGACAAATTGAAAAAAGAAGAAGAACTGTGGGTATGGGGGCGAAGAGAGGGAGTTCTGGGAGGCTATTCCCTTTTGTTTTTAATTTTCTTTGAAATAATAAATAAAATAATAAAATATTATGAACCTATATGAATCCACCCGACCAACCCATCAACCCGCTTAACACGCCACCGACCAACCTGCCATATAAAATGGGCGGAAATGGATTACATTTTTCTCTCATCGATTTGCAGCGGGTTGGCTATTTTGGACCCGAAACCGTCCGAACCCGACCGATGATCACCCTTAATGGTTTCATTCGGGTGGTATCGGGTGACCTAAAAAAATTTTGATACCATCCAACCCGCCCGACCTATTACTTATGAAGCATTACCGAATGATACTCTACCTCCCAACGAAATCATTTCCCCATCTCCTCATCTCCTTGACCCTTCCTGTCACCCACTCGTTGTGAATACCCACTCGTCTTCCCCTCGCCGCCGTGCCGTAACTCGTCCTCCTCTCGTCGAAGCGCTCCCGCCCTTCGTCGTCACAACTCGCCCCTAACCCTGATTGCAGGTGCCTTCCCTTACCGCTCCTCCGGTCATCTTCTAGGAACGTCTTCCCCTCAGATCTGCCACCATGCCGCACTGCTCCACTCAAGGTGCTTGGTTCTTCCACCACGCCTTTCCTTCAAGCCTTCAACAAAGAAGAAGATAGCAGACACCACCACGTCGCATGCCAAATCTCATATCAGATCTGCTGTCTTACACGCCGTGCGTCTCAGATCTACTGAAAGTCGGTGTGCCTCTATCTCAAATCTGCTACTTCTATGTTAATATATTGTGCTTTTGTTTAGTTTCGTTGAAAGCTAATCTTGTTTTGGGTTTCTGTTAAGTTTGATACTTTTTTTCTGGTTTGTTAGGTTGTTGCTGTCCTCCTCCATCTCAGATTTGCTTCTTCTGGTTTGTTTTTGGTTTATTTGATTCAAAACCATGGCAACCCGGTCGTCAACCCGACGACCCGACCAACCCGTCACCCGTCCAATCCGATGGCAGAAACGGGCGGGATTGGGTCAGATATTTACCTATTCGGTTTGGTTCGGAATCCGACCGAACCCGACCGTTGTCCAGCCCTAGTTTCCACTATCTTTGAGTGTTGTACATAACGTAAGTATTTATGTATATCTCAGCTATCTTAAATTTTGTGCGATATGGATTTATTTTAAAAATAAAATATTTTTGAATTAAAATTTGGAAATTAACTCATGCAACGTTCTACAATGTTGATGTGTATATAGAGTCTGTCTGTTAAAGCTAGCGGATAAGCTAACTTATTAGTATGGAAGTGTTTGATAAAGCTAGTGGTTGGACTAACTGATAAATATAAAATGACATAAAAAGACAGGTGTTTATACCTTTTTATATAAATGTTTTTATAAGAAAAAATTATATAAATGGTAGTCTTACCTGCTTATAAAATGTTATATTATCATTTAAAAAATTAATTATTATACTTTATATTATCATATCAATGTTACACTATTATCATAAAATTATTATAAAAAAGGTTAATTTATATATATATATATATATATATATATATATATATATATATATATATATATATATATATAAACGCTATATTATCATATAAATATTGAACTAGCTGTTTATGAATAATTCAAATTATTATATACGTTAACATTTTAATATTTTATTATGTATTGAAAAGGGTAAAGGTGGAAATAAATTAAAATAATAAGGATAAAGGAGAAAAAAAAATCAGACGCTATAAGTTATAAACTTAAACGCTACTTGAAGTAGCGTCTGAAAGAAACGCTATAAGCTCATAAAAAAATGTTATAAGCTAGTAACTAATGAGCTTACCAAACAGGGCTACTAACCCATCCGCTGTAAACGTTTTTTTTTTTTTGGATGAACATATATAATTTACTGGCTTAATGCTTCCTGGGGATATAATATGGGCTGGGGATATTATATAATTTACCAGCTTAATGCTTTCCATTAATCAAGTCCACTATCATGTTTCCCACCACATATAAGGGTTTATGTATAGATCAATTATCTTAAACTCTGTGCAATATGGATTTATTTTCAAAACAAAATAAAATATAAAATGTATCATTCAACAATGACAATATCCCTTTTGGCAAACAACCTTTTTCAAAAATTAAAACTCATCAACCACAAATGTTTTTATGTAACTACATGATTTTGAGTTCCTCATTGCATCGTGGGATACGTGGGAGTGGGCTCCATCTCGTCAAATCAAAATTAAATTTTCACAATTTTGTTCGATTGTCAATAATAATGTGTAAATCATTTTCTTTTACTTTATCATATTTTGGGGTAAAACAAATTTTAAAGTCTATCTTTAATTAAATTGTATAATTAACTCAAGGTAATTATTTTTGAAGTAGGTGTATCAGGAGTATAGTGGGATTAATTTTCCACCCTTTCGTGTACATAATCAAACTCCTAAACACATTATCAATTTTTTAAAGACAAGTTTCCTAAATAAAGGTTTTTCAAGTTTTAAACATGTTTTTAATAAAATTAGGGGTGACTTCATTATACCATTTTATTTTAACATGTTTTTAATGAATTTCGAAAGTTTCTCGTCGCAACGTCCTTCGAACACGTTCTCACACCCCTTAAGAAATTTTATTTGATAATACTGGCGTACATGGCACAGAATATGATTAACAATAAATCCTTAAGTATGTAATTATATGAAATCTAGCTAATTATTTAATAATTAGATTGTCATATTTTAATTTTTCTTTTTCCCTTTCTATTTTTCTATCTTTGTAATGTAGATAATACACAATTGGATGTGTTTGCTTTGTTTTCAATTTCAGTTTCCCGTGTTCATTTTATGTTTTAAGAAATAATTAAAAAATTGTCATCTTGTTTTATTTAGTTTCCTGTTTCCAAATATTTGTACGGAAAACAGTGAAAACAACAAAAAAGTTGTTTTCAGTGTTTCCTATACAAAATTTTGAAAACAAAAGATATAATGAAAACAACATGACAGTTTTATAATTATTTCTAAAGTAAAATAAAAACAGGAAGCTGAAAACAAAAAAACATGCCCTTAAACGATGACTCTGGAGTGGAACCCAAGAATTTGACATTGCATATAACACAAAAGCCCTAAAGATAAAAAGCAACATGAACCTTTATCTGTTTTTTTTTGTCCGTAATGTCACCATTTTCTGAACATCAAACAACAAGAACAGTCTGGTTGCTTTTCACTCATCAGTAAAATATGGTGGATTCTAGGGTGAAGCTTGCAATTTATGGGTACACCAGCGTACCCCTAAATTTTCATGTGAAAACTTCTTTCTACCCTTATCTTCAACAAACTCTCTCTACCCTTCACCACCACCTCAATAGTGAATAACAACAGCGGAATTGCAGCACCACCACTCTCTGACCCCACCGCCATCAGTAGTGGCGGATCCACGACCCTGAGTCAGTGGGGGCAATCCATTTCCAAAAAAATTTACAATTATTATCATACATATGAAGATAAAGACATAAATGTTAAAATCATAAAATTTTAATATATCCAATCAAGTAAATTAGAAATCTCATAAGAGTAATACTAACAACACATTCTTTAACACACTATCTTCAACACACTCTTTATTATTGGGTGGATTTAATGTGGCACCTACTAAATCACATGGACCTACTCTTAATTTAGGGGGACACGTATGAAATCCACCCAATAATAAAGAGTGTGTTGCTAGCATTTCTCTACCTCATAATTGTACCCTACGTGATTTCATGTTATTGATTATAGAGATGAAAGAAATGAGATATGAGATATGAGAGGAGGAAAGAAATGCTCTTTGTGCCGCGTAAGAGAGAAATAATCAAAGAAAGAATGAAGTGACATGGGTGCAAATATTTCAAATATGGGGGGACAAAATAAAAAAAAATATAAGGTACTAATTTTTTTTAAAAAGAATTTCTGGGTGTGCACCTGCACACCCTGGTTGCCACATAGGTCCGCCACTGGTCATCAGTCCAGTCGTCCCACCTCGGACTGCCACACTTTTCTTTGCAATCGCCACCTGCGATCCTCACTATTGGAATCTCAAAAATAAAACAAACATTACCATAAGAGAGTTTCACTACATCGACCTCGTTGCAGCCACCAATGCCTTCTCCGCCGTTAATTTCTTAGGCAAAGGCAGCCATAGCAATTTGGGCAGTTGAGCCAGTCCAATTCTTTTCTGGCAAAATTTAACAAATCCAACAAAGTTCTGTCACAGGGTGTTGAACACAAACAACCCTAGTTGACAAGGTTAAGGTTGTGCTTGTTGGAAATATTCCTTCCTTATTCGGAATATCTCAGATCCCTTGTTTTAAGGGATTGAATTAATCCTGTTCTTTTTTTATTTTGGTTAATAGCCCATTATTATTGTTGATTGTATTTCGTTTATGTTTTTTATTCTTTCCATTCATAGTTGCTAATGTTTAGGAATTTGTGTTTAATCTTTTTCTTTTTTCTGCTCCTTGTTTCTCGCCTCTTGGCTGACCTTGAGCCATTTATGTACTGCCACTCATTCATATAAGAGAAACAGAGGAATCATCTTTCACAAAGGGTGCGTTCACTTTCAGTACCGGTGGTGGTGGTGGCTGGTTGGTCGGTGAGGGAGATTTTATGGTTTGGAGGGTTGCTCTGTCATTGTTGACAGGGGATGGCAGAAACTGGTAGGATGGGGTTGCTATGAACACTGATAGGATGGGGTTAGGAGGGTGAAAGGGTAAATGGTTCTTTTTCATTTTATTTTTGTTTTCAAAATTTTTTAAACTAATAAATCTGGACCGTCCATTATTTAATTATTAAATCCAAGGATTGAAAATCGTCCACGTTGATTTAAAATCGGGGTACACCGATGTATCCATAAATTACAAGCTTCACCCTAGAATCCACTGTAAAATATTGTTGACCAATATGCAAATCCTAAAGTATGAGTAAAAGAGTCCAACTTTGCTTCAGTGTTGTATGCAAACAGTCCTTTGTGTGAAATGGTTTACTTATTTATTGTTGTATTTCTTATTTGGTGCTGTCTAGGATGGACTACTTTATTTTACAAGTGGTCCATGGTGGACCACCATTATTAGCCCTTAGATTTATTATTAAAATATTTCGATGGATTAGATTTATTACCACAACCTGGCAATACAGGTTTTTGATACAATTGCTTAATAGTCCCTAACCTTTAAATTCATAATATCATAATTTGCAAATAAATCCTTCTAACCTCACCTAACTCTCTCTCCTCTGTTCTCTTTCTCACGCCTTCCCTCTTCCATGCCCCCTCTTTCCTCTTTCCCTCTCCTCTGGGTTTTGGCCGTGCGTTGCAGGCGTTGGACGATGAGACTCTTTCGGGCGTTGGACAATGAGACTCTAGGTATTGGCGGCGGTGGGTTTGCAGTGCGTTCGCGATGGTTCTCCGGAGGCGTTCGCGGTGGCTCCGCCTCAACAGATCTATGAATCGCCGCTGCAACCTCCCTCACCAATACTTCTGCATCTTACACATCAATGGTCTCCCTACAACTGACCCTTGCCTCACCTTGAACCCTGAACATTTCCATTTCTGGGTCTTCAAAGGGAAGGTCCAAGTTCACAACTTTAACAGTGGGGTTGTAGAAATGGTTGTTTGTTGTGTCTGTGAATGGGGATGAAGATGGTGAAAGAATGGAAGGGTAGTGTGATGGTGGAAGAGAAGAGGGTGGAAGAGAGAGAAGATTCTACGGCTGAGAAGAGGTGGGTGAGGTGTTTAAAGACGGTCATCTGATGGATCAATTTGTGAATCGATTAAAGTTGACATATTAAATAGATTACAAGGGGATGATATTATAAGTGGTAATCGATTAAGTTTGGGTTATTGAATAGATTATTTTGGTTGATCGATTAATTTTTGTTTAATGAATCGATTATAATGGATTCATTCTGCCATGCTTGTCAGGAAAAAAAAATTAAAACACTTTGGGCAAATAACTAATTCTATAAGTCAGACCATACAAAACTTATATTTATGATACAGACATCAAATTTACCTGTTAACAGATGGTACAAGTATTTTACCCACATGGACCACTTGTAAGGTGATCCACCCTAGACAACACCTTTTATTTCAAATGAATGGTATTTTGTTTTTGGAGGCGAGGTTGTCTAAAAACATACATCTTCTAAACACCTTCCCCTTTTTCTCTCTCCCTCTCCCTCTCCCTCTCCCTCTCTCTCCCTCTCTCTCTCTCTCTCTCTCTCTCTCTCTCTCTCTCTCTATATATATATATATATATATATATATATATATATATAGCACAAGATTACTGAATTCGACATGATGAACCATTATTCTAATTTTTAATAATAATTATTATTATTATAATAAATGATGACAATTTGCAATGAAGATTTGCGCATTGTTTGACTTCAACTCATTTTTATTAAATCCTACACTGAAATATATTCCAGTGTAAAACCCACACACATGTCTCCTTTATAAAAATTGAATCAGTAGTTGTATAAAAATTAGTGTGCTGTAAGTAATAATGTGCAAAATTCAGCACCCAATGCGAATGCTTTGTGAGGTCTCTGCATTATACTTTTTATCACTTCCCCATCCTTGAACTTTGGCTTTTCATTATAATAAATTAAGTGGCAATGAAGCTATATAATCATTTCCTATGAAATATGCTTTCCTTTCACTTTATTAAATATTAAAATATGACTGTAATGTGAAGGGCATCCTCATATTCCAAAGGCATTAATTGAGTGCTGGAAAACACTATGACTTTTGCCTGGATGCATGAACAACCTTACAATGATAATATGTGATACCGATAGCCGTACGTACAAATTGAAGAGAGTATTTTTTTTTTTTTTTTGGGTGTGTTCAAAACGGGCTAATTAAAAAGAGTATTTACCCCTTTGTTCTAGATCATCTGGATGACGGAAAAGCGAGAAGGAATATCGGGTCGAATTCAGGTTTCGGATTTTAGGATTCTTCTGGCTGGGGTTCAGAGGAGGAGTGGGATCTAGATCTGGTCAAGCATAGCCGTCAATTCGGGCGGGACCATTCCGTGGCAGGCCAACAAATTTATGGGACGGGACAAAATTGCGGACCAATAATTTTCTAGCTCAGTCAAACCCTCTATGGGTTACGAACTGATCCATGGATCAATTTTTTTTTTATAAACCACTATAATTAGGGTTATTGGCTCCCCAGTAGCATCCCGATCCTCGTATCAGGGATAATAGTTAGTTAAAGATGTAGTTAGTTTGTTAATAGTAAGTTGTTAGATCATTAGCCTATATAAAGACTTGTTATAATCACCTTTGTAATCATTTTTCATATTCTATCAATTTCATATTCATAATTTTTTTCATCTTCTTCTATCCTCTATGGATGTCATGATTCCACATGATATCAGAGAGATATCATCTACCTTTTCTGTTGCATTTTCTTTTAATATTCTCTCTCTTTTTCTTTTCATATAATTTTCCCGAGAAATCCCAATAGGTTTTCTCTTTATTTCCTATTCTTTTACATTTTCTCCACTTTTGTTTGTCTTCGGTACATCATAATCACACATACCTTCTCAGTCTATGCTCCAGGAATATAGTTCAAGATATTTTTCTTTCGCCTATTTCAAATTCTTGGTATGAAGCTTGGATTCATGATAACTTTGCAAGGTTTCTTGATAGACACCTAGTCTTTTGCTTTCATTCACTTCAAGATCAGTCCTAGATTCCTAGATGAAGGGCGTGTATTTTCTTCACCAGTTTCTCTGGGATCATGTTCTTCGTTTTCGTTGAGCATCAAAATGCTATTCATCAAATCTCTGCATCTTGTTGTTGGTGGGCATTGGAAGCCAACAAAGGTGCAAACTGGTATTTGCATACTACCATAGGGCAAGGGAGTGCCCTCATCTCTTCCTTGAAATTCTCAGCGCTGACCAATGCTATCACTTTCAAGAAGCTGATTAGAAAGGGTATACCCCCAATTCTAAGATTTTTTTTCCAACACCTTCAATCACTTATCTTTCTTTCAATCTTTTTTTTCCTTTCTCCATTCTTGTCACCATTTGTGATATGCCCATGATGATATAATGGTTAAAGGTTCCAAAATTTTTTATTGCTTCTGCCCATGGTGAGGACTAGCTCAACACCTATTGAGGTCTAAAGTAAATTCTGTTGAGGTCTTTTTAAAAAAAAAATTAAATTATTAAATATTTGTATACAACAAGGATTTGATCCCTAGACCTTGTAGTTAATGATAAGTTTTTAAAGTTTTTATACCAAATGAGTTAACTTATATTTGTTTATGTATAAAACATATAAAAAATATAATAGAAAAAAAATACAATAAGTGCACTTTTTTTTAAAGAAAAAATTGTTTTTTGAGAGGCCTAAAGAAATGGTCTCACTTGATTTACCCTTGGGTTGGGCCTATCCATGGTGGTGCCTAAGCGTTTGTCTTAAATTGACATTGATATTTGGAGGCTTATAGAGTCCATTTTGGAGCGACTTATGACTGTTAATTCCAGCAAGTCAGCTCATTTCACATACAAATTCATATTTTTTTGTCAATGTTCTTTCAAATTTATAAACTTCGTTCGTTACCGATATCATTGATAGATTTTTCTTGTTTAGGCGAATATGGCTTGTACCTTTGTAATCTTTTATTGTTCTTTATTTTTTACTTGCATTGTATCGTTCATCTCAAACTTGAAGTGCTAACACTTCTAACTTGCGGGGGCTATTAAAGATAATAGTTAGTTTAAGATGTAGTGAGTTTGTTAATAGTTAGTTGTTAGATTATTAGCATATATAAAAACTTGTTATAATCACCTTTGTAATCACTTTCCATATTCGATCAATCAATTCCATATTCATAGTTTCTCTCGTCTTCTTTCATTCTCTATGGATGCCATGATTCCTAACACTTCGGTCGGCTGCTTAGAGTATAGAATTCACTATTGGTTTTCGCAACCTCCCAACTAGAGTGTCTGCCACCAGGAATCGAACTTAAAATTTCATTTCTTAACAATGTAAACAATATAATGAAAGACTAAAATAAATTATGTTTGATTTTTTATTTCAAAATATTTGATTTAACTATACGTTGAAGATTAAAATAAATTAAATATTCTTCATTCATCAAAGTCAAATAATACATGGCGAGCATCATTCAACTTCAATACAAATTTTGTTTTCAAGCATTCAATACAAATCATCTTTTAATTATATTTCTAGCATATTATGTTATTCTAATAATATCATTGTCATAGATTAATACATGCCATATAACTATTTCTTGGTAATACATTCGCAACCTCTTTCTCAACATTCAATAAAAAAATTATTATATTTTTTAAATATTTTTTGGGCCGATGGATTGACTCGGCTCTACACCGGTGTGAGGTTAAAAAAATGTTTTTTGTTTGGCAATGATATTTTAAAAGTATATTTAGAAGAACTAATTTTGTTTGATGATAAGGTAAAATCACTTTGAGGTGTAAATATAAAGAACTTTGTGGACCTCACATCTAAAATCAATTCTATTCAACGAAAAAGTTAGGAATTCTTACTTATCTTAAAATCAATTCTACCTAACCCAAAATCAATTATTTTGGATGATTTTTTTAAACAAACACACCTTCATATTCCCCCAAATTATTTTCACTATACCTGAAATCATGTGTTGATGGTCTAAAATCTTAACCAAACAAGGATTAAGAGTAGGGACCGAGGGACTTAGAGCTTGGCCGGGCTCAGGTCCCTACCATGTTTTTTTTTTTTAACTTTTACAAGTAGTGCTAATTTTTTTAATGGCCCCTACCAACCATTCTTATATTGCAACTTTGCTCTCTTTCCGGTGAACCTCTCATCTCATGAGTATTTACCATACTGTTTCCTTCCTCGCATCTTTTTATGATTAGTTTAGTGTTATTGCTTTTTTTTTTTTTATTTTAACATTTATAATCCCATTACTTGTTTATATTATTAGATTCTTTTTAAATTAATTAATTTTAGTTTGAGAAATAAATAAAATTTCGTTCAAACACAAAATCATAAAAATTCGTTCAAACTTTTAATACCCTTTTTTTTATGTTTTTTTCTTATACATTTTTATTATATTTTTTAAAACCAGTTGCTGTCATCTTGTCACAAAAGGGTGCGTCAAGTGCCAACGCCACCAAGTTTGTGTTTAGTGACATGCGGAGAGGCGTTCTGCATGTTGATAGATGATTGGATGATTTTTGTGACATATACCGAAAAAATATTTTGTATTTTGATGGATTATTAATAATATAATTAATGTTTTAGAACATATAATTATGATTATTTTATATGAATTTTGATGACCATATATTTATTGATAAACTTTATGTTTTATAGTTGATCACTTTCATCATCCTAATCTGACTCCATCCTTATTAAATAAAAGGCAAGATTACTTATGCATGATGAAATTAAATTAGGAATAAGTCTGACAGGAATTTGTAACTTGGGAATTAGGATTTGTAAATTGGGATATTTTTACATGAGAAGCATAGAGAATATTTTTAGCTTTTGGATTACACATAAATAATTAAGATTAGAATATAAATTCATCTGATTTTTTTTAACCGATCACATATATATATATATATATATATATATATGATTTAATGACTTAAATTTAGCCAATCACTTACTCATCTTCTCATTATATACTGTGATATTGTCTCCTTTTGTTCTCCACGAATGATCCTCTCACGGTTCTCTCTCTCTCACCTCTTAATTAGTCTCTTTTCTCTTGTCTCTTGTGATGATATAAAAACAAAACAAAGGACCTTTCACACGTGAAATGATCTTACGAGGGGCTCGATGGCAAAGAAAGCTGATGTAGAGTGGAAGTGTGGCCAGGATACCCACTTAGAGGTGAGGGATGAGGTCAATACAAATTTGGATGCCCTTCAAAATTATATTCTCACACTTTTTTGTACATTCTTTTTATATGTATTTTATAATTATTGATTAAAAGACTTTTATATTGAAATCAACTATAGTCTATAGGTAGATGATTAATAATTATAAAATAAGTGTAAAAACGAAGATAGAAAATGTAAGAATACCACGCATTCCTCTAAAAAAAGCATGACATTATTTGTTACTCCTTCTGGATTTAATTATAAACAAAAAAATGATCAACTGTGATGGATTTAAATATAAGCAAATGTCAATTAATCTACCTATATTTAATGTTGTTATTCCAAAAACACCCTTAAGTTATTAATTCATTAATGTTGTGAGCATCATTACGATTAAGGATGGTTTAGTAAATGTATTTACTTTTTTTTACATGAAACTAAGAAAATTAAATATACCTAACTATTATTCTTAATTAGTGTGCAAGTATGTATTTTTGTTTATAATTGAATCCGGAGGAAGTAATTGGTACCACCCTCCGTGCAACTTAACCACCAATCACATTGAAAAGTATAACAAAATCATTTGGATTCTCTAATGTTGAACATTCACTCCATTCAATCCCCCTCTCTCCCTTTTTTAAGATTCGAAACTCTCTCTCTTATTCAATGAGTGGCTGGAATTCAATTGGAGAAAAAATTGATATGAGAGAATCCATTCCTAATACTTTTCTCATGGATACATAATAATTATATGAGTTGCTTACCATTTTCTCTTATATGTAAAACGCACGGTTTGCCTTTGTGAGTCACTTAACCTTACATAATGCATGGCTCTAAATGCTTCGATTGATCTTTAAAACTAATTGTCTAATTATTACGTAGAAAATCTTAGAATATCAACGAGGAACTTATCTCATATTATTTTAAGTAGTATTGGTACCGGCGCAATGTACCGTAAATTTATATCTGTGAATATTATTTTATATAATTTATATTTCTAAATTTGAGATATATGCATAATAAAAGTATAATAATTTTATATGTGTTCTATTTCAAGAGAAAATATAGAGAGGATTTAATTGGTATGCATTGTCAGTATAAAGATTTTTTACACTGTCAATCAATCAGAAATTGCCACATAAATTAAAATGTTTAATCTTATCCTAGCTACCTTATAAGTCATTCATACCATGATTTCTGATTGGTTGATAATATAAAAAACTTTACACTGACAGTGCATAGAAATTAAGCTCATATAGAATAAATAAGTTACATGTATTAAAGCAATTGTTACATGATGACTTAGTTTGTTTTAATCAGATACATGAATATAAAATAACAATTGACAAAAGTGAAACATGTTACACATATAAAATAAATTAAAATGTAAAAAGCTCATTGATGTTCCTGAAAAAGATAAAGAGAATTGATAAGAGCAAGATATAAACCAAAATAACCAAAAATATATATTAATTTAAAGAGTGATTTACTTACCTTAAATTATGAGAGACTTCTTTATAAACATCATTTGAAGTAGTGTTGGAAATGTGACTTTCATTGTCACATATAAGTATCTTCAAACCATAGCGGGAGCTAACCGTTGACATTGCGACATACAACTGACCACGAGAAAAAACTGGTTGTGGAAGACAAGTTTCCACATGTTGAAGAGATTGTTCCTGATTTTTATTTATTGTCATTGCAAAAGAAACAACAATAAGAATATGTCTACATACAAATTTAAAAGGAATATTGTTATCAGAAGGAGTTAATGACAATCTCACAATAAAAACCTTTTAGCCAACATTGCTTCCACAGATGATTTTTGTTTCTAAAACATAGATACTCGTTTGAGTAATTATATATAAGTCAAGTATCATTGCATAACCCTGAAGATTAATGATCTATATTTTTCAAGAACATAATAAGAACACCTATTTTGAGTTATAACTTACGATTTGGAAGTCTTGAAGAAGTAATTGTGTTCAAAAACTCAAGAGTATGAGCATCATCTAGTATATTAATATCTCCATTCATTGTTCAAGGGTTATCAAAACTATGATAAGATTTTTCATCTCAGGGAATTAATGACAACAAATAATCATTACATGTCAACAATATCATTTTTGGGTGCTAAAATAGCCCTATGTTTGAAAAATGATAGATCATTCATGTTTGCCAATAAGGATGGATAGATAAGTGTTGTTAACAACAAAAGCAAGAAGTTCACCTGAATTTGTTATGAGAAAATCATTAGGTATTACTAGCAATGTCTCCATCATTGGTTTCACCAATCCTCTCATCGCCAATGCTAAACAACCGCTCTAAGAATTTCTTCATTTATTCAACATTAGAATCTAAACAAAAAGAATGATTTACTCCAAATCTTCAAAAAAAATGTCTATGTGCCTGCTCTTTTTCCCATTTTGGGAGTATCCTTCATCTCATCTTTTTCAACATGTCTAATAAAATCTGCCAATTAAAATTAAAAACAGGAAAACAATTTAAAATGTTGTAAAAAATATATAGAAAATTAAAAGAATTTGAACATGATGTTAATCAAAATCTACTTTTTAATCAAAAAGCAATGATCTATACCACCCAGTATTTCAGGAAAACTAACAAATTATAAAAAAAATTGGAATATTCTTTGCTTCTTTTTGGGTGCATTTTGTACTTTCCATAAAACTCAACTTTAACCTATGCTCCTTGTCCTAAACTTAGATTCATTTTACAACAATTTTCAAAGATATAAGTCGAATATTCATTTAGCAATCCTTCAAACCTTGGAATAAGCCTACGTTTGATGGTAGCATGTATCCTTGCACAATAAAAAAATAAGCACTCTATAAGAAACAACAAATAAAAGGAAAAAGCAAACTTTAACATGATAAAAAGAAGTATGCTTATGTTTTCATCAAGCATAATCATTTCAAGGCTATTAGTTTGAAGAGAATTCTTGAAATCGGGTAGTGTCCAAAGACGAATTAAATGCACCCTTATCTTACAATCAATTTTCCCCAGAACAATGTCATTCAATAATGTAATCCTTGATACTATATATTCTTGAATTTCATTAAAAAGAAATAATTTTTAAGTGGTAACTATATCTATTTGTTAAACATTTATCAAATACTAACACAAAAAAAAAAAAAAAACATTTATCAAATACTGTTTTAAAACTAAATATTTAAAGATAATCGATAACAAAAAAATACTTCATAATTCGTCTCAATATCATATTTAAATAAATAAATATCATAATACTCCCTAACATCGATAACAATTCAAAATAGTTATTTAACTATTCAAAATGATCAATTCACCATTTCCATTAATTTTATACTGTTAGCTGCTACTATTCTGCAGAAGATTCAACATATAATTACTGAAATGCTGGATCCTTATTTTCTCTAGGAAAAACATTTGCAATCACGTGATTTTGCTTTAACCAAAATAAGGAGAAGACCATCACGTAGAATAAAAATGGAGAACTCAACACATATAGTGAATAAAATGATGACAACACTCCAGTAAAAAAATGATAAAAACACTAAATATATTGCAGGGGATAAAATGATAACATTACTATCATATTATAACAACACATTATTATGATAAGTGATGATTATCATAGTATGTTAAGAGTCTTAAGAGTCTTATTTATACTATGATAATATCATCACATTATATTTTATATCATCACATTATCACATTATTACATCATATTATAACCATATTATTCATGATGCTGTCTAAGATGCACCACCCACCAAAGCGGTGCAATGGTGTACCACTGATATGATCTAGCGTAGATAATGAAGTTTTTAGGATCTTTCTTTGAATTTGAGTCTAAAAAACTAACTAGCAATTGAAAATAATGAAGAACATTATAGAAATTGAATCTCAAGTGAGAATTCAATGAACCAAAAAGAGATGAAGAGAAGCAATCATATGAACACAAAGAAGAAGAACTAGCGAAAATGGAGGGGAAAGGGATGAAGATGCCACAAGCTCAATCCACGGTGGAGGATTGGATGATAAGCCTTGAGGAGGATTCGCCACTAGAGTATTGAAACTCTAGATAAGAATCAAAGGTTCAACTCTTGAACCAAGCTAGGGAGGATTCTCTCAACTCTCACAATTCTCAAATATGAGAAACTACACAAATGATTCATTAATTGGAAATTGTAGTACATGAGGTCTTTATATACATGTGAGCTTCACCTAGCTTCATGAAATGAAGCTCCTATGCGCTAATCTAGCTCCATGGCCGAATAAGCCCCTTCATGGGCCTAGTTGGCCCAATGCTTCCTAAGTCCAACCTATGCTATCCTAAAAGTGCTTATTTGGAAAAGCACTTTTATTACAAATCCTAAACTTCTATACAAAGACCTAAAAACTAAGTAATCTTGACTTCTACTAGTATGAGGTTACAAATGGATTCCTCCTCAACTTGATGCTTCAAAGTCAACTGGTTGTTAACAATTCTTTGTAATGCCTCTTGGACCTCCTTTTGCCTTGATCAGGCAAAAAAATTTGGAGGGAAAAAAATTTTGAAAATTCAAACATGATCATTAACCAAAACTCAACAATTCAAGAGTTAGATTCAAAAACTAGATCAAATGAAACACTAATTACACAATCCAACACATGAACTAAGATCATTGAGGATCAATTAGCCATGAAATTTGAATTATGAAAAGTGGCGCCAATCTCAAGGGAAAATGAGATTAAAAAAATTTGGTCCAAAATTCTCTACAATTCAAGTTCAAAGAACTAGCTCATGATATCAATTGATATGATCTAGCATAGATCATGAAGTTTTTAGGATCTTTCTTTGAATTTGAATCTAGAAAACTAACTAGCATGAAAACAATGAAGAACATCATAGAAATTGAATCTCAAGTGAGAATTCAATGAACCAAAAAGAGATGAAGAGAAGCAATCATATGAACACAAAGAAGAAGAACTAGCGAAAATGGAGGGGAAAGGGATGAAGGTGCCACAAGTTCAATCCATGGTGAAGGATTGGATGATAAGCCTTGACGAGGATTCGCCACTAGAGTGTTGGAACTCTAGATAAGAATCAAAGGTTCAACTCTTGAACCAAGCTAGAGAGGATTCTCTCAACTCTCATAATTCTCAAATATGAGAAACTACACAAATGATATTCATTAATTGGAAATTGTAGTACATGAGGTCTTTATATACATGTGAGCTTCACCTAGCTTCATGAAATGAAGCTCCTATGCGCTAATTTAGCTCCATGGCCGAATAGGCCCCCTTCATGGGCCTAGTTGGCCCAATGCTTCCTAAGTCCAACCTATGCTATCCTAAAAGTGCTTATTTGGAAAAGCACTTTTATTACAAGTCCTAAACTTCTATACAAAGAACTAAAAATAGGTAGTCTTGACTTCTACTAGTATGAGGTTACAAATGGATTTCTCCTCAACTTGATGCTTCAAAGTCAACTGGTTGTTAACAATTCTTTGTAATGCCTCTTGGACCTCCCTTTGCCTTGATCAGGCAAAAAAATTTGGAGGGAAATTTTTTTTGAAAATTCAAACATGATCATTAACCAAAACTCAACAATTCAAGAGCTAGATTCAAAAACTAGATCAAATGAAACATTAATTACACAATCCAACACATGAACTAAGATCATTGAGGATCAATTAGCCATGAAATTTGAATTACGAAAAGTGGCGCCAATCTCAAGGGAAAATGAGATTAAAAAAATTTGGTCCAAAATTCTCTACAATTCAAGTTCAAAGAACTAGCTCATGATACCAATTGATATGATCTAGCATAGATCATGAAGTTTTTAGGATCTTTCTTTGAATTTGAATCTAGAAAACTAACTAGCATGAAAACAATGAAGAACATCATAGAAATTGAATCTCAAGTGAGAATTCAATGAACCAAAAAGAGATGAAGAGAAGCAATCATATGAACACAAAGAAGAAGAACTAGCGAAAATGGAGGGGAAAGGGATGAAGATGCAACAAGTTCAATCCACGGTGGAGGATTGGATGATAAGCCTTGAGGAGGATTCACCACTAGAGTATTGAAACTCTAGATAAGAATCAAAGGTTCAACTCTTGAACCAAGCTAGGGAGGATTCTCTCAACTCTCACAATTCTCAAATATGAGAAACTACACAAATGATTCATTAATTGGAAATTGTAGTACATGAGGTCCATATATACATGTGAGCTTCACCTAGCTTCATGAAATGAAGCTCCTATGCGCTAATCTAACTCCATGGCCGAATAGGCCCCCTTCATGGGCCTAGTTGGCCCAATGCTTCCTAAGTCCAAGCTAAGTTATCCTAAAAGTGTTTATTTGGAAAAACCCTTTTATTACAAGTCCTAAACTTCTATACAAAGTCCTAAAAACTAAGTAGTCTTGACTTCTACTAATAGGAGGTTTCAAATGAATTCCTCCTCAACTTGATGCTTCAAAGTCAACTGGTTGTTAACAACTCTTTGTAACGTTTCTTGGACCTTCTTTTGCCTTGATCGGGTCATTGGTCCTTGAATGCCTTCCAAGCTTGGGACTTATGCTCCCATGATCATATCAACCACCCAAGTGACACAATCCAAACCAATTGGATTGCCACTTGGGTTTTGACTTTTCAACATCGATCAAATGATCAAAATATAATATTTTTGATATTTGCATAGAAGCACCTAAATCATGTTTTTCTTTTTGCTGTTAACCTAACTCATCGCAGGTTGGTGGTAACAGGACCGACGACGGTCTCCGATTATGTTGCACATGGAGGTGAGGAATGAAGATTCTGGAGAGATGAAGAACATAGGGGTGAGGAGGGAATCGTAATCCAATTGAGCCTGCAGCAATTGACGACGATGAAGAGATAATCGTAATCGGAGGCGCCGAGGAGGGCGTCGATGATGGCATTGGCGGCAGTCACCGCGGAACCAGGCGAGGATGCATCTTTAAGACCAATATTTGTGCGAAGAGGAACAACCTCGTCGTTTATGCGGACTGCAGAGAGGAGGAATGCTGGGTCGCGATTCTGGAGACCAATATTTGCAAATGGGATTCGCGATTCTAGAGACCAAGAATGTCAGGAAGGAAGAATTCCTTTGTGAGAAATGAACAATGGCATTCAGATTTTTTAAATTTTAATTTAATAAAATTAATTCAAGGACAATATTTGCAAATATAAATATACTCAACCTATTTTTACAAATCACGAATAATAATTATAAATTTTGATTGTTTGACCAAGAAAAACTTGGTTGAAAAGTCAACCAATCCAAGTGACATTCTAGATGGTCCATATTTATCCACTTGGGTGTGCACCCATGCACCATTTTGGTGGGTGGTGCACCCTAGAAGGCACCATTATTATAAGTGCTTTTTCTGGTATCCCTAATAATTTTGGGATAAAAATTACCTTGTTCAATCAGAATGCGTCATCTCAATAAATGAGTCATGTTAATGAGTTAAGTCAAATGATTATCACCATCTGATTGGACCACTTAGGCAGGATAAATTATACTTGAGGTACAAGAGAATTCACCTTATTTATATCAATAAATGCTCATTATATAGCCAATTTATAACCATATCTCTTTTCCCTGGTCCTTAATCCTTAAATTTATAGGGCCAGTTTGATTCTGACTAAAAAAAAACTTTTTATAAAAAAATTTGAAACAATATGTTATAGATTTTCAAATAAAGCAGAAGTCAATTTTTGTTTATCCTTTTTCGGATTCTCATTAATTTCAAAATTTGAAACAAATAACTAGTTTCACAAAATAAGTGATCTTTTCAAAATAAAAAAAATTGAAACAAACGAACTTCTACTTTTTTCAACAAAATAATGGAAAAAGTGCAAAAGAGATATACGAGATAGGGCGGCCAGTGATTATCAGATATTGCAGCAAGTGGACAGAACCTTCAACCGAAAGCTTACGAAGTCAGCCTTTGCTCATTATGCTTTATATTTATCATTAATTCACTATGGCTGGCGTTTACATTGTATGGAATATGGAAATGATACCAAAATAATAATTTTTTAATTTGTTTTTCTGTATGTGATCATGACATCACAAGCGCGATGAAATTACTTCTACTTAACAAATCAAGAGTATAGAACCAACTTTGTCTGGTATATGTACACCAATAAAACTCTATCACATTTGCTTGCTTGCTTGCAATAAATTTCATTGAAGAGGTATTCTAGGAGATAAGTTCGGATAGTCTGTGTATTTACTTTATAATTTCCCAGCTTCTTGCAAAAAAATTCTCTTTTTAATTTTCTAGGCATGAAAATCTTTTTCCATGATCTTTTGGAGGTTCAACCTTTATTCTCAGAGGTCATCTTCCATTTTGCGAATTCCTAGCAACCGAACCTGGAGTAATCATCATTGAAGGGAAAGCTAGCTGCAGAAGTAGATTAAGTGGAGTCTTGTAGCTTCAATTAATTAATTAATTAATTAAATGTTCATAGCAATGTGTGATTGGCATTCGCCATTTTCCATTATGATGTCAATTTGGGCCATCATTTTTCATGATTAGATAACCACTAATTAAATGAAGGGATACTTTATAGTCCAGACGCTTCTCAAAATCGCTAAGTTTTAAATCAACCACGTATCCAACTTTAATTAAGGTCTTATGAGAGATAAAATAACCCAAACCAATATTTCCGTTGTGACAACTGGAGATATACGGAGTAATGGACCACCTTATATATATACACTTTATTTGGAGAATTTCTAGTAAATTCTGGGAGTATTATACTATTATAATAAACGTAATACGTGATACTTAATAACTATTCATATCGTTAGATTGAAAATAAAATATTGTATCTCAACATTTACAACACCGAAAGTGGAATTTTTCCTTTATTTGAGAGTAACATTTACAGATTAGATGAATATTAATATTGACCTTAGTTCAAGGATTCTTTCGGTCTTGCCACCATTATATATTCTTTTTTGTTTGAAAAAGAAAAAAAACACAAGACAATCTTGCTTGACTTGGGTGTAAATACAAAATCTATACCTGACTGCTAACTGCTATAATAACGGATTCCCATCAATTTTTTCTTCTCTTTGTTTTTCTTCTGAAAATTAGAAAGTCGCTCCAAGCTTTGTAGTCCAATCCAATTGGGATATATGCACCGGTTGAACCAGCCCAAGTTCAACGGAAGCATTATTAAGCTTTATGCAAAAGTTCAGTAGGTAGTCTACAATTCAAGCTTTAAAGTGTTATCTCTCAGGATTCCGTACGGGGCAGGTAACTAATATAATATACATTAGGACATATATTTGCTTCTACAGGGTGAGGGTTGTTTACATTCTAGCAAATCTCATCAAATCTATACATAATGACATAGGCATTGGTAAAGGGTTGGATATAGATCCGGATGCTAGGATATCTAATGTCATTTACCAGCGATTGATCCAGTTTGTTAGGATAAGGGAATCTGATTTAGCGATATCTATATTTAATGGGCTAATCAAAATTGCTATGAGTGATTTTAACACCATATCTTAACCCAAAACTTCAAATGTGCGTTTGATTCGCATTAAGATATACGATAATGAGAACAGCACATGATAAATGCTTGAGTCACAGCACAACTCTTTATCATGTATACCGTTTGGTGGATAATGGACAACAACAATAAAACAATATAAAATTTACGTAAATACCCTTGATAATATATAATATTTAATACAATGTAAAATAATCCAATATATTTTTATATACATACTATATTATATACAATATATATATAAGTATTATATAATTTATAATATTATATTAAATAAGAATTATATATAATACATAATAATACATATAATATTATGTTATATAATAATTTTTTTTCCGATAATTTATAAATTTTATTAGAAATCGTCAAGCTTAAGTATCATAGTGAAAAATATTTTAGATATAGGCTATATATATGTAATATTAAGTACCTGTAAAATAGTTTATGTTTTACATTTTAATACGTTTTAAGGGGGGGAGAGAGAGTATTTACTTAATAAGAAATAAAAGTGGACATTTTTGTCTTTTGAATAGTTTGTTCTTTAGACAACTTTTTGTCCCCTGGTTTGGTGAGGAATAAGAATATGTGTTTTTGTGCTATCCTTTGTCCCTTATTTTGTTATGTCCCATGATCATATTTCGAATCAAACATAGAACAAATACTCTTGTGCTATCAAGTCCCTTACTTTTTTGTAAATCAAATGCATCCTAAGACATTAGGTTCTTGAGTCTTTTCCACTTATTTAGTCTTCAATTTGTCAGTTCCTTTCTAATGCAAGGATTCTTCGTCCATCCTCAATAACTTAATATGCCCCCTAGCATTCACTTTGTTAAAAAGACTTTGGACACGAGGGATCTCATACATGGATCCACCAACTATTATCTTCTCTTCAATACTTATTTCAGTCGAACCATTGGCTTTGATATCACTTATTAGCTTATCCAATGACCTAAGTGAAGAATCACATAAGTGATCTTGATATCACATATTGACCCAAAACCTTAAGGCATTAGGTTTATGAGTATTTTCCACTTATATAGCCTTTGGTTTGTCAATTCCTTTGTAATGTGAGACTTTTTCATCTATATCTTACTTACACTTAAAATTCCAAAAACAATTGAAGTTCAAAAGATACTAACTTTTACAAAACTTGAAATTGAGGATTTGGCTCCTCTGGAAACAGAGTGCACTTTAAAGAGTATAGTGTGTGATTTTATACTTGTGATGCTTAATTAGCTGTTGCATGAGAATGGCTGAGAGAAATATGTCTTTATAGTGCTTCAGATGTTATAAAATTAACGACCAACCTAGGAGCCAGTCTGGCCAGTGAAGATAATCAAGGATTGTTAGCATATGATTCACACTAGACGAGAAATCTAAACTTTTGAACATGAAGAGCTTACAGCAGGAAGGTTTCTAATATAATTGGATTATTGGTCTTAATTTTGTATAGTCCTAGTTCTCTTCCCTTATTACCTCCAAAGAAAAAAGTGAAAGAAGATAAGGTAATGTTTTATGAACTGGAATATCATTCTTCAATCGATCATATAGGAAATATTCTCAGGCCTGCTAAATATTTTAAACAGAATGATTCCCATTAACTAAAGAACTGACACTTGTTTCGTTTTTTTCTGATAGATATTATACTAGTAGCAACTTGCAACTGTATTAGTGGCAATTTAACAATGTGATGTTCTGTACACAAGAATCAAGTCCAACTATTCTTGAGTCTTAATGAGAAATCTTTTGGTGCCTTTGTGGATGCTTGTCACATCTTTTCAGAGTTTCACCTCCGGGGAAAATTGCAAAAGATTTGGTCAAAGTCTCTCATAGTGATGTTCCACTTATGAAGTTAATTTATAAGGAAAATATTCCTCTAAAATTAACTTGAGTGTAAAGTGAGCAACTAAGGGTATATCCACACTTGATTAGTTAAAATATAATGAGATCTCAACTCACTTTAACTAATCAAGAATACTTTTTCACTTTAGACTCAATCTTACTTAATTTATCCAATTTGTAATAATACTAGGGCTTTTTTTTCTACGGTTGCTCAGTTTAACTGTTCTCTTATTTTCGGTTGCATGCTTCCATTACAAAAGGAAAAAAAACCGATGCAGGTCTAGTGCTCGCCAAGCAAAATACAAAGAGTCAATTTGGTATCCCATAAAGTTGGAGGTAAAAAATTAGACGTGAGTTTTTCTTACAATTTTTCTTATGTTTTTATTTGTAAAATTTTCGCTCCATTTTTAAGAGATAAACTTAGCCTAAAGGACAATTGTAGGTACTTTCAAAAAGCTAGAGACATTTGGGACAATGGTCAGGCCTTTTTATCAACTCTTAGGAAAGAAATCAAACAATGATTCTTGGAAAAATGCCTTCTAAACATCTAATAACCTCTCATTTTTTTACATCTATTTGTAAAATACTAAAATCTGTAAAAGTATAAAAAATAGTGTTGAAAAATGAAAAAAAAAACTCCTTAAAATGAGTTTGATTGTAAAGTGATAAAGTAAAAGTGTATATCCATCATTAATTAGTTTAAATGCGTTGATAGATTCGGATCCGTTTCCGACTTGGGTCCGGATTCCCTATAGTGAAAAAAGCACATATTCATGCATTCATTAAATGTATACCGTTGGATCAATTATTGAAAGTATTCGAGAATAAGATTGATCCCATGATACACACTTAGAGGAATGCGTGAATACATGTTTTTTTGACTTTAGGGAATCCATTTCGGATAGACTCTTACTTTTAAAAATTATATAACTGTAAGATGACATGTATTTGAATTTATGTGATTATCATTATTAGTATTCGTAATATATTCCCCCTCAATCCGTATTTAAAACCTTCAATCCATTCCTTATGGAGGCCAAGAAACTGAGGGCTTATAGATAACAATATGGCTAACATGCGGGCTGCAACAAACAACTTCACCATTTTGTCAAGTTATTTCCATTCCCTGTCCCAAACTCCTCAGAGGCTTAAGAAACGAATGCTAGCAACTTGGACCCCAGATCAGGAACTTAACCAAGTGAGGCAGAGGTCTGGGGCAGACATGAAGAGGAAGCTGAAGTGGTATGATCTGGTAGCTCTTGGAGTAGGAGGAATGCTCGGTGTTGGAGTGTTTGTCACAACTGGCTCTGTGGCTAATCATCACGCGGGTCCTTCAGTTTTCATATCCTATATCATTGCCGGAATATCAGCCCTTCTCTCCTCTTTGTGTTACACTGAATTTGCTGTTCAAGTTCCAGTTGCTGGAGGAGCTTTCAGTTATTTAAGATTAACCTTTGGTATAAACTATAAAGCTTTTAATTTCTTCCATTTTATATATGGAGTTTTCTACTGTATTATGCTTTGTTCTCTTCAAAGTTCCAACCCCATTTGAATTTCATGATTCTTCATTAATTTAGACTTTTATATATGGCCTATGGGTGCATATTGTAGGAGAATTCGTGGGATATTTTGCTGGGGCAAATATACTATTGGAGTATGTCTTCTCAAACGCTGCAGTATCACGGAGTTTTACTGAATATTTGAGCTTTGCATTTGGAGAAAACGATCCAAATGTGTGGAGAGTGGAAGTGCATGGATTGCCAAAGGATTATAATATGTTGGATTTCCCAGCTGTGGCTCTTATTCTTCTTCTCACTCTGTGCTTGTGTTATAGGTTTGGTCTATTTTCTTGCTTCTCTATTTTTTCTTCTCTTTCTCGAGGTGTGACAAAGAGCCGGGATATTATTGGGTTTTCAATCTGCTTATTATTAGATCAGTGATTCATCTTTCATTGGATAAACTTTTTGAGAGATTCTTATGTGCTCTCTTGCTTTGCACCATTAAATTCAAGACAAGTCAGCTATAACATTAAAAATGCAATTAAAATAGATGGCCCATAAAGATAATTTGTTACACATTCAATGGTTCTCTTGCTTCAGGAACACCTGACAATTTCTCAATCATTTTAATATATATTATCCTGTTATGAAACAAACTACTTTTGCATCCATTTTCGGTTTTGCTTTTAATTTTTTTATCAAAACAAAGTTGAACCCTTATTGACTAGGATTTGGTGAATATGAAAATGATAGTAATTTTTTTATTCATTACTATTTTTTGGTTAATTGCAGTACTAAGGAAAGCTCCTTATTGAACCTAATCATGACAGTCTTCCATGTTATTTTCTTTGGATTTATCATTGTGGCTGGTTATTGCAACGGAAGTGCCAAAAACTTGGTTAGTCCAAAGGGATTAGCTCCTTTTGGTGTTAGAGGCGTTCTTGATGGAGCAGCTATAGTCTACTTCAGCTATATAGGCTATGACTCGGCTTCAACCATGGCAGAGGAGATCAAAGATCCTTCTATGAGCCTGCCTATTGGAATTGTGGGTTCAGTTCTTATAACCACTGTGCTTTATTGCCTAATGGCTCTGTCTTTGTGCATGATGATTCCTTACGACAAGGTTAGTATATCGAATAATTAGTATCATATGAAGTCTTAAGAATTTGAACTTGAATTTGAACTTTATGCATCATACAATCATATGTTATGTTAGTTTCTGGAAATGGATTCCCAGCATGTAATGTTAGATCAATCAATCACGCATCACTTCATGTGTGCGATTAATCCAAGGATACATGAATGCATAAATGCATGATTTTTTTGAAGGTAAAGAATCCGAATTCCGTTAACTCCTGGTGATAAAACATTTGTTCCTCTGATTTAATAGGTATCAGAGAAAGCATCATTTTCAATTGCTTTCCTTAAGATTGGATGGAGGTGGGGGAGTAATGTTGTGGGGGCAGGTGCAAGTTTGGGTATAGTGGCTTCTCTCTTGGTTGCCATGTTAGGCCAAGCAAGATACCTTTGTGTTATAGGAAGGGCCCGGCTGGTACCGTCCTGGTTAGCCAAAGTGCATCCTTCAACCGGCACCCCATTGAATGCCACACTCTTTTTGGGTAAGTAAATTTTGTGTTTGTTAACAAAAGAATACTCCTCCATAAAAAAATATAGGTTTAATGAATATTTTGGTCCCTCCAAATAGGGTGAGATTTGATTTTAGTCCCTCAAAAATATTTTCTTAGGTTATGGTCGCTAAACGTTTTAAAACTTTGAAATTCGTCATTGCCGTTAGGGTACCTTCATTAAGTGATGACATGACGAACAGAGTGTCACGTCATCCCTGCCACATGTACAAAAATATTAATTTTTAATTACACAAATTTTTTTAAATACGTTTTTTGTCCCTACAAAGTTCATCAATTTTTGTTTTAGTCCCTATAAAATTTTTCTCCCTGTAATCTCAAATTTTTTTTAAATAGTCCTTACCTTGGGGGATGCGTATATTTCTCTATACTTGTCCGAATTGAGTGAAACCAGATTAGAATTAAAGCTAACATCCTCATCTAAGTCTGATAAAATTATTAGAAATTTTAGATGCATAAAGTGTTCCCAGTAACATGTAGAACACTGCCGGATTTCTACAGAATTTGATTGCTAACAATTTATAAATTGTATCGCATAACTTTCAGTATATGTATCCAAATTGAGTGAAATTGTTATAGCACTCAATTTTTGGACGTGGCACCGACTTAGCATGATTGATGTGGTGTTCCATTTTCCACGTCAGCAATTAATAGCGAGAGGTCGACGATAGGGACTATTTACAAAAAATTTGAGATTACAGGGACAAAAATATAGGAAAAAATTTTATAGGGACTAAAATCAAAATTGATGAATTTTGCAGGGACCAAAAACGTATTTAAAAAAATTTGTGGAATTAAAAATTAATATTTTTGTATACGTGGCATTGATGACGTAACACTCCGTTTGTCACGTCATCACTTAACGGAGATACCCTAACGACAGAGACGAATTTCAAAGTTTTAAAACGTTTAGGGACCATAACCTAAGAAAATATTTTTGAGGGACTAAAACCAAATCTCACCCTATTTGCAGGGACCAAAATATTCATTAAACCTAAAATATAAGCAAAAATTGACACATCTAAGTTGTAACAAAATATAAGCAAAAGTTGACTTTTTGCATCATTAGCATAAGTACTTAAATGAATAGATTTAATTCATATTTACTATCAGTATAAAAAAAATTAATATCGTCAATTAATCATAAATTATCACATCATTAAAAATATTTGACTTTTATCATAACTATTTTAAATGTCACACATAAGATGATTTGTAATTAGTTGACAGTAAATTTTGTTTTACACCGACAATATATCAAAAATAAACTTTAAATAAATTTCCTATCACATTTTTAAAAATATTTTTTACAACAATATTTATCCTCATCATATTTAGATTTTTTTTTTTAAATAGGATTGAATGTCTAGAGGTCACTTAGATAAAATTTAGTGACACATAATACACTGTTAGATATGAAGAAGTTTTTTTTTGACTGGATATGAAGAAGTTATATGCACACAAATTTTGTATGGTAATTTTAGATATTTATAAAAATTTTAAAATATTTTTATAAATGAGTTAATTGATGAGTTTAATTGCTATACATTGTCAGTGTCAAGTTTATTATACTGTCAACCAATCAGAAATCATGGTATGAGTGACTTTTAAGGTAATTAGGATAAGAGTCAAACATTTTAGGTGATGTGACAAGTTATGATTGATTGACAGTGCAACATAAACTTTTTCACTGACAATGTATACCAATTAAATCCTTAATTGATATGCATTGCTAGTGTAAAGATTTTTTACACTATCAACCAATCATAATTTGTCACACTGTTAAAAATGTTTGTCTCTTATCATAATTACCCGAAAAGTCACACATGAAATGATTTGTGATTAGTTGACAGTATAAAAAATTTTACACTGTGTATCAAAATTAAATTTTTTTATAAAAGGCAATAAATCATTGTACAATTCCTAGCAACTTTAATTTTATCTTATCTTCTTCAGATAATATATTGAATTTATTTTTTAAACCAACTTTTTGAGAAAACCTACAATATATACTACTTTTTTTACTGGTAGTTTCTTTTTGGTGTAACACAACAACCAGTTTTTAATATTCACAAGTTGTATAACTATTATAATCATTAAAACATCAGGCATCTCCAAAACAATTTCAAAGACCAACTAATAGTGGTGGAACATTATTTGAGCTTAGCATATGTGACTTGCATAGATGCTTGGTGTTGAAGTGGTGCTGACTGCACTTAAAGTGTCAAGATATGGTTTAGTTTGATATTATTTAAGTTGCATACAAGCATCAAATTCGGGTGTTCTAGTTTTCTTGCAGTCAATTAAATATTTAAATTATACATGGGTCTTCTAGCAAATGAGGAAAAAATTTCAGAACTCCTTTGACTTGGTGATTTCAAGCAAGATTGAAACATCTGAATTTTCAGTAACCCATGAAATAAAAGGAGAAAGTGTATATAATAGCAAAACCTAAATGGAAGCCATGAATTTTTTCCTCCTTTTCTTGATGTAGGACTTTGCACAGCATTCATTGCGCTTTTCACCGAGCTTGACATTATAATTGAGTTGGTCAACATAGGCACGCTCTTGGTGTTCTACCTTGTGGCCAATGCTCTCATATATCGTCGTTATGCAATCACTAGGCATACCCCACCTTCCCACACTCTCTTGTTCCAGTTTCTCCTTTCTCTTAGTGCTCTAGGCTTCTCCATAGCGTGGAAATTCAAGCAGCAATGGTGGGGTCTACCACTTTTTGGTGGGCTCATGATCACCATCACAGCATTTTTCCAACAAATGGTGCCTAACCGTGCCCAAGATGCTGATTGGAGTGTGCCATTTATGCCATGGCCAGCTGCCATGTCTATTTTTCTTAATGTTTTCCTCATGACCACATTAAAGCTCCTCTCTTTTCAAAGGTTTGCTATATGGGCATGTTTCATTACCATCTTTTATGTCCTCTATGGCGTTCACTCCACTTATCAAGCAGAGGTGATTGAGATGAGTGTAAATGAAGTGAGTTCAAACACATCAAACTTACAAACTAAGGGAGAAATTCAAGTACTTTAGTTGAAGCAGATGACTTTGTACTTATATAAGTTTTACTCTTCTTCCCTCCTGGCCTCTTCAAAATCAAAGCATGTTAATATTATATAGTTGCCACTTGCCAAAAGCAATAGAATGGTAAAGTGATGCACAGGATTACTCTTTCTGTATATGTTTACATGGTGTGAGTCAGAGACAATATAGATTTTCAAAGGGCATCATGCATTGGCCCTTCCTGACTTTCTTGCTGATATCTGATGTACATGATATAAAGATGCAAATTCTTCAAGAAACAATCGTTCTTTAGATGTTCGAAAATGATTAAGATCAACTCCGAAAATGGATGCCAATGATGAGCGCAATACGGAATATTGAGAATAGTGCTGAAACATTTTCGACGTTTTGTCATTCGGGCTGCGTGTCCATAGTTGGGTCACATAAAAGGCGAGGGGGTGATCTGTTTTCAATATCTTTGGAAGGAAAATTTTAAAATAATGCAACGATATATTCAAAACTACTTATTTCTTTATTTCTCTGACAACACCCTATGCTGTTTTTATTTAACGAAGAGAATCCACATCTAGTACTAATAAAACATTGAATCCAATTAATTTTTTACTGTGAGATTGAGACAAATATTGTATGGCAACTCGAGAAGACTTTGAGTTGCTCCTTTTTATTTAAATTAAATTTGAAAAATGTCAAAATTTAAAATTTAATTCCAAGTTGATAAAATATTGTTAAATCTAAAAGAATGGTTAAAAATAATCTTAATGATGCATATAATAGATGTCTTCTGTTCACTGTCTTAAGTCTTAACCGATCACTTATACTGAAATGACTTTTTTTTTACTCCTTTTCACAGCTCATTAAAAAGTAAAAACAGAAACCATTATTAGACACAAACACGCATAAGTTTTTTTTCCTTAAAGGAACTAAATAAACACAATGAGAAATTGAGAATACACATTTAAAATAGAAATGATGAAGTATTACAATATTGTAAAATTACAAAGTAATAGTGAAAAACACGAGTGAGACAGATTAATATCAAAACTTAATGACCCGCTTTCCCTTATAACCTCTTGATGCAGAATCGTAATGAAGCCCTTATATAACTTAATTTGTACAACTGAATTGTCCCAATTAGCCTCACAACAAAGTCGGATATTTAGCATCAAGAAATTCTCTAAGAGTCCGAGCAGCTTTATGACCCCCCATTAATTCTGCCAGCTTCTCCACAGGAAGAAGTGCAAGTTCTGCCAAGCTCTTGCACCCATCCATTATGGCCCTGTAGTTTGAATCTGTAACACCTGGAAGTCGTCTTAGAAACTCCACAGCCGATGTGTTGTAATTTTCAGCTCTGTGACCCAGCAATAAACCACTAAATTTATAAGTTTATTGAACAAGAAAAGAATCAGTACATGCAAACTCATTAGCGGCACGAAAGACTCCGAGTCTGATCTCTTCAGTTCTAACATTTATGTAGTAATGCATAAGAGCCCATGTACAATAGGCAAGGAAAGTGGCATGTTTGAAACTTGGCAATGCCACAAATTTAGTAGCAATTATAATTTAATGTAAAAAATGCCTAAACAAATATAAGCCCACAAATCAATATTTCCTGCTAACAATGCCATAAATCAATATCCTTTAAGACCTGGAGGCTGGAAGTGCACCTGCAAGCCCTTAAAATTATGTGAGAAAACAACTCATTACTGTTTCATACAATTACAAGAATTTATATGCAGGAGACCCATGTGATCGACTTCCTGTAAACCAAATGTTTTCATTTCATCATTGAAAGCACAAAGCAACCTTTCAAGTTTCAACTATGAAAAAGGAACTAACCTCACATCATTTTCCACAATCCCTTCTTCCGAGGGGACACCCACTCTCATGGCTTTTGTTTCATCTGGTTCATCTTGATTCGCCTTCAGTGAAGCAAATATTTCAGCAGTAGCATGCAAACTCCGAGACCAGATTATTCTTAGCCGGGGAAAGTGTAGAGCAAGCAAGGACAACTTCGATATAATGCTATTTGGTGTCACATCATCACCAATATCACTAGCAGACTGGAAAAGATATCCATGGAAGATCTAATGTCATTCAGAATTCCACAAAACAAAATGCTAATCTATTATCCTTATGCTGTGCAATACAATAGAAATATATTGATGTTTGAATAATCATTTTATTAAAGCCAAACAATCAACAACGCTTTCCATCAGCACATCCAAGTCGGACTAACATTTTAACATTACACCCAGGCCAGCCCTGCCCAGAAATTCATACTACTTTTTGGACCAAAATATTAATGGCAAGCATTCTTAGAAATAGTTGCCTGTCAAAACATTCCCTCCCCCCTCATCGGGACTAACCAATAATAATAATAAGACCGTAAAAGCAAAGTAAATAGAGTGGTATTATGGTCAGCAAACCTGGAATGAAAAGCTCTTATCCTGTGAAAACTCGATCAAGAGTACAGGTATCCTATAATATCGCACCATTGTCTCCACCTGGTGGTACAGACGACCTGAAGTGAAGCTCATAAACAGATCTTGAATACTTTTTCTTTCCACACAAATTAATGGTGATAGGATATAGTCACCAACTTCTAGGGTCACAGGAATAATGTGCATTCCCTTTTGATGAAGAACATTTGGAAGGCTGCTCATGAACTCCCGCATATCCACAATGACCTGAAAAGTTGAAATTCCCGAACTATAAATTCCCTGAAAAGTATATGAGGCATAGATCTTACATCATACATAAGAAAATATCACAAACCTGCATTTCTTTATCAGCCTCCTTTCTGCCACCAGCTTTTCTGGTTATTGAGTTTTGGGGACTATTGAAATCTGACTCTAAAGTAGAATTCAGTCCTAAACAATGCCCACTCTGATTAACAGTAGGCAAAATGCACCAAACAAAAAAGAAAGAAATACAAAGGAAGATAAAATCAGCAAATCAAGTATTTGACAATTTGACACTCTCCATCTCTATTCAAAGCAGATATGTCCAGAAAGATGGACCCAAGAAGCAACACAGAAAAAGGGGGGAAAGAAAAAGTAAAACAAACCTGGTCAACTGGAATCATCATCATAGATTTTTGCCTGATCAAAGATTCAAATGCTCCATTCTCTCTACGTATACTTGCCTCAAACTTCTGAACCTCAGTAGAATCTTCATAGAAAAGAAAATATACTTTCAACCTTTTTGAGGGATTCTCAGCTTTGTAGACTTCAATTTCCCTTACAAAGGCCATGTCGGGATGGTAAACAATGATTGTAGAGGGCTTTAATATGTCCAGTATAGGCTGGTCACTTTCTAGGGCATAAAAATGTACTGGAGGTAGTGGCTTCGCATTTCTTCCTGCAGCATCAGTAGTAGTATGTTTTCGCAGAATGATGTTGTCTACAGATGTCCCACCATCCATGGTTTCACAAAATCTACCAGCACCGACAGGACTAGCTTCGTCTATGCGGACTTCATTTCTTGAATCAAATTTCCCAAACTTATCACTTGTTGATGCCTCTTTATTACCGTTATGAACTCCAGAGCCATCAATAATGATAGGGCCATTTTTACTCCCCGCTTTTCTCTTTCCTTTTCCACGACCACGTCCACCAAAATCAGGCTGAGGGGCATCTTCAACATCATGATCATTTCCAGCTAAATGTCTGAGTTCTGATGCTGCTGCCAGAAGTGCATCATGCTCCTGCTTACTAATGCTGCTGGTTTCTGCATTCTGAGCAGGTGTTATGGGAGTAACTCCATCAAGGATCCCAAAACCTTTGGGATCCTTTGGCTTCTTTTTCTTATGCACTATGTCACGCAGCTGTACTTTGCTTAGCAAGTACTTCTTCCATTCTTCACCCATGACCTTCCCAAATAACAAACAATAGTCAGGATACGAAAGTCCGACAAACGACAAACGATAGACAGGATATGAATAGTGATAGGAAACAGGGATTGTATTATTGAAATATACTGAAAAGGTTAATTAACAAAGGTGCTGGAGCAATGCTCCCCCTCCTGGAGAATAAGTCTTCTCAGGCCAAAGCAAATGGCAAAATAACATATTGCCCTCCTATAAGTGCGAGTATGCGACATCCCCTTTTTAACAACCGTGCACACTCATACATTCTCTCTATAACTAACAACCTAGATGATGATGATGATGATGATGATGATAATGATGATGATGATGATCATAAGAGGACAACTCGTCCTATTCCAATTGCCTCTCTGACTTGTGCCTTCTAGAATAGGTGTGTGAATAATGCTGGGCCTAGCAGATATGGGCTAGACATGCTGGACTGGAAGGCCTCCATCCTGGACAACAGTACTAACAAAAAGAATGGTTGCTTCAATGGCCTTACAGCCCTTCGCTACAGACTAAAGTCAAACAAGGGAGCACGAATATCAATGAAAGCTAAAAAATCTCATCTTATAAAGCCGGGTGACTTCCATGTAGTGGTGGAATAGGCCTGGCCACCCATCAAGGGCTTATGGCCTAGCCTATTTTCAGCCTACATAGGCCTGGCCTATTTAGCAAACAAGCCAAGCCCAGGCTTTTCAAAAGGCTCATTATTTGATATTCATATATATAAGAATTTATAACACTTACATGATTTACAAATTATATAGAGTATAATACAAGTTTTATTACCAATATGATGGCTTTCATTTAATGTAGCCTTTAAATAGGCTTTTGGGCCAGATTGGCTTTTGAGTTTTCATAAACAGGCTAGGTCGAACCCTACATAAAAGCCTATGATAGGTAACAGGTCAGACTCAAGCCAATACATTACAAAACAGGGCTACACATAGTCTAGCCTAACTCGTTTCCACCGCTACTTCCATTCACATAATTCATAAGATTAAAGTGCACTTAATTGAGTGCATGCATCCATCTGCCATTATGTTATTGCCACTTTTTATTGGATCCATTGCAATCATCAACATCACACACTGCAATAAAAATAACCGAGGAGCAAAGGTCACAAGAAAATAGTGATTTGGAGAATTTATGCCTCCTAGTCTCCCTTTAAAATCTTCTAGTAACCAAGTTATCCAACTATTGCCATCGACAATGCTGACTCCAATCATTTTGCCTCAATATTTTCAAAACTACAGGAACAAATTCTTGCTAAGTCAAGCATGTGTTCTGGAACAGAATTCAGCGTAGACTTGGTCCGGCTATGTTGGCTATGTGCAATGAAGCTGATGAGCTAGTGGACCATACAAATTATATCACTATCACCAATTATACTGAGTGAAGAACAAAGTAGAAATGGTGCCATTAAGATTACACTTTATAAGATGGCATATTATGGGAAATGTGTGGGGGAAAACAACCTTTTTCGGACTGTTGGTTATGCATTCTTCAAGCTGCAAACACGACCGTTCATCTTTACATGCCACCAATACAATGCCATTGTCAGTATCTTCACCTTCAGTCAATACTTCTTCCCTCAACACACCTTCCTTTTGCCTTTCCTCTTCTAACTCCTCAAGAACCTCCTGTAGTGATAAGATCATATCAAAATTCAGTCCAAACTATCAACAGTTCAGCAAATTCAACTATTTTCCCCAAAACCCACTTGAGGCCATCCAATTTGAAATAACATATAGGCTAAAAAATATGAATCGAAACAATGCCAACTTAATGTCTGTCTCACATATCAAATCAAATAAAATGAACATAACCAAGAGACTTTCTAGAATTGGAACTCACTGACTCACACGTAAGACCTTCCACTTCGGTGCTTCTTCCAAGACTTCCTCCAAAACTAAGCCAACATTTGAACTTGTCGATGAAGCACCATCAACTGCTACAGAAGCATCTAAAATAAAAATTAAGCTGAAAAATGCCATCCATAAGCTTGGCATGGCACATCTCATTTCCTTTCTTCCTCATTTAATTTTTCAATGTTCATTTTCTATATATAATTAAGTTTTGTAACAGAATCATGACCAATGCCAGAATAAAGCATCAAAACATAATATTAAGCTCTTACCTACTTCAATGTCTTTGTTTAGTTTGTTACCCCCCTTAACTTTTCTCTTTTTGTTTTTGACACTCTTAATCGACCCATCTAATTTCACACCATCTGACCTCACAAGATGATAAACACGTTTCTTTGCATAGTCAAATATCTTATAGCTCGCCTCTGCAAATATCCAAACAGATCGAAAACTCTCGGACACTCTCAGTGTATCCAAATATCTCAAGTAAGTCACTGCATCATACCTATAAAGGGGAAGCCACACAATCAGTCCCTATTATAAGCAATATATTCTTCAGATGCACAAATTAAAAGAATGCAATCACAAGACAAATCCAACAAGTGACAAAAATCATTAAAGATATTGCAAGTCTTCATGCATACTGCATAGTACTCAAATAATACCAAGGCAACCAAACTTAGATTATAGCTTAGAGGTCTACAAATAGGATTTAATTGGTATGGACCGTGAGTATAAAGATTTTTTACGCCGTCAACCAATCATAAGTTGTCACATCAATAAAAATGTTTGACTCTTATCCTAAGCACCCTAAAAGTCAATTAATGTGTGATTGGTTGAGAGTGTAAAATCAAAATCAAAATCAAAATAATAACAAAGAAGAATAATGTACCTGACTAGATAATCCAACAATTTTCTCAAGGTCTTAAGGTCTGATACCAGTTGCTTAGTCTTCTTCCCCAAAGTATGCCAAATCGGATCCAACTGCCTCCTCACGATCTCATCAAACGACTTGAACAAACCATTCTCCACCGTCAGATCCTCCACGTCAACCTTATTCGTCTTCCTCATCTCCTTCAAGCACGCATCCATAACCTCCACAATAGCCTTCTGAATCCCTACCATGTATTTCGTCATCGGAACCCTTATATCCACCACCTCCGGAGGGTCCTTTTCCAGTTCCTGCGACACGTAAACCTGAAACCTCGGCCACAGGTGTAACCTCCGAACCTGAAGAAACTTCATGGTTCGCTCCGCCTTCGCAAACCCCGAAACCATCGCGTGCGGCTTGTCGGAGAAAGCCCGAACATAAGCATTTCGGTTGAGAGAGCGGAAAATACGAACTATGAATGCTTCGGTGGATGTTTCTGAGAGGGAATGCGCATTGAGGATGATGAGTCCAGAGATTGTGGAGGTTGGTAGTTTGTTGGTTAAGAGATCGACGATGAGGATTCGAGGAGTGATGAAGCAGATGGAACCGGAGGAGTAGAGGGCGTGGCGGTGGTGGGCGGGGAGATCGGCGGTGATTTCGGCGGGGATTTGGTGGAATTGGGGGTTTAGGGTTTTGAGGTGGAAGGTGATTCTTGATTTGAGGGAAGTGGAAGAGGGAGAGAGGAGGAGGAGGGTGCCCTGAGAAGAAGAGTGTAGGATGAGGAGAGAGGAGACGAGCTTGGAGAGAGAGAGTCCAGAAGAGAGGATGACGAGGCCGCCATTGGAGTCTTCTAGAAGCTCTGTGATTATGTGCTCGTGGAATGCAACCATCGATCACACAATGGAGGCAGGGAGGGGAACCGGGATGAGTTTGCGCGGTTACAAGTTAGAACCGCCAAATTAAGTTAAAGACTTCAAACTTAAAGAGAGAAGGGGCCACGTAACCGGCCCAAATCCCATTTAAGCTCCTTTTCTTCAAACTGGTGACGTGAGTTTTATGGTGGTCTTGTTGTATGCTTTGAGAAGCGGTGTCCAATTTTGACTTGATAATTGGAGTTAGATACTTAGATGTAAATAAATAGGTTACAAGGATCTTGTTGCAATTGGGTGAAAAGGGCTTAATTACAATTAATAACCCTGACATTAATTTTCTCATCTCCCTCACCCAAACACTACCTTCATGTTGTCTGTCCTTCTCCAGCGACCGTTACTATCTCCACCGCATCCACCTCCTTCCTCCACCACCATCTGCTCCCATTCTTTAGATCCGGGGATAAGATGTGGAGGTCCTCCCACGGTTAGTGAAATCGATGCTTCTTCTACGAGCTTCATGTGGGTAATGGAAATGTTTTTTCTATTTTATATGATTAGGTTTTTCCTTTGACAATTGAGTTCAATCGAATATCCAATAATAGTGAACCAGTTTCACCATGGTCGATTTGGGAATTCCATTTTTGAAGTTGCTCACAAGCCTAGAAGCTTTTGGTGCATCTATTCAGGATCGGCCCGAGGTCCAAGCTAGAAAAGTCTTAACTTTAGGCTTCTAAAAAAATAATTTTTTCTATTAAGAAAAAGACAAAGTTTATATCTTTTTGTATTATTTTTTTTATATGTTTGATATATTAACAAATACGAGCTATCTCACTTAATATGAAAGGTTATCATTAACTAGTTGCAAGGTTCAATATCAACTCTTGGTTGTCTACAAAAATCGCTTGAACTTATGGCTGTCATATATGTCGTTCTTAAGCGGCAGAGAAGATCATCTCTGAATTGGATTAAAGATGCACGCAAGGCAAAGTAGAAAGTTTGGAAAAAAATTAATAGTACCTATATCCCATTATTTGTGGCTTGAACATTATATATATATATATATATATATATATATATATATATATATATATATATATATATATATCAATGAGTGTTGGTCTAAGTGGAAGGAGTTTGAATCCCTTAAACATATGGTCTTGGATTCGATGTATAAATTCGTGTGTATGGAATAAACATTATTGAGAGGGATCCCCGCTTAAGCGTTTGATTGTATCCCGAGAAATTAGTCTCTCACCTATCGGATGACGGAATACTCGAGAATACCATATATATATATATATATATATATATATATATATATATATATATATATAACTCCTCTTGGTTCCCGCAACCGTTGAAAATATTGCCTTCACCTTATTTTTGTTGAGGGCCTTATCACAAATAATTTTGCCCATAAGAGGTCGCCTTGCTCGTATGACTCCTTCTATACCTTCTGATTCCAGCATAATCATTTCATCCCTCGCCATGCTCTTTATCAGGATTAGTAACTTTACCCGAACTAGTGATAGCCATAGCAGCTAAACGGACTACAAAACTCCTTCAGAAACCAGTAAGAAAGGAAAGTAAGCAAAAGCAGACAACAAAGGTATTGAGAATATAAGCCTAAGGCACTCCTACAGTCTACAGAGAGGACAAAAGCTGAAAATAAACCTTTGGGATGAATTACGAAAATTTGATTATTTTAATAATCAATTATATGGATAATCGATTATTTTTATAAGTGATTATAATAGAATCAATTTTATGTTTGAATATATTTGTTGAAAAACGATTATAAGATAATCTATTTCGTTTGAATTGTGTAAAAAAATCATTTATATATAGTAAATTACTAAAAAAATATGAAGTTATTTTTATAATTTAATAATATTTGTTTGGTAGTTAGTTTTGTAGCGATGAAATAGGAAGAATAATATTGGTTTCAAAATAATTTAATAACTTTTTAAATAAGCTTCAAACTTCTAGTTTATCTAAAAACGGTTTTTTCTCCTAAAAACAACTGTTTTGAAATTTAATCAGTTTATCCAACCATATTACCTTCTACTAAAAATAGCTTTTATTATGAAAAACAGTTGTTTGGGTAAGAATTAATGTATCTAGGGATGGGCATGGGTCGGGTTGGGTGGGTTTTGGTGCATTTAAAGACCCAACCCAATCAAATAAATATGGGTTGGGTTGGATCGGTTTCTCAGAAAATTTTCATGTAACTCAAACCAACCTAACCCAACCTCATACGGGTTGGTTTGGGTCGGGTGACCGGGTTTGGTAGTAAATTATTTTGTTTTTATCAAAAGCAAATAATGGGGGAAAATAAGGAAGAAAAATACTATCAATGTATTGATTTGAACTTCCAAATACAAAATGAAGCATACCACTTCAATTTGGAGCACAATATCCATCAAAATTAAAAAAACAAGTGAAAAAAAAATAATAATAATGTCTTCAAACAATTCCTATATAATTTCACTGACTATGTCTTCAAGCTATTTCTGCATGTCTTCAAACTATTTCTGTTCATGTAACCAAAAAATGGTCACTCCAATTTAGGCGGCTGAGTATTAAAGAAGAATCATCAAATTCAAGATAGAAGAATCCCTCCACGATCCAGTAGCTGGACTTATAATATTCATCTCAATATGTGAGTTGGGTTGGGTTGAGTGGGTTTAGAATCTCTGGACCCAGCACCCAACCCATAGGATATGGGTCTACTTATTTAGAAACCAACCCAACCCAATGACCCGAACCAACCCAATATTTGTGGGTTGGGTTGGATTGGGTACACCGGATTCGCGGGTCGACCCGTACCCATGCCCACCCCTAATTATGTATCCCAAACACTCTCTAAGAAGACACGGACAAATAGCTTACAGTGCGACACCTGTCAATGTGGGCTATTTCGTTGGGCTGGCCCATTTGTCCAAGTAGTTTTTGCAGGCAGAATCAAACCTTCCAATCTCAAAATTTTTTTGTCGAATTATTTCGATCTGCCCATACAGAAAAAATAGTTGTCCTATGGGACAATAATTGAGTTGCCCCGATATGTAATATCTATATTTTAAAATGGTCTAGATACTTACCATTTTGTACACCAAAAAGAAAAAATAGTTGTCCTATTGGACAATAATTGAGTTGCCCCCCATATGTAAAATATATTTTGAAAAAAGAAATGCTAGTAACATACTCTCTAACACTCTTTTTTTGACACATACCCTCCAATTGGTTGAAATTCATGTGGGTCCTACAAAAGTCAAGTGGGACCCACATGATTTAAGGGGACCCATATGAATTTCAACCAATAAAAGGATGTGTATTAGAAAAAGAGTATTAGAGTGTATGTTACTAGCATTCCTCTTTTTAAAATAGTCTCGATAGTTGTAGTTTTTTTTTTGGTTTAAGTGGAGGTTTGTAGAATGCCTTACATGGAGAGGGGAGAAAGAAATGAGAATCGATGGAGTCCATTACGGGGATATAAACTCTCACACTCACGATTCATGTATCATAATTTAACCAACCAATCAGACTCAAAACAACGGATACTTCTACTTTATATCTTTCAATTATGTTTTAAAATTTTGTACCAATGCAAGTAATATCACAGTAATTACTAATTAGATACTAGATATCCTTTTATTGCATTTTTAATAATTAGAAATAACTTATGTATAAAGCAAAAAAAAATAACTTATGTATTATTAAAATCTTTATTAATTTAAGATTTATACTTCTATGCTAGTAGATATTAATTTTATATATTGTATCTAAGTCATATCATATCTTATAATTTATAAAATTTATCATATTTATGTATTAATGTTGTGTCTTATTTGTATTCTATCCTCGTATATGTTCTTCATAGGCCTAACCATATCACTCTGCGCCCTAATAACTTAGTCTCATATATTTAAAGGGCCCGTTTGGTGGTCAGGATAAGGGAGGCAGGATAGGATAAGCTATCCTGTCCTGTTTTAATCTGTAGTTTGGTGAACCAGCAGGATAGGATAAGCTTATCCTGTTAGCTTATCCTATCCTGTTACTTAGTTATAATTCTATCCTGAGGGTGGAGCTGGGTTAGAACCAACAGGATAGGATAAGAAAATGCTTTCTTTTATCTCTTATCTTTAATATTGTTATTATTTAATTACGGTTTCAAACCTAATTAGTCAACCTTAATACTAATTAAAATATGTGGTTTTATTAACAATTTTTATAAAAAGTGAAAAAAAAGTTAATTTTTTATAATTTAAAAAATGGACTAATTTATAATTAAAAAGCCAAAAATATATATTATTAAATATTTTTTAATTTAAATGTATAAAACAACCACGTAATATTAAAATTTATTTTTGAAAAAAAAATGTAATTTTGATATAAGGATAATTTTATCATTTGTGGATATTTTATATCATATCCTGTCATTATCTGATGCACATCAAACATTGGACAGGATAAGAGCTTATCATGCTCATATCTTATCCTATCCTTATCCAGCTCTCATATCCTATTCATCCTTATCCTATCCTGATCACCAAACGAGCCCAAAAGGTATAAGGAAAAAAAACACTAGTAACTTAGAGGATAAAATGGATATTTTCGACTTCTAATAAAATATTGAGTAAATACCTAATCTGATCCCTAAAATTATAGAGTCGTATCAACTTAGTCCCCACATTATTAATATTTCAAAATGATCCCTGGAATTGTAGAAAGTTAATCAGATTCGTCCCTTTGTTGGTATTTGCTGGACTATAATGACATTAAGTTGGTAATGTCAGGGATGTATTTGAAACTAAGTGAATAATGTTAGGGATGCATTTGATAACAGATCCAAATGGAGGGACGAACCTGATTAATATTTTGCAATTCCAAAGATCATTTTGGAATATTAATAATATGAGGAACTAAGTTGATATGACACTATAATTTTAGGGACCAGATTGAGTATTTACTCATTGAGGCCATTTTTTTTTATAAAAAAAACATTTCTATGTGAAGAAAAATGTCTTTAATTTTATAATTTAAACAACAAAGTACAATTCAATGAATAAATTATAATAATGAAGTTTCGAAAACATTATAATAAAGAAGATAGTCCAACCTTCACTGTAAAAATCGAAAGTCCGTCGTTGCTGAATCGAAGATTAGTCCTATAATCAGTCAAAAGGATCGGAACTATGAGGACATTCTGATGGACCCACTAGAGAATCAAATACCTTAATTACAGTAAATTTCGAATCAAAAAGGAAAGAAGTTGAGTTATCCTAAGATAAATTTAAAGTTAAAAAACATCTCTAGAAAATGCTGGGTTTTAGTTATATTATTATTATTAGATTTTATAGGATGGGTAGGTTTACAATTAAAATTGTATGGTATCCAATGAAACTCCCACTAGAATTTTATCGTTAACTAGAGTTAGAAAGAAGCATCTTTTCCATTCTCTAACCTTGACGTAATGTTTAGATATAGTTAATAATACATGGTGGGCACACATCAAGAAGCCATGTGAAAAACATCAATTTTTTATTTTGGGAAATTTTTGGTTAGATGAAGGAGAAGGACCACCTTTGGCGCCCCCTATGTGAGACCCTGTCTCTAAGCCTAAGAAGGGAGGCAAATAACACGTGCTGGAATTACCAAAACAAAGCCCAGACCTAGACACAAGACATTAATCAATCCAATCAAATCAACCGTGCAAGTGGACTTTCCAACAACTGCACTGCACCTGTCTTTAAAAGTAAAGTAAAACTAAAACCCATATATTCCTCGTGCTTTAATTAATTTGGCTATTGCAGCTGGCCCTTCAAATTTATAAAAAGAAGATAAAGCTTCTATGCCTCTTAGTGTTACACATCACCACCGACTCTGCTCTTTAATTTCTTCACTCTCAGCCATCTTGTTCTTCTTATTGAGAACCTGAGTACCACAACATGAAACCACACAACCTTACAACTATGAATTTACTCTCTCAACAACTGGCTTATCGTCCTCATCTCTCCATACAAGAGATTCCAAGCTTGGGAAATTCCAGGTGCGTACTTCTTTAATTTGTTGTTTAAACTTTTTCACCAACATATATATCCCATTATTTCCGTGGAAGGAAAATAATGAATGTAAAGTAAATCAGTAATATTGCATAACTTGGTTGGTTCATTTAAGCCTAATACAGTTTCAATATATACCTTAATTAATTAATTTACCAACATCTTAATATTATAGCTGCTTAATTTTGTAGAACCTTGCCAATTTGGCATTAGATTTTTAATGTAAGATCTCTTCCATGTTGTACAGTGTAATTAAGCCTGAGCCTAAAAGACCACAGTTGACAATCTTTTATGCTGGGGAAGTTATTGTCTTTGATGATTGTTCAGCTGAGAAAGCCAAGGAGATCATGTCCTTTGCAAGCAAAAGCAAAGGAATCTCCCAAAGCCACAACAACAACAACTATGCTTATACATTCACTCAGACCTCCCACCCTTCATTTTCTGCTTCTGCTGGTTCCACTTCTCCATTTCCTTTTAATGTGAATATCATCCCTGACAGTGGCAACAATTTGGTTCAAGAGCACCACCATTCTCAAGCACCATCCAGACCTGTTGTTTGTGGTATAATTTCTTCACATCACTAATATTTTAGAAGATGGAAAATTTTGCCACTGTTTATGCCTTTTTCTGATTCATAAATTATATCTTTTTTATTCAGATCTACCACTTACTAGAAAAGCTTCACTGCATCGGTTCTTGGAGAAGAGGAAGGATAGGTAGGCAAGATGAAATGAACTCTATCAAGCAAATTAATTTTAACTATGCTGGTTTTGGATCCATTGATTGATATTGTTTTGTTTCTTGTGTCTTTGCAGAATTGCTGCTAGAGCACCATATCAAACAAGCAATTCCATGACAGCCCCTTATAAGCCAGCTGAATCCATGTCATGGTTTGCCTTGGCACCTCACTCCCCACAAGACAAATCTGAGAGTTGCTCCAGCTTTGTGTAATTTTATTATAGGCTTCTCAGTTAGCCCCCTGTGTCGCTTTTTAGGTCCTATGCTCATGGTTATATACTTAATATTATATTATATATTTATATATATGTATGTTGTTTCTTATGCTTACTGTGATGGTTGATTCAAAAAAAAAACTATGATGGTTATATTATATATTTAAAGATGTTGGCAATTTTAGAGAGGTTTACAAAGAATGTCCCCGGATATTATCATTCTTATGTTATTATAATTATATTTCTAGCGACATAAACCTTTGTATTACTACTCCCTCTCCTTTTAGCCTTTCGTAAAATGAAATTAATTACCTTGAAATTACAGCAAATCCAAAAAAGTAATATCAATAATAAAAGAAAGTGAAAGCAGAATTAAATACATTTTAAGCTTTCAAAACAAAAGAATTGCAATCCGCATTTGCATCAACCTCTTGTTTCAATCTTCATGGCTTTTCTTGACTCTTGTCAACAACAAGGGAACTGGTTTTTCCAAAACGGTCACATTAACATTGTTCCAAACATCTGATAGTGTGGGGAGAGTAGCAATTCTCTCAGCAATATGCATGTCCTCGGGAAGAACATACCCAAAGACAGTGTATTCGTGTTTCCATTCTGCATGGTTAGCTAGGCTAATAAAGAATTCTGGGCCAGAACCAATCCAAGCAACTGAGCCCCTTCTTATGGTTGGACAATCTTCAATGGGAAGTTTCTTGAAAGGGGTGCCTTGTGCTTCCAGCGTCCCTTGAATCAATGCATAAGGGGGACCGAAAGCAGCCTGCAAATCCAGAGACTTAATGACTGAATTGCTTCAACATAGATCAATCTATTCACAATGATTTGACATCATAATCCCATCATCTTTGGGAAGTTTTGAATTGATTAGCTGTCAACAGCAAGTAAGCTGTTCATACTGATAACAATCTATAGATTTAAGAAGGATCTCAGATGGCTGAGAGGAAAACAAGAAAAATATGCTGACATAAACACTAAATACCAACCCCAACAAAATCACAGTATGTCAAAATGGGGATAATTAACAATAAGACTGAGCTTAATACAGGAATTGGATAATAAAATAACTAACACGGATGAGAATTAGATGGTAAAATCAGATTGGAAAATCAGTCTTACATTTGTAATATGGTTTCCTTCTGAATCCCATGACCGACCTCGGCTCTCAGCACGGTAAAATTGGCAGCCTGCACAGTGATGCAAAGCCAACAATTCTAGAATGTAGGCAACAGAGTGTGGGGCACAGTCGGGGAAAAGCTGCACCATACAGAATCTCCAGAGTTAAACATATTCCTCACTCGTGACTAGGCAATTTCGAAATACAATCAAAGTAGTACAGATTGATAGTGTAAGCAGAAACAAGACTCAGTCAAGATATATCAGGTATCAACAGAATATTTAACATGCGGTAAGTAGACATCAGTGCTTCACAGGAACCAAGAGCATCAAGTTTCTTAGTCAACGAATCCTTCTGTTATATTGGTAAAGAAAGACAACTCCCTTCGTGTTACCTATGATCTATTAAACTCTGAGGTTCTCCATAATTATCCGGTAAAGGTTCAACTGATGTGATCATATCTATTAAAAGAACATGGAGATTATGGGTTTAAGTAATTGTTTCATGATCTCTTACTGAAAATGCACACACAAATACAATAAGAGTTTTGGTGGGCCCTGGGACAAGAGATCAAACAATTATTCATATAAGCTCAAAAACAGATGCAGGTTGCATCCTGACCAGGTACCAGCCTAACTTTACATATACAACATGTCATTGTTGCAACATCAAAGCATCAGGATTTTAGAGGTCCAGAAAGAATGATCACTTACTTTTATATGAAGAGTTCCAAATTCAGTTTCCAACTGAATAATACCCTGAAAAAAATATAAATTAGAATATTGATAAATAAGATAACCCTTCATAAGAATAAAATTCCAACTATGTAATACATCATAAAGAGACCAAAAAGATAAAACTATCAATGGATAGAGAAGACACTATTTTACAACATAGGTTATCTGCCCAAGATGGTTACCAATTAATCACAAGGCACAAGTCACTCATATCATGTATATCAGATTCATCCAATCACTCAATTGATGCCATAGTGCATGAAATAGAGAGTCTTAGTAATCACATGAAAACATAAAACAAGATTATCAACAACAGGAATTTTAGGTTATACATCTCATTTCAAATGTAGTTCCTGTATCTATGCCCATTTTCTGAACCTTTCTCACTCAACCTTTCCTACCACTTCAACTAGATCCATATTGTACACATCAGATTTCAGAATCAACCAAATTGTTGGGGTTAAAAAACAAAGCATACAACGTCAGAGCCCATGAAAGACAATATTTGGTAATTTTCGTTCAGGTTCGTCATGCATTTCTAAGCTAGTATGTGAACGAGAATTTTAAACCATGCAGTAGTTAAATGTAGATATTTTTCCCAGGCGATTACTATCAAGTCGATTTTGTAGCATAATTGGCAAGCAACACCTTCATAAATTAAAAAAATATTATTTACAAATACCAAACTTCTCTTACCTCTCCTTTCCCAAAGATGAGACCAGAAGTCCAACTAAGCATACCCCCTGGAGGCACACCATCTTGGCGTTCAGGGGCTAAGCCGTCCTTTTGTTTCTTCAACCAACACTGAAACGATGAAGTTAAATGTCGTGACTTCTAAGCTCAAGGTGGAAATTTTTACTAAAAATAAATTTGAATTTTTAAAAAAAAATCCAGAGTAGTAGTCCTGAACTAAAATGAACTCTATCCTGCATAATTCACTCCAAAAGAATTTGCAGCATGCCATAACAGAAAATAACTCATTGAAAATGGTTCCCTTCCCATTGGTTTAATGTGCTAACACTTAGCCTCTGAGATACAGATTTTCCACTTCACACCCACCCACATATATCTCAAAAGTGTGCCCTCATACACTTTGCTAATCCAAGCCTAAACAAAAACAGGCAAGTCCTTCCAGCGCACTTGATCAGGATTCAAGACACTAACGAATCTATTTTTGCACCACTTAAGCACTTACTGTTCACAAACAACAAGCTCAAACTACCAAGGCAGTAGCAATTTGCATACATAATGATGTGGTAAGAAATTGAAACTCTTCAGGTTGAGGTTGAATCTAGAATAACACAGGTAAGTGGTGGTCATGTAGGTGCTTTCAAGGTTATATAGTCTAACACTGAAAGCATAATTTTCCTGGCACGTAGTGTAGACTGCATAAATTTGATGGTAATCATAATTGAAAGCAACCCAATAATGCTACACAATGAGGAAATATTTGACAGAACTCAGCCAGATTTTGATAAAAATAAAGTGTGGTTGTTGGATAAGTCAAAGTGGCAGGTAAAACTCATCTATCCAAGAATCAATAACGATGCCAATTCATTCGCAACAATTAAAGGGTGGCCCGGTGCACGAGGCTCCCACCTGGTGGGGTCTAGGGAGAACAGATGTACACAACCTTATCTCCGTAAGGGAAGAAGTTGTTTCCAGGATTTGAACCTCTAACCTGATCACAATGTAGCAATTTTACCATTGCACCAAGGCTCACCCTCTAATTCATTCCTTCGCAACGATTATGGGAAAAAATTAGGGTTGTTTAGTATTTTCTGAAAGCAACATATACTGTCTATATATGTTAAGTCAATTGAAAGTCCAGCATAAGATGAATCTCATCACAGTAGTTTAGCCCAGGACTCATCTTAGCAACAGCAACTCCAAATTTCTAGAATCATCTTATGACTTATCCAAAAGGCAAAAGCACAGATCTTCAAAGAGGTGGTAAGTGATGTAACAGTAACAGAAAGTGAAGAACTTTAAACTTACCTCACCGAAGTTGGATCCGCAAGTTTGAGGATTCCCACAAAACACCCACGTATCACACAAGCAAGGCCCATCCTTGCCAGTGCACATAGATTTACATGCGTTGCAGCAATCTTGAGAAGTGTTGAATTTAAACTCAGAACCCCACTTCACAGCTGCACCCCAAAGCTCCAAATTTTCAATCCCTCTACAGCACCCTCCAACGTTATTCGTACCTTGAACCAATGCCAACGAGGAGGACCCAAACTCTGAAACGGAAGAGGTTGTGAGCAGTGTAGAGAGGAAGGCGTAGACCAAACCACAGGAAACAAAGAACACCAACAAGAGGATCAGAGTGGACTTGGGTTCATTGTGCTTACGACCCATTAATTAATGGATTGGAGTGTCTGTTTGGGACGAAGAGCAAAAGCCAGAAAAATGGATTAGCTTATTTGAGGTTGGAAGAACAGAGGGCGTTGACCAAGAAAGCAATGGAATAGAGAGTGATCATTTCATAATTATTATTCAGAAGTACAGAATAGAATATGAAAGAGTCAAAGTTGGGATGCCAACTTTTCATGCTCTCCTTTCAATTGCACTGTCACACATTTGGTCCTATTCTCTTTGAGCTCCCAGTATTTGTATATTTTTGTTTGTATGATCCAAACCCACACGGGGAGACTAGTCCCTTACTTATTGCATGTTTGGATTTTATTGGGACAACCAAACGGAAGTTAGCATTAGTGTATGTGTAATAAAAATATCGAGTAAATATCCAATTTGATCCCTGAAATTGTAGGGTCGTATCAACTTAGTCCCCACATTATCAATATTTCAAAATGATCCTTGAAACTGAAAAATGTAGCAAATGCATCCCTGACATTATTCACTTAATTTCAAATGCATCCCTGACATTACCAACTTAATGTCATTATAGTCCATGCAAATATTAATAGAGGGACGAATCTGATTAACTTTTTGCAATTTCAGGGATCATTTTGGAATATTGATAATGTGGGGGACTAAATTGATACGATCCTATAATTTCAGGGACTAAATTGGGTATTTACTCTAAAAATATCATCACTTTTATTTGCTTTGGACAAAATTAAGTTTCAAATGGAAATATAAATACACCCTTAATCATTAGACAAATTATTGAGTATGCTACAATTGAAATTATTGAGCTCAATGATTAGACAAATTGATTAATTACAACAATAGTCACCTAATAGTCTAATATTTAATAAAAAATATTAAATTCAAATACTAAATACATTTGATTCATTAAAAACATAAAAACTATTACATAATGGGTGTAACTTAGTTGGTTGTGTAGGCTGAACTTGTGGAGGAGGACCTCGTCCTCAATTCGAAACTTGCAAAAACACATCCTTCGGAAGGGGTGAAGGTTCTTAACTTTAACTAAGCATCCGAGTGGAGATTAGTCCTATAACAGGTTTAAAGGATCTAAGCTTATGAGAAACCAAAGGCCCTAATTATAGTGGATTTGAACAAAAAAAGCATAAAAAGTATTTAATATAGATAAAAAAAGTTTCAAAAAAGTAAGTATATCATTTTTAATAAATTAAATATATTATTTTTCAATAAAAACTTATATTTTTTTTAATTTTTTTAACTGATATACTAAGAACGCTAATTGACATTTATCTTAAGAAAATTAATTAGGAGAAATATTTTAAATTATTTTCTAACAATAGAACACAATTATGATAGAGAAATTCAAACAATGCAAAATATCATCAAGGTAATAACAACGTGTTTGGTTACGATTATTCTCACCGCAAACGTGACAAAAATGAGTTCCGAGACAATTATTTTGGAAATTATGTATGAAGACATTTCCCCTAACATGATTTTCTAACGTTATTTTACCTTTATAAAATCTAAAACAAACATAGGCTAGTAAATCATGCATTCTATTCTAACATTAAGAATATAATATCATGTAAACTATTTAACTTTGAGATGAAGTTTATACCAAAATATTTAAGTTTGCGTATTTCTCTAAATTTGAAATTAAAAAATATAGTTAATTTTTAAAAATATTATTGATACTTCTATTTGTCTATTCATACTCTCTATTAAATAATCATAATTTTAATTTTTTATTTTATAAAATTATAAGTGATTAATAAAATCTGTTAATATATAATTAGGAGCATCAATAATCCCATCCTAATTTTGTATATAAAACTTTTATATATATACCATTTTTTATAAACAAGAAACCAAACTCATCCTTAAATATAATGGTACGAGCAAATAGTACTGATTGAAGTCTTATAGGTGAGGGCAAGCTGTGTCATATTCTTTGAGACTCGGGTGATAAGTTGGTAAAAAATTTTAGGGTATAAGACCGTTGAGCAATACTTTTTTTATATTTTTTCAATATATATTTTTTATTAAATCGTATTTCATATTTTTTTTAAAAGTATGGCTTAAAAAAAGTATGTGAAAAAATGTATTACTAATATTCTTCAAAATATAGTAATCGTTTGGTCATTATTATGATTGTTTAGCACATCCAACTTTAATACACCAAGTTTATGTAAAAAATCGTGAAAAGTAAGTTTGACAAATGACTTGCTTAAATTTGATTGGGATGCCATTTTGAGCATGTTTGTTTTAAATTGTATGGGACTAAAACCAAGAAAACTCGCATTCCAAGGTAATTTTTATCGAAGCAACGTTTTCCTATCTATGACGGTTTAAGCGGATCCAAACGCTCAAACAAACGGTCCTTCCTCTTTCTTTATGCACGGATACATATTTTAAAAAATAGGTAAAATAGGTTGATTGGTCATATATGTTTTTTTTACTTTTCAGATCGGTTCCATAAGTTTTTATTTTTTTCAAATTGATCCTATACGTTATGTTTTGTTTCTATGTTAATCATTTCCGTCAATTTCGACCTAACTCCGTCAATTTTGACCTGACATGGTTATCACGTTAGTCTGACACGTGGCTTTTGATCTGACATCATAAGGTCGAACTTGACGGAAAGGGCTAACGTAGAAATGGAACTGAACATGTAAAATCAATTTGAAAAAAAATAAAACTTACAGGACCGATATGAAAAGTAAAAAAAACATATAGGACCAATCAACCTATTTTACCTAAAAAAATACTATAAGAAAAATGCGAAAGTTCGGGTTGTTGAGAAACTTAAGTAATGAAATCAATTTGCATTTGGAAAATAAAAATTGGAGCCTTTTATAAATAAGAAGTTTATAGTATTATATTCACTTAATAAACACAACCCCTATTTGAAAACTAGGTTGAATATGTACTATTGGAACATCACAATGTGATAAGTGTCAAGAATGCAGACTAGGTTATGTAATCAATGTGCCAAACCACAAATTAATTTAAACCTCGATCACACAGGTTCCGCATAGTCTCCACTAGCACCAACTTCCTCAACATCCAATGATGACTCTGTGCCAGCTTTGGATCCTGGCCCGAGTGTCCTTGCTTCTTGTATGATCCGCATGATTTCTTCAACGCTTTGGCTTGGTTGGTCTTTCTGTGATTCTTCGTAACCTTTACTTTCAACCTCAATTATCTCTTTAGGCAAGTTCCTCAAAAACCACGGGTGCTGTTTTATCTCAGAGATTGTGATCCTCTTTATTTAACAAATGTGAGAAATAATTAGTTTGAAAATACGAGGAGATTATCATCAGTATGCAAAACTAATCCACTTAAAAAAACAACCTTCCATTTTGACACTATTATGATTAAATATGAATTTATCTAGGACCATAATTACCATGAACATTTGTAGTTTTTGTATAGCTTGTTTAACTAGAGTACTCGTATCAATCGTATGTTACAATACTTACCTTAGCAGGATCGGCAACAAAAATACGTGAGAGAAGATGTCCACACTCAGCAGAAACACGTACATAGTCGGGTATGGAGTACTGAACATTCCTTATTCTCTGCCAACAAGTTAAACTATAGATCAAAGGTATTAATCATAATTGAACTTCCTAAGTTAAATTAATAATAAGAAAATAAGAGCTTACTGCAATAGTCTTCCTGAAATCTCTAGGATCTTCTGGATCTTCAAATGGGTATGCTCCAACTAACATGACATAAAGAGTCACACCACATGACCAAACATCTGCAATCTACACACACAATTACCAATTTGTGAGAACTAAATTGAGCATTTTTGGACTATATGTTAAATTGTGCAATGTGATACTGTGTGTGTCAATTGTCAAACCATGACTGCCAATACCACAGACCATGACTTGAGTTAAATGCTCAATAGTACCTTTCCATCATACTCCTTTCGTGACAAAACCTCTGGAGCAATATATGCAGGAGTTCCAACTGTTGATTTAGGTTGAGAGTGAAGTAAAGCGGACTGCAATTGAATATTGAATTAAATAGGAAAGACATTAAAAAACGATAGTTAATATATGAAAGCGTTACTCCAAAAAAGGCTCATTTTGGTGAGATGGTATATATAAACCTTGGAGAAACCAAAGTCACAAATTTTAAGCAGAGGAGCAGGATTTTCGTCCAAGAGAGTGTTTTCCAATTTCAGATCTCTATGACAAATTTGCTGTTGCAGGAAGCATAAGATAATATAATTCAAAAAGTTCTTAATGAATAACAAAATAAAACGAAATTGAAATGCAATATCTACCATGGAGTGACAGTAACTAACTCCAGATATTAGTTGCTGGAAGAAAAATCTTGCCTGTAACATTGGGAATTCATCAATACTTTGGTAATTTACACATGTAGACGGATTATTTAAAAAAAGATTCATAAACTTCACAACCTCATCTTCACTAAATCGACCAGCGGTGCATATCCTCTCAAAGAGTTCACCACCGGCAGCATACTCCAGGACAATAGCTAAATGAGTAGGGGTCAGCAATACCTACAGAAATGTCTCACATTTAGCATTTGTTGTATATAACGTCTGAAAGCTCTTGTTAGAGCACATCATGATTGGGAGTCATAAGGTGCTCAAGTGGTTTGGGGTATGGGACAAAGGTGTTGGGAATTATATGGTGCAAGGTTCGAATCCATCCTTACTAACATGACAAGCTAACAAACTAACATTTGCCAAGATTGTGCATGACAAATTTACTTTACTGTAGTAATAATGCCACAAACAATATAGTATTCAACACAACATCTATTGTGTATCAGAAAAATGGGGTCCACAGTTGGTTCAGTTACTCTTAACACGGCCTCCCTTGAGATTTATGTTAGGTTTAAGTGTGATGATAACATCAACCTCAAAAAAAAAAAAAAAAAAAAGTCGGTGCAATTTATAAAATAAAAGGAATACCGTATATAATTAAAATAAAAGGATTTCCTTGAGTCAATAACATCTAATGAAACGGCTAAAATTTCTGAAAGACAAGTTTCAAGCAGTGTGTACTTGAGGAAGGTAACTATCAAGTGAATTCAATCAATATGTCCAGTTCCAGATCTTGAAAAAACTAATGAAGGAACAGTCTAAGGTAAAAAAACAAACTCTTACCTCTTTGAACCTGATAATATTTGGATGCTTTAAAGATTGGTGGTTAATTATCTCCCTTTGAACATTCTGATCGATCTGATAACAAACACAACTCACTCAGAATAATAAGGGAAGGTAAGAAAGACTTTGGAAGAAATTATTAGAAAATAAAATGTGAGGGTGTTCTACTTCACAGTGCAGAGACTATAGGACTTAAAAGGTTTTAGCAGAATGAGATCAGAATTCTGTATCAAATTTTTGATGAGACAATTGATTAATGACAATCCATTTAGAAAAAAATACATGGTTCATTGGATATGGATGAAGAAAAACAACTGTGATTCATGGTTACCCACCAAGCCAATAGATTGTGTCTGCCTGTCTGGAATTGGGGATGAATAGAAACATTGAACATTTACAATTTTCAGAGAAGAAATTGATCCCAGAGATAAAGAAGATTAGTTGGTGAATTTCAATTTTCAGTAAGAAAAGAAGAATCAATATGGGATGCAGAGTGAATGAATGTTGCAAAAGGTGATACCTTTTTCCCCCTTGGAATGTATTTGACAGCAACAAGGTCCCCTGTAATTTTATGTTTGGCCAACCTTGCCACTCCGAAATTGCCAGAACCAAGGTCCTCCAGTGTCTCATACCGTTCCTCCATATCCACTCTACTCTCACCACCTTCTTCAATGACAATTAATGAGGGAGACCACTCAACTCAACAACCGTAAAAACAAGTTATTATTAGTATTTCATAGATGAATAAATGCATATTATTATAGTCCAAAAGTAAATCAGAGAGGTAGTGAGTGGTATTTCAGTATTTGTATGCGGCTGTTGGAGAAAATGAAATTGATTGATTGATTGATAGTAATAAATTAAAAACGCGGAGAGAGAATGAAAATGCCAAAATGGGCATAGTGGTAACGTAATAGGAATGGATGAATAAATGAATGATGTGGAGTGGAAACAGAATGGTTAGGACTAGGATAGGAGGGTGTGTTTTCCTTTTCCTCTACATTCTCGGACGCCTGCGACTTCGTGTCTGTGTGTGGCCTCACAACACAGAAAGACATCTAAGGCAATGGTGTGGTGATAGTATACGTAGGCACCATTATTCCCTCCATGTGTGCGTCCTAACATCGCATATTGTAAAATTGAATTTAACTTTATTCATCGATCACAAATCATTTTCACATCGTTGGAATGCTGGAAAAATAGAGGATAGAAAACACATCATCCTAAAAACCTTACACCATTTGGTTCCAATACAATGAGGAGAGAAGAGGAAAAAAAAACAGTGTGGGACCTACAGGGGTTTTTTCCATCCCAACTTGGGAAGAAAATACAAAAATCTAGAGAACGTCTTCGACAAAGTGAGAGACAAAAACAATTTTATTTTTTATTTTTTAAAATTATTATATGATGGTATTTAAGTTATTTTTTTCTTTTCTTTCACTTTCTACTCAATCAAATAAAAAGAGAGAAAAATTTCAATTTTCTTTCCTTTCATTTTTTCTCATACCAAACAATTAAACAATCATCTCATTTTGTACTCTTTTTCTTTCTTATCTTTTCTTTCCTCTCATTTTCTTTTATTAACCAAACATAGCGTTTATGTATGACTTTTAAGATAGTTATGATAAGATTCAAATATTTTTAATGATATATTAATTTATGATTGATTATCAATTAAAAAGTCTTTATACTGATAGTTGTTCAGCCTAGAACTAGAGTCCAACTAGTTCCTCAAACACGACACAAGTATCGTAAGTCTACGAACGTGATAATCCCGCTTTGCTAGGTTCCTCTAGCTTTATACTGCTCAATCAACGACGACTTTTGACATGTTGCCTCGCTTTTCTCGGAATTCCGTCCGTTGTAGCCTCCGTTACAAAACTTCACCATTATTGCTTGTCATCAACACACTGTGTTGTCTCTTTAATGTTGCGAGATTTTCGGGGCATAACCTCCTCCGAGCTGTTTGACGGATCCGACTTGTTAGCTCCATTCTACATACCATGGGCCAAGGCCGAGATGTGGTAGTGACTTGTCCAGTTGGATTCCATCTGCATATCCTAGACTTGGGCCGAGATGTGGCCCATGTAGTAAGAACTAAGAAGAAACCAGTGGCGGAAGAAGAAACAATGATAGACTATGGTTGAGGGTGGTCCAGAACAATGAAGGATGAACAAAGAAGAAAATAAAATTTGGGAAAATGTCCTAAAGCATATGCAATGTTTCTAAAAGCCCAAAGTGGGAAACTTTGTTATGTATACAAATTTTTTAAAAATGTAATCAAATGATTGGTTTAGATCATTGGATTTGAAAACATTAAATTCGAAGTCTAAAACAAATTAAGATCGTACATAATTGGATTTTACCCGATTAGACCCGATCGGTGAATAAAACAAAACCAAATCAATTAATTTAATTGATTCGATTTTTCAAGTTGTTGGAGCCAACCCAAATTAACTTGCATCTATGATTTTCGAAAACTTTAATGCAAAACCTTATTTTATTCAAAAACTTTAGTATAAAATCACATATTTTCATGTGACAACCGGTTTAATCAATTACCTTTATTATTCACAATCATGGTTTCACATTCTATTTTTGGTCAACACTAGATTCAAGGTGTATCAGTGCACTATTTTTAAAAAGTGCGGAGTGTAGATAGTGACATATTTATATTCTTTTGTGCATATGAGTATATTCAATCAATAGTCGGAGACTAATCCTTTTTAAAACATAGAAATCATTAAAATGAATTTTATCTCTCCCAACAAAATCTTGTCCATACATATAGCAGGAATTAAACCCTTGACAACATGTTTAAGGAACTCAATTATCTATCAACTATATTAAACTATATAGGTGTCATATTTATATTAAACAATAACTCGAGTTTACAAATAATAATCTTCATGCTCAATTTATCACCAAATTTGTATTATATAAAAAAAAATGTTACTTTAAAAGATTATAAATATTTATGCACGTACCCTTTGCGAATCCCCAGCAAAAGAGCTAGCAATAGACTAAGTTTGGCTATTCTAATTAGAGCATGTTTGGGAAAGATAGATTTTTTTCATTTCAATTATTTTTTGACTAAAAAGTTATTTTATACATAATCTATCATATTTGGCAATTAACTTAAATTTATAAAAAAGATTTTTTTGGGGGAAAAAAAAATATTTTATGTCATCTAATTTGTTTTAGCTTAAGATTGTTATGATTTGATTATTTCTCATTCTTAAAACTCTCTTCCCTATTTATCCCTACAAAACTAACTTCCAAATAAATATTATTAAATTATACAAATAACTTCATACCCTTTTTCGTAATTTACTATGTAAAAAACGATTTTTTAGATCATCCAAACGAAAAAGATTATCTTGAAATCGCTTTTCAGCACACAGACCCAAACAAAAATAGATTCTGATTATAATCGATTATCATAATAATCGATTATTCATAAATCGATTATCAACATAATCTTTTTTTTTTAGCTTTCCCAACACACTCTTATTGTCATTTGAAATTAAAAGAGGAAATCGACATTTTGTTCCTTTTCTGTTAAAAATAACAGTTGGGTGTGTATTTTGTAAAAATACTTTATTTTTAAGTATATATTTCATAGGGTCTTGATAACACGTATCTTAACGTCATTGTTTAAAGAATCCAAAGTTAGAAAAAGTTTATTGAAAAATACAACTTTTAAATGTTGAATGTATCGAATATACTACTTTTAATATAATATTTCTATCTTTGAATCCTTAACCAATTCCCTTTGGACATTGGTTAACATGAGCCTATTTCATAATCTAAATCAAATCTACATTTCAAATACCTTTTTTCAAGTAATTACAAATATGAAATTTATTATAACTAATATTATTCCAACATCATCAGTGACTAAGTGATGAAATATCACATTAAATAATAATTTAAAGGTTAAATTGCAATTTTCATCTCCAAGAATTTCAGTTTGACGAAAATAATCTCTCATTTTTTTCCTGCAAATTCAGTCCACCTAAAATTCAAATGTTGTGAAATTGGTCCCCATACTTTTTACTTGCATTTTTGGTCCCCAAAACTGTGGGTTTTTTGCACTTCTAGTCTCTAAAAATCATGTATTTTGGAACAATACATGACCAAAAGTACAAAAATATTCATGAATTTAGGGGATCAAAAGTGAAATTAAAAAAATATGGGGATCAAATTCACAATATTTGGATTTTAGGAGGACTAAATTCAGCAAAAAAAAGTTAGAGAACTATTTTTGCCAAAATTAAAAACTTGAGGGACGAAAAGTGCAATTTAGCCTAATTTAAAAGATGAAAGATTAGACTAATAAAAAAATTTAAAAATTGAAATTAAATTATCTAAGAATAATATTATTTTGACACTTTTGATCCCCCAAATGTGACATTTGTATAATTTTGATCCCTTAACTTCTAATTACTCAAATTGGATCCCCTAAATTTTGAAATGATACAATCAAGTCCTTTCGTCCATTTTCCTTTCATTTTTTAATGGTTGGTGAGTGAGTCTTACTCAACTTGCCGACCTGGCTAGGCTTTCCTACCCGGCTTAATTAAAAAAAAAAAAAGAAAAATTAAAAGAAATAATTGAAGAATCACTAAAATAAAAAAATACAAGTAAACTCACCCACACTATCAGATGACGCAGAGGGAACAGAGGAGCACGTCCAGCGGCTGCGCAGGGTGGCGATTAACGACGGAGCACAGCGAGGGCGACCAGTGGGCGCTTCTGGGGGTTCTGAGTGGTCCGCGTGATGGTGGTTCGTGGCGGGGCGGTTCGAGGTGGTTGGTTTTGCAGATGAAGGTTCACGGCTGAACGGAGTTTGCGCTTCCGGTGGCTGGGTTCGCGGTGGATGTGCGAGGGTGTCCCGCGATGGTTGGAAGGAACCAGCTGGAGCGGTTTGCGGCACCGGGGAACTCCGGTGAAGCGGCGACTCTGCGAGGAGGGGCGACGGCGGCTCCGTTTGGGTGCTGCGAGTTGTAGAGGGTCTGATTCAAAAGGGGTTTTGTCCTTGGTCTCTCTCTCTTTTTTGTTTTTTTAGGAAATGTGTTGCTTACAAGAAGATATAGCAGCGGGGGAAATCGATGGTGAAGATGATTCAGCAATGTAGGTGAGTGGGACTTACTAACTGTCAAACGCGATCAACCATTAAAAAATGGAAGCAAAATGCAGAATGATTTGATTGTAACATCTAGAAAACTTGAAAGACTCAATTTAGATAATTAGAAGTGGGGACCAAAATTATACAGTTATACAAATGTTCGGGAGAAATTAAAAGTATAATTAAGTCTATTATTTTTTTTTATTAATCATAATTTTAATTTTTTATGATAAAAAAAATATTATTAATAATTAATAGTGCCAATAACTTACGGATTCGAGAGAGGACCGGGTGGATGTCCAGTGTTCAAAATGCAAATGGCGGAGGATATAAGAATTTCTGATGTTAGCTGTCCCTCGTTGGCGAGATAAGCATCAACCTCTCTCTCTCTCTCTCTCTCTCTATATATATATAAGAGTTCCTTCCAAGCTCTAAACCATTCCATTATTCCATTTTCCGTTTTCCACAATTCCGCGTTCTCTCTTCCCCGCCGCTCTCTCTCCCTCTGCAAACTCCGCCTGGTTCGTACAGCCATATACGACTATATTATATAATATATATTATATGATATAGTTTGTTCCGATGTCAAATGCCATTTTTCCAGCCCAAGTTTTCATGTCCTCGGTGAGTCTCTTTCCCTCGTTATTCATGCATGCCACCCATATTCTTTCATGAAACATGAAACATTTATTGAATTTCCCTTTATTTTATTTGATTTAGATGTTATATTGAGGTATACATGCATGCATGAGACTCACGACACAAAGAGGGGGAAAAAATACTTTTAATGTTTCAAAACTTTCAGATCTTCTTGACCTCTTTTGCTTGATATATTCTCGTGTTAATGATAAGATAATATTTACAAAAGTTATCACTTTATGTAAAGGTTGACTACTTCCAGGGATTTATATAAATTGTGTTGTTTGGTATCACAAGTTATTATTTCATCTTGCCAATTTTTTATGGGGTAAAAATATTTATATAAGTTGTGTTGTTTCACTTGTTTGTGATCACAACTGCATATATAGCCAACCCTTTTGAATGATCAAATATTGTTCTGGAATTCAGTGTTGGAGCTCTGCAAGCATTTATTTTCATTTTCTCTTCATTTTCCCTTTCCATTATTTAATATTTATCATTTTCTTTTTTGTACGGGTCAGTTTTTAGTTAATCTAACATGTGCAATCGTCGGATGTATTATTGTTACTAATTATTTCCCATTTTGGTGTTTGAAATTTTGTTTGCAATTGCAAGGTTAAGATGATTTTGATAATATATTTTAGTGAAATCCGGGCACTGCTGTAGTACGCGCTGCCTTGCTACCATTTCCTCCATAGATGGGTTGTTTCCACTCTAAAATAGGGGGACAATTTCCTGGGCAGGAAGGCCCATTAACGCTTGCATCACAGACAGCTTGTAAGTTTTTTTTTAAATTCATGCAAAGATATAATTCTTGCACAATTATAAGATTGCTATTTGTCTCAATTTGTGACCCTTTTTGTGAAGATCACACATCTGAACGTATATGAGCAAAATACCTTTTATAATGACATGGATAATTCTTATTCTCTTGATTTAATTTTTGAGATTAAAGTTAGATCCAAATATTCTAATATGTTATTAGGTAAAATCAATCCTGATATTAAGCCGTGTGCATATGTTCATTTGTACAAACTTCATGCTCCCAGATGAATTTTATTAGTCTGTGCTTTTAAGTGATGTATATTTCAGATCTGATTATGTGGCAGAATTAGAATAGAGATGTGTAGAAAATGAAATAATATCAAATGTAATCATATAATACCAATGTGTGTTAGTCCAAGTAGAAGGGGTTTGGATTTCTTAAACATGTGGTCCTGAGCTCAATCTCTGGATTCATGCATATGAAAAAACACTATTGAGAAGGGTCTACGCTGAGGCGTCTGACAGTATCCCGGGAGAGTAGTCTTTCTCTTATCGGATGAGAGGATATACGGGGAACTTAAACAAAATGTAATCATATAATAGAAACTTTGCAAATATAAAGTGATGTGAGTGAAAGTTTATATGACTAGAATTACTCATTTTACTCTACTTTGTCTGTGTAATTAAACAGAGTCTTAACTGTGGGTATATAAATGTCATGTATATAACGATATTTCTACTATTTGTGATGTAAACCAAAACAAATTAAGGAAGTGTCAATTTATTTTCTACTTGCTAAATTGAACGGATTAATTAAAGAATGGTATCACGTCGTTTCTCTTACCTTAGATTGCTTAGCCTATAAAATATCCAGTCTTCTCCATTATGTCACCCCCTTAAAAATCACCAATTGGTTTATAATTTTGGGTTCATACCCTATTTAAGGAACCATTCCGCATCATAGCAGTTATGTTTCTAATGTGTGCACTTAATATCTCACACATTTCCTATAGCTAAAACTTGAAAGATGATCATAATATAAATGAACTGACCCTGTGATTTTATATTTTACATTGTTGATTTTGTTGCTTCTATCTAAAGGCTTTTCCTTCCATTAATTTGCACACAATTTCGTTCTCCTCTTTGGAATTCATAATTTAGACCTCTGAATTCATCGTGCTTTGATTATATGAGAATCAAAGTGAGACTTCTTGGTTCATATATGGTTCAATTGATAATGGATGTAGTGATTGTTTTTAATTCCTACAGCGTTTTTGTTACATAATAAAAACATTACTATCTTTGTAATGCATTTGTCATGGAATTGTTCTCTCTCTCTCTCTCTCTCTTTTTCTTATACACTGGTGTTAGTTTTGTAGTTTATAACTTGTGTTTTAATTTTGGTTTCCCAGTCAGTGTCAGTGAGGTTGAAGCACTGTTTGAGCTTTTTAAAAGCATCAGCAGGTCTGTCATTGATGATGGACTAATAAGCAAGGTACCATACAAAAAATCCCTTCTTTCTGCAATAGTTAGTTTATAATGGCTGCTAGTTTTAGTTGTTTCTACCTCCCCTTGTGCACTGTTAGGTACTTGGTTATAATTCTGAGAGATGTATCTTGTGGTGCGTGTTCTATTAGAAATAATTAAGAAGAATTCAGGTCATCACTTTCTCTTGCAATGTCAATATTAGGAATTTTCAGGTTAATCTATTATGTGGGAGATGAAGATATAAATTGGTTGTAATTTTCTCAATGATCCTTCCAGAAATGAATGATCTAAATTTTTTTTTTTTTTAATTTTGTCGCCCTTATATTTTGATTTACTTTTTTTTTTTTTGCTTTGTTGTACTGGACTTCTGCAGTTTGCATATTCAGTTACCATTTAGGTTTGTATTATTTGTGTTCTTCACATTGAATTCTTAGCTAGTATATTGTGATTTGTGATCGTGAGTGTTCATTATTTGCAGGAAGAATTTCAACTGGCAATTTTCAAGAATAGGAAAGAAGAGAATCTTTTTGCAAGTCGGGTACTGTACAAATCCTTTTGCTTTTTTAATAACTAAGTTGAGGTTGCTTGCAAGCTTGTCTGAGTGCCTAGAGACTGCACAAATGCACTATTTAGAATTTAGATATATAAATGATTTGCAATGCAGGTATTGGTGTAAAAAAATTGCAGTTTCACTATATGCTTTGGAAGAAACTATGAATTTATTAATCCGTTTAAGAGCCTATATCATGTTTGTGTTAAACATTTGGTGTGAACAAACTAACATGTTTCGGGAGGTATCTCGACACAATGTAGCCTTTTCTCTATTGAGTGGCAATCTATTAATATCAGAAATTTTGTATATTCAGATCTTTGATCTATTTGATGTCAAGAGAAAAGGAGTCATTGACTTTGGTGACTTCGTTAGAGCACTCAATGTCTTCCACCCAAATGCACCGCAACAAGTCAAGATAGATTGTATGTTGAAGATTGAATACTCAATTCAACATGGATTATCCTTAATTAATTCCATATTGTGATCTCGTTGTACTGATATTATACGTTTGGGATTTTCTTGCAGTTTCGTTTAGGCTCTACGATTTGGACAGCACAGGCTTTATAGAGCGCCATGAGGTAAGATGCCTAGAAATTTTGATAAACCTAGATGATAAGTTGGGTACACCACGTTAATCACATAATTAATTATAGTAAATTATGATAATTAATTATCTACTAATTAATAAAATAATTGATTTAATAAACCTAACTTAACTTGAGTACCCCAAATTTATACGATAATTGCTCCCATATACCTTCAATACAACTGAAGTGTTCAATCTAGATGCAATCAAATGATATAACAATCTACATGGATATATGCCTCTGTTCTGAATGATAATTGCACTGTGTACTTGACAATTTGCATATTTAAACGTTCTTTGTGAAAAGATGTTTTGTTGCGGCATTCATCCTCAAATCTGTGTGTTGGTATGTAAAATGTCAGCTCATTTGCTTATACGTACTTTGGGTGATTTTTACAGGTCAAGCAAATGATAATTGCACTTCTTTGTGAGTCTGAAATGAAGTTGACAGATGAGATGATAGAAACAATTATTCACAAGGTGAGCTATGTATTATGACTTACAATGTAAAGGGTCTTTCTCTATTACATAACAAACTAGGACTCTCCCAACTATATCAAGTTAGTTATAGTTGGTTGCTTAGCTGGCATAGGCGGTTACCGGATGCACATTCTGTTAGCATCTCCTTGTACCTCTAAATGCTCTTTGGTGTTCATTCAATAAACTACGAGGAATCATTTGGTATTTTCCGTTCAAAGTTTTTCTTCGTTTTCTATATTCTTGAGCTGGTTTTATGGTATCAAAGCTCCTTTGTGGGCTCTGTTGTTGAAAATAATGGTGCGAAATCACAATCTTCCTCCGGTTCAAGCAAATTTGATGCTTGATCCGTCTCAAAATCCTTCAAGCTTCTACTATGTTCATCCTGGAGAGAATCCCTCTGTGGCTCTTGTGAATCCTCTGCTGAATCGAAAAAATTATCATACCTGGGCAAAATTGATGAAGCGCGCTCTAATTTCCAAGAACAAGTGGAAATTCTTGGATGGATCGTTGCCGGTTCCGGATCGATTTGATCCGAGTTTTGATGCCTAGGAACTATATTCCTTCAAGCAAGGTAATCTTTTGGCATCCGATTATTAGAAAATTATAGACCTACTACTGCCTGCAATTGTGAAACTAGAAAGTATAGAGAAGAAGATTATGTGATGCGTTTCTTGAATGGATTGAATGAGTTTTATTCAATTGTTAAGACTCAATCCTTATAATGGATCCCCTACCTTCACTGAACACTATTTTGTCTATGGTCTTGCAACATGAGAGGCAAAACGGACTAGATGATAATGATGAGAATCAGGTTATCATAAATGCTGCTGATGGCAAACGATTCTTTAAGAGAAAGAATTCTTCAAACAAGGTTTGTCTCTTTTGTGGTAGGACTGGCCACACTATAGAAACTTGTTTCAGGAAACATGGTTTTCCCCCGGGTTCCAAGCCAAAAGGAAGTGGATCATCAGTCAACAATGTTCATGATGGAGATGATATTGATGATAGAGTTGAAGGAGGTTCCGTGAGTGAGAAGGATAAACCTGTTGCAGGTCTCACCAATGAAGAATGCAGGATTCTGCTCAGTTTACTACAGAAGACTCATCTGCAGAATTCCACAAGTGTAGATTTGCAGGGAGCTCAAGGTAACCAAACATCAGTTGGCCGAGCTTCTTTCATGCCTCACACAGAAGGTACTAGCTATGTCTTTTCTTGTAGAACTGCTAAGGGTAGTCAAGTATGGATAGTGGATTCAGGAGCTACGGATCACATATGCACATCTATGCATTGGTTTGAGAATTACCATAAAATAGATCCTATTCCAGTGAGTTTGCCTAATGGTAGTGTAGTGATGGCAGAATTAGCAGGAGATGTGAAGTTAATAGATGATCTTATACTTAGGAATACTCTTTTCTTGCCTGAGTTCAATATTAATTTAGTGTCTATCTCTAAGCTTACAAAGACAGCAAGATGTACTTTTACATTTGCTGATGACACTTGTTTCATCCAGGACACAGCACACAAGAAGATTGGTTTGAGTGAGCTGCATAATGGACTCTACTACATCAGGTTCCCTAATAAGAATAGTGCTATCATAGGAAATGTTGTTTCTTGTAATTCTAATAAGCACTTAACTGCTGTTAGTTCTGCTGTATCAAGTCCTGTTTGCATTCCTAAGTCAGCCATATGGCATTTCAGATTTGGACATGTCTCATCTGAAAAATTGCTTACTCTTTGTAAAGATTTCCCTTTGATAAATGTGAATATAAGAGAGGTCTGTGATGTGTGCCACTTGGCTAGACAAAGAAAGTTACCTTATAGCATTAGCACGAGTAGAGCCACCTTACCCTTTGAATTGCTGCATATGGACATCTGGGGGCCTTACTCACTTCCTTCTATACATCAGCATAGATACTTCTTGACTATTGTAGATGACCACAGCAGGTTCACTTGGGTTTGCTTGTTGAAAGGCAAGTTTCAGGTGCAATCTATTGTGACAAACTTCATTACTTTTGCTGAGAGGCAACATAATGCAGTAGTCAAAGTCTTACGGTCAGATAATGGACCCGAATTCCTACTCAAATCCTTTTACAGTGAGAGAGGCATCATTCATCAAACAAGCTGTGTCGAGACTCCAGAGCAGAATGCTAGGGTGGAAAGGAAACATCAATTCATCTTGAGTATTGCTCGAGCCTTAATGATCCAATCCTCTCTCCCTCGATACTTATGGGATTATGTAGTGCAGCATGCTGTTTTCCTCATGAATAGGGTGCCCTCTAATGCCTTGAAAGGTAAGACTCCTTATCAAATCCTACATGGTGCATTTCCTGATCTGAGTATATTGAGGGTGTTTGGATCTCTCTGTTTTGTGTCTACTCTCTCCAATCACAGAGGCAAACTAGATAATCGAGCTAGAAAGTGTGCATTCTTGGGCTATAAGGCAGGCATGAAAGGTTTTGTAGCATATGACTTGCATTCAAGGGAGATTCTGGTGTCCAGGCATGCCACATTCTATGAACATATCTTCCCTTTTACCTCACAGATCAGAACCACAACAGTAGCTCCTTGGCAATATATTGATCCCAGCTCAGAAACACCAACTTCAGTCCTTGATCTTGGGCCACATGCACCTCAACCTACTCTCCCACTAGCTGATCCTGACCCTGCACCAATCCCTGATCCTACACCAATAACTGTACCTGCACCACCTCCACTAGAGCCTGCCCTTGACCCTGATCTTGTCACCACAAACAATGAGCCTGATTCCCCATCTTCGGTTGTTCCCAGGAAGTCCTCTAGACCTAAGAAAACCCCACCATACCTGACCAACTACCACTGCCTTCATTCAGCCACCAACCCTACTACTTGTCCTTATCCTCTTAGCTCCCATATCTCTTATACCAATCTTTCCCCCCAACATCGAGCCTATGCCTTATCCATTTCCTCTTTGACTGAACCTACCACATATCATCAAGCCATCAAAGATGACTGTTGGATTGAGGCCATGAATGCCGAACTGAAAGCTTTAGAGGCCAACCACACATGGCAGATTGTTGAAAAACCTGCCAATGTAGCCCTATTGGGAGCAAATGGGTTTATAAAATAAAAAGGAAGTCCGATGGGACCATAGAGCGATACAAAGCTCGGTTAGTTGCCAAGGGATACACACAAACTGAAGGAGTGGATTACTTTTGACACCTTCTCACCAGTGGCAAAGTTAACTACCGTAAGACTATTATTGGCATTAGCATCTGTTCAAAACTGGCATGTTCACCAGTTAGATGTGAACAATGCTTTCCTTCATGGAGAGCTTCAAGAAGATGTCTATATGGAGGTTCCTCAAGGTGTTCATTGTGAGGACCACAATCGGGTATGCAAACTACAGAAGTCCATGTATGGGCTCAAGCAGGCCAGTCGAAAATGGTATGAAAAATTGTCTAGTTTGCTCACTCAGCTTGGTTATCAGCAGGCCACTACTGATCATTCCTTATTTACCCGATCTATTGGGACCACCTTCACTGCCCTATTAATATATGTTGATGATATAGTCTTGGTTGGCAATTCTCTTGCTGAAATTGCTTCTATCAAGTCAACACTGGATCTTCAGTTTGGTATAAAGGATTTAGGGGTGTTGAAGTATTTCTTTGGCCTTGAAGCTGCTCACTCTCCCAAAAGCATTTCTTTATGCCAAAGGCAGTACTATCTTGATCTCTTGGCTGATACAGGTGTTACTGGTAGCAAACCTGTCTCCACTCCCATTGAACCTCATTCCCGATTGCATCATGACAATGGGGCAGCCTACTCAGACGTAGAAGGGTATCGAAGGTTGATTGGCCGTCTACTGTATCTCACCACTACACGTCCCGACATTAGCTATGCTGTTCAACAATTAAGCCAATTCCTTGCCACTCCCACTGTTTTACACTTTCAAGCTGCCCAACGAGTTCTCAAATACTTAAAGAATTGTCCTGGTAAAGGTCTCTTTTTCCCTCGGTCTTCTTCCCTTCAATTGCTTGGGTTTGTAGACGCGGATTGGGCGGGTTGCCCTGATACCAGACGATCCGTGAGTGGCTATTGCTTCTTCCTTGGTGACTCTTTGGTCTGTTGGCGATCTAAGAAGCACCTTACAGTGGCAAAATCGTCCAGTGAGGCTGAATACAGGGCTTTGGGGTCTGCTACCTGTGAATTACAGTGGCTACACTATCTTCTCCATGATTTAAGGGTCACATGTTCTCGCCAATCTGTAATATACTGTGACAATCAAAGTGCTTTGCACATTTCAGCGAACCCGGTTTTTCATGAACGTACAAAGCACTTGGAGATTGATTGCCACATTGTCCGGGAAAAGTGCATGACAGGTCTGATGAGGCTTCTTCCTATAACCTCCCAGGATCAAACTGCTGATGTTTTTACCAAGGGTCTTAATCCTTCTCTTTTTCAGAAGTTCATCTCCAAGCTAGGACTGTTAGACATTTACCATCCTTAGCTTGCGGGGGGTATTATGACTACAATGTAAAGGGTCTTTCTCTATTACATAACAAACTAGGACTCTCCCAACTATATCAAGTTAGTTATAGTTGGTTGCTTAGCTGGCATAGGCGGTTACCGGATGCACATTCTGTTAGCATCTCCTTGTACCTATAAATGCTCTTTGGTGTGCATTCAATAAACTAAGAGGAATCATTAAGTTCTTCTTCGTTTTCTATATTCTTGAGCTGGTTTTACTATGTTTGTAAAAATCCTAGATAATATAGAATATTAGATAAATAATTTAATAAGTAAGTTGACCAACAATATTCTGGAATGTATAGTTTATTGATGCTATATTGTTTAATCTTCTCTCCATTTTCCATTAATTATCACAAAATAAATGGCTTGAGCCTGATATTTTATTTTTGTGACTAGACTTTCTTGGCTGCTGACCCTAACCAAGATGGGAAAATAGACAAGTCCGAATGGCAAAACTTTGTTTCTGAAAATCCATCACTGCTAAAAATCATGACATTACCCTACTTGAGGTACGTGTAAAATTAATTTTGTGGTAAATATGTAGGAGAATGTTAACTCGTGCTCTAGGGTACCGATTAAGGAATCGAGAAAAATAATTTTTCATTGGGAACTTATATATTTAATATTTGAAGGAGTGGTTTTCTAAGGGTTGAGATCCTCTCCATTTCTCAAAATAAATGGAGGGTTCCATTTATGAGAGATATAGACACAAAAGATTTTTAATGATTTAATTTTTTTAAATGATAAAAAAAGTTTGAAATACAAATCTCTACTTTATGTCTATTTCTCTATGGACCCTCCATTTATTTTGATAAATGGAAAGGATCCAACTCGCTTTCTAATGAAACATTTCTTTTTTACTTTAACACAGTTGTTAACATCCAAATATTTAAATCACTTTCATTGGGATGTTCTAACTATAATATAATTCATTTATTTTGAAATTAATGCAGGGACATAACAACAACTTTCCCAAGTTTTGTGTTTAACTCCGAGGTGGATGACGACATTGCTGCTTGAGAGCATACAGTTTTGGTTACGCGTTTACTGATAAAATCGGGATTTTTTTTATTTATTTTTAATATAAGAGCGGAGGATATAGCAATAGGTGAACATTTAACCATAGTTAGCCCTTCTCAGCAAATTGTAATTTACATTTTCAATTGAAATGTTCCGGTCAGATTTTTTGTTAATGCCTGATTATTGAAAAACGCTACTCTAGTAGAATGGGCGAATGGCCTTGCCCCCCTTCTGGTCTCTCCCCATTGTTGTTGGTTGATGCCATGGGGGTGGTTTTTATGCGTAATTAGTTTTCTTGTTGCTTTTGCTTTCTTTTCTGATGTAACGAAAAAAAGTCTGTAAGTTTGTATGAGTTAACATGAATAAGGACGGGACTCCTAAATAAACGAGTTTTTCTATTATAGGTGGCTCTATAGAGCCCTAATAACTTGATACCGAAATTAACCAGAGTTAAAAAGAAAAAGAGTAAAACAAGTCTTAGTTTTACGGTACACGTTGGTCCTAGTTCCACACACTAATTTTTTTTTTTTTTTTTTGATAAGAAAAAACAAAGAGAGAAAAAACAACCCCCCACTATAAACTTAGGGTGATTTTATAAACAACTTAATTAAGCGTTTGTTCAATCAGTTATTTTTCAAATAAGCTAAAAACAATTTATTTTCGTAAGCATTTCTGACAAGCTTATGGAAATAAGCTAAAAAGAGCTTATGGAAAGATCATAAACTATTTGTATAAGTTTAATTTTATAAGCTATTCTCATAAGCTCTTTATAAGATCCTCCAAACACACTCTTATTAATTGTACATTCTTCAATCTTTCTGAGCTAGAGAGCATTATCTTTCTATTATTTGTCTGATCTAACAATTGAATGTTACATTAATTATTTTAATTAATCGGTTCTGTCGATTGGCATTAATCAATTATTAAGAATTATTATTTGTATATATTAATTATTGTCACTTGTTGATATTAAAGCACTTGACAAATATGATGAAATAAGATTGAGCTTTTGTTGTGAGTGGTCCGTGATGAATTGTGTTATTCATTTGGTAGCTTGTTGAGAAGTCTATACTCTCATCTGAAGTATATACATACTGCCTCCCCGTTAAGCAGTTATGGTGTGGGTCATACGCACTAGGTAGAAAGTAATTCACTCTCACACAAGATATATCTCTTTGTGTCTATTGATTGAACAATGGAGGATTCCGGATTCACGTCAGGTACACGTTTTTTATCTATATCATGTATGTAACGTGCTAGTAACATGTTATGATTTGTAACTATAAATGATCTAGGATTATGAGATTATTATATATATTTCCATCAATTGGTATCAGAGCCACATAGATATAAATTATGATTATTCTCATAGTTTAGATCAAGAATGAATTTCATGATTCTTTACAAAAACCCTAAAATATATATCACTCAAATTCTCTTTTGAAACCATTTTATTCAAAGTTGATTGAGGGTTTCTCTTTATCTGATTATTGTGATCAAAACCCCTCAAAAATCACATGTAGTTGAGAAGATTGAGAGAATTTTACAGTTTTATCATCGCAGGTATTTTAAGCCAAGAACCCAATTTATAGGATTTTTTTTTTTCGATTTCTCTCCTTGGATGATTCTTTTCGAAAATTGATTTGGGGCTTCTCCCAAACTCCATCACGCCACAAAAATGTCAAAAAATCATAATTCTTCATTGCGCGGTTATTTATTAAGGGTCTTACTAACTAGTGCCCTAAGTACATTGGTTAAGAAATCAAGAAAAAAGTAATGTTTCATAGGGAAAAACTATATATTCATTATACACCATTATCCCATAAATCTTTACCATTTTGAGCTTGTTTGGCACACCCCTTCTGCTAGCTTATAGCGGATGAAAAAGTAGTCCCGTTTGGCAAGCATTTCTGTCACGAGCTTATAACATTTTTTCACGAGCTTATAGCGTTTTTTCCGTACACTACTTGAAGTAGCATTTGAGCTTATAGCTTATAGCGTTTCATTATTTCCCCCACTTTTATCCTTATTATCTTAATTTAATTCTACCTTTATCCTCTTCTCTCTCTTTTATGTAAAATCATTAATGAAGATATCATTTTATGTCATTTTATATTTTTCAGTTAGTTCAACCATTAGTTTTACCAAACATTTCCACACAAAATAAGCTAGCTTATCCGTTATCCGCTATCAGCTACCTCATTCGCTATCCGCTTTAAACTAGTTATCTGCTAACAGCTAATTTTATCAAACAGACTCTTTAATTCCTTAATTAGTGTCATTATGGGTGATATACATGTATTTGTGGGAAGCGGGTTGTTTTTTACACCCCTAATTTTTCAAATACACCCACATCCCTTTTAAAAAACATAATAATATCCCTAAAATATCGCCGATCCTCTTCACATCCATTCCATAGCCTGCCTTCAATACACCCCCTCCCTCTTCCCCCATTCCCCTCTTATCCTCCATGCACCCATTCAATCACTTCCCTTTTCACTAATGATTACAGGTTGTTCTTCGTCTGAAATTTCCTTCTTCTGTGTCCACATGTTGTTTCTGAAATTCCAACATCCCAGAATTTGTATTCCGGAACACAGTTTTTCCTTATTCTAGAATTTAAATTTTGGAGTTTATCTATTTTTTGTTTCTGTCCTAATGAAGGTGGGGTGAAGATGAAGGAAGGTCAATGGTGGGTTGTAATTGAATGGATGGAGATGGATGAAGAGAGCTTATAGTCTCTGTGAGTGACTTAAGATTGAAAAGAGATTGTGGTTCCTGAGTTGTTGAATGTGAAGTGAGACAAAAATGGGAGAAAGTTTATGCTTACCGGAAATTTGTCGGTAATTAAATCAAGCTTCATAAATAAATTACAGCTTGATAATCACTGAAATATAGAGCCGCACTGCATAGTCATTTTACAGCTAGAATGATGTAAGCCACCGCCTCTTTCTTATGGTGATAAATGTAAGAATTTGCTGCTATCCAAATGGAAGAAATCGTGACCATTTGTTGGATTTCAATGTCAAGAATTACATATATGAAAAGCAAGATACAGGTAAAGCTTTACTGCCACCGTCACTTTAAATTTTTCTTAGCCATTCAAACCCTCTTGATAAAATTAGCTGATAGCGAATAAGCAAATTGATAGCGGATAGCGGATAAGTTAGCTTATTTTCTGTGAAAGTGTTTGATAAAACTAGCGGTTGAACTAGCTGAAAAATATAAAATGACATAAAAGGACATCTTTATTAATGATTTTACTTAAAAAAAAAGAGAAGAGAATAAAGGTAAAATTAAATAAAGATAATAAGGATAAAAGTGGAAAGAAAAATGAAACGCTATAAGCTATAAGCTCAAACGCTCCTATAAGCTAGTGAAAAAACGCTATAAGCTCGTGACAGATACGCTTAACAAACGGGACTACTTTCTCATTCGCTATAAGCTATCCGTTATAAGCTCGTTGAAGTGTCTTTTCAAGGGGGTCTAAGTATAATATCAATAGATAGATGGGAAGGGAAGGAATATACAAGGGTATTTTAGGAAAAATAAATGTTTAAAGAAAGGGTTGTGGTGTATTAGAAAAATTAGGGGTGTAAAAAGTGTGCATGCAATTTTGTTTTATTGGGCTGATGGTGTGGATGCATATAGGGAATCGAAGGGTCGAAACAACAAGGGCCTCAATGGGCTGGACCCCGAAGTTATGGGGTAGTGAAGGGGCATGGTGCTTGGGTGAGGGGCATAAAAATTAGAAATAGAGAATGTTGATTGTTGAGGTGCAATTCCAAAAGGAGATGAGAAGTCAGAAAGAAGAAGAATAAGGAACATACATACATATATACATATAGTAAGAAGAAGCTGAAATGGATTTCTCGGAGAAGGACCTTTTCGGCGAAGATTCCGACAACGATCAAGATGGGACCCACTCTTCCTCCCGCTCTTCTCCCTCATCCTCCTCTTCCTCCGCTACTTCCTCCTCTTCTTCATCGTCTTCCGCCTCTTCATCCAACGCCACCGACGGTGGTGGTGGCGCCGACTCCAGCTCAGCCAGCGGAAGCGCCAGCAGCGGCGGCGATGATGATGATGATAATAATGATAATGAAGACAATAGCAGCAAACCACATGCCCATCATCATCATCATCATCATGATCATGAAGACTCCGAAGACAAAGATCTATTTGGTTCTGATAATGAAGATTACTGTAAAACCCTTGCTAAAAGCCCTTTCTCCATTCCTGGTAAAATTCTCTTCCTTTCTTTTTTCCCCCATTCAAGTATTGCTTAGCTAATAACTATGGCTACTATCTCATGCCTTTGAAAATTGAAATGTAGTGTTAGTGAAAATTAGTATAAATTAGGGCACGTTTGGTTAAACAACTTAATTAAACCTTTATTCAATAAGTTTTTTTTTCAAATAAGCTAAAAAATTATTGACAATCTTATTGAAACAAGCTAAAAAGAGCTTATAGAAATATCAATAAGCTATTTTCATACCTTATTTGTATAAGGTTACTTTCATAAGTTAAGCTCAAATAAACTCTTTATAAGCTCTTCCAAACGCATCCTTGATAGTCTCTGTTCCATTAATTTATCAACATTTAGGAACGGGAAAGGCTATGTATGCCTGATAAGTGATAACCAAACTGCTAATATTCAATCCCATGAAGGGATGTATTGTTTCTTTTTCTTCTGGAAAGATGTTAATTCACTGCATCTACAAGGCATTTTTTAGGACTACCATCATACCATGATGCTTCTGAATTGCTACAACAGTTAAAAAAATGTTAACGAGTTAAAGATGACATTGTTGATTTGTTTTTTCTTAATTCGTTTTTATGGCAAGATGTGGTTTTCTCTGGCAGTATTGCCTGCCATTCGCAATGCAAATAATCAGGGTAGAGGGGGTTTTGGCCGCGGCCGTTGGCAGCCAGGGCATCAAAATGATAGAGGAGCTGGCCTTCTTCCTCGTCCTGGACCTTATCCTCAGAGGCAAAATTTTGGGTATGGAAATAGGTTTCAAAATGGCCGCCACGACGAACGATTTGTCTCTGATATGAAGCTTACAAAGAGTGAAGAAACTCTGTCAAGGAAGTGCATTGCTTTTCAGGAGGTAGGGAAACGCCATTTTCCTATATTTTACTGCTGCTGCATCGAGCAATTTAATGGTCGATTTGCCTAGAGATTTAAAGATATTGATACAAGATAAAAGTTTTTATATCTCTTTTTTGAGCTTTCCTAACTATGTTGAAATGGGTAGGAAACGAAAAGGAAATCCCAGGTTTGAATGGTAAAAGTAAACATCATAATAGAGCTTTGAGAGCCTTGATTTTGTTTGATTTAAATATTGAAGCTAATGTCTTGTTTCTCTTCCATGATTTCTTACCACATTGGTTTGGTATATTGTTATTCAATTGCCTATCTGGATGTGTATGTTATGTTTTGATAATGTTTTCTTGATTATTCTGATAGCCATGTGAAATTGGCTGCTATAGTCGTGTCGAAGGTGGAGAAGTATATTTCGATGATCGCAGCTTGGTAAGCTTTTTGGAGCTCCTCTATTATTTGATTTTTCTTTTTATTTGGTTCCGTGTACAATAGTTCATGATGATCTTTTGGTCGTTTAAGTGCTTCCTTTTTCCTCTTTATTTAGAGGCTTTTTAAGCGCCTTATAACTGAAGATGTTGGAGCTGATTTGAATGAAGGTTATGATACATTCGTTGCCAAAAAAGGTATGTAATTTATTTATAACTTTAAGCTGCTGGTTTTATTTTGAAAGTTAGATTTCTCAATGCTACTTGGAAGATTTGGGCATGATAAGTTATATATGCCAGTGTTTATTTTAGTAATCCTTTTTCTTCTGCTATTAATCCCTAAAGCAGATTTGGGCTCAGAGGGCTTTGGTGATCTTCTTTCTTGTATTAGAGACAAAAATATCCCTCTTCAAAACATTCATTTTGTGGTATGACGTATATCATGATCTAATTTTTCATAATTTTGTATTACGTTACCGAATTGATTTCTGAAGGCCATACATTAATCTTCTTTTTTATCCTTTGCAGACATTCCGTAACAATCTTAATAAGGTAATGGATTATTCATTTTGTATTATGTTTGCTCTTTGTCAGAGTCTTGCCATATCTTTATTTTTTAGAAATATATGAGCTAAGTAGTGATTACCTTGTTAGTTTTTAAATTTAGGTGTGAATAAATGATGAGTTTATGAGCTAAATACTCCTATCTTTGCAGATACTTGCTACAGCTTATATCCGTCACGAGCCTTGGGAAATGGGGGTGCACAAAAGGAATGGTGTTGTCTATCTTGATGTGCATAAACTACCAGAAAGACCCCAAAGTGATTTAGACCGCCGGAGGTATGGCGATCTAAATCTTTATTATGCTTGGCCATGTAAATCTTTAATGTGAATAGCAATGGAGCAGCAATCAAGGCACATAATATGGGTATGTTTGTGTGTGTATAAGAGAAAGTATCAAATTTAACTTAAATAGAGGTAGATGTTAGAGAAAAAGCAGAAGGATCTTGGTCAAGGGAAGCATTGATGATACAGAGCTCATTGAAATGTCATGCATCCACTGCATACTATCTTTTCCCCTCAATATGGCTGGAAATAGTGCCTTGTATTGAAATCAAGCTGGAAAGCCTAGGTTAATTGGTGGGGGGGAATATTGACAATATGGAATACTAAATGCAATCAAGATCAAGAAATGTTTAGTTTTTAAAATGAAAGGGCAAATAGGGAAAAAAAGCTATTTTTTATTTGTAAAAGAAATAATATTTTATTTTCTACCGCCCACTGGTGGACAAACTAGTGAGTTTCTTACTGCTTTTTTGTTACATGTTTTAAATTTTTTATTGGATAGGCTTTAAAATTATTGTGTTTGACGATTAGATGTTATTGGGGATATTGTTTTGAGAGCCTTGCTACTGAAGATCCTAGAAGAGCTGATGGAGAGGGGATACATCACGTTGATGCAAATGTTGAATTCTGTTCTGTGATTAAGACAAAATTAGGGGCTCACCGTATCTTGATGGGTGCTGAAATGGATTGCTGTGATTCCACTGATGATGGAAAGAGATTTTATGTGGAGCTAAAGACAAGTCGTGAGGTCTACATAATCCCAGCTGCCTTTTGTTTTACTTCTATGATCTTAGCTTTTATACTTGATAATTTTTTTTTTTAAAATAGCATTTATGTTGGCTTCATGACATGAATATATTTTCTAATGATGCAGTTGGAATATCATACAGAGGAAAGATATGAGAGGGAGAAACTGCTAAAGTTTTGGGTACATCTATATTTTGTCATGAATTTTTATGCTTTCCGTTACCATGTGTTACTTTTTCACTTCTGTTCTGTGCCATGAATTCAACAAGGCCTCTGTTGTTGCTTGCAGATTCAATCATTCCTGGCAGGTGTTCCATTTATTGTCATAGGATTTAGGTAATTGTTTTTATTGTTTCGTATCATTACACAATCTATGATCTTGGAAAGTAACCCAGTTTAACTAGATTTGGAAAAATTGATGTTAGCTCATTGAAACGTAATCATCCCCTTCCACATAGCACGTTTGGCAAATGAAAAATTATGCTGCTAGTGGTCTCTACTGTGTTTGTATTAATATACCTTAGCTGTGATACAGGGATGATGCAGGTCGTCTTGTTCGGACAGAAAGACTTAGAACCAAAGATATAACACAGAGAGTAAAAATGAAGAATTACTGGCAGGTATATTTTAACTGCTGTAAGGTGCATGGTGGCTAATCTTTGTTTGGTTGGGTATTACAATAGTTAATTTATAATTATAGTAACTCCCCTGTGGGTTCGAAACAGAGAATGTTCCAAACGTTAAATTCCTTTTCAGACATCAAGAATTATATCTGCGTAAGTATGTACTACATGCAATCGATGATCACATAGCTAATTAAGGATCATTTGGATTATTTAATATCATCTTAAAGAATAAGAGGACAAAATATTAGAAAGTCATATTTAGACTGAAAATGTTAAATGTGACCTTTTTTTGTCTCTTATTATCAACAAAATTTGTTATCAGGGAGGAGTCTGCTTGGCATTTGCCGATGAAGTATTATGCTGGCTTTATGGAACTGTCAAAGAAAGTGAGTATTATTTGACCCCGTGTGTTTTATTGGCTTTTCACATACAGACATGAAATCTTGCTGGAACTCCTTTTCAGATCAAATACAGTTCCTTATATAAGACCTGTTTTTACATGGGCCGAGAAGTCTTCGGTCCGTAGAGGTCGGTCAATTTCTCCGTTGGACCAAGAACCATCTTTGGGCCTAATCTATTTAAACTAGAAGACAACTCGGCCAAAAACATAACAGACAAGGCATTTAAGGCCTTGTCTCGTCATTATGGAAAAGGAGAGAATTACGTCCTCAACACTAATGGCCTTAAAGGAACAGTTACGAAGAAGGTCTATATAAAGAGGACTTATGGCAAAGAAGAACCTAAGCTATTTTTCATACATTTTATATAAGTCTTGAGAGCTCTCATAAGATTACTCGAGACACTTTAGTTCTGGTACGAACACATACCATCATCTCACACCTTTCCCTGAGAACTACGTTAGCTTTGATTCCCACTTGGGATACGTAGGAGCAGGATATCAATTCTGTCAAGCTATATCCACAAATTTATATTCTCATTCATACTAGAAATATTGATCCGAGTAAGAGACTTTAGCTTTGCTCGGAATCTTGATTATTGTGAGAGCAAGACCAAATGCTTTCTTTTTGTGCCTGTTAATTAATGTGCTTACTGCTTGGTTTCAGATGAAGATTACATATTGCAGTTTGCTCCACCTTTCAACCGTTTGGAGCTTCTGCAAGCACAGTCTTGCCCAGATGCAATTACTAGTCATCTGGATCTATTGTGAACAATTGGAGACTTTACAGTTACTTAAACAATCAATTATACGAAGAAAGGGGAATCAACTCTGGATTTTTTCCTTCAGCTTTAATCAGTCCACGAACTCTTAGGATACTGATACCCTATGTGACTACTGAGACATCTTAATAGAAATTTGCGGAAAATATTATGTCCTGGTTGAGTGGGAAAATAGTTTACCATTTTGTTGTTTTCAACTTCGTATATCCATTGTTTAAACTTGCTTTCTTAGTGGAAACAAATTTTTCTTCGAAGAATTAGTATATCGGGAATATTAGGAAAGTGTTATTGCATTTTGTTATTTGTGATAAGTTTTTCCCAGTGAATGAGATAAGGAAAATAGTTTGAGGTCATAGAAAATTATTATGTTGTATGACTATTTTTCGCTAGACATTTTAGCAAACAAATAATAAAATTAATCTAAAACTATAGTTGGATAGAATATGCAACGGACAAATTTAGGTCGTGAAAGATACAATGAAACTCATAAATCAGAAAATAACCGTACGAAATTGCAGGTGAAATGTTGTGTGGGCCAAATCAGATTATCCGATTAAAAAATTACTCAAGTATCGCTTTTTCAGTTTTTCTATATCTTGAGAAAAGAACGAGCTAGTAAGCTGGGTCTAGGCACTTGTGTTGTTTAGGCCTTAGGAGACATGGAAGATAGATCAAGATGAAGCCGATACAGCCGTTTGAATTATGTAAGGCCATGAGGTGAGGAAAAGGTGGATTCTTCGAAGGCCACCCAACTGCAGTTATATTACAGACTGGAGGCTTCACTCTTTTTGAATTTTTTACAATCTATATCTATAATCTATCTATAATAATAATATAATAAAAGGAAAGAAAATAATAAGATAGCTAAATCCAAGTACTCTGCATTGTTGGATTTTCCTCCCCCTTGCTAACATGCAAATACAAGTATTCGGCAAGAATATGCTATACCCTTTTTCGGCCTATTCATATATTCTGCCCGTCTCGGCATCCCATCTAATCCCATTGGACTTCATGATAGCAAAAGAATAAGCATAAGTGAGTAAAAATAGTTTTTGATATTTGTTGTTGTTAATTTTGGCGTGGAATTAACATTACATTAACGACAAATTACTCACAGATATGTACTTTTTGGATCAATAAAATGAATGTTGTCATCTTCCAGAAAAATAAATTCAAAATATGAGAAATAATTAGAATTCTAAGAGTGACCAATTGAATGAGTACGACGGATGAGACTCATTTTCCCTTAAAAACAAGGTCGGTGTTAACAATGCACATTAAATATACTTTAGTTTTAATAAATGAAGCACTTTTTATATTTTACAAAGAGTTTAATTGCTATACACTGACAGTGTAAAATATTTTTATACAGACATCCGATCATAAGTTATCACATCAGTAAAAAAAATTGACTCTCATCCTAACTACCTTAAAAGTAACCCATACTATGATTGGTGATTGGTTGTCTGTGTAAAAATGTTTTACACTGTCAGTGCATATCAATTAAACTCTTTTACAAAATAAAAATAACAATTCAATACAAAGTTATATATGATATATTCTATAATATAAATTGTGTATAATTTGATTACAAAAATTAATTGTTTTAATAATAATAATAATAATAATAATAATAATAATAATAATAATAATATAAAACAATTGAATCATAACATGATAATAACTGAAAATTAAAACTAAATTGATAAAAAATTATCCATAACAATCAGTTTTGTGAAACTCGCATAGGCCGCTTCGACCGGATATGCATATGAACCGAGAGCTGACGTCATCAACTTGGGCACTTGCAAAAACTTCCCGGGTCTTGGGAGTTGATGGATAGGAATTGTACCACTACGCAACACTCATTATACATAATACAACAGAGGAATAGAGCATGTGGCTACGAACCACAATGCCGGAGGTTCGAATCCCACCTCGCCCACAACTGGCCCAAAAAGGGAATGCATTGTTATATACATATCATTAGTACAAAATAAACAAGTTTAATGATCCTAATAGAGTCAATAATCGATCCGAATTCGATAACACCAGTAAAAATACAATAATTCCCCAAGGAAAAGGAGAAAGAGTGGAAAGATAAGTCCCTTTGAGTCAGTTAAGCTGTTAGTTGCGGGACACGAAAATTGTGAGTGTGCAAGTTGAAACCCTCGTAATGCGTTCCGTTCCTTTTCCATTTTCTACTTCCTTCTCTCACTCCTCTTGTAATGTCTACTACGAGCCTCTCCTTAGGAAAAAAAAAAAGTGGAACGATAAAATTAGATGTACTTTGTGAGGAGGCGAAAGGAGAGAAAATGAAGAAAAAAAGGAATAAAATAGGGGGAAGCATTGTGTTTGAGCCTGTTTGGTAAAATTAGCTGTTAGCGGATAAGCTAGCGGATAGTGGATGAGGTAGCTGAAAGCAGATAGTGGATAGCGGATAAGCTAGCTTATTTTGTATGGAAGTGTTTGGTAAAACTAACGGTTGAACTAGCTGAAAAATATAAAATGACACAAATAGACATCTTTATTAATGATTTTACATAAAAAAAAAAAAAGAGAAGAGAATAAAGATAGAATTAAATTAAGATAATAAGAATGAAAGTGAAAAAAAAAATGAAATGCTATACGATATAAGTTTGAACGGTAAAAAAAAATTACTATAAACTGGTAAGGAAAATGTTTGTCAAAACAAGATTACTTTTCCATCCTAGATAAACCGTGGGCTGTTAATGTATGTAAATGAATTTTAATTATTGAAAGCATTGGTTGGTTGGTGTTGGTGAAAGTGAAAGTGAAAAGAAAAACCCTAGGTAGGTGGTAGCTAAGTAAGGGGTATGAATGATTTGAGGTGAGGAAAATAGTATAGAGAGAGATTGATCGATGTACAGTCAGAGGGAGCGAGAAAGAGAGAGAGAACGAGGAGGTGTTCCCTCGAAATCGGAGCTGGATCGGAAGCGAATCAACGAGGTCCTGGATCGATCCTCTCCGTCCACATCCAGGGCGGCAATCAACGGCGCCAAGGACAAGTCATCATCTCACATCTCCGCCGCCACCACCACCACCACCACCAAGGCTGCTTCTGAAGGAGAATCCGAAACAGACACCGAGGAGGAGTCCGATGTTAGCGGTTCCGATGATGGAGATGACGATGACGATGACGACACGTCTTGGATCTCATGGTTCTGCAATCTCAGAGGAAATGAATTCTTTTGCGAGGTCGATGATGATTACATCCAAGACGACTTTAACCTATGTGGATTAAGCAGCCAAGTCCCTTACTATGATTATGCCCTTGATTTAATTCTAGATGTTGAATCCTCTCATGGTATTACTACTACCTAACCCCTATCTCTCTCTCTCTCTCATGGAAATTAACATCATTCATTGGAATAATGTATGTATGTATGTATGTGTAGGTGACATGTTCACAGAGGAACAAAATGAGTTAACTGAATCAGCAGCAGAGATGCTTTATGGTCTCATTCATGCCCGTTACATTTTAACAACCAAAGGAATGGCTACCATGGTATGTATACTAATGCTACCATATTTTTCTGTCTGTCAATAATACTTATTATTGCCTTTATTATTGTCTACATGAAGATTGGTAGGTACTGATGATGATGATATTGGGTTTCATTGCAGCTGGATAAGTACAAGAACTATGATTTTGGCAGATGCCCAAGAGTTTACTGCTCTGGACAACCCTGCCTTCCCGTCGGTCAGTCCGATATTCCTAGGTCTAGTACTGTCAAAATATACTGCCCTAGGTGTGAAGACATTTACTATCCTCGCTCCAAGTATCAAGGCAGTATCCTTGTCATTCCTTCTGTGGGTTTTACTTCATTATGCATCAACATTTCTCTCCAAAATTAGTTTTTTTTTTAATTTTTTTTTCAATTCTAGAGTAAGTAGTTTGTGGGGATCTTTCTTTTTGTTAGAAAAGGAAATATTATTAGATGAGAAAGGGAAAATACCAAGATAGGATAGGATGCTTTCTAAACAATGTTAAATGTCTATAAGAAGAAGGGTGGGAACTCCTCACTGATTTTTTGCTGCTAATTATTACACAATACTAAGTGTGTGTTTGGATGAGCGTTTTATAAATGTGATTTGGAACGAAATTGATTTGGTTACTATTGAGTTTGAAGTTAGGTGCATTTATGTTTGGGTGTTTTTATTTAGAAAGCAAGTTTGATGTAAAATTTAGTATAATTTTTTCAACCCAATGCAATAACTACTTTTTTTAGCTTTTACTAGAACCACATTTGAAGGCAAAATCCATTTTGCTTAACAATAATCAAACACCTCTATTTTTATTAAAATCACGTTTGACAGGGGACAAACGCAATTCTGGTACTCCCACCGTTAAACCAAACACCCACTAAGCTAGTCTATAATGGAAAATGACAGTAATACTAATATGCAAACCATGAAGGTCTTAATTTTGGGGTTTGGGGTTCATAATCTTGATCTCTTGGCAAGTGATTTCAGATATCTGGAAAGTGTTCCATGACTGTCCGAAAACACTACTTTGTTTTCTTGTTTGTGAAAAATTATATTCTGGAATTTTATTTCCACCTGTTCTACTAGTTGTAGTTTCAAGCATAAGGACAGTCTGGGAACTTTTGGGCCTGTTCAAGTTTAGAAACATAAATTTGTAATTAAAACATTGAGATTTCATCCTTACTTGCTCACTTTACACTCAAGCTCACTTTAGAGGAGCCTTATTCCCTAAGAGGTACGTGAGGAAAAACTGCAGAAAAATGAACACCTTCTGGAGGGATAAGTTTGTTCATTTAATTATGCTACATATTTTGTTTAGTTTAATGCAGGCAAACATTATCATGTTCTTTGTTTAGCTTCCATTCTATATAACTTTCTTATTATTAAAATTTATCAGTATATGAATTTTGTCGTTGCTGCATGTCACTATTGTTTTGCAATGTATAACTCTGGCTTAAATTTATGGTGGCTCACTGTATGCTCTACTTCCTAATTTTCCTTGAGTCTGTTCTAGACATTGATGGGGCTTACTTTGGAACTACGTTTCCTCACCTCTTCCTGATGACTTATGGACAGCTGAAGCCACAGAAACCATCACAGAACTATGTTCCGAGAGTTTTTGGCTTCAAACTTCACAAACCATGAAGCTTAAGATTTCAGCTTCCATGAAAGTAAGAGCTCGCCAATGTCTTATTTAACTCTTCCTTCGTACTCCTTGCAACATGTAGCCGATCATATAAAAGCTTTCGAAATCAGTACAATCTACGCCCTCCGTTTTATTTATTTTAGGAGCATGTTGTAAAGAAAACTGCAGACATGTCATGCAAGTCCTTAGTTTCACCTTCAGCTTGGAATTCAGTGAGCTTCAAGTTCAATGAGCAAGTGCTTAGGTACTTCAATGCACTCTTAATTGCTTATTACAGGTTGTATTCTTGCAATTAGTTTCACTTCATGTTGTTAATGTGTATCAGATTACAGATCCCCCTACTATTTTATTTTATTTTATTCCATTTCCTCCCCTCCCACATTTACGCAGCTTTTGAATTTTGTGGATATGACCTCGATGGTTCACACATTTTAGTCTGATTTTATTAATCAATTGCTACGATGTTATGCCCGTCAGACTAACATCAATAATGATAAAATAGAATACGAATACAATATATTCTTCGAGTTTATATTTGATTTGTGAATCCTCTTCTTAAAGTGCTTGCTTGTGTCCATGGATAAGTACTCTCTAGATGTAGAATATATTAAAGTTTATATTGCACGAGTTTAAAGAAAATAGTTCTCTTAAAATTGGAGTACTCTAGACTTTTAGAATTGTGTTATGATTCCTTTCTATTTTTTTGATAATAAAATGTACAATTTTTAAAAACATTTTTTAAAAATAATTTTATAGCTGATTCTTGTTTTTGTTGTCAATGTATATTACTCTCATCATTGCGTATCTTTAGTCTCTTTTAACGATTTGTTTTTATTTCAAAACAATTAAGATTTTATAAACTAAAGATATAATTTTCTCATTTTTGTTTCATATATATCATTAATTGGCTTTATGTCTGTTTTAGGTTATGTTTATTGGTTGAATACTAATGTAATTCTTCACTGGATATTTTAAAATATTTATATACAAATTAATAATTTCTTGTGTGTAGAATGTTAAAAAGATTAAAGAAATAGAATGGAAGGAGTATTTGGTTAATATATTTTATTGCAAGGAAAATAGTAATTAAAAGTAGAATTAAAGTGACATACACCATTAATGTAAAGAGCTCTTTATGAGAGAGGCACGTAAGTTTTTTAATGATTAAAATTTTTTTTAATGATTTAAATTTTTTTAAATGATAAAAAGTTTGAAACACAAATCTCGCATTTGTGTCTATCTTTTTTATAAATGAATATTTTATTTTTTTATTTTTTTTGAGAAATGAAGGACCCCAACTCGTTATCAGTTTTACTATCAACCATTGATTAAATTAATACCGGATGGAAATGAGCATCGCAACATGGTAGTGAAGTTACAACAATAAACTAAAGGCGTGATAGTATCATATTTTATCCATGGGTTAAATGTAATTGATGTTTAAAATTAAACTCTATCTTCGAGTCATAATATTATAATTGATTATCTTATAATTACTTTTCAGCAAACACATCCAAATATAAAATTGATTTCATTATAATTGATTATAATAATAATAATCATCTATATAATCAATTATTGAAATAATCAAATTTTCGCAACTAATCTAAATACACACCAATTAGAGCATGTTTGGGAAAGATTAATCTTTTTAATTCAGCTGTTTTTTTGGCTAAAAAGTTGTTTCATATGTAATCTATCATGTTTGGCAATTAACTTAAATTTATAAAAACTTTTTTGGGAAAAAAAACCGTTTTATGTCATCTAATTTGTTTTAGCTTAAGATTGTTATGATTTGATTATTTTCCATTCTCAAAACTCTCTTCCCTATTTACGCGTACAAAACTAACTTCCAAACAAATATTAATAAATTACAAAAATAACTTTATACCCTTTTTCGTAATTTACTATGTGAAAGTGATTTTTTTTTTGTTCCATCCAAACAAAATGGATTATCTTAAAATCTTTTTTCAACAAACATATCCAAACAAAAATAGATTCTAATTATAATCGATTATCACAATAATCGATTATATATATAATCGATTATTAGCATAATCTATTTTTTTTCAATTTTTTCAAACACTCTTATTCATATAATCAATTATTGAAATAATCAAATTTTCGGAACCGATCCAAATTTGTTAGTTCTCAGGATGTAGACGTAAATGGCAGTTCAATGAGGTGGATGTGGATGATATTATGCACCCTCCCCACTTAGCCTTTGTTTGGTTGGGTCAATTTTGAAACGATGTAACTAGGGATCAAAATAGTAGAGAAGACGAACTCTTCGGCTGTTTGGGAGAGAAGAAAAGTAAAGAAGATGGAAGAAATTAGCAACGGGCTTCACATGTTCAGATCTCTTTCCACAACATGCACTATTCTGAGAGAAAAGGCTTATTTTTTTGTATTGTTTCAAACTTGCCCATTACACTTTGCTTTTGTAAGAGTTAATGAATAAATAGGGACAAATATCACTTTATAACAAAATCTTATTTTCTTTCTTTACACTTTTCTATCCAAAAGTGAAGAGAAAACTGAACTTTTCTTTATTTCCAACTTCTACAAACAATCCAAAAATCTACTTATTTTCTCTTCTTTCATACTTCTTTCCACTCTACTCTTCTTCTCCCTACTTCTTTCCTAATCCATACAAAGCTTTAGGTGCATCATGCATAATAGACCTATTAATACAAGTTTCATCAGTAATTTATGATTATTTATAAAATATTTTTAAATAATTATAATTTATATTTTGTTTCATCTCCAAGACAACCCCTATCAGCTGTCAACCACCGCACCACTACCACCGAGGGATACGACGGCTGGATTGTGATGACAACTACAGAATCGCTTTACTCACCTCTCAACAATTCATGAATAAAAAGCTTGAATGGATCTGTGTAGATTTACGAATTTCAGAAGCGGTAGTTTTTTTTTTTTTTTTTTTTTGCCATTAAAATGGCTGGAATGAAATCTATGATGGCCATGAAAATGGCTTCAAAGGGTCTGTAAGCTTAGAGAAATTGTGACTCTAATCTACGATGAAATTCAAAGCATCTGAGAATTAAAAGAAAATGAGAGGAAAAATAGAAATAAAAAAAAAATTCTTTTTTTGAAAAAAGAAAGAGACTGAAGAAAAGTAGCATTTGAATATAGAAATGGTGAGATCCATACATTGAAAATAGATCTGGAACAAAAGAAAAAGTAGAGAGAAGTTTAGCTTAAAGAAGAGATCAATTTGCAAAGAACTATGAAGCTATATTGCCACAAAACCAGAAAGCAACTAAATTAAAGCGGTACTCATCAATCAGAACATGACTCAAAGTTTACATTGCATTCAGACAAACCAGTTCTCTAAAAGTTCAACCCTCAGTTTGTTCCCTCAACCTCCGGATGGTGCTCCGCACGGTCACAGCACTCGCAGTACTGTCAAAATAGTATACAACAACGTAAGCTGGTTGAATTGAGAAGGAAAAAAAAAAACATTTGAATAGAAAGCAACAAGAACGAGCATTACTTCAAAGTATAGGCACCGCCTGCTTTCACTTTACCACAATCCTTGCATCCCCATATTCCTACAGCCTTCCTCTTCACAGCATACTGCAACAAATAAGTTCATCATCATTGTTAGACTTTTCAGGTATTAAACAAACGAAAAACACAAGGTCAATTCAGCATTGATAGAAGATGGAAGATCTACCTTTCCACAAAATTCACAGAAAAATTTGCTATGTTGACTGACTTCCATCTTCTTAATCTGCTTTCGCAGACTAGCACCATAACGAGTACCTGACACATAAGAAAATACAACAAAACGGCTTCTCAGAAATTATTCCAATAAAAACAAAATGTCTTCTCAAAATGCATATACAATGACCTATGCTTAAAATCCAAATTTCTAGATGAAAAATAGAATTGTTCCTCGTAAATACTTCAAACAATGAACTGAAATAAGAGAGGTCAGACACATCAATTTTGCCGAAAATCTCAAACCACCTATGCATATAAATAATATTGCAATCCAAATAGTAAGGGTTTTAGCAACTTTGTGCCCATCAAACAAACATTCACATATTTGAACAATAATTGCATAATCATAACCTTATACTGATACACCACAACAACACACCAAGCTGCACACAGAATCAAAGCCAGATAGCAGATTCATGTAGAATGCAAAGAGCAGCATATCAGGTTTTAATTTATTAATTAATTAATTAAAAAGCATAATTACAAAACTTACCATATTTTCCGACAATGCCTGCCTTCTTCGTTCTCTTAGTCTGCATTCAATTAGAGGGAAGGTTGATTCATGCTCAATAAAAGAAAATCCAGAGACAAAAAAAGCGAAAAGCGTTTAGAACCATCAGATCTATCTTCAAAATTAGAGGAGGATCAGATCAAAATCATTTTATACCAACGAATTGTGTTTTTATAATTGTCTAACTGAAAATAAATGTATATAATATTTTAAAATAAAGGGTTGGACAGCAAAGAATGCATAGCATAATAGTGAATATTTGTGTAGTGTGATTTCTACAAAGATTGATGGATTGTATAATTACGAAACCAACCATCAAATCAGAAAGAAAATGTTTTAGAAACAAACAGATCCAATGAAATGGAAAAGAGAGAGTACCATGTTGAAGGCGCTGCGTGTGACTGCGAGCGAGATCAGTCAGTAAAGTGAAGGAAATAATAAATTACACAAACCCTAATATATCTACTTCGTCATCCTAAACTCTCACTTTTCTAACATTATTATTAATTAATAAATATATTAATGTTTCCACAAACCTTGCAAAATCCGTTGTAGTCTAGTTGGTTAGGATCCTCGGCTCTCACCCGAGAGACCCGGGTTCAAGTCCCGGCAACGGAATTTTTCTCTTTTTCATCGCACATTATATTAATGCATACCCATTACGAGTTGCGCTCTTTATTTTTATTTATTTACTTTTTTGTGAAAGACCCATGAGAAAATTATTAATTAATGATATTAGAGTAACTGACAAGAAAATATAGCAGCCGAAGTGTAATAATAATGGTGTAAAACTCCACCAATGTCTCTTTACAAAAAGATTATATTATTATAATATATCAATTCTATACTAATTAAATCATGGCTCAGCTCCATTACTAACTTGGAACAGAACCAAATCAAAAAATATATCCAGCCCAGAATTGGCTATTCCTATCAATAAAAGCCTAAGAAGAAGAAGCTTGCTGCAATCAAAAATATTCAACCAAGAAAAGGGTAGGTCCTCCTTCAAAGTAGAATCTGTTCCTTGATGGCTACTTTTTCAAACATATTTCTAAACTTTTCTTGTTGAACCATCTCTTCCATAATTTGATCTTCCAATTCTGCTGACGAAATTTTTTGAGGATGCTGAGCCACATCAAAATTAAAGATCACTGACTCTGATAACTGATATTTCTCAGCTTTTTTACCACTTTTTTTCTCTTCCTTTGTTCCGGCTGCAATCAGATGGTAAGTGTACACAAATTTCTTCTGCCCAAGACGATAAGCACGACATATTGCTTGCCTATCCACTGAGGGATTCCATACAACATCAAGTAAAACAACCCTTGAGGCACCAACCAAACTGATACCTTCATAACAAGCTCTAATTGATGCTAGCATTACCCTTACTTTGCTGCTGGGATCGTTAAAAGTTTTAATTAAAGCTTGACGCAGCTTTGCATCAACTTTTCCATGCATTTGTAAAAACTCTCTTCCTTCACCCCAACTAAACTGATATTCAAGCTGGTCTGCTATAAGGTTCAAAGGTTCAATATACTGGCTGAAAACCAAAACTTTTTCATTCATAAGCTCACTAAGCCTGATAAGTTCCATTAAAAATTTTGTTTTGAAACTTTCCTCAGGATTCGTTCTAAGCCTGTCGTACTTCCCCTTCTTGTCTTCAGACAGATCAAAAAGCGCAGGATGAACAGCAGTTACAGACTCCTCGTATTCTACTTTTAGAGTGAGGCTTTTCCGTTTTTTCTGAATATCCTCAAGAAGTTCCTTCTGCAACTGGGTTGGCTTTAATCTAACTACCAACTCCCTCATTCCAGGAAGACTCTCTTGCAGTATGGTTCCCTTGTGCACATGAACAAAAGGATGAATCATGCTTCTGATCTCATCCAATATCTTCAATTTTCTACTATCATTAGTAACTTTGCCATATAAATTGGTCAGATACCTCCATTTCCCTGTGTTTTCATTTCTGGGGCGTCCTCGCTTCGCATTGAATACCTCCTTGCCCCCAGATGGATTCCATTCCGCAAACTTAGGCCTTGCCAAGCGGAGTGTGTTGTATAGCTCTTGAAAATTATTCTGAAAGGGTGTTCCAGAGAGGATGATGCGTCTTTTTGTCCGGATTTCTGAGACAGCTTTCCATATAAGACTTTGGGAATTGCGAGGAGTGTGTCCCTCATCAAGAACTAATAAACCAGGATGTTCAAGAAGGAATTTCCTTAACTCCTTATCACGGCAGTCCTGCTTAGTAAGTTGCTCAAACAATTTGTAGCTAAGTCCCAAGATGCTTTTATTACATTTCCAAGAATACAACTTAACTATGCGACTTGAAACATTACAACGAGAGTTCCTCACAAGATTCATAGCTACCTCACTCTCCTTGCCAGAGTAGTCAGAATTGTTCAAATTATGAAAAGGAATGTCAACCTTCCATGTTCTAAATTCCTCTTCCCATGTAAGAAGCATGCCTCTAGGAGCAATAATCATTGATCTGCATGTTGGATATAACTTCATGTATGTCTGCAGAAATACAATAGTGAGACGGGTTTTCCCGGTGCCAGGAGCATGAGATATAATGCACCCACTTCCACCATGAAAATCTTCTTGTTCTTTCAACTTATCAAGAACAATTCCTCCAGCTAATTTATTCCAGAGAAATTCAAAAGCTTCACACTGATGAGGATACATAGTCTTTTTCACTCCAGGAACTATATTCCATACTGTCCCGGTGTAATTACTGAGGTTATCATCATCATGTCCAGTAATTTGATCCTGAAAATCATTAAAGGTGGAGTGGTCCACATGGTCCTCATTGTAAGAGTCTCTCCTGCTCGATTTTCCCCATGGATTTTCACTCTGCATATGAAAAGATCATGGGTAAACAGAAAAAAAATAATTAGTTGAGAAGTCGGGATGTTAAGAGATGAATGAAGTAGAATTTCTAAATAATCACTCACTCACTCATGTTAAGATAATCGACTATAAAAAATAACTTTTACAGCCTGACTAGTAAGCATATATACATTTGCCATGACAACAAAATTACATGCAATAAATATCAGAAAATATTGTTTTCTCAAAACATGAAATTGACAAATATTTGCATAATCAACCTCGGTTCTGCAGAACTTAAACCTGTTAGATCGTATACAGAGTTGTAACATACTGGTTTTACTTGCCAGATAAAGTTTGTTATTATTAGGGCTTAAGAAGTAATTCCCTAGCTTGACTGTAACCAAAATTTGTACATTAAATTGGCAAAGAAAAAATAGAAATTGCTCTAATGTCTTCAAATAACTGGCCCATAAAAGGTAAAATTTAATTAATTTAAACACCAGCATTAATCAGCTGCCAGTGATCCACAAGCAAGTGGAAGCATTCAATTTTCAACATCAAAATTCCAACTTAGCCCTCACAAAAATAAAACTCTTGGGCAAGGGGAGGGGATGAAAGGCCTGTTAAACAAGGAAGTTTCCTTAATGTGGACATCAAAGCAAAAGCAATGACTCACAAAGGGAGGTAGGTAATACTTGATCTCCAATCCGACATGTAAGCAGTACACACATATAAGTCCAATTTCCTCATTAAGAATGAGATGATGCTTCCCTTGACGACAAAGAGTAGCTATGTTAACTTCATCCATTGGAAATTGATCATTATCAGGATCAGTATTATTTTGAACCTGCTAACAAGCAAAATAACTTTAGTTTCATTGAAATTAGATATGGACGTGAGTGCATGCATGGTCAGACTTCAATCTAAGAAGAAAACATATGTAAAATAAAAAGTAAGTTCAGTAGCACAATGGTCAAACTTACTTGTATAAGTCTCCAGTATTAAAAAAAATAGGGAAAGTTGCACATGAACTTACACTCATGCCTGACCAATCTTCCACATGCCAACTCTTAATTTGACTCCACAACTACGGATTTTATTTAGCATTTGGATAAGTCAGATATTCAAGGAGGAAATTACATCTACCTGCCACACTCCATTCTTCATCTTGTAAAATATTTTTGCAATGTAGAAAAACAGACTTCTCAATATTATGAAATTATTTAGCACCCAATGCTGAAAATTTACACAACTTCCCGTCCAGAACTTTCACTCAAGTATTCAAGAATCGAGACTAAAAAACCATACAAAAATAATATAATAATAATGATGATGACTATGATGAGAATGCTAACCCATGTCCTAAACTAGGAAAGTTAGGACAATGGTTAAGGAATAAAATAGGAAAGTTTGTATAGAAAAATGATGTCCCACTACAAATTTTCCTTTTGTTGATTCCTTAAACAGTGCTCGGTACTAAATAGCTTCCCACTATAAATTTTCCTTTTGTTGATTCCTTAACTAAATGGTTAGTACGACCCTTAAAATAATATACATTAATGCAGTGCAGCATCAAAATTCATAAGTAAGAAGATGGTAAGAAACATAGAGGATGAGTGACCTGGGAAGCAGGACTAGAGTTCTCCTGGTTAGCATAAAGTGCATAATCCATCTCAGCCCAAATTCCATCTAATTCTTTCTCTTCTTCTGATTTCTCTGGTGGTTTTGGCTCCTCACGTGAAAAAGAAAACTTGAGAGGCAAATCCATAATTTGATTTAGTTCATTGTCCATTGCCTCCTCCACACGCACCTCTCCCTCACCAGTGATAGAATCCCGAAGAATATTAAGCACACCAAAATCTTTTGGATCACCATGGATGCTTTTCTTCCTTGGGAATGCAGCAGAGGCTTCCCTCTCAGGACTAGCATTAAGACCACGGTTCAACTCAGCCCAAATCACTTCTAACTCTTTGTCATGTTCTGATTTCTCTGCTGCTTTTGGATCCTGGTGTGAAAAAGAAAATTTGGTTGGCAAATCCTTACAAGGGTTTGGTTCTGGTTCCTGGTCTCTTCTTGGCTCCTCCAGAGGCACCTCCCCTTTCCCATAGATAGAATCCTTCAGAATCTTCATCACATTAAAACCTTGTTTTTTGTGTTTTTTATTACTGGTGAGTTTCTCTTTCTTATGCACACATGCATGCCCTTTTCTCTTGTAAATACTACTATATTTTTTATCATCATCAGATTCAGAACCACTACTTGCCTCATCTTCATCATCAGTTTCTGAACCACTTGCCTCCTCTTGAGCGTGATCATCCAAATCAGCTGCTTCCTTTTCTTCTTCTTCTTCTTCACCTTCACCATCATCATCATCATCATTGATGCATATTGGCTGAGTAATAGTCCCTTTCCCCAACTTGAACTTGTTCTTCTTGTTGTTGCTATGATAATGAGAACGAGTCCTTTGCGCTGCACACTTTTTCTCTTGGCTCGCGTTTTCATCAATCAATATTTGAAGCCCATACGCTTTCCTCTTCTTTACTCCTCCAATCTCAACCGTCTTTGTCGGTTTTCTTTCCCTTCTCAACTTGCCTTTGTTTCTTTCTACATTACGACAATCTTCATTGGTGGCTTCGTTAACAAATTGTCCGTCTGAATCTGAACCATCATCTGAGACAGCCACATCATGATCATGATCATCATCATCATTCTCCACCATTGCATTAAAATCCGAATCACTAGTTTCACTGAACTCTTCCTCTTCTTCTTCTTGTTCTGTATCGGAGATAATGGTATAAAATTCTTCTTCGTCGTCGTCGTCGTCGTCGGAACTGAGGGCAACAACCTCGGAAGCAGGATTGTTGGTGGTGGGTTTTGTAGAACGAGGTTTGGCGGCAACGCAATGCATGGTTGTAGGGCAAAAGGATCAAGATGCCTCCTTTTTTCCCCCTATATCACAGCAACAACTAATCACCAAAATTAAATCAGTACCGTATCCGAATATCACGCTTTTTATTTTACAAATAATAATAATATATATATATATATAAAAAAATATGAAAGAAAAAAAGAGAGGGGTTTGAGAGAAAGTGTACCAGAAGCAGCAGTAGTAGTAGGAAGCAGTAAGTAAGTAATAGCAATAGGTGTCTATAGCTAATTTGGGGAGTGAAGCAGTGATGAGTGTGAGTGAAAGAGTGGGTGGGTGGGATGGGAAAAGAATAAGAAGAAGAAGAAGAAGACTAATAATACACGGAAACCAAAAGACGCGCACGCCTAATGTGCATGAGAACGAGGGAGGATAGATATGAAGGAAAAACCACCAACTTACTTACTTACCCGATAAACATGGCTGCATCTATTTTTGTGGCCCGTAACTTCCTAATGTTACCTTACCGCCCATTCAAATTTCCCTTCAGGTTCATGCTTAACCATTAAAGTAACCCCTTATCAATACTAGCAACGCACAGGTTCTAACTTTTTGCTAATACCATAGCTTCATCTATAATCATAATCAATAATTATAGTAAAAATCTTCATACGTAAATTCATGTGCTAGATTACTAAATTGCAGTTTTTTCCCTCTGTTTTTTTCGGTGAACGTTTTTCATTTATTTTATTTCTTTGTTTTGGTCGATATTTATTTTATTTCTTTTATTTTGTACACTAAATAAAAATAGAGTTTAATTGATGTGCAATGTCAGTGTAAAATTTTTTTACAATGTCAATCAATCACGAATCATGGGATTGGTAACTTTTAAGGTAGTTAGAATTAAAGTCAAACATTTTTACTGATATAACAATTTATGATTGGGTATCTCCAGGGCCGTCGATAAGGGCGTGCAAGAAGTGCAACAGCACAGGGCCTCAAATTTGGCCCAAAATTTGGGGCCCCCAAAATTTATTTTGACCAAAAAAAATGTATTAGAAAGAAGGCTCTTTTTAAGTAGTTAGAAGATTGATATTAGCTTGAAGTTGTATTGGTAGAATTTTAATAATCTTCTTTGTATTTATTGTCCTGAAGTGGGTGTTTAAGATTAGAACAATTGTCCTTTTTGAAATAATATTTAAGATTGCCTTTTTTTTTTAAATAATATTAAATTATTAAAATTGTCCTTTTTTTATTAAGAGCCCAATTTTTAAGATTGGAACAGGGTCCCCAAAATGTTTAAGACGGCCCTGGGTATCTCTATAAAAAAATTTTATATTGTCAGTGTCTAACAATTAAACTAATAAAAATAAATAAATATTTAGCACTTAATTTTCATTCCTTTCTTAAGGTTATATACTAACTTGATCCCTAATGTAAAAATATATTCTTTCTTTATAATCATTTTAATGTATTCTTAAATAAAAATTTATGGATCAAATTTATATAAAATCATATATTTTATAATTTTATAAACTTTAAAAGGAATAGTTATATGCCTCACAACTGGACCCATCACACTTCAGCCATTAATATGAATTATGAACAATCACGATTAATGCAATGATAATTATCCATTGATATCATTCCAAAACTTTTGACCTCCGATCAATTTCAATCATACAATTATCTTATTAATCATCCTCCACTATTTATTTATTTGGATTTTATTACTTGTGATTCAAATTCTTTCTTTGTAATAATTTGTTATATTAATTACTGTTACATATTCAAATTAATTAATTAATTGTTATTATGATTACATTCGCATAAATTAATCAAATGTTTTTTATATTATTTTCTTTTCTTAAATTACTTCCCACTTTTTTTAACCATGTTTCATCCCTATAACGTTTACTCAGGCAAGCATATAAGCCAAAATTGTTTAATGCAATGGAGGGAAAAACACTGAGACAAGCTTTGATAAAAAAGAAAAATTCAAAAACAATATATGAAAGAAGAAAATGTGTAGCTCCCTCTCTAATAAACTGCATCTATGTAGCTGCATCAGAGATTCGGCGACAGAGTTGACGGAAAAAAGAGAGCCAAAAGATTAAGCAAAAAGGAAGGGAATTTGCAGCATGAAAGAAGCGGTGGCAGAGGTAAAGAGAAAAAGGAGGGAAATGACTCAATGAGAAATGGACCACACCTCTGACGTAATTAATACTGTTATTTTTGGGTTTTTGAATTAGGATAAAAACGTTTATTTGTAAAGTCAACAAACAAATATGGAGCACATTCTCAATTTAATCCCTGAAATTATAAGATCATATCAATTTGATCCCTGTATTTTTGAAATTTCAAAAATATTCCTGAAATTATCAAATGCTAATCAATCTAGTCCTTTTGTCAAAGACTAAATTTATACGAACCTTATAATTTCAGGGATCAAATTGATGTAAATTTGACACAGAGACCAAATTGATACGAACTTACAATTTCAGGAACCTTGGCGTAGTCATTTCCGATCATTTCTTATTTTCATTTTTAGTGAAAACAAAAGACACATCTAAAAACGTATTTGCTCCGATAAATAGGAAATTTTTCATTGAAACACTCAGAATATTTTCTAAAATTTGAAAATGATAAAAAAAAATGTTTTCAGTGATTTCAGAATTTAGATTCAGATTCAAATTTCAGCCACTTCAGATCTTAGTCGCCATCACACCGTCTTCGTCGTTGCTCCGTCATCGCGAACCACCAGATCTCAACCAGGAGTCGCCACTGCCGCGAACACATCAGACCCCCCACGAGTCGTCATCGTGTGGCCATTGTTGTCTTCTTCGCTGAAAACAGGGTCGTGTTGGCACAAAATGAGGGGTGTGAGGTGATTAGGGTTGAGGCGTTGGGTCAGGGTTTGATTGGGGGTGTGACAGTGTAGGATTTGTGGAGGGTGGGGTCGAGTTTGGGGGAGGTGGCGGTAGTGGAGGGGGGAGCTGATGCGGGTGGTGGGGAGCTGATTGTTATAGGAGTTGTTGACGGTGGAGATCATCCTTCACACTCTCCTTCTCAGAGCAACAAAGTGTAGATATAGAAAATAGAAAACTAGTTTGAATATATAACCAAACATGTTTTCATGTTTTCATTAAAATTAGAAATAAGGAAATAAAAATGCATTTTAAGAAATGAAAATCGAAAATGAAAACAGATAATGTTTTCACAAACCAAACAAGCCTTAAGCGTGCACTCGTCAAATTCAATGAAATGTGGATAGCAATCTTAACTCATCATTAAATAATGTAAAGAATCCATATTTAAGCTTTGTTTGGCAAGTCCAATAAGTTAATATATAGTTTATTTGACTAACTTATACGCTTATTTGACCAAAGTAGAATTGTTTAATAAACAAATTTATCTCATTAGCTTATAATTTATTTTTCATAACCTATTTTTAGCTTATAACTTATAATTTATAGCTTGTTAACTATTTTCTCATTTTTACCCTTATTATTTTATCAAAATTCCTACTCTACCTGACTTCTCATAAAATAATTTTTAATACAAAATAATTATATAAACATGTTATTACATTTATATTATTATTTAATAAAAACATTTAAAAATAAAAATAAAAATTATTATTCTAATTATAAAGCTTTAATTAGAATTTAAAAATAATTTAAATAAAAATCATATAACATGTCTATTTATGTCATTTTATATTTATAAGTTAGTTCAACAACTAATTTTACCAAACGCTTTAAACTCAAACGAGTAGCTTTTTCAGCTATCAACTTTAAGCTTTCAGCTAAAATTTAGCTTATCAGCCATAAGTTATCTTATCAAGAATTTTTGACAAACAAAGCCTTAGAGCATGTTCAATTGTGATATTTACAAAAGTTGCTTAACTCCTCTTTTTATGAACTCTATCATGTCACATTATTACTTTTTATTTTATATTACTTTAAGCAACTGTACACTCTAATGGTAAAGGTAAAACTCTTAAAAGTTCATCAAATGGGTCCCACAAGTTACCCCAAAAATAGAAAATATATAAAAAATATACCAAATTTATTTCAACTAATTTCTCTCTTCTTATTTTTTGGCGATTCTTATATAAAGATCTGTTGCATATAAAAGCAATTGTCTTTTGTCCTTACATTATCACATTCATATCAGCTTGCTCTAATGGTGAAACACAACAATAACCTATCCTGAATTTTAAGAACTACATAAGCAACTCCCATTGGAGTTGCTCTTATTCACCGGTGCGTGTTGGTCCAAGTGGAAGGAGCTTGGGGTCCACGCTTAGGCGCCTGAGAGTATCCCGGAAAATTATTCTTCCATCTATTGGATGAGAGGATACTGTGGGAAAAAATACATATTTATTCATTGAGTTTAATTGATATACATTGTCAATTTAAAGTTTTTTACACTGTCAACCAAACACAAATCATGATATCGATGACTTTTAAGGTAGTTATAATTGGTTGATAATGATAAAAATCTTTATACTAACAGTGCATATCAACTAAATCCTTATTCATTTTTTAAACCAAATTCATTTAAAGGATGTCAAAATCAAAACATAAATGGATAACAAAGGTTCAGTTTGGTAAAAATTAGCTGCTAGTGGATAAGGTAGCTGATAGCGGATGAATGTATAACTTATAGCGGATCAGCTAGCTGATAGCGAATAAGCTAGCTGATTGGATATGAAATGTTTGATAAAATTAGCGGTTAAACTAGCTGATAAATATAAAATGACATAAAGGACATATTTATATGTTCCTCTACGGTGAGATCTTCCCTAAAGTGACAAGTAAGGGAGTATATCCACCATTAGATAATTTAGTCGGTTCAAATCTCTATACAGTTTATCAAATCAATGGTGAAAAGTGAAAACTTTTTTATTTATTCATTTTAGAGAGCAAATCATTTCAGATGAGCTTTTTCCTATATTTATATAGATATGTTATTTATTTTTAAATAATTATCACTTTTAATTTATTTTAAATTATATATCATAAAAAACTGAAGAAAAAAAACACTTGCTATCAACTCAAAAATCACCTTAAGCCACCCATCAACCATCTCGATTACCTAACCTCTATTATCCAGTCGCCCTTCGCGCCATCATCATTTCCACCGCGACTCACGTCGCTCCTCAGCCGCCATCTGAACCCGCGCCTGATCTGAAACTGTCGTCATACTAATCTGAAGCCACCACAAAACTCCGCCATTCACAGCCCACCACAACGATCTGCCACCGGAAGCCACTCCTACGCGGCATTCCACGTTATTCTCCTGTCGGTGACTCCACCGAGCCCGATACTGTGGAGCTCCATATCTCCCTCATCTCCTTTTTGTCTAGTGTGTGTTTGTTACCGATCCTAAGATAAAAATAATTTGTAGTGCGATTTGGATTGGATTAGTATCCAATCCGATTAAAATAACTCGAGAGTCATAATGTGATCGATCTTTTGTTCTAATGATTGAATTAAGGGTGCCAACTATTCATTAATCAAGAAAGCAGGTTTGTTAAGTGATTCAATTAATGGAGGGTTGATCTTCCTCCCCTTTAAACTTCCTCAACAACAAAAAAAGGATGCATGTTCAATGGGTGCGAGAATAGTCCTAATACCGAGCAAAAATTAATCTATGGCTACATAAGAAAGAAAGGTTGAACCCTTAATCCTTTCTGAATTCTGATCTATCAAATAAATAAATAAATTCCCTTCATGTTATCTAATCCATTTTTTTTTTCAATCAAACATTTTGTACCTATTTGATTACGTCCAATTCTAACCTTCTAGCTGGGAAAAAAATTATGAACATCCAATATAAAATTTAGACCCTCGCTTCTTTATTTTTTTCCATGTGTATAAATTAACTATTGTTATAAATTATAAATTTAAGGTTAAAATACCATTTTGGTCCCTTAACTTACTTTTTAGTTTCAATTTGGTCCCTTAACTTTTAAAAGTTTCAATTTGGTCCCTTAACTTGTCTCTGTTAACACAAGTTAGTCCTCTCCGTCAATGACATAATAAACAAATGAAATTCAAATTGGTCCTTTAAATTGTTAACAAGTTTCAAATTGGTCATTTAACTTTTAAATGAGTTTCAAATTGGTCCCCTAACTTTTAAATTAGTTTCAAATTGGTCCCTTAAAATTTAAATAAGTTTCAGATTGGTCCTTTAAATTGTTGACATGTATGGCACTTTCGTCACTTTTGCTTATGCCATTGACTGAAGGGACTAACTTGGGCTCACAAAGACAAGTTAAGGGACCAAATTGAAACTTTTAAAAGTTAAGGGACCAAATTGAAACTAAAAAATAAGTTAACGAACCAAAATGGTATTTTAGCCTAAATTTAATAACAATGAATCTTACTCAATAAATATATATAATTGATGGTTTTAGTGCTTGTTTTTTTTTTTTTTTTGCACATAAGGGTATCGTCCAACCGATAGATGAAGATTAATCGCTTTCAAGGCATAGAGATTACAGAAATGAGTTTTGTCTTTCCCAACGAAACATTTTTTATTTAAACGGTAGAAATTGAACCCTTGACATCACGGTTAAAGAACTTAACTATCTATCAATTGTGTTTAGCTTTCGTAGTGCTTGTTTATTTTATTGCTGAGCAAACTTGCATTTCAACAGTCAAGCGGAATTGCTATAATAAAAAGTAAGATAGGAACTGCATCCTGTAATGTCAGATTTTTACATTGTATTTGTAGGATTACTTACGGAGAGATAAGTATAAAATCTTTAAATATTTAAATCCATCTTTACTCCCCAAAGTTTTTTACTATTTTTGTTTAAAAGTTTGGTTCTGAAACCTTATATACACGATCCATATAAGCATTTGTTAGCTACCTCATACCAATATTAATGAGGTTATAGATGAGGTTCACGACTTTTTGAGCAAACTAGTGTTATTTTAGAAATTATTTATTAAAATAGGGTTGTTTGAAATTTTTTACGTGCTAAAGACCGACGTTAGAGGTATCATCCGTCTGCTGTGACCCGTCTGCTGGTCACTTATCCGTTGAGACTCGTCTGACACCCGTCTGAAAGTCATCAGAAGGGTGAAGATCCAGCTTCAGACGGGTGACACCTCTAGCGTCGGCCTTTAGCGTAGGTCTTGGCCGACGCGAAAAGTAAAAAATTTCAAACAACCCTATTTTGATAAATAGTTATAAAACAATCTCATTTTGATAAATAGTTTCTAAAATAACACTAGTTTAGTCAAAAAGCCTGATGTTCACAATAATGAGTAAGCCTTTGTTTGTTTTAGATAATTTTAGACGCAAACCTCTAATTTTAGATAATTTTCATGAGCATTTGAAGAAAGCTCTAAAAAGAAGCTTTGTAAATAAGTGCATTGGAACGTGTCTAAAAGAATTTAAGCCAAAGGGGTTATAATTCCTCAAGGTTTTGAAAGTATAAGTTCTCAAAATCAAATTTTTAAACAGAAATGAAATCTTGAAAACAAAATAGAACAACAAGTAATGATATCGTATTTTGGGTGATATTTTGAAGTAATAAATTAAAGAAAGAGAGAGGATAAAATAATAAATAAATATTACACCATATAAATATATGATGTTGGACAAATTTATTGTCCAAATATCACAACTCATTTTTAAACTATATGGATGAAAACCAAATTCGTGAGAAATTATATAGACTGAAAAATTGTATTTAAATCTATCTTTAAATAATGAGAGTTTTCTTAAAAGTTGTGAGATTTTATTTAATAATTTTTTTTTGTATATGTCTCTCTTCGTTCATATCACTCGAGTGGTGGTTAAACAGATAATTAACGTATGGTTAGTATAAGTGATAAAAGATTCAGGTATTTTAACTAATTGATCAGAGATTCGAATCTTGATTTTTATGTATGGAGAAAATCTGATTAGAAGAGAAGAATCCATCTTGTGTGTCCAACAGATTTTCTGACGAATATTAATTATTATTAACTATGATGGATAATTCACCTACGTTATAATTATCAAAAAGAAAAAAAAAAATATCACTCACGTCACGAGAAAACCTCATGTCAAAGGATCCACCCCCTCGACACACGTACAAGTTTTTGACAATGACTAACAAAACCCGCGTACCTAATGAGAGTGAAGGTGTTAAGTCATATATATATATATATATATATAGAGAGAGAGAGAGAGAGAGAGAGAGAGAGGAGACTGGAGACCAGTAGAGAAGATTAATGATTTAATGAACAGGAGTGTTTTCTTTCCTTCCTTGTACTCCAATTGTTACCGAACTAGTAGCCATTAAAATAGCAATCAAAGCGAGAAACATGCGCGATCACAATAACAAAACTACTGCCAGCTATGGGTCCAACCCTAGTGGCTCCCACCCCCCATCATCCATGGCGTATTGCTGTTTCCCTCCAACTCCACACGTACAAGGCAGAAAATATATATTGAATAACTAAAAAATTTAAAACAAACCAAAGTTTGTGTAAATCAAGTGGGATACCCAATTTTTATTTGTACAATGTAATTGTAATTGTAAATTAGATGATGAGATTGAGGGGACAGTGTGAACATGTTATAAACTTAACGTTGTTTGGTCTTCGAATTACATATCCAATGCCATAACCTTCTTAATGACAATGATGGCTTTGTTTGGATTCTATGAGGTGGATTGTATTGTAATAAAGCGTGGTTAAGTTTGAATTTAAATAGATAGATAGATAGGATGGATCCATTGTCAACGATCAGCGAGGAACTAGCAGAGATCGATGGACAGATCGCTGACATTTTTCGTGCTTTATCGTAAGATTTTTAACCTTTCTTCATTTCTCATGCTCCAATTCACCTGAATCTCTAGCTTCTTATACGTGTTTTCCGTTTCTTATTATGAATATACGGAGATTTTCTTCAAAAAAATTAAATGATATTGAACAGTTATAGTGTTGTTGGTGCAGAAATGGATTTCAGAAGTTGGAGAAGATTAAGGACTCGAGCAGGCAGAGCAGACAGTTGGAAGACCTTACAGATAAATTGCGAGATTGTAAGCGGTAATTTCACATTCTCGTTTTAGTTGTTTTTTTTTTTAAATTTATTTTGGTAGCTTGTTTTTTTTCTTGTAAGCACTAGAAACTTGCATGTTGTTAATTTATAACTGACATGCTGCATTCTGTGTCATGATATGTTGCATTTTATGCTAGTTAACAGAAGTATGTGACTATTTGCAAATTTCACGTGTACTAAAAGCAAAACATACAGAGCTTTGCTTAATGTGTGTAAATCCATAAATGTAACTACAAAATTAATCACTTTTGTGATTTCTACGCCTTAGTCTTTGACTATCGGCTAAGTTACCCTTGTGTGCACAAATAAAAAAATCACTTTTTCCAAAATTTCAAAATCTTATTTCTGTTATGTAATCGTGGATGAAGATCTTCTGTCATATTCTCTATCTTCCATTAATGATAATTTATTATTTAATAAAATAAAATTATAATTCGTTAATACTAATACCCATCCTTAGTCTTTGATTGATAGGGGATAGTGAAATACAATTTGTTAGGACTGCAAAATTTTGTTCCGTAATCGTATCCTTTATTGTATATTCATGTCACACTTAAAAAATTGAGGTTTTGTTGTCTCTACTAGAGTGTATATATTGCTGTTTTTTTATTATTATTTTTTTTGTCTTCACAGGCTTATAAAAGAGTTTGACAAAGAAGTCAAGGCTTTGGAGGGTAGCCTTGATAGAGAAACCAATAAAATGCTGAACGAGAAAAAGCATTCGACGGTGAGATGTTAACTCTGGATATGGGATACCGATATGAATATGATATATTTTCTTTGTTGCCTCTTTTATTGTGACTTACTGACTTATTTCTATTTTTGGTCTGTCGATCCTGATAAATTATGATTGACATTCATGGGGGTTACTGATGACAAGCATTTGCAATTTTTGTTGCAGATCAAAGAATTAAACTCATATGTTGCTTTGAAAAAACGGTAAGTTAACAGATCATGTTACTGGTTGATTTTAGTCTGATTAGCAAGCATATATTTTCCTTGCTTATGTTATATGCCTCCAGCTTCCTTCAAATGCTAGTAAAAGTAATTTATGGCTATGCTGTTACTTGGGTAGGATGCGTATACCTTAATAATTGATAGTGTGGACCAATTAGTTCATGCTGTTGGTTGCAATGCAGATATGCTACAAATATTGAGAGTAGACGAAATGAGCTCTTTGAGGAGCCTAATCAAGGTTATGCAGAAGAAAATGTCTGGTTAGCTTCGTGTAAGCACACTGGTTTCTTTGGCATATGCTATTTTTCCATTATAAGTCGACTTATTATGGATGTTTCGTATGCTAATAGTAATTTGCCATATCCTCCTCTAAGCAGTCAAATAAATGAAAGATCCTAATCAATTTGTTTTAGTAGGCGGGAAGCCGGGAATTTCTCATAAAACAGGCTTAGTATATGTTTTGTCAACCAATACATATTAGTTAGTTCTTATACAAGGCCTTTGCTTCTTGTTATTCTTGATTTACACGACTTGGTTATATCATTGTGTTAAAAGACATCACCTAGCTCAAGCAAATATTGATACAATCAAGTGAGAAGCATCGATATAAGAATATGGAAAGTGGGGAAGAGTCCTCTAATCATTAACATGAAAGTGAGGGAGGAGAAAAAATGTCAATTCTTGCTGCAATATTCTATAGGACAAAACTTACTATTCTATATGTGTTTGTGGTGCTGTTTTCTAATTAGAATAAAACATGTGCAACAATTATTACATATGTTATATTTTCATTGATAAGTTGTTACATATATCTTCTTCTCATTAGAAAACATCACAAGCACTTATAGAACTGCATCTAAGTTTTGTCCTATTCCATATTGAGATAGTCTAGGTGTGATTTGATGTGTACATAACTCAGCATGCATGTTTCATATTCAAAGTTGTTAGCTATTTGGTTAAAGTGGATTGTGGAAAATTTATAATGACTTTTTCCTTTACAGCAATGACAAATGAACAACTAATTGATAGTGGGAATCGGATGATGGATGAAACAGATCAAGCCATTGAAAGGGGAAAGAAGGTCGGATGGTTTCTTGATTATCACTTTTTTGTTGCAACATATTGAACTCCCTGTCCATCATATTACTAGGGAGAATTGGAAATAATAGATTATGTATAATTTGAAGATTTTGGATATTTCAAAACTACTCTCATCTCCTGGGATGAAAAAGGAAACTTTGCTGACAAAATTTTTATTGCTATGAATACCTATATATCAAATTATTAATAGGTTGTTCAAGAAACACTAAATGTTGGAACAGAGACTGCAGCAACTCTTAAGGCTCAGGTATGTAACTTTTGATTTAATTTGTAGTTCCCCCTTCCCAAACATACACACACACACACAGAAAGCAAAAAATCTTGAAATTGACATAGGAACTAATGACTGTAATCTCATGTATAGACTGAACAAATGAGCAGAGTTGTCAATGAGCTGGATTCTATCCATTTCACTTTAAAGAAAGCCTCTCAATTGGTCAAGGAAATGGGTAGGCAGGTCAATTTCTACAAAATCCATTTCCTTTTGTGGCAATTTTTAGTTTGTACTTTGTATATGAATCATTAACGGATTAACTTACTGAAGCTTTTGCAATAGGTTGCTACTGACAAATGTATTATGGCATTACTTTTCCTTATTGTCATTGGAGTAATAGCTATCATTATTATAAAGGTAAGAGTTAGTTAAATTATTCCAAACGATTTTCTTCTATTCTTTAGGTTTTCCAGCTCAGGTGATTTAATTACCTAGTATAAAGAGTTGCTTGAGAATAACATTGAAGTGTTTTTGTTGGTTATGAAGCATAATATGTTGATTTACCGATTGATCTTGAGAAAGTGCTTTTTTTTCCAAGTCTTCCCTTGATACGGCTTTTGATGGCCTTTTACTGAGTGCTAATTGATATGTTTTTAAAATGTTGTGTGCAACTGTAGCTTCTTTCTAAGTTATTAATTCATATTGCCATATCATAATTATCATAAAAAAAATGTGTCAGACAATGATCATTATTCATAGACACCACAAACAAACAAAAAAAAAAAAGCAATCAAAATCTTCATTGTCAATTGGAAAGAACTAAAATGGAGTAGTATTTAGTGCCATTGGCTATTATTTGATACTTATATGTGCGATGCCACTTTGTTTTGGAAACATCACCATATTTTTGTTTAACTAGTAGCACTCTTCCAGAAGCCACCTTTGCAACGTACTTGCCAAATTAACATCTTATTTTTACTTATTGAATCTTCAGAAAATGCTCCGATTTTGTCTTACTAATGTAGCTCGTGTGTTTCCAATTTCAGCTTCTGAACCCAAACAACAAGGATATTCGTGACGTTCCAGGATTAGCCCCTCCAGTTATGACCCGAAAACTGCTTTGGAATCATAGTTGAAGATATCGAATGAACATTTTGATGATCATCAAGTTGATTTGCATGTTCTTTGCTTTGATGGTGGTTAAGGTGAGTGCATGCAGCTTTTTGCCAGATATTGGGTTTATTGCATATTGTTGTACGGATTACTTGACCTCCCGCACTATCAATACCAGTCTCTTCAGTTGTGCTTCTTGAAAAGCTTGTATACTTATTTTTACTGAAATGTACAGCCTTTACATAAAGCTACCATCTACAAACCGACAGGTAAAACCATAACAAATGAGCCCTCGAAATTGTTTGCTCCTTCTCCTATCAAAATCTACAGTCTTTATAGACTACTTATTATGATATAAGGTAAAATGTGTACCTTATAATTCAGAAAAATGTATATCATCTATATTGATGGATAAAAATGAGCAAAAAATAACGATAATTAGAAATATGTAATATTTACAAAATAAATAAACTAAGATGCCATTCCTTTACGTCGTGCATAGTTCATTGAAAATAAAAATGTGAATTAACATTCTTTTTTTGGTTACTGTGAATTAACATTTTTATATTTGAAAAATAAAAGAAATTAAAATTTTCTAAAATAAATTTTATGAAATAATAAAACTATCAAAATAATGATACATGTTGTTTAGACTCATTTTATTTATATATAAATTTTTTCTTATACAAACAAAAAACACTCATTTATACATTTTTAAATTTACTTCTAAATTTACATGATAAGATTACATCAAAATAAAATTCTATACAAATTCATTACACAGCTTACAAATTCTTTTTTTCGGTACATACACAACTTACTCTTTATAAATATAGTTTTGCTTATCAAAAAAATGCACACCATTTACTTGCTAATTATAGATTCAGAATATTTATTTTATGTTGAAACAAAGTATATCCAGACAATTTTTACAAGCTGCTAGGACGATTGACTATTTTATAAGTTTGTTTGATCAAAATAGATATGTTTGATAAACAAGCTTATAACTTTTTTTTCAGACGTTAATTTAAATAGCTTATAGTTTATTAACTATTTTTTAAAATCATTTTTACCCTTATTATTTTAAACAAAATTCCTAATCTATCCTTATTATATAAAATATAGTAAAAAAAAATTTTTTTAAAAATATTTAGTCTTTTAATTATAAAATAAGTTTAATTGCTATACACTGTCAGTGTAAAGTTTTTTTTACACTGACAATCAATCAGAAATCATGGTATGTGTGAATTTTAAGGTAGTTAGGATAAAAGTCAAACACTTTAGCTTATGTGGCAAATTCTGATTGATTGTCTGTGTAAAAAATCTTTACACTGACAGTGTATACCAATTAAATCCTTATAAAATTACACTTAAAATCTATAAATGTGTATTTATAAAAAAATTCTCATGTCAAAAAGTAATAAAGAATATATTTTTGTCTACAAATCAAAAATAAAATTGATATAAAAATCATATAAACATGTCATTTTATTTATATTATTTAATTTAATTTAAATAAAATTAAAATTAACATTCTAATTTTTAAGATGACAAATAATTTGAAATAAATTGAAGTATTAAAAGTAATCATTATTTTAAAAAAATTAATATAAAATAATTTTTTATAAAAAAATCATATATATATATATGTCCTTTTATGTCATTTTATATTTATAAATTAGCTCAAAAATTAATTTTATCAAACATTTCAAATTCAATTAGTTAATTTTTCAACTACAAGCTTTCAGTTAAAAATTTGTTTTTCAGCTATCAACAAACTTTTTATCTTTTAGCTAACTTATCAACTCGTTTTTTTCAAATAGAACTTAGATATCATAAACTAAACTCTCGTTATGTTTTAAGTGGTCTAATTTTTTACTCATAGCTACTGACAAGTAAAAATGCAATAAATAGGCGTACGCACAATGGGTACTCCAACTCTTTTACATCAATGATCCTATATTACTATTCTTTACTTGCTAATTTCATACATTCCAAAGGACAATTGTACCAATCAAAGAAAGAAAAATTGCCCCCTAATTTAGTCTTATCCCAATGCCATGACTTTCTTTTTATGTGGTCAGCAACATTCAGAATATGTGCTACCTCTTGTTTACGTATAACACAATTCCTATGGGTCCAAATAGTATTTACAATATAATAATAATATTAGTAATAAAATAAATTTAATAATTAAAAGTTATTTAAAAAAGGATTAGCAACCGAATTAGAGACGGATAATTTGATTGCGGGATGAGTTAAATGATTAACTTACAACCACCGATGTTACGATCAAAACGGTGGTCCTAAATTGGTTATCAAGAACAAAGCAATTACATCATTAAGCAATCACTGAACGTTACATTTATAAATTACGTTAGCTTTATATAAATGTATTTAAAAAACCGGATATTTTGCATGTGAAGTGTTGAGTTTTTTTTTATTATGGTTATGAGTCTCATCGGTTGAGATAATTCTCATCGAAAAGTGAGAAAAACATGTCTCGAGACACTTTTTTTTTTTTAAATAATGTGAGATAAATTTTTAAGTAACTTAATTTTGAAAGGCGAGTTATGGTAGAGAATCTGAAACAAATGTACAAAGTATTATAAAGTTTTCATCAAACAAACGTGAAATGTGAATAATCAAGCTGGTTATCATAAATCCAAGCTCTCATCTTCTAAATATAATGTTCAGTGTTTGTAAGATGAGTGGTTATCATTATGCTGGTCATCATAAATCCAAATTCTCTAGTTATCATCAAGTTGCTATCATAAATCCAAACTTTTTCACGTTATAAATGTAATGTTCAGTAAAATCACTCATATTTTGCATGTGAGTATTAATTTGATGCCATGCAAAAGAAGATTATGGTAACTTTTGCATAAATCCAAACTCTCATGTTTTAAATTTTATCACAGTTCGCCTTCTGGTTATTTTTCCTTAATTTGTAATGATTAATTTGTTTAAAAAAAATAGATAGAAATAATATAGCCAACAAAAATATGCTAGTTAATATACAATTGGTTTAATTACTCTGCAGGTCCCCAAATTATTTGAGAATTTTTAAATAGGTCATCAAACTAAAAATATTGTAATTGGACCCCCGAACTTAATTCTAAATACTTTGTAATTGGGTCCGTATACTTTAAACGTTTGTAATCGGGTCCCTAAACTTTTAAATAATTTATAATTATGTCCCTAGGATAGTAGAACAACCTTTTAATTAGAGAACCTTATAAATTTCCTTTCATGATTGTTGACTATCTTGGAGGTTTATAGAACTACTAGATCACTCACAAATAGCAAAAGTTTTAAAGATATCTCCTATCCTAGGGACATAATTGTAAATTATTTAAAAGTTTGGGGATCGGATTTCAAAAGTTTAAAGTGTAAGGACTCAATTACAAAGTATTTAGAAGTTTGGGGACCCAGCAAAACACTATAAAGTTTTCATCAAACCAACCTGAAATGTGAATAATCAAGCTCGTTATCATAAATCCAAACTCTCATCTTCTAAATATAATGTTCAGTATTTATAACTATAAGATGAGTGGTTATCATCATGCTGGTCATCATAAATCCAAATTCTCTAGTTATCATCAAGTTGCTATCATAAATCCAAACTTTTTCATCTTATAAATGTAATATTCAGTAACAATCACTCATATTTTGCATGTGAGTATTAATTTGATGCCATGCAAAAGAAGATTATGGTAACTTTTGCATAAACCCAAACTCATGTTTTAAATTTTATCACAATCACTCATATTTTGCATGTGAGTATTAATTTGATGCCATGCAAAAGAAGATTATGGTAACTTTTGCATAAACCCAAACTCATGTTTTAAATTTTATCACAGGTCGCCTTCTGGTTATTTTTCCTTAATTTGTATTTATTTGTTTAAAAAAAATAGATAGAAATAATATAGCCAACAAAATATGCTAGTTAATATATAATTGGTTTAATTACTCTGCAGGTTCCCAAATTATTTGAAAATTTTTAAATAGTTTCTCAAATTAAAAAAATTGTAGTTGGGTCCCCGAACTTAATTCTAAATACTTTGTAATTGGGTCCGTATAATTTAAACGTTTGTAATCAGGTGCCTAAACTTTTAAATAATTTGTAATTAGGTCCCTAAAATAGCAGAACAATCTTGTAATTGGAGAACCTTATAAATCTTCTTTCATGATTCTTGTCTATCGTAGAGGTTTATAGAACCATTAGATCACTCACAATAGCAAAAGTTTTAAAGATACCTCCTAGCCTAGGGACCTAATTACAAATTATTTAAAATTTTAGGGACCCGAATACAAAAATTTAAAGTGTAAGGACTTAATTACAAAGTATTTAGTAGTTCGGGAACTCAATCACAATTTTTTTTTAGTTTAGGGACTTACGTAAAAATTCCCAAATAGTTTGGAAGGTGAGGGTAATTGCACCCAATCAAGGCAAGGCTAAAATGGATATCTATAACAATATTATTTGCACCCCAAATCATTCAGAAATAAGACAAGAAAAACATATTTATTTCTCAATACACATTCTCTATTTAATTTTCTTTTCAAATAAGCAAAAATGTAAGAAAAAGGTGCACAAAATGTTTTTCAGCCAGATTAGTGGGTTTTTTTTTTGTTTTACATTTTGCATGATGCAAAAGGCCTTTTGACCAAAGTTACAGAAGTGTCTTTGGAAGAGTGATTTCTTATTTTTCTTCAAGCAATATTTTAAACACACTCTATGTATTAGTACTTAATTTTTTGGATTAACTCTTCATTTACTTATTTAAGTATACCAAAAGTCTATCTTTTTTTTTTTTTCTAAAAGAAAAAAGTAATTACACAGTAAAGTAAAGTATATGCTCATACTTTTTTCGATTTGAAAAAAAATAAGTACTCCCTTCGGACCTATATATAAGCAAAAAAACCTAACTTCATATGTATTAAGAAAGTTAGTTATATTAGTTTAATTGTCTTAATTTGTGTAAAAAATAAGTTATAGTTACTAAATTATCCTTTATTAGGAATGTATCATGCTCTTGGAAGTTGTGTCTTGGGAGTGTATAATTCTCTTAAAAAAATAAAAAAATAATTAATCAAAGGATATTTTTGACACAATGATATTAAATAGGATTGATTTGATTGAGTTTTACTTATATTTGAGTCCAAAAAATTTAAATATTTTTTTATTTATATATAAATCTAAAAAAAAATATGTGCTCATGCCCCCGATTTGATGAGCCCGAAATCCAACTCACCTAAAAAAAAAGTGAAGTATACGTAACTTATCTTTGACGGGATAGCATGTGCCGGGGGGAAATAAAGGAGTAGAAAATTAAAGAATACTTTTTCACTTGACCTGAACCAATGAATCTTAATATTTTCAGTCCAAGTGTCTACGTCTGCAAGCAGTTGGAACAAGTAAATTGACACTGTATACTTAAATGCTTAATTGACAATGACCATATACTAATTTATTTTTAGTTAATAATTAATAATATTTAATAATAGTAGTGGCTGTAATAATATGTCCTAACTAAGAGAGTTAGGCTGAAGGGACCACTTTATTATGCTTTAGAACTAACAAAATTATATGTTGTCACACATGTTCCATAGAAAGCTACTTCTTTAAGTAAGATCGCACTCCTATCCGTTCATTGGCATGAAATGTTATTTTCATACTATTATATTGTTAATTTATTATCATGAACATTGTGACCCGCCTAGTCCACCATAGTCTCTTTAGAAATCTTATCTTATATATTGACAAAAACGAGATGTGGCGCCATCGTCAAGCTTGTACCAAGGGCATAGGTAGAATTCAAATGCTCGTGCCTAGTTAATCAAACGAATAAAATGGTTATAAAGTGCGCCAGAAAAGGGAGCACTAATTTTGGGTCCATATTTGGTAGCACAATTGGTATTTTACATTGGCCAGCTGATTTCTCATCTCTAAGCCCTAGGACGACGGCAACAAGGTTAAATTCTCATTTCTTTATAAATCATTAGTTATCTGCAAAATTACCAAATTTAGATTTTGGATTAATTGATAGATTAATATATGAATTACAAATTGGTTAAACTAGAAGTGTGAATGCACCTAGCTATTGTCTTTGCGCAATATGATGTATAATTTGAACAAGAAGCTCACAAACATATGATGAATTTCATGCCTGTCTCAACACTCGGCATGGTCATACATGTGGAAGATTGTATGTCTTCTTTTAATAATATTTATTGCATACCTTCTTGGTTGAGTCCGTTCTCATTGTTTTTTCTCAATTTTACATAAAGGGCACTTACACATAAAATTTGGATTGAAAATCTGAAGTGTTATGATTTAAGTGGGGACAGGAATTCCAATTATCCTCGTTGACTGTTTTCTCCTTTCTTTTACGTCATTGCTACGTACTTTCAGCTGCTGTAATTCAAAAGCATTGAGCGTTGCGATTTACGAGGCTTGGAAAGGAAAAGCATAGTTCACCGTTGAGAGTCAATGTCATACCATGACGGGTTATGTGCGACCGGAACGCCCTCCTCTTCTCTTGTGTGATGTGAACCCAACAAAAGTATCTTCCAAGTTTGATATATTGTAGTCTTCGCTTATGGGGACTGATATACTACTGCCTCTACACTTCTTTGTTTTTCATTTAACAAATTTCTCAAAAGGTAAAAGTTATTAAGAAGGTCAATTTCTATGCACCGGTCATGCGTAAAGTTTTTTATTTTATAATTAATTAGAAATCATGTTATAAATAATTTTTAAGATAATTTGAATAAAAGTGAAAGATTTTAATTTATATCATAATTTTTTATTCGTTAATATTATAAAAAATAAACAATTAAATCTAAAGTTATTTTTGAAGTTATTTTTCTTTTACCAAAAAAATGTGCATTACAATGGTAACCTATTAAATAATTTAAAAATGGACTTCTATTTATTCCCTTTAAAAATAAAATAAGTTTAGAATATCAGTTTATTGGAGAAATACAGCAAAACTCAAGTACTATACTTTCAAAATTCTGTATGCTGTTTCACAAAACTGTCAATATGTATGATTCATATCTTGTTGTTTGATAAAAACTAGTGGATATCAGATAAGTTAATTGATAGTAAATGGATTTATAAATGATATCGGATGAGTTAGCTGATAGTGAATATCGCATAAACTAGATTATTGGATTTGAAACGTTTGATAAAATTAACGGTTGAACTAATTAATAAATATAAAATGATGTAAAAGGACATATTTATATGTTTTTTATATTGATTCTATATATATATATATATATGTTATTTATTTTAAAATAATCATCACTTTTAATAGTTTAATTTATTTATCATCTAAAAATTAGAATAATTTTTTTTTTACTTTTACTTATTTTATTAAATAAAATGAGATAATATAAATAAAAAGGCAAGTCGATATGATTTTTTATATAAATTTTATTTCGTATAAACAAAATATTTTTTTTTTGAAGGATTCGTATAAACAAAATATATTCTCTAATATTTCATTTATTTAACGGAGGATATTTTTAAGATATTTTATCTTATTTTAACCTAGGGTAAAGGAAGAATTAAACTTAAATAATAAGGATAAAAATGAGAAAAAAAATAATACACTATAAGTTTAAACGTTACTTCAAGTAGCATCCATAAAAACGTCATAAGCTAGTGAAAAAATAATATAAACTAGTGAAAAAATGTTTATCAAACAGAGCTACAAACTCATCCCTTATAAAGTAACAGTTTCATTATACCAATAGCCTTAATATTTGGATTTGAATAGCGAAATAATATCCACCGACTTATATGTACATTTTTTTTTTGGTAAAAAGTGAAAATAAACGAAAACAACAAAGGAAAGAAAAAACTAAGAGACAAAGGACAGGCCACGGAGGAGCTTCCGTGTCAGAAGGCGGATCCACCCAGGTCTTCCTAGCAGAACCGCTTCTGCCTCCAAGCTTTACAATAAAATCGGCACATGAATTTGCCTCTCTCAACCCATAACTTTTGGTGAATGTTAGTATGCATCCTCCATTATTTTGATGCAGCATACTCCTTTAATCATAACCACAAATTTATTAATAAATAAAAATAATGATTGAGATTAAAACATAACAAATAATAAAATGACAATATTATCTTATCCTTACATCTCTTTCACTCATTCACCATCATCACTACTGCGTCGTTGTCGCTGCACCGCCATCGTTGCTATCGTTGCTGTCATTGCCCTCGCACCACCGTCATTGTTACCGTCACACTAATTGAATTATCCGAACAAACCAATTGATTGTCTATGTGGATGAGGGGAAAAAAGAAATTTCAATAAGTGGTACATCATGCAACTCTTTTAAGAGAATGCATGTTTATACAAAAATGAAACTATATTTGGACATTCCCAAGTCACACAATAGAATAATGTATAAAAAATTTTTTTTATAGCAGAAGCAAGGAGGGGAATTTTATATCTAGACCAAAAAATAGGATAATTGCAAACCTTTGATTAAATTTTTATACAGTCAATTAATTAAATATTATTAATTATATGTGATTATTTACTTATATAATATTTCTTCCGTCCCAATAAATAAATAAATAAATATATATATGTCACATTTATAAAAAAAATTATATCAAAATATATGTCATTCTTTATTTTTAATATAATATTAAATTCTTTCTATCAATTATATCCTTAAATACTCTATTTTGCATTTATGACAATAGTTAATACACCAATGATTATAAGGTTAATTTTGTAAAATTATCACCCTCTTTCTTTCATTTATTGCTTTTTATTAAAATGTTTGATTTAATCAAATATAACATATATATTGGGACAAAGGGAGTAACTAAATTTAATATGTAATTAATTGATTATATAAAAAACTTTAAAATATATAAAAATAAACTCTTATTTTATTATCTATCTCTTTTGTATCTGATAAAAAAAAAAATGAGTGAATATCCAAATTGGTTCCTGAAAATTTTCGGAGACCCACTTTTAGTCTTTAAAAAAGTAAACTATAATTTAGTTCCTCCAAATTACAAACGCAGGACACATTAGTCCATAAGTTTAGTTCTGACGTCCATATGTCCATTTACTTGTCTACGTTTCCTATTAATCATTCTACCTGACTCATTAGTGGTTCTGTGTGGCATATGACAAAATTCCTCAATGGAAAACAAATAAAAAGTGGAAAAAATATACACAATTTTAGAGCCCAAAATACTTGAAAATTAAGCATTTTTTTTTTCACTTTTCATTCATTTTCCATGATAGAAATTCGTCATAGGCCACACAGCACCACTAACGGATCAAGTAGGATGATTAATGGGACACATAGGTAAGTAAAAGGACTTTGGAACTAAACCCAGGGACAAGTCCCGCGTTTCTAAATTTGAGGGACTAAATGGTTAATTTATTTTTGAATCTTGCTAACGAGTGCCCTAAGAGCATTGATTAAGGAATCAAAAAAATAAAAGTTTGTATTGAAAAATTAAGTGTAACACTTTTCAATATATTAAATATATCATTTTTTCGTGTAAAATTTTCTTTCTTGATTCTTTAAACAATGTCATTCGTTAGTATTCTCTTTTATTGTTGCACGGACTAAAAGTGGGTCCAAAAATTTGTTATGGACTAATTTTGACATTGGCTCAAAAAATAATGAGTAAAGGCTAAAATTGGTCCTTAACAAAAATAGATAGTGATATTTTGGTATCTGAAAAATGAAAAAAATACTAATTTGGTCCTCAAGAATATAAAATGCGGGTCAAAATAGTCTCTGATAAGAACTAAAATATCCCTAAAAATTATCCTAAAAATAACTTATTTGATCCATATTTTATATTCTTCATGATCCATTTGATATTTTCATTTCTCACCCACCAAAATTTCATTATGGCTTTTGTTTTTTTTGAGGGATAGATTTTGTCTTTACTGAAAAATAATTCTACCTCTTTGGGGGGTAAAAGGAAAAAGAAAAAGGGCGTGTACCTTGACGCGGGTGTGGTTGTCTTCTTCTACAAAATATGTATCGGGTTCCCACGCGGCTTTTTCTTCCTTGTCTTATTAACTCCCGTTCTTTTCATCTCATCATCATTCAATTCATTTCACACCACCCAACCCATCAATTCCTTTAAATTTCGGGATTTCCATTTCTTTTTATGCCTTTCATCTTCCTTCACCTTCTAACTTCTATCCCACTGCGTTATCATTCTTCATTTCTTTTTTTATTTTTTTGGTATATAATTTGCTACAAGTTTTTTCATCTGGATTTTTCATTTGTTTCCATTAGCTTGCTAAACTCTCAACCTTTCTGCACTCTGCTCTTCTCCTTTCCCTTCAGCTTCTCTCCAACTACTCTGCTTACTTCTGTTCCTCGCGAAATTCGGCAATTTGATGATCAGAAAATGAAGTGTTTCTTCTTCAAACATAAATCAGTAATCGACCCGGAATTAAAAAACCCAAGCAAGAAGAAGAATCGGGCTTTGAATGGCGCAACCAAGTCCACCAGTCCGTTATCATCGCCAAGGACCGTGACAGAATTGTACAAAGAGAAAGAGAAAGAGAAAAACTTCAGAGTTTTTACTTTGCGGGAGCTCGTAGATGCTACAGATGGTTTCAACAGGAAGCTGAAGATTGGAGAAGGAGGTTTTGGAGGTGTATATAGAGGAACAATTAGTCCTCAACATAGACAACGTGATCCAATTGTGGTTGCAATCAAAAAGCTTAACACCCGTGGCTTCCAGGTATACGTAAATTACCTCCTTCACTACTTCTCCTCGTCCTTGTCTTGTTAACTATCAAAGTCCTGCATCGGTTCGAGTATATGAGTAAAGAACCATTTACAATAATTTGAACAACCCTCGTCTATGAATTAGCTTTTTTAGAGTCGAGTTTGGCCTAATTTATTCTAACACTGATATCAAAACCTACCCCATGTTGGATCACCCGCAAATGTTCATTTCTACAAACTTCATTAATAATAGCTTGAGCAACCCTTGTAAATTGGAGTGGAGTTAGGCCAATTTTGATTTGCGAATTCGATAACTATTTCTTGATCCACTTCATTCTGGGTCCCTTTGTTTTACATTGCAATAGTGGAAAGAGCTTCCATTAGACAATTGCAAGCATGATACATTCTTCTATATACGATATAATTGTTTTGGTTGGTGTAGGCTTATGAGAGTAATAGTAGTATTTATTGGTCCACCGTTGTTGTGATCTGGTGAAGGAAAAAATTGATGATTTGGGATCAATTGCTCTTAGAAACTATATGATAATGTGTCAATTATGTTATGCTTTCTCTGAATTATGGCAATAGTACCCCCATTCTCATGTTGGTCTTCTTTTCTTGTAAAGGGGCATAAAGAATGGCTTGCAGAAGTTCAATTTCTCAGCATTGTTGACCACCCAAATTTGGTTAAGCTTTTGGGATACTGCTCAATAGATGAAGAAAGAGGAATCCAACGGCTGTTGGTGTATGAGTTCATGCCCAATAGGAGCCTGGAAGATCATCTTTTCAGTCCTTCTTTACCCCACTTACCTTGGAAAACAAGATTGCAGATCATGCTCGGTGCTGCTCAAGGATTACATTATCTGCATCAGGGATTGGAGTTTCAGGTACCTCGTACTTGTATAATGCTGATAGTTTGTTGACAATATCGATTTGCTTAGGTGCATGTTTTTTTATTAATACATTTTCCTTTGTAGACTTCATAAACAATGACCATAGGCTTTTCTTTAGTTTTATTCTCTTGGAGTAGGACGGGCATTCTTTATAAAGATACCAATAGTTGTTAATATAATGATGAGACTTTCAAAATTTTTGGGTGACGCATGCTTGATGTTTATTATACAGCATTTTGTTGGTGATAGAAGAACCAAAGAAACATACAGACTAGGAGATGTAAATTTTTTGGCTGGGATCATCTCTCTTGCAGGATTAAATATATTCTTGACCAATGAGCATCTAATACAATATTCTTACACCAACTTGCCTAATGGGACAGAATAAATAGAAACCCATGACTTACATACAATGATGATGTAGATTATGTTGAATATCCTTAAGAAAAATGCTAACAACACACTCTCCATTATTTGGTGGATTTCATGTAGGACCTACTAAATGACATGGGTCCACTTTTTATTAAGTGCACCCCACACGAAATTCATTCAATAATAAAGAGCATATTGAAGGGAGTGTGGTAAAGATTGTGTTGATAACATTGCTCATATTCTAATGCGAATTAGACCTATTTGGGTTGATAATATATTTTTTTTTTATGGAGAAGGTGATCTACCGAGATTTCAAATGTTCAAATGTGCTATTGGACACGAAATTCCATCCCAAGCTCTCAGATTTCGGTCTTGCTAGGGAAGGCCCAACGGGTGATAATACTCATGTATCTACTGCGGTAAGTTGATGGCTTATCAAGTGCCTATTTATTATTTATTTATACCATGTTCACTAGTGTTTGACTGTATGGCTTTTCATATATACAATTATTATGCACCATTTCCAATTTCCAAATGCAAGTTTTGTTGATTTGACCACTAATTTCGGCTATTTGATACGTGGCCAACCCCTTAAGCCGTGAATGTTATTTATCTACAATCACAATCATCATTAATTCTTGAACTAATAAAGATTCTAACAATCCTTGTTCTCAGGTAGTTGGGACACAGGGATATGCTGCCCCGGAGTATGTTGAAACAGGTCATCTCAAAGTTAAGAGTGACATTTGGAGTTTTGGTGTGGTACTTTATGAGATCCTCACAGGCAGAAGGGTATTAGAAAGAAACCGTCCAGCAGGGCAACAAAAGCTTCTAGAGTGGGTCAAAAAATACCCTGCTGACAGTAATAGATTCAGCATCATAATGGACCCGCGTCTAAGGAACCAATATTCTGTTGATGCAGCTCGTAAAATAGCCAAGTTGGCAGATAGCTGCTTAAAGAAGAACCCTGAAGATAGGCCATCCATGAGTGAAATAGTGGAAAGCTTGAAGCAAGCATTGCAGTATTCACAAACCTCAAACACTTCTCACAACACAACTTCTCTACCCTCTCCATCTAAATTGATTCGGAAAGGTCAATAAATATAGGCACTTCAGGAAATAACTCATGTATCACCAAGCGGACAACCTAGGATTTCAGAGTTATGTGGTTTTTCCCTTTCTACGATTGTGGAGTTAGTTTCGGTTCACCACCATAAAGCCAAGCCCTGTCTTTACTTTATCAAACATCGGCTTTTTTTTTTACAAAATTCATCGATATAGGGTCTGTATTTATGTGTTAAAGAAAGATGGATTCTGTTGATAATTCATTTTTTGTGGGATAAATTAGAGATTGAAGTTAAAAATAATTCTAAATCCTCCTACTTCATCATTCTACTTACTAAATAAAGAAAAGGTTAAAGTAATAATTTGATCCCTATACGCGACACGGATTCTTCATTTAGTCCCTATATGTAAAAAATTTGGAAATGAGTCCCTGCATGTGTAAACGTTAGCAAATTTGGTCCCTATATGTGTAAACGTTAGCAAATTCGTCCCTGCCGTCAGCAAATTGGTCTTTATACGTGACACAATTTTTTGATTTGGTCCCTAAACCTGAAAAAAAAAATTAAATCGGTCCTTATATGTGCAATCGATAATAATATTGTCCTTACCGTCTATCCAGGAACTTGGAACCAACTAAAGATTCTTTTCGTATTGAATATTTTCTATATATTATATCAATCTATTTCGTCTATTGAGAGTAAAAGTTGTATAATTTGGTCCGTAAATGGTTTTATATTCTAAAATTATCCAAGTTGACTCTCAATAGAAAAAATAGATTGATATAATATATGACAAATAATCAATACGAAAAGAATTTTTAGTTAGGTCCGAGCTCTTGGAAGACGATAGAGACAAAATTATTATCGATTGCACATACAGGGACCAATTTAATTTTTTTTTTCAAGTTTATGGACCAAATCAAAAATTTGTATCACGTATAGGGACAAATTTGTTGATGGCAAGGACAAATTCGCTAATATTTGCACATGTAGGGACCAAATTTGCTAATGTTTACATATGTAGGGACTCATTTCCAAATTTTTTACGTATAGGGATTAAATGAAGAATCTGTATAACGTATTGGGACCGAATTATTACTTTAGCCTAAAGAAAATATGTAGTGATAATTATTGTTGTTGTTGTAGTTGTTGTAATCGTTATCAAATGATTTGTTATTAATATAACTAGATTTAAAACTTTATACATCTACGCGTTTTAGGAAATGGATCTTCTCATGTTATTTTTTTTTTCATATTTAATCTCAACCCCTCATCTAATAGATTGAAGGAGAGAGAGTATGTGTTTAAAATGAAAGATGAGATGATTGAATGATGGTGATTAAAAACATAATTCCTTCATATTTTTTCGAACGATCCACGATCATGTGTTCCATAAGAGGGTGTGAGTACTCCGAGCCCCCCAACTCAACGGTCCCTTAATGAGTGCAATTTCAAGACTGTCTTGTCCAAAATGACTTAGGGTACTATTGCTTAATGTCCTGTGGTTGGGCCAACTCTGGCTCAATCCGAGTAAAAAAACTCCCCAAAGCTCTAACTTTTGGGCCTCCATCATGGGGACACCTCAACCCAGGAGGAACAATGTGTACATCACCTACATTAATATATGGAGTCTATAATGGATGTCTAATTCGGTTGTACAAAAATTATTTTCTTATCTCAAAAAATTTTAATCTAATTGTATTTTAAGTAATGACATCCTCACCTCACAGTGTGTGAGCTTATTATCACTCCCAATTGCCTCTCCACGGTCATCGGCAACCAATCATAATTTTATAAAATAAAGAACTAAAATTATGATTGGTGGGAAAGGAGTGGCCATAGACAATTTGGAGTGCTAATAGCATTATCCTCTCATTCTTTTTTTTTCACACACCTTTTTACTCCTACTTTATAACATTTGATTATATATCCATTGTTTTTCCAAAGCAAAAGGGTAGATGATCAATGATTATAGAATTGGTATGAAAAGAGGGTAAGAATTTCATTTGTCTTGATCTTGGGCATATTTACACTGGTGTAAGTCTCATCTCGTGTGAATATAGATATGTTACACTTGTGTGTATGCTATAATTTTTTAACTGGTGGAGCGTCTACACACTCAGTTCTATAGCATTTGCCAGAATTAAATCTTAGTCCAATGAAAAGGCTTGGGCCGGTGCGGGTAGGATTTGGGTTCCCTACGTTTAATATTCATTATATTCACTACATTCATTCATATATACTATTAGATGTATTGAGTGTGTATTAAATAAATGAAATAATAATGATCCAATGATGCATATGAGTAAATGCAGTGAATGTAGTGAATTTTCAATGTAAAAAATCTAAATCCGTGCCGGTATTGTAGTGCTTCTTCACCAGCAAGGCAGCAAGTATGGTTTTTTTTTCCTCTTTGAAAAGTTTAAAATGCTCTTGTTTTATACATATATACGTTCAAGATTGAGACAAACAATTGACTAACGTGTTTTTGTGGAATGAGAATACATAAGATGAGTTTCAGGGAATTGGCCCAACAATACGTATTGAATTAACATCAGCAAATAAAGTTTTTCTCCGTCAAATGTTTGGAGATATATACATTAACATGAAATAAAATAATACTTTCTTGATCATCTCAGGTTTTGGCATGGAATACGCCATTTTTATTGCGTATACCCATTACAATTTTATCATTTTCTCTCACTTTTCCATTTGTTTTTTTTGTTTTTTTAACAAAATTATGACGCTTTTTAACTATATATAACAACCCCTGCACATGATGCTACCATATATCTGATATATGTTCACACAAGAGCAACCTCTTGATCTTGCTTCTTCTTCATTCCTTTGATGTGGCCAACATAAAGATCAGTCCCATGGGAATCAGAGTCTGAGAGCCTTTGACTCCTACCACCTTCAGACATGCTCTTTACAAATTCCACTAAGTGCCTCCAATTATTACCCTCAAACAACCTCTTATTCATTCTTAGATAAGTAAATGCACTCAATCCACATCCAGAGTCAGACCTACTTGTTGACAAAACATGAGCATATGCACTTTCATCATATCTCTCCAATGCATTTTCCCCAGCAAGATCTGCTCCTGCTTTCTTGGTTACCATCTTTACTTGATGAACTAACCCTTCAGGTGAGCAGTTAGCATGTTCAGGTTGCTCTCTGTCCTTCATTTCCATGCAAGTGAAATTGAATACAACTCCATGTTTTGCTAGCATTTGTGCTATTGGTTGATAACCATCACGGAACCGTGTGTTATAGTAGCCAGCAGTTAGTTCAGGTGCGTGTGACCTTGCTTTGTAATGCCAATGGATTCCAGCTATTTTGGCAGATAGTTTCACCCCACATGATTGGAATATGCCCTTGGCAGATAAAATGATCCTCTCACCGTGTTGTAGCAGTTTGCTTGAGTACCAGTTCAGGAAGAAGTGTCCATATTCTGAGTTCCATGTTCCTTCCCTTTTGAAAAATCCAGTATCCTCAGGAAATTGATTGTACTGACCTGAGTCATGGGGCCCACTTCTTCCCCAGTCTTTCTTCCCAATGGCCTCAGCTGATGCCTCCAAGGAAGCTCTCATATACTGTATGACAAACAAGTCGTTTTAGTTAATAAGCCGAGAAAAAAGTCATTTTAGTAACTAGATATTTTGGAATTCTGTTGTGAAATGCCCTTTTTATCACAAAGCTAGATATCAAGGGTCCAATTGTTATGAAACATATCTAACATTAATTAGCATGTTTTGGGATCATTTTTGAAAAATAGTTCGAAATTATTAATAATAATAATGCCTTTTACTTTTTAATACCTTGTCATAGCACTGGAATTCTCCAATTCCGGGAAATCTCCAAGTTCCATTGCTTTCTGGATAGGATGGATATCTCAACTCCCCACAAGGACCTAATCCCACTTGAATTTCCTGCGAATGAATTTGGTCTTAGAACTTCAAATCTGCCAAATGTCCTAGTTCATTATCAACTATTACTGCTCTCTCTGCATTCCTCTTATAACTGCTCTTAATATTAATGGTTGAAACTTCAAATGTGAAAGGCCTAATTTTAGTACCATATATAATTTGATAATTATTAATCATATCGAACCCTCCTAAATAAGCATGTGGTGTTCCTGATTCCTAATGTACTTAATCTGTTCACTGCTATCTCAAAATCATAGCTGAATTTCTTCCATAATCTGTTCACTAACCCCAAAATTGTAGCTGAAGTTGGTGTAGTACTTACTATGATAACACTGCCCAAATAATCTCTGAATCTGTCACGGAAGCTCCTCATGTAATCAGAGTACACCTGGAGGGGAGTCCTTCCTCTTAGAACTGGTAGTGAATCACAGCCCAAGGAGATGTACTCAGGATTCCTCCTCCCTGATCTGTCTGTGTAAACCAGGTCAGGGTTCTTGCTGATTTCTTCCAGAACCCATGGAGGGAGAGGAATGCTGGAAAATGCAATAAAAAAAATTAGCCACATAAAATTGGAAAATGATTGTTACACATCACTCTAGTCACTCAGAATAAGAGTGTAAGTGTGAGGAAAAAAACGAGATGAAATTACTTTAATCAAATGATGAAAACGATATAGATATATATATGAAATGATATATGTATATTACTCTTGAAAAAATTTTATTTGATATTTGTGAACTATGACTATTAAACGAGCAATTAAACTGCTGTGATTCATTTTATTTAAATATTTATTTTCTAGTTGCTACTTGCTGCCTGCCATTCCATTCCATAACATGGATAAATTCAAGGATAATAAGTAACAGCACAAATAAAGATAAAAAACAAAAAAGGATATGCCTACAACTATGCCAACACGTCTAAAATTCGTTAGTCATTTCACAGATTCTCATCTTAAAGAAATTTCATGTGTCTTGCTAACAAGCTCTAAAGATACTGGTTAAGTAATCAAGAAATAACAAAGTTTTATTGGAAAACTTAAAACTCTTCTTCTCTATGCATTGACTATCCTATTTTCCCATAAAAATTTACATTTCTAATTCCTTAATCAGTGCCGCTGGTTAGCATTTTCCATTTCATACATACGAAATCTCATAGCATGTCAACATGAAAAATTCAACAAGGGGCAAAAAATTTGCAAAACATCTTTAACAAGTTCAAGAAACTGAAAAATGAGTACTCTCCCATACCTGCATGAGTCACCAACATTTCCTCCACATTGATGGAAAGACATAACAACCTGAAGCTTCAAGCCATGCTTTTGTACCATCTGCACAAGCTCAGCATAGGCTTCCCAGTTGTACTTCAAGGGACCATCTTTTTCCACCAAACCCCACCAAGCATCCACCATTACTCCCTCTACTCCTGCACTCTTCAAGGCCATCAAACTAGCATTCATTGCTTTTGCCTTATTCAAGTTTCCTCCCATTGTTACCGTGTCTAATGGCAGCATCACAAACACGGGCACTCTCATTGAATCACTATGGTTGTGAGCAATAGATGGCGCATGAACCTTTTCCCATTTCTCGTTTCTCTGTATTACTTCGGAGTTGAAGTTGTTGTCCCGTGTGACATGTGCTTCTTGCATGGAACTCTTTGCTATGAGAAGGCACGATGGTTTAATTTTTGCAAAGGAAAGTTTGGCAGGAACGTCATTAGAAGCTTTTAGGACTTTGGTTTCTTTCTGATTAACGAAAGAAATTGAAGAACGAAGTGTCAGAGCCATTTTCTCTGTGTCTGTGTTTGCAGTTGAAGATGGAAGGAGGATATATAGGAATTGCTAACGTTTCACGTTTTATTTATGGAAAAGCAACTCAAGCTTTTTGGGGATTGAAGTTGACAGGTCCAAGTTGAATAAGAAGAGAAAAGTGCAAATGATCATGACTAGTTGGCTGTGTTTGACACATGCTTACGTGTTTCCACCTCTTCCATTCTTATCTAACTAAAAAAAACATGTAGGCTTCAGTTTTTAACGGTTACCCCCACCTTCAGTAATTTAATTGTCTTGATTATGGGAAATAAGGAGAGGAAATAAAATTTATGTGGCTAAGCTTAAGGAAAATGACATGATTTTAGTTTTGTTAGTTTTCAGTTTTCATTCTTTAATCTACTGTTCATTTTTCTGATAATTACTGGTTGGTTTCCACTTATTTCAGATCACTAGACTAAACTTAAGGCTATGAGATTATTCACCACTTGAAAGAGAAAAGACCCAACTTCTAAAGAAGGTGATGATCTGCTTGGAGAGCCAGAATTTTGTTTTCTCTTCTATCTAAAGCGGAATGAAATGGCGTTATGCTACTTTGTTCCTAGCCTATACATGTACATCATTGAGCTCTGCTAAACTTTTTGTGCTGATTGAGGTACAATTAGTTTGCTCTAATGAATGTTTGTTTCCCTGAGTTTGAGCTGAATTGAATGAAACAGAAGCAGCTGAAATTTTATGATATTTCCATCTTTAATCCAAATTACAGAAATTTCTCACAGGGAACGTATAAAAGGCTTTCTATAGCACGGTAAAAAAAATGAATGGATATCTTATCCCGAAACAAAAAAAGAAGAATGGAAGTCTAAAATTTATAATTGAATTCTTGTTTTTCTAATGATGGAAACTTATTCATCAAAAAAAAAAAAAAAAAAAGTGGAAGCTTATTGCAATGATAATTAATGAGTGGTTTTGTATTGCCGCCTAAAGACAAACCCCACCAAGTGAGTAACGTTTCTTCCTTCTCCTTCAAGGTGCGTTTTCGTGGATGAAAATATCTCAGATTTTCAAGATTCTATTGGTTCTGGTTTAATTTGCTAAGGATAAGAAAGGCTGCACGTCCATTTTAGGTGGGAAGACCTGTGGCTGGGAGAAAGTCTTTGCTTTCATTAGTCTTGGACCTAGCTAGACCGGCCTAAGGATCAAACAACCAAAATCCTTGTTTTAGGTCTCAAAAAAATTTATTTATGCTACAAAAAATTTTAGAGTTTAGTTCCGGTCATGATCGTTGGTCTGGTCTACACTATCCTCCTTAAAAAAAAAAAATTGTTTCAAAAGACTTCACTTCAAAGTTTGTTTTAGGCCTAAATAGGTGTTAGGTCGGCCCAGCTTGGACTGTTCTTTCTGCTTGTTTTTAAACTACCCAATTCTAAAATCATTGTTTAACTTTTCATTATTGTTCTTACATGGTAGAGCCAGTCTCGAAGGCCTGATAGATCATGAAAGTTCTTCCGCCAAATTTAGCTCGAAGCTTGGGAGTTTCTGTTCTTACATGGGCCGAGTCAATCACATAACGAGGCCTTAGGTTAAGTCTCGCACTGAGATGGACCGACCCAGACTTTACAATTGAGGCCCATTCGGTCCATTCTTCTCGATCTCCTAGGCTTGAAGAGTTGGTGGCTCAACCATTGTTATTATCAAGATCCGTAACTGATCTCAGATTTTGTAACCGATCTCTGAATAATAAACGATTAACAAAACATAATGGTTTGTAACTATTCTCATCAACGATGTTCATAATAACTCATAAATGACTCGTTACCATCATGCTATATATATAGCGCATGATCGTTGAGTATGGATATATCCTCTAGATACTAGCAAGTCGAGCACCACCTAAGGAACAACTTGGTATGTGGTTATTGGACAGAACAATTCTATTTCTTTTTATTTTCCAATTTTAACAATAACATTTAGCTTGGAAAGGGATATTGAAATAAGCTATGTCCATATAATTCATAGGCCTACCATTACATTTTGTGGACGAAATTGAACCCTAGTCTTTTCGTTTCTCACACAATCCCTCTCTCAAAAAAGTCTAGTGGTATGTTTGGAATAACGGCCTGGGAGTGAAAAATCACGTCCCACAAACTCAACTTGGAAGCTACATTTTGTAGCTTTCACAATTTATGGCCAAATATTTACCTATTTGTCATTGTCATCGTGAAAATGGCCAAATGTGATTTGTCCAGTTTGTCCAACGTTGAACCAAACGTACACTAGGAAGAAACAAAAACTCAATTAAACCAGAAACCGCACGAAAGACATGCATGGAACAGGCACATAAACAAGCCGACCTCAATTCTTAAGTATTAAATTAATGATTTGAGTAAATGTTCAAATTGGTCCTTGACAGAAATACAGGGGGACATTTTGGTCCCTAAGAAATAAAAATGACAATTTGGTCCTCAAGAATATAAAATACGGGTCAAATTAATCCTTTTTAGGATGATTTTTAGGGACATTTTAGTCTCTATCTAGGATTATTTTAACCAGCATTTTATATTCTCGAGAATCAAATTGATATTTTTCATTTTTTAGGGACCAAATTATCATCGTATATTTTTGTCAAGGACCAATTTGAACATTTATTCTAACGATTTAAAGTTGTGAAATCAAGAGAACATGACAAATGATGTTCACCTACATACTAACAAACGTTGCGTTCGTACATGAACAACCGAAAGAAAACATGTAGGCGGGGTCAACGTGTTGCATTGCTGAAAACTGCACATCCGTTTTTTATACATTAACTAGTGTGATCCCCGTGCGTTGCACGGATGTGTAAAAATACACTAAATTTTGTATTACATAATGTGCAAAATTATAGTTGTTTATAATATTTTTATTATATGTTTATAAATATAAGACAACAAATTTTGTATGAATAAATATTACTAAGAGTGAAGTAAGGATAAATACTATGCAAAATAATGTGTAATGTAGATAACAATTCAAAAGAAGTTTATTGGAATTGAAAGTTTTTCTATCAATAGAAAAAATAAACCAAAATAAAGAAATTAATAGGAAAAGAAAAAAGTAAACAAATCCTAAAATTAACACATAAGTTGTCAAACAAAATGTACACTAACATGAAAAACAGAATACTAAAAATGTGTACAGTAAAGCCCCATAAATAGATGTACTAAAACAACAAATCAAAATTAAAATTATATGTGTTTCCTGTTAAAAACTTAAGATGAAATAAAGTTAGTGTAAATTAAAACTAATATTTTACTATTCTTACTTTTTCTATAATTTATATATCGTAAAAGTTAAAACCAACTAAATTTACATAACTTCACATTCGGTATACATAATGAAAGCATAACAAATTAAAGGACTTATTTACATACATAATACATAGCAAAAGCATAGCACACTTGCATACATAACATTCTCATGATCAATACATTAAGCCTAATCTTTCTCCTTCTTCATCTTTGGCATAATCTTAGTTGAGAAGTATTGAGGTGTTATCATATCAACCAAACGAATATCACTACAATCAGTTGAAGCAAACCTTTTCATTGGGATAACAGTATTTGAAGAATAAACATCATTACCAGTATCAGAAGTAGCAGATTTAAATTCCTAAAATCAAAAAATCAAAAAATAAGACAATAAAATTCCCAAAATAAGGCAGTAGAAATGTAGAAAATAAATTGTAATTGAAATCCTAAATTATGTTTATTTACCATTTTAATAGGAGTTACTCATTGAATCACCTAATTCATATTCCTGCATTATAAGAAACATTAATATCTATCAATTAACATAATGAAACGAAAACTAAATTTTGTGTTGTTGTAAAAAAAGATGTTGCCTCATAATGTAGTTTATTTTTTTTATTTACTTACAATGTGTAAAACTATCAGTTTGGAGACCACTTGTGAATCAATGTTAGTAACAGAATCTTCTAATGTTATTTCCTAAATATAAAAAAATTGAACATTATATATAAAGAAATATAATAACAACTAACAATTTTATATCATGGGATAAAACCAATGTATAAAGTTTAAAAATATAAATTAACCTTTTGCAAAGAAGACATGTATGAAATGAAAACAACAACAAATTCATACACAAACATAGAACATAGATATTAACATATAAGTTGATCTTTTAACACATAGACCAACCAAACAACACAACACACAAACAAATGAGATAAAAGCCATATAAAAAATATTGAAGTAAATTAACATAATGAAGAAATGATAGAGCTGAATAGAAATGTAATAGAGAAACTAAAAACCAAACCTGCGAGCGTGATCTTTTTGCCTTGGTGACACCCAAAGCTTTATAACTTTGTGGGATTCAAGAAATCTGAAAGAGAAAAGCAAATTTTCGGAATTGAGGGAAACATTAGTATGGGACTATTGGAGTTGTAGATTCATTTAAAATGAAGTTGGCACTAACATGCAAATCAAAAGTCAAGCAAAACATGTCCAGACCAACCATTTAAACATAAGCAACTTCATGGAATATCTCATTGCGTATTTCAGTCATATGAGCATGAAATACACACTTATAGCAATCAAATAAAAAATATTGGTGCAGTAACATGACAGATAAGTATGTGAAAAAAAATAGGTGATTTTTACCTAAATAATTATTTAACAATCACCAATATTGTTTAAATAATAAAGATAGACTCCATAATATTGATGATTTATATCGGTTAGCTTTCGTGATATGATGAAACTACTTTTAATAGCAGGCAGGCCCGGAAGACTGACCGTACTTTTTCATAGTCAACATAATGTGAATAATATTGAATGGTTCTCACATAAAGAGTTATCATATCTCAAATATGAAGCAAATCTTTATAAGTATATCATTACTCGTAATATAATGCAGGTAAATATAGTACATGAGAGAGTGAGAGTGCAGTAATGATACTTAGTACCCAAACAAAATATAGATGTGTAATAACCTACATTTTTTGGTTGAAATAACAGAGTAATACCATGAATAAAATACAATTTGTCAAGCAATGACTAATCCTAAAAGCTTAAGATATGGCTAATACCATGAATAGAATGCAATTTGTCAAGCAATGACTAATAGGAAAATAATACAAATCCTAGAGATGGCAAATTTTGAAAAATCAAAGCACAAACAATTTAAACATTCAACCTTAAAATCCTATCAAACTAATACAAATCATAAACTGGAACAACAAACCTTTTGAAGGATTGTGGTAGTGTGGAACATGTGTACGTAGGGCCATCATGAGATTACTGCATTATTTTGATTTCAAGGAATCTGGTGGAAAAACCAAAGATGTTAAAAATTAATGTTTTCCTGTGAGAGAATTTTGAGAGAGAAAGGAAAAGGAAATTTATTGTCAGACAAATCTTTAGAGAAAAGAACTAAACCTTTGGATGAGACAAATGTGCAAGATAAAAATAAAATAAAATTTTGCAAGCTTGATAGTGGAAGAGCTTGGTGGACTTGGTGAAAGAATGCAGTGAGAAGAGAGATATTTTGTTTGTTTGCAAGGGAAGTTTGCTGACAAAGACAATAACCGTCAGGACCGTAGTGGAGAAAAAATAAACTGACAATTTAGGAGATGGGGAAGAGAAACTGACAATTTGAGAGATATAGGGAATAAAGAAAATAAAAATTAAAAAATTATAATGATGGTATTCGAACTGTTAATGGGACAGTATATCCTACCTCTAGAGATGCATGTTATCATCTTGGATTGCTCAGTGATGATAAAGAGTACATAGAAGCTATTGAAGAAGCAACTATATGGGGTAGTGGAGTGTATCTTAGATCATTATTTGTCATGATGTTGATGTCCAACTCTCTATCTAGACCAGAGTATGTGTGGCAGAAGACTTGGCATATTTTATCTGAAGATATTATTTATTCTCAAAGAAAACACTTTGGGTGTAGAGGTAAACTATTTTCTTCTTATATTGTTTTCATTGTCCACTATTTTATATTGTTAGCTTTGACATTGATTATATTGAAAGCCCGTTAAGTGTGCAATTTAATGTTGTTTTCTTAGGATGAGTTTTAAATGCAGTATAGTTTTAACAATATCACCAATGTGAAATGAGGTAGTTCAGTTACAATCTGCATATATAATTCATGTTTTGATAATTTAATTAGGTTGTATCATATTTGTTGAACTACTTCAGTGTTGCTTTGGGTTGTGAACCTTTTGTCCTTTTAGCACCAGGTTATTGTAAATGTCTCAGTTGCCTTTGGAGACTTCATAAGTTAGGCTAATAATTATTCTTTTCTTTCCATGACCCCAGAAGGCACATATTAAATAAGAATTAATTCTCCTGCAAATATTGATCCAATGTTCACACTGCACTAATTAGGTATCAATATTGGGTTACTATTACAAATTTGTTTATTTTATTTTAAAAAAACTTTAAAGTTCAAGTGATGTAGCTTCCTGTTTATACAAATTTATGTGTTCCCATTTTAACATGGTTATAATATCTTCATCCTTATATTTTTCTTTTTTCAGATTTGCGACTGACTGATTCTCAGAAACAGAACTTTGTTCTTTCTGAACTAGAGAAATTGTTGAAGTCTAATGGTCGAAGTCTAAAAGACTTTCCTTCTATGCCCATTCCCGAGGGTGATCTTCATTTAGACTATCAAAACAGATTAATTGTTGATCAGTTAAATTTTAATAGAGAACAACTTTTGGAAGAATATACTAAATTTATCAGCATTATGACTGCAGAGCAAAAATCTGTATTTGACACTATCATAAATGCTGTATCTAAAGATGAAGGTGGTGTTTTTTTTCTTAATGGATACGGAGGAACAGGCAAAACTTTTATATGGAATGCACTGACTTCTGCTCCTAGATCACAAGGATATATTGTTCTTGCTGTTGCCTCAAGTGGTATAGCATCTACTCTTCTACCTGCAGGTCGGACAGCTCATTCAAGATTTTGTATTCCTCTACAGCTCACTGATGAATCCATGTGCAATATTAGACAAGGATCATTAAATGCAGATTTAATGCGGAAGACTAAATTAATCATATGGGATGAGGCTCCTATGGTCAGAAGGCAATGTTTTGAAGCACTTGATAGAACACTCCGTGATATTCTCGAGGATCAAATTGATATTTTTCATTTCTTAGGGACCAAATTATCACCGTATATTTTTGTCAAAGACCCATTTGAACATTTATTCTAACGATTTAAAGTTTTGAAATCAAGAGAACATGACAAATGATGTTCACCTACATAACAAACGTTGCGTTCGTACATGAACAAAACAACCGAAAGAAAACATGTAGGCGGGGTCAACGTGTTGCATTGTTGAAAACTGCACATCCGTTTTTTATACATTAATTTGACACCATCTAATATAGAGATTGATTATCTCTTACCCAAGGAATTCTATATTTTTCGTAGAGACACGAATATGCATAAATAAAAGAAGAAAAATTATGTGCATGGAAAGAAAAATGAAATATAATACTAATAATCAGATCGTAATACAACAATAACATAAGAGTTACAACTAGGCCAAAAACCTACAATAAAAAAATTAAAATTATATTAGGTATCAAAAACATGTATTACAAAATTTTAATAAAGAAATGCTTCATAAGGAAACATGGAATTAGTATTACCTACCTAATTCAAAATCTCAAGTATTTTTCTATAAACTACATCTATTATTTATTATCAATTATTATTATTATTATTATTATTATTATTATTATTATTATTATTATTATATAAAACCAGGTTATGGGACAAGTGTCATGCCATCCTTTAACCATTGTCCCTCCAATATTTGGGCAGTCCACTTCGGCCCAATCAGATAAATCTTTTTATAAAGTTATTATATTTTTATAACTAGTTGGCTCATTTGAAGTAGTGGTAGTTTGCTACCACCATTGCTTCCCCAAGAAATGTTAAGGCATTCAAATGGTGTAAGCTCATTTGAAGTTTCTCCTTCCCCTTCTCTGGGAAGACCAAAAATTTGTAAGAGGTTTCCTTACCATCACTTGCTTCCTCAAATTGGTGAAGTCATTTCAATGTCCTCCATGTTCCCCTAATTTGTCTTATTCTATTTTTATAATTATTTCTATTTTTCTCAATAGATGATTTACATTAGTTGCTTCTTCAAGAAATGTGAAGGCATTCGAATGGTCTGATTTCATGTAGAGTTTTCCTTCACTTTCTCTTTGAAAATCGAAACCCTAATAGAGGTTTCGTTACAATCAGATGCTTCCCCCAAATATGTGATGTCATTTGAACGTCCTTCCAGTTCGCCTAGTCCGTCTTATATGTTTCGTGGTCGAATCGTCATCTAATTTCATGTTTTAATCGATTTTTATAAAGCATTGTAGACGATGGCTCATATGGTTGAAGAGTCGCGTTTCAAGTAGTGGTAGTTCGTCGTGCTTTTGGCAAGGTTTTGCTATACAAAACAAGGCAAGTTCATTTTTTCAGTTTGGTAAGAGAACTTTTTTTTCTTTGAGTTTTTTGTCTTCTGTATTTGTGATTATTTTTCTGTCCTTTCGTTATCTTTTGAATATCTATTTCATTTTTTCTGGAATTGCACTTGCATGTCTGATTTCTTCTTCAAATAAGCTTAATCTGTGATCGTTTTTGGGTTTAGTGATTTGGTAATTAGTACTTTTTATTTGTCAATCTGGTAAGAGTCTTTCTTTTTGATTTAGTTTTCTGTCTTATGTATTAATTATTATTTCCCTAGTAAGTGTTATTTATCATTTAAATTTGTGTAGGGTTCATTTTTTTCCATGTTTTTGGAATTTTGGTGAAAAATCTACACCAACACATTTTATTATTTATTTAGGTTTTTTGTGTTATTTCATTCATTTCACTGGCATTATTGTCTGTTCCTTCTTTTTTGTCGTTTGTTTTTTTCATGTTGAATTCGTGTTTGATTTTTCGTATTTGAACCCGCAACATGAAGTTGAGCTGCTTTTTCATTTTTTTATTCTAACTTCAGTTTTGTATTGATTTTATACTTTTTGAAGTTGTTATGACAACTTTGTTTTTGGTATTTGGTTAAATACACCCTACTTTTATATGAGTTTATTTGTTAATGATGAGATTGTTATCCATTTTGTATGATTTCAAGTGGTTGTGGTTAAATTGTTTTACCATGAGGATGTTTATGAATGAAATTATTTTTCCAATTGATTTTTTTTTTTTTGGTTTTGTACTTCATTTCTTGATATTTACCTTTCATTTCATTTGCGTTCTTATTTGACTCTTTTTTCTTCCCTTTGAAGTTTGCATGTTGAATTTGTGTTTGATTTTCGTATTTGAATTTGCAACTTGAAGTTCAACTACTTTTTTTTTTTATTTTTTTTTTGTTAAAATATACCTCTGGTTCTCTATTTTACTTTTTAATTTCAAGTTGGTCCTCTAAGTAATTGTTGGGAACCTGGGATCCCGTTTATACCGCACATGTCTCCTCACCATGGTATGATATTGTCCACTTTGGGCTTACACCCTCATGGATTTACTTTTGGACACCACCCAAAAGGCCTCATACCAATGGAGACATTTCCCGTGCTTATAACCCCAAGTATTTTCCCTTGTTTGAAAAATGTAGGACTTGTTTGTACCTCAACAATCCTACCCTCAAACAAAGGAACCATGGTTCATCCCCCATCCAGTGTGGTAGCCTTCGAGTATTTAGCATGTTTTATACCAATAGCTATTCCCATACTCGCCCTACCTCTGATACCACTTGTTGAGAACCGGGGTTCCCGTTTATACCGCACATGTCTCCACACCATGTTATGATATTGTTCACTTTGGGCTTACACCCTCATGGATTTGCTTTTGGACACTACCCAAAAGATCTCATACTAACGGAGACATTTCCCGTGCTTATAAACCCAAGTACCTTCCCTTGTTTGAACAATGTGGGACTTGTTTGTACCTCAACAGTAACAACAGTTATGATTTTGTCCTCTACGTTGTCAATGCTATACCAAGTTAGTCCTTTCTATCAGATTTTCACTAACGGTGTTACATTTCCACGGTTAGTCGCTGGAGACACCACGGTTAGTCGCTGGAGACACCATGAACTCGTCGAAATATAGAAAAAAATCGATGGAAATTGGGTTATAGAAAGAGAAAGAAATAGTGGTGGTTAAAGAGAGAAACAATTGTCTAGTAGTCATGTTGTCTGCTGCTCCACCTCCCTCCTCCGCGCAACACACAAATCACAGTTGCTCCACCGCGCCATCACCTCGCGATGTAAGGCCCTGATTTTCAAGTCTTATAATTAAACAGTATTTAAGCATTTGTATTTTATTAGAGCCTCTAGAGAGTGAAATAAAATATTCTGAGAACATAGGCATGCCCTGCATAACCATAGGAATGTATGGTTAAGTTTTGGTCAAAAACTCAAATGGAGCCCGGTCTACGTTTTTCATTGACAGTAGTATTTTACTACTATCAAGACCTAATTTTGACTCGTGAACGAAACAGTTAGGTTTTAAATAAAATTGTGAACGATATTGACGGTTTTGAAAAAAAATCAAAATAAATAAGTTCTCACGACTTTCTTGGGCGAAAACCTAAATCGGGTAAACAAAGGAGCTAAAAACGGATTTACCGGGACCCACTAATGGATAAGGTTGATGTCACATCACCTAGAAAAGCATGACTCATCAGTGTAATGATTACGTTTAGAAAATATCTGGACGCGAAAAGACCAAAATGCCCTTGACCTTTTTCATAATTACCATTTGCCCTAGAATAAAAAGACCGTTTTGTCCCTGAGAATTTGTGAAATGACCCTTTTGACCCTTTGACTCACCATGTCATCATTACCTTTCTAGAAATATCCAGATATTTATAGGAGAAATGACCATTATGCCCCTAGTCTTTTAAGGAATTACCAAATTACCCTTTTGGTTATTTACAAGTTTGCCATGACATCAAATAAATATCTCAGTCACTCTCTCACTAGGCCATTCGGCCATCTCTCTCTCTCCTCTCTTCTCTCACTTGTTCTTCATGTTCTTGAAGTTCTTCAAAGTTCTTCAAAGAGTTCTTTACAAAAAAACTCATTTTGATCTTCAAAAGTTGAAGTTTTTGAGTGAAAACTTGTTTCTCTTTCACTAATCTTTGATTCTAGGAGGTATGGTCGTCATCTTAACTCTCTTAATCTCTCTATTTCATTTCTTGAATCTCTTGATTCATGAAGATCCAAGTCTAGATTCGAAACTTTGAAAAATCATAGAAAAGTGTAGAAAAATCCTTTTAATACCAAATCAATTTCTATGATCTAGTTTCATCATTTTCTTTCATTATCCAAGAGCATGAAATCAAATATGTTTTCTAGCTTTTTATTTAAAAGGGGCCGAAACCTTCATGTTAAGAAAGGGTGTGTTTTTGACTCAAGTTTTGAGTAATAAGACTTAATCTAGTATTATGTGTACTTGAGGATCATTGATCCAAGAGTTGGAAACCAAATGAGCTTCTTAGCTCATTTGGGTTTTCTTGGACGAAACCTCCATGTGTCGGTGGATGGGATTTTGATTCAAGTTTTGGTGAAATAGGCTTTGATCTAGCCTTAGCACACCTAGTAAGGATGGAATCCAAGCGATAGGAATTTTTGAACATCCCTAGCTATTTTTATAGCTCCATGGCCGAATCCTATATAGGTAGGAATAGGAAGATTGTGATTGGTTGACCGGACGAGGAATCGGGAGGATTCGCAAGCCGATTGGACGGCTTTTGCTCGGAAGATAACTACAATGGGTTAGGAGAGTTTGCCTGAGGGATTTTCCGATAACTATATGTTATCCGTGATTGATTTGTGTAGCTCTATTTGAGCTTCGTGGTGATTGTAATAATGGTTTATGCTTTAGTATGTTTTAGCATATGTTTATGATGAGGTTGATTGAATGAAAAATGTCTTCATGTTGTTGAAAAACCATACTTTGATCTCTAGATCAAGTAAGGATTTTTAAGCTTGATTATGATACAATGATGCATGATTATTGTTTGTCATAATTATGTGAGCATTTTGAGCTATGACTTGACAAGTTAGTGAAGCAAAATCTTCACTTTTCTTTTGAGTAGGCTTGCGGCCTTAGCAAGAAAAAGATGGAAGAATGTGTGTTCTTTAACATTCAAAGTTTTGAAGTAAGAAAAGTGTTTTAGAGACTTATGTTTCAAAAGAAAACAATAAGTGACTTTGATCCAAAGATCAATTAAAGTTTCAACATTCAAGTGTTTCACCAAAGTGAAAAATATCTTTTTACTTTAGCCATAGTTAGATAATTAACTAAGTGTTCTAAAAAGAGAAATAATGAAGTGGTTTCATGAAAGTTAACATTGTATGTGGCTTCATTATTAGCATAATGGCCTCTGGATCGCGAAACGAGCCTTAGTTTCGCGTAGCGAGGCCAAAAGGCTGTGCTTAATCGTGCAGGCTGGCCCTCTGGATCGCAAGGCGAGCAGTAGTTTCGCGTCGCGAGGCCGATTTAATGGGATATCATCTTCTTTTTCAAACTAAGTTAACATTCAATCTTCCAAGTGTAAACAGGACCTTGTCCCCAAGTTTGAATTAATTGAATCATATTTAGAAAATTAAATGAGATTACATTTCCTTTCCACTAACTTAAATCATGGTTTTACACTAAGCTAGTAAGGAAAATCATTTTCAAAATAGTTAAGGTACTTTACGTTAATCAAGTAACAAAGTTCTTTCAAATCAACGAGTTTTCAAATAGAAAGGATTTTGTTTACAAAGAGAGTTTTCAACTCTTAATCATAAAGTTTTACGCGTGAAAAACCTAAGTTAAGTAATTAATTTAGAGTTGAAGACAAGGGATAATTAAGTATGGTATGTGGTGAAACAAGACCATGTACTATACCATTGATGACTTAGTACATCAATGACTCCATAAGACTTAAGTGAATCAATCTTTATTTCATTAATTGAAACTCAAGGAGTAATATCTTAGAAAGGCTCAAAAGACTTATCTAAGAGGATTCTCAATCCTTCTTCATAATACTTAGGATTTGATATGTGATTCATAAGACATAAACACAAACATGAAACGTTTTGGGTTTGGAAACAATAGTTCGATGACAGACTGGTGATTTGGATCAAGGTCAGTCGTTCGATTGTTTCAGTCTTGCAATAATCGGGACGAGAGGGACCCTGAGGCTGTGCAGGTATGGGACTGTATAGTTGAAGGAAAGCTTATAAGAATTGATTGATACTACCTATACTAAAAAGATTCGTCTTCTTTTCGGAAGCCCAGAACTTAAGAACTCCATAGTTAAGCGTGCTTGACTTGGAGGAATTGTGGGATGGGTGACCTTCTGGGAAGTTTCCTAGAAAGCGTGTGAGTGAGGACAAAACTCACTGAAAAGACATGTGTTGGTTTGTGGGGACAGTCAACAATTCTGAAAGCAGTCCGGATCATCCCAAAGGAATCACGAGATTTATCCGATGGATAAAAGACGTTAATACACTTAAAATCATGTAAGAACTCTTAATGCAAAGATTTCTAAGGAATCATGAGGTGTATTCAGCGAATAAGTATAAACATTTGATATCTGTGAAAGCCTTGTAACGGCAACATTCCTGTTGAATGATGATATTTATCCGATGGATAAAAGTTTTATAAATACAAAGACACGTATAGTTCCTAAGGAAGAGAACCTTAGTGAACCTTGAGGTTTATCCGGTGGATAGACATTGCTTTATCGTATCTGCTTTGTGTAAGCTTTGGCATTTCATTGCATAGTTGTAAGGCCTTGAGCCTAGGAGTTGAGCTTATACCTTGATGCAGGTACGAATCTTACGGTGACGATCTTCAATGGTCTTTGGAGGTATCCGGGTTGGAAGGGCCGACATGTGACCAGTTGATAGCTCTTCTGTGTCGTGGTGAATTCGAGCAATACACTGATATCCTCTACTAGATGTCGTACTTTCATATTTGGTCGAGAGTGTTTCCGTAAAGCCAGATACGTGCACGTTACGAATATTGTAGCATCTTGTTCATGGCTGGCAATACCTGGAACATGTTCTCCCATTCACTATCTCCGACGGATTTGTTAGCTCCATGGAGTAGGGGTCAGAGTGTTACCCTGTGGCATATGGCATCGAGTCATGTATATTATATTGCATTACATGGCTGTTGATGATTACATTTATTTATTGTACATCATTATTCTGTTTTCGAAGATGTCTTATGCTGCTAATTGATTAATATGATATATTGCAATTTATTGTATGCATGTTGAACATGTTATTACTTGGTGTATCGCTCTGTGTTACTTCTGCTATTATGTTATGGGATACTACATATGTTCATATGCTGTTTTGTGTATCGTGCATGTAGTTATCGTGTTTAAATCCATATATTGGTTACTCATACTTGCATGTACATGTTGGACACCTTGTTGTGTTTTTGGATATGTGTACAGATACTTCTCAACGGTCCTTTGGGTTACCTCAGGACCCTGTAGCTTGTATTTCTCGATGCCGACGACGAAGATGTGTGAACTGTCGACGACGAGACCCAATCGCATTGGTACGACGTATGCTAGGTAGTAGGCTCTATTTTTCGTAGAGTTCTTTTATCAAACGAGCTCTTAGGATTTTAATGTATAATGTTGAGAAAGTCGGTATATGTGGTTTTGGAAACCTCTGTATAGTTTGGAACTTCTATATGAAAAACAATTTCAGGAAATCTTATATGTGATGGTTTAGAGTTCCTGAATATGTGATGGTTTAGAGTTCCTGAATAAACCTAGTTTATGTGTGTTGTCGAGTATAATGTGATTTTATTATTGTGATGTGTGTAGTACTTTTCTGAAGTATTATGTCGAAAATTCTTATACCCGAATTTTCCAACTTAAAGTAAATTATCGTTTTTCGGAAAGCAACCAGCAATTCTCTTTTAAATTTAATTCCGCACGTGTTTAAGATGTAATGCCCAAGGGGGGTGTTACACGCGATGTCGGCCGCCACGTACCAACCATCGCACAAAACGCCCAGATTCGCTGCTCCTTTGCCTCAAACCACTGTGCAACAAATCCATGGCCGCTCTAGGCATGAACCGCACAGACCAACCCCTAGGCACTACGCCTCGCCACCGCTCTCCCCGCCCTTGATCCTCCCTGTGAACTCTACAAGACCCGAACTTTTGTTTCTCTGCTTCTCTCTTTCTTTTTACCATCAAAATTAGGAGTAGGGTTTTTAGAACAACCCTTTCTCTTGCTTGAGATTTATTGTTTTCTCTATCTCTTATTGTTAGAGTTTCGTAGGCCATTAGGCTAAGTTGACTCACTTTACCGATGAGTTAAATAAATCTTAATCCAAATTTTAATCTGTTTAGTTTAATAAATGGCCAAACTAGTGCTTTAGTCCCTTAAGTTAATTTAATTTTTCAAGGTCCCATAAGTTTTTTTGTATCAAACAGGTCCCTTAAGTTTTTTTTGTGACAAAAGGTCCCTTAAGTTGTCATGACAGTGTATGGTCTTGCTATTAAATCAGTGAATTATGATGTCACAAAAAAACTTAAGAGACCTGTTTGTCACAAAAAAAAACTGAAGGGGCTTGTTTGACACAGAAAAACTGAAGGGATCAATTTGAAAAATTAAATTAACTTAAGGGACTAAAGCACTAGTTTTGCCTTAATAAATCATTGAAAAAGTGTATCTTTATATCTATATGCCCACCCCTAATTATGAATGTTAGTAATGCGGTAATCGGCATGATATGTGGGATCTAACCACTTTTTTTTAAAGAGTGGAGGTCTAAATTGGTCCCTGAAATTTTTTTAGGACTCACTTTTTGTCCCTGAAAAAAATTAACTCACCATTTTTAGTACCCCAAATTTACATCCGTGAGATAGGTTAGGCCCTCTATCAGTCATTGTTTGTTGACCTCCGTTAGGTTGCTTACGTGGACTGTTAAGATGCCTAGTTGTACCATTGAGATGCCTAGTTGTCCGCCAAATATTTAAAGTTACCCAAATTAGTCCTTCAAAAATATTTTAGTGAGCCAAATACAAATAAGTCCTCAATTTAATAGTCGCGAGACATTCTAGCCCCTACTATAAACATATCAGTAACATAAGTAATACTAGCATATCAATCATCAAGTAACACAACAAGTAACACACTCATAGGCATATCACTAACTTATCTATTTGAAATAGGAAAGACCATGAAAACAATAAGTTTTGCAAAGGATAGATATGATCTTGTATAAGGTTTTGCAACATTATTGACACATGAAACAATAATGGGTTTTGCAAATGACAATAACATATCACAAATAATAAAACTACCCTAGTTACACATAATGGTAACATATCACAAACATTAAAAATGCACCAAAACCAGTTTAACATTATCAATATCAGTATATCAGTTTCAGTGCAGTATTACATGCATGATCGATGGCATTATTACATGCATATTGTAGTCAGTATAGTGCATTATTACATACCTTCTGCTGGTATAAGATGAAACTCCATCCATAGGTCATGTGGTCCCCAAGGCCAGCTTCTAGTAGTGTGAGGAAACACTTCCAGTTGTCTTTTGTCTCGGAGTTCACGACGGCATATGCGATCACATAAAACTAATTATTTGCATATTATCCTACAGCTGACAAGAGCTGGCCACCATAGTATTCGTTCAGGAAACAACCATCAAGCCCTAACTATCAATGGCCTACACCCACTTTTGAATCCTATCTTGCAAGCATCCAAGCATATATAGACCATCTCAAACATTGGCGGGGATGAGGGACGAGGAATAACATCCATCTTGCATGTTGACCTAAAATTGCTTCTCACAAGTTCATTCAGGTAGTCCCACAACCTTGCATATTGGTCTTTCTCAGAACCTTCAACAGCAAGCCTAGCCTTCATAAAGAAGGAGGACTTTGAGGTTCACCTGAATAACAAGAAACTGTCTGGGACACTTAAGAAGGCATAAAAGCAATCCTCTGCAAAACCTGTTGTTTTTATGGTCTTTCCTATTTTAAACAGATATGCTAGTGATATGCTTATGTGTGTTATTTATTATGTTATTGATGACCGATATGTTAGTATTACTTATGTTACTGATACGTTTATAGTAGGGACTAGAATGTCATGCGACTATTAAATTGAGGACTTATTTTGCTCACCAAATATTTTTAAAGGATTAATTTGGGTAACTTTAAATATTTGGAGGACAACTAGACATCTTAACGAGACAACCAGGCATTTTAACGGTCCACGTAAGCAACCTAACGGAGGTCAACGGACTTTGACTGACCGAGGGGCTAACTTGTCTAACGGATGTAAATTTGGAGGACTAAACGGTAAGTTAATTTTTTTTCAGGAACTAAAAATGGGTCCTCAAAAAATTTCCGGGACCAATTTGGACCTTCACCTTTTTAAAAAAAATAAAAATAAAAATATAAAAGTTACATGTGGTATCTAACTTTTTGGTCAAATATGAGGATCTTTCTGACGATCTCTTGCAAATGAGAATCTAATTTCATTTATCACGATAAGTTGAGGACAAAGAAGAGAAAAACCCAATTTCCACACAAGCAGCACTCACTGACTAGCTAAGGCTGCTAAGGTCCCCCCGCTTCCACCAATTTGGCAAGCATTCTTTTTCTCTTTGCTTGTGGACTTGCGGTTCTCCGGTAGCTAAGCGTCTACACCAACTTCAAAAGCCAAGCAAAACCCCTCGCTACCCTTCACGTGATACTGATAATATCACCCTGCATTTTACTGAATTCGCTTCTTTAATTAACTTAACTTGGTATGATTCTTGCTGTATATAGCTGACCAAATTCAAGCATTGGTATTCTAATGAAGCATTGCTGCAAAATGTATAAACTCATTTTCCGGGGATGCTCTGCAGTTTCTATAGAGTATGCAACATCAAACGGGAAAGAACTTTTTGATAGTAAAGACGGGTAATGAATTAATTTGAGCCAGGAAGTGCACCGTGAACAATGTTATAGCAAAGAACTATGTTTTTTTTCTTCATAAAAAGTGATCTTTTTATAAAAAAAAACACTTCTGCTGTTTATATTCTTGTTTGATTTTGTTTTATGAAAAAACAGAAGCTAAAAAGAAAACCTGAAGTTCATTTTTTTTTTTTTTTTGTAAAATCACTTTTTTGATTAAAATTATTTTCTAAGTCCAAACAAGCAAATCCTAAATTAGTTATCAAAGTTCAAAGAAAAAGAATTGACGAACTAGTTCACTGGCTTGCCCAACCTGGAATAGATTAGCCCGCAAGAATAAAATGTTAAGTACAAAATATACTAGGCTCGAGTCGGACCGGCCCAAAAAATGTGTCCGTTTGAAGTGGCGTGGCCCATTTAACAATAACACACAAGTGAAGAGTGACCCTTATTTATTTGTAAGAGTGAATATTCAAATTGATTCATGAAAATTTTCGGGGACCCACCTTTAATCCCTGAAAAAAATAAACTAATTATTTAATCTCTCAAATTTACAAACACGGGACACATATTTAGTTTCGAAGTTCATTTACTTGCCTACATATCCCATTAAACATCTCACTTGACTCGTTAGTTGTCCTGCATGATCTATGACGAATTTCATCTGTAGAAAACGAAAAAAGTGAAAAAACATGCATAATTTTAAAATTCGAAATACTTGAAAATTATGTACTTTTTTCACTTTTCATTCATTTTTTACAGTGGAAATTTATCATAAGTCACGCAAGATCATTAATGGGCCAAGTAGGATAGTTAATGGAACACGTATGAATGTCAGAACTAAACCTAAGGACTAATGTATCCCATATTTTTAAATTGGAGAGATAAAATAATTAATTTATTTTTTTAGAAATTAAAAGTGGATCCTCGAAAATTTTCAAAAACTAATTCCGGCATAGGTTTGGTGCGAAATATTTGTATCCTACACCGAAATAGGTTTCCAAGAACTAATTTCCAAGCAAAATAGGTTTCGCACGAAATATTTGTATCGTACACCGAAGGTGCCTCCAAAGTCCAAACGTATCCTTGGCAGTAGAGACAGATCCAATCTGAAGCCGCATATGGACCAAAGTGAACTCGGCTACCTCTCATCCCACATAGAAAAAAAAAAGGGCCTGTCAAAATGGTGATACATAGGCCCAAAACGCTGCTAATATCAGGCCAGACCGAGATGAGTAGCGGGCCAGGCCTTACAAACATACCCGTAAATCCAATCCATGTCAAAGCGACAAAATCTATACTAATTGTTAAAAACGAAAAGAAAAGAAAATCAGAATCCCTAGTTCTTCTTCTTGGTTCAGCTGAAAATTCAAGTGGTGTGATGGTTCCGTGGAAGAACGAAGTTGGCATTTATGGCGCTGGGTGTTTCTGTCTCAGTGGGAGGTAAACGTGCAACACAGTGTGGCAATGTTGCTCGTTCTAGGTCATTCATTTGTCTTCTCTCTCTCTCCATCCATTTCTTTCTTTATTTACGCTTTTTTCTTGTAATGTCTTGGGGATAACCTGTTACCCTTTGCCTGAATCATTTTTGTTGATGTATGACATGGTGTCAACTCAAAATTAAGAATAGTTAGTGACATTGAAATATGCATATAAAGGTGGTGGAGGACTAGTAAGGTAAACCGACAACGTATAATGAAGTGTGTTATTATAGTTGACATTGACAACAAGAACCAGAACTTTTTAGTGCTTGTAGTTTTTTTTTTTTTTTTTTTGACTAATAGTAAGTAGTGTCATTATGCAGGGGCTATGATTATTCAAAAATTTTAACAGTTAAATTTTTTACATATGATTTTTTTTTTGAAAAAAATATAAATTCTTTAACTTAACCCGCTGAATAAAGTATCTTTCACTCCTGTAACCAAAAAAAAAAAAAAAAAGTATCTTTCACTCCTCGATGAAAATTTTCTAATTCCGCCACCGGCTCTAACTGTCTTTGGTACAAATGCTTTTGGGATAAATACTTGATTTTTTGCAATAAAATCTTCTAATTTGGGAATCAGTAGTTATGCTCTTTGATCAAAGCCTTTTAACGTTTTTTAAAAAAAGGGGATCCGCCTCTAACAATATCACCAGACCATGCAAAATGATTTAGGTTTTTTTTATCAGAAAAAATGGATTAGGTTTTAAGTTGCATAATGAATCTGATGAACTTAGGAAGTTATTTGAAAAATGAAACCATATTTGTTTATTACAGAAATCAAGATGTTATAGGTGAAAAGTGGAGCAACTAATTCCAGTTTCCAAATCCTCCAAGAGTTTATATAAACTTTGATGACGCCATATGAATTTTATTGCATGTTTCATTTTTCATTTACAGTCAACAGATGCTTTATTTTGATTAAATGATTGCTTGAGCTGGTTAACCAATACATTCAATTATTGATTACGAACAGTTGGGTCTTGTTTTAACATTTTTCCAAGCTTGAGCTCTGCTGATAATATTTGGGGCATATAAAGTGAGAGCTCTATCGTATTAGAGACATGAGAGGAGCCGATCATGACCATAGTATATATATGTAGAGAAGGGGTAAAATGAAGCAAATGAAAAACTGGAATTCAGTTACATTTGGAAATTATGAAGTCATACCAAATGTTTATGGTACATCTGATTCTTTCTATGGTGTTTTGATGAGCTCAATCAATATTGCAAGTGTCCATATGAATCGTGTAAGAGTTGCTGTTCAATAAATCAAAATCCATGTCATATTCATGGTGTGCTAACTTTTCAAACATTATGCTTTGTTTGCTTTCTTAAATATCTTTTTTGTCTTTTTAATCACTCCCTTCGGTCTGCATTTACCTTTGGGTTTTTGGTTTCCTCAGTGCTTCTTGTTTTGATAAACTCATTGCTCACCTCATGATTTTGGGGCTAAAAAGCTGAAGCTCTGAAAAAGTCCAATCATTAGGCAGTAGGCAAATGTTAGAGCAGTAGAATCTACCCATAAGCTACCTAGAAGAGTATATATCAGGCTCAGCTCATTCGTAAAAATCCTGGCTCAAGCGTAGGTTTAATTTTTAACTTCAACTAGACCAGCTAGATATTTTCGAAATTTTCTCCATTCTTAAACCTTTCTAGTTGTGTAATATAAAACTATGTGCTTCATATTTTGCGCTTAACATAGAGAGGCTTGAGGACATTAATGTATGCAGATAATCCAGTCTACATTGTCATTGTCTGAAGCAAGACAAGCTTTTCTTCAGTTTTTGTCTTTTTGTGTTCACATTTTCCACAATGTAAAGATTCTAACGACTTTTCCATGTCTTACGGTGAATGCAATTTGGAAATCAAATTCAACTGTGCCTGACAAGCCACCATCTTTTGGTGCTGCTCCAATCGATCAGCAATCCGTAGAACCCTCTCAATCAACGTAAGTTACGAGAATAATCACCCCAAATTTGGATCTCATCCATTTTTGTAGTTTTTCAAACTTGTTGGGCTTAAACAAGGGCTTTCTCTAAATTGCACCTTTGAAAAATTGATGTTAGCTTGCTCTTTTTTCCAAGGACCAATGGAAGTGTTTTATTTGTACACATACAATCCTAAAAAATTTGACTAGTCAAAGAGTATTTTATTTGTATAGCGTCTAATAAATTTTATGTATTTGAACATTGACACTGTACACTGGTATATTGACACTGTGCATTGATGTATTTTGTTTGTATGTTGTATTTAGATTTGTTTTTTTTTGTTATTTCTGTAATACATTAATATTTTTTTTGTTAATTTTTTTTACTGGTTCTTATGTTTTTTTTAACAGAAATGAAAATGGAAGTATTTGATATTTATGTCGGTGAATGACTCTAAAAAAAAATTAATCATTTTGTTTGTGAAAATACAAAAGACCAAAATGCAAATAAAAAAATTGATATTTGATTTGACGGGATATAAAATGAAAAAGTTAACTTAATAACGTGTTAACATTTCGATTGGTTGAAAGAGGTCTAGTCAAAATGGTGCATGGTGCACCATTTTTTAAAAGGTGGAAGTTAGAAGCTCCTTTAAACAAAAATAAAATAAAAAAAGAGGCAAAGTTTTTCTTTTCTTCTGAGTAGCTTTGTTTTTCTCTCTGTAGAAAATATAGTGACCAAGAGTTTTGTTCATATTGTCCCTCACATAAAGTATGCCATTATAATTGCTATAATTTGTGCCAAAGTTTCAAAACTATAAATTATCTTATTCAAATTTTATTGCAAGCGGTTACTGGCTCTAGAGTTAATTATGTGCTTTTATAACTTTTTAAATCTATGATTGTTTTTGAAATTTTTATCTATGTGTGTCTTTTGATTTCTCTGGCCAACATCTTACTTTTTTGCATCACACCCTTTTCTTAAAGCACTACTATTTCTTTTTTAACTTCCAATTTGTTCTTCACCTTATCTCTTGGCTGGCATGGATCTGGTGACTAGGGTTCCAGATGGGGAGGAAAGTAAGGATGAAGAAGATGGATCCTAATGCAAGAAAGGCAATAGTTGGGATTGAAATAAAATGAAAGATGGGGCTTAATGAAAAAATGAAGGGTATTTTTAAAATATCTTAAAAACTAGTTTTGACCAATAAAAAATGAGTATAACTCCTCCATAGTCATTTATTACATGTTTAGACTTATCCTTGGATAACATATAATTGGACGAGTCACTTAACACTCGAGTCTTTTGAAGTTCAAGTCTGTACCGCAAGAATATCGTAGTCTTACAATCAAATTCTAGTTCAAATTGTATTAAAAGATTATTAAATTTGAGGACACTAAAAATACTAATATAAATGAATGATCTAATGACCCTTCAAAAATTAGGATGGTCAATTGACCAATTCAATCAATTGATGTTAAGAGAATTGTTGTTCATCCTTCACTTTAAACTTACGTTGTTATTGGAATCATAAAAGAGAATGTTAAATTGAATAAACCTCATATATTGATTGAATAATAGTGTATTCACTTTTATATATGATTCCAATATAGTATCAGAGCTTAACTGTTCTTGAAATTAATAATCCCATTTATCTATCTTTGAACCCAAGACTAGTCAATTCAAACTGATCGTTGGTTCTTTCCTCAAAAGAATCCTAGGCGGGGTTGAGGTTTCAAAGGTACATGCCGGGAACAATTGCTGGTTTCATATGCAGAGAAATTTCATCTTTCTGTATTTCTATTTTCTCCTTGAAGCTTTTAGATATATATATTCGTGGGGGTTTGTGTGTTTCTTTATTAAGAACTGGTTTCTTTCTTGCTTTATTCTCCTACATACCTATCGATCCACATCTACATGGTGGGCATGTAACTTTTCGACGACATTTTCCCTTAAAACAAGGCTGTGGCAGACTCAACACTAATAGAGCATCTTTAGTGGAAGTTATTGAAGTTTTTTAAGAATAAAATATTATTATAACATGTCATATATGATTTTGGGTTCCTTAAATTTAATAAGGAATCTAAAATAAGAGTTTCATAATATTTAAATATTATTTTTTTATATTTGATAGTGTAAGGATGAGAAAGAGAATGTGAGATGTTGAAGGAAGAGAGGAGTTAAGAAACTTGACAATAGAAACCTTCATTGAAGTGAAAATTAAGTAAGTGTCATAAATTTGAGTTAACATACATAGATCCACTTAAAAACTTAAAATGGGTTCCTTAACTATTAAGTTCCAATGGCTATTCTCATCTCAACGTCAGCTTTTGTAGCCTTTTGCAAATTTATCGAATCCATTATTCGTGCTCAAGGTTCTCTACCCTTTTGTCAATTGTCATAATAATAATTCTCACGAGACTTTGATTCATTATAGACTATATTATTAGCACACCAGTAAAAAGAAACAAGCAATAAAAAAGAGCCCATAGGTTCAGGATTAGGGATGGCTATCGGTAATATAACTAACGGGTATACGTAAAAATTATTCATGATTGGATAGGATAATTATCCGTTTAATGGATATGGGTATGGATACGAGTAACTACCCGCAAAATCGAGCGGGTATGGGTGCGGAAACGGATATTCAAGTACTCATCCTGTCACATACCCGCACTCATTCATATATATATATATATATATATATATATATATATATATATATATATATATATATATATATAAGTGGGGATCAAGTTACTTCAAATCATTACTCTTCATTTTATTGTAATTCAATGGAAATTAAGTTATTTCTTTAATGAATTAATATAGGTTATTTGATTACCATAAAATAAAGGGTGAAGATTTGGACTAATTCTTTTATAGTTATTCTTGGAGTAACGTGATCTCTCTTATATATTAAATTTAAAAAAAATAAAAAACTTAAACCTAGTTAATTATTTTCCCTATTCCATTTTGTCATAACTCGGGATCTGAACTCTCCTCTTTGTTCCATATTGTTCGAATTTTATGTTACTCCTCAAGGACTCTCGTTGCTGCCACAATGTCACTCTCGGTCTCTCTTCAGTCTCCATTCGACAGTTCGAGTATTCGACCCTTCAACGCTTAGATATATCATGATGTATATTTATAATTTGAGAACATACTAAATTAGTTTAATTTATATTACATATTTATGTTCTTCTCTTTTGTCTTTTAATAGTACAAATTTCTTAACCTATTTTCAAACATCCACAAATTTCTTATATGAAAGTGCGGATAATGGGTACAGGTATGGATACTTAGGTACCCAACGGATAAGGATACAGATATAAAAGTTACTACCCACATGAATATGGATCCGGATACAAATACTTTTTTAAAATACGAATAGGGAGATGGATACTATAATATCCTACCTATACGGTACCAGTTGGCATCCGGGTAGTGCTCATCACGTACATAGCCAACCTAATCTGACTTTATTTTACTTTTGAGTTTTGAACATAGGCAATATGTGGAGCAAATAACTCCAGTCACCCGTCGAATTATATATATTAATTAAACTCCATGTTAACGTATCAAAATTACAAAATATATTAAATCTGCTAACAATTTACTTTCTACAACTCTCTAGGACTTGGCAACTTACATGCTTTCCATCTGGAAGTATTCTAAATTAAACCAATGTGCTGGTTTGTTGAGGCCTCATAACTATGATTATGTTGGTGATAAGGATGGAAGAAAAGCTAAGAATATCAGACAATTCTGCAATACTCCTAAAATAGTATAAAGCGTCCCGATATATGTTGATTCGAATGGTAAGGTCAGACTCGACTCAGATTATTTAGTGTTCAAAATGATTTTAGAATACCGAGATTTTCAAATAAAAAAAGTTAGTGTAAAGCATATATATTCCGAAATTTTGAGATGTTATTGCAGCTCATTCAACTTTTTTATTTTATTATAAAAAATTCAAAATTTGATAATATTTATTTTTTAAATCTTATGTTTTGAATTTTGCTTATCAGTCTTCATTTTTTTTCTTTAGCCATTTTTTATACTGTTTAAAACTTGTCTATCAAAATGTTATAGATGGCAGGGGTGTTCATATACAATACGAAGTAAAAAACTAATAATTCAAAACTAATTCAAAAACGAAAAACTGATCAAAATCAATATTTATTGGATTGGTTTGAATAATTTTTTAACCTAGCGCCGTCATTCTCTCTCAACCTTCTCTCTACTCTTCTCTTTCTTCTCCCGCATCCATCGAAGGGGGTGGTTTTGGATCATTTTTTTGGTCTGAAATCACCTATCTACATCGTTTTTTATCTCCTTTTATCCAAATAAATGGTTTTTTCACATAGATCTGGCTTTTCTTTCGTATTTTTCCGTGATTTCGTCTTTTGAGTGAAGCGTTGTTTTATTCGTTGTCTTGCTGCAGTGTTGTTTGGTTTCCCGTCTTGTTGCGGTGTTCTTTTGGGTTCAGATTGGCAGATCAGTTTCTATTCATTACAGATTCAATCCAAACTTGGGCGTCAACGTTACAGATCCGGAGGCATGGATATTCCGGTCACTTTGATTTTGTCACATTTGTAGGCATTTTGTCATTTTATGTTATTAACCTGGGTGCTGTAATTTTGTTCGCAGATTCATCCTTTTCGATTTTTAACAATGTTGAATTTATGTTATTGTTAATGTACTTTACCAATTTGAATGAATAAATATCTACTTATTTATTTTCTTCTTTGTTATAACACTAGTCCATAATGATAAATGAAGAATATTTTTCCCATCAATAAGTGGCAACATAAGCTATTTAATTGGCCTATATTGAATTATGGTTAACATTACTTTTTTTTTTGACTGAATGGTTAACATTACTATACATATATACATTCAGAAGTGTAGATGTAGTGTACTTACATCATGAAACAATTTTAATATCTACCTAGTGTAATACATCTAACTACAAATAATTTTTTTGGTTATTAATGGTTATAACAATTTCAGTATCTAGTAGCTAAGAAGATGGTTTAGTTTAGTTTATACTTTCCAATTGCGGACGTGGCGGTGCCAGCGGTGTCAGTGGAGGCATGTGGTATAGGGATGATGAAGGGCTCAACATGGAGCAAAGCCACAAGATGAGACGAAAATCTTACTAGACAAAGGCAGTTAGTCCAAAGGTGAGTTTGGATCAGTTACGAAAATTCGATTATTTCAATAATTGATTATAATAGAATCATTTTTATGTTTGGACGTGTTTGCTGAAAAGCGATTAGAAGATGATCTATTTCGTTTGCGCTATGTAAAAAAACACTTATAAATAGTAAATTACTAAAAAGGGTATGAAATTATTTGTATAATTTAATAATATTTGTTTGGTAGTTAATTTTGTAGAGGTGAAATAGAAAGAATGTTATTGGTTTCAAAATCTCTAACAGCTTTTTAAATAAGTTTCAAACTTCTAGCTTCTCTAAAAAAGTTTTTTTATCATAAAAACAACTGTTTTGAAATTTAATCAGTTTATCCAAACATACCAGCTTTTACTGAAAAACAACTTTTAACATGAAAAACAGCTGTTTGGATAAGAATTAATCTTACCCAAACACCTTAGTCACCAAAATTGTTGCTAAAGGACTCCTAGATGGTGCCGTTTTGGACTCGTGTTTACTTGATGTCGTTGTTGGCGACAAGAGGAGGGTGTAGGTGGCAATTGCTTAAAGAAATTAAGGGATAGCTGTTAGAAAATGCTGCGTCCTCAGTTCAAATGTGTTAGGATGTCATTATTTATTTAATCACAATTAAAATGATCTATTTGATATAAAGTTTATGGCTAAAAATATAATTGCCATGAAAGATTACTGAGTAAATATCATAAGCAATATTCTACTTTGATAAGATTTGAGAAGCCAAATTAGAAATATTGAACACTAAAAGGTATAATTGCTAGGTCATCCGTTACAATAGAGGGGTTATATTTGATCCCAGTGGCACAGAATACATAAGAACATATCTTGTTTTTTTTTTTCTCTTCATCTCTATCAAAAGAGAAATCTGAAAAGAGAATCCAAAACACTTTGCAATTGAAAGATTAAAGCCAGCTTTCAATTTCATAACCTTCATCGATTCCTAGTGGAGAATTTATGTATGCTTGCGCAATATTTTTTCATCAAGAATCGGTGGGACGTTCATATGGCTAAATTGATTTGGGATTGTTCCATGTAATTTGGTTCTATTTTATGGTTCGGGTATGAAACGTGAATTAGGCACTGTTCGTAAATCACTAACAATAGCTCCCGATAGAACAACTCTCAGGGAATCGTAACCTGCAAATATTCCAAAACGAAGCAGGATTTTCTCAAGGCTATGTTTGTAATTTTAATCACTTGTTCATCTGTGACTTACACTTACCCAAGAAGCTTCGTGTAATTAATCTGAACCATTCGATTTTTTTTATCTATATACTAGTACTATTGATTATAAAAAAAAACAAAAAAATTAATGACTCATTCCACTTGCTACATCGATGGACTCCACATCTTAAAAGCATTGAAGAAAAGCCCAAGGATATCTATCAGATGGAAATGGTTATTTCCCAAGGATATTTAAATACAAAGATATAAAATGATCCCTATTAACTTTGCTAATAAGAGTTGGGATTCGGTAGAGAGCATCATTTTTTGGGGGATTATATATTCCTCTTTTTAAAAGGTGAACCCCATGTGTGCGTGCAGCCAAGAATGATGGGGTCTTGGTCATACGAATCATGGTTTACCATAATTGTGAAGTGGTACTGTTAGGGCTGTGATTGATGCCATTCCGACGCCACTGGTTCTTGGTCAAAACAGTTCCAGGGAAGCTTTCACCAATGGAAGAAGCAATAAAATCCCAAAAACAAAAACAAATCACTAATCGCCTTTGCCAGTCAAATGCCAGGGGCTACATAGTTCCGCACAATGATCTAAAATTTCTAAAGTGACAAATCTCATCTCGTGCATGTTTAGGAACACAATGTTTTATAATATTTTAACTTTCAAAATTTCTCATCTTAAATTTTTATTTATAAATTAATTTAAATACTTAATAAATAAATTAAAAACACACACTTAAACACTACTCCCTCTAAATCTATAGATAAGCAAAAAAGTACCTAAATTTTTTAGACTTAAATATAAGCAAAAGTCAACCAAATCATTCCTATTTAATGTCAGTATTTCAAAAATACCCTTTGATTAATTGTTTTTTCATTTTTCAAGAGCATTATACACTCCCAAGACACAACTTTCAATAGCATTATATACTCCCAAGAAAGGGTAGTTTAGTAAATATAACTTAGTTTTTACACAAGTCAAGACAATTAAACTAATAAAACTAATTTTCTTAATACGTGTAAAGTTAGTTTTTTTTACTTATATTTAGGTCCGAAGGTAGTTTGACTGTTCTTTTCTTGCTTTTGTTTCCCATTTACCAAAAATAATAATACTATGAGCTATAAAGAGGACATGAACTTTGATTTCTCACTTGATTGAAAAGAATTTAAATACTTGTATTTAGGAGGGTGTATTAGATTAAGATTTTAAAGGATTTTAAAAGATTTTTTTATGATAAAAAAGTCTTGTGGTATTCAATCAAGACTTTTAAGTAATCTAAATAAGTGTTATGGTATTCAATCAAGACTATTAGGATTTTTTAAAGAGATAATCCAAATCTAGTGGTATTCAATCAAGACTTTTTGCAAGTGACTAAAAGTCTTGTGGTATTCAAAAACTTCCTGATTTCGATGGATTGTTTTCTAAGGTGGATTTTGTTGGACTTTGTGTGACTTTTTAGTTATTTTTCAGTAACAAAAGTCTCACACTAACATATGAGATTTCTCAGGATTCTCAATCCTTATTTCTCTTTATCTTATGTCTTCAGATTTCTTTCTCCTCCCTCTCTCCCTCTATCTCTCTCCTTTCTCCCCCTCTCCCTCCCTCCCTCCACCTTCCCTCCCTCCCCCTCTCTTCTCCCATGTTTCTCATTTAACCCAACATAAGATATTTAATTCAATAATCGATTATATATTTATTATAATAATCTATTATAATGAGAATCAGTTTTTGTTTGGGTATACTTGTTAAAAAACGATTTAAGATAATTTATTTTGTTTGAATGATGTAAAAAAATACTTTTATATAGTAAATTACAAAAAAAATATGAAGTTGTTTGTATAGAATAATAATATTTGTTTGAAAGTTAGTTATATAGAGTAAAATGGGAAAATATGATTGGTTTCAAAATAATCAAAAGTTTTTTTTTTTTAAATAAGCTTAAAATTTTAGCTTTATTGAAAACCACTTTTTTCCATACAATTTTTTTTTTTTTACTTGAAGCTAATTTGTCAAACATAGTAGAATAATTTCAAAACAACTTTTTTTTAGGAAAAAAAAAAGCTTTTTTCAAGAAAGATAAATTGTCTCAAATATGTTCTTAAAACACTTGTTTTTAACTTTAAATTTAAAGTAGCTTTTAAACCTTAAAAAAATTGGGTCAAACATTATCTAAATATTGAGTAGAATGATTTGCAAGTAATGACACATCAAAGCTAACATATATCAGTAACAACAAGTAATAAAAATATAGAATACAATATTTTCGACATTATGAAAATAAAGTGATTTTATTTTTTTAAGTTCACAATTTCATTTTTCACCATATAAATACAATAATACGTGAATAAAAACATGTAAATATGTTGTCTTCTCCACTATAAAATTGATTTTGCTATGTAATGTTATAATTAGATTTTATGTGTTTATTCTCCACTACAAAAATAGAATCTGATTTATAAATTATGATTTTATTCTCCACTATGTGTTTCTTTCAAATCTTATAAATCCATATAATCCTTCCAAATCTTATAAATTCTTATGATATAAATCCATTAAAATCAAACAATAAAATCTTGATTGTAAAAGTCTTTAAAAAAAATCTTATAAATCATTACATTCCTACATAGTCCATTAAAATCCACAAGACTTTTTTATGTCAAAATAATCTTTTAAAATCCTAATCCAATACACCCCCCTTAGATATATGTGCTTCCTTTCCTGGATTAATAAATGAGTTTAATTTTCATAGACAATCAAGTTTTTTTATATTGTCAATTAACAGGGACGGATCTAGAAATTTTGGTTAGTGGGGGCAAAAAATTATTTATAAATATTTTTACTAAAGAAAATATTATAAATATATATAAACTATAAAAAAATTGATATTAAATAAATCAGATATGACATGGTTTGATTTCAATGTGAAACATACATCAATATATGAGAAATGAAAAACAATTCGTTGAACAAAAGATAATAGATTACAAAAGTAATTTTTATTCTCACCAAAAGATAAGTAATAATTTGACATGTGGGGGCAATATCAATTTTTTTATGGGGGCAAAATCATAATTATTAAATATTTTTAATTAAATTTTGTTTGCCTAGTGGGCAATTGCCCCCATTTCCCTAGATCCGTCCCTGCCAATTAATCTCTAATTATCTCATATATGACTCTTAAGTAGTTATAAAAAAAGTCAAATATTTTTAATGATGTGATAATTTATAATAGATTGATAGTGTACATTTTTTTACACTATGCGCTCATATAATTAAATCATTAATAAATTAATAAGAAAATCTTTTCAAATGTTTAATAAATTCAATATAAAAATAATAAAGTTACAAGTGAATTTTAAGATTTAATTATAATATATGTTCAATTTAAAATTTATTTAAATTATCAATTAATACCAACAATCTTAAATATCACATGATTATATATAATTAATTGACAATATAAATATCTTTATATATATTTTTTATCCTACTGAACACGCAGAAAAGCAAAAGAAAAAGAATCCAGCAAACCCCGGCCGGGAACGAGAGGATTCTTTCATACCCTAGTGTTTATTAAGTTGAACAAATATACAAGATTACTTTTTTTAACCGGCAAAAAATAAGGCTACAACTTATGAGAAACTAGATGAGGTGTTTGCATAGGTTTTCATACAATGCTTCGTTGTTACATAAGCATACTAGTATATGTTATATGGTAAACATATTTGTGAAGCAATTTTCATGTTTGTTTTACGTTATCTAAGGTGCTCAACTTAAATGTCCTTTTTGTACATTTGAACACCTTTACTACTGATCAGCCGTCCTAATTGTTCAACAAACGTTTAGACTGCATAATGGAATATATATTGCCTCCTCGCCACTTAGAAGCCAACACACTCACTCATATATAGTTCATGTATATATGTTGAGAAGCAATATTCAAAGGAAGATAATGAGATTTGGAAGTCGGCCCAAGTTTGTTCAATATATTTATTCTGAGTGATGACCATGAAGAGCTATTGAACAATTAGTCTTGCGCCCTCGAATTATAGAAGATTAGTGAACTTATAAATCTCAACTAATGCATCTTTAAGGTACCTAACATTTTGTCTTCCCTAATCTTGTAAGCGGGTGTATTTTTCCCTAATTTAAATTTTTTAACACCAAAAATATTGTTTTTGTTTAATTTGTCTATTACATGTTTTTGGGAGGAAACGTTTATCATTATTGTCTAAGCCCATCATATTTTGTAGGTGAGAATGACAAACTGGAGGAAGGCAAGCCAGAGGAGACAATCCAAATTAGTTTTAAAATCATATTAAAAAAATTCAGCACATCTCATTATATTACATGGTACCTACCATGCCCTTAAATCCTTGAACAGTTACAACCAAACATGTAATCGAAAGAGAGTGGCTGGCTAATTATCAAATATCAATTATCGCTAGTCACTACTACGGTTAATTAACAAATACTTAATAGTCACATAATGCTTATTGACACGGCGCAGTTGGGGTTTGTGGGATTATAAGTCAAAGGAGGCAGGCGGAAATTTTGGAAAAAACTCGTTTCAGGGAAACACATTCTTGACGTGTTACAAAAGGGATTCGACGACGCAAAGCCAAACAAGAAATTCCAACCACAACATAAGCTTTCAAATGGTGACAGTGGCTCGATCAAGCCCCTATAGATTATATACAGACACAAATCTCTATAATAGAGATGATGATAATATCATAATAACGGCATGATTTAATCCAATTCAAGCCCCTATAGTCTCTCTCTCTCTCTTTTTCTTTATTTCTTTCTTTTTATGATCTTTTGCGTTTAACCTTCTTCTCCAATGGGTTTTGTTTGGCGGTATTGTATTTTATTATTAATTAAAGAAAGAGTAAGAAGGATAGAGATTTGGTTTTAACTTTAACTTAAGCTGTACATGATTCAAACAGGAAACCTCCATATAAAAAGCAGTTAAGCAGGCATATCCGGGGCCATATACAAGAAAAGACATTTTAAAATTGAGATAACGATTTAGCAACCCCTCAACGTCAAAAAAATTTCACGAGTTTGAGCAACTAGACAATTTTTGTTATTGGTTTTCAGTCAGTTGGAATGATGCTTTAAGCTAACCCAATATATAAAGTACCCAATCATAATCATATTTCTCTCAATTTTTATGCTTGTTATGGGATATAATTAGATTTCAAGGTTCTTCAGATTAGGGCTGAAGGTTTGGAATAATACAGTCAGTTGTAATTGTAACTCGATCCTTCTTTACACTTTTCCATCTTGTAACATGTGTACAAGAATATATAAATTAACAATTGCGGTTTGGTAAACTTCCATCAAATAAATTGTTATGACTTAAACTGACGAATAGTGTTCAATCCAAAAGATGAACAAAATTTTACTGTCCCTAAAATGGTGTCTTGTTCCCTATTAACCAACTCTCAACAAAAGCTGTAATTGTTATGATTTAAGTCTATGAGAAGAATCCAACCGAAAAAACTAATCTATTGGATGGAAGAATCTCATGACTTAAGTATCATATTAAACTTTCTTATCTATTCAATGTGAGACTCATAATATAAATGGTATATATGCTGCAAAATGAGTGGATCTGTTCTATTGATCACTACTTTTACAAGTCTATAACTGATAAAAAACTTGTAATTATGGTTATTGCGATAATAGTTAATCGCGTGCGAGAATGGTCTAACTTACTAGTTTCAAAAGCACATGACATTAAAAAATTAAAAATCTAATATAAGGATATTTACATCATTCACATTGTTACCGATCTAGGTTTTTTTTTTTTGATTAAAAAAAAATAATCATTTATTCAAATTGGTAAATTACATCGAAAATTACATAAATTTAACATTGCTAAAATTCGAAAAAGATGATTCTGCGAACAAACTCACAACATCCAGGTTAATAGGCATAAAACGGCAAAATGCCTACAAATGTGACAAAATCAAAGTGACTGGAATACCCATGTCTCCGGATCTATAACGTTGACGTCCAAGTCTTGATTGAATCTGTAATGAATCGAAGCTGATATGTTAATCTGAACCAAATGAACACCGCAACAAGACGAGAAATCAAATAACGTTGCACCAAGATGACGAACAAAACTACGCCGCACTCAGACGACGAAATCACGGAAAAACACGAAAGAAAAACCAGATCTATGTGGAAAAACTACTTATTTAAATAAAAGGAAAGAAAAAACGATGTAGAGGGTGATTCCAAGCCAAAAAATGACCCAAATTTACCTCCCTCTGGTGCACAAGGAAGAAGGAAGAGCGGAGTAAAAGGAAGATTCAGAGAGGCGGCTAGCTAGCTTTAGGTTTTAATCCAAAGTGTTATTGTTTAACCGATCTATGTAATGTTAACTATATCATAATTTTAAAATTAGTATAATAAGATAATATAATTATTAAATTTTCTAACATTATTGAAAAAGAATAGTTTTAACTTAAATAAATAAAAGAAATTGATAATGTATTGGTGACCTTTATGTAATGTATATCTAGGATTATTAAAACCAGCCCGCTCTCTAATTGGGGTTGGTAAAATAATGATAATGTGTCAACAACAAGAATGCCCTTTTGCACAATAATCAATCTAAAGAGTAAAGACGTGTAGAAAATAAAGAGGTGAGTTGAAGATAGAGATCGTAATGGGTAGGGTATTATAGTATATGTTTTTATATTCGTGTTTTAAAAAAATATTCATATTCCCATCCTTATCCGCGTGGGTAGTAACTTAAGTATCCTTACCTTTACTCGTTGGGTACCTAAGTAGTCATATCCGCACTCATTACCGACACTTTAATTAAGTATGAAAAATCAATTAATAAAAAAATCGCATTATTAAAGTCTAAAATATTATTATAATATATAACAAGGTATATTATTATAATATGTTCTCAAACAAACAACAAATATTATAATTAAATAGGAAGATTAGAAAGAAGAAAGTTATGGTGAAGTGGTGAAAAGACAAAGCAACGTTTGGAGTAGGAACTCGAAAAAAATAGTAAAGTAGTAATAACCTAATTTTCATTTTAATTTTTTTATTTTAATATATATATATATATATATATATATATATATATATATATATATGTATGTATGTATGCGCGTATGGGACGGGGTGAGTACTAAAGTACCTATACCCGCATCCATACCCATCAAATCTTGCGAGTAATTATCTGCTCTCGTACCCGTACCCATTATAGGGATAATTATCCTATCCATCATGAATAATTTTTGTGAATATCCATTAAATAAAATACCCATTATCATCCATAATAGTCGAGATATAGATGTGAAAATGTTTATTTATATATATCTTAAAAAATGGCGATCCTGGCTCTGCCAAAACGAAACTGTGAGGGCAAAGATTAGATCCACGAGTCTTGTACGTACACCGAACTTACTTTCTGCTGTTTGTTTTTGCCATCCATGTTTTCAAGTCACGTGTTAGGCATATGATGTGCTTGATATCAATTATCAGCCATTGTATAGTGGCTGAAAAAGATATCGTACACATGCATGAAAATGGGGCAAAAGTTGATGGCCATCAGTGGGTCGGGTACCTGTGTAACTGTCATGGTCCTATTGGTTTAGCCCATGCGTTATGGATGTGGGCCACAAATTTCTTTCACCCAAGTACCCAGCCGATAAATTTTTTGGGATTTTCTTTTGATAACATCTTTATCTGTTCTTACCTCCCTTCTCAAATTTATCCAATTAAATCTCATAATTATCCTTTTTAATTTTCTACTCTTACTATAACTCCTATTTTATTAACCCCTTTTTTATAATTTTTTTACCTCTCCTCCAACTTCTTTTCCTATCTCCTTCTGTATTTTTTCCTTTTCATCTATCGAATTCCCACATTTTCCTCTTAATTCCAATCTCATTCTCCCTGATCGGTCCAATCCCATTGTGACTCTCCCTTGATCGGAGAACGGTGCTGAGTGGAACACCTTATCACTTAAACATTCTCACAGAACTTCTGACTGAAGCACAGCGATCACAGGTAAGTTTTCTTCGCAGGTGGTATACTTGCACCGTGAATAAATTTTGATACCTTATGGAAAGGTCTCAACTTTTCTACACCTAATATTGTAAATTTGAATTTATTATTAATATATTTAGTTTTTTTTTCATTTTGACATTCTTAATAATATTATTGATTTTTTTGTAATAATAGTTAATTATTTTATTATTAATAATTTGATATTATTTATAATACTTTATAGTATTTTATTGTTAATGTATTTATTTTTTAATATATTAGGGAAACTTTTGATGCTTAGTGAGTTTGTGGTGTTATGTAGATCATTATAAGTGGATATGGAAGATTATGTAAGCAAAGTGTCTCATGAAGTGGATTGTTGTGAAGCATTTACCACTATAGAGGTAATTGATTGATAAATGATCATTGTTAAGTTTTGAATAAGTAGATATCTTACAACCGAATTTTTAATTTTATTTTCAGGTCTTTTCTACTCGAGATGATCTATTGAAATGGGCTCGATGTGTTGCAATGGAGAATGAATTTATTATTATTATTTTGAGATCAGACACAAGCAAAGGACATGCAGGAAGGAAGACATTTCTACTTTTGGGTTGTGAAAGGAGTGAAAAGTATAAACCATATAAGGAAGAGTAAACTCGCAAGGTGACTGGAACTAAGAAACATGACTGTCTGTTCCGACTAAGAGGAAGACCTTTGAAAAATGGTGAAGGATGGAAGGTGAATTTGGTGTGTGGGTTTCATAACCATGAATTAGCAGAAACATTAGTGGGTCATCCATATGCCGGTCGGCTTAATGAGGAAAAGAAGTCTTTGCTTGGTGACATGACAAAGAACATGGTAAAGCCAAAAAAACATTTTACTAACACTGAAGGACCATAATGAAGGTAATGTCACGACTATTAAGCAGATTTATAATGCGCGATACCAATATCGGAGGAGTCAGAAAGGTCCTAGAACAGAAATGTAATATCTAATTAATTTACCGGAACGTGATTAGCATGTTTATTGGCATAGAAGGGTTGAGACGTCATTGATAGCACATATAAAACCAATAGGTATGGACTGCCATTACTTGAGATTATTGGTGTTACATCAACAGAGTTGACATTTTCTGTGGCATTTGCTTATTTAGAGTCCGAGCGAGTTGATAACTTCACCTGGGCAATGGAGAAATTAAGATGACTAATATTGAGAGATGATGCGATACCTGCAGTCATTGTGACTGACAGAGACATTACATTGATGACTACAGTGCAAGCTATTTTTCCCATGTCAACAAATTTGTTAAAAAAAATTTAATTAACTTAAACCTAATTAATATAATTTTCTTAAAAATAATTTTAATTAACTAATATAATTTATTTAAAACTTTATAGAGTTACGGAAACTATAGTTTCTGCAAGCTTTCAAAAATTGAAACAGTTTTCGCAAGGTTTCGTAAATTTGAAACTTGTGGAAACTATACATTCTGTAAGATTTCTGTTTCTGAAAGCTTTCGTAAGCCTGCGTACCTTTTCGTTCCTCAGCCGCTCTCAGCCGCTCCGTCTGCTGCGATAGTCTTCGTGAAGTGGGGAGGAAAAGGGGATCCTGAAGTGGGGAGGGAAGGGGAAACCAGGGGGTATGGGACGGAAGGTAAAGGAGGAAGGAGAGAAAGGGGAGGGTTTTGTGGGGAAATGCAGTGGGGATGCACAAGAAGAAAATGGAGTGAATGCAGTTAGGGGTAGGAAAAAATATATTTGAAGAAGGGGAAGAGTTTTTGTATAATGGTAAAAAAAAAAAGATAAGGGTATTTATGGGATTTATTTAAAAAAATAGAGAAGGGAGGTAAGAATAGATATGAGTGGGGTATTAAAAGCAAACCCCAAATTCTTTTTCTTCAAATTTTAGAGTATTGGAGTATTATTTTTCCCCCAAGACTTCAAGAAAATAGTCATTTTTGTCTACATTTGGTGTACACAATTATATATATCAAATTAAAGGCTAAAATATATTTTTCGTCCCCTAACTTATTTTTTATTTTAATTTTGTTCTCTAATTAATAAACTTTCTGTTTTGGTTCTCTGACTTCAAAACATTACGACATGTGGGGATCTCGACCTCTAAGGAGGATAACGCAAGTTCGAATCCCGGTGGAGACAATCTAGTGGGGAGGTTACAAAAATCAATGGTTAATTCTTTGTTCTAAGCAGCCGACCGAAGATTAGTCTTATAACCAGTCCAAGTGGTCAAGCTTGTGGGGATACCCCAGGATGCCAATGGGGAACCAAAGGCCCTAAAAAAATCAGAATGACAGCATGATGGATTGGATAATTATTAGTGTTATTAGTACCGGACCGGACCAGACCGACCAGTCGAATCGGTTTGAGCGAAAGCCAAAACCATAGCCGATCCGATCAGCATATCATATCGGATGAGATATGCTATTAAACCGGTGTTGACATCATCGGCTCGAGGGTCACAGTTGAACCACGTGATGGATCCAACATTCGCTCAAGGCCCAAACAGTCGCTCATGGCCCAACACACTGCGTCACCCAGAAATTTGGAAAAATTCACCAATAACACTAAAGGGAGGATTCGATCGCGTGACGTACAAGCTACAACAAAGCAGCTCTACCACTAAGCCAGAGCTCATGTTTGGTTTATTATTAACAAATATTTTATATATACATATTTTTATTATAAAATTTATAAATTTGATATATACTGATTTATGCTGTTTAACCAATGACTCACTAGTTTGATTAGTAACCCATTAACCCAGTGCCCCGACTGAGTCAATGACCGCTTCGAGTTTTTTAACAGTGATAATTTCAGTAATATTAATTAATACAATCGATAATTAGGGGGAACAATGGTAATCGAAAAATGAAAATTAATCAGCGACAGAGTTAGATAACAATAAGTCTTCTTAAATCAGCTCAGTAATTTAAGTTGTGGGAAATGAATTGTGCATGTGGAAGTTTAAACCCCACAAATGCACTCTGCCCCCTTTCTTGTCTCCCCTCTTTCCATGTAAGGTCTCTTATGACTCTCCACTTACCAAAAAAATGAATAGAATTAGATAACAATAAAAAATGCAGGATGGCATAATTGTAAATTCTGAGAGAAATTAAACGATACATTATGTGCATGCATCTGAATGGAAGATGGGTAAATTGTAAATGTGCGTTATGCACTTGAGCAAAAGGTAGACCATTTTGAAATCCACTGATTAAGGTCATAAAAGGTATTATCCCAATCACTCCTCTTCAAATTTGGGACCAATTATACTGGCTCTCAAAGTGTTTTGAAGTTTTGTTTGCTGAAGTAGGTGAAAAAGTTTTACGGAGTTGTGAATAAAAAGTGAAGTTAGATAGAGTGGGAGGGGATTTGAAATGGGGATACGTGCCACAATAAGTGAAGGCATGAATTATGGCCCTAACACGCTGGCTGAGGGTCAAGAAGAAGTCAGCGGAGCAACGTTGAGGCTAAGGAAAGGAAACAAGTTGAAAATGCATCACTCACCCGAGAACTGCTTGGAAAAAATTGTTAGTATGAAAAAATTTATATTAATAATTTATTAATATTAAAATTAAAATTATATTAAATTAATAGTTGATATGTATAATTTTTTTTAATATAATCTATAGAATATTAATTATATCAGGAATGTTATTAACAGTTTTTCATACACTTTTTTTAAAATATTTTTTTATTGGGTCACATCTTATACTCCGTTTACGATATAAATTAAAAATAAGAGAGGATATAAGATGTGATCGAATACAAAAGAGTAGGGAAAAGAATGTTTTGCTGGTAATCATCATATTATATACATTAATTATTACCTTCTTGAGAAGTGCAACAAATTACTTTCTTTCAATACATTTTTTATTATTAAATAAATTTTATACAGAACTTATTAAATCGTATTTATTGAGTCCAACATTAACTCTACCTAATAATATGTTGAAGAGAATGTTAAAAAACGTGTTGATAGTATTAAGTTATCTTAATATATAGTATCCATTTCAATCTAGAGCCGCCTCTCTCTCTTTCAATTTTCCCTCTACTCATCTCTTCCTCTTTGGGTCATTTTTTGACCTGGAATCACCCATTTACATTATTTTTTCTCTTCATTTATCTAAATAGGTGGTTTTCCACATAGATCTAGTTTTTCTTCTTATTTTTTGGTGATTTCGTCGTCTGAGTGAGACGTTGTTTTGCTCGTCGTGTTGATGTGACGTTGTTTGGTTTCCCTTCTTGTTGCGATATTCGTTTGGTTCAGATTGACAGATCAACTTCGATTCATTACAGATTCAGTCAAGATTTAGGCGTCAACGTTACAGATCTGGAGGTATGGGTATTTCGATCACTTTGATTTTGTCACATTTGTAGGCATTTTTCCGTTTTATGCTATTAACCTGGTTGCCGTGAGTTTATTTGCAGATTCATCCTTTTCGGTCTTTTGTGATGTTGAATTTGTGTTGTTTTCGATGTATTTTAATAATTCGAATTTGAATGAATGAATATCTTTTTTAATAAAATAAAAATAAAAATATATAGTATCCAAAATAAACAATGCTTATATCCAAAATAAACAATGCCTACTTAATAGTTTGTCGAACTTACAGACCACATACTGTTTGTTACCTGTGACTTAATTAGATGGGTGGCGGATGGGTGACATAAAAGGGTTGTTCTAAGAGAGACTTTTACGTAGCTGGTAGCCCCTCTTTCTTTATAATGTTGGTTGAGTCTAACCATATATTTGACAACAAAATTGACCCCTCCACTCCTACTTACCCCATTCTCCTTCTTTCTCCAAGAAAAAGAATACACGATACTATAAAATGAAATATATATTAAAAAAAATGCAATCCATACATTTCTCAATTTGTTTTTAGTCCACCGTACCATATTGTGTAGTTAGTTAATAGCTTTTCCACAAAGTTATTGTGTTTAAAGAACGAAAGAAAAAATGTGCTTGGTCCCATTTACCTTGTTCATGATACAAACCATTTATCTGAGACTTCTGAGCTCTTGCTCTCTAGATCTAACAGAGATTTAAAAAGTGTTTGTTATAATTTTTTACTATATATTTAGGTGAAAAAATTAAACAAAGAAACAAAGAAATAACTCTTTGTTGCACATATGATGAAAGCTCCTTACAGGTGTTCATTTATTTATTCGATTTGGATTTTATTGCCATACATATAGGTTTAAAGAAAAAAATAGTTTTCACCCATTGTAGAGAAGAAAATTTTGAACAATCTCATGTGCGCAAGATCACCATTAAACATGCATATGAAGCTGCTATAGTGCTATCAATGCGTTTGAATTTCTTCTCTGTTTCTCAAAACAGCATAGAAGTTCGCTCAATGATCTCCTCGAGGAATTTAAATGAACGGTAAAGAAAAAGGTTCAAAATACTAGAATATGTACCTAGTTCCACATGGAATCGTTTTGTACGTTTAGGACATAAAAGATTGGTTTTTATGCTTTGTATATGATATCCCCATGTCAGACCCACATATTTTACTATTGGTTTCTGCTTTTTTTCTTTATCTTCTATTCGCTATTTCTTTTCAAGAAAATGACTTTAACCAAACGTTTCGGGCCAATAATTTTGGTGCATACAACTTGAAATTTGAATCAAACAAGGTTTAGCTACAGAAGCTAGAGCATCCGAATAAATTAACTAGAAATTTGAAAGATATGCCTTTCCTTATTCCATTCAAGACCGACAAAAAACCTTTTTTTTTTTGGTAAGTAGAAAATATTCATTAAACATGATCTATCTCTAACATCACAGTATATAGTCTTCCAAACTTTTAGGAAGGGTTGAAAAGCAAACACCCAATCACATGCTCCCAAGCTAGAAAATATCAAAACACAAACTACAACAATAGTCAAAACCACAACAAAAACAAAACTCAAAAGAGCACCCTTCTTTTTACCCCATTTATTGCCCTTTCTATACCCTGCATATTGAGAAAAGAGAGGGATTTTTACTTTATGGTAAATTTCTTATAGACTTTCCCCATGCAACTTCCTAAGGCTAGAAGATTAGTACTTGAAGATTTTGTGTATACATTTAGGACTAGGAGTAAAAGAAAAGACACCAATATTTTCATGCTACGTGTTAACTGGAACCTTAGATGTACCGCTACGAGTAATTTATTGTTTGTTTGCCAGTTGGGTTTTAATACTAAATAAACTTTTATTTTTTAAGTATTTATAATAAAATATTTAGATATTGTGCATCTATTTTAATTTTACATAACATATGTGAAAATATCTAAAGCACTATCCTTAGATATTCTTACACTAGTTAAAGGCTGTGAGAATCAGTCAAAAGAGAAGGATAGAGCAAGGGAGAGGCCGTCTTTCGTTCATATGTTTCTGACGCATGGACGTTATTGATGGACTTCTTTTTCCTAATGAGATGAGTTGTAATGTACGCGCAAGAGAAAAGAAAGTAGGGAATGAAAGCAAATCTAGGAAATTTCACATTTTCACAGTCCATTCTGACCTTATCGAAGCAATCTTTAGATTGGCATCATTTAAGTTAGCCTGTGCATCCAACCGAATAGGCAAGTAAGAATCTAAATCCAGAGCCACAAGAAATAGAAATTAAACGCAGCGGGGTGACTTAGCTAGCTAGCTTGACATGTAAGGAGCAAAGTGGGGGGGCGTTTAACATGCACCTGGCAGAATCAGCTGCATATATGCATCATGATTCATGAACAAGTGATGTAGATTTATATGAATTTGACAGAGCAATAACCTACAACCGATTGATTGTTTTGTTAAAGTTTTCTTTTACTATTTTTGCAAATAAGGTGTTATAATTAATAAGTCTTCACATGGGTGACTTATGTTAGGTTTTGTTAGAGAATAAAGTCTCACATATGATAAAATAAAGACAATTGAAATGTATATAAGTTGTGAAGTATGAATCCAAATTGTCTAAGACTTTTTGGACAATAAATTAATTCTCAAATTTATTATACAAATCAATCTACGTACTCCATCAATTCGGACCAATCTTGATTAAATGCTAATAAGTTTGGAGGGTTTTTATGGATTAAATAATGTTAGATTGGATTGGGTCAGATTTTGAAAAAATCGATTAGGGCAACTTGAATCGAATCGATCTAATTGATAGTCAGGTTGCTTCGAGTAGTAGCTTGGGTTGCAAATTTTTTTAAAAAAAATGAAGGATAAGTCTCCACAAATCCAAAATTCTAGAACCTTTAGACTTTGACCGGCCTTAGCGTCTAAACTCCACTTCCACTCCCTCCTCCCCACACGCCCTTTCACTGCCCACGCTGACTCTGTCGGGCCACCACCTCTCCCTCGGAGATGGCGATTGTCGAACACAATCATCGTTTCTATTGCGGCCCTCCACATCCTTCAACTCTTATGGCTCATGAGATGTACACATGATGGCGATTCGCGCGATGGAGCTTCATGCATGGATGACTTGGACGATGGAGCTGAATAGATTTCGTGGGTCGCAATGCTAGGTTCTCGCGTGTCGCACATCTGATAAGTCACAAAGGACACAAATGGAAATGAAGAGGTGGGGGGGGCAATGTGACGTGATGGACAATCGAGGGTCAGCATTGGATGAAACTACTCAATCATAAAGAAGGAAGAAGTTAGGTTTTGTTTTTAGAAAATTGGGAGTAAGCTAATAGAAAAATGAGAAATCTCGAATGCAGTCCCCCTACTTATAAATTTGTCCCGATGCTTTGATAGATCAAATTTATGGGTTGATTCAAGTCCAACAACATGTATACCCGCGGATCGAACACGTAAGCATATTGGTTTGTTGTATTTCACTTGATAAGACACAATAACCCGACATAACCTGAAAATTTTAAATCGGGTTAGGTTGGATAGCTCAAGTTACCCGAACCGTTTTGACCCTTATTTTTTAATGCAAGCATGCAGACCCCATGCCACAAGAGGCTAGGGAGAAAGCATGTACTGCATAAACTTCCCCAAATCCCACTGTGTTTACATAATAAAGTTATTTGTATATACTATTAGATACATGTAATTAAAAAGAAATATATTTTTTTTATCAAGAATTAAAAAGAAATACATGATATTTAATTGACATTTCCGTGGGGAAAAATAGAAAAATCCCCAACTTGATATGAGCACATAAATCAGGGAATCAATTTAGACTCAAATTCGCATTTTATTTTAAGATAATCCATGATTATGCTGTTTGATTAATATAATCATGATCAACAAATTCAAGCACCTAAATTAAAAATCGTCACTAAAACTTCTAGATCTGAATTAAGAATCCAAAAGTTTGGCACCGAATATTTTTTTAATTGTCTTCAAACCAAAAGAGTAAAGTTAAATAAGTTAATTTGGAAAGCAACAAATCTTTTTTCTCCTTTACCTCGCTCTCCATCCTTTTATTTTACTCCGCGCAGAAGAAGCTAAAAGTGGGGATATCTTGTTGAAATAATTGCATATATAAAATATTCGATTGGCACCTCGGGTTTGAAAGGCAATGGCAGCTTCCTTTGTTTTGCATCCAAAGTCAATATCATGCCAATTAACACCACAGTCATTCCAAAGAATGCCAACCCATGACATGGCCTTTTTCATTGATTCCCTCCTTACCAATCTTCCCCTGCCCCCATCTCACCTCACCTCTCCACTGGTCCCCATGAGCCCATGATCACGATAGAGAAACCTTCACGAGAGTGGATCTAACTATTAATTCGTGATTAATTAAGGTCATTTTTATGCTTCTAAGTGAGGACACAAAGCTATATAATTCAAAGCAAAAGGGTCATGGGTCGTGACCTCGTGCTCTCACTGGAGGTTAGAATGAAAAGATAGCTTAGCTCAGCTTTGTTTGCTTAGCTACAACCAAACCATCATAACATGGGGCACTCTATTGTCTATATTGATGATATAAATGGTTGGCTTTGCATCATAGTCGTGGTTGCTAATAACCCTTTCCTTGTAGCAGTGCAATTCGCTTTTCTCAATTGTTCGTGCTCGCTCCTCAATTATATTCCTGCTTTCTGTATATGACATAATTAATTTGTTTGTTCACCAAGAAACGTTGAAAAGTCCAGAAAACAAATTTAAGATTGCCAATCTAGCTCATCGATTCCTGTACTATTATCTGTTTATGTTTATATATGCCCATCATGTTAAACAAAAAGCTTTTGGAGGCTTGGGGCTTGTGGACGGTGAATATAAAATGCAGTTGAAAACGACAACAATTATGTTTACAAAATCATAGGTCTATTTAGTGAAACTTAACAAATTTATTAATTTGTGACCAGCAAAGTTTGACTACGCACAAAAGATTAAAAACAATAACCATTGTATATACTATTAGATGTTGTGTTTATATAACAATTACTTAAGGGTTATTCTGTATATATAATTTTAACTCCTCCCATTGATTTCTTTCTTGACTTTATATTTATGCATTAAATTATTATGACTTTGCTCTATCCAACCTATTATAAATTACAAGGTGAATTCTCTGATATCCCAAGGATAACTTTATCCTGCTTAACTGATCCAATCAGATGGTGAGAACCATTTGACTCACTAACATGATCCATCTAAATGAGGTGGTGCATTCTGGTTTTGGTTGGGCAGGGTAATTTTTATCCCAAAATTATTAGGGGCACCAGAGAAAAAACCTTTTATTTACTTTGTATTTTGGATACATTGTTTGTTTTGTATTGATACACTATTTGTTTTGTTACTATTTTTTATATACAATTTTTGTTTTGTTTCTCTTTCTTTTGTAATGCAATTTTAAATATATGCAATATTAATTATTGGTGCTATTAATGTAATAAATCACATAAAAAATTATTTATAATGAAAATAGAATTTTAAATATAACAAAAACTAAATTTAATATTTAATTCATTAAATATTTTTTATTTTAAAAAAGTATTTTTAATATTTAATAAAATAATTGTTTTAAAAAATAACTTAAACTAAATAATGACCGAATTGGCAACCGTGCAATTGGTCGCTAACTGTCATTTGATAGCGACCGAGTTGGCGACCGACATAACGGTAGTAGTATTGATTCCCAGAGAACAAGGCGACCCAATAAATATGGACTGTTGTTTATATTTGCAACCGTACCGAGCGGTCGCAAGATTGCCACCGGTACCATAAAGCGGTCGCAATTTAGTTAGCGACTAGGTTTTTTGGGACGGCTTTGAAGCGGTGGCAATTTCGGTTGCAATTTGCCCTCTTTTTTTGTAGTGACAGTTGTTACAATTTCTTGCTTATTGGAATATATTTTCATATTTTGTTTCTAGCAGTTCTATCAATTTTGATTCTAGCACTGGAGTCGTACTCTCATGACTCATCCACCAATCTAAGGACCCAAAGTACAGAGATTTTTTAGCGGTCTGTGGGGAGGATTCATAATCAATTCTACAATGCACCCTTTTACCATATGGTGCATTATGCCATTATGTACCCTGACCTGATTTTTGTATTAAGAAGTAATTTGAATATGTAAGCAGCTATGTTATTTAAAAAATGACCCTAAACTAAAGAAAATTGCAATATAGTCCAGAGACTAATTATTGTAATCTGTCTACTCCATTATATACAAGTCATTACACCTCTATATATCAGACACACTAATGTACCTCCTTTCTTAATTAAAAAAAAAAAACAAGGCACACTAATTGTATTAAGAAGTAATTTGAATATGTAGGCAGCTATGTTATTTAAAAAATGACCCTAAACTAAAGAAAATTGCAATATAGTCCAGAGACTAATTATTGTAATCTGTCTACTCCATTATATACAAGTCATTACAACTCTATATATCAGACACACTAATGTACCTCATTTCTTAATTAAAAAAAAGGCACACTAATGTAGATCTAAAAGTTTGATCACTTTCTATTTTTATTATTTATTTTAGATTGAAGGTCCAAATTAGTCCCCAAAAATTTTGGGGATCCACTTTTAGTCCCTCAAAAAAATAAATTAATCATTTAAATTTACAAACACGGGACACATTAGTCCCTAAATTTAGTTTCGACGTCCATTTACTTGCCTATGTGTCCCATTAACTATCCTAATTGGACCGTTAGTGGTCGTATGAGACCTATGACGAATTTTCACTGTCGAAAATGAATGAAAAGTGAAAAAAGTGCTTAATTTTCAAATATTTTGGGTTTCAAAATTGAACAAAATTATGTTGTCCTAGAAAATAGCGTTTCGTTGTCCCCCACCAATCAAAAAATGAGGATGTGCAAAAGTGTTAATAAGTTATGATTTTATTTTATTAAGTGGCAAATTGCCATCGGTGGGAACGGAGAATGTGACAGAAAAATGGAACAAACGATTTTCGTCCTTTAAAATTGTGCATGTTTTTTTCACTTTTTATTCGTTTTTCACAGAGGAAATTCATCATAGGTTAGGCAAGACCACTAATAAGTCAGGTTGGATGGTTAATGGGACACATAGGCAAGTAAACGGATGTTGAAATTGAACTGAGAGACTAAAGTGTCCACTTTTTATAAATTTGGGAGACTAAATAGTTAATTTATTTTTTTTAAGGATTAAAAGTGGGTCGCTGAAATTTTTTATGGATCAATTTGGGTCTTTATTTTTATTTTAGGTTTTTTTAATCATGGTGCAAGGGCCCCCATCGTCCTTCTACACCATCAACGAGCCTAACTGTAGCCACCACCTCTGCCATAGACACTATCGTCTTCACCTTGTTGAACCTGAACCGTGACATCATCCAGACCAAACCCAGAACCAGCACGCGCCCTTATTGTCTTTGTCCAACCTGGACCATGTCGCCACCGCTAGCAGTCGCATTGCCCCGGCGCCCCTCCCAGTACTACAATGACCAACGCAAACCACCAAACTCCGACCACCGCTTCCCCAGATCCTTCCAAAACTGCCGCATCAAACTCCTATTTGAGCCATGAGCACCCACCAGAAATTATAACAGTTACTTTTTTAGTTTTGATCAAACTTTTTTGAAAATGATTGATTTGAGTCCTTATTATTAGTGAGACTCCCATAAGTACTTCCATGATAACTAGAAATATAATTTCAATAAAGGGTCATCTTAACCACTAACAAAATTTGAGATACCATTATTGTTTATGAGGAAAAGAAAAAAAAACACTCACTAAATAATGCTTAACAATGAAAAAAGTGGAACACGATAGTACCTTTATTTGTTCCCATGTTTAGCGTTAGAGTGTTGATGTATATTATTAGTGTACTCAGATGTCTATTAAATTCATTCATATGACCTGTGTTGGTACATTTGATGTGTTGCACCTAGTGTGTTGCTTGTAACATGCAGGGACTAATTGTCCCACGATAGAAATTATTAGGGACTAAATTGGGTTACTTTAAATAATAATTTGGGACTTTGTTGGATAAATGCATAATTATTCTCATGGTCTATTATGCATGTAGGGACTATTGTTTGGACACCTGTCATACTAACGATACACATCTGCACTCTAATGACGTGTTCAAGATGGAAACATATGGAGGGACTAAAATGTCTCTCGTTTGTCATTCTCGGTAACTATTCGATTACTTTTTTTTCTCGATGACGAATTGTGATACCTCAAAAATTGTCAAGGACTTTTAGATTTTAAACGATTTTTTAAAGATGATGTTCAAATCTGGTGATATTCAATCAAGAATTTTTACAAGTAACAAAAAGTCTTGTGGTATTCAAAAACTTCCTAATTTCGATGGATTATTTTCTAAGATGGATTTTGTGTAACTTTTAGTACCAAAAAGTCTCACCCTAACACGAGATTTATCAAGATTCTTAATTCTTATTTCTCTTCACATGATGTCTTCACCTCCCTCTCTCCCCCACGATTGTCGTTCAACCTAACATAAATTGCCAACAACTTGAGCTGTACTTTTAAAAAGCGTATTTTTAAATTTAACTTTAAAGTAGCTTTTAAACCATAAAAAAGTTGGGTCAAAGGTATCTAAGTATATAATAGAATTGGTTTGAATGTACATATTTAGCTATGACACATTAAATTTATATACTATCGACGGCAAACATATCACTTATAGTAAGCCATAAAAGTGTAGAATGAAACATTTGTGACATTATGAAATAAAGTGATTTTTGTTTTGTTTTGAGTTCACAATAAAATTGTCTTCTCCACTATAAAATAAAGTGATTTTAAAGGATTTTTTTTTAAATATGATATCCAAATCTAGTGATATTTAATCAAGAATTTTTATAAGTAACAAAAAGTCTTGTAGTATTCAACAACTTCCTAATTTCGATAGATTATTTTCTAACATGGATTTTGTGTGACTTTTTAGTAACAAAAAGTCTCAACCTAACACGAGATTTATCAAGAATCTTAATTCTTATTTCTCTTCTATGTCTTCACCTCTATCTCTCTCTCTCTCTCCCTCACCCCTCTCTCCCCCTCTCCCTCCCCACGATTGTTGTTCAACCCAATATGCATTACCAAAAACTTGAGCTTTACTTTTAAAGTGTTTATTCTTCACTTTAACTTTAAAATAGTTTTTAAGTCCCAAAAAAAATTGGGTCAAAACTATCTACGTATATAATAAAATTGATTTACAAGTACACATTTAGCTATGATACATTAAATTTATATACTATGGACATATCACTTATAGTGAATATGTTGTCTTATCGGCTATAGAATGGAATTTAGCCTCCTCCCACCCGTTTCCTCTGTTTGCTCTGTTTTGCTATGTGGTTTCCCTTATGTACATCAACGTTGTGGAATGGAATCCAAATTACTGCTTGAAACTACTGTTTGGAGTTGATAAACGCCATGGAATTAGATTTAATCTTATTAATTTAAGGATAAAATTAATAAAACTTGTATATATGCCTAAAAGTTGCACCTTGTGCTAGGCTGCTAGCAATGTTACTTGTCTGGTTGTGCTTGTGCATATTACCTGTGGTTGTGAGCAAAAACCAACAAAGAGCAATGCTGCACTCCCAAAACTACCACACCCAGATTTCATAAGTGAACAAGAAGGTTGCTTTTGAGAAAGACGAGTGATCCCACCACCACCATCACGGGCATCACAACCCACACACTGGTGAGAGGGTTGATGAAGCGACAGAGTATGAGCAAACCACCGATCTTGAAATGGGTTGGTGAGGTCGTCTATGAAGAAAACGAGGATGTTAAAATTGACCAGTACTACCCCAAGAAGAATGAATAGTGGTCGCCTTGAAATGCGAAAGTGGAAGGCCTTGAGAATCTTATGGCATTCAAGGTGATTTTAACCTCGTGTAAGGACCGTTTATGAATTTACTCCAATTTGTTTTTATTTTTTGACAAAATTCTTTTTTGAGTAAAGGTCCAAATTGGTCATTGATAAAAAATTACGGTGACATTTTGATACCTGACAAATGTAAAATATCAATTTGATCCTCAAGATTATAAAATGCGGATTAAATTGATCCTTTTTACGACAATTTTTAGTGACATTTTAGTCTCTGTCAGGGATTATTTTGATCCGCATTTTACATTGAGAACCAAATTGATATTTTCTATTTGTTAGGAACTAAAATGTCACCATGATTTTTTATCGAGGACCAATTTAAATCATTACTCTTCTTTTTTTAAAAAATGCCTATACGCAGCCAGAATTCCCTTGCCAAAAAAATATCATTACGATTAGTGACATTGAATTCAAACTAAATGTGGACAAGGTCACCAGGTCAGACTTGGCAACCATATGTTAGGCATGGAAGAGTTAAGTCATATCTGGTTAGGCTTTGTGATAAATAAGTCAAGTTTTTTTTGGACATAAAGCTTAAATCTAACGATTTATCACCCGTTTGTTTTAAATTGCAATAATACAAAGTTACTTTAATCAAAAGTTTTAATTTGGAGCTATAAGAATAATCGTCTTGGGAGGGGATTTTCTTCCGTTTGCGTCAATGCGAATATGAACCAAACAGATGGTTAATTGGTATATATCGTCGGCGTAAAGATTTTTTACATAAACAATCAATCAGAAATTATCACATAAGCTAAAATATTTGACTCTTATCCTAACTACATTAAAAATCACACATGCATTATGATTGCTGATTGATTGTTAGTATAAAAAAACTTCACACTGAAAATACATAACAATTAAACTCTAAATCTAATTTATTTTTAGACATTATTGTGGCCCATCTTAATATGAAATTTTATTTAAAGCATTACTTTATATTAAAGCTTTTCAATAAATCAATAAGCCTATAATTTTAAATAAGCAAAAAGCCCTAGACCATAATATAGGCCTTCAAGCTGAAGCCTTGAATTTCAGGATATATAATAAGTTAAAACATTTTTATTAAAAAATGTTATATTGTTCATAAAATTAATAAATATTATAATATATTACATAATAAATAAAAATAATACTAATATTTTTTACTAGTATTTTTTACTAATATATAATATAAATAAGTTGATTTGTTAGTAAAAAAAAAGGTTATTTTAAAATGGGTGAGATCTAGTATATTTAATTAAATTAATACATTTTTTAAATGACATTAACTTGACTTATTTATTAAATAAATGTAGGTCACGTCAGACTTAAAACAAGCAGGACCGCATGCCCCTAAGCGATTTCTTTGCTTAATCCTATTAATCAAACATTTGATAGGAGGCTAAATTCAATTAAAACATATTTTTTTAAAGGTCTCGTTAAAGTAATCCAAAACAAACAAGTTTTTATGAGAAAATTAAATATATCACTTATCAAAATAATAAATATATTATTTTTTCATAATTAAGCTGTAAGACACTCCATAAATGTCTCACCTTCATTTGTCTTTTAAATTATTGAGATGCTAGCCAAAATTAAAACTTAAAAATAAAAAACATCGTCAAGGATAAAGTTCCTTTAAAATAAGCTTTATTATCAAATGAGAAAGTGATGATATATTTCCTATTGATTAACTAAAGTGAGTTGAAATCTCAATATACTTTAATATAATCAAAGATGAGTATACTACTATTTGTCCGCTTTACACTCAATCTCAGTTTAGAGAAGCTTAATCCATTATGATACAACAAACTCTAGCACACATTAGCCCTTGTGTCATATCCCAAAAAAAAATTCAATATAATTCCTCAACTAACTCAAGTTAGAATTGAAATTTAATTAATATTGTAGACAAATTTGATTACACAGTACAATCTTTAGAATCTGATGTATGCATGGGGCCTACATGGATGAAATGGAGAAGAAGGGGAAGTTGTGCCCAGTAATGAATGTGTGGCAAGTAGGGGTTGAGTTTGCAGAAGGAGATAGCTTTGATTCTTTTGCAGCAAATACCGACAGAGAGGCTCCACTACCACCTCCCCACACATCGATGTTGTTTCCTCATTACCTCTCACGAATCCCTTTTTATTTGCCTTCTTTCTTTACCTATCTCTCTGCGCTTTGTCTGCGCCGCTGTTACTTCTTGTGACTGCCATTATCATCATCAGAAAAGGAAGCCAGTCTATACTAACATACTGGCTCATAAATTATAGCATCACCAACTACCTTCCCCATCCTACACTGACAATTCCATAAATAATTCGCAACTATATATTTTTGAAATCATTTTTTGAACATACCTTGAGGCCTTTTCGAGGGGGACCAATGATGAGTCCTCTCTAGTTTTTTTTTCTTTTTAATAGAAAAATGAGTCCTCATTAGTATGATTTCCATTCGTTAAAGTTGGATCATCGTGAAATGTAAAATTTCTAAGTAAAGATAGGTTATGCTAAAAAAGCATTCAATTTGATTACCAAAAAAAAAAAAGCATTCAACTTTTTTTTTCTTGATGCAGATTCGTTTAGTGGGGTTGAGAATTGTACCACAAGAATACATGCATTACGAAGTTAAGTAGTTCACTTATATGTTGTTGTGGTTAGCTAATTACTTAATCGTAATGTTTTTACGGTCTTGCCTCTTGAAGTGGGTGTATTACCTCATAATCAGTTAAATAATCACCCATCAAACTTCCCTAAAATATTTGTCAAAAAAAAAAAAAAAACCTTCGCTAAGATATATATTGTATAAATATGGTGGTTCTTGACTATTCCATAAATCATAAAACTTTCACACTTTAGCGCGCCATATTAAAGGCATTTTTTAATAATCAAGCCAAATACAAATATGTTAACACGCATTTGAAAAAGTTTATAGATAATAATTTATTTGAAATTATCTTATCATATAGTATTAGAGCCATTTAAATAAACATTTGGAATAGTTTATTAAATTATTAAAGTAGCTTATCACCTTTTAAGTTTTTTTAAACTTATTTGAATAAGCTATAAAAAAGTTATAGAAATGTCATAAACCCTCTTATGATAAACACTTATTGAATAAACGATTAATTAAGTTGGTTATACAAACTAGCCCTAATGCTCATTAGTATGAAAAATGAATTTGTAACTTTCATACAATTTGAATGATTGTTTTTTATTTTTCCTTTTTTAATATTTCTCTCATTCGTAACTTTCGCTTTCTTCTCACTGCTAGCTATATTCTTACGAGTTTGTCTCATATCATATATCATTTATCATACAAATATAGGCATTGATTTAAGAGCTCACATATTAAAACGATTATTATTTAATTTTTTTGGATAACCATGTTATTGATACAAAGTATCCACCATCGTAAACAATGATTAATCTTCGTCGGGGGACTTGGATGACATTTAAGGATTGTCCTCTCCCAACCAGATTTTCTCCACGCAAGAGTCAATAAATTTAATATATATTAATTAATTAACAATAATTTTATTTGCATTTTTTTCAAGTTTACATACTATTTTTATTATACCACTTCTACACTACTTTTTGAATAATAAAACTAGAACAATGTACATTTCAGCATATTAATTTTCTATTTTTTTAACTAATTAAACAAAAGGCAATTGGTGTGAAGATGGTAAAACAATTGCGGTGTGCAAAAACCAAAATTGATACATTAATGCGATTGATTATTATCCATGACTAGCTATATATAACCATTCCATCATCGTCGTGCCTTTCTAAAAGAAGAAAAAAAATTCAAAGTGAAAGCCATAATGCTAATTGGATTGATAATGGGGTTCATCTCATCAAGCGTCAAAATACCTTAGAATTTCTCCCCGCTGGAGAGCCTATATATGTGAATGTTGATTGATTTGGTTTAGGTGGTATTTCACTTCACTATATGTCTATATGTATGTAGTCCGGGCACAAACAACTGAAACAAGTGTGTGTGTCACCAATCTTTCAAAAAAATAAAAAGAAAAAGATTACTGCGCGCTATATTTTTGTCGTGGTTTTTGCCACTAATTACTAATTCAATATAACCACGTAGTGCAAATATTCCATGGACACATAAAAGTGTGTATACAGAAGAATGACAAGGAAGGAATGGTTGAAAATTTATGCCCAAACCTCAAACTCAAAGCATCAGGCTATGTGATAATAGAGTGAGGAGGTATATCAACATAATGTGACACGAGTGATAGATACTCAAATCCCTTAAGTATGTGGTTAGAGGTTTGATCTCTAACTGACATGTATGAAAAAACATCTGTTAGAAAAGGACAACCTCTTAAATGGATACCAATTTCCTCAAGAAACTAGTTTCCGTTATTGCGTGCGGGAATACCTTGGTTTCGACCCAAAAAAGAGTGAGGAGGTACATGGACGATGCTTAGTTATAAAATGAGATAGATGTAAGATAAGTTTGTTTTAGATTTTGATACAATTGATTTCAAAGAATTGATATTAAAATAATTGATTTATAATCAACATGGTGAAATGAAGCTTTGCAATATCTACACTTAAACTTCCGAAGCTAAAGTACTGGAAGTATAACTCTGATGGGAAGTTCTACAATCTCTGTTGACTGCTTTTGTTAGATGGTACAGCAGAAATTATATATATTTTTTTCGATAATTAGAGATTTTATTCATAATATGCCTAACTTAAAGCATCATTGTAAAGAGTTCAACCCATCTTCTAAGAAGGCCAGGGTTGATGAAATACACATATAAAAGTTCAAGGCCAAAACAACAAGTGTCCATGATACACCACCACAAAACCATACAGAGCTAGCTACCACCTAGTAACAGCGGAAACTTCTGACAGGGAGGGTGGTCTTGCTCTTTCAGTTTGTAGTAACTCTTGTTTAGGGATGTAAATGGGGCGGAATGGGTATGGGTATAGCCTCCCACTATCCACCTTGTTGGATGAATTTCGTATCCGTCCCCGATCCATATCTATGCGAGTATCCATCTTGGGGGTTTTAAACAAATTTATTAATATTTGTGGGTATCCATGGATATTCAGCACCTCACAAAAAATTTTATTCACACATAAACTTTAAACTAATTCTTCATTTGAGTTTCTTGATGGTATGAAAAGTTCTTGTGTTTGAAAAGTATTATAGTAAATATAATAAATAATATGATATGTAAATGTTATAATCTTACATGTCATTAAATTAAAATTTAAAATATTAAATAGTAAAACTAATTCATAAGCGTGTCTAAATTAATCCATTTACACATGAGTATCATTTCAATCTATTAGTCTAATATTTTTAAATGTAAATATTCTAACCCCCTTAGCGGATACCTACGGGTATGAAAACTATACTACCCACCCCGCCCCATTAATAAATGAGTAGAGAAAACATCCGTTTAATTTACCTATGGGTATCCATTAAGGTATCTATTTTTTATCCGTTACAAATATTATCCACGGGTACCGATAAAATTTACATCCCTACTCTTGTCGGGTAATTAGTGGTTGATTTTAGACTTCTGTAAAGCAAATACTGTGTTCTGAAGTGTAGCACAATATTGTATTTACATTTGTTAACTTTTTTTGTTTGTATATGGGTTTGAGTACTTCTAATATTCTCAATTTATATACTTTTTTGGTTATAAATAAAATAATTGATTTTAAAAAAATTGAGGTTAAAAAATGGCTTAGTGTTTGATAATGATATTTTAAAAATAAGTTTAGAAGAATTGAGTTTGTTTAAATAATAAAGTATAAAATCACTTTTAATTAAGTTGTAAATATAAAGAATTTTGGGGGTCTCACATATATAATCAATCTTACTCAAAAAAAAAGTTAAAAATTCTTGATTCTCTTAAAATCAATTCTACGCACCTGAAAGTTGATTTTATTGAACACATTTTTCAAAACAAACAGGTGTCCTGTTACTATTGAAATGACTTTTAAGGTGATATACCTTTATTTTTTTCATTATAGGAAAAGCTCATTTTAAAAACACCTTACTTAAATTACCAAATGATTCTATACATTATAACAAAAGTGAAAAAAAAAACAGCGTTTGCAATCCGTAATTTTTAACCATCAATCATTGAATCAAATCATCTCAAATCAAATCTGAACTTTATTTTGAACGCATGTAGAAGAAAAAAAAACAGTCATTAACATGCAATGCTAGGATTATATTTTTTCACATTCAAAGAGCTTGTTTGATAAATTTAGTGGATAGTAAATAAGTTATCTGACAGCGAATAGCGGATGATTTGAGCTTTTCATTTTAGGAAAAGCTAATTTTAAAAACACCTTACTGAAATTACCAAATGATTCTATACATTATAACAAAAGTGGGAAAAAAATCAACATTGGCAATCCGTAATTTTAATCAGTCATTAACATGCAATGCTAGGATTATAGTTTTCACATTCTAAGAGCCTGTTCGATAAAATTTGTTCGATAAAATTAATTAGCGGATGAGGTAGTTGATAGTAGATAAGCTAGCCTATTGATGTGGAAGTGTTAGGTAAAACTAACAATTAAACTAGCTGATAAATATAAAATGACATAAAAAGACATGTGTTTATACCTTTTTATGTAATTGTTGTTTATATATAAAAAAAAAAGTTATATACACACCAGTATTATAAATGTTAAAGGTTACTATTACATAAAAATGTAGATACATTATTATATAAAAAAATTATATCAAATAAATGTTGTACTGAAATAATACATTGTATTTTATTATAATACGTTATTGGTGATCTTTGTTACAATTAAAGAGTCTGGGCCTGCTTTGTAATTCACAAGCCCATGTACTGCATTTCGCCATCAGTCAAGCCCTGCTCAGGAAGTTCCCTGCCAGCTCCTTGTGGGTTTATAAGTTGTTAGTAGGTTATTTGTAAAAGTCAGTATTTCTGTTATTTACTATGTAACTGAATTAGTTAGTTGGTTAGGATATGATTAATTGTTTAAATACTCAGAGTCGGGTAGAGTGAAAAGTATTCATTACTTTCATCATCTTGTAATTGATCATAGTAACAGAAATACTGAGAAAGATAGGGAGAGATTGAGAGAGAAAATACAGAGGGGGTGGCTTCAGGTGAATGTAAGAGCAAGTTCATGAAGAACTCACAAAGTGTATCAACTCAATCATACTAAATCTTTGGCTCGGATTCTGTCCCTCAGATGTAGGAGGAAACTCTGAACTGGGTTACCAATTTCTGGTGTATTTCTTTCCTTTAATCCCTTAGAATTACTTGCTTCAATTCTGCAGTTTTGATATTGCACCTTTCATTACATGTTATATTTCTTTGTTCATAGTATACTTGATTTACTCTGTTAGAGACAAGTTACTGGTTCATTCCTTACAATCAAATTTCAGGTAGTTTCATTATCAATCTTGGTGATTGATTCACAACAATTGGTATCAAAGCATAGGATTCTTGAAGGCATGACGGCAACTAAGTACGATATGGAAAAATTCAATGGCAAGAATGATTTTGGGCTATGGAGGCTCGAGATGAAAGCCCTGTTAGTGCAACAAGGGCTTGGTAATGCTCTAGCTGGAGAAGACAAACTGCCCGCAACACTCTCAGACAAGGAGAAGAAGGAAATCATTGAGAAAGCTCATAGTGCCATCATTCTCAGTTTGGGAGACAAGCCACTACGGGAGGTTTCCAAGGAGAAGACTGCGGCTGCAATATGGCAGAAATTGGAAAGTCTCTACATGACAAAATCATTGGCCAATAGACTCTATTTGAAACAAAGGCTCTACACCTTCAAGATGCATCCTGGGAAATCCGTGGAACAACACATTGATGAGTTCAACAAGATCATTCTTGATCTTGGGAACATAGATGTGGAGATTGATGATGAAGATCAAGCACTCCTCTTGGTAAGTTCTTTGCCCAGCTCCTTTGATAATTTGAGTGATGCTCTTCTTTATGGCAAAGATACTTTAAGTTTAGCGGATGTGCAATCTGCTTTAATTTCTGAAGAATTAAAGAAGAAATCTGAAATGAAGGAAGAGAACAGTTCTGAAGGATTGTTTGTTAAAGGAAAGTTTGAAAAAAAAGGCTCAAAACAGACGCAGAAATATAAGTCTAAGGATAAAGATACAGGCAAGAAAGATAAGAAGTGTTTTGTGTGCAAAAGGGAAGGACATTTTAAGAAAGATTGCCCTGATAGGAAATTTAAAAGGAAAATAGAAAATGATGATGACATGGGAACTGTTTCGATTGCATCAGAAGGTTACTATGAGGCTGATGTATTGGTGGCAGCCTCAACCATCACTAATAACCACTGGGTTCTAGACTCTGGATGTTCATTTCATATGACACCAAACAAGGACTGGTTGGTGGGTTACAAGGAGATTGATGGTGGAAAGGTAGTCATGGGAAACAATACAGTTTGCAAAGTAGTAGGCATTGGCTCAATCAGGCTGAAATGTGATGATGGAATTGAGAGAGTACTTGCTGAAGTCAGACATGTTCCAGAATTGAAAAGGAATCTAATTTCTTTGGGAATGCTGGAAGAATCGGGCTGTTGCTACAAAGCTGAAAGGGGAACACTGAAAATAACCAAAGGTGCTTTAGTTGTGATGAAAGGACAAAGAGATCATGGAATCTACATCCTGAAAGGAAGCACAATTACTGGTAATGTCAGCACTGTTATTTCAGATTCTGATAAGACAAGTTTATGGCATCGAAGGCTCGGGCATGTCAGTTTAAAAGGGATGCAAGTTCTTGGCAGACAAGGGGTCTTTGGCAGTGACAAAATTGGAAACCTGAAATTTTGTGAACACTGTAATTTTGGCAAAATGCACAGAGTAAGGTTCAGCACTGGTCATCATAGCACAACAGGAATATTGGACTATATTCGCAGTGACTTGTGGGGGCCTGCTAAGGTTCCCTCTCATGGAGGCAACAGGTACTTCATATCCTTCCTAGATGACCATAGCAGGAAGGTATGGATCTACTTGTTGAAGAGCAAAGATGAAGCTTTCAAAACCTTCAAGGAATGGAAGGTTATGGTTGAAACCAAGACTGACAGAAAGGTTAAGAACCTGAGGACAGATAATGGTCTAGAGTTTTGTGGGAAAAGCTTTAATGAATTTTGCAGGATGCATGGAATCACAAGACACAAGACAATTAGAAATACCCCTCAGCAAAATGGTTTGGCTGAGAGAATGAATAGAACACTCCTTGAAAGAATGAGATGCCTTCTATCTCATGCTGAAATGTCTATAAACTTTTGGGGAGAGGCTATACACTCAGCTTCCTACTTGATAAATTTGACCCCTTCAACAGCCATTAAGTTGAAGACCCCTCAAGAGGTATGGACAGGCAAGGTTCTAAGCTATAATCACTTGAAAGTATTTGGGTGTGCGGCTTATTTTCATGTCAATGAAGGGAAGCTGGTACCTAGAGCGAAAAAGGGGTATTTTGTGGGATATCCTACTAGAGTAAAAGGGTTCAAGATATGGTGTCCAGAAGAAAGAAAGTGCAAGTCAGCAGGGATGTAAAGTTCCAGGAAACTGATCTATTCAAGTCTTTGAGAAGTCCTCAAGATCAGAAAAATGATCAAAAGGACTTGGAGAGTTTTGAGGTTGAGGTGGAGTTCAAAGGAAAAAGAATAGAACAACCTGAAGAGCCACAAACAAAAGCTACTGAATCTGCTCAAGAATCAGAAACCACAAGTGAAGCAGAAGATGTTGAAGACTTGAGTGACTATCAACTGGCTAGAGACAGAAACAGAAGGAACATCAATGCTCCTCAGAGGTATGGTTATGTAGACATGATAAGTTATGCATTATATACAGCTGAAGAGGTAGTCAGTGATGAACCTAAGACTTTCTCAGAAGCGATTAAGAGCAAAGAAAGCCAGAGTTGGCTATTAGCTATGACAGAAGAATTAAACTCATTGGAGAAAAACAGAACATGGGACCTAGTCCCTAGGCCAAAAGGAGCAAGGATTGTGAGAAGTAAGTGGATCTTCAAAAGGAAAGAAGGAATTCCAGATGTAGAACCCCCACGTTCAAAGCAAGGTTGGTAGCTAAGGGCTTCACACAAAAGGAGGGATTGGATTATAGTGAAATCTTCTCTCCAGTGGTCAAACACTCCTCAATCCGAATAATCTTATCCATGGTTGCTCACTATGACTTGGAGTTAGAGCAAATGGATGTTAAAACTGCATTCTTACATGGAGACTTAAAAGAAACAATTCTCATGCAACAACCGAGTGGTTTTGAAGTCAATGGCAAGGAGGATTGGGTTTGTCATCTAAAGAAGTCTCTCTATGGACTCAAGCAATCTCCAAGGCAATGGTATTTGAGGTTTGACTCCTTTATGATTAAAAATCAGTATGTTAGAAGTAAATTTGATTGTTGTATTTACTTCAAACAAGTGTCAGCCAATAAATACATTTACTTGTTATTATATGTGGATGACATGTTATTAGCTTGTAATGATGTGACACAAGTTGAGCTTCTTAAGGGCCAACTTAAGAAGGAGTTTGATATGAAAGATCTTGGTCCAGCCAAGAAAATCCTAGGAATGGAAATAACTCGAGCAAGAGACAGAGGAAAATTGGCTGTTTCTCAGAAGGGGTATTTGACCAAGGTAATCAACAGATTTAATATGGTTGATGCCAAACCAACCAGCTTGACACTTGCTCCTCATTTCAAGTTGTCAAGTTCTCAAGCACCTGTCACCAAGGAAGACAAGGACTTTATGCAGAAAATACCTTATGCTAATGCTATTGGCAGCATAATGTATGCTATGGTGTGTTGCAGACCTGACATTTCCCATGCGGTTAGTGTTACCAGCAGGTTCATGGGAAACCCAGGTAAGGCACACTGGTTGGCAGTCAAATGGGTGCTAAGGTACCTAAAAGGGACTTTGGATATTGGTCTTGTGTACAGCAGAAGCAAAACTTCAGATCAGCCATTAAAGGGATTTGTTGATTCAGATTATGCTGGGGATTTAGACAAAAGAAGGTCTCAAACCGATTATGCATTCACCCTATTTGAAAATACTATCAGTTGGAAGGCTAATCTACAGCATATAGTGGCCTTATCTACCACCGAAGCAGAATATGTGGCACTTACAGAAGCTGTCAAAGAAGGTTTATGGCTACAAGGACTGGTCACTAAACTTGGACTTGAACAAGATTCAGTGTGTATCTCATGTGACAATCAAAGTGCTGTTCATCTTTGTAAAAACCAAATGTACCATGAAAGGACCAAACATATTGATGTTAGGTTCCATTTCATTAGGGACATTGTGGAGAAAGGTGTTGTTAATGTAGTCAAAGTACATACAACTGACAATCCAGCTGATATGATCACAAAACCTATTCCTGTTAGCAAATTCAGGCATTGCCTGGACTTGCTGGGTATCAAGACAGAATAAAGGTGATCAAGGACATGAATTCGTGCTGATAAAGATTTACTATGAGGGACTCTTTGTATCAAGGTGGAGATTTGTTGATCTTTGTTACAAAGAGTCTGGGCCTGCTTTGTAATTCACAAGCCCATGTATTGCATTTCACCATCAGTCAAGCCCTGCTCCGGAAGTTCCCTGCCAGGTCCTTATAGGTTGATAAGTTGTTAGTAGGTTATTTGTAAAAGTCAGTATTTCTGTTATTTACTATGTAACTGAATTAGTTAGTTAGTTAGGATATGATTAATTGTTTAAATACTCAGAGTCGGGTAGAGTGAAAAGTATTCATTACTTTCATCATCTTGTAATTGATCATAGTAACAAAAATACTGAGAAAGATAGGGAGAGATTGAGAGAGAAAATATAGAGGGGGTGGCTTCAGGTGAGAGGGGGTGGCTTCAGGTGAATGTAAGAGCAAGTTCATGAAGAACTCACAAAGTGTATCAACTCAATCATAGTAAATCTTTGGCTCGGATTCTGTCCCCCAGATGTAGGAGGAAACTCTGAACAGGGTTACCAATTTCTGGTTTATTTCTTTCCTTTAATCCCTTAGAATTACTTGCTTCAATTCTGCAGTTTTGATATTGCACCTTTCATTACATGTTATATTTCTTTGTTCATAGTATACTTGATTTACTCTGTTAGAGACAAGTTACTGGTTCATTCCTTACAATCAAATTTCAGGTAGTTTCATTATCAATCTTGGTGATTGATTCACAACAGTTATATTAAAAATTTTATTTATAATATTTATAATATGTGGAATTAAAATTGATTTATAATATTCAAAAAATATTGAAGAGGGTTTAGGTGGAATTAAAATATTTATAATGTGTTATATTATCATATAATATTTTATTAAAAATTGAAGAGGTTACTGTGGAATTAAAATAAAATAATAAGGGTAAAAGAGAGGAAAATATCAGACACTATATGTTATAAGCTCAAACGTTACTTAAAGTAGCGTCTGGAAAAAACACTATAAGCTTGTAAAAAAACGATAATCACTAATGACAAATGCGCTTATCAAACAGGACTACTAATGCTGTGTTTGGTTTAGATTGTATATGACGCAAACGGGAAAATTTGTCGTCTCGAGGCAATTTTTTCCAAAGCTCCAATTTATTGCTTTTGGTGAACGGAACTTTCAACGTGATTTTAAGATGAAACAATCTAAAACAAACAATGCATAACTAATCCGTCATAAGCTAGCAAATGAGACTTACCAAAGATGTAACGCCCCAATTTTCACGCTTTTCGAAGATCAGTAAACTATATAAATGAGTTTATATTTTTATCTGTGTTTTAGAAAATAATTTTGGGAAAACTAAAATCATATCCATGCTCCAAATAATCGTAGGAGCCTACGGTTAAATTTTGGGCCGAAAACTCAAACGGAACCCGGTTTATGTTTCACGGATGAAAGTGTTTTTCTATTATGAAGACCTCTTTTTGACTAACAGTCAGAACCATTAGTCTTAAAATTCGATCCTCTATCTTTTTGCTAAAATGTGTCTTGACGTCCAAAAATATAAATAATATTCTATATTCGGGCTGAGAATCGATCGAGGAGACGATTCGAGCTGTCTTATGGTTTTTCGAGAACCTTGAGCCGATAATTTTCATACCATGGCTATGTTAAATCATTTGGGGACTCTTATCAGCGTCGTGAGGATTTTCAAAATGTCAGGACGTGAATTGACCAAATTGCTTTTGTTTAATTTTTACTAACTACCTTTTTACCATTTTTTTTTTACCTTGACTTAGTTACTAAGCGAGTTAATAAATATGTACACTCACAAAATCCTCACCCACTCATTTTACTCGGCCAAAACAGCCCCAACACACTCATCTTCTTCCTTTCTCTTCTTTCTCATTTTCTCTCCATTAAAAACTCCGTTTTTGGAGAGCAAAAGCTTGATTTCTTAAAGCATCTCCATTAGTTTTTGAAGGAGATCATCATAGGAGGTAGTTAGCTCTCTCTATCTCTCGTTATTCTACTCAAATTTCTATGATTAGAAATGTTAGGGTTTTTACTCCCAAACCTTCAAAATTCAATGAAAAATTGTAGAAAAATCATTTCAATACCGAACCAATTTCTATGGCCTAGGTTCATGATATACTTGTATGATCCAAGAGCTTAGAGCCAAGAAATCTCTCTTGGGTATTTAACCATAGAGGTGTTGAAACCCCCTATTGAGTAGAGTAGGGTTTTTGGTTGGTTTTTGATGTTTTGAGTTGATATCTAGCTAGAGTTATCATACTTAGTTAGGGTGTTATCCAAGAAATGAGAATTTTTGGAGCTCCCTAGCTATTTTTAGTTTAATAGGGCCGAACCCTAGGGGTGGTGCAATAGGAGAAATCTTTGTTTTTTTTTTTAGTTAATGCCTTTATTGATTGTGTGTATGTAGTGACCGGCAGCTAGTTGAGCAAGATTTCGGATCGATCGGGTATTCGCTGCTTACCTTGGAACTTCAAGAGGTAAGGGAATAAACCTAAGGAATTCCAATTCTGACGGCTATATGCTACATTAGTGTGTTTGTAATATAAATAAATATCTGTAACTGATTATTGGTGGAGTGTTTTATTTACTGCTGTTGATTTGGCTATGCATGACATAACTGCTTATGTATGTGGATACATGCTATAATTGTTGAATAATTGTATGGATGTATCGTGTGCCCTGCTCTGGGATTTAAGGCGTTAGAGGACCTACCTAATATCGATTAGGATCCGACATCGTGTAACCTAAAAGCTTTAAAAGCTTGAAACGTGGAATTGAGAAAAATAAATATGTTTTATTGTTTCTCAATTTAATTTAAGAGAAAATAAATAATTATCTCTTTTGGAATAAAATAATAAATAGCTGCTTTTAAGAAAAGTTAACGTAAAAGAGTAAAGTTGTGAAAATGTGTCTTTATAATGAAAAACGATGTTTTAAGATAAGTAGTATTTTTGGAAACCTTTATTAGTTTTTAAATTAATAAAGTTAACCGTTTGAGCAAAAGCGTTTTAAGAAACGTGATTTTCAAGTTATTTGATTTTATTCAAGAAAAAAGATTTTTACAAGCTTTGTTTTAAGGTTTGTGTTTTACCGAAAAATAACGAAAGGAAAATAAATGATATTTGGACCATGTTTTGTTTTATGAAAAACCGATCCCGAGGACTTGGTATAAGTATCGGAGATTTTGGTTTTGGTTTTGGTTTTTGAGTTTTCAAGAAAAGTGGTTTTAAAGCTTATCGGGATTCTAGGGTTCTGCAGGAAACACGTGGATCAAGGATCCGTGTTAGTTATTGGTCCTACCAGCTTAGGGATAATCTTTGTGGTCTTGTAAAGTTTGAGGATGCTTTTATGCTCTTGAATTTAAAATTCTAAATTGATGCATCTGTTAGGGATGTTTGGATTCGAGCTGTTTTGGACTAGATGTCCTGTTTTGAGAAAATGTTTTTGAGGCTTAGAGAGTCTAAGACATTGTGGTGGTTGTTAGCGTTGATGCTGCAGCGAGGAAATATTGTTACGACAAAGATAAATCGATGGAAACTAAATAGTTTTCTCATGCATTTATGTGTTGGGCAGACGTGCCGTGAAATGGGGGACCTTGATGGTAAGGAAAACCTGAGATGACTTGTTGTCATAGCATTGTGCCTTGATGGACAGTGATGTCACACGTGCTGCATGTTCGTATTGTATCCTGAGTTGGACAATATAGTTATGGCACATTGGTGCTAGTGATGGCACGTGGGTGCTAGTTATGGCATGTTGGTGCTAGTGAGGGCACGTTGGTGCTATTGATTATGGCACGTTGGTGCTAGTGATGGCACGTTGGTGCTAGTTATTATGGCACTCTGGTGCTAGACATTGCTGCTCGATGGCCAATGTACCCCGAGCTTGATCAACTCATTCTTTTGGTGATGGGACTTCCGGAAATCTAGGATTGAATATTAATTGACTTATATGGAAGTGCTCATGCGTACGTTTTGAAAACAACATTGATTGTTGGGCACGAGGCCCTTGTGTTTTACTGTTAGTACTTTGATATATAATGTACTATATTATGCATGATGATATTTTGTGGGATATACTTATATGAATCTGTTGTACGTGTTTGGGTATATACCTGTTGTGTTTTTGGATTCATATATTGGTTTCTCACCCTTGCCTGTACATGTTGGACACCCTGTTATATTTTTGGATACATGTACAGATGTTTGTCAACAGTTCTTTGGGTCATATAGAGACTCAGTAGCTTGATCTGTTCGGTGCTGAAGACGAAGAGGTGTGGACGGTTGAAGACGAGACTCAGTCTCAGGAATACAACGTATGTTAGGTAGTGTGTCTGTTGTTAGTACTAGATCAGCTTAGGGTTTTCTTTCGAGGTAGTGCCTTTTGGCTAGTCTGTGAGTGGCTACTGATGGTCAGAGTTTTAGAGATACGATTCTCAGACCCATCGCTACCTAGTATTTGGAATTATAATATGTTGCTTCTGTCAATATGTTTGGAGATGGATGTGTTGTCTAGGGTCTCATATGTACGTCGTTAACTGATGATAAAAGTATGTGTATATGAGTGACGTTAATATTTATCTTGAGTATATATATGTTCTGCAGTATGGTGTGAAAGAAAAATTTTATCACTATTTTCTTAATAAGTAAGATCTAAGTAAATGAATCTTTTTACGAAAGTGAACCGGCAAATTTTATTTTCATACGTTATGTGTTTAGGTTACGAAAGTGACACTCGAGTAGGAGGGATGTTACAAAAAGAGGCTCTAAATCTTAATTTGAGTGTAAAATTTGAGATTCGGGTATAAATAACATGTTGAAAAATAAACATGAATCTCAAATCATGCAATTTTAACGAAGTGAAAAAATTATTTATAATTCATAAAGTATATAGTGTACAAAAAATTACAATCAACATATCATGTATTGCTATATTATTAAAAATATTTTTATTTTATAATAACAACATTAAAAATTACACATGTGGTTGTATTACCGTGTATAACTAATTGGTATTATAAAAAATTTTACACTAATAATACATTAAAATTAAACTCATCTATAAAATATTTATAATGAAAACATGATAAGACTTGACATTAATTATTCATACATGCATGTTTAACAACCGCTGGTGTTCATTGGATTTATACGTTTCACAAGATGCATGTTTGGAGTGATAGTATTTGCGTGATGTGTGGTGTAGTTTATTGTCATATTCAACATATTAGTTTATTTTGGTAAGCTTTGATTTTACTAACATTATTTTATTTTCAGAACCAGAGAAAACTGCCATTTTTTTTTCAAATTTGGTATCTGCTGTCTTGTTGTTCCTTTAATTGATTTTCACTAACTTAAGTCATTTCTTTAAATATACAATTACAAACTATAACATTTGGCATAAATATTAAACATAATCCACAACCGTACGTCTGTCCAAATGAAAAAAAAAATTAAATTATAGATAACAGTAGAAAATTGCATTCATTATTAGGTTACCCTAGCTATCATAACTTTTTTACTTATCGTATCATAACTTACAAAAATAAGAATCACTAGTAAATCTAATTCGTTTCCGGAAAGCGTTATTGAGATCAGAACAAACGTAATTAAAATTGTTGATTTAATTAAGATAGGATATATTAGCAAATTAAAAAATCATAAACAGGTAGACAAAAAGGTTTATATTGGTTTTTTTTCATCTTTAACGGGATATCTTTATAGGCAATATTTTTTTTTTTGTTTGTTTTTTGTTTTGGTTTATATTGGTTTAAACCAAAGGAACAATAGTCTTTGTTTTTTGTTAAAATATCAAAATAGTCAATTTTGTTTTAGCTAAATTATGCCACAGTTTGTATGTTTTTCTCTCAATGCTGGGTGTTACTGATGAGGTTAAATTTTGCTACGTTAGTTGAGGCTATTTGAAATAGTCATATGTGAACTCCATTTCAAGATACAAAAAATTAGCAAAGAAATGGAAAGAAATCAATGTAGCTCATCCAATAATGCAATTAGATCGGGGATATTCGGATCTGTTCATCAGTTTCTCAGATAAGAATTGCGAGGAAAACTCAACGTAGCTTTACCATTGGATTGGTTTTTAATATTTAAGAACGAAAAAGAGATAAATAAAGGACAAAATTTAGGAACAATTCCATAGGTATATTAGGTGTTGTTTTTCAATGAAAATATGACATGTATAATAGTTGTTACATATGTTATATTTTCATTGATGAACCTTTATACATATCTTATTCTCATTGAAAAATAATATGTAATGTATCTATAGAATTATATCTAAATCTTGTCCTTATATAAATTGAATTGAGTTAAATTGGATTCAATTACAACATCTCCCTTTTAAATAATCCTAATATGACTTGTTTCTATCGAGATTGAGCGTTTTATCAAAATTCTTAATTTATCAAACAGTGTATTATTAAGTAGGCAATAAAACTTTCCACAAGGAAAGCATATCAAAGGAAAAACAAAATTATATTCACATTTTCTTTTCAAACGCCTATCAGGTGTCAAGATGAGATTAAAAAAATATTGTGAATGCAAGTGATATAAACAAAAAAAAAAAAAGATGGTAAAACAATTACATTTCAAGTTTTTAAAAGCATATTTGGATTTGCATTTGAAATATGTAAACGTGTTTTTTGAGTGACCGAAATGTAATTCTTATTTTATTGAACATAAAACTTTTTTTCAAATTCCTCTTTCAATTGGATGTCAATTGAATCGAGATCCAAGCATGCACTATACTATAACTTTCAAGTTAATATAGGTCAATGACAAAAGCTGTAGGTGGATTATATTAGATTCCTATAAACAGAGCTATTATTCCACGTGGGAGTGCTTCATTTTTCTAGAAGTTCTGAAACCTTTCAATTATCCAAGAGGAAAAACCCAAATACGGATGGGGAGTTATTTACCATTAACCGAGTTATGATTTTTTTGACATGTATGTATGTGGATATTTGAAGGGGGGAAAGAAGGGGAAAAAGAAAGAGGTTGTGAAGAAAGCAAAGCTGGCGCGAGACGCATGGGTCATATACAAACAATTCCAGCGGTAGCGTTAGCGGCAGAGACCTGCACACCCCAACAACAATTACATTACAACTCAACAACAATACAATACAATACATCACCCATTTACCAACGCCAACGTCTCGTCATTCACACACACTAACCCACCCACGCAAACCCCTTCGCCCTCTCTCTTTGTTCTTACACTATTTTCTATTATTTATTTTGGATAACTGTTTACGAGGAGGACTGGAGGATCGTTTTAAAATATAATAATATAAAACTAAATTTGGTAAGCATTTTCTGAGAAAATTATTTAAATAATATTATTGGTGTAAGGCAAAGCAATAATAATCATAACAAAGGCGACATCAGCTCTGAAGAAAAGCCAACTCCTTCCACGCGAAGAGAAAGAAGGAGGTGTCTCTTTGAGTGATTCACTTCAATCGCATCTATCTCTTCTTCACTCTCTGTTGTTCAAGGCTAATTAAGTAGGAAGGTGTAAAAGAAAGGCAAGGATGTTGGTGGTGGTGGCCTCTCTCTCTCAACACACATGATTTATTCCATTTTCTTCTGATTCCCTTCTCTTTCTTTCTAAGTATCTCCTCTCATTTATTATTATTTGTTTTTAGGTCCACCCTCCGAGTCCGCCTTGACACATAGGAGCATCTTTCTTTTTCTTCTTTCATTCTTGTCATGTGTTTGCGATTATTGACCTGCCCTTTGCAGTGCTAAATACCCTTTAATTCCTTCATCCATTTCCCACCTTGCTAGCCACCATTACCATTACTTTTCTCTCTCTATCTGACCCCCCCCCCCTTTCATATTCTCAAAAACCCAACTTACCAATACACTCTACCCCTTAACCTTCTCCTTTCCAATATTATTTATTTATCTTGTCAAGTGTGATGGCTGTTCAAGCTCAATACCCGTCCAATGTACATCTTCTAAACAGGTTTGCATTTTTTTCGTCTTCAGCTCACAACCTGTTATCCTTGTTATTTCATATACCATCAACTAATTCTGATTGACTAATCCATCTCCTAATAGCAAAAACGTGCAAGAAGGACACGACTATTCATTACAACCACAAACAGGAGGGCTCTTTGATCAATCTCATATGTGGTTCAACAATGGAGGTAAGTTTCATAACTTCATTTTTCTTTTGATTTCGTGCCCAATTTAAAGTATAGGCGATTGAAACCAATAATGATATATGAAAATTATCAAATTCCCTTTCTTTTTTTTTTCATTTTTAATCAAACAGCTACTAATTCTCGGAAGAGAGGAAGAGAAGCAGAAGCAACCACCGGGGTTGGCCAAACAGCCCCTAACGTTATAAATCCATTATTCTCTGCGCAATCTCAGCCTCCTCAGCTTATAGACCTCACTCAGCTCCATAATAATCACCAACAAAATGTAGTCTCTACCGGCTTAGGCTTATCCTTTGGTGACCAACATCAACAACAAACACTACTTAATCAACAACAACAACAACAACATGGGTGTCACTCCTCCGCTTTCTTGTCTCTATTATCTGAAGGCTTCACCTCTCAAATCAAACAACAGAGAGATGAAATTGACCAATTCCTTCAAGCCCAGGTACATTTATTTTATTTTGTTTTATTTTGATCAGAATATTTTTTTGGAAATTTTAGTTTTTTTAGAAAAACAAGATGATGAATGGTTATCATATCAGGGAGAACAATTGCGGCGTTCAATAGCGGAGAAGAGGCAGAGACATTATCGTGCACTGTTAAGCGCAGCGGATGAATCAGTTTCACGCCGGTTGAGAGAGAAGGAAGCCGAGGTGGAGAAAGCAAAGCGCAGGAACGGTGAGTTAGAAGCACGCGCAGCGCAACTTAGCGTGGAAGCGCATGTTTGGCAGGCTAAGGCCAAGGCCCATGAAGCAACCACGGTTTCGTTACAGTCCCAACTGCAGCATGCTATTATGATGAGCGGTGGCGGCCAAGAAAAGAGGGTTGGCGAAGATGGCGGGGGGCTATCGTGCGCCGTGGGCGTAGAGGGCCAGGCTGAGGATGCTGAGTCAGCTTATGTTGATCCCGATCGGGTCGTGATGTCGGGTCCGAAATGTAGAGGTTGCGGGAAACGGGTTGCATCCGTGGTGGTGTTGCCGTGTCGGCACTTATGCGTGTGCACAGAATGCGACACTCATTTCCGGGCTTGCCCCGTTTGTCTCACTGTTAAAAATTCAACCGTTGAAGTTTATCTATCCTAGTACCAATTCACATGCAAGTCCATAGCAATTCAGGGCCAACCCAAAATAAAAAATAAAAAAACAAGGTTTAATAAAGTTACATTTTTTGTTTCTTTCTTTCTTTCTTTCCTCTTTTTATGAATCAAGGGTTTTTTTGTTTTTGTTGTACATGGTGGTGGGGAGGTTGGATTTAAAGTAAGGTAATCTTGCCGTCTGAGACTCGTGATATATTTTTTTCCCCTTACATTTTATATTCCTTCGTTGGAGTAGAGTTACCTGGGTAATGTACATGGCCACATCGGTGGTGTCATTTTCTTTCTCTTTTTTTGGAAATTCCATTGAATTTATATTTAATATATATATATATATATATATATATATATATATATATATATATATATATATATTTCATTGGATATATACTTGACCCTAATAACTTTCCTAATCCAAAATGTAATGTAGATGTTTGATCTTTCACAATTTCCAAATCTTGCATAATTTTTAATAGCTTCGCTAATTTCACATCTATAGGAGAAGGATGCTTATTGAACTAGGATTGTTTGCTAGGTAGAAGCATTATGTTAATTTGACATATGATTTTCATTTCATTAGCTACATGAAGAGCATTGCTCGGGTGAATGGTATTTTTAATTGTCAACTAGAGTGACAATATGTTTGCTTAAGTTGCAATTGTTAAAAGTAATACTGTTTTACAAACATGGCGTTTTGGAAATGTATCGCTTTCAGGCTCCGAGCACTATATTAGGCCTGTTTGGTTTGATCATTTTCTATTTTTATTTTCAATGAAAATAGAAAATGAGGTTGAAAATACGTTTGGTTGAATTTAGTGAAAATGTTTTCACTGAAAACATTTCCAGAATTGGACCCAAATCTGAAAATAAAAAATAGTTGTTTTCAATGTTTTCATTCCTAGATTTTTTAAAATACGAAATGAAAACAGAAAACAGGAAGTCAAAACAAATATGTTTTCAAATTTTTCAAAATTTGAAAATGAAAATAATTTTCAGAAAATAAAAACAAGAAATAAAAACAGGAAATGAAAATGCAAACCAAACCGTCCGTAAGACGTGGTAGGTAATTCAAGGACTCCACTGTCGAGTGGGGATTGTGCATTGCACATAATTTCAATGAACCATTAATTTGTTAGGCTTTTGGGTTTTCTTTTCAAGTGAGGATCCCGTGCGGAATTGACAAATGGTAGGTAACTTTCATATTTAATTTGTGATTGATAAAAGAAAAAAAATATCCCAAATAAGTAATTTTCAAATAAACAGTAATTTTCAAATTGTTTATCTTATAAATACTTTTTTTTTTTGGTGAATACCTTATAATCCTGGGTTCGATCCCTGGATACGTGTGTATGAAATAAATATTATTGGGAGAGGTTTCGATTTAGGCGCTGGATCTTATCTTGAGAGATTAATCTCTCAACTATCGAATAGGAAGATATTCTGAAAAAAAGAAAAAAAAAAAGAAGATAAAACGCTTACCAACATGTTTTTTACTAGTGTGAGATTGAACAAGTTGCTCTTTGTTTATTTTAATATTATTTTATATATTTAAAAATAAGACAAATGCAAACCCAACATGCTACTTCATTAAATAAAGTAATTAAAAAGTTCTCACTAATAATTGGAAAAGAAAATATCATAAAAATAAAAATTAAATCATTCAAGTCATACATATAAAAATGTATGATTAGTTGATAGTATAAATAATTTTACACAATATATTATAGTTAAACTTGAATAATAAATAATAATAATAATAATAATAATAATAATAATAATAAAAAATATTATCCAGTAAAAAAATAATAAATATTATTTTGGTTTTTTAGAGTGTGTATCAATCAATAAGTGAAAGACTAGTTTCCTACACTATAAGGAGCCGAAGTGAGAAACCCTTTCCATCAGAGCATAAATAAAAAATACCATTAGGAGAGATTCATACTTAGTATCTAACAGTTCCCAAAAGGTTATTTTTTTGTGGCAGGTACTTCAGAAATAAAAGACAACTCAAATATAAAAAAAAATATTTCACAACTTTTTTCTTTTGGTATTTTTTGTTTAATGTTGTGATGTTATCCCGAGATAAAAATAAATAAATTTTTTTAAGGAAAAGCTGCATATATGGATTATTATTTTTTGTTTCTCAGGATATCTTGCGTGGTACTGGACGATACTGAAGGGCTGACATCTCTCAATCAAGTTTTTTTCGTACATAAGAGTTGGAGATCGAACTCATTACCACTTGCTCAAGAGGCGCGAACCTATTATCACTCGAATCAATCACATGTTGGTATATATATTGATTTTGGAGCTCATGCTTGTTGACAAAATATTTAATAGCAGCTAAACTTAATTAAAATTATTTTTTAAAATGATTGTAGATATCATGACATTAGTCTGTCATTAGGATGGGTAATGAGTTAAGTTGGCTCATGAGTCGTGACTGGCCTTATCTACGATTCCTTTTTTTTATTTTTGGTCCATGGCCTTATCTGTGATTCTTTTTTTTTTTTTTTTTTTTTGCAAAATAATGATATTTTGGCCTTATCTAAGATTCTATGGCAATATAATGATATTTTAAAATTTTATGAACATAAATTTATCAATTATATAATACTACTATTACGCATTGTCATAGCATCACTCAGATAACTTTCAAAACATCAATTATTAAACGTGTAGATGTCTTAAGTTTGTATGAATCCTATTTTTTAAATTAGATTGGTATTTTACTTTAGCTTGGCTGTATAAAATATGCCTTTATACGGATGCAAATTACTTGCTCCGAAGTTATATGACATCCAAATTTGAAAAAAAAAAATATTGTAGATGAAGGTTGCCCCAATATAATTATTAGTGTAGCAGTTTTCATTTAACTAAATTAATTATAAATCAAATGGAAAACGGTTTTATAAAATATTTCAATAATTAAAATTATTGCATACTTGTACTGTTACAATAACTGTACCGGCCGGACAGTTCTTCATTTTAGATAGCCAAAATAAATGAGATAAAAATTTGAACCAAAAGAAAGAAGGAAATATCAGAAGGAAGGAAATTTGTACTATTCTCTTGTCGTTTAATGCTGAAAACTTGGATACCAGAACCTTTAACTCCGTCAGCAAAGCCCAAAGCACATTATAATTTACACTTAAAAGGCCCATTTGGCTTTGAAAACACATCCCGAAAACATTAGCCCTATCACAATTCTTATTAGAGTTTATGCTTTTCGTCTCAAATCTCTTTCTGAACGATATTTTTAAGAAAATAATAATAATAATAATAGTTGTGTATTTACATAATGTGAATTGGGAAGAAAAATAAGATAGAACTAAAATATTATTTACTAACAAAAATATATAAATATATCGTTATCTTTGCAATAAATAATGATCAACTATCTACCTCGTTCCCTTTGTCTTGCTTCTACCGAAATCCAACCTTTCAATTAAAGCAAATTCTAGTTGCGCACACAAACATAGGCACCAGGATTCAAAATTCTTGACCCTTCGAAATGAAGCAGCTGAATAATCCATTTTAAGTTCACCGAGACAGGTAGGACAGTGCTAACAGAGGCAGTTCAAGTGATTTCCAAGAAAATTGTCCTTCATCTTCATGTCACGACTCTCTCACTCTCTTTTGATCAAAAAAAAATGTCACGATTATACATTAGTGAATCCAAGTAGTCCCATCTGCGGAAACAAAACAAACAGTCCGTATATATATATATATATATATATTTATAAAATAAGGATTTTGGTAACTACATTAAAAGTACGGGTTAAGGAATTAAAATATGAAAAACTTCTATTAAAAATCATAACTTTTAAACTTTTAATTTGAAGTATTAATGAATACAATTTTTTTCAATACAAAGTTTCTATACTTTATTTCTTACGTATCTAGTGCGAAGGACCATCGATCAGCATTTTCCATAAAATAATAAAGGACTACTTAATGTGTGTTTAGGCTAGCTAGATTATTTGTGATTTAAGTTATTTTGGAGGGAAAAGTTGTTTTATAGTTAAGCTAGTGTATACGACAAATTAGATGAAAAAACTGTTTTAAAGCTAAAAAAAACTATATCTATTCTCCATATCATCTATAGAAGATTTTGATTTTTTTCCCTCATTTTTTTCCCTCAAATCTCTTCTTCACATATTTACTCCAAACTCCTTTGTCATAAACAAAATAGATTATATGTTAAAATCGTTTTTTAGTAATCAATTTATCTATATATATATAATTGATTGTTAAAATAATCAAAATTTCAAATCTAATCCAAACATGCTCCCGGGTTATGTGTAAAAGGAAAACAAAAGAATCCGGTACGAAAATAATCAAAATATATATAGACAAAAAACAAAAATGGAATTGGACAAGCCTCAGTGTCATCATCTGATGTAGAGGTGTTTACGGGTTGGTTTGCTTCGGTTCCAAAGGAACAAAAATATTTGAACCAATCAAAATCAATTGGTTTAGATTTGCAACATTATTTCAAGAAACCCGAACCAAACTAACCTGATCAAGAACGAGTGGAGTTGGTTCGGTTCTAGTTAAAAAAATTCTTCAAAAAATATGAAAAAAAAAAAAAAACGCATAACACATGTCATAAAAAATATAGGAGAAAAAGAGAAATTTTCAAAATAGATAATATATAAAAATTTCTCATATATGAGAATAAAATTATCAAAAACTATTATGCAAAGAATTTTAAATATATATATATATATAATCGATTCGATACGGTTTCATAAATCTTGAATCCAACAACCAAATTACTTGCTATCGGATCTTAATCAATTCAGATTGGATTCAACCCAAAAAATCGGAATCAATTTTATTGATTCGGTGTGACTTTTTGGGTTTGTCGAGTTGATCCCAACCAATGAACACTACTAACCTGATGCGTAGTCTTCTCCTTTAACAAAGAGGTGTAACTCAATTTGAATACAAGCTGTTATTAATATTTAGCCAAATTTAAGGGGGCATGGCATGGAAAATTTGCAAGATTGAACATCACTGAAGGCCCCAACATCAATATAGATTATAATATGGTAATAGAGTAATTAGGCTTAATTTCACTTTACATGCAAGGTAGTTTAAGAAGAGATCGAGTGTTACTCTCAAATTATAAATAATTCTTTACTCAAATACCTAATTTACGTGTAACTCCTATCAAAAGATAGAGAAGATTAGGGGTCGCTATTATTAAAAGTCTCTAAATACAATACGTGGTCAAGAACAGATTCGATCTTAAGCGTATCTAATTTCTTTTGCTATTATATATATATGATTCGTACTAACTAAAAGTATAGAGTGGTTATCGCACTGCCTCGTATATACACAAACTATTATCAGATTGTGTCACCACATGTGACCATGCTCCACTTTGTCTACGCTGCTGCCTCCTAGTTTTATTTATATTTTATGCACTCATCAATGGCATGAGATCAAGAAACAAAAGCAATTGTCCCGTGCTAACACCTCAGTTGGTAAGAATTGAGACCACGTACGTGTCCACGATGAGTAAGGACCTATTTGTTTTAGATTCTGCAAAGATAAAAGTATGTTTGAAAATCACGTTGGGAGAAATCTCATCTCACATAACTTCCAAAATAATTATTTCGGGAAGCGTTATTTTCACGTTTGCGTTAAAAATAATTTAAACCAAACAGACACTAACTCAGTCGGTAAGACCGGGAAAGGTACATCAAGATTGTATATTATCTCAGTGAGAGTAACATGTAAATTGTTGTATGTGGGTGGAAAGGTTTACATATCAAACAAGTTTGACCTGTCATGGATGGATGGATCATGGAGGCCAAGCCAGATTCCTATCATTCATTAAAGACTATCATGATTCACTGTGCTGCTGCGCAAAGTTGTATATTCTTGATCAATATTTGATGATTGCTTTCAAATTTGAACCGATTAAAGCCTTGTTAAGAAAATGGTTTACTAATTTGGCTAGCTAATTAAGTCTGCCAGATTCCCCTCTGAGTTGGTGAATGTGAATAAATGGCACCCTTGTAATAAGCTTATCCAGAAGAAAGTGGTATAATAGATAGCAAAGAACTAACGCATAAATAAAATAAAATTATAATGAATTATCGAGATCGAAACTCTTAACGGGATCGAGTAGTTAAGCAAAGCAAATAAATGTCCATTATTGATATTCACAGGTGCAGCATTTCTAGTCAGGTGATCACATGCATGATCTCAATAATACCAGCCTTGTATAAGCAAAGTGCCTCCCTACTGAACAGAATTTTTCTTTTTAATATAAGACTAATTGAGGTTTATCATTATCTAGATGTAGATGATTCTTCCGTGCTCTAGGAGGGTTCTTCCTCTATAAAGCATTCTAACCATTAATTATTTTTTTCTCTCCCCCATTCTCTATCTTTTACTCTTCTTTTTTTCAACTAATCTTTCAGATCTTCATGAAAGAAGAAAAACCTATTCCTCAAAGTGGATAAGAAGTTGTTGTAGATGAACACTATAACAAAAAAGGGATTTGCTAGCACTTTTTTTAGGCCTTCGCTAACGTTTCTGAGGACTATCTATTTATCCACCAATAAAAGGTGAAAATGTTTGCTAGCACTCACTTGAAAAAGTACCGGCAAAAGTGATCTTTTGCTAGCCTTCATCCAAGTAAACGCTAGCAAAAGTAACCTTCGGAATAATGCCTCATTTCATCTAGTGAAATGCGTCATTTAATCTATAATTTGTAATGGAATAACCTTTGGAAGCTGCCGTGTTCTAATAACTTATAATAAGGAATTTCCAACTTGCATATGACAAAACGAAATTGGTGATAATAATAATAATAATAATGTCCAGTAAATTTGGAAAATGCTCGAATGATAAATATCTACACGTTTTCTCTACCACTGTTCGATTATTTTTAAACTTTTCTACATAAATTTTTTGTTAGACTAATATCTTTGGAAAATACAATTAAGGGATTATAGTGATGGGCCACAGCATGGAGGGGGTCCCTTGATGATGCTCTACGAATTATTTGGGGATTCACTAATTTTAGTCAAGCAGGACATTGATGTGATTTTGGTACCAAATTTTAATTTTGGGGTAGGCGCTTAATGTGGATGACCTGCATTACAGCTCATATGGCTGTTAAAGTGGGTCAAATATGTCCAGTTTGTCAGCTTATTAACTAAAATTAAGTCAAATGAATTTTAAAACTGTTATTTGGTTAAAATTAATTAGGTTTAATTATTCTGTATATCCTTGAACTTCTTGGAATTTTTTTAATAGATCTCTGAATTATAAAAATTTATAATTGGATCCTAAACTTATAAAAAGTTATATTTGAATCTCTCATACAATTCTTGTTAAGTTCCCATTAAGATTTTCAAAAGTATAAGAACTTATTTAAATTTTTTCTAGAAAGTTCAAGGACCACAAATGCATGAGTTGATGGATCACTTACCAGAACCCTAACGAAAACTTAACAGAATCCTTACGGAGATGTATATGAGAAACTCAATTACAAATTTGTATAAATTTAAAAACTCAATTACAAACTTTTAAAATTCAGGAACCTGTTTAAATTTTGCCCAAAAATTCCTAGAATTTAATTAAACTTGAAATTAGTATATATATTTTTACACGTTTAGTCGTTTAGATTTTGAACTTAACCCTAACAAGTGGTATCAAAGTTGATGTTTGGCTTCCACTGAGACGAGTATTGGAGAGAAGGTGATTGCTTGCATGGATCCATGTGTGGAATTCCTTGTGTCAAAAGTCTTCGCAACAATTTGGAGGTTTAGGAGACCTGTTACGTTACAGATGATGGACAATGACGATACAAAAATGAAGAAAGGCATGTATAGCTGATTTGGAGGCGGGCTGGGCTTTGGTGACTCTGCCAAATACTCGAAAATGTTTCCCTTATGGGAAGTGGGCCTATGTGAATGACTCACACTTAAGGTGGAGATTGCTTGAAATTACAAGAGCGAGTAAGACGTGTATGAAGAAGTCTCACATTGAAAAGATCTGGAAAAGTTGAAAGCTATATAAGTGAAAAAGACTCAAACCTAATGTTTTAAGGTTTTGAGTCAAAATATGATGTAAAGGTTACTTATCTGGTTTTTCGCTTAATCGATGAAAGAATACCTTAGCCCATTGTACTCGCCAAAAAAATTATAAGGTCGGCAACCGAGCTTGTCTAATGATTCAATAATTGGAACTGACGAATAACTTAGTCATTTAAGGAAAACTCTCAAAAATCGAGAACATATACTCGGCCATATATACTCTTGGATGCCAAAGATATACATCTCGACATGTTATAACTTAGCCTACGATGACTTAGTCAAAGTGTAATTACACACTTTTCCACTGCCATGAACATGGTTAAACACCCACAATAGCACTATCCCATAAAGATAACCACCCACTATCCCAGTGAGAGCATATCCAACGCCAGTAAACTAGTGGGTTCCTTAACCTTAAGGAACGGTTCCTTATTTTTTTTCCCCATTGGAGCAGATCTACATGACAGTTGCTTAAAGTTAAGCATTGTTCCTTATATAATGAGCAGTTGCTTAACATTAAAAAAAATATCTTTTTACATATTCTCAACTAGAATGGACCATGAGCTAGGGAAAGCTGGAAAAGAAAGGGGGAAAAAACAATAGAGTGTAGATCACAGAAACAAAGAGAAGAAAACTGATCCAATAAATCACAGGATCCACAAATAACAAAATTTAAACATCGGAACCTTCGCTGGGCCACACCTCCGCCTGGTCGTACAGCTTGCCTGGACGCAACTCGCATGGCGGGGGAAGGCGATCTAGGTTCATGGGGTTTGTGATTTGGGTTGGGGTTTTGAGAATGGGAGGTCGTGGGATAAGGGGAGATGAGAGATGCCGAGGGAGGAGGGAAGAGATCGATGGAGGTTGGCCGAGGTTGAGGGAGAAATGGAGATGAGACTGAGGGAGATGAGAAATGGAGAATAAGGTTGAAGCAAATGGAGAAGTTTCCGGAGAAAGATTTTTACTTTTAGTTGCAAATGGATTAAGAAAATGAAGCTTATTTTTATTTGGACCCAGAGAAGCAAATGGACTGAACCCCATGGAATTTGAGTTGCTATATTTTTTAAATTTTTTATTTTTTTACTTATTAATTAAAATAAATGAATTATTATTTTAAGCAAAAAAAAAATTAAGTGGTATAAAAATGGGTTGCTTAAGAGTTGCTTATTGTATACACCATTGGAGTAAAAAATGAATGGATTGCTTAAATGTGATGTGACATAGTGGGGTCCACTTAAGAAACCAAAGTGGGTTGCTTAAACATTTAGCATTGGAGATGTCCTAAGGGATCAATAACTTATCCTAATCAGTTATCATACTGAGACTATAAATACAACTAAGAGGGGTACACTAGAGGGACCACCTTCTGATAAAACTTAGAACTACATTAGCTTTGATTCCCACTTAAAATACGTAGAAGCAGAATATTATATTCAGATTTCGATTAACTGGATTTCGACGGGAACGTTTGTGAAAATGGAAAAATGCTTTAGCCAATGAAAAAAAAAATTAAGCATGTGCCACAGTCTAGAGAAATCAAAATATTCAACTTCATATTCTTCATAACTTGCTTCCAACAATGACATTAAAAAAATGAAGATGCATTTTATTAAAAAATAAAATAAAAATAGTTCAGCAACTCAATAGTCTGAACTAATCCAACTCATTAGTGTTTGGGTTGATGTGATTCAAATTTAACACCCTACAATTATCAAACTCTAACTAAATTATTTTGATTTAGATTTTTTTCTCCCAGTCCGTCCAACAAACTCGGTTACACTCCTAATATTTTTATGATAATTGTATAAAATTGTGTACGTCAAGTCGGTGCAACAAATTGAATTCCTCATATTTACCACCGCCAATCTGATCAGTCATCACCCATGGTCCCATCTCTGTGACCTTAAAATGGTAAAGAACACAAGCATTAGTCACAGCAGACCTGTGCAAAGAAAGATGGTAAGGAATTTCAAAATGCGGACAACTGCAAAATTTAAATTGACAGAAACTTCACACCAGTCACCTCCAGACTCACCACCAAAGAAAAATATCTTGAGATGCAGTAAATTCGAAGTCTAGTAATAATTATTGCACAGACATGCATTCGAGATCTTTTTTCTTTTAAAAAAAATTGATTAAAATTTAGTTGCTAAACAGTGCAGTGCTCATTAGACATTTTGTAATGAGTCCCACATCGGGTCTACCAAGCCTAGTGTGGGTGCTTATAAAGGTTGAGCAAACCTCTCCTTACAACCATGATTTTGAGGTGGAGTTAGGCTTGACCCTATTACAATGGCACCCACATCAGGCTTGGTAGACCCGATGTGGGACTCATTACAATACATTCCCGTTCAAAGGCCGACGTCCTCGGCGGCTTTCACTCCACGGCACTTCACTCAGTGGCACTTCACTCAACGTTACGGTTGGTCAGAACCCTTCGTGGGTAGCCCTCTCCGAGAGCCGTCAGCCTCTCAACGAAAGCACCATTGTAATAGGGTCAAGCCTAACTCCACCTCAAAACCATGGTTGTAAGAGGAGATTTGCTCAACCTTTATAAGCACCCACACCAGGCTTGGTAGACCCGACATGGGACTCATTACACATTTCTGCTGCTTTTTAGCCTCTCATGACTCTCTATTTTCATAAAATGGTCAAAATTTGAGAGGGGGTATTTTCTTATTCTGCTAATATTTTGAAATTAGATCACAGAAAAAGTCACCCTCTTGTTATGGGTAATAACTAATGTTCTTGTCATCAAAAGCCCTCTACGATCATAGTAGTAGTTTGCTAGCAACTGGTAATATAAATGAGTTTCTTGCTTTGTTTGTTCCCTTAAAAAAGACTTTTGTAGTAAGCATTTATGACCAAATTAAAATGGAAATGAAACTAATTAAGCAAGTCAAAGATGAGGGTCAGGGTGTGGGTGCACCCTCATTTCAACGGCAAGAGGATAAGCGTGAGAAAAGATACGGTCTTGTATAGGAAGTTGACATTTATGGCAAACTTTAGGTCCAGCGATAACAGATTCTGGTGCCCTTTCTTGCGGGTCAATTACTCCGAATAGGACAGTATGCAATATGAAGAAAGAGTTTCCCTGGCATCATGGTAATGGGCCAGCCGTGTCTAAGGTTTAATAATATAGCTTGGCAATAAAGATTGAAGACTATCCTTGATGTAATGTCCAGACCGATAAGGGTGGAAAGTGATTGTGCAAGAGGTACAGACAAGGAACGATTCCTGACAAGTTTTTAGACAAAGAGACACATGAACCGAATTCAAATCGGAATGATAGGGATCTTGAGACTGTTCAGGTATGGGATTATACAATTGAAGGAAGGCTTAAAAAGGATTTGATTGGTACTATCTATATCAACAAGATGCATCTTTTTTTTGGGAGCACAGAACATAAGAACTCCATAGTTAAGTGTGTTTGACTTGGAACACTTGTGGGATGGGTGACCTTTTGGAAAGTTTCCTAGAAAACTTGTGAGTGAGGACAAAGCATGCCGAAAAAATCCATGTTGATTTATGGGGACCGTCGGCAATCTTGAAAGCAGTCCGGACCTTACACTTGAGGGTTAAATTCAATAACAAAATGACTTATTAATTAGAAAACTTGAAATATGCAATTGAGAATCTGAATGGAAATGGGCCCCTTGCAATTGATGTGATACATGAATGTGTCGAAGACTTAAAGTCAGTGGTACTGGGCAAACAAGATTTGTCAAATACTAAAATCACAATGATACATGTATGCTTGATTAACATGCTACTCGATCATAGCCAGAAGTTGTAAATAGCAAGCTGTCTTGTACAGCTTTGTTTGCATCCTTGCTTTCTTTATTTCCTGTTAGGTGGTGGGTTGTACTGGTTAGCTACCTGCGCATTTTGGTATCTTCTTTTATGAGCATTTGCCAACCAATTCGCAGAGAAAAAATTTTGAGATGTTCTAGAGCAGGGGAAATCTTTTAATTCGTAATATTTAATATCTACCAGTACCTTTGCGAAGACATTGAATTTAAGAGTCAGGAATTGGATACAACGGTGAATTAGTAACTGAAGACCAATACGACTTAAATAAAAGGAAAGGTGGTTTGTTTAGTTGCATCTTCATGTCGCTGATAGATGAATTAAAGATGATATTAGTCCATTCACCTTCCCTCAACCCAAAAAGGGGGAGAGATGACGTTTGATCCTTAACCTTTTAACTTAACGCTGATGATGTTTCTAGTCCACAGCCAACCTATAAAACTCGTGAAGTTTTGGTTAATATAATAGGCACACACACTGGATTATAAAATTGTCTTAAAAAAATGGGATCGAATTATTGGATGAAGATCTTTTGTCCCAATTTCCTGTCTCATTCTCTGTCCCTCACCAATAACAATTTGACACTTAAGAAAATAAAATCACAACTCATTAATATTTATGCTCATTCCTAACATTTGATTGGTAGGGCGACACCGAAATATCATTTTTTGGGATAACACATTTTCATCCCCAAGTATTCAAGACCTGACCGGTCCTATTAATTTATCCTGGCCTGAAGTTTATTGGGATGCTTCATTGTCTCAGCCGAACTGTTAAACATAATTTTAAAAGTTATGTTTTTGCACTTAAAAATAATAAGATTTCTTCATTTCAGTTGATAACTTTAGCATAATGATGATCATATATTTTTCTTAATATTATTTATTTCAAAATATATATTTAAATAATATCTTATTCTTAGTTTCTTAGTTCTATAATTTTATGGTTTATTATACATAATGTCCAAATTTATACATTTTATCTAATATTTGGTTAATTGGTTAGAATATTAGGCTCGAAAAGACTGAGTTTGGATTCAAAATATCGACCAGTTTTAAGTTAAGTCAAACTCGTTGCATGAATATTCTAATATGGTGAATTTTATGGTACCTCGAGAGTAACTTTATCGTGTCTAAATGATCTAATCAGATAGTGAGAATCATTTGACTTGACTCACTAATTTGATTTATTTAATTGAGGTGACACATTCTGATTGGTCAGGATAACTTTTACCCCAAAATTAGAATGCACCTTCTAATATTAGATCCTTATATCCGAGTTCAAATCATACAATTAAGAGAGGAAAGTTGAGTTGAGACAAATCCTATTACTTATGACAAAAGATTTAATTTTAATTCACTCAATATATTTTTTAATATTATTATTTAATTATATTTTGTTATATTAGTAAAGAAGTTTCGCAATTATAAATACTAGGCATACTTTTTTTTTAATAATATATTAACATATTATTGAGGGATAAAGTTAAAAAATTTGGAGAATAAAAAAATAAAAGTTAAAAAGTTGAGCTTAATTTTGATACATTATATTATGAGAACGTTTTTTTTTTTTTGTAGGGCCAAATTATTCAAATAAATGGTTTGTCCAGAAATAAGGATATCTTGGACTAGTTGGTGTTCATCGGCCAGATACTCAAACACCCCAATCAACGTAGACTGGGCTTTATGCACCCAAAAAAAGTTGACTGGGCTTCTTTAATTTCACACACGGCTGTGGGCTGGACTGTGAGTAGAAAAATAATGGGAGTTGCTTTTTGCACCACTTTTTTTTTCTAATACACCTCACTTCCATTTATTTTTTTAATTTTCCCCCCAAAATATCCTTTTTTTGGAATTTAATTTTTGGAACACAATTTTTATATATTCCGGAAATTAAACTAAGGAATGTAATTAATTTTGAAAAGTCTCGGAAATTAAATTTCGGAAATGTAATCATGTACTTCCGGAATTTAATTTTCAAAACACAATTTTATCTCTGTTCCGAAACTTAATTTATGGAATGTAATTAGTTTTGAAGAGTTCTGGAACTTAAATTCTGGAAGTGTAATTGGATACTTACGGATTTTAATTTCCGGACCACAATTTGCATGGAAGAAAGGGTAATTTTTATTGGTTTCTTGTCTCAAAGGGTGATCTAGCATTCTACTATACTTATCTCATCGTATATAGTATTTTTTGTTGCCTTACTATTGCTTGACCCATTACAAGCAGCAGTTGGTGTCGTGCAGAACGTTTTCATTCTTTGCTCTTTGCAGAAAATTTCACGGTAAACATTTTTTTTTTGTTTATGCATGATAATTCTACTACCTACAATCCCAAAAATACACATCCAAGACTTTCTGAACTGCTCCAGCGATGCTGGCAACAAGATCCAATGGAGAGGCCAGATTTCTCTGAAATAATAGAAATTCTAATAGAAATTAGAGATGGGGTGTAATAAGAAGATGGGTTCTGGAAAGAGGAAAGAATAAATAAGACGATGAAGATGGGGTGTATGTTAGGGCTAGACAAAAACCCACCGCCGACTCGAACCTGATGGACCCGCAAGTGAAAACAAGGACACGGGCGGGTTGCTACGGATCTTCGGGTTGATGGGTTGAAAAACCAGGGTTGTGGCGATTGACGACGGTCGGGCTCGGTTCTAGAAATTTCAGACCGTCGGTGACCGAACCCGATCGACGGCGAAGGAGAATGGAGATGCAAAGCAGAAGTTATAGAGATGAAGGAGATGCAGGGGTGAAGGACAAGCAAATATGAAGGAGATGCAGATGTGAATCCAGATCTTCCTTCTTACTCTTCTAAATCAAGATCTTCGTGATCTTCTCACTCCATCGGCCGCATCGCAGCCATCTGCTTCTGGAGTGAACAGAGGAGACGGCGAAGATAAAGGACATGTGAGGGTCGTCGAAGTAGAGGAAGAAGCAAGGTCGAGGGGAACAACATAAGAACAGCGTTCTACGGCTTTCCATGGCGGCGCATCGGCGGCAAAAGTAAGGATTGGTCTGAGGTTGAAGTTCTCCAATGGCGTTGCCCCACCCTCTGTTGTTCTGATTCGTCGCCGCCTCTGCTATTTTGCTTCAGAGTATGGAGGAATATTGGAAGAGGAAGAATCAGTCCAAGATTGGGTTTTTTTTTATGAAAATTATTGGCCCTTTTCATTCTGACCCCAAAAAAATGTGTCCAAACCGCCCTAACCCGCCAACAGCCCAAACCGACCCACCCATTAGACGGAATTGGGTTGCTAATATAGATGGGCGGGGTTGGTTCGGATTGAGCCGTTTGGGCCCGAATCCGACCGAACCCGCCCGTTGTTCAACCCTAGTGTATGGAAGGAAGGGTTCCAGGAAGAAGGAAGGAAGATACAAGGGTATTTTGGGGATATCCTTTTTTAAAAAAGTAAGTTGAGGTGTATTAGAAATTTTTGGGGTGCAAAAAGCTACACCCAAAAAAAATATAACAGCCAGACTAAATACCTTATTATGGGCTTGGTAAAAGACCCATACAATCCTCATACATTATAAACCAAACTCTAATGATACATTTTTGAACATTTTTTTTCTGAGTTTTGATGGAACTTTACCGTGAACTTTTTCATTAACTTTTTGTGTATTTTTCCAAGCTAAAATGAATGCAACCGCTTTTCAGTGAAATGTTTTTTGGTTTTTCATCGAAATTTTCTAGTTCTTGAATGAGTTTTTTTTTTTTTCATTTTCATCGGGCCATTTTTAAATTCCAAAGTTTTCCTTGTTTGTTTTTTCTAAAAAAATCACATTATGTTCCCAGGTTATGAGCTTTTTTGTGTAGGCAAGAATTAGAGCATGAGCTCAGCTTCTTTAGACTCTTCAAGAGGAGAAAAATTGGTATTTGCTATTATCCTCTAGTTTCCTCTTCATTGCTTGGAGCCTTTCTGCCTCAAATGTCAAAACCAAACCTTTTGTTCTACACTCACCACTCACTAGTCTTCAAAATTGACGAAGAAACAGTGATATAAGTCCAAGAAACCAAATCATCTAACAATTTCCAAAACTCAGATGATACAAGTCTAAAAAACCAATTAATGGCGATGAGAAAGGGTCGACCAACATTGCGCATAGAGAAGTGGATGGAGGCTCACTAATAATGATACTTCCATTTCACACATTTGACTAATGCTTTATTTGGTATGAGAAAAAAAATGGAAAGAGAGAATATAGAAAGAAAGTGTTGAGAGAAAGAGTGAATTTTAAATGTTGTTTGGTAGGAGATAAAGCACAAAGATAGTGAAGAGAAAGAAATGTAAAATTCTCTCTCCGCTTGTATGGTAAGATAGAAAGTGTAAAGAAAGAAAACAAGCCTTGCTTGAATAAACAAATATGTCCTTATTAACAATAATAATAATTGTTTACTACGAATAGAGGCTAGGGTATTTATGGAATGAGACAAAATGAGTTTCAAACACATTTTTTATGGATTTTGTAATACTAATAAAAATATTTTGTAATAAATATTAATTAAAAAATCAAATAAAAAGTGTCATGTGAGAGTAGGAATAAGGATAGATAAGTAAAAGATGAATTTCCTCCTCTCTCTCTCTCTCTCCTCGTGTTTTCTTTCCACCAGAGAAGAGAAAAGTTTTGGTGCGCATTCAATATAAGTTTTTTTTCTCTCTCTCTCTCTCAGCATTTTCTCTTCTAAACCAAATTAAAAAGAAAAAAATGATTGGCACGCGAGAGACACATGTCACCTTGTAGTATGCCCGAGAGGGCAAAAAGGGGCGTGTGTTGACGTTGATGGTAGCCTTCATGGCAAGGCTAACAACTAGTTGTCAAGTTGACTTCTAGATGATGGGTTTGGATCGAATCGGGATGACATATTGGAACGGGTTCATGGTCTGGTGCGGAACAAATTCAAAAGGCTTCAACTAAAAATTTGTCCAAAAAGTCATATTTTAACATATAGTTGTGTTATTTGAACATCAAAATCTAGACACCGTATGTGTTTATCTCTATCTCTCACTTATTTTTTATCTTCTTAGGTATACACGCATCTCAAATACACCCAAAAACAAAGGGACACCATATGGTGTCCCTTTTTCTAATGCTCAAAAAAACTTTTCTCTTTAGCATAATATGTATTAAGTTGGCTACACTCTTCATTATGTTCTGAACCTCTTCTTTCAGAAACACAATATCTGCCCTTCTCCTTGTAGAGACATCTGAAATTTGCAGTAGAAGATTACCATGAATGTTTGCAAATAGTTTTGGGATCTACCTACTTCGAAAAAAAACTAAAATCCCAAGTACTGATTTGTTTGTTGTTACTTTTCTGGCTGTCAGCCATATATGCGATTCCTCTCCTCATGCTATCCAATAAAATAATACTAAAAAGTAGAAGATAAAGTTTAGAAGAACAGCAATGGAAGACGGACAAAAGACGGAAAGAGTATATCCCTTGTATTGATTAAGCTTTTAATTGCTTTGCCTTTAACCGTTAGTGAACTTCTAGTAATATGATTAACCTTTTAATTAATAATTAGTTGGAAATTGGCTCAATGGAGTGTCGCTCTTTAATTATGTTATAATCTAACAAAATATTCTAATGTCACAGTAGTTGAAACACAAGCACTAACACACATAGAGAGACATATTAAAAGGAAGAAAGAACACTCCAATTGTATCAATCACACTTGTATCACTTTTATTTACTTTTAATCACTTTATGCACTTACATATATGCACCTACTATTTATAATAGTGCTATACATCCATACTTAACAAACTAATTGTTATTAACCATTTTACTAACTAACTTTATCAACATTAACTAACTCTAAATTGAAATACCTAATTTGAATTATTTTCAACACACCCCCTTAATTCAAATTAGCTAAAAAAAAAATAGCTAGTATATCTCTCAACAACAATTTTCCAGGATCTCATATTTTGAAGTACAATGATCTAGCCATCATAGAAATACACACATAACCACCAGGATCCCATTGTAATTTTTCAAAGAATTGGGCTTGACCCATTTGGTCAACAAGAAGACTCAGAATCGACCCAAATTAGCCCCTGTTCCTATGCTATTGTAGCTGAAAACCCAATTCACTTTCTTCACTAATTTGGGCTTGGCCAAATTTTTGAAATATCAGTTCTGCCCTAATTTGCCTTGGTTCTCCATGTGTGCTACTACCACCTTCAGCGACAATTACCCCTCCCACCATTGTACAACTATCACGGTATAGAGGTTCCTGCGACGACCGCCTGAATAGACCTCCATAACTCAACATGCTTCTGGTCGGAATGTGCAGTGTGGCCACCGTCACTGCTCTCTTCGCAGCCGCTAGGCCAACAGTCGTCATTGTGTAAGGCTTACAGTCCAATCGAGTCCTTGATTGGCTAGCACCAGTAAGCGCATCTCTTGGAGGAACATCATCTATGGCAACATCAAGAACGTCTACGCGCCCCACTCCATGTTTCTGATGGTTTTGGTGGTGGCAACGGCCTAACTGACGATGTATCTTCAGTCACAGCGGTGCTCCTGGCCTCGGTGTGCCGTGCGGCCCTTGTCACTGCCCTCGTCGGAGTTGCAGGTGCATCAACCGTCGTCGTATGAATTAGTGGATTGACAGTATCGACAGTTCTGATAGTGGTTCCTTAACGGACCCCTTCGTGACCAAGCAGAGTTTAGTGGTCATTGCTGACCCGTTACTCTCTGCCATCACCTGCGCCTAGGGGTGGGAATAGGCTAAGCCGAGCTAGGCCCTGACAAGCCTGAGCTTGGCCTGTGTTCCAATGTCAAGGCTTGAGCCTGGCCTATTAGCCTGATATAGGCCAAATTTTAAAGTCTGGCTTGGCCTACTTCAAAGCCTGGCCTGGAAGCCTATTTAAAAGCCTACTTTTCAATAAGACCTTTAAATATGCCTCCACCTATAAATAGGTCATAGACCTTCACTTGTGAATAGGCTTGTAAGCCTCTAATGATAAAGAGATTGGTAGGTCTATACTGATAAGTAGGTCGTTAGACCTTCACAAATAAATATGCAAGTAGATCTTTACATTTAAATGGGTCAATAGGCCCTTACTTTCAAATGTTATAAACACTATAAATAATATATTATAGTATTATATATTAAATTATATATATTAAATATGTGTGTGTGTTAAATAGGTCGGCCTGATAAGCTTAATAGGATTTTTTTAAAGCCTTGACTTGACCTCTTTAGCTATATAGGCTTTTTAAAAAGCTTTGATCTGGCCTTTTTGTTAAATAGGCTAGGCCTAGGTAGGCCTTAAATAGGCTAGGCCATAGGCCCCCGACGAGCGGCCTGGCCTATTCCCACCCCTACCTGCGTCGATGACTCATCGTTCTCTTCTGCGATGGGGCTCCTAGCTTCCTTTCTCCTTAGTGTCTGCAACTCCTTCCTTTTCCTCCATTCATCTTCAGCCTTAGTTGGAACTTCCTCTTCTTCGACTAGATCTTGTATCAAGATTTCTGGCTGCCGTACGTTGCTTCTTGTGTGCCTTTCTGTTTCTTCCACCATCATTCGCTCCTTGATTCTGCACCTTCTTCACTTTATAAGCACCACAATATCCCTTATTCAAGGTGTCACAAGCTTCTTTAGCACTCTTTGCCAAAGAAATCAAATCAAAATTCCTATCATCCACACAATGATGAAGGATGAAGAGAGCCTCACAATCTCTCTTCTTGGCTACACTATCAGCCTCACCTTGAATTTCATCCTTCATAATTTCCAGCACCTCATGGAAACTAAAGATGACTACTCTCATCTTCACCATCCATTGCTCAAAGTTCTTGCCATCAAGAACCGACAAAGAAATTGGAAGATCTCCATCTACAATCGCGGCAGCCATGGACATAACCTCACAAGTCCATAATCAAATAGTTCTAGATACGATGTTAAAATACAAGCACTAGTACACACATAGAGAGGAATATTGAGAGGAAGAAAGAATACTCTAATTGTATCAATCACACTTGTATCACTTTTATTTACTTTTAATCATTCTATGTACTTGCACATATGCACCTACAATTTATAATAGTGTTATACATTCACACTAAACAAATTAATTGTTATTAACCACTTCACTAACTAACTTTATCAACACTAACTAACTCTAAATGGAAATACCTAATCTGAATTATTTCCAATATAGTAACGAAAGACTTGCAGTGTTAAACGATCATTAGAGCTAAGGTTAATGGGGGCTTTCTTTTCGTTCATGCAGTGGTATATCAATCCTATGGAATCTATCATACAATGTAATTGACCTTGATTATGGTCATTTGATGTACCGGTGGAGTATACCTTATACTCCAATTCCTTTCTAATAAATTTTGGTTGATAAAAAAAAAATGGTCACTAGTTTGTATACCATGCAGGAGCATTCCTAGCTTTTACAAAATCCTCAGTTTAAATCCTAGATTTATATTCCTTTCTTTCATTTTCTGTTCTGTATCCAGATTCGTGATGTGAACGCCCCAACTTTGCAATCCTAAACATGAAATAGCACTATATAGTATGTACCAAATAACTAGCACATGTGGTGCCAATAATTAAAGACTGAGAAGAAATTATGAGCAATATATACTCTCTTTGTATATTAGCAAGCCCAAGTGGACGGACTAAATAAAGCATCTTCATAAAGTAGCTTTATGAATTTCTTTTTATGATGTGTGTGCACATATTCAAAAAATTAAAAGGAGAGGTCAAACTCTCAAAAACGAAATACCTAAACTATCTGCCAGGAGAACCAGGAGATGAAGAGCGACTACAATTAATATAATGTTAAGCATATTTTTCTTTTGGTAATAAGGAAAAGAATATAATTTTAAGCATATAATTAAGTGCTGGGATAAATCACAAGTGAGTAGATGAATTTAAAATAACGCAGATCAATGAGTTTCACATTAACTAAAAATGGGAAGCCATGCTTGGATTGACGCTTAATATATACAGGTGAGGGCTTTTTTTCTTAAAATTTTATTTTTCAACCCCCTCAACAATAAAACTTTTGCATTGACACCCTGTTATTTTACTCTAACTCCGGCCCTTGTTAGATGTATACATAAAATAAAGAGGAATGTCACTATTTCACTTTAAAACAATTAAAATATGACCACACTATTGACAGTACTCCTAATTATTTTCTATCTACATTCCTTATTAATCAATCAAAATTTTGTACAATAAAATTAAAATTATGATTGGTTAGCATGGAGGGTAGATAACCAAATTTGGTGTGCTAATGGCATTACGTACCCTTTAAAGTATTTTAAATTTTAATTATTTTATGTTAGTTTTAATATATTTTATATGTGCATAAATTTTTCTATTTCTGTAGAAAATGTTTTATTTATTAAAAAAATAAGTTTCTTGTAAAACTTTAAGGTTTAAATGAGTCTTTTGACAAAATATAACGATTTTTGGATTTAGTTTCTATTAAAGTTTTATTCATTTTTAATCCCGCAAATATCCAAAATAATATGGTTTTAGTCATTAATGAGCAACTAAAAGCACACTATTTGTTTATAAAAAGAGGGATTAAAATTGAATAAAATTTTAATAAAAACTAAATCCAAAAATCATCATATTTACGGAGAGCAAAGACTTACTTAAACCTTTCAAACTACATTATTTTAGAAGGCATTAATTATAAATTTTAATAAGAACTAAATCCAAAAATCATCATATTTTCCATGTTTTTTTTTTAAAAAAGTTTTTCCTAAATAATAAAAAGGGTAAGTCATCCTTGTCAACCATGACTTACTTAAATCAAAAAGTACCACGTAGTTGCCAATCGCGACTTTCCTAAAAATACACTAATTTGATAAATAATTTGAAAGATTCACTAAATTGATATATCATAAATCAAATTGCAACATATGGGTAAAATAGCCCTCCAGTTGTGCTACTAGTGGTTCCACCCAAAATAGTGGTCAAATATATTGTTGTTCTTAATTACACACACTTTAACAAATGATATAAAGGGATTTGGATCCTCTCATTTTATTATCTCATTTTTCCTCTCATATTAGAGAAAGAAAGACAAAAAAACAAAATTGTTTTTATGTGTGGGGTCCATTAAAACTTGATTTTATGTCTTTCTCTCTCATAATATGAAAGGAAAAATGAGAGAATAAAATGAGAGAATCCAAATCCCTTTGTATCATTTGTTAAAGTGTGTGTAATTAAGAACAACAATATATTTGATCACTATTTTGGGTGGAACCACTAGCAGCACAACTGGAGGGCTATTTTACCCATCTAGTGCAATTTGATTTATGATATATCAATTTAGTGCATCTTTCAAATTATTTATCAAATTAGTGTATTTTTAGGAAAGTCGTGATTGACAACCACGCCTTACTTTTTGATTTAAGTAAGTCATGGTTGACAATGATGACTTACCCTTTTTATTTTTTGGAAAAAAATTTTTTACAAAAAAAAAAAACATGGATGGGATCGGAGCAAGACTTATGTCATCTAAATGATAAATCCTCAATTAAATTATTCTCTTTTTGGGACTTCATGCCATGTTTTTTTCTGTAATTACGTTTTTGCAAAATTCCACCCAAATATTAGTGATCCTTAGGGTTGATCACATGCCTCTCCCAAATGCATGGCGTCCAATGCATCCACCACCAATTATGAGGCATTCCTCCAGTGCTGCTCTGTATGGCATAGGGCCTCTCCATTGCTTCCGAGATGTGGCGACGTGGCATTGCCTATAAATGCAGTAAGTACAATTTTGATGATACTGAAAATTTAACCCTAAAATACAATACAATTATTTTTATCTTTGAAAGCTACTTCCTCCGGACCTATATATAAGCAAAAAATAAAAACGAATTTTACATATATTAAGAAAGTTAGTTATAGTAGTTTAATTGTCTTGGTTTGTCTAAAAAATAATTATAGTTACTGAACTACCCTTTCTTGAGAGTGTATAATACTCTTGGAAGTTGTGTCTTGAGAGTATATAATGCTCTTGAAAAAATAAAAAAAATAATTAACCAAAGGGTATTTTTGAAACACTAGCATTAAATAGGATTGATTTGATTGACTTTTACTTATATTTGAGTCCAAAAAATTTAGGTAATTTTTTGTTTATATATAGGTCATGAGGAAGTACGTTCCATGACCAATAAATGCCTCATCGCTCTTTATTTTGTGTTGATTTGTTTGTGTTTCTATTAATGGTCACCTAAGATTTGCATTTGTTGTGGATGGTATGTATTTGTTCCTCTTTTTCATATTTTTTTAAAAATGTTTAGCAGTTGGACGTGTTCATGTTACAAAATGGGAGAAGGAACTGAATTTGAAATTGGAGCCTGTTGATACTGCAAGGCATACCAATATTGACATTGACAATGTCATGTCACCATATCCGGAAGCAATGCAGGCCCTATGCCATGAAGAGTAGGATTGGAGGAAGGTCCATATTTGGTGGCTGCATTGGACACTGCATATGGAGGACCACCTATACAAGGTCACTAATTATGGGTGGAAATCTGAAAAAATGTCATTACAAAAGAAAGCATTGCACTACGTTTTTGTGTTTGAAAAAGTTTATTAGAATTTATATGAATACCTTATGAAAATATATTAACTTATATAAATAATTTATAAAAATAGTTTATGATATTTTTTATAAACTTTTTTTTAATTTGTTTCAATTATCTTATCAAAGAAGCTTATGAAAATAAATAAGTTGTTTTAAGCTTATTTGAAAAAACTTATTGAATAAACACCTAATTAAGTTGTTTATTCAAATGCGCCCTTAATAAAAAAAACCATTCAGATGAGAAATCGTGACTCATAACCTTCATTTTCGTGGGAAAAAAAATTCAACATTTTTTCTTGAAAAAAAAAGGATGAATCATGGTTGTCATGTGCAATTGCTATTGCTCATATGCTAGCGAGAGCGGCTACTAGTCAAGCTAAACCTCATACTTTTACTAGTTTTCTTATTTATATTGTTGAGTTTGTTTCTAATGAAATGCATTAAGTTTGCTTTTATAAAAAAAAGTGCAACTTTCTATAAATCAAAATATATGTTGTGATTACGGACCACGACTTTTCTAAATTGATAATTGATAATAATTTAAAAGTTGTACTAAATTGATAAATTGCAAACCAAATTGCATCAAATATTAAAAAATTCCCATCGGGTTCAAGTCCAACACGTGCTACTTCTCCCTAAAAAACCTTTCATAGGAAGTTCATCCAGATGCCTTTTTATCAAAGTAGGGTATAATTTTGTGAACTATTTATCAAAAAAGTGATCGTTTTAAAACAATTTATCAATCTGGAGTTGTTTTAGCCAATATGGATTTTTAAAAAAAAATTGCTAACATGGAACAGTTCACGTGACGCCATTAAAGACGTCAAGTGGATTGTCGCTTTCCAACTCAACAATTATTAAAAAAAATGTCATGTGGACGTGGCACAATTTGATGGGTTGTTATAACTTTCTAAAAAATAAAAAACAAAAGTACATGATAGCCTTCCACTACGTTGCGCCAGGTGGCGCACACAGTGGAAGCTAGTTGTCCCCCTTCCCAATTGTTAATTATTTCAACCTAGCGTGAATCTTTGTCCTCCGAAACTCATACACAATTCCACATTTTATTTGTATTGTTTTTTATCCCCTTCAAATGTGATTCCTTCTTCTACATCAAATATTCTCAAATTAGCGTACACAACCACTACAATTAGACTCATAATGTTATGATCTACAATAATAAAAGCAATAATAATAATAATAACAACAACAACAACAAATAACAACAATAGTAATACTTTTTTTTACGTAAATAGTAATACTGTAATAGTGATAGTAGCATACATTTGTTAATAATAATAATAATAATAATAATAATAATAATAATAATAATATTAATAATAATAACAAACAAAATAAAACTTTTTTAGTGTTTTTTTAAAAAAAAATCATAACAACCGATTAAATTGCATCACATGTTAATTTTAATTTTTTAGATTGTTGAAGTGGAAAACGTCAATCCACTTGATGCCACGTGGACTGTCGCCTTCTACGTCAACAGTTTTTTTTTAAAAATTCACATTGACCAAAACAATCTCAGATTGATAAATTATTTTAAAACGATATCTTTTTAACAAATAGTTTGTAAAACTACCTTACTTTGTTAAAAAAAAAAAAAAAAAAAGGCCATCCAATTAGAATATTAGGTTATCATGTTAATGGTTCAACTCACAGTCAAGCGGTTCAATTGAAAAATTTAGATGAAAAGGGGAAAAATTTAAAAATTATATTAAAATATTCATATAAATATTATATAAAAGTGCTTCAAAACTTATATATCAAAGTAACAAACACAACAATCTAGTATTATGTTTAACACTTAAATTGATTATAAAATAATTAAATTTAAAACTAAAAAAGAACTTTTTTTTAATCAAGAAGCTTAATGCATTTCATTAATATATAATCAATGAAAACAATAAAGGCTAAGTTGAGAAGAACAAATCCCTATGAATGAGGATAAATCTGAGGAAATTTTGATTGCAACAGTTAAAAAAAGGAGCATATATGGGGAACCAAGTGATGAGGATTCAGTGGACATGAATGCACCCATTAATGAGGAAACCAATGAATCTGGACAGGTGAAATCAAGCAGTAATTTTTTATTGGCGGGCCCTGGCAACCAGGCCTGTCAGGGATTGTGAGTATTATCAGTCGGAATTGTCGAGGCTTGGGTAACTTGAGAGCAGTTCCAGTTTTGAAGGACCTCATTCGGGCAAATAAGCCGGACCTTATTTTTTTGTTTGAAACACTTGTTAATGCTAATAAATTGGAGGAGGTTAGGAGGAAAATAAATTTTGATAATATGTTTGTTGTTGACAGAAGTGGCAGAAGGGGCGGGGTTGCTATTCTTTGGAATAATTCTATTACATGTAATATTTTGAATTATGCTAATAATTTTATTAATGTCGAGGTTGTCATGGAGGGTGGGAGGAATTGGAGGCTCACTGGTTACTATGGTTTTCCGGAGAGAACAAGAAGAAGGGAGGCTTGGTGTATGCTACGTAACTTAGCAAATTATTCTAATCTTCCTTGGTGCCTAATAGGAGATTTTAATGACTTGCTTTCAAATGAAGATAAATGTGGCAGGCATGATCACCCAAATTGGTTGCTCAGTGGTTTTCAGGATACTATACTACAGTGTTCTTTATCTAATATTCCTATGGTTGGTTACCCTTTCACATAGACAAATGGTAGAGCTGCTGATGACCTTGTTGAGGAAGGGTTGGATAGAGCCTTTGCAAATGAGGAATGGTTAAATATGTTTCCTAATTGTAAGTTGGAAAATTTATTTGCATTTATCTCAGACCATTCCTCTATTTGCCTTCGGTTAGTAGAAACTCAGCGAACCTTTTTTTGTAGAAGTTTCAAGTTTGAGAATGCTTGGTTGTTGGAACCAGATATTGAAAATGTCATGGCTAGTGGCTAGAGTGGTAGTGGTGCTGATAATTTAATTGACAAAACTACCAGTTGCATTCAAGAGCTTGATAACTGGGGAAGGCTCCGCACTAAGCATTTTAAAAAAGAACTCTCTACTTTAAGGACTGAAATCGATGTGCTCAGGGACAGAAGGGATGCAGACTTGGTTCAAAGGTTCAATGAGGTAAAGCACAAAATTACCTCTCTAATGGTCCAGGAGGAAAGTTTTTGGAGACAGAGATCAAAGAAATTTTGGCTAAGGGATGGAGATGCAAACACCAATTTCTTTCGCGCTGCTGCTTCTTCGAGAACAAAAAAGAATACAATTTCAAGTTTGGTTGCAAAGGAAGGAGATATCGGGGACAGCCAAGATGGTCTATGTGATTTATTCCGCAGGTATTATGATGATTTATTTACAAGCCAGGCAAGTATCATTGATCCTATGCTTTTTTTTACGTAAATAGTAATACTGTAATAGTGATAGTAGCATACATTTGTTAATAATAATAATAATAATAATAATAATAATAATAATAATAACAACAAACAAAATAAAACTTTTTTAGTGTTTTTTTTAAAAAAAAAATCATAACAACCGATTAAATTGCATCACATGTTAATTTTAATTTTTTAGATTGTTGAAGTGGAAAACGTCAATCCACTTGATGCCACGTGGACTGTCGCCTTCTACGTCAACAGTTTTTTTTAAAAAATACACATTGACCAAAACAATCCCAGATTGATAAATTATTTTAAAACGATATCTTTTTAACAAATAGTTTGTAAAACTACCTTACTTTGTTAAAAAAAAAAAAGGCCATCCAATTAGAATATTAGGTTATCATGTTAATGGTTCAACTCACAGTCAAGCGGTTCAATTGAAAAATTTAGATGAAAAGGGGAAAAATTTAAAAATTATATTAAAATATTCATATAAATATTATATAAAAGTGCTTCAAAACTTATATATCAAAGTAACAAACACAACAATCTAGTATTATGTTTAACACTTAAATTGATTATAAAATAATTAAATTTAAAACTAAAAAAGAACTTTTTTTTAATCAAGAAGCTTAATGCATTTCATTAATATATAATCAATGAAAACAATAAAGGCTAAGTTGAGAAGAACAAATCCCTATGAATGAGGATAAATCTGAGGAAATTTTGATTGCAACAGTTAAAAAAAGGAGCATATATGGGGAACCAAGTGATGAGGATTCGGTGGACATGAATGCACCCATTAATGAGGAAACCAATGAATCTGGACAGGTGAAATCAAGCAGTAATTTTTTATTGGCGGGCCCTGGCAACCAGGCCTGTCAGGGATTGTGAGTATTATCAGTCGGAACTGTCGAGGCTTGGGTAACTTGAGAGCAGTTCCAGTTTTGAAGGACCTCATTCGGGCAAATAAGCCGGACCTTATTTTTTTGTTTGAAACACTTGTTAATGCTAATAAATTGGAGGAGGTTAGGAGGAAAATAAATTTTGATAATATGTTTGTTGTTGACAGAAGTGGCAGAAGGGGCGGGGTTGCTATTCTTTGGAATAATTCTATTACATGTAATATTTTGAATTATGCTAATAATTTTATTAATGTCGAGGTTGTCATGGAGGGTGGGAGGAATTGGAGGCTCACTGGTTACTATGGTTTTCCGGAGAGAACAAGAAGAAGGGAGGCTTGGTGTATGCTACGTAACTTAGCAAATTATTCTAATCTTCCTTGGTGCCTAATAGGAGATTTTAATGACTTGCTTTCAAATGAAGATAAATGTGGCAGGCATGATCACCCAAATTGGTTGCTCAGTGGTTTTCAGGATACTATACTACAGTGTTCTTTATCTAATATTCCTATGGTTGGTTACCCTTTCACATAGACAAATGGTAGAGCTGCTGATGACCTTGTTGAGGAAGGGTTGGATAGAGCCTTTGCAAATGAGGAATGGTTAAATATGTTTCCTAATTGTAAGTTGGAAAATTTATTTGCATCTATCTCAGACCATTCCTCTATTTGCCTTCGGTTAGTAGAAACTCAGCGAACCTTTTTTTGTAGAAGTTTCAAGTTTGAGAATGCTTGGTTGTTGGAACCAGATATTGAAAATGTCATGCCTAGTGGCTAGAGTGGTAGTGGTGCTGATAATTTAATTGACAAAACTACCAGTTGCATTCAAGAGCTTGATAACTGGGGAAGGCTCCGCACTAAGCATTTTAAAAAAGAACTCTCTACTTTAAGGACTGAAATCGATGTGCTCAGGGACAGAAGGGATGCAGACTTGGTTCAAAGGTTCAATGAGGTAAAGCACAAAATTACCTCTCTAATGGTCCAGGAGGAAAGTTTTTGGAGACAGAGATCAAAGAAATTTTGGCTAAGGGATGGAGATGCAAACACCAAGTTCTTTCACGCTGCTGCTTCTTCGAGAACAAAAAAGAATACAATTTCAAGTTTGGTTGCAAAGGAAGGAGATATCGGGGACAGCCAAGCTGGTCTATGTGATTTATTCCGCAGGTATTATGATGATTTATTTACAAGCCAGGCAAGTATCATTGATCCTATGCTTGAGGTGGTAAGTCGTCAAGTTTCAGATGAGGACAACAACAGGTTATTAGCCCCTTTCCTTAATGAAGAGTTCAGAAATGCTATGTTCCAAATGCACCCTGACAAAGCTCCAGGTCCTGATGGGTTGAATCCTGGTTTCTATAGAAGGTTTTGGAACATTTGTGAGCAAGATATAATCGCAGCTTGTAAAACATGGCTCGAGGAGGGTGTTATTCCTTCATCCATCAACGAGACTAATGTGGCTCTGATTCCTAAGTGTGATTGCCCAAAAACGGTTAAAGACCTTCGGCCAATATCTCTTTGCAGTGTGGTGTATAAAGTTTTGTCCAAGGTACTTGCTAATCGTTTCAAACCTTTACTTCCCAAATGTATTTCTGAGAATCAATCTGCTTTTGCTGTGAATAGATCTATCATTGATAATGCTGTGGTTGCTACGGAAATTACTCATTTTTTGAAATGTAAGACAAAAGGGAAGGTGGGTGAGATGGCTTTAAAAATTGACATTAGCAAAGCTTATGATAGAGTTGATTGGAATTATTTGAAAGGCATTATAGCTAGAATGGGCTTTCATGATAAATGGATTGGTTGGGTTGCTATGTGTGTTGAATCTGTTTCCTACTCTGTGCTGGTTAATAATGATCCTGTTGGTCCTATTTTTCCAGGTAGAGGTTTGAGGCAAGGTGACCCCCTTTCCCCTTATCTCTTTATTTTGTGTGTGGAAGGCCTTACATCACTTATTAATAAAAAGGAAGCAAAAGGAAACATTCATGGTATTAAGGTGTGTCGCGGTGCACCCATTCTTAGTCATCTCATGTGTTGCGGATGATTGTTTCTTTTTTATTAGAGCAAATGAGAATGAAAGCCTTACCATGAAAAATATTTTGGTCATCTATGAGCAAGCTTCAGGCTTAGCTATAAATTTTAGCAAGTCAGAAATTATTTTTAGTAGAAATGTCCCACATGATAAAAAGGCTGCTATTATTAATTGTCTGAATGTTAAAGAGGGTATGGGCCAAGGAAAATATTTAGGCCTCCCCTCTATGATTGGTAGAAAAAAGAAATCTGTCTTTGGTTATTTGAAAGATAGAATTTGGAAAAAAATTCAATCTTGGAGTGGTAAATGTCATTCAAGAGCTGGTAGAGAGATCCTGATTAAATCTGTGGCTCAATCTATTCCTTCTTACTGTATGAGTGTTTTTCTTTTACCATCCACGCTATGTGATGAGATTCAGAAGATGATGAATTCCTTTTGGTGGGGTACAAAAAAAAATCCTGGTAGAGGAATGAATTGGCTAAGTTGGGACAAACTAACCATGGGTAAGAATGTTGGAGGTATGGGCTTTCGTGACTTAGAAGGCTTTAATTTGGCAATGCAAGGGAAACAAGGTTGGAAGTTGCTTACCAACCCTGATGCTATGGTTTCTAGAATCCTCAAAGCTAAATATTATCCAAGGGGGAATTTTTTTAGAAGCTAATTTGGGTCATAATCCAAGTTTCTCTTGGCGTAGCATCTGGAATTCGCAAGTTTTGTTAAAGAATGATCTTCGTTGGCGTGTTGGTTCTGGTTCCCATATTAATATTTGGAGTGACCCTTGGCTTAAGGAAATTGATGATCCCTACATCCATACTGCTCATAGTCCTTCTATAAATATATTGCATGTTAATGAGCTTATTTGTCCATTAACCAACTCTTGGAAGTTGCAGCTTATACTCAATATTTTTGGTCAGCGAGATTACCAGGCTATTGTGAACATTCCTTTGGTGGATGTGAATGGAGAGGATAAAATCATTTGGAAAGCCAGTAGTGATGGTAATTGCACTGTAAAATCATCCTATTGGTTTTGCATGTTAATAGAAGCTCGTTGGCAGTGAACAGCAATTGGAAAATGATCTGGTCACTTAAGGTCCCTGCCAAAGTACGTGACTTTTGCTGGCGGCTTTGCCGTGATATACTTCCCACTGGTATGAATCTCAGGTCCAAAGGTATGGATGTTCATGCTACTTGTTTACAATGTGGTGCACTTCTTGAGAATAGTTGGCATGTGTTTTTGGGTTGTGAGTTTGGTGTTTCTTGCTGGAGAAGAGCTCAACTTTGGACTGCCATTGAACCTATCCTACTGCAAGCAGAGTCTTTTGCTGAAGCTTTTTTCACACTGTTGGCCTCTTTTGATAGTAGCGTGAGATGCTCTTTTGTGATGATATTATGGGGTATTTGGAAAAGGAGAAATGATAAACTTTGGAGCAACACCGAAATACCACCATCACAAGTTGTTTATGCTGCCAAGGAACTGCTTTTCGACTGGTTGCAAGCAAGAGAATTCAGTCCAAAAATAGAGTTTGCTGACTATGATACTGCTGTTGTGGCGTGGGCCAAGCCCCCATTGGGGTACATGAAATGCAATATTGATGCTGCTTTTTTCCAGGATGTACAGTGTTTTGGCTATGGAATGTGTATCCGCGATCATCATGGTCATTTCTTCAAAGCCCATTGTGGGTGGAGACATGGCTATCCCCTTGTCCATGAAGGTGAAGCTTGGGCACTTCTTTTTGCTCTCCAATGGTTTCTCAACAGCGGCTTTGAGAGGATCATCATAGAGTTTCATTGCAAGCTTGTCCTTGATGCTCTCCATCGTTCCAAAACAGATCATTCGGAGTTTGGTTTCATTATCCAAAAATGCAAGGATATTTTATCGAGTAAAGCTTTTTTCAGTTGCTTATTTGTAAGGAGACAAGCCAACTCAGTTGCTCATGCTTTAGCTAGAGCTTCTAAGTTTTGTTCTAGCTCCCACGTTTTTAATTTTGTTCCTGATTGTATTTCCTCTTTGGTTATCAATGAAATGAGTTAAGTTGGGTTTTGTCAAAAAAAAAAAAAAATACATGGTGCAGCATGATAAAAAGTATGATGACTAACTATAAATAATATCGCATTTGCTAAGTTATGGGCTACACTATTTACTTATCTCTTAGCAAAACTTACACCAAAGTTTGGGGATAAAAGTAAAAGATCATGAGAGGCTCTTATGACAATTCCAAACTCAGAAATGTCATTTTTAGGGGTCTTAACATGATTAACAACCACTTAGCAATCTATCTCAGAAACAACATGATGAAAATTCAAGCTTTGAACCCATTGAATAGCTTTAAGAAGAATCCTTTATTTAATAATAAAATACACTTAATTACAAGAATCTTTTCATATGTTAAATTCAAATCTTACCAATAAGTCATGAATTAATCCAGTTTTAGATATATAAATTGCAATACACAAATGACATTTCATTTATATGTAAATATTTATTGGGTAATGCTAACGAGTGCTCTAAGGACACTCTTTAAGGAAACCAAAAAAAGTAATTTTACATTGAAAAACTAAGTATATCACCTCTTCAAATATTAAATACATCAATTTCCAATAAAAAACTTCTTTTCTTGCTTCTGTAACGAGTGTCCTAAGAGCACTCGTTAGCATTCTTCATATTTATATTATTATTGTTTGGATAAAAGGGGGCAAACGCCCACCAAAATAGTGAGAAAATATGTCGTCAAATAAATTAAATGCGGTATGACAGTTCACTAAAAGCACCATGCAAACTTTAAAGCTAAAATGCACTTTTCGTCCTTCCAGTTTTTCATTTTGGCGAAATTCGTCCCCTAATTTTTTTTAGCGTTTTTAGTCCCTACATTTTTTTAACATTGCAATTTTCGTCCCTCAGTCTAATTCCCGTCGGAAAACAAATGGAACGTGCCTATGTGGCAAACATTTTGCCACGTGACATGTTCAATTGACACAAATTTTTTGTCTAAAATGAACTTTTCATCCCTCTACTTTTCAACTTTAGCGAAATTCGTCCCTATATTTTTTTTAGCGATTTTAGTCCTCACATTTTTCTAATTTTGTAATGTTCGTCCCCTTTAATTTTCACTTTAGTGAAATTCGCCACCTAGTTTTCTTTGCAGAATATGCCTACATGGAAACATATTGCCACATGGCTTTCTAAAATAATATTATAATAACTTATTTTAATTTTTATTATAAATATTTTAAAAAAATGGTCATATGCAGATTCACTATCTCATCTTCTTCCTTTGAAGTCTATCATCAGAGGTCACATGTTGAGGCAAATGTAGTAAAAAAGCACCACCAATTGGACATTCACGGATAGCCAACTCATGGTTCTTTCTACCAATGAATCTTTATTGACAAAGATAGAGTTGACGCTCCAAAGAGGATGCATTACGCGTATCGAGAAAGCCTAATTCATCAATAGTAAATAATAAATAATCATAATATATATATATATATATATATATATATAAAATTTTTTTAAAAATTTATAATAAATACTAAAATCAATTGTTGTTACAATTTTTAAAATATTTATTAATTAATTCAGTACATGAAATGCGTCATCTTCGGAGTATTAACTTCGTCTTCGCCGACAGAGATTCATCAACGCAAGCAACCGTCAATTGGCTATCCATGAATGTATAACTGATGGTTTTTTTTTTACTGCATTTTCCTCAATAGTGACCTCTGATCAAGGCGGACGATGAGATTTTGAATATACATGTGACCAATTTAAAAATTTATAATAAATATTAAAATACATTATTATGATATTTTATTATTTTAATATTGGACAAGCCACGTGGCAAAATCAGGTTGTGTTAGTTTTCGTAACAGATGGACAAACATTATGATGTTAAAAAAATGTGAGGACTAAATTCGCTAAAAAAAAACTAGGGGGAGGAATTTCGCCAAAGTAGAAAAATAGTGGGACGAAAAGTGCATTTTAGCCAAACTTTAACTAGACTTCCTTTCATAGAGGTGATAATATATAATGCCATATATTATTTTTATATAATCTATATGATAATATCTAATTTTATATCCCTGAAATTGTATTAATTTTTTTGCACAATAATAATAATAGAGTAAATCTTAAAATCTCGTCCCTAAAATTATAACATCGTATCAATCGCTTTCTTAAAATTAACAAATGTCTCCGAAATTATCAAAAGTTAATCAATCTAGTCCCTCTATCAATAACACCACGAATTAGATGGATTAGAGTTGAGGACTAAAGTTTATATGATGTTATAATTTTAGGAATGAAGATTTACTCGATAACAATAACAGAGTAAATCGTCAATTTGGTCCCTGAAATTGCGAGGTAATATCAATTTGGTCCCTGAATTGAATGAAATAGCAAAAACGTCCCTGGAATTGCAAAACGTTATTCAATTCAGTCCCTCCGTCAACCCCAGTTTGTTAATGCAGTTAACATGACTGATGTGACACGTTAAGTAATTGGGTGGCACCCATAGAAGCGTTCATGTGGCCCTCCACGTCACATATTGCAATTTCAAGGACCAAATCGATACTCATTTCTCTCTTCCTCCTCTCCTCCTGCTTATCTCATTGGCCACCTCCCCTCTCTCTTCTCCCTTTTCCCCTTCTTCTCTTTCCCCTCCTCCCCTTTTACAATCATTTCTTACACTTTCACTTCCCCTAATCAGTACCTCAAATAACCCAAATTGCACCAGAACTTTCCAATCTATAAACCTGGTGGTCAAAAATGATTCCCTTGGAAACCCTTTCGGCCAAAAATGATTCAACCAAAGAGGATCACCGGACTCCATCCCTCACTAAAACCACACCAATGGCACCCAAAATGGTAAAAAGGGGAGAGGAAGGAGAAGAGGAAGGAGGAGAAAGGGGGAAGAGGGAGAAGAGACAGGGGAGGTGGCTAATGAGAAGGAGGAGACCAAATTGACGATTTACTCAATAATAATAATAATAATAATATAACCAAAGGCACTATGGTGGAACCCATTCTACGGAACACGTGTTCTTCAAAGTGTTCCCTTTGAAGCTGTTCCGAATCTTAATTCATGGAAATAAATTTTTTTAGGCATTTCAAGTATACATACTTGTACAGAACACTGTATATGATATGAATATAAAATATAATTAAATATTATTATATATTGCATGTATTGAAATAGTTATTATACCATAATATTTGATTAACATTTATTAATCAATTTCATGTTTATGCTTTTAGGTGTTTTTTGTCCTAATTATTATACTTTTAACATGATTAATTATTATTTTTAAACAAATTTACTATTTAGGGAAAAAAGCATACAGGGGGTGCAAACGAGTCGAGCCGAGCATTTGAAGCTTGAGCTTGACTTGTGAAAAAAATGGAAAGCTTGAGCTTGACTCATTTATTTAAACGAGTATAACCAAAAGTTTGAGTTTAACTTCTTAACTAACGAGCCGAGCTCGAATAGTTCACGAATAGCACAGTTCACTTACATCCTCTTTAACTCATTTATAACTTAATTATTTTTTGCATTTATGAAAATTTTCCTTAAATTATTTCTTAATTTTATCAAATTTTAATAAAATATTATATACATTTTTATAAGCAAAAGATACATTGATAAGAGTATAACTGTACAAGGATAATCTAACTCATATACAAGAGATAAAAAAGAAATATTAAAGGAACCTATTAGATCTACAAAACAAATTATAAAGGTTAACATCAAAACTAAGTATGCAGTAGCTTTACAGGATGAGAAGGCTTCCGATCCATTTCATATATGATTGGACTCTTATCTAGATAGAGTTCAATCTCAGATTTGAAAGTTGTAGTAGATTCCTTTTACTTGACATAATTCATCAACTTAGACCAACCGGTTGAGGATGGTAATCTTTGTGATAAACGAGAAATAGAATCAGTAGATTCTGTAGGTTACAATCTTTTTTCCCTATATAATTATTGGTTTACCACCGCCTTTTCATTACTTTTCTTTTAGTTACAAGTTTGCACTGCATAGAATAATTATAAAAATTAGGATTAGAAATTTAGGGTATATAAAATACTATATATATATATATATATATATATATATATATATATATATATATATATATATAATATTTTATAAAAATTTCTATTAAATTGAAAATTGATTATATTATTTAAAATTAGGATCACTCACTTAAAAAAAATAAAATGGATTTTGAGATGCTCTAAACTAGTTTATGTTGAACCATCGAAGGCAATAATGGCAACAACTAAAGTAACTAAAAATTTAAATTTCACTACTTTATTTAATATCAAATTTTTTTCCTTCTTTTTAATCTGGTCTGTGACACACCTCTTTCTATACGTACATTAAAATGAAAGAGATGCAGAAAGATGAGCAGAATTAAGATGCAGGATCTGACGGTAATATTAAAAGAGTGAAGTCGTCAATGCTTGACCCAAAACATTTCCCGCAGCAGAGGATGATCATCATCGGCGTTTCCCCAGTTCTCTGATTTTCCAAGAAAGGAAGCAGAGAAGCGTGCGTGAAGGAGAAGGAAAATTTGTGACTGCCCTTTAAAACCACGTGGCAGCACATAAATAGTTATACGTGCCAGCTGAAGCCACGCACACTTACACGCGTTGTAACGCTAGCAGTTTGGTGGCTCGGGAATAATGAGGCAGTGAATAAACTAGAATCAAATACACTTAAACAATAAAATTATATAAGTACTAGTAATGTATAACACTTGCTAACAAGTACATTCCTAACAAGTAATGTAATTGTTTAAGGCATTACATGTTAGCAATGCCTCTATTTAAAGAATTCGAAGTTAGAAAAAATTTAATGTCGGTTTGATTTAAATTATTTTTAACGTAAACGTGAAAATAATATTTTTTTAGATAATTATTTTGAAAGTTATGTGATAGGAACTTTCTTTCAACGTGATTTTCAAACGTAATTTTATTTTTACAAAATCTAAAACAAACAAGATCTTATTAAAAAAATATAATTTTTGAATATTAAATATATTAAATATATCATTTTTAATATAAAATTTTTATTTTTAAATCCTTAATCAATAATTTTAAAACACTAATTAATATTTGCCGATAATAAATAGAATCAGATTAACAAATGTCCTAAAAATATATTTTAAAAAAATCAAATAAAATAATTTTATATTAAAAAATTAAATATATCATCTCTCACATATTAAATATAAAAAAAGTTTGTAATGTAAAATTTCTTTTGATATTAGTTATCATTCTAGGAAATAATAATATACTAATAATAATACATAAATCCCGAAAAGCCCATACACCCATCTTACCGAAGGCTACGCCATCTTCATCATCGTGCTGTCAGTTTGCGTGGGGCCTAGTTGCTCCGAATTTTGCAAAAGTGCCCAGTACAATTTGGGGAAGAAAACGACGAAAGAATCTGGGAAAAAGTTAAGGGAATTGATGGCGTAAGGGACCTGGAGTGAGAAGAAAGGTTCAGGGAAAAAGCGAAACCGTGGGTTTTGATTTTGGAGCGGGAAAAGTAGTATAAACGTACCATTGGGCAGTTGGGTGGTTTTAGATTTCTCACTTGCATTCAAGGCGCGTGCCGAAACTTCTATACCATCTCCCATATATTTGTAAGAATTTTTACTCCGGAAAGCGTGTAAAATTTTAAAATAAAAAAAATAAAAATTATTCACTCTTAAATTATTTAATAAATTAAAATTTATACATAATTTAATCAAATTAATGATAAATATTTTTTTATTTTTCATTTTAAAACTCACTTATTTTATAGAAGTCAAATCCATTCGAATAAGGTGCTATTAAGAAACAACACAATATAAAACAACTAGTCTTATGTTTCATTTTAGAAATGTTTTATGTTTAATTTGATTTTAGAAATCGTTGGGACAAAGCATAATTATCAAAAAATTATTATAAATTATAATAAAGATAAATGTTAATTTTGGATTGAAAGTTGTGTATTTAATATATTCTTAACAGTTTAAAAATTGTAATTCTCAATAAAAAAATTTAATTTGAATTCTTTAAATAATACTCTTAGAGCATTTATTAGCAAAACCCTATAATAAATTGAAAATTAATTTTTTACCAGCATTATTATAAACTTGAAAATTAATTTTCTAAATTATTAAAAATAAAATAATACTTGAATATATACACATTATTAATTATTAATAAATTATAAATAATAGTATAGCATGATAATAATTTAATGATAAATAATAAAATAATTTACGTACTACTGATCAGATTATCAATACAAAGATTATATAGTCAGTTCCTAAAGAACTGTTCTTTGAATCCTAATTCCTGAAAAACTTAACCTTTGAATCCATATTTAGAGTATGTTTAGCAAGGCACTTCAACGAGCTTATAGCGGATAGTTTGTAGCGGATGAGAAAGTAGTCCTGTTTGATAAGCGCGTCTGTCACGAGTTTATAGCGTTTTTTCATGAGCTTATAGCGTTTTTTCCAGACGTTACTTGAAGTAGCGTTTGAGCTTATAACTTATAGCGTTTCATTTTTCTTTCCACTTTTATCCTTATTATCTTCATTTAATTCTACCTTTATTCTCTTCTCTCTCTTTTATATAAAATCATTAATGAAGATGTCCTTTTATGTCATATTATATTTTTCAGCTAGTTCAACCGCTAGTTTTACCGAACACTTTCACAGAAAATAAGCTAGCTTATCCGCTATCTGCTATCAGCTAGCTTATCCGCTAGCAGTTAATTTTACCAAACAGACTCTTAAATTCTCTTCATCTCTCTATTTTCTTTTTATATTACAACAATTCAGTGTTTTTCATATTGCAAATCAAATATTATATAGTATAAAGGATATTTTAGTATATTTTATTTTATTTTGTTCAGTAAGTAAGCATGCCAAACAACGAGTATGTTAAAAAGAGTGTACTGCTAACATATCCTTTAAGTGTGTCCTTAAGCCACTGATTAAGAAAAAAAAGATATATTTCAAAAATAAGTGTAAAATTTTTAATATATTAAATATATTATTTGCTCATATAATATATTTTTTTTGTTTACAAAAAGTTTAGGTGAATTGGGTTCCGGGAAATCATCAGGGTCAGGGCAAACCTCAAGACTCAAAGAGCACTTACAAAAGTACTTACAGATTATCCACCAATGAGATCCTCACATCAGCAGCGAGATTTGAACTCACATCATTATGGGATATAAATCGTATTCTTACGAACAGAACCAACCTTCATTAGCATATTTTTTTTCCAAGACACTAGTTAGCATTCCTTTTTTTAAAAAAAATTAGCCTTAATTGCATTTTTGGTTCTTGTAGTTTCACAAATGAGTGATTTTGTTTCTTGTAGTTTCAATTACTCAAATCAAATTCTTCTAATTTCAAAATCGAACAATTCAAATCCTTGTAATTTCAATTGCTCAAATCAAATATCTGTAGTTTCATAAATGAGTGATTTTAATCCTTGTAGTTTCACGGACGTGTTTTGCATATGTGTTCTCTTTAGCTTTTAATTTTAGTTTTAGTGTTTTTATCTGGCTAATTAAATAAAACTAATCTTACACTAATGTCACGTCAGAGAATTTTTCAGGTCAACAATCCTCATTAAGTATTGGATAATAGGTTGATGGCAGGACCATATTTGTACGGTTTTGAAATGAAAGGAACTTTTGATTTGAACAATTGAAACTATAAAATCTCTTACTCCCTCCGGTCCTTATTATAAACAAAAAAGTTTCAAATTTTTTGGTCAAATATATAAGCAAATTTCAACTACTTTCATCCTATTTAATGACATTGTTCCTAAAATATCCTTCATTTAATATCAATTTTATTTTTCAATAACTTAATGTGGGATGTATTTAATGAAAAATGTATTTAATGAAAATTGAAATTTTATATAAAGATTACTTTAGATAATATCCTTAATTTTTTAATAATATTAAATAATATTAACTAACTTTTTTAATATTTATGTTTTATTTAAATTTTATTTATAATAAGGATCGAAATAATATTTATTAAATTATAGGACCATAACCGTAATTAAACTAAAGAAAAAAAATTAAATGACAGGCAGGGAGCCCGTGTCCCCATTAATAGCTTCTGAGAAAACCAATCTGAGACTAGGACATGGGCGGTGTGACCGTTACGTTTACGCGCTTTACGCGAGTTTGGGCCCCGAGTTTCCTTTCCTAACTCTCCCAGCACAATTTGACGTGGAGAGGACAAGGAAGAGAGAGAGACATGTGCGGTTTGGTCGAAACTGGGGCCCACCACTTCGCACTACGAAACTGCAAGATCTTTCCATCAAATATAATTACCCCTCATATATCCGTCAAAATCACGAAACTGCCACTCTTTTACAACCATTCACTAAATCTCCATACTTCCACATACAATGGCATTAGCGTAAAACTATTCCAACAATAGTGGCAACTGGGTGTCCCTTCAATCAATTATGTATTTCGGATTCCTAATAATATAAAATATAAAATATAAAATATAAAATAAAATTTAAAATTAAAAATATTTTTGTTAAAGGTAGATGCACCCAATGGAGTCACTGAGACGTATTCTCGTAAGTTGTGTAACCTGCCGCTGTTTATAGCAACAAAGGCCTTCTTCACCTACCTCTTTATAAAACCACCCCTTCCTCCTCCTTTTTTCTATGCCTTTATCACTCTTTTTTCTCTCCCACAAACAACGTTTATCAATGTATTTGATATTTGATTTGATTTGATTTAATAGAAACCGTAAAACACATGGCCGGTTCTATCAAAAGACATTGTTTCTTGGAAGAGGACGATGGTTTGGCTTCCTTGGTAGACACGGAGGCTGGGTTTTCTGGTCACAATACCTACCATTACCAACATGGTTTTGTGTCTAGGACTATGGGTTACGCTTACCCCATCTCCTACAATGGTAGTTTCAGGAACCTTTCAGTTTCTTCGCCAAGATCTGGCAGGTTTTATGATGCTAGATTTGAAGATCACCAACCCCACTTCCTTGAAGCTTGTTTTCTTTGCAAGAAGCCACTGGGGAGCAACAGAGACATCTTTATGTACAGGTTAGCCACAGAAAATCCTAGCTATTACATTTACAGAACATTTTATTAGATCTCAAACTAGCTGATTTCTTAATCCACTCCCTTCACAGATACATTCTTTCTCTTAAAAAATATGCCTTTCCTTATCGTTTTCTTTCTATTTAGTTTTCTAAGGATATGAGTTTTTTTGGAAACCGCAGACATTAAAGACTGAGATTCTTTGGTTCTATATGATGACGATCTATCATTTTTTTTTCTGAGATTGAAAACGGAAAATTCTGATTTCATTTTTCCTGGCTTGTTGAATTTAAATTTTAGTTTAATTGTGAATTTTGGAAGACTGTACATATATTTGCATTTGATGGCTGATTCAATTGATTTTCTTTGTTTCAGAGGGGACACGCCCTTTTGCAGCGAAGATTGTAGACAAGAACAAATAGAGATGGACGAAGCCAAAGAGAAGAATAGGAACCTTTCTTCTTCGATGAAGGTTTTGAGAAAAAAGGAGCAAAACAAATCTGCCTCCAACAAGACCCAAGATTACTCCTTTTGTGCAGGGACAGTTGCTGCCGCTTAATGGAAAATAGAGGCTTATAATTATTATTATAAGAGAGCAAAGTGAAACTGCTACGGTATTTCCGGAAAAGGAAAAAAAAAGAGAAAAAAAATATGGTAGAAAAAAGAGTGAAAAAAAAAGATAAGTAGAATGGAAGTTTCAACTTTACTTTCTTTCCACGAAGAAGGGTCAAGAGAGAAGAGATCCCCTCAAAAGGAGTTTTTGTTAATGAAGCTGTATATGGTATACGTATTGAGGAGAGTGTTGCATGTGTGATCCTCTCTGAAATGGCTCATTTTTCTGGTTTTTTATTTTTTTATGACATATAATAATTAACGTTTTCGCTTTCTTTCCTTTTCTTGTCGAGTTATGGACTAATGGCGGTTGTGCCAGAAATAGTTTCAGTGTTTTAATGGAGAAACTGAATACAAGTTACGGAGTACGAACTAAAATTTCTTTCTCTTTTTCCTGGTCTATTTTTTAGGGATGGATCGGGTGACTTTCACAAAGATATCTTTGATGCCTTTCTCTATCTTATTTAACACACTTTTTCATCTGATTTTTTTTTTTTTTTCATATTTTTTTTTTCAAAAAATATCTAAAATCATCAAAATTATCATAAATGAAAGTCATTTAATTCAATTTTTTATTTTTTTTTGGCCTTTTGCTGAGATTGAGTATATTTGTGTCCATAGAAAGCTACTTTGAGGTACATTGGCGGGCTTTTATATGCGGTGGCCTGCCGGACGAGAAACACTACGGAATGGGTGGAAGATCTGAAATTGAGGTGGGAAACAAACTATGTCATCGTTATAACAGAGATGAAATAATAATAATAATAATAATAATAATAATATAATATATATTATTCGTAAGGATTAATTAGGAAGTCAATAAGAGAAAAGGGGATATGCATAAATTAATTTTACACTAATGTTCAATAATAATTTATTATTGTGTAATTAATTTTAAAATGTAATTATAAACTGGGTTGATATATCAGTATGACGAATTTTTACTGGATGTCGTGTAAAATTAATAAAAATTGAGAGTCCTTGTCCATTAAACTCAATTAATAATTATTTTAATATACTAAAGGTGAATTGTTCGGCATCATCATAAATTTGGGGGCAATTTTTATCTTGTATATGTGGTTCAATCAAGTCTTGTCAACTAATGTCACATCATTTAAAATTTGATAATTCATTCATTTCTTGGTCAAACCTCTTAGAGGACATAATTGTAAACAAAACAAAATATTTTTGTTTCTTGCTTCATGTTTTTCAGAACCCTTCCTCCCCCATCGTCATCCCCCCACCCTTATCCAACCTTCCATCGTCCTTGAGAGAGTTGAATAATAGAAAACGTTCAACACTAAGTGGATAAATGTCCCCATATAACTTTCCAGTTGAAGAACTTGTATCGCTGATTTGCATCGCAACACCAAGTCTAGATATCCCATCGCGAGAATACGGTCTACCCACCGTCGTCCGCTAGTTGTTGTCCTGCTCTATCAGTCGCGACATACTTTCTCTGTTTCCATGGATTAGAGATGATGTCGCTGTTCAAAGGTCTTTTTATTGGGGTTTCTTCAAAGGTGGAGGCAATGGGATTGGAGCTTCCTTTTCTCGGTATTATGCGATTACTATACTGAAAAAAATCAAAGAATTTGGTGGTCTAAATTGAGAGATATATCTGGGTCGTTTTCGTGGGCAGTAAGACCTGTTTTTTTGTAACCAGGTGAGGAAGATGAAGTGTCTTCGCATACATTTTTTCATACTTTAAATTTACTAAGTGTTTCAAAATGACACTAGTTAGTTGCCTAGCGTGATGGTTCGCTCTTCGATTTATTTACTGAGCATCCTCACATGTCCTGTGTTCGAACCTCACCTATGATAATTTTTTGTTATCTTCTTTATAAATAAATAAACAAGGTTGGTTGTGAAAATAATAATCGAAAAGTAAGAGACGTGGGACTCGATACCGCAACCCAACATAATTTAACGAAGCACAAACCAACAAGCCAATAATTAAGTTCATGACGGGTTTATCTTTTAAATATACTTAAGTTAACTGTCATTTTATATTTACAACTTTAATTCATATCCTAAATGCTTTGTAACTCATGGTTATGAAAAATAAATTTCAAAATATGAAATTGTTTATAATTTTCTATTAATTTTAATACATATATCATATATACTATGTGGGTAAATTGATGTTATTTATTATAAGACATTCATTAAATATGTTAAGATAGTTTACTTTTCAGGTTCCTCAATCTAATTAAAATAATTAATATGAGGTTCCTGATTATCCTAATAACCGTTAACCCTAACTTTGGAGTGAAAAATAATAAATCAAAATACCATCTTGGGACATATTGGCCTACGCAGTACTTAGTTGGGTCCTCCGTTATAATAGTGTTTTCAAGACATAAGCATGTTGTCTTCTAAAAAAAAAAAAATTAAAAAGTTAGATAGAGCTTAGAAATATCATAACTCAACCCTAATAACCTTTAATCTTAGCTTTTTGGAGTGAAAAATAAAATTAAAAAAATAATCTTGTAACATCTTGGTATACGAAAGAGTTTGTTGGGTTATCCACTATAGTAGTGCTTTGGAGACATAACCATGTTGTCTTCTAAAAAAAAATTTAAAAAATTAGAGTGAGCTTATAAATACCTCAACTCAACCCTAATAACCTTTAACCCTAGCTTTTTGAAGTGAAAAATAATAAATCAAAAAATCATTAGAGGAAATTTTAGCCTACGGAGGACTTAGTTGGGTCATCAACTATACCAGTGCTTTGGAGACATAACCATGTTGTCTTCTAAAAAAAAATTTAAAAAGTTAGATTGAGCTTATAAATGCCCCAACTCAACCCTAATAATCTTTAACCCTAGCTTTTTGGAATGAAAAATAATAAATCAAAAAATCATCTTGGGACATCTTAGCCTACGGAGGACTTAGTTGGGTCATCCACTATATCAGTGTTTTCGAGACACAATCATGTTGTCTTCTAAAAATATTAAAAATTATACTGAGCTTAGAAATAAATTAACTCAACTCTAATAACCTTTAACCCTAGCTCTGGAGTGAAAATATAATAATGATTAATTTTTGAAAATATAATAAATCAAAAAATCACCTTTAACTCTCCATAATGATTAATTTTTGTTGTAACCTTAATATTGAGTGGCCCAATATGTCTGTAATAAGGTGAGATATTTAATGGAATTGAATCCAACATTTTTCGTCAATATCTGAATAAATGAAATTAAAATATATTATATTATCCTACAAAACTAATTATATAATATATTAGAGTTAGGTTAGGGTTGATATACTTAATTTTTAAATATTTTAATTCGGTCATGCAGATTGTCAAAATGTTTCTCCTAGTATATTTTTATAATTTGAAATTTATTATCTTTGACAAAACATTCACTATATAAATTTTAATTATAAATGAAACAGCCAAGTACGTTTAAAAGATGTTTAATTATATCAGTAGTTTTTTTTTACTCAAAAACAACAGGAGTAGTTGGTTGGGCCGATGGTCAATTTTTTTATTGGGATGTCATGGGTCCCTGTTTCGAATCCTCTCTCTTGTAGTTTCACTTAATTCTCATTTTTTTATTTTTTATTTAAAAAAAAGTGTGCAAAAAAGTACAATGTTCAGGACAGGACATGTTCACCGTTTCACTAAAATCACTAAAATACTACTCGCGGACCAACATGCTAAGTTATGAGTACCGTTAAATGAAACACTCTTTTATATTTAAAAGTATGGATATGAAAACGTTTGGGAAGGAACTTCTCCTTCCTCACCCGATTATAGAAAAAATGGGTCGTGATCCGGACAGATCTCTCAATTCAGATCACTAAATTCTTTGATTCTTCAATAAAGTACCCTCCTAATGTCGAGGAAAGGAAGCCCCAATCCTGCTGCACCACCTTTGGAGAAATGCAGCAAAAGCCCCAATCCCTTTTTCTTCTTTTATTTCTATTTGTATGGAAGACTAAGAGATAGCATATAGAATACCCGATTAGGGTTGTGAGACTGAATTGATGGGATTGCAATTGCATTTGATGGAATACATATTTAGATTATATTATCATGGTCTGAATTTCAAGATGCCATATATCTTTGTCGGGCATCACATTCCAAAGCAGCAGGTATCTCTTTCGTTATCTTTTTCAAGAATTCGTGGCTTAAATTATGTTATATTTCTGAAGTTGGAATGGTATATAAATTTGTAATACAACATATCTAGATGCATTTGTTCATATTTGTAAGATCTGCAAGACATGAGAGAGAGACTGCTACTAACTACTTGCTTTCCGCCGTAGCTGCTGATGGTGGAAGGTTGCTCAGCTGCTGAAAGCTTCTAAGTTCCTAAGGACATAAAGGGAAAAGTAAAAATAATTTGTTTTGTTTTTACAATTATGCCCTTCAAGGTATTTGACCAATGCAGGGTTGATCTGTTAAATTTTAAATGATGTAACATTGGTAAGATCGGATTGGGTCACATATACAGAATAAAAGTTGTCCCCAAATTTAGGATGGTATCGAAGAATTCATCTATATTAAATATCATTTTTTAACATTATTTGTTAGTGTATTAAATACATTATTTTCTTATATAAATTTCTCTTTTCTATTTTAAAAAAATGATAACGAGTATTATTAAGAAATAAAAAAAAATTCATTAATAATTTTTTGGTATCCGTGCTGTTATAATAATAATATTTGCAATTAAATGTGTGATACTGGTGAAGCCTTACTACTTATAACTATGGTCATTAATATGTAGAAATTGCAAATGAATAAATTTTGATTTTCATTTTTGAAATTATAAAGTCGTATCCATTTAATCTCGGATATTTTTGAAATTTTAAAAATATCCCTGAAATTATAAAATGTTAATCAATCTAGTCTCTTTTTTATTGGGGACGAAGTTGATACGAACCTTATAATTTCAGATATCAAATTAAAGATTTACTCAATTACAAATTTAGTTGCTTTCGAGCCGAATTTAACAAAGGAAATAAGGTTACTCAGAACAAGGGCAATTGTTAGATGACATGGTGTTTGGATTTAGAAATAAATAAGTTAGTTGAATTAGAAGTAATTAAATAAAGATATTTGTGGAATAAAATTTAAAATGAATTAACTTTAATAATTTTTCTTAGTCTTGATAAATTAAGGTTTTATTTCTTATATTCAATACCGGGGAGTAACTTATAAGAGAAAAATGGTTATACGGTGAGATTTCAATAGCGCCTTGGGCAGTCGAGCTTCGTGAAAAATGTGAGAGCATTTGTAAGGAACTGCTATCTTTCCTGCAACGAACATTTTAGTGTAAAGTTCCAAAATGGTCCCATAAATTTTTTGAGGTATCATTTTTAGTCCCTGAAAAAAATAAATTAACTAAATAGTCTCTGAAATTTGTACATGTGGGACAAGTTAGTCCCTTTGTCATCTCCATCCACTTTAGGGATGGCAATGGGTAGGGTCTGGGTAGTGTACTATAGTACCCATCCCCATACCCGCGTTTGAAAAAAATATCCGTACCTGGACCCGGACCCGTACCTGCGTGGGTAGCAACTTAAGTACCCTTATCCGTACCCTCTGGGTACTTAAGTACCCTTACCCGCACCCATTACCTGCACTTTAACAAAAAAAAAGGGAAAAAATAACACAAAGAACATCAGCGGCTGCTGTTAGTGCCTAGGTCAGTAGGTGATTAAGTCTGAAAGGAAAAATAATTAAGAAACTGTAGGTTACATTAATTTTATTTTTAAAATTTTATATATAATTATAATTATATGTATTAATATATATATATATATATATATATATATATATATATATATATATATATATATTTATATATGCGGGTGCGGGGCGGGGTGGGTACTAGAGTACCCGCACCCGCACCCATACCCTCTCTTGTTTGTGGGTAATTACCCAGACTCACACCCGTAACCACAAAGCGGGTATTTACCCTACTCATCATGGGTATTTTTTACAGGTACACAACGAGTAGGGTCCAAATTTCCATCCCTAGTCCACTTAGTTCCGTTAACTCAAAGTAGTGACCTAAATTAGTCCCTCAAATTTAGCTCGTGACCCAAATTAGTCCCTGCCTGTAATACATGCGCTAGAATGCAACATGCATCAAAATTCAGTAGTGTGCACCAAAAACATGCATCATTCCCATGTCCTACTAGTATAGTGCACAACTTGTCAAATGTTCATACGAGTCTTGTGTTGTTGGCTGCTAGGGGCTTCTTAAGATTGAGTATCCTTCCTCCTATGTTTTGTTGGTCTCCCAAGAAGGCTAGAAGTTGTCACATAGGTAATGAACAAACACCTTAATTTGTAGTCAGTTCCTGATTTGGTAAACATTGAAATTGATTTTTGTCTCAGGATGAACAATGACTCAAGATACTCGAGAAAGTGTTTTTTAACCTCTTTCCAGTAGTTTCTTTTACAAGTTTCGGTCTTGCCGCTCCCTTGCAAGCCAGAGCCGCCAAAGTTGACAAGGCTTATTGGGAGGCCAAAAAAATATAGGAGAAAAGATGTTCAATCTAAAGAAGCCCCTAGCAGCAACTAGGGATGGCAATGGGTATCATACCTAGTGGGTATCCACATAAATTACCCATGATGGGTAGGGTAATTACCCGCACAATGAGTACGGGGACAGGAACGGGTAATTGCTCGCAATATTTAATGGGTATGGGTGCAGGTACGGATGCTTTAGTACCCAACCCGCCCCATACCCGCATATGTATATATTAATAATATTTTTAAATTATTTTATGTATGTATATATATATATATTAAACTTGTGTTACCTCTTTGGTGATCCTGGAACTAATTCCTCAGTGTGAATGATGTTTTTCATTCGAATCTACCATATGTAAAATAGATACTATTGCCTTGTTATTAGACCAGTGAACTTGTTTCTTGTGTAATTGGACTAATTGCCTAGACAATGTTGGAGTGGCTGATGGTCGAAAACTATGTTAATTCATAGGTTTGTTGTGTTGTGAAATTATGTGGGTTTCAATTACTGAAATTTATGTGCGGATGAAATATATATATATATATATATAATTAAAACAATTGATTGAATTGAAATGAAATGAAAGTTAGCTTATTACTTTCCTATTATACCTAAGTACCTAGCGCTGTTCACTTGTTCATCACTTCAGTTTCTATCCTTCCCGAGTTCTTATTCTTCCTAGTCTTATAGTTCTTAGTGCAGGACATTAATAATGTTTTTTTTTGTTATATACTGTCATTATATTTGTTTGAGAACATACTAGAATACTATGCCTTGTTATATACTATCATGATATTTTAGACTGTAATAATGTTTTTATTCATTTATTGATTTTTTAGTTAATTAAAGTGCGGGTAATGGATGCGGGTATGGGTACTTTGGTACCTAGCGGGCAAGGGTACGAGTACTTCAGTTGCTACCCACGAGGGTATGGGTCCGGGTACAGGTATTTTTTAAAAACTCGGGTATGTGGACGGGTACTATAATACCCTATCCATATCCTACCCATTGTCATCCCTAGAAGCAACACAAGACTCGTAAGACATGAGAAGTCACATGCAAAAAGTATAGTGAGACAAGATATTTTGACAAGAAGTTGTGCACAAGACTCATAAGACATGAGAATGATACATGTTTTTGGTGCATACTGCTAAATTCGGGTGCATGGTGCATTCTAGTACATGCATTACACGTAGGAACTTATTTGGGTCACGAGCTAAATTTCAGGGACTAATTTGGATCACTAATTTGATTTAACGGAGCTAAGTGGACGAAGATGGACCGACTGACTAACTTGTCCCATGTTTATAAATTTCAGGGATTATTTAATTAATTTATTTTTTTAGGACTAAAAATGGGCCCTCAAAAAAATTTAGGGACCACTTTGAACCTTCACTTAACATTTTATTCTCCGCTTTGTTGAAGGTGGATGCGTCCCGTCATGCACGTGAAAGGAAGCGGCGCTCGTTCTTTCTTTCATTTTCACAAAAAGAAGGGAGCAAAATATATGGTGGCGCGTGTTTTAAGATATATAATATAATTATACTTTTACGAATGCCATTTTTAGAATTATTATATGATTATAGGTGGCTTCTAAGGTGAGGGAGCAACTAAGTTTCTCATCCATGAGAAAGCAAAATCAACCGAGTAAATATCCAATTTGGTTTCTGAAATTGTAGGGTCGTATCAACTTAGTCCCCCACATTATCAATATTCCAAAATGATCCCTGGAATTACAGAAAGTTAATCAGATTCGTCTCTCCATTGGTGTTTGCATAGACTATAATGACATTAAGTTGGTAATGTCAGGGATGCATTTGCTACATTTTGCAACTCTAATGATCATTTTGGAATATTGCTAATGTGGGGGACTAAGTTGATACGACCCTATAATTTTAGGGATCAAATTAGACATTTACTCTATTATAAAATAAAGGAACGAGTGAGATTTGATGATGCCAGCAGGTAATACAAGAAACTTCCTATTTGAGAAATGGTCCTTACATTTTTTTTCAAAAGTTTGATAATTTTCAAATTAATCCTTCCCAAAAAATATCACAGAACTCACACTCTTTCTCCCATTGTTTTCTCTTTCCTATCCTAACGGCAGCCAACAGCCAGAGATCCACCATGTAATCCGGCCACCACCATCCACCACTATCGCCAACTTTTAATCTGAACTTCCTAAAACAATGATGAACATGAAACCAGATGGGATAGAGCTAAACATAACCATGCGGTGATTCACATACTCTTTCAAGCCATTTCATTAGGGGCGGTGGTTGGCGACGGTGAGCAAGGCACGATGGTTCATGGCTGGGATGTGGCTCTGACACAGTAGAGAGTAGGTCGTGCGGATCTGGACGCAAGGATGGGAGGTCGGATCTGGTGTGATACAGCTTGAAAATATGGGTCGTTTTGACCCGTCTGGAGGTAGGAGAAGATATCCAAGTGTTGGTTTAGTTTGAAACTACATATATAAATCTTGTGTCAATTCTGTTGTGTTTTTGTTGAGTGGCACGATGGTGAGCGGCCTTGGTTTTCATAGTCCAGGTCGCATTTTCGAAACCCAAAGATGAAGCTTTTGATTTTTTAGTTGTCATGTTTATTTGAATTAAAATTAAAAAGAACTAAAAATATCTTAAGTATAATAAAGAGCGATTATATTTCCATACTTCAATACTAGCCTGGTGGTCAGAGATCTTGTATTATTAACTTTTGGGATGCTTGTTCAATTCTCACTTCACCTTATTTTGTTTCATATTAATATTAGTATCAGTATTTTACAACACCCTGTCTTTTCTTTAATTAAGAAACGTAGTAACTAAAAAAACTTAAGATGCGCAATTCGGAATCGAACCCGTCGGAATCGAACCCGTGACTTCCCAATTATGTAACATCCGCTAACCACTGCGCCATTCTCGAATTGAATATAAAATTTCCCACTAATTTGTTTTTGAAGTTAAACGGAACAGAAAGCAAAATTTCAACCTCATCTCCTACCCCCAGTTGGGTTGACCCGTTTTTGCAGAAATCAATGACCACAACTTTTTCCTTAAACGCATAGAAAAATGCAGCAATGAACCACCAAATCCAACTGTCACACGTTGCCTACCTGATCCAACCGTTGCCCACGACTTCGTCACCGCCGCGCTATTCCGTCAACCACCACACGAAAATCTGCAGACATGATGCAACATCGCTGCTCCATTTCACCGTCTAAGTACTGCGCGCCCGTCACCGTCATGCCTTCTCGTTCTTAATGGTCTGGTTCGATCACCAAATGTAAAGGAAGGGATCTTTTTTGCAAAATACACAAATTAATGATGGAGGGGGGTCTTTTCTGCAAAATACAAAAATTAATAAAGTCAAAGTGTTTACCTACTATATCAGGTCATTTTTGCTCCCTCATAGGTGAGGGATTTAGTTCCTCTCTCAGATGCCACCATGATTATAAATGTTTTTTTAGGATAAATATGACAGTGTGTTTATTTTCTTTTAATAATTTTAGATATATTTGTTAATTTTTTAACTAAAAAAATCAAATAATAATACAAGAAAAAAAAAGTTGGAGTGAAAGTTAATAGTTTTCATTATCATATCATAAGAAAACATTTGCACCAAAAAATATCATAAGAAAACACATCCCAACGTCATTATAGGGATAACCATAAAAGTAAAACATAAGAATGTAATCTTTGTGTGAATCAATAACGTCTAAGAACATTTCTTTTTAAGTTTATAATAAATATGAAAATATCATAATTTCAATTTCACTTATATACATATATGAGTTTAATTGTTATGCTCTATCAATGTAAGGTTTTTTATACTATCAACCAATCAGAAATCATAGTATGAATGACTTTTAAGGTAGTTAAGATAAGAGTCAAATATTTTTACTAATGTGTCAGTTTAGGATTGATTGACAGTGTAAAATATACTTACATTGACAGTGCATATCAATTAAATCATATATATATGTGTGGATTTAATTGCCATGTGTAAAGATTTTTTATATTGTCAACCAATCATATATTATCACATTATTAAAAATGTTTGACTCTTATCGTAATAACTGTTTAGTTTGGTTTGAAAGATAAAATGGAAAGAGAAGATAAAAAAAAGAAAATGGAAAGATAGAAGATAGAAAGAAAATAGTGAGAAAAATAGTGAATTTTAAGTATTGTTTTTACAAGAGAAAGGTGAAAGAAATGAATACAGTTACAGGTTATTCTAAGGCAATGGCAACAATTACTCGAATAAAGGGTAACCAATGTGTGTTGAGTCAAATGGAAGGAGCTTGGATCACTTAAGTATGTAGTTATTGGTTTAATCCCTAAATTATGTGAATGGAAAAATACTATTGGATGGATCCCCGCTTATATGCCACACGATACATTGGGGGATTAGTCTCTCAACGATCGAGTAATAGGACACCTATCGAGTGAGAGGATACTCTGGAAAACTTGAAAAAAAAGGTAATGGTTCTGTTGGTCTTAGACAAAGATGGTGACTCAAAGCGGACGTGACTCCTGGGGGTGTTTGTGGGACGGGTAGGGAATAGTTTGGCTTTACCCAAACCCGACCTGTTTTTTTGGTTGGGTCGTTTGCTTGAATTTGAACTTGACTCGTTCATGATATGATAATCTCTAGGACGAAATCTAGTCAACCCTTTATAGTAACATAATGTATAAGATTAAACGTTATACATAGCTAAATCATAATTTTTTTTAAAAAAAAATAAGAAACTAAAACTAAGGCATATTTTACAATATATATCTCAAAATATAAATATAAATATATTATCATGTTATGTAAAAGTTATTGATTAAAGTCAAGAAATAATATTACTTATACCTAACTATAAAAAAATATATATTTTAAAAGAATGTGGGACAATAGGTCAAGTTGATATGATACAACCCGAAGTAACCCAAACTATCCAAAAAACACACCATGCTTAATTTCTAAAATCAGAACTTGTCACAATTAGCTTTGTGTCAGAACATGTTAGTTAACACCCCTAGGCATGGCAAAAATTGCCTTAAAAATACCCAACAAGTTTTGAACACGTGAGCAATTTGTTAGATTAATGGGCCTTATTATAAGAGAAACCTCTAACCCAATTAAATCATATTTTCAATGCCTTCGTTGTTCGTATGACTTGTATCACCTCTAGTGTAAAGGTGGTGAAATGGGTTGGACCCACCCGGTCAACTTGTTTAACCTGTCCCTTTTTACTGGTTGGGTTGGGGTCTTCAGCTCACTAATCTGTTTTGACTCGCCTCATTTAAACCATCGCAAAAGCGAGACAGGGGATCGGGTTTGATCAACTCGCCAAACCGTCGATTCACCTCTTTTAATTTTTTCTTCAATCTCTTAGTGACCAACTCACCAAATCGTCGTTAACGGAGTTGTAACACCCTACTCTTTCACTTCTATGTATATATGTGTTGATACTTGCTTATAGATGCTTGCGTATGTCATTTTTGCTTGTTTTTGGTGCATAAGTTCATAGTTGTAATAGTTCAGTCTTTAGCATAATCAATTCATCCGAGTCTAAATAACCTGTTTCACCGTTTTGGCCATATCTTGAGTTCTAGACATCCGATCGAGATGATCTAGAATACGTTGGAAAGCTTAGAGGATTACCTACAAGTTTTATTCAGATGTCGATGCAAAAATCGATTGGGAAATCGATTTGGGAAATCGATTTTGGAAATCGATTTTCAGGTGAAGAAATCGATTTCCAGAAGGAGGAAATCCACTGTTTGAAGGACAAAATCGATTTCTTTGATAAGAAAATCGATTTGGCCAATCGATTTCCATGCGTGCCAGAGCTTGTGTACGCGTTTGGGTTACTGGGCTATGCTGTGTACGGCCCATTCGTCTTAAAACGTCCCTAACAGCTATATATACATAGCGTATGACCTAAACCTAGTATCCACACCCTATTGTACACACTTTTTGCCTCTTCTCATCCCTAAGCGCTCTAATTGATCTCTTGCTCTAGAAAACCCAAAAGACGAATCCTGCTTTGGTGTTCTTCGTCAAGAACACGCCATTGTTTAGCTAATCCATTCCTGTTGCTATAGCTAATCTCCTAAGTTAGAAACCAAGGTGAGTTTCTAATCCTGGTTTTGTTTTCCCTTTTAATCCTTAACTTAAGGATCGACTCTGCTTTCCAGTGTTGCGATCGTGATCAAGTGCTGAACCCGGAAGAAGGAACCGTAGCGGAACTTGGCTCTATTCTCTTTCCCTTAGGCTGTGAATCGTCATACCAAGTATGGGGGGGAGAAAATTGATCATGAGTATGTGGGTTTTGGGATAGGTTAAGATGAAGGGGTTAACCCATGACCCCTATATGTTTGCCTATATGCATTATGAGTGCCTATGAATGTTGTTATGTTGTTTTCTGGCTGTACGAATATTGATTGATGAATAATCTAATGTCATAACATGTTTATAACTATGAGTACATGATTATTATGAATGTTGATGAATTGATGATGATGAACATATTGTTTATGCCATGATATGGTGTTTTGTTAATCCTATACTATTAGAACATAGTTATAGGGAGAAAATAAATAGGCAATGTGAGATTGATGACCAAGGATTAGTTTGAGAACCCTTAGGTTATGATTCATGAGTGTTGAACTAATCAAATTGATGATAAATAGCTTAAGCTCGAATGATCTGTTAATTAGAGAACGTAGACTGGTCTATAGCGGAGGAAACCCGCTGCTGTATGAATTGACACCCAGAAATCGATTTCCAGCACATGGAAATCGATTTGAATCAACCAAGAATCGATTTCCAGAACGTGGAAATCGATTTGGCCTTGTAGAAATCGATTTTTAGAATCGATTTTCCCTTGTTCAAAATCGATTGGGGAAATCGATTTGAACATGCTGAAATCGATTTTCAGAGATTGGAAGTCGATTTTGAAGACTTGAGAAATCGGTTCCAGAGAATGGAAATCGATTCTCACGTGCCCAGGAACAATTTTGACCCCTTATGCGTGATGGATAGTGTTATGAAGATTAAGTTACAATCTTAATGAACATATGACTTGAGGTTTAAATATTAAGAATAAGTTATAATCTTAATAAGATATGAATTGTGGTTTAGATATTAAGATTAAGTTATAATCTTAATAAATATATGACTTGAGGTTTAAATATTAAGATTAAGTTATAATCTTAATAAAAATTGAGGTTTAGATATTAAGATTAATTTATTATCTTAATAACTATATGACTCGAGGTTTAAATATTAGGATTAAGTTATAATCTTAATAAGATACGAATTGAGGTTTAGATAATAAGATTAAGTATAATACTTAATGAAGATGATGTTAAGTTAAGACTTAACAAGGAGAACAATTAATAAGACGATGATGTTATTGATAACGACGTACTGTTACCGATGTTGTTGGTTAAATCATTCTTGATGCTTATTGGTCAAGTTTGATGTTGATAAATCATCTTTGATGCTTGTTGGTCAAAGTTGATAGCAATGTAATGGTGTTGATGGTGGATGGTTGGACATGTGTTTGCATGTTGTTGAGCATAACATGCATCATACGTTGACGTTGATATGTTGGGTGGAAAGCAAACGATGAATCGCGATAGTGGAGGCCACGATGGGTGTTATCCCGGCCTTGCGGGTACATTAGGTAGGGAAATTCCAGGTGACATAGGCTAGCTACCTATTGTTGGAGTGACCTAAAGGATAAGCTTGAGTACCCTGACTAGCCACTATACGTTATCAGGATTAGTGAGAGTGTTCGGGGATGGCCCACGGCCTGGCATAACATCCACGTTGATAACCGGACATGTATTCCTAATCGTCTTTCCAGAGTTAGAGTTGTTGGCCACATGCATACGGAGTAGTGATGTTGCATTCGCATTGACATGCATCTTTGATATGTATCGATTATACATGTGTTGATTGATGTATGCTGTATGTCATCTTAATTACTATTCCATTCCGTTTACATATATTTATGATCGTATTTCTCACCCCCATCTTTTGTTGTTCTTGTGCATATGATGTTGCATGTGCAGAGGAGGGTGAGCATGCTGACGAGGAGTGATCCCGTGAAGATCTCTCTTAGTAGTAGTAGATAGGATTTACATTCAGTTGTTTAGTTTTATTCCGATGTGTTATCGGTATATGTATACCAACTCTGATTATGTGACATCAGGTTTCGGGTTTTGTTTATGTTAATGTTTTTCCGCAGTTGTTTTATGTTTAAAATGTTTTCGGATTATGTGGTACTTGCTACCTTTTAAGTTAAAGTTTTTAAGTTTTATTTAACTTGCATGCTTTATTTTATTTTATCGTATGCGGGGTAGCGGGTGTCACAGGAGTCGGTTAGAAGTTTCAACTCACTTTGTTTAAATGGTTCAGCCTGTCCCGTCCCATTATTTGTGGGTTGAGACAAGTTGGCCCTGTTTTGCCATCCATACTCTGGATGTCGCTTCTTTTATAGCAGTGTGTATGTGGTCCAACAAGAAAATGCTTATATCATACTCTTTGTGTAAATGGGTATTATTAATGTTCTATTCGGGTTGAATGGGCTTCAGTCGCTCGGTATTAAGTTTTTTTACCTTGGGTTTCTTTATCAAAGTCTCAAACATATAATGCATGTTTGAATTTAAGTTGGAATGGACTCAAACATACGTTTGTTGCTTCCACATTTTTTGCATTGGAAAATGTGTTTTTACGTTGAATCTTCTTTCCAATGGCGGATCTTTTTAAGAGCTGGAGGGAGCAACGGCACCCCGTACTTTTTCAAGCAAACTTTTTTAATATACAAAAATTTTAATGGCATCCCTTAAGAAATTTCAAAGTCATGGTGATGGTTCTCGTCTCTCTAATGTTGTACTGTTATTGTGCAACATATGCAGTGTCACAACTTTCAAGGATTGAAAAAATTGGCTCCAATAATATTGCAGTTTCTAGATTTTTCTCTTATCTAAACATTGTTCAAGTGGGATTTGGAACTCATATCCCTATTTTTCTTGTCTCACTTATGAAACATCTTCTTTTTTTATATCATTAAGAACCACAACATTTAAATAATGATATTTACATTTATAAATGTGTTTACTACATATTATAACATACAGGTGTGAAATATGTAGGTTCAAATCCATGCCATGTATTCCGATTTTTTTTTCCATTCCTTACTCCCCTCTTCTCCTCCTTCTAATTGTAAGGCCTTTTATGAGTTTCTTTTGGCCAAGTTTTTTCTAGACATTTGTTTATATTTCAGTTAGTAATTAGTGGCTCCCCAAAAAAATTTGGTTAAGATCCGCCACTTGTTCTTTCAAACGTAAACTCAAATACACCCATAGATGTTTGAGTACCTAAAAAATGATTGTACCATTGGTATGATGTAGGGAAATGAAATGAAATAAACATGACAGAAAAAAAGAAAGCAATTGAAAAGTAGGAGAACTTGTTGTCTTATTGTTTACAATAGAAGAAAAAGAATGCATGTAAATTAAATTAAATTACTTAGTCACTATTAAGAACTCGTAACATCATGAAACCATTAAATCACAATAATAAAAGAAATAATTCTGAAATCACGATAATATTCTAAAATGACCAGGGATGTGAAGCTTAGAACAAATATATCATCCTACTTCCTCAAAGATCGTAAATTTATAATTCACATAGACATACACAGTAACATAACAACATTCTCTTTGATTGATAATACTGAAAACAAATATTATATATTTTTTTCGTTAAATTCACACTTAACTTGAAAAAAAAAAAACTTCAACCTAAAAGTAAAAGGAGTACAGCCGTACAGCTACCTCCTTACCCTATATGTAGTTTTGTCCTTAAACAAGGCTCTCTATTTTTTGGGCGGCCCAATCCATTTATATGTGATCTGCATAAGAGAAAGCACATAATCATAACTAAAGAAGATTAAAAATGTATACTTTTTTATTTTAAATTTGCTTATATATTGAAATTCTTATTAGAGTTCACTTAGCTTCTAATTGTTCATTAAAGCTCGAGCTTTTTTTTGAAACAAATTAAAGCTCGAGCTTAGATATTTTCATCTGCACGACTCTAAATATTTGCACAATGCCGAATCATTTTCTGTGACATTTCCCTTTCTTCAAAGTAGACCAAGGCTAGTATATTCTGAGAAATCAAATTGACACCGTAATACAATTCCCTAATTCCTTTTGAGATTTATATTGATACTCTAGTAGTGTTTCCCCCTCCCGTGCTCTAATAAAGTAACATTTGATATCTAAATTTTAATTCTCAAAATACCCCACTTTTCTTAGAATTCGTTACAGAAGTATAACTCAGGCATTCTATGATCAAGAACAACAAGAAAATGTAATGGGAAAAATAATGGATCCTACCAAAGTATGTCCTACCACGCTAAATATATGTAATACCTGATGATTTAAATAATTTAAATTATAAGATTTAAATGATATTACGTTAAGTAATTTAAAAATTTCTTTTCATATAAAGGTTCCACATGATTTTTTTTATAAATATGTTTTAAACAAAGTGCGCTATAAAAATGCTTTTGGATTTTCTTTTGAGGAATTAAATAAGGACTTTAAGGCATAAAAGAATAGTAAATAATTGTCCTACCCATGTATTTCTATATTTTTTATTATGATTATGCCAACAATTAATACATTTAGTGATAATTAATTTATTTTATGATCACTAGCAATTAATATATGATATTAAGATATCAATAGGGTAGTGCATAACTTGACATGACCTAAACAAATTCATTAAAATTTAATTTAAAGTTAATGTTAATTTTTTGATCTTGCCCATAATGCCCTTTTAATGAAAGGCATTATTGGCATTAGTGCTTAGTTTAAAACAAGGGAAACCATATCTCTTCCCCATTTGTCACAATTTCTTAACCCTAGAGATAGAAGTTGAGCTTTGGATAGAAGAGGAGTCTAGAGGAGGAGTTTCATGGTGGTTCTTCTTCCCCACCTTCCTTCACTTTCATTCGTGTCTTGGAATCTAGTAATATATCTTCAAGAGGTGAGGGATTGCTTATTTTTCTTGTTTTTTTGAAATTCAACGAATTTGATCCTTTGGTGAGATTTCCTTACTCATTGTATTAATTTTCTTTATCATGTTTTATTGTTGCTTAGCTCTTTTGTATGTGTTGTTCCCTCTGTGTATATAAATCTTTCTACATTTTTTTTATTTTGGTTTTTTAGGTATGTTGTATTAGGCGGAGGGGGTAAAAACTTGTTGGATTTGGAATGTTGGGGGCCCGGGTACTGTCGGGTTTTTTTTATGGTTCGGGAATAAAGTCATTTCAGGTAATTGTGGGATTGTTGAATCCTGGAAGTGAAGAAAATTTGTTGCCATGGCTGTACAAATAAATAGGTGCTGCAGCACATATCTTGTAATTTAACAAAACAGAGTGAGCATCTATATATATATATATATATATATATATACTGTTTTGTTTTATTATAATATGATGTATGTTAATGGGGATATGTGATCGTGGTGATGTGAAGATGCTTATGAGATGTAGTATAAGATGAGCTATTCGATGCATTTAATCTATTGAATATTTGTATTTCTTTAAGATGAATAGATGTTAGTATGATGATGGAAAATTAGTCAAGGATGTTAAGATTGATACGCATCCTTGAGAAAGTATTTATGTGTAAAATTTATTAAAGGATTAGATGAGTTAAAGTTAATTCTATACTATGAGCTTATTTAGTAGATTATATTATGCCTTCATGGGAATACTAGTTGATGTGATTAATGAGCTATCCAAGTGTATATTATGGTTAGTATTGATTTATATATATAAATACGGCTATAGTAAAGTGAGTTGATTACCTCTTTGATGAAACATTATAATTAGTCATTTATTGATAGATTTATGATTATGCTATGATATGTGTTTTAATGTTGTTGCCCTTCGAATATTGATTCGTTTCTATGCTTGAATTTTAGTAACGATGTCTATAGAATGGAATTTTTTTTATCTACATTGTGAATATATATTATATTGGATTATGTTAATGTACATCTTGAAAAGTATCGATAAAGTGATGAATTTTGGAAAGTGTATTTGGTGGAATGGATTGACAAGTTTTTCTTTTATATGAATCTTTGGGTAGGCTAAACAGAGAGCGGGAGGCTCCGATATATAAATAACACAGCCGGGGAGAAGGACCCCGTAAGTCACCAGGGCGTTGAGGAGGGATGTTGATGTTGGCCGGAGGGTGCCGTATCTCCGAGGTATGAAACTAAAATCGCCCGGGAGGGGGACCTTGAGTGAACAACCCCAAGTGGACCCAAAGACTCGATGTATATGAGTATATGATGTGTATCATCTTATGAGCGGGACACAGCTTTTGAGAAAAGAAAGTTAGGGCAAGCCATTCCACAAGTACTCTATTGAGGGACAAGATACCCACATCGTAATTTGTATGATTATGAATATATTTGTATATGAATAGATGATTGTTACTTGTAGCCTAGAAGTGATTATCGGTTGGTTTGATTTGTTGTCTGCGTGATTGTGTGATTTTATTTTTGCACTTGATTTTGTGTGACTGCATGTGGTTTGGGTAAACTCTCTCACTGAGTCAATGGGCTCACCCCACGTTTAACATTTCAGGTAAAGGTATCTGCGAAACCCGCCAGAAGTCTTGGCATGTGGACAGTTTGAGGGGTGTACCCTCGGTTTTATGGTTTTTTTTGGGTAAAAGCAAGACTTTGTAATTTTTCTTTATGTTGTTCGTTACTCTGATGTAATTATATTCATTATGTTGTTTTAATTAATGAATGTAATCTTTTACTTTGGATGAGACGAATTCTTGTATGCTTATGAGGCTACGAGGGGGAAAGAAAAGACTTTCCCTTTCGGCCGGTTATGGCTACGAAATTCGGGTAATGACAATAGATTTGGGCAATTATAGGTTGAAATTTAGTGGAACATTTTACTACGTCCCTTTCCTCACCTTCCTTTATTTTCATTGCAAGCATTAAATCAATTTTGTGACACTTTTGTTTTATCTTGTCTTGTGTAGATAGCCTTCTTTGAGCTATAAAATCAAGTAGGTAGTTGAAACCGTTAAGTAATATATAATTTACTTATAAACATTACATTAATTACAACATAATACTCACCGAATTAGTGAGGTTCAAGTCTTGTAAATTTTGACTTCATAAAGACATTATCATATCTATGATAGGAAGCTTTGTTGGGTTTCTTCTACAACGCACCTCCAAAAATGAGGCGCATCCATGCTCACCGGGTTATTCTACTATCCTAACCGTTGGATTGCCATAAATAGGTGTCAACTGGTCACCGATTGACCATGTTCTAATTTAAAAATATTTGCAAAGCAGGTCCTCCCTCGACCATTATCGCCTTCCACGAAGGGCTAGCACAAACAACTACCACCATATGATGACGGTCCAAAGGTGACCTCCACCGCTGGATCGAGTTTGGTGGCTGGAACAATGAAGAAGAACACGAGGATTGAACTGGTAGCGAAGGATACCCACGGAGATGATGAAGATCTGAGGCGCAGGAGGCGCGAGTTGTTGGGGATTTAGATTAGGGATTTGGCGACTCGAATGATAAACGTGTGGACCTGGATCCGACCTGCACCACCGCAAGCCTCCATCACCAGCACCTCACACCATAGCCGAAGTTTGAGCCCGCTAGGGATTGTTTTACCTTTTCTTCAATTGTTTGGTTTCTTTTTGGCATTGACGGCTTGAGCGTTTTGAGGAAAGTTGGAATCGTGTCGGGGCAGAAAATTGGCGAGTTCGAGGAAGTTTAAAATGACGGAGCTGCCTTTGATCATGAGCGCCACCATGTCGGGTGAACATGCTGCCATCTCTGGAGTGGCGAATGTGCCTAGCCAAATCCGGATCTTCTCTCGGGGCTCACAGATTTCGGATACCCATTTGCCCCATGAATGCACTCAGACCCCCAGTAAACCTTGTGCTTGCTGCTACTATCTGTGGCCCACTTCTTGGGCATTTCTTGATTTCAATCGGGCAAGTGGAGCTCTGAGAATGAGGGCTTTGGAGTGACGGTGGAGCTTGGAAACATGGTGGTGATGATGATGGTGAAGAACTATTAGTGCTTGTTTGTCTCTGATCCTTGTAGCTCGACCATTTCTGTTTATGATTGTGGGTTTCACAAGGGAGGTGGTGACGGCGATCGCCAAAAAAAGGTGAGTGGTAGTGTTAGGGTTTATTTGGAGAAGATGATGAGATGAGGTTTTCGCAAAATGATCCTTATGACTAAGTGCCAAATATTATTATTTGAGAGTTTGTTTTTACAAATATTTAGAAACTTCCTAATTGAGGTCAAAAAATGGAGTGTTTTATACATCTTATTCGTGTTTGATACACCATAGAAGCCACCACTTTGTAGGGGTTGAAGATGTTACTTAAATTTTTTTTTTTAATAGTAATAAATAGTCAATGGCTTAAGTTGTGCGTGACCATGCAACTATTTTTTTTTTTAGTAGCCATGATATAAGTACAAAGTATCCACCACCGTTAGCAGTGATTAATCTCTGTTGAGGAACCTGTTGGACACACAAAGTGGGTTCTCCTCTCCCAACCAGATTTTCTCTATACACAAGAGCCATTCAAACCCCTGACCACTTGATTAAGGTGTCTGAATTTTTTACCACTCGAACCAATCACGTGTTGGTTGATCATGCAACTATTTATTTGCTTAGGAAAATAGTGTCATGGTTAGGGGTGTAATCGGATCGGTTTGGATAAGATTTGGGGTAATTTAGCATCCGATCCGATTCAATTTGATCGGATTTTGCAAAAAAAATCTATGAATCCGAGCCAAACCAATCCGATTAATGTCGGGTCGATTCGGATCGGATCATTGGATTACCCTATTTTTAATTTACTTTAATTTTAATTTAAAAAAATTAGTAAAAATTTAAAAAGATAAAAAAAATTAGTTAATATATTAAATTTCTTAATAAAAACAATACTATTATAATAAAATCAATAATAATATATTATTTTTTTAAGTGATCGGTTTGGTTTGGATCGAACATGTTCAAATTTTTTGAATTCAATATCGGAACCGATTGTCTTTGGATTCATTATCCAAATGTGATCTAATCCGATAAACCAATCCAAACCACCAAAATTGGTTTGGATCAATTCGGTTCTACCTGATTCATGAATTAGATCAAATTCGCTTACACTCCTAACCATGGTAAATGTGTCACACTTCCAATCTCTGAATGATATTTGGAATAAAAAATAGTTTTATGAATTTGTTAACACGTGTACTATTTGAATTTGAATTATCTATACTATCTATCTATACTATATATAAATCTCCATACACTTTTCACGGTTTACTCCACGTGTCTCGTGTTAACCATTATACACTTTGGAGACACGTGTTAGTTTTTGAACAAAAAATTTCCCACTCAGGAGGAAGGTTCTGGACCTTTGGTTTTATTCTCTAACTAGTAAGGTATCCCTGCATTCGCACGGATCGCGTTGATTCTTACGAATGATTTAAGAAGACCTGTGTATAGAATTCAATTCAATTATACTTAGAATCAAACGTAATTATATATATATATATAATATTACATAACTATGTTCATAAACACAGCAGCACATGGTTACATTTCTACAACAATGCCACCCTAAATTCAATGCCTAAAACTACCGACTTTATGCAGAATTGAATCATGATTAATTTAATAGCTTCCAATGCATGTGTTTTGAAGCCTTTAAGTCATATAAACTTTGTGCTTCTGTTTTGCCATTTGAGGAATTCAAATTTTTACCATCTGTATTCTAAAAATTTGTCTTGATCCCCATTTCAACCGAATATGCACTACATGGGGTTTTAAAACGTTGTTGCCGACTGAGGTCTGAGGGACTACTATTAGACATGGTAGCAGCTTTTTGTTGAGATAAACTTTTCCAAATAACTATTAACATTTTAAAAGGAACTACTATTGGACATTACTAGCAAAGGAAGTCAAAATCTATCTTTTTGAGTCACAGCCAACAAATAAAGGATCGCCATTAGTCTATGAAGAATTAATGCTTTCATTGTTACATTTTTTTAATGAACTTTCATTTGCTTAATGTTGAGATTAACCTGTAACCTGAAAATCGCAAACACACAATGCTAGCGGAGCAAATATGCAGAAAATATAGAAACATAAAATGTAGTAAAAAATCAAAGTAGAAACAAAAGATTAGAGAGGAAGAGTGAACACCAGAGATTGGTAACCCAGTTCAGAGCTTCGCTCCTACATCTGGGGGACAGGATCCGACTGAGAAGGTTTCACTATGTAGAACAATGTTTACAACAGTTACAGAGATTGAATCTTGCTGATTCAATTCACACTCTCATTCTTTCTCCTTTTCCTCTGATTTCCTATCACTCACAGAAGATGATATCTCTCTTTTTACAGCAGTACTCTAAACCCCAAATACACCCAACTATATATACTCTACCTAACACTCAAAAGCTTAACAGATTCTGTTATGGTTAATCACCAAAATAACTAACATAACAACCACATTAGAAGGTAGAAGAGGTTGAGACCAGCACAAGGAGAAAAGCCGAGACAGACCAGCAAATTAAGTGGGCTGGCCCAAACAGAATACTAGTTTGGGCCTCAACTCTGAGTAACACTGCCCAACAATTCTCCACCTTGTTTCACAGAGTTCAAACAGTAAAAAACAACAACTTCTCAGAACAGAATCCTCTTGTCCAAATTAATCATCAATCAACTCCAACTCTTAGCAAGTCAAGACAGTGTTTGAACTTGCTAAGTGTTACTGGTTTAGTAACCATATCTGCTGGATTTTCAGCAGTGTGAATCTTGACCACTTCAACTGTCCCTTTCTCAATTATGTCCCTGATGAAATGCAGCCGAACATCGATATGTTTAGTCCTCTCGTGGTACATCTGATTTTTGCTTAAGTGAATAGCACTTTGGCTATCACAATGCAAGCAAACAGAACTCAGTTTTACACCCAATTCAGAAACTAGATCTTTAACCCAAATGGCTTCTTTTACAGCATCTGCAAGAGCAACATACTCTGCTTCTGTGGTTGAGAGAGCCACAATATGCTGTAAAGAAGCCCTCCAGCTGATAGTATTCCCGAAAAGAGTGAATACATAGCCAGTTAAAGACCTCCGTTTATCTAAGTCTCCTGCATAATCAGAATCTACGAAACCTTGCACCTGCTGAGATGATTCTTTACCTCTGCAGTAGACCAGCCCCATGTCTTGAGTCCCCTTTAGATATCTCAGAACCCATTTCACTGCCTTCCAATGTTCCATCCCTGGTTTGCTCATGAACCTACTGGTTACACTGATTGCATGAGAGATATCAGGCCTACAGCAGACCATAGCGTACATGATGCTACCAATTGCACTAGCATATGGAACTTTGATCATAGCTGCCTTGTCTTCAAAGTTGCTAGGAGATTGTAATGATGAGAGTTTAAAATGAGAAGCCAAAGGAACACTTGTTGGCTTTGCATCACTCATGTTAAATCTCTTCACCACTTTGCTAAGATAGCCTTTCTGAGATACTATAAGCTTGCATCTGTCCCTGAATCGGATTATCTCCATTCCCAAGATTTTCTGTGCAGCCCCAAGGTCTTTCATATCAAATTCCTTCTTAAGTTGATCCTTTAGAAGATTTATTTGACTCATATCCTTGCAAGCTAACAACATGTCATCTACATATAACAAAAGATAGACATATGTGTTGTTTTGCAATTGTTTAAAATAGACACAACAGTCATACTGGCTTCTAACATAATTGTGCTTTAACATAAATGAGTCAAATTTTAGATACCACTGTCTAGGAGATTGCTTGAGTCCATATAGGGATTTCTTCAACCGACACACCCAATCTTCTTTGCCTTGAACTTCAAAACCACTAGGTTGTTGCATAAAAATAGTCTCCTTGAGATCTCCATGAAGGAAAGCCGTTTTTACATCCATTTGTTCTAATTCCATATCATAGTGAGCAACCATGGATAGAATTACACGAATGGAAGTGTGTTTGACCACTGGGGAAAATATTTCATTGTAGTCAATCCCCTCCTTTTGAGTAAAGCCTTTGGCCACTAGCCTAGCTTTAAATCTAGGAGGCTCCACCCCAGAAATCCCTTCCTTCCTCTTGAAAATCCACTTGCTTCCAACTATCTTTGTGCCTTTAGGTCTAGGTACCAGATCCCAGGTGTTGTTTCTGTCAAGTGAGTTAAGTTCTTCTGTCATAGCAAACATCCACTGCTGGCTGTCCCTACATTTTACTGCTTCTGCAAAAGTTCTTGGCTCTTCATTACTGACTTCTTCAGCAGTGTGAAGGGCATAGCTGATCATATCAGCATACCCATACCTCTGAGGAGCCCTTATGTCTCTCCTGTCTCTGTCCCTGGCTAACCAGTAATCTTGATTCTCTGCTTGACCAGTTTCTGCACTTTCTATTTCACTTTCTGAGTTAGTTTCTGTGTGCTGAGACCTTTCTGCTGAATCAGTTACTGCATCATTCTGATGAGACCTTTCTGGTTGATTGCTGCCATTTCTTGTGTGCTCCACCTCAAACTCAAATTTCTCCAAATCCCTTTGGTCAGTGGCTTGTTCCTCTAGGCTTCTCCCAGACTTTTACACTTCATTTTCCTGAAACTTAACATCTCTGCTGATAACACACTTCTTAGATTCAGCACACCATATTCTGTAACCTTTTACCCCATCCGGATAACCAACAAAATACCCCTTCTTAGCCCTTGGAGCCAATTTTCCTTCATTAACATGATAATATACAACACAACCAAAAACTTTCAAATGGCAATACCCTGCTGGTTTCCCATTCCACATATCATAAGGTGTTTTTAGATTTATAGCCGTGGAGGGGCTTCTATTAATGAGGTAGCAGGCAGTGTGCACTGCTTCCCCCCAAAACTTAATAGGCATTCCAGCATAGGATAGAATACACCTCATTCTTTCAAGTAGAGTTCGGTTCATTCTCTCAGCCAATCCATTTTGTTGTGGTGTATGTCTAACAGTTTTGTGTCTAGTGATACCTTGTTCCTTACAATAACTAGTAAATTTATCACTACAAAACTCTAACCCATTATCAGTTCTGAAATTCTTCACTTTCCTTTCAGTTTTGGTTTCTATCATAGCCTTCCATTCTCTAAAGGTTTTAAATGCTTCATCTTTACTTTTAATTAAGTAAATCCAAACCCTCCTACTATAGTCATCTAAGAAGGTGATGAAGTATTTGTTACCTCCATGAGAAGTGGTTCTTGCTGGCCCCCACAAATCGCTGTGGACATAATCCAGAATCCCTTTTGTATTGTGCTGTCCAGTTGTAAACTTGACCCTATGCATCTTGCCATACACACAATGTTCACAAAATGGGAGTTCTTCTATGTTGTCACCTGCTAGGACTCCTTGCTTGCTCAGAATCTGCATCCCTCTGAGGCTGACATGCCCCAACCTCCGGTGCCACAAGCTAGTCTTATCTGTGTCTGAAGTTACTGCAGAAACTGATCCAGTGATAACCTGAGCCTTTAATCTGTAAATGCCATGATCTCTGTGACCTTTCATAACCATGAGTGATCCTTTGAACACCTTTAGAACTCCATTCTCTGCCTTGTAAGTGCACCCTGCCTCTTCAAGCATACCCAGAGAAATTAAGTTCCTTTTTAGCTTAGGAACATATCTCACACCAGTTATAACCCTTGCAGTCCCATCTTCAAACCCTAGCCTGATTGACCCGATTCCAACAACCTTGCAAACTGCATTGTTTCCCATGATGACTTTGCCTCCATCAGTATCCTTATACCCAATGAACCATTCTTTCTTCGGGGTCATATGAAAGGAACACCCCGAATCAAGACCCAGTCATCTTCGATCATGCTAGTAGTTGCCATTAGCACATCAGCACTTTGATACCCCTCTGAAGCTACAGAGACACTGCCAACTTCATCTTCACTTTCATACCTTTTCTTGTGTTTCTTCTCAGGACAGTCCTTTTTGAAATGGCCTTCCTTCTTGCATTGGAAACACCTTTTCTTGGACTTATCTTTGTCTTTACCCTTGTTCTTACTTTTCTGCTTCGATCCCTTTTTCTCAAATTTTGCTTTAACAAATAGCCCTTCACTGTTACTTTCCTCCTTTCCTTCTGACTTTCTCTTCAATTCTTTAGAAATGAGAGCTGACTGGACATCATCAAGGGACAAAGATTCCTTGCCATAAACCAGAGTGTCACTCAGGTTTTCATAGGAACTTGGCAAGGAACTAACCAGCAACAGAGCCTGATCTTCATCATCAACTTTTACATCGATGTTCTCAAGATCAAGAATGATCTTGTTGAACTCATCAATGTGTTCTTCAACCGATTTTCCAGCTTGCATCTTGAAGGTGTAGAGTCTTTGTTTCAGGTACAAACGGTTTGCCAAGGACTTTGTCATGTATAGAGTTTCCAGTTTTAGCCAGATCGCTGCTGCGGTCTTCTCCTTCGAGACTTCCCTCAGGGGCTTGTCACCAAGACTCAAGATTAGGGCACTGTGAGCCTTTTCGATGATGTCCTTCTTCTCTTTGTCTGAAAGAGTCGCCGGTAATTTGTCCGCACCAGCAAGGGCATCGCCGAGCCCTTGTTGCACTAACAAGGCTTTCATCTTGAGCCTCCATAAACCAAAGTCATTCTTCCCTGTGAACTTCTCCACGTCGAACTTGGTCGTCGTCATGCCTTCAAGATTGATCGACCAAGCTTTGATACCAATTGTTGAGATTAACCTGTAACCTGAAAATCGCAAACACACAATGCTAGCGGAGCAAATATGCAGAAAATATAGAAACATAAAATGTAGTAAAAAATCAAAGTAGAAACAAAAGATTAGAGAGGAAGAGTGAACACCAGAGATTGGTAACCCAGTTCAGAGCTTCGCTCCTACATCTGGGGGACAGGATCCGACTGAGAAGGTTTCACTATGTAGAACAATGTTTACAACAGTTACAGAGATTGAATCTTGCTGATTCAATTCACACTCTTATTCTTTCTCCTTTTCCTCTGATTTCCTATCACTCACAGAAGATGATATCTCTCTTTTTACAGCAGTACTCTAAACCCCAAATACACCCAACTATATATACTCTACCTAACACTCAAAAGCTTAACAGATTCTGTTATGGTTAATCACCAAAATAACTAACATAACAACCACATTAGAAGGTAGAAGAGGTTGAGACCAGCACAAGGAGAAAAGCCGAGACAGACCAGCAAATTAAGTGGGCTGGCCCAAACAGAATACTAGTTTGGGCCTCAACTCTGAGTAACACTGCCCAACACTTAAATTATAGCAACATATTATTTCTTTACATATATAATATCATGTATGTATAAAAAAAAAACTTTTTTTTTTGAGAGAATGTATAAAAAAACTTAAATTTTATGATATTTGATTTCATTGGTTGATTTCCAATTTTTGTTTTAAACTTTTGGGTAGCATTTTTAAAATTATTTTTTGCATAGATAAACTGATTCTAGGTAGAAACTAGACATTGATAAATTCAAGGGTGGATACTTTTTCGAGTCACTGGTGTCCCTAAGCAAGGCCAAATTGGCAAGTTTCGATGGTGGCTTCTAGCATGAAGCACCAGACAATGTGCTACACGCCTACATCCATGTAGCACTAAGTTGACCGATGATAGTAGGGCCAGCAAGTTTTTTATTTTATTTTTTAAATTTCTTTTATTTTACAAATCTCATTTTTACCCTTTCCTCCACCACCACTTCCATATCTGGTCATCATCTCCGGTTAGCCCTCTACCACCCCATCCTTCACCACGGCTCTTACTAACACCACCAATATCTCTGACAGCTTCCTATATTTACTGGCAAAAAATATATTATAAGAATTAATTAGCCTAGACATTTTGTTACAAAAGGAGCCTGAACCCAAGGGAGAAGAAAAAACTAAAAAGACAGAGCAATAAAATCAGCATGTGGTGGGAGTGAAGTTCTGTGTCGAGGAGTAATCTCAAGTCCGAAGACCAGCACTAATGTGAGGCTGAAGTTTGGCAGTGAACCATTTTATTTTTTATATATTTGAAATTTGAAATAAAAAATAAATAAAGACAGACGCAGATCTTCTGGTTTTGGTTGGATATCAAGAGAGCAAAGATTTATGACGAGACCATGGTCCACATTGTCTGGTGCAAATCCATTGCGAGAAAAACTAAAAAATTTCCTCTTTGCATAAGAAAACTAATGAAAATGTGAATGTGAGGATGAGTTTCTGGGTTCGAGAGGAAGTGCAGGTGAGGGAGGGATTGAATGGAGAGTAAAGTGATAATTTTTATTTCCTTTTGTTATCTGTATTACTAGGTAAAAGTTAACTTTTTTTTTTATCAAAAAATTTGAACCATTAATTATTTTAATATTATATCTAACGGTTCAAAATCGTTCACCATGAAAAAAATTGGGGGTACACCAGTGTACCCATAAACAACCCACTTCATGCTAGAATCTGTTAAGAAAAGTAGTTAATTCAGTTAATGTGTAGGTGTATAAGTGAATGAGTTAGTTGGTTTGTAACTAACCTCATAAGTGTATAAATAAGAGTAATAAAGTGAATGAAATGCAAGTGAAGTGATTCAAATTTTATCAGAGTATTTTTACATATATTTCTCTCTTCTCTAAACTCTTCTCTTTAATCTTTCTTTCTTCATTATTTTCTTAAGTGTGAGTGCAGTAAGAGTGGTGTGTGAACTTCTGTAAGTTCCAACAAATTGGTATCAGAGCAAGTGATCCTAGACCCCGTGATCTTGAAGTGGATATCGCGATTCTTGGAGAGTGATTCAATGGCTTCCGCAAGTGGGAACTTCCCTGCTCACCTTCCAATACTTGATGGCAAGTGCTATGATAAATGGTGTCTTCAATTGAAGGCGATTCTTGGTTTTCAAGATTTATGGAAAACGGTGACAATTGGTATCAGAGAAGGATACCTAATTGGTATAGAGAAGAATGCTAATACTGAATTATCAGTAAATGATGATAATCAATACTGACAAACCCCTGCCGAGACTTGTTTGACACTAGAGAAAGAAGTTGAGGAGGAGCTAGTTGATGCAACTCAGTTCAGACAAATAGCAGGATCATTGAGGTATCTTTGCAACTCTAGACCTGATTTAGCATTTAGTGAACTGAAATAATCATATAGTTGATTATTCAGTATTAATATACTATATGATTATATGAGACAAATAGCAGGATCATTGAGATATCTTTGCAACTCTAAACCTGATTTAGCATTTAGTGAACTGAAATAATCATATAATTGTATTCTTATGAGGTTCTAAGTGGTTTTCTTGAGCTGGAATACTGCAGAATAGGTGTGCAGGTTGCAGATATGCTAACAAAGGCTTTGAAGGCTGATAAATTCAAAGAGCTGAGAAACAAACTTGGTGTAGTGTCATTGTTGAAACTAACTCAAGCTTGATCGACACGTTTTCTTATATACCTAATCAGTAAAGAGCAGTGTGAAGTTTGTTAAAGATAGTACATAGAGGGCTGAGGGTCTGGACAGGTCATGATCAGGAGAAAAGATGGACATCAATGCATCATATCTGAAGTTTTGTTTGTTCCAGATATGAAACACAATCTGCTCAGCCTAGGTCAGTTACTGGAAAAGGGCTATGTGATGAACATGGAAGGGGGTGTGCTGAGGGTATTTGATAGTGAGAGGAGATTGATTTTGAAGGCTCCTTTGTCACGCAATAGATCCTTTAAGGTTGGTTTGCAGATAGTGGAACATAAATGCTTATCCTCAGTAGTCAACAGTAATGAATGGTTGTGGCGCTATAGGTTTGGACACCTGAATTTCAGGGATCTAAACTTGTTGTCCAGAAGGAAATGTGTGAAGAATGCTTGGAATGCAAGCAGACCAGGAAAGTATTCCAGAAGCAAATTCCAATCAGATCCAAGGCTAAACTGGACACCGTGTATTCTGATGTGTGTGGACCCCTTCAGATTGAATCTCTTGGTGGTAACAGGTACTTTGTTCTGTTTCTTGATGATTTCACTAGAAGAATTTGGATTTATTTGATTCAAAGAAAGAGTGATGTATTTGAAATCTTTAAGAAATTCAAAACTCTAGTTGAAAGACAAAGTGGAAAGTTTATAAAGACTCTAAGAACTGATGGAGGAGGAGAGTATGTGTCAAGAGAGTTTCATAAGTTTTGTGAGAAAACTGGTATTGTGCATGAGACAACTCCTCTATACACCCCACAACATAATGGAACTGCAGAAAGAAAGAACAGAACCATTATGAATATGGTGAGAAGCATGTTGAAAAGCAAGAGATTGCCTAACTACTTGTGGGGTGAAGCAGCTGCAACAGCTGTATATGTTCTTAATAGGAGTCCAACAAAGAGATTGCAAGGACAAACACCCGAAGAGGCACGGAGTGGTAATAGGCCAGATGTGACATACTTAAGGGTCTGTGGTGCATTATGCTTTAGACATGTCCCTGAGCAACTAAGAAAGAAGTTGGATGACAGATCAGAACAAATGATTTTGGTGGGCTATCCTGCGACTGGCGTTTATAGATTGTACAGTCTAGCTACCATGCAAGTGATCATAAGCAGAGATGTAGTTGTGGATGAGTTAAGGAGCTGGAATTGGGGGCCTGAATCTGACCACAGAGACAGAAGAATGATTGTTGATTTGCATGATGCTAATACCGATAGAATTCCTGCCCCAGCTGTGACTGAAATGAGAAGATCCCAAAGGGCAAGACAGGCTCCAGCAAGGTTAAAAGAATATGATATAGTGCCTAATACAGCAGCAGACAGTGAAGGAGAGTTAGTGCACATTGCACATGGAAGAAGCAAGCACATTGAGACTAGATATCATTTCCTAAAGGATCAAGTTAGTAAAGGGAGACTTGTGCTGGAATACTGTAGAACAGGTGTGCAGGTTGTTGATCTGCTAACAAAGGCTTTGAAGGCTGATAAATTCAAAGAGCTGAGAAACAAACTTGGTGTAGTGTCATTGTTGAAACTAACTTAAGCTTGATATGCAGCAAATGAATGGTAAGGGATAAGGTGCCAACTTACTTGGGATGTTAGCCTTTATAGTGATGCACTTTGCATATCTTGTCTTGGTTAGATTTGTGTAGTGAACTGAATTAATGGGGGTGTGTTAAGAAAAGTTGTTAATTCAGTTAATGTGTAGGGTTATAAGTGAATGAGTTAGTTGGTTTGTAACTAACCTCATAAGTGTACAAATAAGAGTAATAAAGTGAATGAAATGCAAGTGAAGTGATTCAAATTTTATCAGAGTATTTTTACATATATTTCTCTCTTCTCCAAACTCTTCTCTTTAATCTTTCTTTCTTCATTATTCTATTAAGTGTGAGTGCAATAAGAGTGGTGTGTGAGCTTCTGTAAGTTCCAATAGAATCCACCAATTTTGATACCTATTTTGCAGCTCTATTAGTTTAAATCTTTTTGTTTTTATTTTTTGTTACGACTACTATTGAAATGCTCCCTCATTCTAGAAAGACTAAATAAGTACATAAGAGTTACTGTGCTGTCCTTGATCCCTTAAGTATGCGTAGGGATAACAAAAATGACAAACAAATATCACAATCGTAGGTTTTACCAATTAAAATTGAAGATTAGTTTTGGATCTCACATGCCTTGATGCTATAAATTACCAATGAAAACATTTGCAATCTCCATTTATTGTGTATGCATATCCATTTATTAGTATCACGAACAAAATGAATGGAATTAGTATATTCATAGTTTGTTCAGTGACATGTGTAAAAATCAACATCACTTGTGCGAATGCATGGGTACCATTCTAATTCATTATAAAAATTATAAAAAATCATTATAAAAAGGTGATTTTTTTTGATACCTTCAATAATTTTGGGATAAAAGTTATTCTACTCAATCAGAATGTTTCACCTAAATTAAATGAATCATATGAGTGAGTCATGTCAAATAGTTCTTACTATCTGATTGGATCACTTAGATAAGATAAAGTTATTCTAGAAATACCATAGAATTCACCTTATTAAAAATCTCATTAACGTGTAATATAGTATTTTTTTGAACAACTAATAATATATGCGATGAATTGTAAATATAAAAATATCATTATTTTTATCAAAAAAATTATTATTTTTAGAGTTTAATTGCTATGCATTAATAGTGTAAAATATTTTTATACAGATAATCAATCATCAATCATGATATGGTTGACTTTTAAAATAGTTAGGATGAGAGTCAATTTTTTTACTGATATGATAACTTATGATTATATGTCTGTATAAAAATATTTTACATAATTAATGGATAACAATTAAACTCTTATTTTTATAAAAAAAAAAAAAATCATTATTCACATGTCACAGCCGGCAAGGTGGCTACCTGACTTACGTTACTCTTCGTGCAGTTTAAGTGTGGCACATCATGCCACGTTCATATGAATCATATCCCGAAGCTTTGCTTGCCACCTCTAGTAAGCTGGTGTTTGATTGATAAAAATTAAAAAATAGGTGTTTCTAAGTTGCACTAAGAAAAAGTGGTATAACCATGCATTCTTTTTGTACGTGAATCTGAACCATTTATTTGACATAAAGTCTTTGACTCAGTCAAAATATTTTTTGCTGGTCAAATATATTCCTTCTTTCTTGTATTTGCATTTTGAGTATGTATTTTATTGTATTTGAAAGTCTAGATTTTTTTCTTCTTTGAAGTTGATTTTTTGTTTGTCTTTTTTTTATTTTTTATTATTCCCTTTTATGTTAATGAAAATAAAATGTACTTGGACATCAATAACGGCCTCATCTGCTCTTCCTCCTCCTTGTCACCTTAGCTGTCGTCAATGGTTTTCTCTGCCTGGGATTTCTGGGACCCTTTCATGCAGCCACTCATCCTCCTTCTCCTCCTCCTCCTCCTTCAAGGTTTGCCTTTGAGGAAGAATGGGAAGCCGCCACCACCATCACCAACTCTGATGTGAAAGACAACCTCACCTACAATCAGGCTGTTTAAAGCCCACAACATCAATTAAATCCCCAAATTTGAAGAAGAATAGAGACTAGGGTTAGGGTTCAACCCTCATATCCATTTATCTTCTCTTCTCTTATCTTCTATCTCTAAACCCAACCCCAAAAGTGAAGCATGGCAGCAACACCATGGACGACGAAGAGGAAGTTGATGTTCATCAAGGTAGAGCAGCTGAAACTGGGCACCGGTGGTCACATGACAAGAGAGAGTCAATGGCAACACCTCTCTAATTCGCTAAGCGAGCTTAAGCTTAGCTGAGCGAAGGGCTTACAGAGGCAAACACTTCAAATTTGCTGGGCGAGGGAAAAATGATGCTGGGCGAAAATTGCTGGTCTTCTTGATGAATACCCTGTACAAAATTCATTCAAACTTAGACCAATTCACCCAAAAATCTCTTACTACCAATAGTATGCTCATGCAATCTAAATTTATCATTCCTATTCCTAAAACTACAAAATTCCACTCATTCCTTACATAATTTCTCACCTTTGATACCATAAATCTACATTTGATGTAGATCTATTAATTTGAAATGGCGAAAAAGCGTTGGAGAAAAATCCTAGGTTGGAGAAGAAGATAACGAAGGAAGGATCCACAGATAAGAAGAAAGAAGAAAGTGAAGAAATGTGAAAAAAAATCTGAAAATGAAACAAGAAAAAAACGAAGATGCTAAAAGATGAAAGAAAAGAAAGAATAAGAAAGAAAATACCATATCTTTTTTTCGGATTTTCTCGGGAAAATCAAAATGGAAAATAAAATAAATTGAGAAAAGAAAGAAGTGAAGAGAATGCCACAGAAAGAAATGTTCAGGATGGATGATATCACTGTGATACCATGTTAAGAAACATAACGTCCATGAAAGATAGGTGAACAGTTGAGAGAAAATCTATGAAAAGTGTATTGAGTGAAATGAGTAAAAAGATATAATGAGTAAGAGTGTAATTACATGAAGCCAACCATGTGACTTAAATACAATGTGAGACAACCCCTTCCTAGGAGGTCCCATTGGTGACCCCACTTATAATTATTAGCGTTATAGCGTAGCGTAATAGTATAATATTTGCGGAAACATCAAAACATACAATACATACTCATACCATAATAAAAGTATACATACATAATAGTATTGGCTCCATCAGTAGAGCCTACAATATTGGTACCAAATATAAAGACTTCAGAGTACGAAATAAATAGAAACTAAAAACATAACATTAGAACAAAAATGCACTCCAACTTCATTTCTTAGTGCTCAAGGTCCCCCAGCATTGGGATCCGAGGCTCTCCCGTCGGCATCAGGCTCCACAGGTATCCCGTCAATCTCCTCTGGAAACTCCTCATCAGGGTCTTCTCGTACAGTCGAGAACGAGGAAATACAACATAGAAAAGTATAGGGGATAAGAAACAGTAATATGCCATACATGGAAAAAAACAGCGATATAAATAATCTATATAGATAGCACACTCACAAACACGACAGGTACAACCAAACGACTTCCGAAAAATTTTTCCCTTAACTACCGTCCCTCACACTCATGCAACTAACGACTATATGGACGCGATCACGACGCACCATCCCCAACGGATCAAGGTGTCCCAATCATCACTATGCCACCCCCATAAAGGTAGGGTTCGGTCTAAAGCCCGCAGGCCCAAATCGTCTCATGGATACGACATATTCCCCCGCCCGCAGGCCAGGTCGGAATATTCGCCCGTCAACAACGCAACTTACGGTAACGACATGTTCTCCCGCCCGCAGGCTTGGTTGGAGCATTCGCACGTTCGTTAACAACTCAACTTTCGGTAACGACATATCCCCCCGCCCGCAGGCTAGGTCGAGATATGCGCCCGTCCGTCTACAATTCGACTAACGGGTACGACCACCTCCCTGCAGGTAAGATCGAAATCGCCCCTACGCCAAACTAATCGGTACGACCATATCCCCGCAGGTAAGATCGAAATCGCCCGTATGCCAACACAGTGATGAATAACAACTATGCAACATGAATCTCACTGACTCATCTCAGGATCAACACTTAGTGCCTCAACCACGACTTATATGTAACCACGACCAACTTTCATCCGGCTTAACCGGGTATCAACTCACATCACGACATCGACAGGTCAACTATATCACTTGGTTGAGCATTACAATATATATATAACCTCGACTTTCTCCCACACATTCATCACCCGATTTCTCATAAATCACTGCCTAGTTCTACTCAGACATCAACAGTCACAACAACATATACACAACATCAAAATCAACTTACAGATAAATCATGTTTAATCAATCATAAGCATATAGTAAGCATAACATATATCACTTATATCACATTAAAGACCAATCGCAGAGCATATATCCTTGATATACGGTAAAATCAACCTAACGGTCAAACGACCTCTAGTAGGGTTTGCGTCGCCCTACGCATATCAATATATATTATTTAAAGCTTGCCTCCCCGACGATATTGTGGTTCTTTCCCCCACCTTTGTGATTTTCTCGAGAGATTCCGAATGCGGCTCCGCAGCAGTCAATCGAGTGCGTGATCGAGCGTTCGAGTCCTGTCAGATTCTATACAGTAAATCACAACCAGAAATTAAAATAATGAAACCATAATCTACCTAATCTCTAGGATTAGCTACTGCCCTTAATTAATTAAATAGGTTAGGGATATTGAAATTCTACCAACTCTTGGATCAATGATCCTTAAGCATACTTAATGTATAATCAATGATCAATTATCAAAGATTTGAACCAAAACTCCTTAAACCAACAAAGTAGGGTTTCGGCCATCACCATGAAAAATAGGTGAGAGTTTGATTTGGCCTCCTAATCACTTGGATTACATGATTAAGGGATGAAACATGTGGAATCAAGAATAATGAACAACAAAAACCCATTTTCCCCTTAAGCACTATTCGGCCCTTAAAAGATAAATAGGATAGAGATTTTATTTCATCACAAGCTCTTGGATTATGATAGTAGGGGATGATACTAGCTCATAGGAATTGGTTTGGTCTCAAAAATGATTTTTCTACAATTTTCTAGAGATTTTTGAAGTTTAGATCTAGAAATTGAAATTCATGAAAATAAATGGAGAAAATAAAGATTGAGAGCTCAAGGATGAAATCTATACCTTCTAGGTGGTAGAGGAGGATGAGAGGAGCAACTTTGCTTCACAAACTTTCTTGAAAAAGCTTGAGGAAGCTTGAGAAAATTGAAGTTGAAAATGGAGGAAGAAGAAGGAAGAAGAAGAAAGAAGAAGAAGAAAAGCAGCAGCCAGCAGCCAGCGGGTGAGGGGGAAAGAAAAAGGTGAGTGGGTGAGAGAATTAGATATTTAGGAAGACTTAAAGGTTAAGAAAGGTAAAAAGGGTAATTAGTAAAAACTAATCAAGGGCAATTTGGTCAATTCACGTCCCGATAATTTGAAAATCTTCACGACATTTGTAGGAGTCCCCAAATGATTTAACATAGCCCTGGTATGAAAATCATTGGCTCAATGTTCTCGAAAAACCTTAAGACAACTCGAATCGTCTACCCGATCGATTTTCTGCCCTAATATAAAAATATTATTTTTATTTTCGAACGTCAGGACGAACTTTTTCGAAAATATAGGAAACCTGATTCTAAGACTAACTGTCTCGTTCACGGGTCCAAATTAGGTCTCGATAGCAATAGAGCACTTCTGTCAAGCAAAAACGCAGACCGGGCTCCGTCTGTGTTTTCGACCCAAAACTTAACCATAGCTTTCTACGATAGCGTAGAGCGTGACTATGGCATCGGAATAATTTATTTAATTTTCTAGACCCTCTAATATAATACAATTACTTAAATACTAGTTAAATAAAAAGATTAAGAAAATTGGGGTGTTACACAATGTATGAAAGTAACCAACTTGTAACTAATCACCCACTAATTAAACTAACTATATCTATAATAACACTTAGAGGTTGGAATGAAATTTTTAGATTTCATTCACAATCTTATTTTTGGATATCTTTTATGCTTAAGAACGAGACTCTTTTATTATCACCTCACTCTTTACGTATGTGTTTGTTATAGGAGAAATAGAGAGGAAAGATTTAGGGTGTGTTTGGTTCAAAAGAGGGGAGGGGAGGGGAGAGATTTTAATGGAGGAGAAAGATTTTAAGTAGCTATTGTGTTTGGTTGAGAGAAGGGGAGGGGAGAAATTTTAAAACTAACTTACTTTTATACCCATATAATTTTAGATTTTAAAATACATAAGTAGGGATATTTTAGTCATTTAATTTAAAATGTTTTAAATCCCCTCCTCCCCAAATCCCACCACTTTTGGAGGGGAGTCAAAATTGGATAAGGAGGGATTTTGCTCTCCTTTATTCCCCTCCCTTATAAAAAATGAACCAAACCCCTCCCCTCCAACCAAACACTATGTTTGAGAAGAGAGTACTTTTTCCTGTTTGCAGAGAAATAAGATAGAGAAACAAAAATCGTGGGACCCATACGATTTTGCAATATTCTCTATTGAGCGAAGAAAGGGCGAAGAAATAAAGGAAAAGCCATTGTATTTTTTTTAGAGTAAAGGCTCAAATTGGTCCTTGACAAAAAAATACGATGATATTTTTGTATCTGAGAAATGAAAATACTAATCTGGTCATCAAGAATGTAAAATGCGGGTCAAATTGGTATTTTTCAGGATAATTTTTAGGGATATTTTAGTCTCTATTAGGACTAATTTGACCCGCATTTTACATTCTTAAGGACCAAGTTAGTATTTTCCATTTCTCAGGGATCAAAATATCACCATAATTTTTTATCGAGTACCAATTTGGGTCTTTAGTCTTTTTTTATTCCACTTATTATAACCACATAAACTGATGAGAGGCCACTAACCATCTCTTTTTTTTAGAGTAATGTTATTTGTACACCTGGATTCTAGACACCTGGATGACACCTGCTTTATATGGTTAACGCAGTTCAAATACGTGGTTAATTACGTTCAGTGGATGATTAATGAGTTGTGACCCCTTGTTACATCCATTAACCATCCACTGAACGTAATTAATCACGTATTTGAACTGCGTTAACCATGTAATTAACCAATCATGCATCCTACATGAGTACATGTTATTTTTTTGTACACCTTCAAACTTGGTTCATAGTATTCACAATCATGGTTAATGGTGTCTTGAACTTGGTTAATAGTACAAGAGATCATAATTCGTCGTTAACCATCTACTGAACGTAATTAATCACGTATTTGAACTGTCTTAATCAAGTGTAGCAGGTATCATCCAGGTGTTCAGAATCCAAATATATAAATAACATTACTCTTTTTTTATTGTTACATAGAGGATGAAGATCTCCCGCTGTGTTTTCTCACGTATAACCACATGGGTTTTTAATTGCTTGATAAAATTAATTAATTAAGTAAGCAATTTAATTGTTTAATTAAGTTAATATAAAAAAATAAATTAATTTGATGGAAACGAAAATCAAACAATATAAAATTGTATAGACTTAATTGTACTTTTGGTACTCAATTATTGGCGATATACGATTTTGGTCCCTCTGGGTTTTTTATCACATTTGGTTCTATTATTGTTCCAATGTTGCAAATTTGGTCATTCGATTCGATGTCCGTCAAATTTTCAATGATCAATAGAGAGAAATCACTGCTTTAAGTACATAGAACCTTTTGTTGAGCTTATGTGATTAAGGATCATGTGGTAGAACAAAAAAAAAGGTCTCATAAAGGAAGAACGAACCCAATAAATGACATAGAGGAAACATTGAATCATGTTGAAACGGAGAAGTAGAGAAGGGAGAAGCTCAACCAGAGGTCCTATGCGCTTAAAGCAGTGGTTCATCTCTATTGATCATTGAAAAATTGACAGCTAATAGGGGACCAAATGTGCTCAAAAAAAATCATAGGGACCAAATGTGGTTCATCTCTATTGATCATTGAAAAAATAAGGGGACCAAATGTGTTCAAAAAAAATTATAGGGACCAAAATCGCACATGATCAAAAATTGGTGACCAAAAGTTCAATTAAGCCAATTTTATATTGGTTTTTTTAGTTTAAGGATATTTTTGTCTTTTAAAAAATAATAACATTTCTCCCTTCTCACTTTCTATTCAACCAAACAAAGAAAGAGAGAAAAACTCACTCCTTTCTCATTCATTTTTCTCCTCTTTTTCTTATACAAATAACACATCAAATTTACTGTATTTTTCACCTATTTCTCTCTTTTCACCACGCATCACTTTCTCCCTTCTCACTCTTTTTTCACAACACATAGTGGTAATGTTAATATACAAGGAGAATGCTAACGAGAGATATTATTTAAGGAATTAAGAAATAAAATTTTATATGAAAAAATGATATATTTTTTTTATGAAAAAAAAATGTAATGAGATGTATTTAATAAATTAAAAAATATTTTACTTAATTTTGTGATATAAACTTTTCTTTCCCAATATAAACAATGCCCTTCTTGTTAATAAAACCCATATCTTAATATAGTCTCTCCGGACGGATAGATCGGCAACCTATGAGTCTGTTTGATTTGTAAAAATATGAGGGACAACACAACACAAATTCACTTGTTCTATGTTTGATTTTATAAATGCTGGTGGAGCAGCACAAAAGCAGAAACTAGGGACAACACAAAAGTGGGAAAAATTGTTACCCACTAAACCAAGGGACAACCTTTTGTCCATGGTACAATGCAATTGAAAAATCAAAACTACCCTTTTCATCCCCTCTCTCTTCCTCACGTACAACCTCTTGCTTCCCACTCATAGCACTACTCCCGCATCCTTCTCCATTTTTTCTCTATTCTTTTCTCCTTTATTTGCTTTTTTTTTTTATCATTTATCCAAGAAAATAGGAACTATTTGTAATGGACGTATGCTTTTTTATTCCTCCACCATAACTATCTGAAATGGACGTATGCTTTTTTCGGATAGACATATATATTTCAAACAAGTAAAATATATTAAGTAAAATAAATCTGATTACATATGTATTTTTTCTATATATTTTTTTCTCCTTTATTTATTTATTTTTTCTATCATTTATTTTGTTTCTGCACCAGCACAACATATTAGACTCTTCAACGAAATAAGATTTAAGAGAACTTGAAATATATCAAGTTATTATATTTTTTTTAACAATATATAACTATGATAAATATCATAAATTTTTTAAGCATTTCAATAGTTTATTATAATTTATTTAAATTTCTAATATGATAATTATAAAATATAGATAAATATTGATCAGCATTACTATAAATTGAAAATTATTTTTTTAGGATGATAAAAATAAAATAATATTTGAAAATATATCTACATTATTGACAAATTATAAATAATAATATAACATAATAATAATTTAATGATAAATAATAAAATAATTCAAAATATAAAAATCTCGTTATATGTCTTTTTATAATACAAATCAAACATTATATAGTATAAAGGACATTTCGATAAATTTTATGTTATTCTGTTTAATGCGTAAGCATATCAAATAACGTATAGCATAAAATTGTTTGTGTTATACCTTAACTATCAAATATCATACAATACAAAAAATTATATTGTGACTCAACTACTTGTCATGTAGTATTCTCTGTTGTGTCCCGTTAGATTTATCAAACGGATCCTATATGTCGAAACGCCACCTAAATATGTAACAAACAGTACCGACGGGCAACCGCCTTAAGATATTGGCAATGGCAATCGTGAAAAGTAAATAAATTTCATGTTTCCGCTGCAATCGGTACCACTATACTACGCTTCTACAAAACAGCCACGTATATGTAACGTGACCTCACTCACGTGATATGGTTTCTTACATGGTCAACTCTAGGACGTGTTTTTTTTTTCCAAGGACGTTAAATAATATAATGAGTTTAATTATATGTAGGGTCAATATAAAGTTTATTATGCTATAAATCAATCTCAAAAATTATGATATGAATAATTTTTTTAATAGTTCAAATAAAAGTAAAATAATTGGTTAATATAATAATTTAGAATTAATTAATAAAATAATTTTTTTTGATAGAAATATAAAATTATTATTATTTTGTTTTTGATGATAATATAAAATAATATTTACATAACTAATGTATACCAATTACATTCTAATGTAATATACTTATATCCTCATTTTATTCGATTGCGATCAGCACTCGTTGTACCACCTTCCAGAGCAAAGGAGGCTAGGAGCATCATAGATATTTTTTTGGGACCAAAGCGACGACGTAACCTTCAAGTTTCGCATCACTCAGTGCTTGTGCAGTTCTTCTTCTGAATTCTGAACACCAACCATCGTAGTCGTCGTCTTCGTCTCCGTCTCCGTCTCCGTCTCCGTAACCGTTTCGATCGTGTTTCTACTCCGTGAGTGTATGATCACACGGGAACGAGATGCTGGAGGATCAGGTAGCGTACCTTTTGCAGAGGTACCTTGGCAACTATGTGAGGGGTCTCAACAAAGAAGCCCTCAAAATCAGTGTCTGGAAAGGTTCGCAAAATCCTTATTACTTTCTATTACTTCCTGAAAAGATCACGCAATTTTTTTTTACTTGACTGCTGAGTTGAAATTACAAATTAGAATGAGATTATGAGTTTATGTCTCTAATGCAGTGCCTGAAATTTAGTATGGAGTGTGTATATTTGTTGAATTGAATTGCAAGTGTTCAATCTGTTGACCGTGCCAGCGCAATCGTAGTTATATTGCGCGAGTGTGTGTATCAGCAATTTGTGTTTGAACTTGTTATTTCTGGACTTCTGGTGAATGTGAAGTTTCTGACTTGTTCCACTGATTATATATAGTTTTGAATGAGAGGAAACGAGGTATTAAATCAATGATTCTGCTATTAACAAATGACATTTGGCAATATTGGTTGTTAACCATTTCTTCGACTTCATTTTCTTCCCAATAGGTCATGAACCCTGTTTGCTAGGTTACTCCAGATTGTGATTTCGAATGAAATAGTTTTGATACCACTCTTCCCTTCACCTTTTCAAAAAAACATTCTTGTTGCTAATTACTGTTACGAGGCTTGGTCGTTGCTTCAATGGTTTAACCAATGATGCAGCAACATGGAACTCGGATGCATGTGGTTATTTTCTTCTCACATTAGAATTTATTACATATTAGACCAAGAATAAAAAAAATGGCGACCTGGTGGGGTCTTGGGAGGATAGATGTACGCAACCTTACCTCCGCAAGCGGAGAAGTTGTTTCCAGGATTTGAACCCATAACCTCCAAGACACAAGACAACAACCTTACCGTTGCGCCAAAGCTCACCCTCAGTATTGGATCAAGAATGATCACATAAAAATTAAAACCCATAGTGAATACCTTGGAAGGAGTATAAATTGTAGATTGAGGAGAAATGGAAAATTCAATACCTAATGTGTTCTAGCCATCCCGATTGGTGGCGTGTTATGGTGAGGTAGTTGAGTTGGTCTTCTAAGGTCAATGTACATTTGTGGGGAAGGTCAATCTGCGCATACATATAAGTGTACTTATTCATGAAGTGTTGAAAGATTTAATGAGTTTATGGATATGCATATGCTTTTGCCTTTTATCTTCCTGTTATCAATTTTTCTTAATGTATTTCTGATCTTTTCCCTTCCCTAAAACTAAAATATGAAACAGGTGATGTTGAGTTGAAGAATATGCAGCTGAAGCCTGAGGCTCTAAATGATTTAAAATTGCCGGTGAAGGTTAAGGCAGGTTTTCTCGGATCAGTGAAACTTAAGGTCGGTGGGGAATTCACTGCTTTTTGTCAGAAATTTGGAAGTACAATATGTTGATTCTGGTTACACATGTTTTGATATTGCTCAATTGTCAATTTTCCTTGGTTGGAGTGGAATGCCACCATTTTAATGGCCTCTCTTTGCCCCAAGATTGGCTTTGGGATGGGCTTCTGTTTTTGGCTTCTTTCTTGTGCTCTGTTGCATGCTCATGACTGCTTCAAGGGAGTATCTTTTTCCAATACATATAGAGACTGGGCAGCCTTGCTGGATTCCAGACTCTTCTTTTTCCTTTTCTTTTTTGAAGGATATCTTAGCATCCCCTTGTAATTTGTTTTTTACCTTCCTCTTTGATGGAAGTACTTTTTATAGAATTTTTTTTTCAATCTATCTTCACTGATGCACTCATCGAGCAGACTATTTAAGTAGCATACTCCTTTCTGAATATGTGATTGTCATTTTTGACTTTTGTATTTCTTTGTAGGTTCCATGGAGTAGGCTTGGCCAAGATCCAGTGTTAGTATATTTGGATCGCATTTTCTTATTAGCTGAACCTGCAACTCAAGTTGAGGGATGTACTGAGGATGCTGTCCAAGAAGCTAAGAAGAGCCGAATACAGGTAAGAAGTAAGAATTCGGTAAATGGGTGTAATTTGATGTTACTTTAAGACAATTTATTTGATGAAGAATACTTCCCTCCCTTTTGGCAACAGGAGATGGAATTGAAGTTGTGGGAGAAGTCACAACAATTCAAGTCAGAAATGGTATGAGCTTCACGCTATTTATTTATTTTGAATAAGTAGGAAAATTTCACTTCAGGTGGTGTTCAGCCAACCATCCATGCATCCAAGGTTCAGCAAAACTGCCCAAACTCTACATTTCTGAAATGGCAACTCCTTAAAAAGAGTTATTAGCAGCACATCTTCAAGAGGCCATAAATGTATTCCTGTCCCATAGTAAGTTGAGAGGTAGTGAGGTACCCTTAATGATGTGAACATTTTGCTCCCACCAAATGTGCCACAGGACTGCCAAAAGTGTACCATTGCCTCAAAAACTTTTGCTTCCTTTTTGCCAAAGCCTATAAATCTTAACAATCAGAAACTGTTCCAAAGTCTAAGGACCAAAGTCTATAAATCTTAACAATCAGAAACTGTTCCAAAGTCGAAGGAGATACCAAGCCTCACCATAAACCCCAAAAATATATTTCCTAAGAAAGTTGTTGCTTTACAGTGAAAGAAATTTTAAACATATTTGCCTTAGAACTAAATGCTGAAATTTTTGGAGTTGCCTTTCTAAATCATGTGTATCATGTTCTATACGTGAATTGGGTAATATGTGAAAAATTTATTCAGGGATTTTGGAAAAAAGTCATTTCATATATTATTTCTTATTCCTATGCATCTGATACAGGAGTTTCGGATTATGTACTTTAGATATCTCTTTGTATCCCTAAATAAGTATGTGGATGCATGTTTAAGATTAAGTTATATTAACTTGTGTATCTTTCTGTTTCATTTTAAGAATAAATCATGGTTGGGTTCCCTCATTAGCACCATAATTGGAAATTTGAAGCTTTCAATTTCCAATGTTCACATCAGATATGAGGATTGTGAGAGGTAAAGGAGGATTTCAAATGCTCTCTTGAAAGTAAATTAGATATCAAATTACTTTCTATAACTCTAGCCTGATATACTCTGTCTTGCAGCAACCCAGGGAACCCATTTGCAGCTGGTGTTATGTTGGACAAACTCTCAGCCGTGACAGTAGATGATACTGGGAAAGAGACTTTTATTACTGGAGGTGCACTAGATCGCATTCAAAAGGTTCTAATTTGTCATATTGTGATTCGATATTGGCTTAATGATGAAATCCTTTTGTACTGTTAGATGCTTGTTCAATTTGATCAAGTTCTAAAGTATATCTTGCAACAAAGGCAGGTTATGAAGCTTCCTTAGCTTGAGAGCAAGCAGCTTGTTTTTTGGAACATATTAGCTTCTTTTAATGAATCTTATTACTTACCAAAGAAACAGAATTTGTAGGAATTGTAGTTAATTCCATAACTGCAATATGAAACAATCTTATGCTGTAGTCCATAATGATTATTGCCTTTCATTTTGTATAACTATTATATTGCTAGTATTATTGTTGTTAATGTCTTTTTTCCTCATTGCTTTGCAGTCTGTTGAACTTGATCGGCTTGCGGTTTATTTAGATTCAGATATTATTCCATGGCATGTTAACAAAGCATGGGAAGATTTGCTTCCTTCGGAGTGGTTTCAGGTATATATGATGTATAGTGAGGGCTATGGATTTATGTTGATCTTTTTTCCCTCAACTTCTTTGACGTCCTTTTCTGTTTTAATTTATATTATGTATTATGTATTTAAGGAGTGGGTGTGTTTAGGGTATCCCAGTAAGTTCAGTTATCAAGATACTATGTTTGTGGCGCAGGTTGATAGTCTTTCCTGCGAGAGGGGTTTTTCTATGTTATCTTGGATTGTAGGGGAAATTGGTGGGTTCTGTACATGGTCTTTCTAGGCTGTTCGGTGAGAGTTTGCTTTTGTTTATGGGTTGTGCTCTCCCAATCGCTAGGAGTTTGTCTACTCTATAATGATATTTAATCTTTTTATCCTAGCCTTAAGAAAATGGGGGCCAGGGATTGAATGCTGATAGGTTCTTTCCTTTTCCTGTTCTTAAAATTACAAATTTGGTGGATCTAGAATTAATTTTAACATGATAGTTTCAGTCTTTTAGATTTTTATCTGTAATGCTTAGTGTTGTAAAAACTGATCCTTTGTCTCTATTTAATAGCTTAAGCTTTTATGTTTGGTATCAAAACTTTGAAAACATATGCTTAGCAGTTTGGTTCCGGACTGGTTGAACTTGAAGGTTAGGTCTCATATCAAGGCCAACACTGAAGATTTTTTCTGTATGCTTCTCTTGTTCTGCAGCAATATCAGTAGTAGGTGGCAACTTGCAAGGATCCAAATTCCTCTGTTAGATGTAAAAATCGTTCACGAGCCTTCATCTAATAACTTAAGCTTTTGTGAGAGTTAGTCACTAACATGGTATTAGAGGGCTCTATGAGCCAAGTGATCAAGAGTTTGATCCTTGCCGCCCCTATTCTTCTAAATAAAAGTTGAATTTCAGCACATGGTAGGTGAGCCTTTGCATTGTCCACACATCAGGATCAAATGGCTCTAAAAACATTCACGAGCCTTCCCCTACAGCTTAAGCTTTTAGGAGAGTTGTTCATTGACATTCTCTTTGAGAAGAAGCCATATCCAAGTTAGAAACAACCTCGTAGAAATGTTGATATCATTATTATAAAAGGTCTGGCCTTAGTTTCCAATTTTTAACAAATATCATGTGCAAAGAGTAACCAAGAGTTTAGGATCAATGAACTTCCATAAGATGGTACACAAGAAGGCATAAACTTTTTTCAAACTAAGGCACTTAGCATTATGAATATCTTCCTCCTTTTTCTTTGACAAATAGTTAAAGCACTGAGTGGTTTGACTTTCAACCTTTCTGTCTACAATTTTGAGATATCAAATTTCAGTTTAATGTAGTGTTTAATTTTTGTAGAAGATATTGCAAACTTTGTGATTTGTTCACAACTAGACGTTCTAGGTGTTGTGCGCTTTCACATGATGGGTAGCGTTAAGAGTTATAGAAGCTATTATTGGGTTCTTGATTAGCTGTCGTGTCATAGTTTTTTTCTTTTTCAAATATGGGTTATTCCTGCTGCTCTTGAGGAATAGTGTGAGACATGGGTTTCGGAAGGAACGATTGAAGGAGGCCCTACTTGTAGGGACATTTATGATGCAGTGCAATTTATTTGGACGTATTTGGTTGAATGGAATCATAATTTTTATCGTAAGTTTGTGCCTCTTACCTCTCTGACAGAATTGTTCACTTGACTTTCCTTTGGAGGTGGCACACCATTTTCTGTTGTTTTTCAATATTTTACTTGAAGATTGACTAAGAAACTAGAGGACAGATTCAAGGAAGTTTTGTGAATGCTTGAGTGAATATTGCACTTAGCAATTTGATATATTTATATACACTTGGATAATTAATGCCCTCCTATTTATAAGAAATAATTAAGCTAATTCTCAAGCCACAATAATTCTAGCTGTTTCCTAGGATAAGTGTTTCATTAGTATTTGTTATTTCCAACTCCCCTCAAGTTAGGTCACAAAGATCAAATGCTGTATGTTTGTTACAACTTACAAATATAATGACTTCGAGGACCTCAGAGACTTGGTGAAAATCTTTGCAAGTTGATTATTGGAGTTTACAAAGGCAATGGTAATTTTTCCTGAAACAATATTTTATCTTTTCACGTACGAAGTGACAATCGATCTCTATATGCCTTGTTCATTCATAGAAAATTGGATTAAAAGCACTGAGTTCAATGCAACATGATTATCACAAACCAAGGCCGTGGGTTTTATCTTGCAAAACTTCAACTCTTGAAGGAGTCGTTTTAACCATATCGATTCACATGTAGTAAGAGCCATGACCTAATATTCTACTTTAGCACTTGATTTGGCAACAACATTCCACTTCTTGCTTTTCCATATTAGAATTGGAGAATTAGGAAGAATAGTGAAGAAAAGAAACTGAATGAGAAACTCATATTATTATTCTTAGTAGTTACAGTGGAAGCTATCACCTTATATAGTGATGGCAATTCAGTTATGAAGCTAACCGTATCTAACTGATACAACAGAAAATAACAGCTGTACAGTAGCTAAAGGATGTGGGCTTTAAGCCCAATCATAACAAGCTAAACTATCTCTAACATTCCCCCGCATAAACTCAGGGTGTTTGAGCGAGTGAGAGCTTGTCAAAGACTCTGAGTTTATCCCTGAGAGTGCTGAATCGGGCAGCTGATAGTGGTTTGGTAAGAATATCGGCCCATTGATCAACGGCAGGAACATGGGTCACACTTAGACTGTGATTCAGCACTTTTTCACGAACAAAGAAAATGTCAAGCTCCATGTGCTTGGTGCGGGAGTGCAGTACAGGGTTATGAGCCAGAGAAACAGTGCTAAGGTTGTCACATAAGATTCTGGGAGTTTGAGCTTTAACCCGCAATTCTGTCAATAATGACTGAACCCAAAGGATCTCAGCACAGAGGGCTGCCTTGCTTCGATACTCTGCCTCGGCACTCGATTTAGCAACAAGAGTTTGCTTCTTTGACCACTAGGAAATCAAGTTTGGGCCAAGGTAGACACATGCCCCAGAAGTGGAGCGTTTATCATCCGGATCGGATGCCCAATCAGCATCACAAAACCCTGTCAAAGTTAAAGGAGTTTGCAGGGCAGCAGGTTGGATTAAGGGGCCATGATGAATGGTACCCTTAAGATACCGAAGGATCTGTTTAACAGCCTTCCAATGAGCCTCCAAGGGCTGAGACAAAAACTGACAAACCTTGTTCACTGAGTAAGAAATCTCTGGTCTAGTGAGGGTTGCATATTGCAATGCCCCAACAATGGACCGAAATAGGGAAGGGTCAGGGAGATAATCAGCCCCAAGCTTGGAGAGTTTAAGGTTAGCAACCATAGGAGTGTTGATTCCCTTTGCTGATTCCATGTTAGCTTTGGACAACAGATCACGAATATATTTGGTTTGGGAAAGGAGAAGAGAACCATTAGGCAAGTGGGAGACTTCGATTCCCAAAAAATAATCTAGGTTGCCTAGTTGCTTGAGAGCAAATTCTGAGTGTAAGTCATCAATAAGTCGCTGAATATGAGGCAATGAGCTGCCCGTAACAAGGATGTCATCAACATACACCAAAACCATCATGCAGGAGGTGCCACTGTGCAAGGTGAAGAGGGAGGGATCACACTTGCTTGCCACAAAACCTCTATGGAGCAGGGCAGTGTTGAGCCTTTCAAACCAGGCCCTGGGTGTCTGTTTGAGGCCATACAGGGCCTTTTGCAGCCTGCAAACAAGGTTCTTATCTTCCACTTCGAATCCCGGGGGTTGTTACATGTATACCTCTTCATGAAGAAAGCCATTAAGGAAGGCATTGTTGACGTCCAACTGCCTTATAGGTCACTTGCAAGAGACAGCAATTGATAAAACAGTGCGAACTATTACTGGTTTAACAACCGGAGAGAATGTCTCTGTGTAATCACAACCAGCTTGTTGGTGAAAGCCCTTGGCAACCAGCCGAGCCTTATATTTATTGATGCTGCCATCCGGGTTTTCTTTTACCCGAAACACCCATTTGCAACCAATTGGGGTTCGGTTTGGTGGAAGTCGGACCAATGTCCATGTGTTATTGTTCATTAAGGCATCATGCTCATCTTTCATGGCTGCAGCCCATTGGGGAGCAGCCAAGGCTTGCTTAACAGAAGTTGGTTCCATGTGGGTGAGAAGAAGTGTGGGATTGCGCCTAGGGACAACAATGCCAGATTTAGACCTTGTTTGCATGGGATGAGTATTTAGTGGAAGTGGTGGGGAAGAGGGAGAAGGCTCAAGAGAAGACATAGGAGAGTGTGAGTGGACTAGAGACTGACTTGAGGACTGTGTTGGAGACGGAACAGGTTGAGTGGGAGAGGGAGCAGAGGTTGTTGGACTAGAGGTGACCAAGAGAGGTTGAGAGGGAGGAGTAGGTGAGGGGACTAGAGAAGGAAGCAGGGGAGGAATGGAAGGAGTGGAGGGCAATGGTAGGCCCTGTTTGGGAGTGGCAGGTGAAGGAAAGTGTTCATTGTAAGGAAATCTAAGTTCATTGAAGATAACATCTTTGGATATGAATATTCGACCATCCGGATTGAGACACTTATAGCCTTTGTGAGAAGAGGAGTACCCTAGAAAAACACATTCTTGGGATCTATAGGTGAGTTTGTGCTGCTGGTAAGGTCTGATGAAGGGGTAACAAGCACACCCGAAGACTTTTAAAAACTTAAGATCAGGTTCCTTATGAAGAAGAACAGAATATGGTGACTGATTTTGAAGCACAAGAGAGGGGAGTCTGTTAATAAGGTATGCTGCAGTGAGAAACGCATGATCCCAAAATTTGAAGGGAAGGGAGGCATGGGCTAAGAGTGTTAGACCAGTTTCAACTAAATGTCTATGCTTTCGTTCCACAAGCCCATTTTGGTGGTGTGTATGTGGGCATGTGAGACGATGTACAATACCTAGATCAGACAAATACTTGGAGAAGGGACGAAACTCACCCCCCCAATCACTTTGGACAGATTTGATTTTAGTATTGAACTGAAGTTCTACCATAGCACGAAATTGGATAAACTGAGAAAGTGTGTCAGATTTTCGTTTTAATGGAAAGACCCAAGTAAATCGGCTATATGCATCAACACAAGTTAGAAAATAGGTGCATCCACAAGAGGATTGAAGTGGGGCAGGTCCCCACAGATCACATACTTCAAGTTCAAATGGAAATGTGTATGTAGTGGTGGAAGAGGGAGCTGGGAGGCGATGTGCCTTACCCAAACAGCAGGCAGAGCAAAAATCCAAAGGATTTTTGTGTGGAACAGCAAGGCTGCATGTTTTAAGCGCTTCTTTAAGTGCATCATGGTGTGGGTGACCTAGGCGAGAGTGCCACAATTTTAGGAAACAAAAGTAGAGGATAAGTGTGAATTTTTAGTATTATTATGCACTGTGTTTGTAGAAGTACATACATCAGTTTTGGAATTTACATTGAAGAGTGAAACAGAGTTACAAGTAGCAATAGTATTTGTATTAACAGAAACAGAATTGCAAGTAGGAGAGGATGACATAGCTGCGGGAGAGCTTGACCCAATACAGGAGACATTTTCAAACTTGTATAAACCATCTACACCAACAGTACCACGTAGCAGAACTTCAGAAGAAGCCTGTGATTTGACAAGACAAAACGAGGGGTGAAACTCAAAAAATACATGATTATCCCTGGCAAATTAACTGACACTAATCAAATTCTTGGTAATAGAAGGAACAAGAAGTAAGTTGTGCAAAGTGAATGTGGTGTGGGGTTGGGAAGGTGTAGTGAAATGCATGGAACCAATTTTGTTAATTGACAAACCTTGGCCATTGCCCAAGAAGACTTGCTCAGATCCGGGTAAGGAGGCAGTCTCAGTTAAGTTGGATGGATCCGGAGTAACATGGTGTGATGCACCCGAGTCAGGTTACCAAGTGTTGCCAAACTGAGACTCAGTGCCTGTGAGTAAAGCTTGTGGCTGTTGTGGCCTAGGCGGTGCTGCATACGACTGAGAAAATAGAGGAGGCCTAGCATGTTGTGTGAACATGGGTAGTGGCGGTCTCTGATACATGGAAGGAGAATGCCAAGGATTGAAATTATGATGCTGAGGAGGGCCCTGGTGGTACTGATCAGAATTGGGTCCTGATTGGCGATAGTAACACACAGTGGCATCATGCCCGTACTTCTTACATATCTGACACTGGATGTTAGACCGACCACCGGAACGTCCACCACCACCGCGACCTCTATGCCTGCCACCACCGTAGCGGTCGCCACCGCGATAACCACGGAAACCTTCACCTCTGTTTGTTGATTCACCACCGGTAACATGAGAGTAACTCTCAGGAAACTGTGAGTTCTGAAGCGAGGCATTTGGAGAGGCAGAATTGGGGAAGGTTCCAGATCCCGATCCTTGAGAAGAGGTTTGCGTAAGATTCACAGAGACTGAATCGGGAAGAACGCACTTCTTATTCTTTGCAATACGAGCTTCATGAGCTAGGAGGAAGGATTCGAGTTCATCAAGAGACACAAACTCAGTTTTGCTGTTAATCGCAGCCACAACAGGATCAAAATCTTTTGGAAGCGCTTCAAGCGTCACTTCCAGAAGATTCCGAGGCGGAATCGGATCTCCAATGGATAGAAGGGAATCAGAAAGGGATCGAACATGAAGCATAAACTCTGAAACTGATCGATTACCTTTTGATAGAGAACGCAACTCAGAACGAAGTTGTCGAGCTTTTGTACTCATGAGATTGTGGAAATACTTGTGAATTTCATCCCAAATCTGCCAAGAATGAACACAATCGACTACTCGAGAGAGTAACGAATCAGAGATTGAAGCAAGAAGCCATGTCAAAATCAACACATCTTGCTGCTCCCAATCAGTGTACGCAGGATTAACCTCATCATGTTCTTGAGTCGAATTCGTGTGAAACCTTGGTGGAATTCGCGGATCTGTAACGAATTTCTGAAGTTTGTGGCTGCGAACCACTCCCTCTATTTGCTGCTTCCATTGCCGAAAATTTTTGTCATCAAGCTTCAACGAGATTGGGTGAGACGGTGTGAATTGTGGTGTGCGAGGGTTTCCAAAGGGATTAACGGAAGTCATGGCTTCAGGAACTATAAGCTCATGATACCATATTAGAATTGGAGAATTAAGAAGAATAGTGAAGAAAAGATACTGAATGAGAAACTCATATTATTATTCTTAGTAGTTACAGTGGAAGCTATCACCTTATATAGTGATGGCAGTTCAGTTATGAAGCTAACCGTATCTAACTGATACAACAGAAAATAACAGCTGTATAGTAGCTAAAGGATGTGGGCTTTAAGCCCAATCATAACAAGCTAAACTATCTATAACATTCCATGAGACAAGGTTTCCCTTTTATAAGAACACAATATCTAGAGGTCGACCTCCTATCACTAGGAGATCCAGCCTAATCAGCATCGGTATATGCAACAATCTCTGGATGACCCTGGTTTTCATAGCCCCTTTTTTGGAAGGAGGCTTAACATATCTCAAGATCCGAACAACAACATCCCAATGACTATCATAGGGAGAATTAAGAGACTGATTGACAACACTAATGACAAAAGATATATTTGACCTATTCATATCGAGATAATTTAATTTTCTCACATTTGAGTAGGGCTCACCCTGACCTGGTAATATTTTAACATTTAAATGTATAGGAGTATCGACTGGTTTACAGTCTAGCGTCCTAGTTTATTCTAAAATTTAAGAGCGCACTTCCTTTGGGAGATAGCTATGCCATCCTTTGATTGTGCTACTTGAATTTCAATAAATTATAATGCCTCCATGATCATTTCCAGTGATAACAATATATTCTCCACATAAACCACAGATAGATACATTGATTTGAAGATGAATGTTTATAAAATACAGAATGATATGCTTTATTGCGAGTCGTATCAAACTGTTGTACAATTTTGCTGAATTTACTGAACCAACACCGAGGACCACTTTGACAATGAAAACCTAACGACAACCAACTGTATATTTTCTAAGAGGATGTGGAACAAGGGACCATGTGTGGTTATATTTCAAGGCTGCCATTTCATCAATCTTAGCCTGCCGCTGGATTGGAAAGTGCTTCCAAAACAATTTTAGGAATGGAAATAACCGACAAAGAAGATATAAAGGCATAATGGGATGACAAATGATGATTACTCAATAAATTTTAAATAGGATGAGGATTACGAGTAAAACGTGTACCTATACGAAGAGCACTGGGTATAGTAGATGGCTAAGGAAGGTCTAGAGTAGGTGGAGACGCTTGAGCAGGAGATGAATCACGAGACTCTGGAACATAGGCAACATCGAGAAGCACATGTCAAGGTTGATGCTGATAGGTGATAAAAGGTCGTGGAGAAGATTGTAATGGCTGTGTAGGAATGCCTGGTACTTCAGTATTTGAAAGTTGAGGATAGAGATAGGAGTACCTAGATAAGGGATTGGTAAGACCTGAGAGATAGAGTCTGGTTCAACCTGTTCAGTATATTCTCGAAAATAGTGACATAAGTAGAAATATAAAAACAGTGTGTAGGAGGAGAAAAACATCTGTATCCCTTTTGAACTCTAGAATACCCAAGAAAGGCACATTTGACTGCCTAGGCAGATAGCTTGTCTAATCCTAGAGAGAGATCATGCACAAAAAACATAAAACCATGTTTTCCAAGCTGACAGGACTGATTTGAAAGATTGCAAATTGGACAGATGAGGAACCATCCTTTTTAGTTCATTCAGACTCGGATAACCCAAACGACAATGAAGGAGGTTAGGAGACTCTGTGACAGCACATACTGTAGAAGACAAAGGCTGGAGATAATAGAGTCCACATGATTCAGATTTTGTGCCAATTTGTCTGCCACGTACTTCGTTTCTGTATATGAAAAGAATTGGCCATAAAGGTTGTGGAACAGTTTAAGAGTGTAAGACGACTAATAAAAATTAAATTGAAGAGGCATCTGGGTATAAACAACACAATTCAAAGCTGAAGATGGAAAATGAGTAGCTTGGCCAATATCAGTGGGCTTAGCTTTAGAACCATCGACGAGATTTTGAGAGATGATATTTGCGAAAAAAAGGAGGATTACCAGCTATATGGTCGGAAGCACCAGAATACAATATCCAGTGTTCAAGAGACATAGAATGAGATAGGCAAGCCATAGAAATACCAGTTTGGGCTATAGTGGTAGAAGGTGAGGTTTGTTGAGCTGCCTTGAGATTGAGGTACTCCTTGTACTCATGATCTGAGAATGCGAAGGAGATAACACTATTTTGTGTGGGCTGAGAGATACAGAGGATGACTAGGAGAACTCAGGAACCATGGAATCTGATTAGGAATTGTTGAGACAGCCTGAGAGGCGAGCACGATGGGAAAGACATCGAGGATGAATAACCCACTGTCCAACAAAGTGTGATAGGAATTCTAACCACTTGAACAAACTAAGGAGGTGTTGACAAGTACATGCGGTGATGCGTTTTGGCGACGGGAAGGTGGCGTGTGACTTACACATGCTGACAAGAAGACCTGCTAGTGGCGACTTGTCAGGCAGTTTACAGCAATGGTACTTGGTGGGCTGGCCGGTCGGTGACTTCGGGGTTGATTGGTGACCTCCTTTGTTGATGGGTGTTGTTTGTGACAGCTATTGAGAGGACCAAACAGTAGGACTTTGAGACTTTTGAAGGTTCTGTTGGACCAAATGGCAGAACCACAGTATTTTTTTGGGAGCAGAAGCGAGACTGAGCCTGCTTTGGTACCAACTTGAAGATGGACTGAAAAACTATAGGACAGATTCAAGAGAGTTTTGTGAATGCTTGAGTGAAGAATGCACTCAGCAGTTTGATAAGTCCTTTTTACAATAATTGAGCCAAGTCCTTAGCCACAATAATTCTAGCTATTGATAAGAGTTCCAATACTATTTGTTATATTCAACAATTTTAATACTCTACCTATTTTTTATTTTTATTTTTCTTGTTAAAATTCAGGTATTTAAATTTGGCACTGTGGATGGGAAGCCAGCCGATTATCTGTTAAGAAATCACTCATACATTCTGCAACCAGTGACAGGGAAAGCTAAGTACTACAAGCTTCGGCCGAATGAAGTTGCTGATAGCAAACAACCTTTACATAAAGCTGTGGTGAATTTGGATGATGTTACAATCAGCTTATCTAAGGTTCATTTGATACTTCCTTTTAATTTTTTTTGTGTTACCAGATATTGTTTTTATTATATTTTGGGATAATCTTTGCATTGCAGGATGGATACAGGGATATTATGAAATTAGCAGACAATTTTGCTGCATTTAACCAACGTCTGAAGTATGCCCATTATCGTCCACTGGTGCCAGTTAAAGCTGATCCAAGGTCTTGGTGGAAGTATGCTTACAGAGCTGTATCTGACCAGATGAAGAAGGCAAGGTATTTTAGCACATTCCAATTATGTTCATAGCTGATTTATGATCTATGATTGCTAATAATGTGGATAAGAAGTGGAGCTTGGATAAGTAGACCATAATTTAGCAGAATAATTTATAATCAAATAAGACTAATGACTAGTTACATGTTTGACTAAAATTATCTACGAAACAAGCGAACAAGTTAGTATTGATATATGTACGTGTTCCACATATTTGCCATAACATAGCATCCAAGCTTCATCGCACATCTTTAAGATTTTTCATCAAATTATTTGTATGATCAATTTCTTTCTTTAAAATTGGAACTCAACTCATGGTATAAAAGAGGGTGTTTGGTTTGTTTTCATGTTTTCATCAAACCAAACACCTTTTAGAATATTGTATAAACATTTTCATATGTTAATATTAGAGCTTTGTGGGATTTGATGGTGGTAGTTGATATTTATTTATCATGTTTTGATGTTTGTACTTCTTGGACTAAGAATATTGGATTTCTGTCAGTGGAAAAATGTCATGGGAGCAAGTTCTAAGATATACAAGTTTGCGCAAGAGATATATCTCTCTCTATGCTTCACTGCTTAAATCTGACCCTAGTCAGGTGACAATTAGTGGCAACAAAGAGATTGAAGAACTAGATCGTGAACTTGATATTGGAGTTATACTGCAATGGAGGTATATTGTTTTTCTGGATTCTGGGGGCATTTGTTTGGCATATTACCATTTAATATTGATTACCCTTATGAAAAAACATGAGTATATAAGGTAGTCGATAGTTGATTCAACTATAGTATCATGGCCATAGCCAGTGTACATTCAGTGTAAATTCTGCATACATTTTTATGGTAATTATTGTATTGGGATGATAACCTCAGCTTTTGAAGGTGGAGCAGTTCAGATCAGTTCAAATTTTTAGCAAGTGATATGTCAAAATTTAAAAATTAGTAAAACCATTTTTTTGTTGCTACTCTAATAAAAAATCTTACATGTTAGTTGGTATCACTCAATATGTTAATATTGACTCTAATTTCATCTAGCAAGCTCTCTGTTTTTTGACATTTGGACATTTTTGAGTTATGGTTTGATGCTCCCCTTTGATAATTGACTGGGCTACTTTATTGGTATGAATGTTCAAAACTGTATTCAAAATGAAAAGGTCTATAGATGTTTCTTTTTCTTCTTTCATTGTATGAGCATTAGATAATTCTTCCTTCAAATGCACCTGCACAACCTAGCAACGTATTTGTGTTCAACTGAAAGATTCATGCATGTATGTGTAAGACAGATATGTTAGACTTTGTAATCCTCTTGTTTATTCTCCATCCTTTGAAATATTTATATTTTACGGGTTTTCAGAATGTTGGCTCACAAGTTTTTGGAAAAATCAGCGGAATCAGATCTTCACTTGAGGAAACAGAAAACTGGGAAATCTTGGTGGTCATTTGGATGGTAGTCTTCTCTTAAAATATTTTCATGTCTCAGTAATAAGATGATGGATTTTATTTTGATTTGGACACTGTTGCTCACCTGCAATCATGTACACATTGCCAGGACCAGTCAATCTCCTAAAGAGGAAAGTGAGGAATTTAATTTCAGTGAAGAGGACTTGAACCGGTTAAATGATATAATTGGGTATAAGGAAGGTGATGATGGGCAATCTGCTATAAGTAGCAAGGCAGATGTTCTTCATACTTCCCTGGTAGTTCACATGAATCATAATGCTTCAAAGCTTATTGGGGAAGCCAATGAGCCTGTTGCGGAATTATCATGTGAAGACCTCAGCTGCTCAATAAAGCTTTATCCAGAAACAAAGGTCTTTGACATTAATTTAGGCTCATATCAGTTATCATCACCAAAAGGTCTCCTTGCAGAGGTTTGGCTTTTCTCCTTATAATCAATGTTAATTTTGTGCATTTTGATTTTATGCTCACATAATACAATATGTGGTAGCCTGAATATTTGTTCCACGTCCTTTCAGAGTGCAACTTCCTATGACTCATTAGTTGGTGCCTTTTGTTATAAACCTTTTGATGACAAAGTGGACTGGAGCATGGTTGCCAAAGCTTCTCCATGTTACATGACTGTATGCTGTTATTAATTTTGTCCTCTTTTCCCTCTGTTTTAGCTTTTATTTATTTATTTATTTGGTTTACTTGTTTACTGGTTTGTCTTTGGAGTTTGGACAGTATATGAAGGACAGCATTGATCAAATTGTGAAATTCTTTGAAAGTAATACTGCTGTCAGTCAGACCATAGCACTAGAAACTGCAGCTGCTGTGCAGGTAATATTTTACGTTTCTGCGCTTTGGAGATTTATTAATTGGCAAAGCTGGACTTGTATGTTAACCAGGATACCTGGACCTGTATATTAATTAAGGTTAAGAGGCAGTGAGACTTTGTTAAAGATTCGAGCGTTCCAATCCAACCAAATGCACCAGCAAGCTATGAAGAGCCAAATACTGCATGATGCCACAAAATTTTTGCCTCCTTTTTGCCAAAGCCTTTAGATGTTACCTTAAGAAACTATTCAGGGCACACCTAAACTTCACCAGAACCCTTGAACAAATTGTTCCATAAGAAAGTAGCCTTGTGATGCAAGGAACATATTATGAAATCAGGAGATAGAGCAGTGTGAGGTCTACAAATTTGCAGCAGATCAGTTTCGTTACTCCAATCAAGTGCTGATACCCAGACAAAAGACTTACCTTAGAGGGACCTTTGGATTTCCCAATTGGTTTATCTAAAAGGAATATCTGGTGATTAAGGGAGTGGTAGAAATTGGTAGAAGGATTTACGAGAAAAGAATCTTGATAAATCTGGAGTCCAAACTCTCCTATCTCGATTGATAGTAAGCTGAGTAGTATCAAGTAAAGTAAAAATGCACTGTTTAATAGCTTACCTATCATTTAAGTCTCTATGAAAGTTTTAGTGTATACTTATCTTTGTTTGGCGTCTGGAACTGGGCATGGAATTGGATTTTGGAATTGGAATTTGGGCTTGGAATTTTAACTTTATGTTCGGAAGCCCTTTTAAAATTAAAATCATAATTCCATATGACAATTCTATGAAATTACAAAATAACTAGCTCAAACCATTTCCAATTCTTAACCAATACTCTAAGAATTCCAATTCCACAACCAGGTGTGCATTTGATGCACATTGAGGGTTAGCAGAAACAAAACAACACAAAATAACCGCCACCTCTACCACCCGACAAACGCCACACCGTTGCCGCTACCGCCATTGCCGCCTCTACCATCATCGCCGTCGCCGCCACTATCCCCCCCCCTCCACCACCGCCTCTAATTCCAGAAAATTTAATTTAGAATTATATTCTGAACCAATTGGAATTAAAATTCTGAAATACAATTCCAATTCCATGCACCAAATATAACCTTGTATTTTTTCCTGCCCTGTTTCCTCCTTTTTGTTGTATAATTTTTTTCTCTCTATATTTTCTTAGGAATTAATTTATATGCAGTATAAAAAACTTTACATTGACAATGTATTATAATTAAACTGATTTTCTGAAGCTAAAAAATGAATTTTGTTTTAATCTGACTGGAGAGTGTTGCTGCTCACCTCATTCTTGATATTTCTCTAATTTGTATAAAGAAAGTTCTCATTGGCTCATAGTCTCATACCATCATTCTTTAGATGAAAATTGATGAAGTGAAGCGCACTGCTCAGCAACAAATGAACAGAGCATTAAAGGATCATGCCAGGTAGTATCTTTGTAGTCTTCTTACTCTCTAATACATTTGAGAGTGTGTGACATATTAGAAGAGCCTATGGTGTTGGAGTATGAAACTATTCTATGTACTGTTGTTGAAGGATGACAACTGGAAATTTCTGTTATTTTTCTCATATAGAGTGAAGCTAATTTCTTATTTTTTGCTTCTCTTTCTCTCACACACATGCCCTGACACAAATGAAATTGTAGTAAAGTCTTAATAGGTTAACCTAATGGATGCATAATCGAAATATACAACAGACCAGGGCTCCTAATGGTGAAAAAAAGTAAGTTTTAGACTAGGGTAGTTAATGAAGAGTCAACCTTAAAGAAGCAAAAGAAGGTGTGGTTGAAACCAAAATGAAGACTGTAAGAGGTCCTTCAAAAGATTCATCTAGAACTCTCCTGTTCCTAGATCATCTCTTACATTTCATTTTACTTAGATAAGCCCAAAAAGAATAGGAAGGTATTTTTTGTGCTGATATTGTGATATTGTTATTGGTCCTGGATTCCCTTTACCATTTACTACAGTACCGTTAGAATTTATCTTTGTTGACATTGAGTAATGAGTGTGTGGGATGTGTTTAAGCTCAGTTTAGCTAGCAATGAGAATATGGTTTGACAAGGACTCTAGGTTTTACTAGATAGGACGATTGAGACCCTAGATTTTTCGGGAAGATTTTTCATTGCTTCTTATTCCATTTCCGTACTTATTCCTCAAACCAGAGGGTTTCTTCTTGAAAATCTCCTTGTTAATTCTAGTTGTTGCTCGTCTGTTAGGTTTTCATTGGACTTGGATATTGCAGCTCCCAAGATTACTATTCCTACTGATTTTTGTCCAGACAATATTCATGCTACGAAGCTTTTACTGGACCTAGGGAACTTGGTGATTCGTACACAGGTGGATACTCCTGATAACTTCTGTAATATATTTATTTGAATTTGCTCAATATGTTAAATACTGTGAAAAATGTATGCAGGATGGCCATCAACAGGAATCAACCAAGGAGAATATGTACCTGCAATTTGATTTGGTCTTAAGTGATGTATCGGCATTTTTGTTTGATGGTGACTATCACTGGAGCCAAATTTCAATGAATACGTCAGCCCATTCTGGTTTCTTACCAATTATTGACAAGTGTGGAGTCATCTTACAGCTTCAACAGGTGAGTTTCTTGACATGATGGAATTGTTAATGATAGCTATCTCGATATAAGATTAAAAGCTTTCCAATTTGTTTTTCACTATGATCAGATTCGGTTAGAGAGTCCATATTATCCTTCAACGCGTCTTGCCGTGAGGCTTCCATCTCTGGGCTTTCATTTTTCGCCTGCTCGGTATCATCGACTGATGCAGGTAATAAAGATCTTTGAGGGGAAGGATGGTGGCAGCTCAGAGATTCTTCGTCCTTGGAATCAGGCTGACCTTGAGGGGTGGTTGTCTCTTCTAACATGGAAGGTAGTGGTCTCTCTCAGCCCCCCTAGCTTAACTATTGGCCGTTTTTGTCGTCGATGTAATGTCATCGTCTAATATACGATATCATGTGTTTTGAATAAAAATGTGATAGGGTTTGGGAATTAGGGAGGCTGTATGGCAGCGGAGATACTTCTGCTTAGTTGGGCCATTTCTTTATGTACTGGAAAGCCCTGACTCAAGATCTTACAAGCAGTATACCAGGTGCATATGCCATGGTTTTGTGTCTTGTTATTAGACTATATATGTGAATTGCGATTTTGTTGAGATTTTGAAGCTTATACTGCATAATGATCCTAGAGAGAAAGAAAAAAATTGTCTGAATAATAATTGTTTAATTTCTAATTCTATATCTGCTATTTATGTTACTGATGTCGGGCAAAGGGGTGCCTATAATTATGTTCTTATTTTCAACAAAATTATGTGAGTTTGAATGAAGTACGTTTAAGGATTTCATTTAGTTAATTCAGATATTTCTAGGATAGTTATGATAGAATTGGAGTCTTAGTAGGATTCTAAAAGAGTTTTACTTGTGCTAATTCCCATGCAACAATAACTTCAGCTATTTCCTAGGAGAGGAGGTAGTTCCTAAGAGAAGACTCCCAATACTATTTAATACAGTTTGTTTTGTCCAACACACTATTTCCTAGGATGTTTAAGTAAACACAATTTGCCACACTAACACCTAATTTATCCACACTTTTTATTATCATTACTATCACACAACATTATTTATTAAAGAAATTCTCATTTGATATTTAGAGAGGAAATTCTCAGTTAATATTCAGAGAGGTAATCCTCGGGCCTTGTCCTTTTGGGATCCGGTGGTTTGCAAGATATCCAAGCGTTTAGATAGTTGGAAGGGTGCTTTTTTCTCTTTGGCAGTTCGGATTTCTCTTGTACAGTCTTGTCTTTCAAGTATCCCTTTACAAATTCTTTCCCTTTTTTGTATTCCGGTGGCTGTTGTCCTGAGAATTGAGAATATGATGTGGGAATTCCTTTGGTCAGGGGTGGGAGAATCGAGTAGGGACCATCTTGTGAGTTAGGAGGTGTGTTGTAGACCTAAGAGCGAAGGGGGATTGGGTCTTGGTAATTTGATGTGCAAGAATGTCGCTTTGGCAGCTAAGTGACTTTGGCATTTTTCTCTTCAGACCACTTCTGTACGGCATAAAGTTATTAGAAGCAACTATGATTCGCATCTGAACAAGTGCGATGCCAATTCTGCGAACGGAGCTACTCATGTGAGTCCTTGGAAATTTATTTCTCAAGGATATTCCTCTTTTAGGCTTTTTGTATCCTTGACTTCTGGTGATGGTGATCGTATCAAATTCTGGGAAGATACTTGGATTCAAAACTGTTTTATTGTACATTTTTTCGAACAAATTACTTTTACCTTATTTTCTAGCTCTAGTTTAGGCAAGTAATAATATGTAAAACCCCTATATTATGTAAAAGCTTGTATGTTCAATAATAATAATGTGGATAAATTAGGAATGTTCTGATTTCATGGTTTTAAATAAGTTAGGAAGATAAAATCATAGGATTAAGGATAGAATTAGTTAATCCCGATGTCATGGGATTTACCTTCCTATTATCTCTCCTTTCTGTTTTTATGGGATTCTAGTTTCCTATGATTAAGGAATCAGATTCCCTACTCTCTCTATTTAAGTTGTATTACTCTGATAATGCTGAATGAATCAATAAAGAAAATATCTCTACATGGTATCAAGAGCCTTAGGGTTCGATCATGAATTACAAGGCTGCCATGATGGGTTCTAGTTCAGCCCCCTCCGCCGATAGTAGAAGTGGCGTGATGTTCTTGGAAGGCGGCGACTAACAACCTACAGGGGAGACTCCGCCTTAGACCAATGCGACCCCTCACAGCGGTGCGACACCCTCAGACGGCGGTGCTCAACAAGGAACTCAGCCAGCAACCATCTCCGTTAGCGACCATTCTCTTCAAATTACCCTTCATAATTTGAATGGAAAAAAATACCTTGAGTGGTCCAAGTCCGTGTAATTGGTGATTGATGGCGAAGGGAAGCTTGGATACTTGAATGGAGAATCCGGCCAACGGTGATCCAAAATACAGGCAGTGGCAGTGTGAAAACTCAATGGTTACGACATGGTTAATCAACTCTATGGACCGAGTGATTGGTAAGCCCTTTATGTTCCTACCAACAACTCATGATGTATGGGAAGTTGTGAAGGAGGCATACTTTGACCTGGATAATCCCTCGCAGCTGTTTGAGTTGACCATGGTAAGGGGAAGGTTGGATACTTGAATGGAGAAGTGAGAGCTCCGGCCACTGGTGATCCAAAATACAGGTAGTGGTGGTCTAAAAACTCAATAGTTACGGTATTAATCAACTTTATGGATCAGATGATTGGTAAGCCCTTTATATTCCTGCCAACAGCTCGTGATGTATGAGAAACTGTGAAGGAGACATACTCAGACCTGGATAATCACTCACAACTGTTTGAATTGACCATCTAGATGTGGAAAATACAACAAGGTGAACATGAAGTCACAATATATTACAATGAGATGATGACTATATGGCAGGAGTTAGATATGTTTGAAGAAGAAAGAGTGGGAAAGCAACCAGGATAATGCTCTCTACAAGAAAAAGGTAGAAAGAGGGCAAGTATTTGTCTTCCTAGTAGGGTTGAAAAAATAACTTGATGAAGTTCGAGGATGTATCTTAGGAAGGAAACCTCTGCCATCTATTCGAGAAGTGTTTTCTGAAGTGCGAAGAGAATAGGCAAGGAGGCAAGTGATGCTGAAAAATGATCATGAAGGGTCAACACTTGTAACTCGGGTTGGAGACTCAGAAGGTGATAGGCGAGGAGGAAAGCAGAAAACTTGGTGTGACCAATGACCATTGTAAACGGCCATGGCATACACGAGGAACATGCTGGAAACTGCATGGAAAACCACCTTCAAAGAAGAAACCAGGCAATGATAACAAACTTGGGGGAGACACTCATGCATTCCAAGTAAGCAACACTGATCCAGAGAAGCAATCTTCCTCAGAATCTCTTCCCTTCACAAAGGAACAGATGGAGCACTTGTACAGACTCTTCCAATCTCGCTCTTTAGGAAATTCTAATCCATTTTGTTCTATAGCCCAGTCAGGTAATCATTTTATTGCTACTGTTGTGTGTACAGGATCTAATGGCCCCTGGATATTAAATTCAGGTGCCACTGATCATATGATATGACTAGTATTTTACAATATTTTTCCTCATATACATCGGGTGCAGGAAATCAAAAAGTTAAACTTGCATATGGTTCCCTAGCTACTGTAGCTGGAAAGGGATTTGTGACTCTTTCTCATTCTTTAATTCTTAAGGATGTCCACATGTTCCTAATTTGTCATACAATCATGTATCTGTTAGCAAACTAACCCTTGATCATGATTGCCGATTTAATGTCTGGTCTTCTCATTGTGAATTTTAGGATTTATCCTCGGGGAAGATGATTGGGGGTGCTAGGCAGGATAATGGTCCCTATCTTCTCAATAACTGCCTCACTTTTGGAAGGCAAGACCAGCGGACTTGTTTCAATTCCGGTTTTGTTTCTAATAAAGACATTATGTTATGGTATTGCCGATTAGGACATCCTAATGTCCAATATTTAAGACATTTGTTTACCAAGTTATTTATGAATAAAAATCAGTTGTCTTATAAATGTGAATCTTGTGAATTGGCAAAACACCACCGTGCTAGCCCCTCCCCCCAACCATACAAAAAATCTGAACCTTTTACTATGACTCACAGTGACGTTTGGGGTCCCTCACGAATAACAACTATTTCTTTTCCTCCCTTGATTATATCATAATTCCAACGTCAGTACAATAAGTATTAAAGGATGAGAAATGATTTCAAGCCATGAATGAGGAGATAAATGCATTGGATAAAAATGGAACATGAGAACTAGGCACTCTTCAATTTGCCTAGGCTATCTTGTCTCTATTTTCTTTATTTCTTCCATTGTAGACACTGTACTAAGGCTCTGCTATCAGCTTGATACAGACCTCTATATCAATTAATACATCGAATTTCCATTTCTTCTTCTGTTATTTTTCTGGTTCCTATCATGTACTGTTCTACATTGCTGTACTATTCTTTCCTTTTGTTTTTCTGTTCTTGGCTTCTATTTTCAGTCCACTGTTCTAAGGTTCCTAACGTTCATCACCGATGCCATTGAAGTGACCTCACTCCCCGTTTGTGAATCCTGCCTTGGTCCATTGGACAATCGGTTACTGTCCACGTCTCCATACAATTCCACACGTGACACAATTCCTCCTCCACCTTGATACCGGAATCTCGAGCTTGTATTCTGAACATGGGACCTTGTTAGGAACCTAAAAACAGAGTTCTGAATATGGAAGAAAAGAATGAATCTTTATTGAAAGAATGAACAAGAACTTAACAATAGGAGAGTAATTCTCCTCCAAGGGTTTCCCCTTCACAAAGGGTTTCCCCTTTCACAATCAAGCCTATGCTTAATTCTCACAAAGTATAATTCTCCATCTCCCTCTTCACTCTCATTCTCCCTTATTTATAACCTCTCCCCTTAACTAACTAATACCTTCTAACTAACTAACTATTACATTTCTCTTTATTTCCTATTGGGCTGGGCCCTAACAATACTACCCTCTCCAAAAACAACCTTGTCCTCAAGGTTGGAAGCTCTATGGTGTATTTTCTTCTGCTGGAAGCCTGGGAGAGATGTCACTTTCTTCTGCTCACAAAAAAAAAAAAAAATTGCAGCTGTTTTCTGAGCAAAACAAATAAAATGAGCTGTTTTGCTCATGGAATTGGGCTTGGCCCATTTTTTCCAAAACTGAACTCATTTTACAAAAATTCAGATCCATCTCTCCTGATTCATGAGACCCATGACTGAATCCAATTTGGGTCTGGCCCATTAGGTCTAATTCTTCCCTCCTTGCTTTTTCCTTACGCAGCTCTCCCTTCCAAATCCATAATGACTCAACTGGCGGCTCCGGCAGCAGCAAGGCTGGCATTTCTGGTGGTGGCGGGTCAGGTGGCTCCGGCGGTGGCGGCGGTTGGACTGTATATTTCATGACCCACAGTTCCCTACCCATCGAAGGGTTGTTCTGTCTCTGATTGGCTGCCGCATATAAAATGTTCTCCACCTCCGCCCTTATGTGGTCCCTAACACAAGGCTCAATTTGCTGCAGTTTCTGGAAAGGATGCACCCCTACTGCGACCTCACTTCTAACAACCATCTTGATTGCTTCTCCCGTATTCTCAACCCCAAGTAACTCTGCCACTTGTTCATCATCAATTTCAGGCTTTGTATCGGATTCAGGTGTTGTTTCTTGATCTCTTTGCACATTAACTGGTGGCCAATTTGATTCTTCTTTAGTTTCTTGTTCTTCTTGGACCTTCTCCAATGGCCTTGTCTGTTGGCTCTTGAATATCCCCCCTGTTTCAGCAGCCCAACCCAGTGGGTCACCTCCTTCTATAGTGGGTAACCCCATTTTTTTTCATCCAAGAATGAGAAAAAGTCTCTTCCCCTTCATCACTGCCTACGCCCTCAGCCTCCTCCTCGGCTGAAACCTCTGCTTTGTTGATCGAACCATTGTCTCCATCATCGGAAAAAGTCTTCGCTTTCTTCGACAAACATTCCAAGATCAACTCTTTGATTTGTTTCGCATCAGGCATGCGTTCCTTGATGAAAGCGATATCCTTCTGTAACTCGGCCAATTTCACGCTATGTTCGCTGGTTATCTTCTCCAACGTTCCCACTCTATGGCGATATCGAAGATCCGGTAGCAATTTGAAAGAATGAATTGGTAGGCAGTTAGCACTTGGTAGGTTGTTAGGGAGTTGCCGATAAGTAGTTCCTCTAAAGTGTAATAGGGGAGTTTTTGATATTTGTTGAGTTTAGACTGGGATTTTCCTAGTGTGAAAGGAGAGTGCTCCTTTGGGGTACATTGCTTTACCATTCTTTCCTTTTCTTTTTTCTGTTCTTGGCTTCTATTTTCAGTCCACTGTTCTAAGGTTCCTAACAATTTGGTCCGACTTGCCGGATCTCCGAGAGAGAGAGCCAGTGCTGTCGGATTCGAACGAGATGGAGCAAAGAGTGGGAAATCTGGAAAAGACGAACAACGAGCATGGAGCGACATTGGTTGAGTTGCAGAAGGATGTAGCTTACATTAAAGAAAAGATGCCAGACATGAAGCAACTCAAAGCAATGATCATGGAATGTTTAACAAATAAACCTTCGGAGGGCGAAAAAGAGAGCTCTGTCCACTCAAATACGAGCTCGAGTGAGGAGGAGGAAGAAGACGTACCCTCACGATCTCGGTTAAAGAAAGTGGAATTACCCACTTTTGAGGGAAACGACCCTTTGGGGTGGCTGGCGCGCGCCGATAAATTCTTCAAGGTTCAACAAGTAAAACCTTCGGAGAAGTTGAGGTTAGCTTTTATTAGCACGGAAGGCAACACATGTCACTGGTTTCAATTTGGCACGATAAAGCCAATAAGCCTTCTTAGGAAGAATTTTCTGGTGTGTTGATGAAGAGGTATGGGGGAAATGGACGCGGCACAGTATACGAGAGACTTGCTGCTCTTAGACAAATGGGTAGCGTGGAGGGTTATGTCCAAGAGTTCGAATTGTTGGTGGCTCAAGCAAAACCCAGTTCTGAAGATCAAATCTTGGGGTATTTCCTGGCTGGATTGAGACAGGATATTAGAGGGCAGGTTCGCCCTCATGACCCAAAATAACTTATTCAAGCTATGGAAATCGCGCGAGACATTGAAGATGCGATGAAAGAAGTTCGAAATTATGAGGGGTCCCATGTTCAGAATACAAGCTCGGGATTCCGGTATCAAGGTGGAGGAGGAATTGTGTCACGGGTGGAATTGTATGGAGACGTGGACAGTAACCGATTGTCCAATGGACCAAGGCAGTTTTCACAAACGGGGAGTAAGGTCACTTCGATGGCATCGGTGACAAAACCAGAGATGAGTGGCATATCGGGACAAAGGAGCAAAGGCACGAGAAACCTTCCTTATCAGGAATATGTGAAGAGAAGGACGGAGGGTCGTTGTTTTCAGTGTGGTTTGGCATTCGGTTCGGGTCATAGGTGCCCCGAAAAGAGCTTAAGGGTAGTCATCCTGGCAGAAGATGAACGCTTGAACGAAGAAGGGGAGATTACGCCAAGGGAACCAGAAGAAGATAGCAATCACGATGTGGGGTGACAGATCTTTGAGGACATTTTCAACCTTGAGGACAAGGTTGTTTCTGAAGAGGGTGGTATTGTTAGGACTTAGTTAGGATTCTGTTATTCTGTTAGAAGTAGTTGTTAGGATGTTATTTCTGTTAGGATTCTGTTATTTCTGTTAGAAGCAGATGGTTAGGGAGTTAGCATTAGTAGGCAGTTAGCACTTGGTAGGTTGTTAGGGAGTTGCCTATAAGTAGTTCCTCTAAAGTGTAATAGGGGAGCTTTTGATATTTGTTGAGTTTAGACTGGGATTTTCCTAGTGTGAAAAGAGAGTGCTCCTTTGGGGGTACATTGCTGTACCATTCTTTCCTTTTGTTTTTCTGTTCTTGGCTTCTATTTTCAGTCCACTGTTCTAAGGTTCCTAACGTTCATCACCGATGCCATTGAAGTGACCTCACTCCCCGTTTGTGAATCCTGCCTTGGTCCATTGGACAATCGGTTACTGTCCACGTCTCCATACAATTCCACATGTGACACAATTCCTCCTCCACCTTGATACCGGAATCCCAAGCTTGTATTCTGAACATGGGACCTTGTTAGGAACCTAAAAACAGAGTTCTGAATATGAAAGAAAAGAATGAATCTAATGAACAAGAACTTAACAATAGGAGAGTAATTCTCCTCCAAGGGTTTCCCCTTTCACAATCAAGCCTATGCTTAATTCTCACAAAATATAATTCTCCATCTCCCTCTTCACTCTCATTCTCCCTTATTTATAACCTCTCCCCTTAACTAACTAATACCTTCTAACTAACGAACTATTACATTTCTCTTTATTTCCTATTGGGCTGGGCCCTAACAATATATTTGTGACAAGTATGGTGCATACGATCTATATGCTTCAGCTTGATGGAAAGTGTTGGAAACAATATCATGCGATTAATGTAGTGCTGGAAATGTTTTATCCAAAAAACAAGTTAGGGTTGGAAATGATAACAGAAATTAATTTAGCATTGGAAATACTAGGAGTTAATGTAGCATTGAAAACATTAGGGGCATGGGAAATATTAGGAGTTAATTTAGCACTGTAAACATTAGGGTCTTAGTAAACAGCTCAATTCTTATTTATTGTTCTTGTAAATACGAGTTGTATTTATTATATTTCAAGTATATAAATTCAGCATGCTGAGTGCAAATCACTCAAGAAAATCTCAAATCACTTTCTCCTTGTCTGTTCTCAAGTCTCTTTTAGTCTATTCTTAAGTATGTGCTTGAAGTACTTCTTTGATTGTTATATACACTCTCTAGCTTCATACATGTTATTGACAGCCGCTGTAATCGCATTGTTGTAGTCTACGAGGGAAACAGGTATATCAGGTTCCACCAGAGTTTGTTGGTAATGCAGAGCATGTTTTGGTTGTTTGTAGTCCTACACGATCCAACACTAAGGTAATCACTCTCTGTCTGTTATCTCATAACTAGGGATGAGATCTTTCTGTTATTTCTAGGAAGGTTTGAATGTATATTAATATAAATCGCTAAACGTATGTAGGTTGTGGAGGACACAAATGCACTGATTTTATGTTGTGAATCTGAGGATTCAAGGAAAACTTGGCATAGTCGCTTACAAGGGGCTATCTATTATGCATCGGTATGTTTTCTTCATTTTGATCTCTTCAATGAGGATAGTTTAATACTTTGCAATCCTGACATAATTTTAAGAGAGAATGGCCAAAACTTGCCTTTGCATATGGTTTGGCACCCTTTGCCTATGTCAATTCTTGTAGTTTTGCTGTTCTCATGTAAATTTATTTTAAGCAATCCATTATGATAAAGTTCTTTTTCTCGATTGGTGCAGTTTGCCCTGATGCACCTACAGTGGGCATTTAAAATTTGCTTATAGTTGGAAAATATTCCATTTTAACCTCGGCATTGAGATGTAGCATGGGTTTACTATTTATTTAGGGAAAACATTGTATTTTACCTTCTTAACATTAATCCTTGATTTTCTTAAAAGTTCATTTTTAGCTTTCTTCTTCCCATTTGATTGGTAGTTGTTGTTCTATATGTAAAGCTTGCATTTTTTTTATTTGGGTAAATAGCTTTAATAATTTTTGGTTACAACCATTATTTGATTAACTGTATCAAGTTAGAGCATAATGTCAGAGTTTTCTAACATTAAGTGTTCATTATTTCACTATATTCGTGCAGGATTCTGCTTCTATAGCTGGTCTATCTGAAACCTCATCAGATCATGATGATACTGAATCAGAACATGATAACCAGGGTATGATTGACATAGCAATTGCTGAGAGATTGTTTGTAACAGGTGTTCTTGATGAATTAAAGGTTTGCTTCAGTTACAGTTATCAGGTTAGCCCATCTGTTGCTATTTCGTTGTTTTAGATTCAAATCTGAATATCCACATGTATTAAAAATGTGCGTCTTTATGTAGTCTGATCAGAGCTTGATGAAGGTGCTTTTAAATGAAGAGAGGCGTTTGTTTGAATTTCGAGCAATAGGTGGTCAGGTAAGGTAGTTGGTTTGTTGTTTCTTAACTTGATTCTCAGTTCTTCCCTTTTTGAGGTTTTTATATGAAAACAGGTGGAACTTTCTATGAGAGACAATGATATTTTTATTGGCACTATCTTGAAGTCTTTGGAAATAGAAGATTTAGTTTGCCGTAGTCAACGGTCTCAGCCTTGTTATTTAGCAAGATCATTCATTGGGACCGCAGATGCGCATTCATTATTCTATAATACCGTTAGAGATGATGCTGAAAGTAGTGGATTAATCCCTAGTGAAACTGATATGTTTTATGAGGCACCTGAGACTTTGGCAGATAGTGCTGATTATTCTATGCAGTCCCCTGGAAGTACATCTGAGTACCCATCAAGTTCCAACAGTGAGATCCAATTTAAGTACTCATCACTGGAAACCCCAAACTTTAGTCGCATTACTGGACTTCTACCTAGTGATGCTCCTTCTACTAGTACTAAGGAAATTGAACTTAGTGACACGTTGGAGAGTTTTGTAAAAGCACAGATTGTTATCTATGATCAGAGCTCTACCCGGTATAATAATATAGATAAGCAGGTGGGTGTTTTTGGGCTTTTACAGTTTGGCTTTAGTTCTGTTTGGTTTTTTTTTACCTAATATGTTATATATATATATGTCATTTCAGGTTATAGTGACTCTGGCTACCTTGACATTTTTTTGTCGTAGACCAACAATTCTAGCGATTATGGATTTTATTAATTCTATCAACATTGAGGATGGAAACTTTGCAACTTCAAGTGACAGCTCTTCAACAGCCGTTATGAAAACTGATGAATCGAAAGATGTGGATGATTTAAATGCCTCTACCATTGAGCAACATGCTGTTAAGGGATTGCTTGGAAAAGGGAAATCCAGAATTATGTTCAATCTGACATTAAAGATGGCCCAGGCCCAAATCCTTTTGATGAAGGAAAATGAAACTAAGCTTGCTTGTTTGTCTCAAGAAAGTTTGCTTACTGACATCAAGGTGTACCCTTCCTCCTTTAGTATTAAAGCAGCCTTGGGGAATCTGAAAATAAGTGATGACAGCCTTCCTAGCAGTCATTTATATTACTGGGCATGTGATATGAGAAATCCCGGGGGCAGATCTTTTGTGGAGGTAACTTTTTCTCCTACATTTCCATGTTACATGTTGAAATGTGTGACCAGTGCATTGAGTTTAAGAGTCAATGTTCACTGTTCTTTTGTTGCCTTCGGTTAGGAGGGAATACTTAATTTTTTAAAGGTTTCTTCCCTAGTCATGAATCATGATCTGGGGAAGATTGTTTACTCGACCTCTCTTTGGTCTTCAGCACACGGATTATTCTTGGAGTCTACATGGTAGATTTGCGGAGGGATTGGCAGGCTATTTGTATTGATTGTTTTGTTTAGGTTTAATTGCTCCCTGTTTGGTTGTTGGTTTTCTTATTAGCTGTGTTAAGAGGATTCGCTTTCCTCCCTCTTTTTATATCCTGTCCTTTCTTTCAATTAAAGTTTCTTCTATCCAGAGACAGCAATGTGCTTTTGATATTAATCTTACCTTCAGCCCTGGACAAATGCAGCATTTGTTTTCCCTTCACCCAGCGCGGGAAAAAAAAAATATGTGATAAAATGTGCTAAATTTAATATTTTTTGCTTAACAATGAGTAAAATGCCAGAAGAGTTGATCTCCAATTTAGTAAGGATTTTGTTTTCTTTCCATGGTTTATTCATTTATATAACTTGGAAGATGGATGCCTCTTGACACTTTTTTGTTATGGTGTATGGGAAACATGTCAGAAAAAACATTTTGAGGAAGATTTGTTATCTTCCCTCGGTTGAACTTCCTTTCCTTTTTTCCAAAAATATTGATAAGGCCTCGGATCCTGGATCTAATAGTACTAGGTCCGAAGTTAAATACTATGTAAGGAAGAGGTTTAAGAAAAAAGGGCTTGAGGTCACAGGGGAACAAATTGCACCTGATCCACCTGATCATGCCTTGCCTAACTAACTGCTGAGTTGGCAAGGAGGAGAGAGAAGAGAGGCGTGGGAATGATGCAGCTGAGCTCATATATGGTTGTGGGAGGTTTAGGGAGGTTTTAGGCTAGAATTGGAATTGGAACATTGGAGAGAATTAGGCACTCTCGAATTTGCCTACCCCTTGTATCCTTTTATTCTATTTTCCTTCTTCCCCATTCACTGTAAATACACTGTTTACAGGTTTGGGCATATAATAATACAGTCTCCTCCTACTTTCTTTCTATATTCCGTTCTTAATTTTGAAAGGTACCTATCAAATACTCTTTATTAATAAAATGATTTTTAGTTCAGGATTAAGTGCTCATTTTTTGTGCATTTTTTTGATAATAAAAGACATGTTATTAGATGAGAAGAGAAGAGTACAAAGAAAAAGGATTAGGCATCCTCACAAAAAAACTACCAGAAAATAACTGAGACCTAAGTGACAGCGCCATGAAACAAAGTGTGCCATTCCCTCTACATATCTAACAAAGAAACACCACTAAAAAACCCATGGCTCATTTTAGTGCATTGTTTTTAATTAGGAGAAGAATTTCATAGTAGAGAAGAAAAGGAGGAAAGTACTGATATGGGGAGGATAAGATATTCTACTAAATAAAAAGGAAAGAACTTCATAGTAAAAGGGAAAAATAAAATGCAGCAAAGCTGCCTGCCCACCCTCCCTGTTTGTCAGAAATGGAAACTCCCTTGCAACAGCCACATGCAGAGCACTAAGAGAAGACATCTACACAATCCTATTCCCAAGCATATGTAGGGGCAAAGGGATGCGCTTGAAAATGTGAGCATTCCTCTCCATCCAAATGTTCAAAGGACAGCAAGAACCACATACTGCTACGAAACTTTGGCTTCCTTATTCTTTTCAAAACCTTTTTAACAAACCAGAAGAAATTTCTGCGGATTGAAATATCACACGCAAGATTCATCCAGCACGCTAAATCCATAATTCGAAAAGAGGTTATTTACAATGTAGGAATAATTGGGTCAGTATTTCTTACTTAAGCTGCAAATAAGACAAACCACTCCAGTTGGGAAGAAAAATAAGAAACTGAACATTGGATTTACAAGAAAACATATGAGATCCTATGTTGGCCAGAAGAAAACTGAGAAGAATGAGGTAGAGTTGAAAGGGACTGAATCTCATTACTCTCACTGTCATCCAGGTCGGGGCAATTTGAATTAATTTATTTGGAGTTCTAGGTGAATATTTGTGTCCTTCAACCTTGGAGTAGTTTGTCGGGTTGGATTTTGAAGAATTATTCTACTTTCTAGTGTATTTTGTTGGACGGAAAATGAGAAAGGTATTTTGATATTTTATATATGTTATGGGAACAAGGTATGGTGTTTTGTGCGTAGTCTTTTTAGTGTAATTTTCCTTTTTGATATTAAGATGTGTAGAACAGCATGGTTGCATTTTTTAGCCTTTTAGGCTCACGTTTTCTTAGTTTTTCTGTTTAGGAGGTTTTCTTATTTTCTTTGGTTCTTATCTTTCCTGGATAATAATTTTTATCTTTTATCCCGAAAAAGGAAGGATATTGGGATAAACCCAAGTCCCACATTGACTAGGGATGGTGCCTAATAAGAGCTTATAGAGCTTGGACACTCCTCACCCTACAAGCCGGTTTTGTGGGGTTGAGTTAGGCTTAAAATCTAAGAAAGGATTTTACATTTCTTCTGCCCTTCCATCTAGGTTTCTTATTTTATTGAAAATGGTAATCAATATTTTGTTTTGATATGCTCCTCATTTCTATTAGGTTTTTTTATTGGGAATGACATTTTTTTAAAACGTGGAGTTGTTTGGCTGTAAATATAATTTTCTTTTACCATTTTGCTGTTGGTATTGCCTAGAGAGGTCTTATGTAAGGTTCTGGATAAGAAAGGAGCTCATATCGCCAATATTTCAAGCAGTTAAAGATATGTCTCATGAGGTTAAAACTACTGCGAGAAGACGTGGTGGCACAGACTATGAAGCATGGACGTAGACACAGACAACATCGAATGTAGGTGATAGGGACTTGGGTATTATGGAGTGCCTAAGTCCCACATCAAGTAGTATGGGATGCTCGGTGGAGTACTTAAGTGACTTGGTTCTCCCCCTTGATAGTTAGCTTTTAAGGGAGGGTTCCCCAAGTGCTTGGGTGCTTATCAATTAGTATCAGAACTGGTTGCCGGTGTCTCAGAAAGGGCTACTTATAGAGGGGCTGACCAGAAAAGGCCGAGTGAAGCGTCGTAGAGTATAGCCGTCGGGACGTTGGCTCTTAGGGGCGGTGCTATGATAGGGACTTGGGTATTATGGGGTGCCTAAGTTCCACATCGAGTAGTATGGGATGTTCGGTGGAGTACTTAAGTGGCTTGATTCTCCCCCTTTGATAGCTAGCTTTTAAGGGAGGGTTCCCCAAGTGCTTGGATGCTTATCAGTAGGACACCTGGACACTATATATATATATATATATATATATATATATATATATATATATATATATATATGAGCTAGTCAAACAAAAATATATGAGCAACACGACAACAAATCTAAATTGAGAATCAAGATTTATATATTTGCCTTCTCCAAACAACTTGCTAAGCTTTACATATTCCCTATGACAATGAGACTCACAAAAAAAAAAAAAAAAAAAAAAAAAAACCAGAAGACATCATTTTACATTGTAAGTACTTTGTTTGTTTAGAAAATAGATATCAAAACAAGAAGATGATCTATATCTTTCATCTTCAATCTATTCATGTACAATGAAAAAATTAAGAAAGGATTTATTGTATTTAAAACCTTTCTTAAAATTATTTTTAAAAGAATTTTTTTGATATCTTTTAAAAAGTCGTGTCCTTCAAGCTACAAGCCATTTTGGGGTGTTGGCTGAGTTTCCTAGTCGTGTTTGGAGTGTGTCTGAGCCACCAAAAAATAATTTTTTTATTGGACACCTGGTCAGTAGTGTCTAACACATGTCATATAGGTGTTGGAGAAGTGTCAATGTTGGAAGCATGTCCGACACCTCAAAAAAGAGGAGTGTCCATGCTTCATTACTCACAAAAGATTTCACTATAACTACATGATTACACAAAGGGTCAAATTTGATTCCCTATTTTTTTTTTACATTGGTATTGGATGTGCTTACTGAGCATATCCAAGATCCAGTGCAGCAATGCATGTTGCATATAATATAATCTTTGTTGGAGAGCCGAGAAAGGGAATAAATGGGTAGATATGTGGAGATAAGCTTTGGAAGCACATGACTTCCGTTTAAGTAGAAGTAAAACAGAATATATAAAATATAAGTTCATCAAGATGTGCGCTAACAATAGCCTATAGGTGAAAATTGGAGATCATACCATACCATATGTCACATGGTTTAGGTATCTTGGATGCAATATAAATTGACGTAGAAATAGAGGGAGATGTAAACCATAGGATTCAAGTTGGGTGGTTGAAATGGAGGGGTGCTTCGGATATTATTTTTGATACAAAAGTGCCTGCCAATATTAAATGAAATTTTATCGCACAACTATTAGACTCGCGATGCTGGATGGTACTGAATTTTGGGCGGTAAAAAGCCAACAAGAGCATAAGTTCAGTGTTGTAGAGATGAGGATGTTGTGTTGGATGAGTGGACATACAAGACAAGATAGGAGTAGGAATGAATGCATTAGAGAGAAAGTAGGGTAACACTTAATTATGGGAAGGATTGTAGAATCTTGCCTTTGTTAGTTTGGCCATATAGTAGAAGACCATTAGAAGTCCCAGTAACAAGGCTTTGGTAAGTAGAAGTTTGAAAATCTCTACAAGTGACTCATTCCATTTTCTTCGTATAAATAGACATACAAGTGCAAAAGATGATGAACCTCTACTGTATAACTTGCAATGTTTGGTCTTGGTATTGTGTGTGTTTTATTAAATATCTGGATGACCATGCAGTTGGAGTTCACATCATTTAGCAATGATGAAGAAGACTTTGAAGGTTATGATTTTAGTCTTTTTGGCGAGCTTTCGGAAGTGCGCATTGTTTATCTGAATCGATTTGTGCAAGAGGTATTTTACTGATTATTTCAAGCTTTGTGCATTATGCACTTCAATTATTAGATTTCACGTGTTCAATTTTGTGCAGGTTGTTGGCTATTTTATGGGTCTTGTTCCAAGTAGCCCAAAAAGTGTCATCAAAATAACAGATCAAGTGACAAATTCAGAGAAGTGGTTTTCAGCTAGTGAAATCGAAGGATCACCTGCTGTGAAGTTTGATCTTTCTCTCAAGAAGCCTATAATATTAATGCCTCGTAGAACGGACAGCCTTGAGTAAGCTGAAGATTTCAGTTTTCCATTTTGACTTATAGCTTTATTGCTAAGTCTCGTATTTATATATTGCATCAGACATAATGTGTCGTGTAATTGATATTAAGGAGCCACTCAATCTAATAGCATAAGCTGTTAAGCAATTGCTCAAGTATGATTTTCATTTCCTTAACATCAGTTATTGAATTTTCTTTGTCACAGTTTTTTGAGGCTTGATATTGTTCATATAACTGTGAAGAACACCTTTCAGTGGATTGGTGGAGGTAAAAATGAAATCAATGCAGTGCACTTGGAAACTTTGATGGTCCAGGTGAGATTGGTTGCTTACAATATATGGTTGTTTTGGAGGTAATAGAAATTTGGTTCGAAAGGATCTCCAAATATCATGTCAGATACTTGTGAATTTGAGTTCCATATCTTAAGTGTTCACTTTGCTGTTAATGTTATTTTGTTTGTTTTTTTTGGCTAATTGTGTTCCATTCTTTAATCAGTTCTGTTTTTTTAATAAGACTGGGTGCTGGGGTGTAGGTCGAAGACATCAACTTAAATGTTGGCACTGGAACAGATTTAGGCGAAAGCATTATTCAGGATGTGAATGGGCTGTCTGTGATTATTCATAGGTCACTTCGGGATGTATTACATCAATTTCCAAGTACTGAAGTTATAATCAAGGTAATATATTTCCTTTCCATTGGGAGTGTGCCCCAAAAATTGGATAGCCACACTTCCAAATATTAATGTTATTATTTCCTTCACTTTCCACTTTTAGTACAGTTTGGTATTCCTGTTTGTAAACAGAGAAGAAATTCTATTCTTTGATGATTGTATTGAGATTGATTGGTACAAAATTTATACATAATATATTTCCTAAAATAAACACTCTAAATCAGGACCTAAATCACTAAGATTACAAAAGATATAAAATCTAATAATCATGAAATATAAAAGGAACGAATCAGAATTGAAAGGGAAATAGGATTCCTAGAATTACGCTATTAATTAGGGGCGAGATCTGTCAGAGACAGCTCTGGTTCTGTCCTTAATGTCTCTGATTTTGTCATTAATGTCAACACTCCCTCTCAAGCTAGTGAGTAGATGTCTGCCATTCCCAACTTGTCTACCGGCACTTCAAAACACGGTCTAGGCAGCCCCTTTGTTAGAACAAAAATGATATTTGTACATCACAACATGGTTAATGGATGTACAATTTGTGATTAATGATGTCATGTGGATATTTGACAAGTTGGTTAATGTTGTCGGAATTGTGGTTAATGATGTACAAAATGTGGTTAATGTTATCAAAATTTGTGTATTCAAATAACATGGCTGTTGTTAGAATATCTGCTGTTTGTTGTTTTGTGGACATATATATCATGCAGGTTATTCCTTTGTTTTTTTTGTCGATAAAGTGCGGATCTATCTCAACATGTTTGGTTCAATCATGATGGATCTGATTATGAGCCATACTTATGGCAGCTTTATTGTCACAATACAGCTTCAGGGGACCCACACTTGGCATTTTCAGTTCATCCATTAGCCTTTTTAACCAAATCAGCTCACAAGTTCCTTGAGAAAGAGCTTTAAGTTCTGCTTGTGCACTGCTGCGGGCTACAACAGATTGTTTCTTGTTTCTCCAAGTAACTAAATGGCCCCAAACCTTCCTACAATACCCTGAAGTTGATCTTCTATCTTCCACTGATCCTGCCCAATCAGCATCGGTAAAAGACTCCATAATTCGTAGCTCATTTTTCTTAAATAATAAGCATTCCTGGGTTTGGATTTCAAATACCTCAAAATCCGGTAGACAACATTAAGATGTTCTTCTACTGGAGAGTGCATGTACTAACTTACCAAACTTACTGCAAATGCAATGTCTGGTCTTGTGTGAGATAGGTATATTAACCTTCCTACTAACTGTTGGTATCTCCCCGTCTCAACGGGAACACCATCTGCTGCTCTTTTAAAATTCAGATTCAAGTCTAGGTGTTTCAGTTGGTTTACAGCCAAGCATCCCTGTTTCTTTCAATAAGTCTGAAATATACTTTCTGTGGGAGATTAAAACACCTCTTGCTTCTTCCCACTTCCATTCCCAAGAAATATCTAAGTTGCCTGGGGTTTTTGATTTCAAAGCGTCGCCCAACAACTTTCTTATGTCTCTCTATTTCTACTGTGTCATCTCCAGTTAAAATAATATCATCCATATACATAATCATGATAGCTTTCTTTCCATCTTCTAAATGTTTAAAAAACAGATTGTGATCAGCTTGTCCCTTGCTGTATCAATGCTTCTTTATAGTCTTTGTAAGATGACCAAACCAAGCCCTTTGGTGATTGTTATAACCCGTATAAAGACTTGTCAACCTGCACACTTCTCTATCATAATTTAGATTTTCAAATCCTGGAGGCAGCTCCATGTAGTCAAGTTCTCTATAAAAGAAGGCATTCTTCACATCCATTTGATGTAGTGCCCAGTAAAGATTGGCTGATAGAGAACAGTAACGCCCTTATAGTGTTTAATTTTGCAGCAAGGGCAAATGTTTCTGCATAGTCCTCTCCATAGGTTTGAGTAAACCCTTTTGCAACTAGACGAGCCTTGTATCTTTCTTTCTCCCCATCTGATTTGTACTTGATGGTGAAAACTTTTTGCACCCCAGAAGTCTTTTTCCTTCAGGTAGTTCTACCACATCCCATGTCTTACACCTTTTCAAGGCGTTCATTTCTTCTTGGATAGCAACCTTGCAATTTGGATTTTCAAGAGCTTCTTGGATGTTCTTTGGGATTTCATGTGTTTCCATCTTTTCTATCACAGCATGATATGCAGCGGACAAATGGCTATATGACCAGTAGTTTGAAACTGGATGCCGTGTGTAGGTTCTTACCTTTTCCTTAGAGCTATTGGGAGATATTTTCAAGGCATTCATTTCTTCTAGGACAACAACCTTGCAATTTGGATTTTCAAGATCTTCTTGGATGTTCTTTGGGATTTCATGTCTTTCCATCTTTCCTGTTACAACACGATATGCAGGGGACAAACGGCTATATGACCATTAGTTTGAAATTGGATGCTTTGTGCAGGTTCTTACCCCTTTCCTTAGAGTTATTGGGAGGTCCTGATCACTAGGTTGATCCTCCAAGTTTGAGATATTTTCAGCATTAGTCATTTCAGATTCAGTTTGTGACTTTACTTGCAGGTTGGACCCTTGATAGTGCGGTTGATGAGTGAAGGCTTGTATTTCTTGAGGTTATTTGTTCCTTCGCTGAAAAACAACACGGACCTGTTTTTCAGGTTGACTAGGCTGTTTTTATGGTTTACTAGGCTTATTTGAATCTCCCCGTTTCTAATTCTAATGATGAAATAATACATTGGCTAGGTTCTGGTTCAGGTATGGCTGACACATTAGGAAGAGGAGTAGTACACTCCCAAAGCTTCTCTTCATCTAGAATCTCCGCCTGAAGAGTGGGGTTTGGGTAGAGCATCTGGTTTTCGAGAAAAGAAACGTCAAGGGAGACAAAGAACCTCTTTGTTGCTGGGCAGTAACATTGTACCCCTTTTGATTTGGAGAGTACCAAACAAATACACATTTGATGGCTGGAGGATTGAATTTCTCCCTAGTAGAATTGGAATTATGGACATAGGAAATGCAGCCAAAAACTTTTGGAGAGGCGATGAAAGAGCTGAGGGACACTAGGGAGTTTGGAAATTAAGGATCTTCGAGGGCATACAATTTATCAAAGAAGATGCTGTTAGGGCAGTTTCTCCCCAAAAACATTTAGGAACATTTGTGGTGAACATAAGGGCACGAGCGACTTCCAATAAATGGCGGTTTTTACGTTCAGCAAGACTATTTTGTTGGGGTGTCCTAACACAGGAACTTCGTTGAAGGATCCCATTTTTTTTAAAGTAACTCCCAATGACAGGATTGAAGTACTCTCGGCCATTATCAGTATGGACAATTTGAATAGATGTTTAAAACTGTGTTTGGATCATTTTATGTAATTATTGGAAAACAGCAATCTCACAATTTTCCTTTAGGAGGGAAACCCAACATACCCTTGAATGATCATCAATAAAAGTTATGAACCATCTTGTTCTAGAAATATTATTAACCCTCGAAGGACCCCAAATATCACTGAATTAATGAGAAAGGTTTGGATGATTTGTATGGTTGACTTGGATAAGAAGTGTGAGTGTATTTTGCCAAAACGTTAGTTTCACGCTGAAAAATCTCATGTCTTTATTCTTAAACGGAGAAGAAAACAGATGTTTTAGATATGGAAAACTAGGATGACCAAGCCTATTATGCCATAACATAATTTCTGATACAGAGACAGGAGAGGATTGACTTGTTTGTTAGAGCCAAAGCTGGTCTATTCTCATGCCCATTTCCCTCAAGGTAGACCCATCTTAGCATTGCCAATCGTCCTCCCCCAGAACAACTCCTGAATTTCACAATAAGGATAGAACTTAGCCACACAATTCAAATCTTTGGTCAATTTACTAATAGACACGAAGGTACATGTCAAATTTGGAACATGAAGGACAGATTTCAGTCTCAAATTAGGTAAATTAATAGACCTTTTTCAGCAACAGTAGAGAGAGTTCCATCACCAACTCTGATTTTGAAATTTTCGGGACATAGGGTATAAGTGGTGAAGGATTTATGGTGTCCAGCCATACGGTCTGAAGCTCTCGAATCCATCAACTTTTAAATTTTTTGCTGAAGGCAGAAGAAAAACTATCTTTTTGAGCTAAAGAGCAGTGTGAAGTTTGACCAGGGGTACTCGGTTTAGTTTGGACTTGAGCAAGAAGAACACATAATTGTTCGAGTTGCTCCTTGCTAAAGGCAGACCCACTTGCTTTGCTTTGCTTTCTTCAGCAACTGCTTGATAGCCTCTATTTTGTTCCCTTTGTTTGTGCGGCTTCCAATTTGCTGGTTTTCCAGCATCTTTCTCTAGTGTGATTGGGACATTGACAGTGATCACACCAAGCTTTATCATTCTTTCAGTTTCCACATTGTTCAGCAGGATAATTTGGTTTGTATTTCTTTGTGACAAGGGCAGAGCTATGAAGAGGGTTTTCTGAAATAAACTCTTTAACTGCACCCAGCATGACACACTTTCTGCTTTCTTCCCTTATCTTCGCAAAGGTTTCTCTTGCATTTGGGAAGGGTTTGCTTTCCAACAACCGACCTCTAACTTCATGTAACTCTTTGTTCAGGCAATGGAGAAATTCAAACACTCTCTGTCAAACATTTGATTATAATATTTCAGGCTGTCTTTGGCACAATGCCACTCTATTTCATAAAACATATCCATCCTCTGCCATAACAGTCAATGTATTGAAATATTCTGTTACACAGAGGTTACCTTGTTTTGTATTTTTCAGGGCAGCTCTGATTTCAAAATATTGGACTGAGTTTTGCATATCAGACTATCAGAGTACTTTTGATGTACTATGTCCCATATCTCTTTGGCTCTCTTGTATAAGAGATATTCTTATCGATCTTAGGTTCCATGGAATTAATCAACCATGCCATAACCATGGAGTTTTCTGATTCCCAGCTTGAGTAACTAGCTTCTCCTTTCTTTGGTGCTTTTTTTGATCCTGTGAGATACCCCCGATCTCCCTTGGGCTCAGATCACAATGGTAACAGATTTGCACGATTCCAGAGATTGGCCCCGTTGAGTTTATGTTGGGTTATTTGGAGAGAATGGGAGTCAAAGGTGTGAACCACGGATGATCAAGAAACTTTTTCAGGTTTGGAGGACACCTCCGAGGATCCTTCCATGGCTGCTTCGTTAGCCATGATTATAGAATAATATCAGAGAGACTGACGCTCTGACACCATGTAAAAAGAGAAGAAATTCTATTCTTCGATGATTATTGAAATTGTTTGGTACAATATATAAACAGATTTTATTTCCTAAAATAAACACGAAATCAGAACCTAATAAAGTAATAATCACTAAGGTTACAAAAGATATAAAAGCTGATAATCAGGAAACAAAAGGAACAAATCAGAGTAGAAAAAGAAATAGGATTCCTAGAATAACTCCAAGTAGTTAGGGGTGGGATCTGTCAGATACAGCTCTGATTCTGGCATTAATGTCTCTGATTTTGTCGTTTGCGTCAACACTATTAGCGTGCTATTCTTATGATGTGTCTTGTATTGGATATTTTGGTTTTACAGATTGAAGAGTTGAAAGCAGCAGTGTCAAATAAAGAATATCAGATTATTGCTGAGTGTGCTGTATCTAACTTTTCGGAGGTTCCACAAGTTCCTCCACCGCTGAGTCAATATTCCTCTGTGACATCAAATGATGCCACTGGAGATATTGTCCCCGAGGTTACAAATTGTGCTGATTCAAGGACCTTGGATGCTGAAGCCTCTGTTTTGCTGAAAATCTCTGTTTCGATATTTCTTGTTGAATTGAGCTTGTATACGGGCGTAAGCAGAGACGCATCTCTGGCCACTGTACAGGTATGTTGTCTTTTTGACCAATATATATTTGAATTACAGCTGAGGATGTTCTGTTGTTGCCCCCCCACCACCCCATATCTCTGGTGGAATCTATTCTGATTAACTCTTAAGATAGTGTAGAAATAGTCCCACATTGTATAGGAAAGTTAGTGTTAATGTCATGGTACCTTTATATTGTATTCTCTTGTAATTTTTGGAATAAGAAGCATTATTTAGATTATTCTATATTTTCAAGTTTTCAAGTTGGTATCACAGCTCCCGATCTGAGAGACTCTGCTTCTGCATTCAACCCTAATCCGCCTTCATTCCGGCTATTTCTTCTCTGGTCTTTGCGCCTTCAGTGTGCACTTCTATCACCGTCACTGCTCCCCACCAGTCGCCACCTTACGTTGCGCCGCTTCAGCCACCGGAGACCTCATCAGATACCTCATCGTTTTTTTTCCGGCCAACCCCCAAAACACCATCCGCCCTGCCATGCGCCAACACGCGCTGCCCTTCCTCTCTGCTCATGAGCCTACGTACCGCTCTTCCACTGGCACATGATGGTGCGTCAACCATGCTTTCTAGCCGATATTTCTGCCGCCTGCCTTGTCGTTGCCTCCTCTACCTAGTTAGGCTAAAATATACTTTTGGTTCTTTATCTTATTTTCAGAATTCGATTTGGTCCTTTATCTTTAAAAAGATCCGTTTTAGTCCTTTATCTTATAACGTTACACTATTTTGGTCCTTTCCGTTAGATTTGTACTAACGGTGTTAGTAAACCATTGTTAGTCGCTGGAAACCACCCTACATCGCCGGATTCTGGATTCCTTCACCGGAATCTGGGTATTAAAGAGAGAAAATGAATCTTTTCTCCTTTTCTCTTTCCTTTTCTTCTTCCTTCCTCTTCCTCTTCCTCTCCCTCCTCCTTTCTTCTTCCTTCCTTCCTCTTCCTCTTCCCCTTTCTTCCCTTCCTACATATAAGGATTCCTTCACCTTCAAAGATTTTGCTACAGATCGTCAAATTCCATTACTTGTTCGTCTTCATTGCTTTTGCTAATGGTAAAAGAAAACAATTAAAAATGGAGACTTTAAGCTCTTATTGCTATTTTCTTTCATTTCAGTTTACTGGATATCATTGTTTTTTTCATATTTATGTAGGATAGGTATCTTGGGGTTGATCTAATACACAATAGAAATGTTTGGTCTTTTTGCATTTTCAAGAACTGGAAGTTTCAGACCATGACTTGGGAACGTTTGCTTCTCCATGTTTGGTCTTTACCATTATGGTTGCCACTTATGAACCAGAGGATCCCTTGTTAAAAATAGGGAGGTTTTCGTGGCTACCAATGGAGGTGAAGTGGTGTTTCAACTAACAATACATGGAAGAAAGGGAAAAAGGAAGAGGAAGGAAAAAGAAAAGAGGAGGAAGAGGAAGGAGGAAGAAAGGGAAAGAGAAAAAGAGAAAAGATTTGTTTTCTCTCTCTAATACCCAGATTCCGGTGAGGGAACCCAGGATTCGGCGACAGAGGGTGGTTTCTGGCAACTAACGATGGTTTACTAACATTGTTAGTGCAAATCTAATGGAAAGGACCAAAATAGTGTAACGTTATAAAATAAAGGACTAAAACGGATCTTTAAAGATAAAGGACCAAATCGAATTCTGAAAATAAGATAAAGGATTAAAAGTATATTTGAGCCACCTAGTTATACCCTCAACTTCCTAAACTTCCTTGAAACAGAACCTTCTACACCTTAACCAGTACCTTCTCACACTTTCTAAACCCTAAACAGTGCCCCCCTCATCGTCAAATCCTCTCATACAACACCTCCTCATCCTAAATAGTACCTCCAACACCTCTTTATCCTCATCGTGTTGTTTTTTTTTATTTAGACTTTATTATTGCTGAGTCACTACTTTTTTCACTACAACCTTTATTGTTGTGATGTCTGATTATCTCAAGTCGATTCCACTGCCTACGGAGAAGATGAAGTTTCGACTCTTACTAAATATTAGTTGATGCGCCTACGTGCAATCCTTGATTCACTTAGTAAGCCTTCTGGCATTCGTTCTCAAGCCATGACCGGTAAGAATTCATGGATTATTGGCTCTGGTGCATCTGACCACATGACCTTCCATTCCCCACATTTGTCGTCATATCAACTGTCTACTGGTAATCATCATATAATCGTAGTTGATGACTCTCATACCTCAGTTGCGGTATATGGTAATGTTAAACTGCAATGTTCCCTTCACCTAAAGGATGTACTCCATGTTCCAAAACTTTCCCATAGTCTTGTTTTCATTCATAAGCTTACCAAAGATCTAAATTGTGCAGTAACTATTTTTCCATTCCCATTGTGTCTTTCAGGATCTTGCCACAGGTAGGACAATCAGAGTTGCTAAGGAATAGGGAGGGTTGTACTATTTCCTCAACAAATGATGTTGCATATGGTTTTGGTCAGAAGTTGCTACCTTCCTGCCATCAGATTGGCTCAAAGTCTATTACTTCTCAAATTTGGCTTCAACACAAGCGTCTTGGTCACCCACCTTTTCCTTTACTGGAGGTTATGTTCCCATCATTTTTTTAAGAGAGTTTTTTGAGTCATTTCACTGTGTTGGCTGTCAGTTTGCTGAACATCACCGTGCATCTTTTTCTCCCAGTTCTAATAAAAGTATTGTTTATGCCGCTTTGGCTTGAATTTAATTTTGTGCTATACAAAATATTCTCCATAAGCTAGTTAGTAAGAAAACCCAAGATCGTTCTTTCTTAGTTATATCCCTTTTTTCTTTGCTTCCCACAGCGTGGTTCACGATTTTGTTTCTGAAAGGGTTTGTGGCTGCGGAATTCTTCTTCTTTAGATCCATTTCCCTACTTGTAATACCTAATCCCTTGCATGATGCTCCTGTTTCTCATAGTTCTCTCTCTCTCTCTCTCTATATATATATATATATATATATATATATATATATATATATATATCTATCTATCTATCTATTCAAAGTTGTCTTCTTTCTTGGAATTTTCATTTCTTATGAAATTTTAATGACTTGGAGACTTCTGATTTGGTCTCTTTGCTGAGCATCCTTGATTCATATTGTTTTTTAATTATTGCGGATGCCTGTTGATAGGAACCAAAGAAATAACGGGGAAAGAAATGGAAAATTCACGGCATTAATGGATATACAGGTCTGTATCAGCTGATAGCAGAGCCTTAGCAGAGTGTTTACAATGGAAGAAATAAAGAAAACAGAGAACAAGATAGCCTAGGCAAATTGGAGAGTGCCTAGTCTCTCCCAAGTCCCAAGTCCCAATTCCAACCTAACCAAATCCCTCCCCCTCTTCTCCACTTATACCTCACTTTACATCATCACATGCCTCACGCACACTGCCCCCTACCTCACTCAGCCAGCTGGGCAGAGTTAGTTATAATATTTCCCTCCCTTTTTCCTGCTCAGGTGCCCTGCCCCTTATCCTAGTCCTCACATACACCTTAGAGACATAAATGGGCCTTGGGGCCTTGTTAAGAGTTGGGTTGGGTGCTGGGTTCGCATCACCTGTATTTGGAATTCGGCTCCTTCAGGATCTTTACTTGTAAATGCTTTGATCAATTTCTTATTTTTATGCCTTATTTTTTAAGTTCAGGTTTTGGAAGGCTGAAGCTTTCTCCAAGGTTAATTTTTGTGTGGACTACATTACTCAGTAGAATTAACAATGATGATTTGTGTTAGAATAGTAGGATTATTCTTGATTCAGAGGCTTTTTTGTTAGGAATGTTATTGGGCTGGGCTTGTACTAGTTGTACTACACTAGTACTTGACCTGCATTTTTAGTTATAAATGGGAGACACAACACATATTATCTTTTATTTTTGTTTCTTTCTTCTTTCTTTTCTCTTGTCCATCATTTATTACAGGTCTGTAGCCCTCATAAGGCCCATCCCCTGATATTTAGGTAATGTGCCATTGTAGTTTTAAAACAAATAGACATCTCTTTTTGAATTGTGAGGTACCTTGGCAGCTTTGGAGTATAAGATATTTGGGATGTTGGAAAATATTGGATTGGCCCATCTAATGTGGAATGTGTTTGTGTGGAGCTTTTGTGTCTGACAGCATAAATGATCAATCCTGTTGGTGACACTAAACAAAAAAAGTCAAATGATCAACATCGTTGAGTTAGATTAACAAAGGTTGGGGAATTGGCCTTAGCTAATGCTAAAACTAGGGGAAAATATTTTTCTAGTTGAAACTAGATGCTAAAACTAGGGAAAACATTTTTCTAGTTGAAACTAGAGGGACTAAATTGCTCTAAATGAAATTCAGTTTCAAAGATGCAACTAAATAAAACAGAATTTAACTTTTGTATGGCTCAGTTTTTAGTTCTCTCTTGTGCAGGTCAGGGGTGCATGGCTGCTGTATAAGTCCAATACAGCAGGAAAGGGATTTCTCTCTGCAACACTACAAGGTTTTAGTGTTTTTGATGATCGTGAGGGGGTTGAGCAAGAATTCCGGTTAGCAATAGGAAAGCCTCAGAATATTGGAGGCAGTCCTTTAAATGCTTTTTCTTATTATCAAAACCAGGATTCAGGGGATAGTAGCATAACAAAGGGGAATAGTTTTGAACCCGTTCCAACAATGCTGATTGTCGATATGAAATTTGGTCAGGATTCTACATTTGTTTCTGTGTGTGTCCAGAGGCCTCAGTTGCTGGTTGCTCTAGATTTTCTTCTTGCTGTAGTTGAGTTTTTTGTTCCAACAGTTAGCAGCAAGCTATCATATGATGAACACGATATATCTCACATGCTTGAAGCTATTATTATGGATCAGTCGATCTACAAGCAACCTTGTGCTGAATTTTCTCTCTCACCTCGAAAGCCTTTAATAGTTGATGATGAAGGTTTTCATCATTTCATTTATGATGGTGATGGTGGAATCTTATATTTAAAAGATAGACAAGGTTTTAATCTAACAGCAGCTAGCTCTGAGGCTATAATATACGTTGGAAGTGGGAAGAAGTTGCAGTTCAGAAATGTTGTTATTAAGGTCTCAGTGTCTCACTTTATCAATTTCTTCATCAAACTTGCCATCAGGAAAAAAAAAAAAAAACTTTATAAAACTACAATGAGTTTAAGATTTTGGTTGATCCCAAAAATATAGTTGCCTTGGTTTTGTTTGTGCAGGGTGGACAGCACTTGGATTCTTGTGTTTTTCTTGCAGCAAATAGTAGCTATTCAGCTTTAAAGGATGATCATGTCTACTTGGAAGCATTAGATGATAGTCCTCAGCCAAGGTCTTTGAGAGAAAGTGTTGATGAAGTACCATATCAGAATAATGCAATTAACAACTCCACAGAGTTGATCATTGAGCTTCAGGTTAAGTGTTGCTATGGTTAAATACTCACTCGTGTATTTGTGGATATGTTATCCTAAATGTGGCCTGGGAGAGTTGTGTAGTTGTAGCTTTGCTTGTAATTACCTGGGCTGGAAGTTTTTTTTTTTTCTAGCAACGTTAATTAAGCAAATGTGACTATTATTGCCTTTGGCTGAGAAGGAAGGATAACTATACTTGAAAAAACTGTTTGTATTAGATGGCTTGAGAAAAGCTCTCTGCCTGAACTGATTATATACTGTAAATACAGAAACAAGAACTCCTAAATCTTAGGGATATTCTATCTATGGAAACAAATAATAATGGAATATTAGTTAAATATAAATTATAATCAGCACTCCCCCTCATGATGGAGCATATATGTCATATGCATCCAGTATGTTGCATATGTATGTTATTCTTGGACCCCGCAAAGACTTAAAGTAAAGATGGCGGCTAGTTGATCCTTGGAACTCAGGAAGTTTCGATAATGCCTAAGAGGATCTTTTTTTGATGAAATGACAATCAACTTCAATGTGTTTAGTCCTCTCATGAAAGACTGGATTTGCAGAGAGGAATCAGCATTGATTATCACTATCAAGTTCCATAAGGCCTACCTCACAAAACTGCAACTTTTGGAGCAAGTGTTTCAGCCAGAAGAGTTCACACCTGGTATGAGCCATAGAACAATATTTGGCCTCTGCACTTGATCTTGCAGTGACATTTTGCTTTTTGCTCTTCCAAGAGATGGGATTTCCTCCCATAAGAACACAATAGCTTGACAGCACCATCTGCACTAACATCTCCTGCTCAATCAGCATCTGTGTATACAATATGGTCGGTATGGCCCTCATCCATATAAACAAGCCCTTTTCCCAGCGATTCCTTGATATACCTCAAGATCCATACATCTACATTCCAATGACTATCGCAAGGAGAGTTGAGGAAGTGACAACATTGATAGGAAAGCATATATCTGGTATGATCATGGTGAGATAATTTAACTTTCCCACTTCCAATATCTGCCTGGGTCTGGATAGGGCTCCCCCGGTCAGGTAGAAGCTTCACATTTGGGTTTATAAGAGTATCAACTGGCTTACAGTGTCGCAGTTTTGTGTCTTCCAAAACATCAAGCGCATACTTTCTTTGGTATTACCTGAGAGATGGAATTTGGGTCAACTGGAGAGGCAAAGTATGTTGTATCCATAGTTATCAATCCTGGATAGCGGTGCGTAGCGGCCGACCCTCAAAAACCGCTATGGTGGGATAGTGGCTACTGCAAAGTCTAATTAATAATCATAAGTGAAACAGAAGCTGAAATGGAGTGGGAAGAAGAACAAACCAGACATGTGAGGTATTGAAGGACTTAAAAGAATAATTTGGACTAAAGGATTTGTGAAATGCTTGAGTATCTTTGCACTCAGCTGATCTACTATTTATATACACTTGTAGGAGTAAATACAATTTACATTTACAAGGAGATTAATAATATTTCTACTTCCTAGGTGCATGTATAACATTCCCTAGATGCATGACTAACTATGTACATGAATTTGAATATAATTGCTACAACTCCCAATATTAATGCTACTAATTCCAACACTCCCCCTCAAGCTGGAGCATACAAATCAAATGCTCCAAGCTTGGAACAAATATATTGAATTCTTGGCCCCCTTAAAGACTTTGTGAAAATGTCTGCTAGTTGGTCATTAGAACTAACAGATTCAGTGATAACTTCCTTAGAAAGAACTTTCTCTCGAACAAAATGACAATCAATCTCAATGTGTTTAGTTCTTTCATGAAACACTGGATTAGAAGCTATGTGAAGAGCTGCCTGATTATCACAACATAGTTTCATCTGTTTGGTGTCTCCGAACTTCAACTCCTGAAGAAGTTGTTTAATCCAAATGAGTTCACAAGTGGCTGTGGCCATAGCTCTATATTCCGCTTCTGCGCTCGACCGTGCAACAACATTTTGCTTTTTGCTCTTCCAAGAGACAACATTCCCTCCAATAGAAACACAATACCCTGAAGTGGAACGTCTGTCAATTGGTGATCCTGCCCAATCTGCATCACAGTATCCAACTATTTGAGTGTTTCCTTTGTCTTCATAGAGTAGCCCTTGTCCTGGTGATTTTTTAATATACCTCAGAATTCGTATCACTGCATCCCAATGGTCAGTATGAGGAGATTGCATGAACTGACTTACTACTCCAACTGCAAAGGAAATGTCTGGTCTAGTAATAGTGAGGTAGATAAGTTTTCCAACCAATCTACGATACCTTTCCGGATCTGAATGAGGCTCCCCTTGACTAGGTAGTAATTTTTGATTTGGATCCATAGGGCTATCAATGGGCCTACAAGCCAACATACCAGTTTCTTTAAGTATGTCTAGGGCATACTTTCTTTGTGAGATTGTGATTCCATTACTTGATTGAGCAACTTCAATGCCAAGGAAATATTTTAACTTTCCCAAATCCTTGGTTTGAAAATGGCTGAAGAGATGTTCCTTAAGTTGAGAGATTCTTTCATGATCATCTCCTGTGATGACTATATCATCCACATAAACCACCAAGTAAACACATTTATTCGAAGAATTATGACAATAGAAGACTGAATGATCCGCTTCACTCCGTTTTAGTCCAAAAGTCTGTACAACAGAACTGAATTTCCCAAACCAAGCTCGTGGAGATTGTTTAAGTCCATAGAGAGATCGTCGTAGTTTGCAAACCAACCCAGACTCCCCCTGAGCAACAAAACCAGGTGGTTGCTCCATGTAAATCTCTTCTTCGAGTTCTCCATGAAGAAATGCATTTTTGATGTCCAGTTGATATAATGGCCAATGATAGATGGCAGCCATGGCAAGAAACAATCGAACAGAAGTAATTTTTGCCACCGGGGAAAAGGTATCTCCATAGTCAAGACCATAAATCTGGGTATAACCTTTAGCCACGAGACGAGCTTTGAGACGATCAATCTGGCCGTCTGGGCCAACTTTAATAGCATACACCCAACGACAACCAACAGGTTTCTTGCCAGACGGAAGTGGAACCAACTCCCAAGTACCACTGTGCTCAAGTGCCTGCATTTCATCAATCATGGCTAGTCGCCATTCTGGATGAGCAAGTGCCTCATGAACATGTTTAGGGATGGAAACAGAAGATAAGGTTGACACAAAAGAATAATAAGAGGGAGAAAGACGATGATAACTTAAAAAGTTGTAAATAGGCTGAGGATTCCGGGTTGACCGAGTACCTTTTCGAAGAGCAATAGGTAAACCAAGATTTTCTTCGGGAAGGTCCGTGATAGGAGTGGTGGTTGGAGTAGGACATGATTCATCGCGTCTTTCAGGATCCTCCAATGCTGTATTAGGAGCTCGCGGACGACGCCGATATATGATGAGAGGCGCCTGAGATGGTTCCGGCTGGGAATTACTAGGAGCAACTTCGGTGGAACCCATAGGAGAGATTGGTTCCTCCAGACAAGGAGATAGATCAAGTAAGGGAACTGGAAATACCTCATGAACAGCTTTAGACTCGACCATGGAGGAGGAGAAATATAGAGTGTCCTCAAAGAACGTCACATCTGCTGATACATAGTAACGATTGTGGATTGGAGAGTAACATCGGTATCCTTTTTGCAATCTAGAATATCCCAGGAAAACACATTTGATGGCTCGAGCAGACAACTTGTCTAAACCTGGAGAAAGATCATGAACAAAATAGACACATCCAAAAACACGAGGAGCAACATGAAACAAAGGTTCTTTAGGAAATAAGATTGAGTGAGGAACTTTATTATTAAGGGAGGAAGAAGGCATTCGATTTATCAAAAAACAAGCAGTTAAAACTGCATCACCCCAATGACGGACAGGTACATTTGCATGAAGTAACAATGTCCGAGCAGTGTCAACAAGGTGTCTATTCTTCCTTTCTGCTATTCCATTCTGTTGGGGGGTATGAGGACAAGTTGATTGATGAAGAATACCCTGTGAAGACAAAAAAGAAGAAAGATTGGAAGAAAAGTATTCTTTTGCATTGTCACTTCTAAGAACCTTAATCGTCTTGCCAAATTGAGTTTTAATTTCATTGAGAAAAGAAGTGAAGATGGAAAATAATTCAGATCGTTCTTTCATTAGAAAAACCCAAGTACATCGAGAAAACTCATCAATAAAAGTGACAAAATATCTAAAACCCATTGATGACACACGACTTGGACCCCATATATCAGAATGAATAACAGAAAAAGGTGAATCAATACGACCTTCAATCTGCCTAGGAAAAGAAGAACGAACATGCTTTCCTAATTGACATGACTCACAGGTGAGAGTTTTTATTTTGTCAAGACTAGGAACCATTTGCTTTAATTTAAATAAGCTTGGATGTCCCAAACGTTCATGAAGAAGATTTGGTGAGTCCGCAGCAATACAAGCCAAAGAAGGAGTTGATTGGAGGTAGTAAAGACCACGTGATTCATGTCCTCTGCCAATCATCCGACCCATACCACGTTCCTGTATAACAAAAGAATCAACATTAAAGGTCACTGAACAATTAAGGGAACGAGTAAGCTGACTAAGAGATATTAAATTAAAAGGACAGCCAGGTATAAACAAAACAGAGTTTAAGGACATGGTAGAAGTAGGTGAGACATGACCGATTCCTTTGGCTGCAACCTTAGAACCATCCGCCAAAGTAATGAAATGAGGGAATTTAGGTGGAGAAATAGAGGAAAATAAAGAACTATTACCAGCAATATGATCAGAGGCACCTGAATCAATTACCCATGAATTTTGATTACCGGATTGAGAGATGCAAGCGGTAGAGTTATGAGCACCAGCAGCAGTGGAGGATTGGGATTGCTTGGCTGCTTTCAATTGGAGATATTCTTGATAATCTTCTTCTGAAAATTTTATCTCTGCTTTTTCAGACTTACAGAGATTCACAGATTTTCCGGGAAATCCATGAAGAGAGTAACAAGTATCTTGAGTATGACCCATTCTTTTGCAATATGAACATTGAGGACGGCCACCTCTTCCACCACGCCCTCCACGACCCCCTCGTCCTCCCCGGTTAGACACCATTGCAGAAGATTCAATAGTCTCATTTGAATTCCCACTTGTTTTTGGGGAAGGAACTCGAAGGAGTCGAGTGACCAAATTCTCCATTGAGGGAATTTCTTGGCCAGTCAGAATTTGATCACGAACATGCTCAAAATCCGGATGCATTCCCCGGAGAACCAGCACCATGTACAAATTATCGAGCTTAGTTTTCATACCTTCAAGAGTGTCGGATTCCAAAGACATTTTTAACGTCTCAACTGCAGCTTGAGCCTTAGAAACATACGAGATCATGTCATGATCGGACTGTTTGAGAGTTGCCAACTTTTGTGCAGCATCATACAACTGTTGAATGTCATTAGCAAAGACATCATGAGCCTTTTTCCAGAAAGTATTACAAGTTTTGAAGGCTCTAAAGTTTGTTAGGATGCTAGGTTCAACAGATTGCCACAACAAAGCACAAAGTTGATAATCAAGTTTCTTCCACTGATCCTTTTTGTCTTCTGGAATCTTATCCAATGATTTCTCCAAATGTTCATGATATCCTTGACCAAGAAACCAAAGTTCCACGGAGGCAGACCATGCTAAATAATTCTTACCATTTAGCTTCTCCGAAGTGATTGTTGGAGTTCCAGAAATAGAGAAAGCCGGACCACCATTTGCTGTCTTCTCAGAGGTCATCTTAACAGCTGAAAAGTAAGGGAACACAGAGCAAACAGCAGTACAGTGACAAGAACAACAAAAAAACAGAGGAGACTAAGAGACCCACTTCTCCCAACAACCATAAAAGTGGATTTTGACCAGCTAGAACAACAGAGAACAGTGTTGCGAACGGTTCTGGGCGGTCGCGGCGATTTTCCGGCGTGGGGAAGGTGGCGCGTGAGGTACACGCGCCGACAAGGTGAAGCGCGTATGGAGGCGCGTGAGGGCGCGTGGGCTGTTTTCCGGCGACGAAACTTGGGGAAATGGCCAGTCGGTGACTTATGGTAGGATTTCCGGCGACGGTGGACAGTGGGTAGCCGGCGACAGTGACTTTAGGCTTTGAACAGTGGCTGTTTGGGTAACTAGGCGAGAGAGTTCTGCTGAGTCAGAACCTTCAAGGAGAGGATAAACCCGCTCTTGATACCATATTGAAGGACTTAAAAGAATAATTTGGACTAAAGGATTTGTGAAATGCTTGAGTATCTTTGCACTCAGCTGATCTACTATTTATATACACTTGTAGGGGTAAATACAATTTACATTTACAAGGAGATTAATAATATTTCTACTTCCTAGGTGCATGTATAACATTCCCTAGATGCATGACTAACTATGTACATGAATTTGAATATAATTGCTACAACTCCCAATATTAATGCTACTAATTCCAACATGAGGAAGAAGGTCTATGTGAAAGAGGCAGCAAAAGGAAGGGTAAAATGGAGATTTAATGACTTTAAGTGAGGGTAAATAAGGCGTTTGGAAAGATGAAGAGAGGTGAAAATAGAGATTCCATGAGTTAAAGAGAGGGTAGAATTGTAAGAAAAAAGTAAAGGAAACAGAAATGTTAAAAAAAAAACCTAATTTTGCAGCTGCACGAAGATAGTGGCCGCTATGGCCACGATTGCAAAAGGACTCCAGTTCAAAAAATCCCCTTTCATTTTAATTACGAAAAAGTGGAAGTTCCCTGAAAAAACAATCTTGAACACTAAAAAGTTGTGGATAGATGAGTTATGTAGAGAAGAAAGATGATAAAGGCATAACTGAAAGGGACATCTCTAGGGGTCTTACCCAATGGTCCTCTCAAAATTTAATGTGAAAGCTGTTACCCACCTTCAAAGAAAGCAAAGACTTAAAGGTAGTGTAAACCTTGAGAGATAAATTTCCGAGGACTAAAATGAGAGGCTCAGATTGCAGTTTTGACATCCCACCCATTTGGATTTGAACAATACCTGCTGCCAGACAGAGTGAGGTTCCAAATAGAAAACCTTAAACTTGCTTTGGGGCAGGATATTTCATCCTCCTTTTTATTTGTAGGTTGAAGTATATTTTTGGTCCCTCTACATAGCGCTCGTTTTTAACTTGATCCGCACCGATTTTATTGGAGTTAAAGTATAGAGATCCAATTGAAAATGATTGTCACATGTAAAGACCAAAAGTATGATTTTTTGGTCCCTATGCGTGATAATAATTTTTACTTTGGTCCTTATATGTGATAATCATTTTCAATTTGGTCCATATATTTTAACTCCAACAAACGGCATTATAATAACAAGGTTAAACTATACTTTTCGTCCTTATATGTGACGCTCGTTTTGAACTTGGTCTCTCTATGTAAAAAAATTTCAATTCAGTCCTTATATATACAATTATTTTCAATTTGGTCCTTACCGTTATTATTGTTGTTACACCGTTTGTTGGAGTTAAAGTATAGGGACCAAATTTAAAATGATTGTTACATATAGGGACCAAACATATACTTTTTCTATCTTTATACGTGATAATCATTTTTACTTTGGTCCTTATCTGTGACAATTATTATCATTTAACTCCAACAAACGGTGTTACAACAACAATAAATGGTAATGACCAAATTGAAAATAATTGGATATATAGGGCTCAATTGAAATTTTTTACGTATAGGGACCGAGTTAAAAATGAGCGTCATGTATAGGGACTAAGAGTATACTTTAACCTTATTTGTATTTCTTCTGTCTCTTTTCAAATAAATACTTATTATATCAGAGTAAAAGAAAAAGAACAGAACAAAGAGAAGAAAGTTGAAAATAAGTGCAATGAGTGTTATGAACTAGTCTGCTTCTTTCTTTCAATAGCAGTTGAAATCCGGACCATTTGGTTAAAGTGGCAATCTATCAGCCTAAAAGCATAAGTTGTTTTGCCCAGGTAGTCAGGTTTAATGATTTTTTAGCAATGTGTTTGTATGGTGGTTGCTGAAACCTTTCTACGTGACAGTTCATAATTCTTGTTTTTATTTTTGACAGTCTGTCTGCAAGCTGCTGCTTTTGTTTTGGATTACCACTGATTATGCTTGGTTTGTGATTTGACTGGTGTCCAGTCTGTTGTTTGTAAGACTTTCAGATTCTAATTTGTTAAACAGGAAATCTTTGTACCCACATTTTGCTGTGTCGACATTATTATCATCATGCCATATAATAGATAGTCATTTTCATATAAATATGCCACCTAGACTGTGTCATGACGACTAGTAATGAGTATAAGTTATATGTTTCTGTTGGAATCATTAGTCCACCGTCCAAGGTCCATGAACCATCATTAATAGCTTAGGAAATAGCTATTGTAATTAATTAGATTCGTGTAGTCTCTAGTTCATGAACTTGGGGAATAGTTACCTCATTTAATTATCTTGTAATTATCAAAGTTGTAATTAATTCCTCTAGTATATAAATAGATTACCACCATGCATAGTGTGATTCAACACATGCAATTCAGAAAATACTTGTTCCTTCTTTCAATTTGGTATTAGAGCTCCCGACCCTCGGAGTCTCTGTTTCTTTTCCGCTGCCTCAGCCTTCATTGTTGAGTTTTCTTAGGTGCCTTGCCTTCATTGCAGGACCTATTCTCTTGTGTGCCTTCATTGCACATTTAGCACCTTCGTTGTGCTTCATCTTCCTTTGTTTCATTGTGTGGTTCATTGCACGTCCCTGTACACTACAAAACCCCAACCGCTTTAACTCAGTTTTCTTCTCCAACACTGAAAACACTCAACCCTCTTCCAACCCAAATCGTCCAAACACCAACTCTGTCCTTTAAACCAGTTTTTTCATCAAATACCATACATCAACCCTCTCAGAAAACTCCGGCCAACCAAACCTAGAAAGACCCATCACCGGAAACCTTCTCACATGCCGCCACGCGCCACCACACGCGCCTGTCCTTGTCGGCGCGTGAGCTCCACGTGCCACCGTCCCATCCTCTGTTCATCACCGCACTCGCCCTAATCCGTTCGTCAGTGCTTCCTTGTCCTTTTCCACCTACCAGAAACCAAAAACAGCCACCTTCATAATACACCTCCTTCCTAGTTCATTCACCTTCCTGCCATAACCATGTCTGAAACTGATTCCCAGAACCCTATACTGAACCCAAATGACCTTACTGTCCTACAGCCTAGTTTCCGTCTTAACGGAAAAAATTATCTCCAATGGGCCCAGCTCATTCGGACTAATCTAAAAGAAAGACGAAAGCTGAACCTCATTGAAGGGAAGGCTCCTGATAAAAAGGATCCACAATTTGAGACATGGGACAATGAGGATTCTCTCATTATGACTTGGCTTTGGAACTCCATATCTCTTGAAATTAGCCGGAATTGTATGTTCTTGCCATCAACTAGGGAGATTTGGGATAATCTCGGTAAAATCTTTTCCATGAAAGAGGACATCTCTGCTTGTTATGAGCTGAAGACAAAAATCTTCAACACTAAACAAGGGTCTCTCTCGGTGATTGATTATTATGGCACTTTGAATGGTCTATGGATTGAATTAGATCAATATCTAAATTTGAAGATGGAGTGTAGTAAGGATATAACCACCTTGGCTGAATTTGTTGAAAGGGATAGGATCTTTGAGTTCCTTTCAGGACTGAATCTAGAGGTTGACCCTATTCGAGTTCAGATTTTGGGAAAAGAGAAGTTACCTTCTTTATCAGAAGTGTTCTATACAATCCGTGGGGAAGAAAGCCGAAGAGTAGTCATGCTAGATGAAAAACCAACTGATGGGTCAGCATTAAGATCTGTCAAAACAAGATCTAGTTCTTCATCCTCCTCCAAATCTAATCGTTGGTGTGCTTATTGTAAGAAGTCTGGTCATACCAAGGAAAATTGTTTTAGACTCCATGGGAAAGATTAGGTTCTTAGCCGCATAGGGGTATTTAAAAATGTTGCCCGAGGACAACTTCACTTGGCTTCCATTGATTCTGAACCAAAGGTGGAGACCAAACAAGTGAAAGATGATATCCCCACTCTTGGCAAGGAAGAACTGGAACACTTAAGGTCTCTTATGGCTTCTCTTGGTGAGCCTTCTGGATTTTGCACTCTTGTCATGGATGGTAAGAATTTTAGTTCTGTATTTTCCCATGCTTCGGGTACTGTTCCTGAGGATTCTTGGATTATTGATTCTGGTGCTACTGATCACATGACTTTTTGTCCTTCCCATTTTTCCTCATATAAATCTACCACTGGTAGTCATCACATAACTGTAGCTGATGGCTCTCATACATCAGTTGCAGGTCTTTGTAATGTTGCACTTAGTCCATTGCTAAATTTGAAAAATGTGCTTCATGTTCCTAAACTTTCATCTAACCTTCTTTCAATACATAAACTTACCAAAGATATCAATTGTTTTGTAACATTTTTTCACTCTCATTGTGTATTTTAGGATCTTGTCACGGGGAGGACGATTGGCGTTGCTAAGGAACAAGGAGGGTTGTACTGGAACAAGGAGGGTTGTACTACCTTGAAATGAACGCATCAGGTGACTCTAGTCAAAAGTTGCAACATTCCTGTCATCAAACTTGTTCCAAGTTTTGTGCTTCCCAAATTTGGCTCCACCACAAACGTCATGAGCACCCCCCATTTACTTTACTTAAATCTATGTTTCTTGCGTTGTTTTGAAATGAGCCTGTTGAGTCCTTTAATTTTGATTTTTGTGAGTTTTCTAAACACCATCGAGTGAGTTTTCCTCCAAGTGGTTATAGAAGCAATGAACCTTTTTCTCATATTCATACTGATGTTTGGGGTCCAACATCCAGTCCTAATATTTCTGGTGCAAAATGGTTTTGGTCATTTATTGATGATTGCACTCATGTTTCTTGGATTTTCTTGTTGAAAGATAAATCGGACGTATACCATTTATTCATCCTGTTTTATCACATGATTAAAACTCAATTTGATAAAACAATTAAACGTCTGAGGTTTGATAATGGTAGAGAATATGTGAATCAAAATTTCTCCACCTTTCTTAAACAACATGGCATTGTTCACGAACTTATATGTGTTGATACCCCCCCAACAAAACGGGGTTGTTGAAAGAAAAAATCGACTCTTGCTTGAAATTACTAGAGCTTTATTGTTTCAGATGTCTGTTCCAAACTCATACTGGAGGGAAGCTGTTTTGACTGCTGCATATTTAATAAATCGGTTACCCTCTAGAATCCTTGGTGGTATGAGTCCTATTCATGTCATGAAATCATTCTTTCCTTCCTATTATGCAAAGTCTTGACTCTTGTGTTTTTGGCTGTGTTGCTTTTGTTCATGTCCATCGTCAGCATCGGGGCAAACTTGACCCTCGTACTATTAAATGCATTTTCATTAGTTATGCTCCTGACAAGAAGGGATACAAATGTTATCACCCTTCCTCTCGTCGAGTGTATGTCTCCAAGGATGTCACCTTTCAAGAAAATCAATCTTTTTTCACTCCCTCTCAGCTTCAGAGGGAGAACACTACTGACTTGGAAGCTGAGATTGTTTTAGACTGTAATATTCCCTTGGTTGATATGCCCTTTGATACATAGGAATTAGCTCCTTTTGACAGTCACTCACCTGAACCTGAAAGAATTGCTCGAACTAGAGCAAGCTCACCAAAAGTGGTTTATCAAAGGAGAAAACAACCCGAACTGGTCCAGTCGCAACCCCAAGCATCCGAACCCATAGTGAGTACTGAAAACACGAGTTCCATTCATTTTGAACCTATTCCTTTGGATAATTGTGATTCTAACATTGATGATGACCTACCTATTGCATCAAGAAAAGGGAAAAAGTCCTGTGTTAAGTACCCTATTTCCAAATTTGTTTCTTCCACAAACCTTTCATTACAGCACCAGAGTTTTATTGCAGCATTGACTCTATTAGAATCCCTAGAACAGTACAAGAAGCACTGAAAGATAAGAATTGGGTTCAAGCCATGAATGAGGAAATGCAAGCTCTGGGAAGGAATGGAACATGGGAAATTATTGAGAAACCAAAGGAAAAAAACCAGTGGGGTGTAGATGGATTTACACTATTAAGTACCCGTCAGATCAGGTATAAAGCAAGACTAGTGGCCGAAGGATACACTCAGACCTATGACATTGATTATGAGGAGACATTTGCTCCAGTGGCAAAGATGAACACTATTCGTATTTTACTCTCCCTTGTTGCTCACTCTGGGTGGGAACTACATCAGTTTGATGTCAAGAATGCTTTCTTGCATGGAGACTTAGAGAATGAGGTGTACATGGAGATTCCTCCTGGATTTGGTCCCACAAGTGGAACAAACAAAGTGTGCAGATTGAGGAAGGCACTATATGGGCTGAAACAGTCTCCCCGAGCATGGTTTAGAATATTTACAAAAGCAAGAGTAATGTTATTTATACACTTGGATTCTGGATACCTAGGTGACACCTGCCACACTTGGTTAATGCAGTTCAAATACGTGGTTAGTTACGTTCAGTAGATGGTTAACGACGAATTGTGATCTCTTGTACTATTAACCAAGTTCAAGACACCATTAACTATGATTATGAACACTACGAACCAAGTTTGAAGATGTACAAAAAAAAAAAATAACATGCACCCATATAGGATGCATGGTTGGCTAATTACATGGTTAACGCAGTTAAAATACGTGGTTAATTACATTTAGTGGATGGTTAATGGATGTAACAAGGGGTCACAACTCATTAACCATCCACTGAACGTAATTAATCACGTATTTGAATTGCATTAACCACGATTTTCAGGTTCAAATACGTGGTTAATTACGTTCACTGAATGCAGTTCAACACCTGAAAATCGTGGTTAATGCAGTTCAAATACGTGGTTAATTACGTTCAGTGGATGGTTAATGAGTTGTGATCCCTTGTTATATCCATTAATCATCCACTGAACGTAATTAACTATGTATTTGAACTGTGTTAACCATGTAGAGCAGGTGTCACCCAGGTGTCCAGAATCTAGGTGTACAAATAACATTACTCCAAAAGCAATGGTGTGTCTTGGCTACAAGCAAAGCCAAGGAGATAACACACTTTTCTTCAAACATTCACAAGGAGGAAAATTGTCTGTTCTTTATGTGGATGATATTATTATTACTGGAGATGATCTGGTTGAGAGACAACTGCTCAAGGAAAAATTATCTGTAGAATTTGAGATGAAGGACCTTGAAAAATGAAAATATTTTTTGGGAATTGAAGTGGCTTACTCTAAACATGGCATTTTCATTTCTCGAAGGAAGTTTGTGCTTGACCTTTTGAAGGAAACAAGCAAACTTGGATGCAAACCTACAGGTGTTCCCATCGAGCAGAACCACAAGATAAGCACCAAAGAGGAGATTGCCAAGGTTAACAAGGTCTAATATCAAATATTAGTTGGAAAGTTGATATACTTGGCCCACACTATACCAGATTTAGCATATGCAGTCAGTGTTTTAAGCCAGTTCATGCATGACCTAAGGGAGAGACACTTACAGGCTGTAGAACGTATTCTGCAGTATCTCAAAGCCACTCTAGGAAAAGGTCTCTTGTTCAAGAGGAGGACACTTGACTATGGAAGCATATACTGATGCAGATTATGCTGGTTCAGTGAGTGATAGAAACTCCACATCAAGCTATCGTACATTCTTGTGTGGGAACCTTATTACTTGGAGAAGTAAGAAACGAAGTGTAGTGGGTAGATCAATTGCAGAGGCAGAATTTAGAGCTATGGCACAAGGAGTCTGTGAGCTATTATGGATGAAAATTGTGCATGATGACTTGAAGATAAAGTATGAAGACCTTATGAAGTTGTTTTGTGACAATAAATCAGCTATCAGTATTGCTCATAATCTTGTTTAGCATGACAGGACAAAACACATTGAGATAGACCGACACTTCGTCAAGGAAAAGTTGGATAATGGATTGATAATAATAGCCTACATTCCCTCTGGGCAGCAGCTGGCAGATGTGTTGACAAAGGGCTTACCAACAGAACGATTCAACCAACTTACTTGCAAGCTGGGAATGATAGATATCCATTCTCCAGCTTGAGGGGGAATGTTGGAATCACCAGTCCACCGTCCAAGGTCCATGAACCATCATTAAAAGTTTAGGAAATAGCTGTTGTAATTAATTAGATTCATGTAGTCTCTAGTTCATGAACTTGGGGAATAGTTATCTTGTAATTATCAAAGTTGTGAATAATTCCTGTAGTGTATAAATACATTACCACTATGCTTAGTGTGATTCAACACAAGCAATTCAGAAAATACTTGTTCCTTCGTTCAATTGTTTCTTTGTTAATGTCTGTACTTTATGCTTGTCTTACTATGTGACTAAGATATCTCTTTGCAGGCTGTTGGTCCAGAGCTTACCTTCTATAATACATCAAAAGATATTGGAGGATTGTTAAACTTGTCTAATAAACTTCTACTGGCACAGTTGGATGCATTTTGCAGGTGGATTCCTCTTTCGTAAATTGCATACTTCTTTTATTAGCTATACAACATTTGTGCTTCCACTTTAACCGTCCTGGCATACTTTCTCCTGTTTACATGAGATTATTAGTGTTGTGCTACTTTATTCGTTCTGCTGTATTTTTATGAGTATAAAATCCATCATGGCCTTCCGCCTAACGGCTTAGTATTTTAGGAGAGTTGATCCTTTGACATGATATCAAAGCCTATTTGAGTGTTGATATGTCCAAGTGATCAGAAGTTTGATCTTTGATTCAGTAATTAAGTTAAAGTTCATCATAATGTAAAGTGGGCTTGCGCCTTGTCCATGTTTCAAGGTCAAAGAGCTTTCACATGAGGGGAGCGTGTTCGAGATTTAAAACCATTTTTGAGCCTCCATCTTAAAGCTTAAGCCTTTTTAGAAAGTTGGGCATTTGGCACTTGGCACTTGCATTCTATTTTTGCTGACTATTGTCATAGGGTCCTGTTCATAGTATTATAAATTGAGATTTGGTTTTCTATCAAAAAAAAAAAAAGAAAAGAAAATTGTTTGAGCAATGTGATATGTTTCTGTTGAAAAATGATTTCTGTTAGCATGTGCGATAACCTAAAGATTTTTCTGTATTTATTTTTCAGTCAACTACAATAAATTTGATAGCATAAATTAAAAAGTTTATATATGATGTCCTTGTTCTGTTAATGCAATTGCTGAATTGAGATAGCAAATCTCATGTTTACAGCTTTAGGTGAACGTCATTTAGTAATTTAGATTTTATCTTATATGATGCTTTTTAGGCTCGTAATCAAAATCTTTTCCCATCTCTGAGCCTTTGTTTCCCTCAGCTAGGAAATATTCTCTATTAAGATGAAAGAGACATATGACACACTTTTTGCGACTTTTAATATCGAGTTACGTTATGTCCTCAATTTTCACCTTCAAGTTCAATTTCTGTGCAGAGGCCTATTTTTAATGATTCATTCACCCTTTTTCAGTTTTACCATATTTGACTATCATCTGAGGAGTTTTCTCTTAAGTCTTACCTTGGTTTCTGAATATATGCTACTTCTCTCCTTCCATATCCTATAAAAGCTGGTGCTGAAAAAGAAAAAATCTTTTTGTCTCCATACTCCTTTGCTTTTTTAAAACTTTAAACAGGATTCACTTCATCTTTCTGGAAGTTACCTCAGTTCATTAATTTTTTATTTGTTTTTTTTTTAATGTTTCAATGACAATGAAATGAAATGGTTTACGTAAAAGAATCAATCTTGCATTTTGATCCAGCGAAGGATGCCATATGCTCTGCACATATATTTTACTAGATTAATCTTCAGATACAATTCATTTATCATATTTTGTTGTTATTCTTTTTTATTCCTGCGATTTATTGTTATTGGCTCGAGAACCATATATTGCATGGAATGAGAATGTATGTTGAAAAGTCGCCTTAATTGCGGCAACTTTGGGCTACCTTAATTGCAGCCTCCAACACATTCATTGTGCTGGGTGTGAAGGGGCGTGTTTAGTTCCACATCGCCTAGAGATATGATCTAAATAGTGCTTATAAAGCTTGGGCAGGCCTCACCTTACAAGCCGATTTTGTGGGTTGAGTTAGGCTCAAACCCAAATTATAAGATGGTATCAAAGCCTATCCTAAATTCGTTGTTGGCTTGCCTGCATCGTCCACGCTTCTGGTGCGTAGCCATGGGCGTGGGGCGTGTTGAAAAGTCACCTTTTTTGCGGCAACTTTGGGTTGTTGTCATTGCAGCTCCAACACCTTCATTGTGCTGGGTGTGAGGGGGTGTGTTTAGTCGCACATCGCCTAGAGATATGAACTATGTAGTGCTTATAAGGCTTAGTCCTCACCATGGTTGTTAGGCGCGCGATCTTACTCTGAAGTTTTACCCTCCTACGATATCTGAGGGGTTCAGCGAGGCAGAGCGTGGGAGAAACACGGCCGGCGGCTGGCGCGGCGGGATCGTCGGGGAAATGTGGAGACGCGGCGCTTTTTGGGCGATTTCGCGATCTAGGTTTCCAAACCCGTTTTTGCTGCGATGTCCCGTTTTACTGATTTCAACCCGAATTCGCCCACTAACCTGTTTCAGCCCATCTATGCCCTAGTATCTCAGCCCAGACTGATATAACTTATTACTTATTATTAGGCTATTAACACGGAGTCCACCGACCCAGCCCTCTATTTCACTTGGTAACTTAGTAACGGGTATTTTTTAAACTTCAATGATATTCAATGCTTTGTTTTGGTATTTGTCACAAATTAATTATATTAATTATATTACCATTCAGATTAATCCTTCCCAATATACGGCTATATTACCGTTCAGATTAAAGGAAAATAAATTATTCTTAGCACTTAGTATTCGGCTATATTAGCACATTAGCACTGAGTACACGACTATATCACCCCCCTTCTCTTAAAGTTCTTCAGCAATAGCATCTCACGATTTTCACTGAGTACTATAGTTATTCTTTCTTCACTGCTTTGGTCAAGTTATATTCCTGTTTCTTCTCTCTTTCACCTTTTTTTCTCAAGTAATAAACATGTCTTCAAGCATCCCTGTTGGCAGCTCTGGTGCTCCACCACCTTAGGGTTTGACTCTATTATTTTGGTGTTATTAGTTTTATGTACGAGTTTGTGACTTACGATTTGTATGACATTGTTTTATTAATGTTATTTTGGTGTTTTAAGGTTATTTTTTTGTTTGTTATTTTTATATGCATATATAAATCACTAAATATAATTTTATCTATTTGGTGGGATCTTACAATCCATGTTACGATCCTAAGAGTTACGATCTTTCATCCCCCAAACGATCCTAGGTAGGATCTCGAGTTTGACAACCTTGGTCCTCACCTTACAAGGCGGTTTTGTGGGGTTGAGTTAGGCCCAAACCCAAATTATAAGAATGTGGTTTCCCAGTGTCAACAACTTATGTTAGCTGAGTATATCTGCTTGTCCATAGTACATGTCTGGTTCTATAGAAATCTTGTTTCTTCTGTTATTATCCCCTTTTCTTCTGAAATTTACATGCAGGAAATTGGTAATGTGGGATTGACTGACATTTGATGTGTTTCGCCATTGCCAGGCTTGTTTTGAAGGGTAACAATACTGAGATGAGTGCAGATGTACTTGGCTTGACAATTGAGAGTAATGGAATCAGGATTTTGGAGCCATTTGATACATATGTGAAGTACTCAAATGCTTCTGGAAAGACCAATATACATTTGTCTGTTTCAGATATTTTCATGAATTTCACATTCAGTATCTTGAGATTATTTCTTGCTGTGGAAGATGATATTTTAACATTTTTAAGGATGACATCAAAGAAAATGACAATTGTTTGCTCCCACTTCAACAAAGTTGGAACCATTAAAAGTATGTCAATATTATCCATTTGGTTTCTATTTTTGTTAACAATACTGAGAATCATGTGTTGAAGACTAGTCATATTTATTGCACCATGCAGATTCTCATACTGGTCAAACATATGCCTTTTGGAGGCCTCATGCTCCTCCTGGTTTTTCTGTACTTGGAGACTACCTAACACCACTGTCAGTGAAAATTTTCAATATTTATTTTCTCTGGACAGATGTCCCCCCCCCCCCCCCCCCCCACGGACTTGAATGTTAATAAAATATGTTTCCATTGCAGAGACAAGCCACCAACAAAAGGAGTTCTTGCAGTAAATACCAATTCAGTAACAGTTAAGAAACCCATTAGTTTCAGATTGATTTGGCCACCTTTAACCTCTGTGGGCCTTCAAGGCGAAAAAATGGACAACTCTGACTTGTTATGGAAGACTGAGGAAGATGGCTGCTGTTCTATTTGGTTCCCTGAAGCTCCCAAAGGTTATGTAGCACTAGGCTGTGTAGCTACTCATGGAAGGACACCGCCCCCTTTATCTTCTGCTTTTTGCATCCCATTGTCTTCAGTGTCTCCATGTTCATTGAGGGATTGTATCACAATTGGCACTACTGATATGTAAGTGGAATTTTTCAGTTGTCAGTTCCGCTGTTTTTTGTAAGTCCAGTTTACAGTTTTACTGACTTTAAAGTTTAAACTAACAAACTTCTTAATTAGTGTTGATGTTAGTGCCTTGTTGTAAAGACCTAATTTAGGCGTTCCCGATGGTCCACAATGAGACTCCACCGTCCCATTTCCAAGACCTTTCAAGTACGTATAAATTACATCACAACGTAGGATAATTAAAATACCATAGTAAATATTAGAGTAAATGTATATAATCCACGTAAGCCAAGGCCCTGAGTCAACATCAAAGGTTTAAAAACATAACCAAAACTGTTTTAAAACTGAGAGAAATCAAAACTCCAAAACAAAGATATCCCATATGACAAAATAAACAAAAGAAAACATCAGCTTCCCACACTACTCAGGTGCATAGACTCCCTGAGAAGGCTCATCTCGAAAAGTACCTGAAGCTAAAACCAAAAAAGGCGGAGGTGAGCAAGGTTGTCAAACTCGCGCTCCAGATCGTAGGAGCATCCGATTCTACGATTTATGCAACCATCAGCGAGGTGGAGCGGCGGCGAAATCGGGGGAGGAGCCGGCATGGGGGGATCCTCGGGGAAGGTCGTGAAGTCTGGTAGATCGTCGCTTTCTTGCTTGGCGCACGATTTAGGGTTTTCTAACCCGTTTTCCCAAAATTCCGGGTTTTAACCCGTTTTGCCAGAAAAAACTGAAATGGGCCCAACTTTTACCCGGTTTCCAGCCTAGAATATCAATAGCCAACACATAACCTCTAATATTTTACCCTAAGCGGCTGGTATCTTCATTAAACGGAAATATTTTATTGGAATTTGTCATTCTTTAACGCAAGAGTAATACACTCTTCGATCGTAAAAAAAATGAGTAATACACTCTTCCTTCCCAAGACAGAAATAACGTCTCTGTCTCTCTGAGTAATACATACTCATACTCATTCTTTAAATACTGCACTCTTTCTTCAACATCTCACATATTCTCATCTCACATTTTCTTCTCACTTTTCTACTCGAATTTCAGTTCTCTACTCTCTGTTTTCTTCTCAAGTGATCAATATGTCTTCAAGCATCCCTGTTGGTGGCACCTCTGGTTCTGCATATATAAATAATTATCAACATGTTCTCTATTTTATTTTCTTAATTATGTTATTTTATATGCATATATAAATAATTAAATATAATTTTGTCTCTTTTGTCGGATCTTACGATCCGTGTTACGATCCCACGATTTACGATCTTCCTTCCCCCAAATGATCCTAGGTGTGATCTCGAGTTTGACAACCTTGGAGGTGAGTCCCAGAACTCAGTGAGGGTAAACAAAACATAACAAATAATGCAACAAAGACATAGATGCATAATCATGGCAATCATAATTAAACCATATAACACTTTTCAACATCTAAAAACCAACCTTAGCGATAAACTATTCGCCATATTCTCAAATTACTATTGGGCTAGATGCTTGTGTATCCCCTTGGAGTTGTTTACTAAAGTCTCCCGCTTCGACAGCTCCATTTATACCCCGATAGAATCGGCTACCTCCAAAACTCAAGGCCCCCACTCCGATAGTCCGAGTTATTTTCCGTCGACCCGCTGACTGGTTGGATAAACCCACTCTTGGCTGATGTCCGACCCCATATCAAGTACTTCAAGTACAATATATCATAAGTTTACCAAACTACATTCCATACACATGCTATATCCACACAATTCCAACTAATACATCACGTTCATTCAACGGTTCAACCTACATAACCGTTACCATAACTCACATCGCCATCATATTATTTCAATCCACTTTTAAACCTATCGTATAGTCATAACATCAAGTACATAACCACTACATCATGTATAACTATATAAACTAATGAACACCTATTCTCACCGCTTAATAATGCAAAAGCCATACTTAATAACATAATTCAATTATAAGAATATCAAGTCTTAATCATTGATAACCCATTATGGAGTATACCACAAAATGACAAAATGTATCCAATACCATCACGACCTATATAAATTCAAAACATAAGTTTCAATCAAAGAACAATCATCTATGATAATAATAACAATCCACTAGTTTAGCATTAACCCATTATTATCATAGCCTTTATCATAAACTTTTATTTTAGGACACTTAACATAATTATACCATCATGATTACATACAGCATCATAAATTATCATACATTACTATTGTCCCATGATGCTTTAGGATATTCATATAGCCATAAAGGAGTAAAAAATCCCCTAAAATGCATTGTACAGCAAAATCTGGCCAAAATGGGGTGGCAGGCCGCAGCTGGAGGGAGACAACATGCCGCGGCCCCTACAATTTTTTTATCCCGAGCTGCGGCTCATACTGGAGCAGGCCACGACTGACCTAAAAATTTCAGCGGACGCACCAACGTCTGCAACGTTTCACCCAACAACCCTATCTTGTGTGTTTTTTTTCATCTAATAATTAATGATAGAGAATGAAAATCTCCAATTTATCAATGCAAAAACAGAACATCACAAATACAATCATGCATTAACATTTTACCCTTCATTCTTGAACCAATTTCATGACAAAACATAGCAAATTTCCCCAAAAACATGACCCATAATCCATGGCAGCAGTGTATACGAAAATACCCAATTCAAAACTCAAATCCTATTAATGCCTAACCCCTTACTTGATCTTCATGCAAAAGAAGGAGAAAAGAATGACAGATTTACGATCTTCACGCCCAAAGCGCTGCACCCGCTCCAAGGGCACGTTCATATGACATCGGGTTGTCGCACCTTCTTCTCCTTTTCTCTAGAGAATTCTGAATTTCTGTGTTAGGGTTCTAAATGGCTACTAAACTCTCATGCTTTCTATTTGTACCCATTTGCTTTCAGTAAAAGGTCCCTACTGCAAAGTTACTCTTAACTTGACGCTAGGGGTACAAAGGAAAAAGTCCTTAATTTATACATCACAATTTTTTGTATTATTTATAAACTCCTAATATTCTTTAGTTAAATTATTTATAACATGCCAAACAAATTTAACATTTTCCCTATTTTTAATAATTATATCTTATGCCGTTTTATAATTAAATAAGTCATTTTTAGCGGGTATTACACTTGTGCTTTGTATATATTTTTTAATGACTTTAACGTGATTGTTTTGCTTGACTGTTTGAATTACACTTTGAGCATTACTTCTGAATGAAGGAAACTGATTGTCATGGCTCTTTGGATGAAGTTGGGTATTTTACTTGCAGAATTTGTACTAACTGTTGATCAGACATGATTATGGCATGTTCATTCCGTGTTTTGTGTCTTTATTGCAGATGCTCATTCAGTGTGGCATTCTGGCGAGTGGATAACTCTGTTGGAACTTTCTTGCCGGTAGATCCTATTACACGTAGTTTGATGGCTAAAGCTTATGAATTGCGTTGCATTAAATATGATTTTATGAAGGCATCCCCAGCAGTATTAAGTAGTGTGGATTCCCATTCTCCTTCTGGTGGGAATCAAACCTTGCAATTCGACCAGTCTGCTGATGGAAATTCTAATAGGCATTTTGAGCCTGTTGCTAGCTTTCAGTTAATATGGTGGAATCAGGGATTTAACTCTAGAAAGAAGTTATCCATATGGCGTCCAATTGTCCCGGTGGGGATGGTATATTTTGGTGATATAGCTGTTAAAGGGTGTGTGTTTCACACTTATGCGCTGTTTCTTTTCATCATAAAATCTTAGCTTGTAATTTCTTTATCTTGTTCTTTACAATTGATAGAGAACTGATGTGGTCTTCTGCCTTTTAGGTATGAGCCTCCAAACACCTGCATTGTTGTTCATGACTCCAGAGATGAGAATATTTTTAAATCTCCCCTAGATTTTCAACTTGTTGGACAAATAAAAAAGCAGAGGGGAATGGAAAGTATATCATTCTGGCTTCCACAAGCTCCTCCTGGCTTTGTTTCCTTGGGTTGTGTTGCCTGTAAAGGGAAACCTAAGCAAAATGAATTTGGGTCGTTAAGATGCGTGCGCAGTGATTTGGTGGCAGGGGATAAATTTTTCGAAGAAAGTGTGTGGGATACATCTGACACCAAGCATGCAATAGAGCCATTTAGCATATGGTCTGTTGGTAATGAACTGGGGACTTTTATTGTCCGTGGTGGTTTGAAAAGACCCCCAAAAAGGTTTGCTTTGAAGCTAGCAGATTCTAGTGTGCCAAGTAGCTCAGACGTTACTGTCATTGATGCTGTAATTGGAACCTTCTCAACAGCCCTTTTTGATGACTATGGTGGTTTGGTGAGAATAAAACACTCAGTTTGTTGCTTTTGGTAGAATGATAGAGTTCCTTATCAACTGGGAGCTTTTGCTTTAGGATAATGGTTCCTTATCTGTAGTTTTTCTTTGAATATAGAGAAGTGCTAATTGTGGCATGCCTCTATATTTAATATTTAAACAGAATGAGTGGATGCTGACCTACAAGTTACCTATAGGTTTACCTTTACCTCCCCATTTGACTGCAAACACAATTTGATTTAAACTCTGTATGCCAAACTTAATGAATTGTTTGGCAAAATTGAAAGGAACGGAAGGGAAAAGATTCATGTATCTCGATCAAAGCTTCCCTGCTAATGAAAAATTTCTGTTAAATTATGTCATTGATTATAGTGTTTTCAATGCGTTTAATTGGCCATAGAACAGGGAGTTAATGTTATTTCTTGTTTCTTTTATGGGGCTATAATTAATGTCATTCTTATACAGTACAGTACATCTTTAGAATTTAGGCTTTTTTCTAGTGTAATATAAAATTATGTGAAGCTATGTTGTCTTTTCTTTTCTTTTTTTGTCTATTTTTTTGGGATGTGGACTTGCATTTATACTTTCTCAACAACTTGAGTCTTGACACGCACAGTACCTATCCCCTTCAATTTTTTGTTTGAACTTTAAAATTAAGTGAGAAACTGAAACAGTAGAAATTGCTTGAATAATGGTGTTTAAGTGTGAGTGATAGGTGTTGAAATGACATCTTTCTCTCATTTAATCATTATAATTTATAAACGTCAAAACCTTATAGTTGACTTTTTGGAAAAATAAAAGATCGGACACCAAGATGGTAGTTTTCGTTCTAGTGTAGTTTAGATTTTACCAATCTTCTGTTCTCTTCATGCCAACCTGAAATTTAATGTAAAGATTTTGTGGGATTTCTCTCTATTTATAATGCATGAAATCCATTACTATGTCCTAGCTGCTGATTTGTGATCATTGACATGACTAGCATTGATTTATGTTACTCTTGTATGAAATTTATTTATTATTAATTTATAATCCTTTGTACTTTTGCATTGACTACTTTTCTTTGAATTTGACAGATGGTTCCTTTGTTCAATATATCTTCGAGTGGAATAACATTTAGCTTACACGGAAGAACTGAATATCTGAATTGTACTGTCAGTTTCTCCTTAGCTGCCAGGTCATACAATGATAAGTACGAAGCTTGGGAGCCACTTGTTGAGCCAGTAGATGGGTTCTTAAGGTAAATTGCTCTAACTTTCCAAATTGTAGAATTCTCATGCTACATGTTGCCTTCGGTAAAATCTTCAAGTTTATAATTGGAAGTTTAGGTTTGTGTGAACAGTGGTTTGCTTCATTTTATGAAAATGAGAATTCTGAGTTAAATGAGGGTCTTGGGTCTGTCCATCCACTTTGTGGTAGGTTTTAATGATTAAGACCTGGGAGTATTTGAACAGTAAGGATGGGTAGTTATTTAAAATTGCTCTTTGGAGTAGTAAGGTTGGAACATTGCATGGTCAAGGATGAAGAGACATTAATGGAAAGACGCACAGGAAATTTCATGGCAACCAATCATGCACAGTAAGGCCAAAACTTACCGATATTTATCAAGAACAGCTTTTGGAAGCTTCAAATGGCTAGAATAACCTCAAATTTGAATTTTGGGGACTTAATAGAGTTCATGATCTCTGAGAAAATGCAAGAAAGAGCAAGAAAGTGATGGAAGGTGATGAGAGACAGAGAGAGAATGAGATGAAAGAAACTGTCATTACTTGAATCGGATATTTGAAACCGATCTCTACTGTTTTACACATGGGTCTAGAAACATCTAGAGGGTCTAGAAGCTAAGCTTAGACACTACTAAAAGAATTATAACTGTCATAACTGACTATGCACACTGGTAACTCAATCAGCACAACATACTCCACCATTCCCCCCTGAAACACGGTGGGTGCATCAATGCAAATTTATGAAATACCCTGAGTTTGTCTGTTAACTCACAACACCTGTGATTGGATAAGGCTTTAATAAGAATTTCTGCATTCTGATCTTGAGCTAGAATATGAGAAACAATGAGGCTCTTGTTGAGAACTTTCTACGTAACAAATTATTGAGTGCAAGTCAGGGTTATGTGGGAGGGAAACAGTGCCGAGATTACCACATTCAATGGTAGGTGTGAAGACCGAAACTTTTAGCTCCTTGAGCAGAGTCTGAAGCCAAATTAATGCTGCTGCAGTATTGGCTAAGCTCCTGTATTTAGCCTTGCTGGTTGCTTCTTTGACCACCATCAGATTAGATTAGATCCCAAGTAAACACAAGAGCCAGACGTTGACATACAGTCATTTGGATCTCATGCCAGTCAGCATCATAATAGGCCTGAAAAGAAAGTTGCTGATGAGGTTGAGCAGGTTACAGTAGTAAACCATAGGTCAGTGAGCCCTTAAGATACCTTTGAATCCTCTTGACCGCCTTCCTTTGTTCTTCAAGAGGCTGAGAAAGAAACTGATTTACTTTGTTGATTCTTTAGCTGATTTCAGGCCTAGTAATTATAGCGTATTGTAGGTACTAACGATAAACCTATAGAGATGTGGATCTAAGACATAATAACTTCCAAACTTAGATAGCTTACAGCCTCCAACAATAGGTGTTGAGATACCCTTGGTTTCCCTCATTTGAGCCTTTTCAAGTAAATCTCTGATTTACTTACCTTGAGTGAGTAATAGAGCCATTAGGAAGATGCTTGACCTCCATACCATGGAAATAATCCGAGAGACATATGGCTGCCAGTGACTATCCTATGTTATCAATCCCGGATAGCGGCCGACCCCCAAAACCGCTATAGTGGGATAGCGGGAGCGGTATGGCCGTTATTTGAATGTAAGTTATAAATGCTAAAACAAAACAAATTACCCAATATGCTCATAATATATAATCATAATCATAATCATAATTTATAAGTTATAAACTGATAATCTGTAAACTAATGCTGCACACTACATAAATTAACCATCAACGTTGACTTGCATTACGCTCTCCAATCTCCTCCACAAAGTAGAGCACTGAGAATAGGAACAACTGAAAAAACTTGAGATGAAGAAGAGATTAGAGACAGAAACTGAAGAAAAAAGAAGAAAAAAAACAGAGACGGGGAAAGAAGAAAAGAAGAAGCACCTGTGCTGAAGAAGGAGGGTGGCCGGAAGTTTGGGTTGGCTGGAAAAACGACGCCGACGAATGGTCTTGGAGAGGATGGAGGCGGTGAGTGAACGTGGGTCGAACGAGGAGAGAAGAGAGTGTACGATCGGTGTTGAGTTGAGTCCCTTATATGAAGACCCTTTATATAAAATAAAACCCTAATTCTTAAAACCCAAAAATAACCCCACTTATGCGCATTCCTGGAGGGTGAAATTGGGTTTTACCCATCTCAACACATAGCGGCCGCTATTGGCGCTTTTCACCGCAAAAACCCACAATTTCGACCCTTTTCGCAGCCGCTATCGCCGCTAGAAGAAAGTGCTAAGCTATGCATGCTCCATAGCGGAGAGAGGCCGCTCCGCTCCGCGAATCCGCTATAGCGCCGCTATTCACTACCGAGTGACTATCATGTCATCAACATAAACAAGAACATATAGGCAGTGATGAGTTTCAACCTGAACAAAGAGTGAAGGATCAAACTTGCTAGATTGGAATCGAAATCTGAGTGAAGTTCTGGCCAACCTTTCAAACCAGGCATTGGGTGCCTGTTTCAACCTATAATAGCCTTATTGAGCTTACACACTAGAGTCATATCCTTGTCTTCAAACCCAGGAGACTGCTACATGTGGACCTCTTCCTCAAGAACCCATTGAGAAAGGCATTGTTGGAAGTCTAATTGCTAAATAGGTCAGTGCTGAGTAAGGGCTATAGTGAGGATGAGTGTCACTGTAACTGGCTTGAGTACAGGAAAAAAAGGTCTCAGTATAGTCAAAGCCAGGCTTGGTGGAACCCCTTAGCTACCAATCTGGCTTTGTACTTGTTCATGGAACCATGTGGGTTCTTCTTGACCCTAAACATCCACTTGCAACCAATAGTGTTTTGTTGGGTGGAAGAGACAAGAGTTCATGCCTCTGATTTTGTATGAGAGCATCAAATTCTGCCTCCTTGACTGAATAAGTTGGTAGGTAACAGAGCAGGGACAAGTCTAGGTTTGTACATACCTGATTTAGACCCGGTGTGCATAGGATAAAGAGGGAGGAATGTTAGGGATGTCCAAGTCATTATAAATGGTTCTTTGTTCATATACTCAACTAATGTGGGACTTGACACTTAATAACCTCCCTCACACCCAGGATGACTACACATCTGACGCGTTAAGTTTGCAGGACAAGACATATGCGGGTGGCCCATTATTAGGATATGCTTTGATACCAACTAGAGACTACAAAATAATTGCTTGAGTGAACAACACTCAGCACTCTAATATTTGTATACACAAAAGAATAAATACAATTTTTGTTTACAAGAATGATATAAAGAATTAGTTAATTTCTATTTTTCGCTAATTCTATTTCCTATGCCTATAATGTTATTTTCGAATAACAATAACTCATAATTTCGAATGATACATTAAACACTATCACTATTTCCAACAAATGCAAATAATTATTATTTTAATTATTATTTTTTGAAACTTTTTTTTTTTAAAATTTTAAAATTATGTGCTCGTGTGTTAAAATTATATTTTATTTGCAGTTTCTCTTTTTTCCTAATTATAGTTACTCGCAGGTACCAATATGATCTCAATGCCCCAGGTGCATCCTCTCAATTACGTTTGACATCAACTGGAGATCTGAATTTAAATGTTTCAGTTTCAAATGCTAATATGATCATTCAGGCTTATGCAAGCTGGAGCAACCTTACCCATGCTGATGAATGTTATAAAAATAGAGTAAGTTTCCTTTAACCTCTCTCATTTCGGCTGCCTTATGTTTGTCTTTCCTGTTGTATTTTACTTTCTCCATTTCACACTTGTTCTTTGTTTTACCTGTGTTAACATGTTTACCTTCTTCCTGCTTTTTATTTTTTTTTTGGGGGGGCGGGGGATTGGTGATATCGAATAGGATGCAGTTTCTCCAACTTCTGGTGGAAACTCTATCATTGAGACACTCCACAGGAGAAATTATTATATAATCCCACAAAACAAACTTGGTCAGGATATTTTTATCCGTCCTACTGAAGCTAGGGGCCTCCAAAATATAGTTAGGATGCCATCTGGGGATATGAAGGCCCTGAAAGTTCCTGTGTCAAAGAATATGCTTGATTCTCATTTGAAGGGTAAACTTTGTAGAAAGGTTAGAACAATGGTGACAATCATCATAGCAGAAGCACAGGTATGGTTTTGGTTCTTTTTCTAGCATATGCTTTATATATGATTTTGGCATTTAGCTGTCACAGTCCAGGTTTATTAATCTTCAGTGCTTCCATGCTTCTTATTCGGTTGCCTACATTTTTTTTGTATTTCTAATGCAGTTTCCCAGAGTTGAAGGTTCAGATTCCCAGCAATATTCAGTGGCTGTTCGCCTTTCTCCTAACCAGAGCCTCCCTACGGATGCATTGGTTCATCAACAGAGTGCACGCACATGTGGAAGAAGGGCACATCCTTTATTGCCTTCGGAGCTTGAGTTAGTCAAGTGGAATGAAATATTTTTCTTCAAAGTTGATTCACTGGTATTTCATAATTATCTTTAGTTGCTTTTATTCATTCTTTCTCCATGTTAGTTGTGTTGGAAATTGCTACTCACTCATTTTTTGCATTTCCTAGTGGCCAAATTCATTTGGAATATATTATTTTGATAGTTTTCAGAATTTGGATCTGTTTTAGAGAATATGGCTAGAGTAAGGCCAGCAAAGTTTCGTGGCTATGTTCTTGATATACTCTAATTTGGTGTGTTTGGTTGGAGCATAATGCTTGGATTTTTTGAAGTCTATGGCCCTTGATTGGTGTAAAAAGGCAGTGATAAAATGTTGTTGTAAATTTATTCAGCAGTCTAGGACTGTTTAAATAGAAGGATTACAATGAAACGTAATAAAGTCTCTTCCTTTAATTATGGAAGGAAATAAAGAGAAATAAAGATAAATAAAAATAGAATAAATATAATAAGGAATATCCTGATTTTAATCTCCTACACCCCCCTTAAGTTGGTGCATAGATATTTATCATGCCCAACTTGCTTATCAAATACTCAAAGACAGTTCTTGTTAAGCTCTTGGTCAGAATATCTGCTGTTTGTTGGTTGGAAGTCACAAAAGGTAAATAGATAATTCCATCATCCAATTTCTCCTTTATGAAGTGGCGATCAATCTCAATGTGTTTTGTTCTATCATGTTGCACAGGATTGTGAGGTATGTTTATTGCTGCCTTGCTGTCACGGTACAACTTTAATGGAAGTTCTACTTTCATCTTGAGTTCCTCTAGGACTCTGTAAATCCACAGTCCTTCACAGATTCCTTGGGCCATTGCTCTAAATTCAGCCGCTGCACTACTTCTAGCAACTACTCCTTGTTTCTTGCTTCTCCAAGTTACCCCACACATAGGTACAATATCTCGAAGTGGATTTTCTGTCAGTGACCGATCCTGCCCAATCTACATCAGTAAAAATCACAACATTTCTTTCACTGGTTTTTCTAAATTATAGGCCCTTTCCAGGAGTTGTCTTCAAGTTTCTCAAAATTCTGTAGACTGCCTCAAGGTGTTCTTTATATGGAGAGTGCATAAACTGACTTACCACACTCATTGAGAAGGCAATGTCAGGTCTGGTATGAGACAGATAGATTAGGTTGCCAACTAACCTCTGGTATCTCCCAATATCAAAAGGAACATTTTATTTCTCCCAAAGTTTCACATTCGAATCCATGGGAGTATCGGTTGGTTTACAACCCTTCGTTCTGGTTTCCTCCAAGAGATCCAGAATGTACTTTCGTTGGGAAACCACAATTCCTTTTTTTGAACGAGCAACCTCCGTGCCAAGGAAATATCTCAATGCTCCTAAATCCTTGATCTCAAATTCTATTGCCCAACTTTTCTTAAGTCTTTCCATCTCTATTACATCGTTCCCAGTAAGAACAATGTCATCAACATAAACATTAGTGCAGCAATCTTCCCACCAGAGGAAAATTTTGTGAATAAGGTAAGATCAGCTTGTCCTTGACTGTATCCCTGCTTCTTCTTAGACTAGGTGAACCTTTCAAACCATGCTCTTGGAGACTATTTGAGACCGTAGAGTGACTTCTTCAATTTGCACACATTTGTCCCAAATTTGTCTTCAAAGCGAGGAGGGTCATCCATGTATACCTCTTCCTCTAAGTCACCGTTGAGGAAGGCTTTTTTTACATTCAGTTGGTGCAGAGGTCAATCTAAGTTCGCAGCAAGAGTTAATAAAATTCTGACAGTATTCAACTTTGCAACAGGAGCAGAAGTTTTTGAGTAGTCTATACCATAGGTCTGAGTAAAACCCTTAGTCACCAAGCGTGCCTTGTACCTTTCCACTGAGCCATTTGAGTTATACTTCACAGTGAACACCCACTTACAGCCACCATGTTTTTTCCAGCTGGTATCGTCATAGCATTCCAGGTCTTTTTCTTTTCAAGAGCTCTCATCTCTTAAAGAACCGCTTCCTTACACTTTGGAACTTTTAGAGCCTCCTGTACATTTTTTGGAATTTCTATACTAGCCAACTGTGAGGTAAAGGCAGCAAAAGATGAAGACAAATTTGAGTATGACACAAATTTAGACAGAGTTAGGCCCAATTATTCTTACAGAGTTCAACCATGGTGGCTGAACATACTAAAAGTGGTCCAACAAGCGTGGAAAATAAGAATGGATTGTGGTGCACCTACTACAACACGGTATGGCACACCTGGGAGAATTGCTACAAACTGCATGGCAAAGCTCCTAGTCGTGAATGGGGACGAAAGAGGGGTCTTCCCAAAAGACTGGACATGCTCATGTTGTTGGAACAAATGAAGAGAACAAGCTCAAATCCACCCGTCTTAATCAGGAAGAGATATAAAGAGTGAGAACTTTCCTTAGCAGCTTGGAAAAACTAATAGGTACTTACACTTTGGCATATTCAGGTAAGCTTCCTTTAATGTGTGGATTAAATGTCTTAGAACACCTTTTACCTGGTTTTGAATACTAGTTTCAGGAGCCACAGACCACATCACCCCTGTATCCAAACACTTTTCCACATATTCACCTTATCCCTGTAATCCCTTGTAACTGTAGCTGGTCTAGAGAATATCTGAATAAACTCATCAATATTCTTAACAAATGCTCTCCATGTGCCAAAGTTATTCACCAATTTTGTCTCTGTACAAAAACTTACAAAATATTTATCCTATAATGTGATTTTTTACAAAAATCATTTTGTTTTTCAGAACAAGGATTTAAGGAGGATGATTGGACATGCTAGAGAATGGAATAGCCTTTACTACCTTGAAGAGCCAAATTTGTCTACCATGGTCAAGGACAATCTACCCCACTCATTCATGTTCGAGTCTATGCTATCCAACAAGGAGAAGATTTTTCTTTACCACTGTTGGTTAGATTATCCTTTTTTTAGGGTTGTCAAAGTCGTGTTTCCTTCCTTTTTAAAAAAAAAAATAGATGTTGAGAGTCTTCACTGTGAAGTATGTGAACTTGCCAAACATAAGCGTGTACCTTTCCCATTAAGTAATAAAAGATGCACATTTCCCTTTTATCTTACTCATACGGATGTATGGAGCCCCTTTAGTGTTCCAAATGTGTCTGGTGCTTGATGGTTTGTGACCTTTTTAGATAATTCTACCCGAGTTACTTGGATTTTCTTACTCAAACTTACATCCGAAGTAAGCAATGTTTTCTCCATGGTAAAAAACCAGTTTGCTGTACATATCAAAAGACTCCGGTCAGACAGTATCTTAGTCATGTTCTTACTCCTTTCCCTCAAAAAGAGGGAATAATCCATGAGTCTTCTTGTGTTAAAATATCACAACAGAATGAGATTACAAAGAGGAAAATTGGGCACCGTCTAAATCAAACCCGGGCACTGTTATAACAGAAAGATGTTCCAAAAAACTTTTGGGGGGAAGCGTTCTTACAGCGATATATCTTATCAATAGATTAGCCTTTAGAGTCTAAGGATTAAAAAGCCCAATGGATGTGCTTACTTCCTTTTATCCGATTCTCTCCACTACAAACAATCTTACACCCTGGATCTTTGGTTGTGTGTCATGTGTTCATATCCATAGTCAAGATAGGGGAAACTTGAGCCTTGAGCCCTTAGATGTGTTTTTGTTTGGTATTCTTCCACTCATAAAAGATATGTGTTATCATCCTCCATCCATGAAGCTTTGTGTCAAGGGATGTCACCTTCCAAGAGCAAGACGCCTATTTCACTCAACCTTATCTTCTAGGGGAGCATCTTAGGGAAGATAAGGAGATAGATCTTGGGTTACCCGATCTTCTTAACCTTTCAGCTGAGTCTGGACCAAACCATCATCCTGACTAATTTTGAACCCGAGCCCGAGCCAAACACACTTAGTGTCTCAACCATCTGCACATGTTGAGTCTGAACCCAAGCCAAATGAGGCCACTCTTGATGTGAGATTTGGAAAATCTGTAGTGTACACAAGGCAGTCAAAGGTCATTCCGAGATCTATACATGTTAAAGAGTCCAACTCGACTCTTTCAAATAAGGTAACAATTTCTGATTTTCCAGCTTTACAAGATGAAACGGAAACCCAAACTGTTGAAGATGAGTAGAACCTCAAATTACATTAGAAAAGGAACTAGAAAATGCACCAAACAGTCAATGTACCCTTTCTCCAATTATTCTATTTAAACCTAATCACTACCTCCGTACCTACTACCCTATCTGAGGCATTATCTGATGAAAAAATGAAAGCAAGCCATGGATGTAGAGATGGAGGCGTTAGAGAAAAATAAAACTTAGGGGTGAGTCACTTTACCAGCTAAAAAAAGGCCAATTGGATGCAATTGGGTATATACGGTGAAATATAGGGCTGATGGGTCAATTGAGAGGTACAAAGCGAGGTTAGTTACCAAGGGGTCCACACAAACCTATGGGGTTGATTATTTAGAGACTTTTGGTCCGGGTGCGAAATGAATGGGCGATACTATCCCTTGCTGCCAATCACGGTTGGGAATTGCAGCAATTCGAGGTGAAGAATGCTTTCTTGCATGGGGAACTCGGGGAGGAAATTTATATGGAAGTACCCCCAGTATGTAAGTTAAAAAAAGGCCTTGTATAGGTTGAAACTATTGGGAAAAACCCAAGTCCCACATTGACTAGAGATAGTGCCTAATAAGAGCTTATAAAGCTTGGACACTTCTCACCTTACAAGCCGATTTTGTGGGGTTGAGTTAGGTCCTAAATCTAAGATGGTATCAGAGCCTATCATAGATCTGTTATTGGGCCAGTTATTCCATCTGTATTTGTCCACGCTCCAGATGTCCAGTCTTGGGTATGAGGGGGTATCTTGAGATCCCACATCGAATAGAGATATGGCCAATGTAATCCTTGTAAGGCTTGGGCAAGCTGGTTTTGTGGGGCTGAGTTAGGCCCAAAATCTAAGATGGTATCAGAGCTATCCTAGATTCATTGTTGGGCCACCCACCAGATTATCCACGCACCAAGCCCAATAGTGCTGGGCATGAAGGGGTATATTGGGAAAAACCCAAGTCCCACATTGACTAGAGATAGTGCCTAAGAAGAGCTTATAAAGTTTAGACACTCCTCACCCTACAAGTCGGTTTTGTGGGGTTCTGTTAAGCTCAAAATCTAAGAGAAACAATCACCTCGGGCTTGGTTTGAAAGGTTTGCTAAAGTTATGACAGCTTTGGGATACAAAGTCATGAGGATCATACATTATTTATCAAACATTCCGCGTCAGAGGGAGTAACGGTGTTGTTAGTGTATGTGCATGATATTATATTAAGTGGGATGATAGGAGAGAATAACAGATCTCGAGTTAGTGCTTGGCTGAGGAGTTTGAGATCAAAACCCAGGGAAAAATTGTTTGCTTTCTATTTTCTTTTTTGGTTACTAGTAACAGACATACATTATTCTGTTTGCGAAGTACAGAAAAATGAAATGTACACATAAAGAAAAGGAATATTTGGTAAAATATTTTCCGTTTAGGAACAATTAACTACTTGCCACCTAAGGAGTTAAGTCAATAACTGGCTATTGGCGTTGCTTATTTTGAACATGGTCAACCAGTTAAGAAGTTAAATGTTGCTAAACTGGAATATATTTACCAAGAATTCCTTAAAAGGGAAAGCATCAAGCACACTGCATTTAACTCAACATTCTGGCACTTTGAGTTGTGAATGCAGAAATTTTTTGTTTGTTTGTGTTGCAATAGTCTTGATTTTACTGTGAACGATATCCATTAATGTAGTATACTTTGAGTCTTAATTTGCTAATGGAGTCATGTTTATACCATTAAGCATATTTTGTTTTGTAGGGTGTAGAATTCAAATGCTTCTTTTGACTATCCATTTTGCTATCTTTTTTGAAATTGCATTTGGTTTTCAAAATTAGCTTATCATTTTATCCTCCCAGCCTCCATTTTGGTTTTCTGATTGAGATACTAACATCAAACTTAACTTCTATACATTTTTTACAGGACCACTACTCTCTGGAATATATTGTAACAGATATGAGTAAAGGTACTTCCTTGAAATTTCATCCAGACCTAACTGACATGATTGCTTATAATAAAGTACAAACAAATTAATACCAATTTAGATGTCTGTAATAAAAACAAATCTGGAATCTAATGACGCTTTGGGAATTTCTGGAGTTTCTAATTACTTGTATACATTGCCTTGGTATTGTAAAGCACTTACATTGCACAATTTTTTTATGAGATTGTTGTCTTATTCTTTTCTTGTAGGTGTTCCCATTGGATTTTTTTCAGCTTCCTTGAACCAGATAGCAAGTACTATTGAGGACAGCTCATCTCTCCAAAATTTTGCCACTAAGTTGAACTGGATAGATTTATCTGCGGAAAACTCTATGGTGAATGTTGTGTGTGATTCGCCATTTTTTTGTTTTCTTTTCTCAAATTACTTATCTTAGTGATGTGATGCTGAAATTTCAGGATGCTTATTATAAGAAGTCTCCTCCGAAATTACGATCTGCCATACTAGTGCATAGTTCTGAAGTAGAGATTAACAATCAACCCTCTAATTATGATGGACGTAAATCTGGCTTTATTCAAATTAGTCCTAGCAAGGAAGGTCCTTGGACTACTGTGAGGCTAAACTATGCTGCACCAGCTGCTTGCTGGCGGTTAGGTAATGATGTTGTTGCTAGTGAAGTTAGAGTGAAGGATGGCAACAGATATGTGAATATTCGATCTCTGGTTTCTGTTCGTAACAACACAGATTTTGTGCTTGAATTATGCCTTACATCAAAAATTTCATGGGAAAAGGTGAATTTGCTGAAAAATTCAAATGAATCCATCCAAGCAGAGAGCAACAGAGTTCAGATAGATGAGTTTTATGAGACTGAAAAGTTAACTCCACAAAATGATTGGGTTGGTTGCTCAGGTTATCCTGGACAGCATTTGTCAGAATCAGGAATATCCCATCAGGTGAATATAATAAACTTTTCTTGCCATGAGAACTCTTTTCTAGCTGCTTCTCCTTTTGCTTGTACCTGCACTTTTGCCTTTCTCTACTCTTGGAGCTCTCGCTTTCAGTGAAGTAACAAGTGCACTAAAAAAGTAAGAGGATCAATGATATATAGCTTGATGCTTAGAAATTTCAACATAGATCAAGCACTTATACCGTAATCGTCATACCAGCCTTAGAGTAAGGATATGCAGGGAACTTGATTGGGATTACACTAGCAGTACCTAGCCATATGCCATCTAATATTGTCTTTATGATTAGTTTTCCTGCATGTTTTGTTTTTTGGGTGGAAGACTTTTCTTGCATGTTGCGCTCAATAAACATTGTTCAGGCAATTGTATCAACTTATAGAGCATATGGTTATCATGATTCGGAACTTGGCCACCCCTATCTTGTGAACTTCCATATCACTGTATTAGTTGTGTTCAAGTATATTATGTGGCACTGTCATGGTGAGCGTTTCATTTGTACTGCTTCTCTGGAAAGAGGCTCTCTTCTGTACTCCAGGAGGAAGAAAATCCGTCCTTCATAGAACATCTCAGCTATTAATTCTTTTCATACTCTCCTTCTCTCTTCTTTACATTTTAGAAATCAAGGGTTAAGATTCATCTGGAGTATAAAAAAGCTCTTCCTACAGGAGGACATAAGATTTTTCTCTCTGGAAAACCTTCTGGTCATCTATTTCAAACACCTTGGTGGAGGAAAGATGTAAGGTCATTAGAAAGTGTGGGTTTATGAATTAAGTGTAATACAAGATTTCTTCATCAGTCTCATCCCCTTGCATCTTGTAGTGTGGGTTTATTTCTTGGCTTCTCTATGGGTGACAGCCCCATGGTAACTTGAGGAGGTTTGTCCACTGGATTTGCAAACAAATTGGATAGCTTTTTGAGATATTATTTTCATTTACCTTCTTTGTTTTGTTTTCCTCCCTTGTTTTAGTAGGGATTCTTGTTCTCTTTCTCTAACTAGTTATTAATTATTATGACCTTTTAATAGAAAAGGTTATTCTATGTTGCACTTATGCTTTTCCTTGTCTCTATCGACCTTTACCTAATACCCCCATTCAAAATTTCTTGGCCATTTGGGATTCCATTGTCTCTTGGAACGTTCTCTTAGAATTTGCGCTTGGGCCTAACTCAATCCCACAAAACCGGCTTGTAAGGTTAGGATTGTCCAAGCCTTATAAGCACTACTTAGGCCATATCTCTAGGCGATGTGGGACTAAACACACCCCCTCACATCCAACACAATGAAGGTGTTGGAGGCTGCAATGAAGGCATCCCAAAGTTACTGCAATTAAGGCGGCTTTCCAACACACCCCCTCACGCCCAGGGTTATGCACCTCGAGCGTGGACGATGCAGGCGACCCAACAACGGATCTAGGATAGACTCTGATACCATCTTAGAATTTGGGTTTGGGCCTAACTCGACTCCACAAAACCGGCTTGTAAGGTGAGGACTGCACAAGCCTTATAAGCACTACTTAGGCCATATCTCTAGGCGATGTGGGACTAAATACACCCCCTCACATCCAACACAATGAAGGTGTTGGAGGCTACAATGAAGGCAGCCCAAAGTTACCGCAATTAAGGCGGCTTTCCAACACTTTCATTGTTACAGGAACCTGAATGATGGAGAGTATTAGAATTTGGGTTTGGGCCTAACTCAACCCCAAAAGCTAGCTCATGGGATGAAGGTTGCCCTCCACTTATAAACACTATTCAGGTCATATCACTATCCAATATGGGACTCCAACACCCCCCTCACGTCCAGGATTGGATATCTGGAGTGTGAAGTTTGCAGGATTGGACATCAGCGGTGACCCAACGAATCTCAGATAGGCTCTGATACTATCTTAAAATTTGGGTTTGGGCCTAACTCAACCCCAAAAGCTAACTCATAGGGTGAGGGTTGTCCTCCACTTATAAATACTATTCAGGCCATATCACTATCCAATGTGGGACTCCAATAGAGAGGCTCATGAATTGCAGCTCCTTTTAATATTATAATATGGACTATCGATTTTTCTGGTGTTATTTCTATTTTTTCCCAGATTATTTCCGCATGATTAGCCCCTTTAGAAATCTATGGCTCCTTGTATCTTATCTCTGGCAACCGGACAATAGTGCTTAACAAGTGTTAAAATATATTTGAGTATTTGTGTGTGCGTGTGTGATTAGCCCCTTTAGAAATCCAAGGCTCTTTGTATCTTAACTCCGGCAATCGGACAATAGTACTTAACTAGTGTTGAAATATATTTGAGCATGACAGAAAAAATAAGTGTTTGCAGTTTAGAACTTTCGATGGATGTAGCATTTTTTGTATGGAATAAATAAGTGTTATGTCTTCCCTTATTTGTTTTTATATTTTATTTCTATAATCCAGGCTTTTCCTGGAGTTGATATACCATCAGGTTGGGAATGGATTGATGATTGGCATTTGGACACAAGTTCTACGAATACTTCTGATGGCTGGATTTATGCTCCTGATGTGGAGAGTTTGAGATGGCCTGGATCCTTTGATCCAAAGGAATCTATTAATTCTGCTAGGCAGAGGAGATGGATAAGAAGCAGGAAGCTAATAGCAGATGATCTTAAGCAGGAAATATCTGTTGGGCTACTGCAACCAGGAGAAACTGCTCCACTTCCTCTATCTGGCTTGTCACAATCTGTACAATATTTCTTGCGGTTAAGGCCTTGGACTTCAGAAAACCCCAATGAGTACTCTTGGAGTTCTGTAGTGGACAGACCTAGTCAACCAGAGGATGCTGGTAAGGGGAAGCAAAGCTCAAAGCTATGTGTTTCAGCTCTTTCAGAGTCGGAGGAACTATTGTGCTGCAGTGAGATGCATGGAACCTCAGGTGGCTCCCACAAGTTGTGGTTTTGTATAAGCATTCAAGCAACTGAGATTTCAAAAGATACCCATTCTGATGCTATTCAGGATTGGTGTTTAGTGGTCAAATCTCCGCTACTAATCAGCAATTATCTTCCTCTTGCTGCTGAATATTCTGTTCTTGAAATGCAATCAAGTGGCCACTTTCTTGCATGCTCAAGAGGAGTATTTTTATCAGGAAAAACTGTGCAGATATACAGTGCTGATATTAGGAACCCTTTGTTCTTATCTTTGCTTCCACAAAGGGGTTGGCTTCCAATACATGTAAGATACGGGCCTATCAATTCCTTTGTGTTTCCTGTTTTTGTGACTTGGTCATTTTTGTTACATTGTATTATGCTATTAATACTCCACTGCTTTATTTTCTGAACAGGAAGCTGTTCTTATATCTCACCCTCATGGGGTTCCATCAAAAACAATTAGTTTGAGAAGTTCAATATCTGGAAGGTTGTAAAGTGCGGGATTTATTTTTGGAATAGTTAGAGTTTTCCCAATCTAATACATTATTTTTTTATAAATTTGGCTAAATTTTTATTGAGTAGGTTAATTTGCACCAAACCCATCTTATATGCCTTGTTATGTGCAGGGTTATCCAAATCATTCTTGAACAGAACTACGACAAAGAACACCCCTTGCTGGCTAAAACAATTAGAGTCTATGCTCCTTATTGGTTAGGAGCAGCTAGATGTCCTCCACTTACATTTAGGATTCTGGATATGTCAGGAAAAGGACGTATGCCAAAGATTGCTTCTCAATCTCAGAGTAACAAGAAAAATGGACTAATCCTTGAAGAAATAACTGAAGAGGAAATATATGATGGCTACACAATTGCATCTGCTCTAAACTTTAATATGTTAGCCCTTTCGGTGGCTATTGTACAATCAGGAAATGAGCATTTTGGACCTGTCCAAGATCTTTCTCCTCTTGGTGATATGGTACTGTCAATATTTATTTGCTGACAACAGAAAGCAATTACAGTGGTTTTTAAGAATTAACTTCTTTTTATCCTTAGGATGGCTCATTGGATATATATGCGTCTGATGGTGATGGCAATTGCTTGCGGCTTTTTATTTCTACAAAACCAGGCCCCTATCAGTCTGTTCCAACAAAGGTTGTTACAGAAGAACAAACTTAGCATAAACGTTATCAGGTAGTCAATTTGTAATACTCTCGTACTTGTGATTGTCTTTGCAGGTAATATCTGTTCGGCCATTTATGACTTTCACAAATAGACTTGGTCAAGATATATTCATCAAGTTGAGCACTGAAGATGCACCAAAGGTTTTGCATGCTTCTGATTCAAGGATGTCATTTGTGTGTCATGGGATCGGTGGACCTGAAAAACTCCAGGTTGGCTACAGTTCATAGTTGATGTATTGCTACAATAATTGACCTCATTTAATTTATTCTACATTTCTCATTCTCGGATAGAAGATTTGTTGACTTTCAAATATTGAGTCAATCTGAAAATCATTCGATTCTGTTACTGTTATTTACCTGATGTTGATTTGATCACATCATTGTAAAACTACGTTATTTTAATTTACTAATAAAAAGGGTGTATTTAATTTGTTATTATTTATATATGGTTACATATAAAGGCTGTTAATTATCTAAAAAGAAGATAGGCCACAAATTTCATAATACCACAGTATTTCAAATTTAAGTACTTGAGAAATTTGGATAGGATTTTAGGCAAAATGAATTTGTGACAATGCGTGAGTTAGTACTAGTAGTACTCAGCATGCTATGATATTATATATAATGAGGAGTTAATACATCTTATGTTTACAAGACAACAATAATTAAAGGTGCTACTTCCTAAGTACATGAATGACACTATCTATGTGCCTGAACCTATAGATACATGAACCTACAAATTCATGAACAAGAGCATTATTCGTTTTCTATTTCCAATAATCCCCCTCAAGTTGGAGCATATAAGTCAAATGCTCCAAGCTTGGAACAAATGTACTGAATTCTAGGTCCACAAAGATACTTTGTGAAGATGTTTGCTTGTTGGTTATTTGAACTTAGAGATTTAGTGACAACTTCCTTAGAAAGGACTTTCTCTCGAACAAAACTACAATCAATTTCGATATGCTTATGTGAAGGCCTTCTTGACCTCCATACTTCAATTTTAGAAGTTGTTTAATCCAAATAAGCTCACAAGTGGTTGTAGTCATAGCCCTGTACTCTGCGTCTACACTTGACCATGCAAAGACATGTGGCGTTTTACTCTTCCATGAAATAATATTTCCTCCAGCAAAGACACAATAAACCGAGGTGAAACGTATATAAACGGGAGAACCTGCCCAATTTGCATCACAATAACAAACTATTTGAGTGTTCCTTTTATCTTCATAGAGTAATCCTTTTCCAGGTGCCCTCATAACATATCTGAGAAATCGTATCATTGCATCCCAATGACTAGTATGAGGAGATTGCATGAATTGGCTTACTACTCCAATTACAAAGGAAATATAAGTCTTATAATAGTGAGATAGATAAGATTTCCAACCAATCTTCGATATCTTTCAGGATCTAGACAAGGCACCCCTTGATTAGGTAACAATTTATGATTTGGATTCGTGGGACTATCAACAAGTCTACAATCAAGCATGTCAGTTTCCCTAAGCATATCTAATGCATATTTCCTTTGAGAGATGATAATTCCATCCTTCGATTGAGCAACTTCATTGGCAAGGAAGTGTTTTAATTTTGCCAAATCTTTGGTTTGAAAATGGTTGAACAAATGCTTCTTTAACTGAGAGATTTTCTCATGGTCGTTTGTGATGACTATATCATCTACAAAAACCACCAAGTAAACACATTTATTTAAGAAATATGACAATAGAAGACTGAACGATTTGTTTCACTATGTTTCAGCCCAAAACCTTGGACAACAAATCTAAACTTTCCAAACCTAGCTCGTGTGAATTGTTTAAGCCCACAGAGAGATCTTTGTAGTTTGCAAACCAATCTAGACTCCCTCTTAGCAACAAAGCCAGACAGTTGCTCTTGCTCCATATTAATTTCTTCTTCTAGATCTCCATAAATCTGTGTTTATCATTTGGCCACTAGACGGGTTTTGAGGCGATCAAGTTATCCATCTAGGCCAACTTTGATAGCATATACCCATCGGTGGCCAACAATTTTCTTGCCAGGAGGAAGGGGAACTAACTCTCAAGTGCCATTATGCTCAAGAGCCTACATTTCATCAATCATGGATTGTTGCCATCCAAGGTGATCAAGTGCGTCACGAATATGTTTTGGAGTTGAAACAGAAGATAAGGATGATATAAAAGAAAAATAAGGAGAAAAGCAATGATAACTTCAGAAGTTATAAATAGGATGAGGATTTCGGGTTGGTCGGATACCTTTTCGTAGAGCAATGGGCAATTCAGGATTAGATTTGAGATGCTTCAGGTTGAGAATTGCCAGGAGCAACATTAGTGGAACCTATAGGAGAGATTGGTTCCTTTAAAGGAGAAGGTGATGGACCGAAAAAGGGAACTGGTAACACATCAAGATTAGTGTTGGACTCGAGTACAAAATGGGAGACATATGGAGTTTCTTCAAAGAATATGACATCTGCAAAGATATTGTAGCGATTATTGACTGGTGAGTGACATCAATATCCTTTCTGCAATGTTGAATACCCAAGGAAAACACATTTGATGGTATGAGCAGACAACGTATCTAAACCTAGAGAAAGTTCATGAACAAAACAAGTACATCCAAAAACATGTGGAGCAGTATGAAACAAAGGTTCTTTAGGAAATAAAATGGAATGGGCAAGTTTATTATCAAGAGAGGACGATCGGTTTATACAAAAAACAGGCAGTTAAGACCGCATCACCCCATTGACGGACATGTACATTTGCATGAAGTAACAATGTTCAGGCAATTTCAACAAGGTGTCTATTTTTCCTTTTTGCAATTTTCTGTTGAGGGTAATGGGACAAGTAGATTGGTAAAGTATACCCTATGAAGACAATAAAGAGGAAAAAGTAGAATAAAAACATTCTTTTGCATTGTCACATCTAAAAACTTTAATTGTCTTGCCAAATTAAGTCTTAATCTCATTAAGAAAATAAGAAAAGATGGAAAGTACTTCAAATTGTTCTTTCATTAGAAAAGATCATGAAAATTCATCAATGGAAGTGACAAAATATCTAAAACCTAGAGAAGATACACGACTTTGACCCCATATATCCTAATAGATGACAAAAAAAGGAAAATTAATGCGACTTTCAACCTGTCTAGGGAAAGAAGGGCAAGCATGTTTTCCTAGTTGACATGACTCACAGGTTAAAGTTTTTATTTTGTCAACACTGAAGCATTTGCTTCAATTTAGACAACCTTGGATGACCCAAATGTTCATGAAGGAGATTTGGGGGTGTCGCAACAGTGCAAGCCATAGAAGGAGCTGATTTGAGGCAGTAAAGACCACGAGATTCATGTCTTATGCCAATACCACAAAACAGAGTTTAAGGACATAGGAATGGGTGAGACATGACCAATTCCTTTGGCAATAATCTTAGAACCATCCACTAGAGCAATGAAATGAGGAAATTTAGGTGAAGAAATGGAGAATAAAGAACGATTACCAGCAATGTGATCTGAGGCACCTTAATTAATTATCCATGGACTTTGATTATTGCCAAATTGTGAGATGCAAGTTGTGGGATCAAGAGCACTAGTGGCAGTAAAAAGACTAGGATTGCTTGGCAGCTTTCAGTTGGAGATATATTTGGTAATTTACTTCCAAAAGTTGAACAACTGCCATCTTTGCAAAACGGTAAATTGAATAGGGTGATTACCTCGACGACAAAAGCATCTCATGGAGGAGTTTGAAGTGACTAACTGCTAGAATGGAAGCAGAGCACGACGACGAGTTGGGCGAGACCAGATTCGCGATGAACTACCTGGGAGGCGACACGTGACCGGGATTGTCGGTTGGCGGTTTCTAGACTGACTAACGACCTTTTTTGATGGTGGGTCAGAGTTGGAACTCTGTTGACCAAATGCAGAGTCTTGAGTTTGGAGAGACGAAGCAGAGTTGGGACCTTGCCCGCTCTAATACCAACTTGAGAAATTTGGATAGGACTTTAGGCAAAATGAATTTGTGAAAATGCTTGAATTAATAGCGCTCTACATGTTGTGATATTTAGGAGTTAATACATGTTATGCTTCCAACATGATGATCATGCGGAGTATAATAATTAAAAAATTAGAAGTACACTGACTAGTTTTTAGGAGTTTCCGTCCTTTGTTAATAGTTTATCTTTGTAGAGGATTTCTTGTCCTCCAATCTTTTGTACTTCTATCTCGTTTATTTCTCTAATAAAAAATCTTCTTTTATAAAAAAGAAAAGAAAAATAAATAAATTATAAGCATGACAGTGCAAGTTTCTGGATTATTTGGTGGCCATTGAAGATTTATACATTCTTTTATCATATTGGTTGTTTTCAACTTTCTTGTCCACAATCATTATGTGGTACTTTTAATGATATAAACACTTTCTCTACTTTTAGGTGAGACTAGAAGATACCAATTGGTCATTTCCCCTTCAAATTGCAAGAGAGGACACGATTTCTCTTGTTTTGAGGACACATGATGGTACTCTTAAATTCTTGAGAACTGAAATTCGTGGATATGAAGAAGGATCTCGTTTTGTTGTGGTATTCCGCCTTGGATCAACTGATGGTCCTATCAGGTACTGATATGCATGTACCAGTGGAGTCATATTATCATATATGTACCATTTCTCTTATTATTATATGATATTAGATTGATTTGGTGGGTGTAAAATGCAAAGCATTAACACGTATTTTTTCTACTAATAATTAGGTCTGGCACTAGTATATTACTATTAGTACAAGCCTAAGCCCACAAAATAGGACTGTTAAGCCTGATTATATAAGAAAACCTAAGGAAACAACTCTTAAGATTGCTTCCTTAATTAGATGACTAGTTGATTGCACAATATATTCTATAAATCTTCAAAGATATCCTAAAGGTATTATAAAATCCTATGAAGATTATTCTTAGACATTCTAACATACACTTTTAGTTCATTTAATTGGTTCACTTTTCACTTTATGGTGGGATGCGATCCTCAGTTCGACTTGGCAGCACATATGGCTTCATTTAATTATATTAGTAATACAATTGTTGGGCCTCAGCACATCGGGATTCATGAAACATGGCGTCATATGGGCTTGCAAGTCTTGCAGTTGGCTTTCTGTTGAATTTTCTTCGGATTGAGCCACCCTGGCCTGAAATCTGCAAGCCTAATTTGAGCTGGTGCTGGCCTGTTTTTAGATTAGGACACTATTTCATTTGCCCAAGTCATATTCTTTATCAGTTATTTGCACTGGCCCATTTTGACAAGTAGTGGTGCGAAAGATTTTTTCTCTCTTGTTAATGTGTTCTTTGATATTGTATTTATTGTAAATATGAGGAAAATGGACAAACTTAATTAGCAATAAATGCGAGGAAATAAATGAGTTAATGCATATCCTGTCCTTCATAGGATCATAATGTAATATACATACTATGTCAAGGAATATACGTGCATGCATTGGTTTGTTTCTAGTAAATTCGCTGTCAAAAATATCAGTTTGTTATACTGCACCAATCTATAGTTTTTAGCTATGAATATATACAGATGCAAGAGTGTGTGTGTGCGTGTGTAGCAGGGGAGAACATTGTTATTGTGAGAAATGAGAACAATAAATCTTGACCATTGGATCTTATTTGAATGATCAAGATTAAAAGATAAATGCATGTGACTTTTTTAATTATGTGATCAGCAAGCAACTTTTAACCTTGACAATCCATATATGGTTGTATGATTAAGATTTGTTATTCTCACATTCTTAATATGTAAAGTGTTCTCACTACATATGCCTCTAGGAATAAATATGGACCTTTGGATCGCACATGAATGATCAAGATTAGAACATAAAGTCATGTGAGTTTTTTAAGTGATCACATGACCACCAACTAACTTCTAATCCTGACCATCCATGTATGATTTAATGGCTCAGATTTGTTTCTCACTCACAATAACACACTCCTCTCACTTGAGTCGCCATATATATATATATATATATATATGTAGGAGGGATTAACTTACACCAATAAAAACTTACAACTCTTACACTCAGTACTAGCCATTGATTATACTTCCATCCAATGACTCTAATACGTTCACACTAACTGAGTCACGTGAAGGAGAGAAAAGATAGCAACCCCACCCAAGCCTTTATCTCATTAGGATAAAATTGCCACACTAACAGAAGAAACTTCTGGTCACCACTCACGCAGGAAAGAGGATGATGGCAGGCTGGGTGAATGGCGGCGGTGCACAGTGGAGGACAACGGCAGCACGCTGTGGTTCTGGTTTGTGGCTGTATCGGCGTCACGGAATTGGTTCATGGCTGGAGCATGGAGGTTCTGAGCTTGACGGAGTGAAGCAGATCCGGTGTCCCAAACGCCATTGCTGCTCTGAAAATTCATTTGGAGCTCTCTTTTCCTTTTTTTTCTCCTCTTTGCCTTTTATGCAGTAAATTCGAGTGTGTTGAAATTTAGATCACATTGGAAAATTGAATACAAAAGAGGTTTAAGGCCGTGGGAAATTTGTGAATTCGAAGTTTATCACCGTAACAGAGCTTTGCTTTCATGAAATTATCACGCTTCTTTGAAATTTGGGAGGGAACATTTGCTTATGTCAGGTTGCAAAATTGATAAACAAAAGCGGCACTGCATCTACAGGATTATGTATGCTTTTTATGTCAAATTCGTAGTTGTATAATCAGAAGGATTGAAAAATCTGTGATCAGGCTTTTGAGTTAGTCGCTTAGTCCACAAATTGGGTGAGAGTGGGAAGAAGGCTGGCTGGCCAGCATGCACGGAACTCACGATGGTGGCTGAGATCGTGGCTGGAGTGGTGATGACTGATGGTAATATGCGTGGCGGTGGGCGGTGGTGGCAGAGAAAGGTGGGGCTGCTATCTTTCCTCTCTATCTCACGTGACTCATCTATTGACTTATTCTATACATATTAGAGCCATTGGATGGAAGTATGATCAACGGCTAGTATTAAATGTAAAAGTTGTAAGTTTTTATTAGTGTAAGTTGATCCCTCCTCATATATATATATATATATATGCATACCCATCTAAAAAAAACTCTAAAATAGTAGGTTCACATGATAGATTCTACGATATGTCTGTTCTAAATCTGTGACTGAGAAGCTTGCATAAACGTGTTTCTCTGTGAGAAAGGCTAACTTTGCTTGAAACAGAATTGAGAACAGAACAAACAAGGCACTTAGCATTCGGCAGTCTGGATTTGGTGAAGATGCCTGGATTCAGTTGCAACCTCTTTCAACAACAAATTTTTCCTGGGAAGATCCGTATGGCGATAAGTTTTTAGATGCTAAGCTTAGTGTTGATGATAGCACTGCAATTTGGAAACTTGATTTGGGAAGGACTGGATTATGTTCTGCGGAGTTTGGATTGCAATTCCATGTTATCGATGGGGGAGATATATTGATTGCCAAATTCAGGGATAATAGGATGCTAAATTCAAGTTCATGTGAAGAGATTAGAGGCCCAATGCCTGGTGGAAGGTTGGGACTTTCTGGAGTTCAGGCTGAGATGCAGAATAGTGCTACACCTTTTGAGCTCCTAATTGAGTTGGGAGTGGTTGGAATTTCAATCGTGGACCATAGACCAAAGGAGCTCTCCTACTTATACTTGGAAAGGGTTTTCTTATCATATTCAACTGGCTATGATGGTGGAAGGACAAGCAGGTAACAGCCTTTATTTTGTCATTTTGATATCATTAACCTTTTTGGTTTTGAGCAAACCACCTATGCAAGAGGATGCTTATGTGCTCTTACACATAATCTGATGTTTGTTTATTCTACATATATGTGGCTTGATTTTTCATTGATGTTGCAGGTTATGTGCTGCATTTAAATACAGGGCATATATAGACGATGCATTTTTTTATCCTGATTAATAATTCACAGTGAAAAAAATTACTTTAAGTGTGTGTTTTCATAAAAACATGAGGTGAAATGAAAGGATTTTATGATGACTGAGTTTCTTTTTGTTAAGTCCCACAACGGTTGGGTATATAAGTAAAGAATGAACCATTTACAATGAATTGGGCAACCTTCTCCCATGAGCTAGCTTTTATGGTGGAGTTAGGTTCAATTGTTCTAATATGGTATTAGAGCCTATTTTAATGTTGGGTCACTTACAGACGATGAAGCGCGGACACAGACACGGGACACGACACGGACACGTAGTCACCGCTAATGTCTAAAATATAGGACTCCGACACCACTATATATATATATATATATATATATATATATATATATATATATATATATAGAAAAAATAGAATAAGAGCATCATTTATAAAATATCTAAATTGATAATAAAAAATTATATATTCATCTAAATTGAGTACTTTGTTTCTTTAAAAAATATTCTAAAACAAGATGATAAACAATTGAACTCAGTCTTTCACCTTCATCCATCCATCTACTACCAAAAATTGTGAAATTAGGAATATTTATTTGCCAATTTTACACAAAATTCAATCATACAGCATATCAAGATGAGTGAAACGTGTTGAGAAACGTGTCCAAGCTAGGTGCTCATGTTTATAGATGTGGAGAAACGTGTTCACCATACAGCATATTAAAAAACTATAGATGCTCCAATATAAAACTAATAAAAAAGGTTCCAAAGTGCATAACAGCATGAGTGTGTTCAGCAGAGTTTTTTTAATATATGAGATATAGTCAGAGAGACGTCGACGATTAACAGCCAGAGACAAAGAGAGACGTCATCGAACAATTTTTTTAATATACGAGACAGCTGAAAGCCAGAAACGTACCTGATACGTGAGATACGTCGATGAACTGGAGACGAAACCTGAACGGAGCACTGAGAGAAGGGGAGACGTCGACAGCAAACGTCAGCTGCATGAGAAGATGAGCGGAGAAGAGTCTTCTTGCCTTTGCGTATGTGAGAAGTCTTTGAGTGAGTAGCGAAAAACCTAATATTTTCTTTTTAAAAAATTTTTCGAATTTCAACGGTGGGCCGTGTCCCGCTTTCTCAAAACGCGGTGCCCCGCCGTGTCCCACCCTAGTCGCCTAAATTTTTTTTAAAATAAAAATTGGACACCTCCAATAGGTGTCTGACACGCATCGTACGGGTGTCAGTGTCCGACACGTGTCAGACACGAGGACATGCGTCAGACGCTGCTCTTCTCGCACAACATATGAAGTGTTAAGTCCCACGTCGGTTGATGTTGGAAATCTAAATAACTTAGGAAATGTCAACAGTAAATAGAGAATTAAGTAGATTCATGTATTCATCTGTTCATGCACTTATTAAATGGTTGTGTAGGAAATAGTTATCTTATTTATTTATCTTGTAATTGCAAGTTGTACTTATTTTCGTAATTATTATACTTAATTGTATATAAGAGAAGATCATATTGCTGTGTGAGTTAATACAAGCAATTCAGAAAATATTTATTCCTTTCAAGTTGGTACCAGAGCTCTCGACACTGGGAGTCTCTTTTTTTTTTTTTTTCCTCTGTTACCCCGACCTTCATTGCTGAGTGACCCTTTGTACCTTGCTTTTATCGCAGTTATGTCCCCCCTTTGTTCTATATCGTACCTTCATTCTTTTTGTTCCGTACCTTCTATTTTTTACCCAGTCCTCAATTTGACCTTTTCACCAAAAAGACCAACCACAACAAAAACTTCCAACCGGCCAGACCTAGAAGCCACACCACTGGTAGCATCCACACGCACCTTTGCTCCTATCGGCGAGTGCACCCACGCACCATCGTCGCAGCCTCCATTTGCAACGCTGCTTGCACAGAATCAGTCGTCGACCCTTCCTAGTCTTGTTTCAGGGGTTGGTTGTGTTCAACTTTGAATCTTTCTGCTGCTGTTTGAAAGCATTTGCTTGATTAATTCCCTTGTTGCATTTTTCTTAACATGGCTGACGAAAAATCACTTTCTTTACCACCATTAAACCACATTGACCTCCCTGTAATACAAGGTTCATATCACCTTGATGGGGCGCAACTATCTTCAGTGGCCCAATTTATCCACACCACATGAGGACTCTATTATAACTTGGCTGTGGACCTCCATGACTCCAGAGATACCAGGAATTACATGTTCTTTTCTAGTTCTAAGGAAATTTGTGATAATTTGCACGAAACTCTATGAAGCGATATCGCGGCTTGCTATGAATCGAAAAATAAATTTTCAATACCAAGCAAGGAAATCTGTCGGTGTTTGAATATTATGGGAGTTTAAAAGGCTTATGGGCCGAGCTAGACTGATATCAAAATTTAAAGATGAAGCGCAGTTAGGACTCAGCTACACTGACACGGTTCATTGAGAAAGCAAGGATCTTTAAGTTTCTCTTCGGGAAAGAGTCCCAAAATAGGATCATCATCTTCTGGAAAACCCCCCTTCAAGTCTAACTATGAAGATCGTTGGTGCACTCATGGTAGGGAGTCTGGCGATACTAAAGAAACCTGTTTCAAACTACATGGAAAGGATAACGCCCTTGGACGCACCGGGGGTTTCAAAGGTATCCAACAAAGATATGCTAATCAAATAGTGTCCGATTTAGAAATAGAAGGTAAGATTCACCTACACCAAAAGAAGTCCCGACACTTAGCAAAGTCGAGCTGGACCGTATGCGGACCTTCCTAGATTCAGTTAGTAAGCCTTCTGACACTTGTTCTCTGACCATGACTGGTAACAATTCTAGTGTCTTGACCTTTAATGTTTTTGGTACTATGTCTAAGGATATCTGGATTATTGACTCTGACGCTACTGATTATATGACCCCTTACCCCTCATACTTTTCATCATATTTTGATTTGTTTGCTAAACATGTCGCTAATGGATCTCATGCTCCTGTTACTGTGTGCGATACTATTCACCTCCACCCTTCACTTGAATAATGTGCTTCATGCTCCTAAACTCTCCAATAATCTTGTATTTATTCACAAACTTATCCAAGATTTAAATTGTTCAATAATCTTTTTTCAATCTCGTGTTTTCGAGGATTTAACCACTGGGAGGACGATTTGAGTTGCTAAGAAGAAAGGAGGGTTATATTATATGCAACATATAGACCTTAAAACAGTACCAAGTAGAAGGTGTCCAATTCCTTCTAACACTTGGGGCTAACGAGGGCAGGGAGTGATCACCGGTACAAATGAAAGCATGGGCAAGGAGCGGTTCCTGATAGGCTTCTAGGCGGAGGGACACATGAATGAACCGATTTCACACCGGAACGAGAGGGACACATGAATGAACCAATTTCATATCGGAATGAGAGGGACACATGAATGATCCGATTTCACACTGGAAAGAGAGGGAACCTGAGACTGTGCAGGTATGAGACTGTATATTTGAGGGATTCCAAGACTGTGCATTTGAGGAAAGCTTGAAGGAATTGATTGGTACTACCTATACTAACAAGATGCATCTTTTTTTTCGGGAGCTCATCACATAGGAACGCCAAAGTTAAGCATGCTTGACTTGGAGCAATTCTGCGATAGGTGACCTCCTAGGAATTTTTCCTAGGAAGCGTGTGAGTGGGGACAAAGCGCGCTGAAAAGAACCGTGTTGGTTTGGGGGGACAGTCGTCAATTTCGGAAAGCTACTTAGGATGTTACAAATGGTATCAAAGTGGGACCTCTCCCAGTAAGGTGTTCGGGGACGAACCAAGCGAAAGATGGTTGGCATGTAACACTCGAGGTTGAAGAGGGCAGGGAGTGATCGTCCATGCAAATGGAAGAACAGATAAAGAGCGGCTCCTGGCAGGTTTCTAGGCGAAGGGACACATGAATGAACCGATTTCACACCGGAATGAGAGGGATCCTGAGATTGTGTAGGTATCGAATTATACAGTTGAGGGATTCCAAGACTATGCAGTTGAGGAAATTTTAAAAGAATTGATTGGTACTACCTATACTAACAAGATGCGCCTTCTTTTCAGGAGTCCATCACTTAGGAACTCCAAGGTTAAGCATGCTTGACTTGGAGCAATTTTGGGATGGGTGACATTCTGGGAAGTTTTCCTAGGAAGCGTGTGAGTAAGGGCAAAGAGCCCTGAAAAGACCAATGTTAATTGGTGGGGACAATCGTCAATTCCGGAAAGCAGCCTGGGATGTTATACACTTACACTCATGTCATCAGACAATTTAGAATTTGTGGCTTATCAAATTTTACTTCAGCACAGATGTCTTGTGCATCCTCCTTTCGGTGTTCTAAGATCCTTGGTTTCCCATATATTCGCAACAGTTGAATTTTTTTCATTGTGATGTTTGTCAGTTTGCAAAACACCATCGTATAACTTTCCTCCTAGTACTAATAAAAGTATTGAACCTTTTGATCTTGTCCATTCTGATGTGTAGGGACCTGCTTCTAATTCCAATTTCTCTGGTGCTAAATGGTTTGTTTCTTTTATTGATGATGGTACCTGCGTCACCTGGATCTTTCTCATGTAAGATAAAACTGTGGTTTTTCAATTGTTCTTGAACTTTTACCGCATTATTCATACTTTATTTGAGAAATCTATTAAACATTTACGTTTTATATTGGAAAAGAACATGTGAATCAAAAAATTTTCAGATTTCTCAAAGAACATAGTGTTATTCATGAGCTAACCTATGTTGATACCCATAGGTTTGAACTCCTTCCCATGGAGTTTGAAGCACTTCTCATTGGTACGACTAGGCTTTTTGCAATAGGTGCACCAACGACTAGATTTTGAAGAAGAAGAGTATAATGGGAAACCTGTTTTAACTGGTCTGTTGGCTGCTAGTGCAACCCGTTAGTCCGTTTTTCATTAGGCATAATTGTTCAGCTACCTTCCTCACCTCGATCAATATAGAATACCTTTGTGAGAGACGGTACTTCTTTCTCAAAATCTGAACCCAAATAGGGTCAAATTCTGGATTCAATCCTGAAAGGAACTCAAAGATCTTGTCCCTCTCAATAAATTCAGCCAAGGGGGTTGTATCCTTACCGCCTTCCATTTTCAAATTCTGATACTGAGCTCGCTCAATCCATAATCCATTCAGAGTTCCATAATAATCAGACACCGTGAGATATCCTTGTTTTGTGCTGAAGATTTTTGTCTTCTACTCATAACAAGCAGAGATATCCCTTTTCATGGAAAAGGTACTATGATTATCCCAAATTCCTCGAGATGATGGCAAGATCATGTAGTTCCGACTAATTTCGACAGACATGGAGTTCCAAAGCCAAGTCATAATGAGAGAATCCTCATTGTCCCATGTCTCAAATGGCTCATTTTTAACAGGAGCCTTCCCTTAAATGTGGATCAATTTTCGCCTACCTTTAAGGGTAGGCCGAATGACTTGGGCCCGTTGAAGATAATTTTTTCCATTGAGGTGGAAGCTTGGCTGAAGGACGGGAAGGTCACTTGGGTTTAGGATGGAGGATTGTGTCTGTGATACGGTTGATTCAGCTTCTGACATGATTGTTCAAGGTGACAGTTTCCAGTTTCAGGTAGGTGGAGAAGGTATATACGAATATGACAGTTTCTGATTTCTGGTAGGTGAAACAGGACAAGGGAGGGCCGACGAGCATAACTGGGCTAACATGGCGTTGAACGGCGGCCGGGAAGGTGGCGCGTGTAGCTAACACATTACACGCCGGTAAGAACAGGCGCGTGTGGTGGCATGTAGAGGCGCGTGCGGTGGTTTCCGGGAGTGGGTCTTTTAGGTTTTGTCGGTCGAGGTTACTAAGAAGGTTGGTGTTTTGGTTTTTGGTTAAAGACTGGGTTGAAGTTTGGGTTGGAGTTTGGGAGGTGACGTTGGGAACAAAGTTCAGGTACTGTATTGTAACTGAGAAATATAAAGCACAATGAAGGTGCTGAACGAGCAGTGAGGGCAGAAACAGAATAGGTCTTGCAATGAAGGCAAGGCATCTAAGGGAACTCATCAATGAAAAGGCAGCGTAGAAGGAAAAATACAGACTCCAGGGTCGGGAGCTCTGATATCAAATTGAAAGAAAGAACAAAGATTTTCTCAATTGCTTGTGTTGAATCACACACAGCATATTGGGATTACATTTATACACTTGAAGTATTAATTACACTTATGATTACAAGACAAATAAATAAGACAACTATTCCCTAAGTGCATAGATATTTCCTAAGTTCATGAACTAGAAAATACATGAATCTAGTTAATTACAATAGCTATTTCCTAAGCTATTAATTGCATGGACAGTGGCTGTTTGGACGGTTGTTTCGAACCCTATCCATTGTTTCTGTGGAACTTTGTTTAATGAATTATTACTCGTCAAAACACTATTTGATTCCGCTAGAGTTCCTGTTTATAAGATCTATACCTGTCTAACTAGTGCATTACTCATGATGAGTTTTTTTGGATTCTTTTGATCTCGCAAAGGGCCACCTCGTAGTTCCTCATGTTTTACAATTTGTCAGTTTTATATGACAATGATTAACAACTGCAAACTATAAGATCATTGAGATCACATGTAAAAAATTTTTTGATGGTTGCTATCATCTTTTGTAAGTTTTTTTTTTCTCTTTGGATAAAAGAGGTAATTCATTAAGACGCAGAGAAGATGATTACAAAGAGTTAGGAACATAGAGATTCTCCTTGCAAAATAAAAATAGAAATGGGACAAACAAGGGAACCAAAAAACATCCATGAAGCAAAGCTACCCAATCTTTCAACATTCTGTAACAGAGAACCCTGCAAATAGAGCGGGGGCTCTACACCAAGTAGAAGCCAAATGCCTAATCTTATCCCAAAGGACCAAAGGTATCTGCTTAAAAATGCGAGAACTATGCTCCAGTTAGGGGTGGCAAAGTGAGTTGTGACCCACGGGTCAACCCACCAAAATTTGGCGGGGTGGGTTGGGGTTCTCAACCCACCAACCCACTTTGACCCGCCCCGCTTAACCCACCCGAAAACGGGTCGGTGGCGGGTTGGCCGCCAACTCGCTAGATTAAAAAATAAATTTTTTTATTAATTTATTAAATATTTAATATTATTTAATTTAATTTAATTGTTACTTGGAATTATTTCATACTACAAAAATAATGTCTTTACTTTCGTAACACAAATTGTATATTATAAAATAAGATTATTCCAATTTTTTAATAATAATTTAAGAAGACCGAAGATTGCCCAAAAAAAAGAAATGTTATATGATTTTTTGTTAAATTTTTTATTTTTATAGCGGGTCAACCCGCCATGCCTCCAGTTAAATACCCCAAAGAGTGGCATAGATTGCATATTACCAAAAGAATTTGGCTTTTTTCCTTCTACCATAACTGATTCATGCATACTTCACAAAATTGATTTTTAGACATTATTTTTACAGGTTCAAGCTCATATTTGGTTATTTGCAACTGGACAACCAGCTTCCTCTATCATTGATGCCTGTGCTCTTGGCACCAGAGCAGACCTCTGATGTGCAACACCCAGTATTCAAGATGACAATTACTATGCAGAATGAGAATAAAGATGGAATTCAAGTTTATCCATATGTTTATATACGGGTATGTTTTGTTGAATTTGATGCTAAGATGTGATCTGGGATATTCTGATTTTCTTTTGTTAAATATTAAATATAGTATTATCTATAATCCCTTTAAATTTGGTTGACATTCCAGGTAACTGAGAAGTGCTGGAGACTTGATATTCATGAACCTATTATCTGGGCTATTGTGGACTTCTACAACAATCTGCAGCTAGATCGTTTACCTAAAAGTTCAACTGTCACAGAAGTTGATCCAGAGATACGTTTTGAGTAATATTCTTTTTACATTTTCAATTTTCCTTAAATTTGAAATCGTTTTAGCCTCTCCCCCTGCCTCTCCCTCTCGTCTTTCTGCCTCTGCTCCCTCCTTCCTTCTCAGTTTTCACCACTGGCCTAAAATAGTGGCCATCCCGCTATGCGCTATCCCGTTATAGCATTTTCGGGGTCGGCCATTACGCTCCGCTATCCTAGATTGATAACTCCGGTGTCTATAGACAAAAACCATTGACTTCTAAATCCCTCTTAATGGTTTCACCTATAGTTCTTCTCGGCCTCCCTCTCCCTCTAGCTATTGGGCTGCCCTCTACTCTTTACTAGGGATTTTACAGGTCTTCTCCACACATGCGAGTTTCTACCATCTTTTCTATAATAGGTGCTACCCAGACTCTTTTTCTAATCCAATCATTCACAATCCTATCTTGTCTAGTAAGACCACTCATCCAACGTAACATTTTCATCTCTGCTACATTGAGTTTATTCTCTTGTTGACCTTTTACCACCCAATACTCAGTCTCATACAACATTGCAGGTCTTATAGCAATGCGATAAAATTTTCTCTTTATCTTGAGTGGTACCTTTTTATCACTTATAACACTCTAGGCCCTCCTCCATTTCATCCACCCCACTTGAATTCTACGATTTACATCTCCCTCTATTTCTCTGTCATTTTGTATGATGGACCCAAGATATTTAAACCGTATGACTTATGGTATGGTATGGTCTCCAACTTTCACCTCTAAGGTAGGAGTGATGTGTTTCTTGCTAAACTTACATTCCATATACTCTGTCTTACTTCTTAAGCAAAAGTCGTGTGTTTCCAAAGCTTGTCTCCACATCACTAATCTCCTATTTATTTCCTCTCTCGACTCTCCAACTAGGACGATATCATTTTCAAAAAACATGCATCACGGCATCGGTTCTTGAATGTGCTTAATAAGCACATCCAAGGCCAAGGTAAAAAGATAGGGCTCAAAGTTTACCTTTCGTGCAGTTCCATAGTTACAAAAATCTTCTAAGGCTCCACCCTGTGTTCGCACACTTTGATCCCTCCGATATTGCTCCATCAATCGTTGCAGCAAATATATTGCTTCCATGGTCGACCTCTCAGTCATAAAACCAAATTGATTTCTAGTAATGTTGGTCTCTTGTCTTAATCTCCGCGCAATCACATTGTCCTATAGCTTCATAGTATGGCTCATAAGTTTAATCCCCTTATAACTTGCACAATTTTCTATATATCCCTTGTTCTTATAAATAGGAATTAAAGTGTTTCTCTTCCCCTCGTCTGGCATTTTCTTATGAAAAACTTTGTGAGCCAACTAATGCCTCTCTCTCCTAGGCTCTTCTATATACCTCAACAGGTATAATATTTGGCCCAGCTGCTTTGTCATTATCCATCCTTCTCAAAGCTTCTTTTACCTCATGCTCCTGAATTCTACCATATAAGGTATGATTTTGGTCTACTTCTCTAGTGTTTGGCCTATTAGAGGGAGATAAAATTTCATATTCTTCATTAAATAGTTTGTGGAAGTAATTTTTTCATCTTTCCTTGATATCCTAATCCGTAACCAAGACTTTACCTTCTTCATCCTTAATGCATTTCACTTGGCCTAAGTCTCTTGACTTTCTTTCCCTACCTTTAGCAAGCCTGTAAATAGTTTTTTCTCCATCTTTGGTGCCTAAGGATTGGTCCTGTTAAAAGCTTTAGCTCTCGCTTCGCCCACTATACTCTAGCCATATAGCGTGTTGCCCAGAAGCAACGACCTAGCATTAAAGTAGTTAAAGCTTTGTTGAAGTGTGTTTTGCTAGCAAGGCTGTGTAGCATGTGGTTAGAGTTTACACCAGAACTTTAAGCAATTGATTTGCCCCAATATATCATCTTGGGACAAATTACTTTCTTGGCTTCTTTGTGGGTTTCTTTTAATGGTTGTGTTAGGGGAGTTGTTGTTGTCAAATATGAAAAGGGATTGGAAAGCTATTATGAGCTTGTGTTATGCTTTTTGTTGTGTGTTTGTTTCTCTTTTCTTTGGCTTCTTCTACGAGGATACCTTATCTTCTTTTTTAGTAACCTAATCTATTTTATTTGTGTACTATATTTTATAAAAAAAAAAAAGAAATTGTTTTAGGACAACAAGAAAAGTTACTTACACAGCCTATAATCTCTTTATTCATAATTCAACTATGAAAAAAATTGTTCTATCCTTTTCTTTTTTTTAGTTTTATTTTCGAGGTTTTTTTACCTCCCCTATATGTGCTTTATCTCCTTTCTTTCTAATCATATATTCTTCCTTTATCACCCAAAAAACTCACCTGCTTATGTGGCTGCATCTGAGAAGTGCTGGAGGGTGGGACTCCTAGGCTTAGCATTACTCAAATGCAGCCAACATCAGTTGTTGTGTACTGGTTATGCTTGAGATAGTTTTGTTTACTTGAGAGATCAATTGGTTTACCCTACTTGTGATTTCGTCTGAAAAGAATGTGATTTTATAATGTGATCCTTTTAAACTTGCAGCCTAATAGATGTTTCAGAAGTAAGGTTGAAGTTGTCACTGGAGACTTCTCCAGGACAAAGACCACATGGAGTCCTGGGCATATGGAGTCCTATACTTTCAGCTGTTGGAAATGCCTTCAAGATCCAGGTGAGCTATCTAAATCTATACATAGAATTACATTCAATTGCAATTCGTGATATACAGTATATTCTCCCTCCCTTTCGTTTTAAATTTGATGACATTGTTGTGACAGTTCTTTACTGCATCATGCTCTTAATCGTATGTAGACTTCGAAGAACACAACTTTTATATATTTACCAGGTTGCTATCACATAGTATTTGGGTTCTTCCTGGCAATCTGTTTTTAATGATATGGCCTTCACTAGGTTGGGCCCCCTATCCAATTTTCATTTTGCACTATAGCTGGTTTTGATACTTGGGCATTTAAATTCTGACACCTCAGCATGCATTATCTATTCTCTGTAACTCCTAGTTCCTCCATTTTATATGATTGTGTTAAAAAATAGAAAGCGGAAAAGTACATCCAAGGGGTAGATAGAGTATCTTACTTAAACATGAAAAACAAGATAGAACACTGAACATGGAAAAATCAAGAATGTCTCAATGCTGTTCAGCCTTTTGCATTTCAGAAATTACTACCCTCAAACAGCCATAGGTAGAACACGAGAAAGAAGTATTTCGCTCTTCTGTGTTGCATGGATCATGTGGGCTTCTGGTACCTGCAAGCTCTTTGCATTACTTTGAATGCTTGAGTGTACTGGGGCCTTAGAATTTTCTTTTTGTCCCCAAATACGCACAGTTTCATAATTCATCTTATCATTGTTTTACCACATTTTCCTTAACCAGAATGGCATGACATTCAGGAACATGACGTGACCATGTGTCAATTAATGGTGCTAACACTATGACCTCTTGTTTTAGGTGCATCTGAGGAGGGTGATGCATAGAGACAGATTCATGCGAAAAAGTTCTATTGTTCCTGCCATTGGAAACCGTGTTTGGAGAGATTTGATTCATAATCCTTTACATTTGATATTTTCAGTGGATGTGCTAGGTATGACAAGTTCAACATTGGCTTCTCTTAGCAGAGGGTTCGCTGAGCTTTCTACAGATGGACAGTTTCTGCAATTACGTGCAAAGCAGGTAAATGCTTTTGTCTTAGTCAATTTTATAATTCCATGTAAACTAAGATGAATTTAATATGGAAACAGGTAAGATCAAGGAGAATCACTGGGGTTGGGGATGGGATCATTCAAGGAACAGAAGCTCTTGCCCAAGGTGTTGCCTTTGGGGTCTCTGGCATAGTGAGAAAGCCTGTTGAGAGTGCCCGACAGAATGGTCTCCTAGGATTGGCTCATGGGATTGGACGTGCCTTTTTAGGTTTTATCGTGCAACCAGTAAGTGGGGCACTAGATTTTTTCTCATTGACTGTTGATGGAATTGGTGCAAGTTGTTCCAAATGTTTCGAGGTTTTCAACAGCAAGACCACCTTCCACAGAATTAGAAACCCTCGGGCTATACATGCTAATGGGATACTTAGAGAATATTGTGAGAGAGAAGCTATTGGGCAGGTATGTTAAATAATGCTTCTCCAGGAGTATTTTGAACCATCCACAATTTTTCTCTATGAAGTTTAATTGATCACAAAATTTAAAGTTACTAAGGAAAAAAAAACCATCTATGTAGCTCCCCCCCAATTGAAAACCATTTTAAGTGATCACAAAATTTAAAGTTACTAAGGAAAAAAAAAACCATCTATGTAGCTCCCCCCCAATTGAAAACCATTTTAAGTGATTTTGCGGGGGGGGGGGGGGGGGGGGACATTTTCCATTTGTTCCTTTTTGAGTGTATTTTTATATCACTGCTAATTGCTATTGGCTCATTGTGAACTTTTTGAGAAATTTACATTTGTAATACATGAAAAATGAGCATCTCTTATCGCTGAAAAAGATGAGCCATGATACATTTTTTGAAGTTATACCATGTTACCTGTCTGAATGCTTTTTCCATTGATCAGAGAATTGAAACTTCAGTTATTAGATGGAAAAGCGAACTAAGAGATAGAGAGGACACAATAAACTACATTTCACGTAGGGGATTCTGAGTAAATGTGATACAAAACACTGACCGTAACCCCTCTGTTCAAACTACATTATGAAAAAGACAAGTATACCCATTACTTTGGGTGCACTTGAAGTCCACAATTATATTAACTTAACCATGTAGCACTAATAAATTATATTTTTCTCTAACAAAATATACTAAGAACAAAGTACAAACACCATTGATTTATATAGCTGGGGGTGTTACATGGAAAAATGAGCATCTCTGGTCATGGCAAAAGCGACATGTTCCCATGATACACATCTTGAAAGTTAAGTCAATTGTACTTACCTACAACCGACCAAGATTTATGAATGCTTTTGTTGTTGTATGTTTTAATTTAAAATCTTCTGGTTGTCATAGTCTGCAAATTATATGTATGGTATCTTTGCAATGCCTTATATATGTTTTCTTTTCTCCTTTTTTATTTGCTGGGTTTTAGATGGTGCTTTACCTTGGGGAGGCAAGTCGGCAATTTGGCTGTACTGAGATTTTCAAGGAACCTTCAAAATTTGCATTGTCTGATTATTATGAAGAGCATTTTACTGTGCCGCACCAGAGAATTGTTTTAGTTACCAATAAACGAGTCGTGTTGCTGCAGGTTAGGCAAGGAACTTAGTCATAGGGTTTATGTTTCTCATCTAGAGAATCACTTGACTGACTTTTCTGCTTCTATTTAGTGTCTTGCTCCGGACAAGATGGATAAGAAACCTTGCAAGATTATGTGGGACGTGCCTTGGGATGAGTTGATGGCACTGGAGTTGGCAAAAGCAGGCAGTAACCAACCCTCTCACTTGATCCTCCATCTGAAACATTTCCGGAGATCCGAAATTTTTGTTCGGGTGATAAAATGCAGTAGTGTGGAAGAATTTGAAGGAAGAGAACCCCAAGCTGTTAAGATATGTTCAGTAGTGCGTAGAACATGGAAGGCATATCAATCTGACATGAAAAGCTTGGTTCTGAAAGTAAGTGGTACTTAAACCCTGATTCATTTCAGGAAGTGGAACAGAATTTTGATAGAACTCTTACTTCCAGGTTCCTTCAAGTCAGAGACATGTATGTTTTGCCTGGAGTGAAGTGGATAGTAGAGAACCACGTATCCCCAGCAAGGCCATTATTAGTTCGAGGGAGATCTCATCATATAGCACTGCATCTGATGATAGGCGATTTGTTAAACACAGCATCACTTTTTCAAAGATCTGGAGCAGTGAACAAGAATACAAAGGTCGATGCTCATTATGCAGAAAACAGGTGCTTAACTATTCTCTTTTACTCAATTCCTGCTGAAGTCTCTTAATTAAGCATGGGGCACAAGATTCTAAAAGTTAGTGGTGTTTCAAGTATAACATGTCATTTTATGTTTCAGATCTCGCAAGATGGTGGAATATGTAGCATTTGGAGGCCTACGTGTCCTGATGGGTAATTATCAATCTTCTTCTCTACAATTGCACATTATTGCAATTAATTGCATCTTCTGGTTGAATATGTGTAACTGAGGAAATGATAATCATGTTAAGACATTATTTCTTCTAGTTTAGAGTGGGAAATATGTCGAACAATTTAGAAACTTAAGAAAATTAAATTATTTATCAAAAATTATAGAAATGATGACTTGGAATTAAGCAATTGAGGAAGATAAAAACTTGCGTCGGATTTTTTCAGAAGGACAAGCTTTTATGCCGGAGATACTGTATGTATTTGTAATGTGAAAATAATTACCTTTCCAGGTATACATGTATTGGAGATATTGCTCATGTTGGCATGCACCCTCCAAATGTTGCTGCTGTCTACCGCAAGATTGATGGATTATTTGCTCTCCCAATTGGATATGACCTGGTAAGGTTATAATTGATGTTCTAGAGTATGAGTTAGCATGTTACAACATTTATAATACAGCAAAGCGAGTTTCACTGTTCATTTCAAAAGATTAATTCCTTTCCTAGTTGTGAACATTTCGCAACAAAAAGAAAAAGAAGAAAATCAATGTAAATATGAAGCAAAATTTTATTGACTACGCTATATTTTTCAATTTGAGAAAGAGAGACAAACTTCAGGTTGACTTTTGTGTGGAAGGGGGAGAGGGACATGGAAGCAACTAGCAGAACATAACAACACTATTGCTTGCACAGTAAATCCTTCTACAAGCTATGACAACAGATGTTTATCTGTTGTACTTGTACCTAAGTTCTGTTCAACTAAAACAAAAGGGTGAATAACTAAGAAAATCTGAAGTGTCCGGCCTTGGGAAGGCTCATAAAATAGTGAAGAAACATAGGTCTAGAAAAAATTCTCGAGCAACCTTGAGCTGATTAAGGACTAACCACTCTGTCAATGTCTCGGCAATTAAAATCAGAACATTTAAGCTATGCTTGTTTGAGGCAATGAAGAATTGGGAGGGGAATGAAACACCATTTCACTCATTGTTGCTGTGAAGAGGAAGAAAAACCATTTTCAGCTTACTTCAATGCTATAGGAGTGGCTAAAATTTGTGGAGTGGTAAATTGATTACTTTCAAATATTTCATGTTTTTGCTGTACCAAGCAAGTTGAAGTCCAACTACTCAAACTAGCATATCCTAAAATTGGAATGAGGGACAACCTACAGCAGAGGAACCAAAGAGATTTCTTAGGCTTAAAGGTGGGATGAGAAACATAGGACCTAAGAAGTAGAAAAGCTCCTACCAGAGTGATGGCTCCAGAACATACAGAGTTGAATTAGCTTTAATTTCATTTTTGTTGGATCTTTTTCTGCTCAGTTGGCTGACATTTTTAGGAAAACTACATTTTTCTTGTCATTCAAGCTTGGTTGTGCTGTTTCCTTGTGAAATAATGAATATATTTGGGGGGGAGGAGGAAGAAGCTAACAAAGTGCTTCTTTAGATTTTTAATGAACTGTCCTGAAGGGTCGAAAGAAATATTTTGTCCTCATCCTCAACCATTTATTTTATTGATTACATCAGAGGTTTCATGTCTGTACCAGTGGAGAGATTTGCTTTTCCTTTATTTTAAGAATAATGAGTTTCAACCAATAGCAAATAGTTTTATCCTAATTTCCTTAATTTTCTAATTTAATTCTGTATCAGTTGATACTTGCTGGAATACAGACAATGCTGTTGGATGTGTTAGACAAGAACTAGTAAAGATGACATTGATTTCAGTAAATATGCACTCTATGCTCTGCTTAATTAATTGCATATTTTATGATATGGGAGTATTGTTTAGCTACCATATGATAAAGAAAAAGAATCGTTTATCTTTTTGTTGTGTTTTTTTCCAAAATGTTGCACTAGCGAACAATGGTAATCATGAATGATTAGATAGATGTGTTATGCCTTATCATCATCACCTAAGAACGATTTGTCTCCCTCTGTAGGTGTGGCGAAATTGTTTAGAAGATTATGTCACTCCAGTATCAATTTGGCACCCACGTGCTCCAGATGGATTTGTGTCTCCTGGATGTGTTGCAGTTGCTGGTTATATGGAACCAGAGCCTGATCTTGTGTACTGTGTTGCCGAGTCACTAGTTGAGGAAGCAGAATTTGAAGAGCAGAAGGTTTGGTCTGCACCTGACTCATATCCATGGGCCTGTCATATCTATCAATTACAGAGTGATGCCTTGCATTTTATTGCTTTACGACATAGCAAGGAAGAATCTGACTGGAAGCCCAAGAAGGTCCGTGATGATCCTCATAATCAGTTGCAATCACCGTAGTCTGAAATTTGTGTTAATCTCCATTTTGGTTTCGTGGAGGTCCAGATGATGTGCCTTCCTGAAGAAGACAGCAATGTAAGATGGGCCATAATCATGGGGTCTGTATTTATCTCGTGATTATCACTGCTTCCGACATCCAACGGCGGTGTAAGTATTCTCTCTGATTCTGTGGTATGTCTGCCATGTTGTTTGTTAGTTGTATTGTAGCTGTATGAAGCCTGTAAAGGCACCAGTTGGTGGCAACTGCAAACGCGCGCACATGTAACTATCCTTGCTCTGCAAAGACCCGTTGGATTTTTTCTTTTTCAGAAACCAGATATTTGACTGCTAGAGGTAGATATTACACGGTTGAGACTCAGAAACAAATATAATAATAACAAGGCTGTACATGTTTAAACATTTTATTTTCGTAATCTGATATAAACATTATATTTTCGTAGTTGAGGTTACGGATTATGTCCTTAAACTCTAGGACAAATTGTGATTGTTCATAACAAATTCGGTGTATAGTATTTTCGTGTTTGATTTCATTCTTAAAATTGTAATTTAGCATTATTTTTGTATTATGATAAATCAACATCGTTGTGATACTTATGCTGTAAATTAAAATCATGAAGATTAGTCTTGAAGTACTTTTTTTGGGTTAAAAGTGTAGATGTACTTTTTTTTTTTGGTGCTCAATTGTAGACTTATTTATTTTATTTTTTTGGTAAACAAAAGGGGTGACGCCCAAACAAAACTAAAACGAAGCAATAACAGGGAGGTAATGAGGCCCTAGAAACAACATCAATAAGTAACCTAGCACTTTATTAGACAAATAAATGAACATTGTGTAGAGAAAAAAATGGTTAATATGTTTTTTATCTTTATACATGATATTCATGTTAATTGATATGGATTGTTAGTGTAAATGTTTTTTATATTATTAATCAATCATAAATTGTAGCATCGTTAGAAATGATTCACTCTTTTCATAATTATCTTAAAAGTGATACATAAGATGATTTATGATATATTAATAATATACAAAAGTTTATATTGAGTATATCAAAATTTAACTTTTGTTTATTGTGAAGTTGTTCCTTATACGAATAATTTGTAGTTTAGTTTTTATATGCACAATTATTTATTTTTCAAGGTATCTTTCATGCGCAACTGTAGAAACTAATTTCACAAAGTACTAGACAACATTTATGGACTAATCTCTTCCAAATGATGTTCCCGTTGGTATATTGTTCCAGTTATAATACATGGAAGTGTAGGAAGCAAAAATAATGTCATTATAATGGAAAAAAAATAAGTGTTAAAATATATTTTTGATTTTTATGTGTAATAGATAGGCAAAATAGGTTGATTGGTCTTATATGTTTTTTTTTACTTTTTATATCAATCCTGCAAGTTTTATATTTTTTTAAATTGGTCATACGTGTTATGTTTCGTTTTCACGTTAGTCTTTTCCGTCAAATTCAACCTTATGACGTCAGATCAAAAGCGGACTAACGTGATAGCCACGTCAGATCAAAACTGACAGCGTTAGGTCGAAATTAACATAAAGGACTAACGTGGAAATAGAACACTTGTAAGACGAATTTGAAACAATAAAATTTATAAGATCGACGTGAAAAATAAAATAAAAAACATATAATATCAATCAACATATTCTGCCTAATAGATATTTTCAATTTGGTTTTTGTATTTCATAGTAATTTTAAGCCAACTCATGGTAGTACAATTATAACACATTGATTGAAAATGAGTCACATGAATTAAATTGAAATTGTTTCATGTAGGGGTTAAATTAAGAACCAGGGTCATGTGTAGTGATCATAAATATATAGTTTTTTTGACGAAGTCATAAATATATAGTTAAAAATAATATTTTGAGCATTTATAAAAAGTATTGACGATGTTGGAATAACCATTATATTTTTGAGGAGAAAGCGCATATATACTCTTTAAACTTTAGTTCGTTTGTAAATATGTACCTTTAACTACGGATTCTTCCCAATTAATCCTCAAACTTCAATGATTAGTGAGATTAGTCCTTCCGTTAACCCAAAGTTAAATCTTTAACGGTAATTGAATTCAACCATACATTTCACTTAAATCTACATGACAAAAAAACACAACCCAATATACATGACAAGGAGGCAACGCCATCTTATAGCCAACCCTAAGCATACAAGCCATTTTACCAACCACAAACCTATCAGCCTGTTGATCAACAACAAACATACCAGCCATTTGATCAACTTCAAAATACTAGCCATTTGATCAACAGCATACATCCCAGTCATTCGACCTTTCAGCCCCATCATACACTCCTATTCCAGAGAAACCAACAAATTCATCACATGCAATCCATGTAAGTGTGGTTGCTGGTTTCCACAACGAAGAGGTCGGTCCCTTTAGTGAAGATGAGGACGACATTCTATTGCACTCTATCGACGACGAGGACGACGAAGACAACGAACCTGAGTGTTGAGTCTCCAAAATGTCTGATGTGCATTTACCATAGTTTTGATGAGATTAAAACAGTTATTCAATGATTTAAGTGAACCCGTCTGTGGTGTTTAACTCGTCTACTTAGTGTGCAGATTAAAACATTAAGTGTCTATATGAACTAAGTTCTAGCGTGTTATCACCCGTCTAGACCTAAGGCAAAAGTTCACTCGTCTGAACTAAGTGAAAGTTCATTCGTCTGAACAATGGAAAGTTCATTCGTCTGAACAATAGAAAGTTCACTCGTCTGAACTAGGAGAAGTTCACCCGTCTAATGAAGTCTTCACCAGTCTGTTGACCAGCGTTGAAGAAATCCCTTTAACCGTCTAATGAAGAAATCAACCGTCTGATCAAAGGAAGACTCACCTGTCTGAAAGACCACGCAACTGACATCATTCTCGTTATTAAGAGTCAACCCGTCTTCTGAAGTTACTCACCCGTATGGTGACTAACGTTAAAGAATACATTTGATGAAAGTTGTCTCGTCTCTGATAAGGAACTTCGACAAAGTGCTTTACCTGAACACAACTGCATCTTACACCAAAAGGAAAAGTCTTCCCTCTACAAACAAAAAGCACGTATACAGACCTGTTGAGACCAAAGGTGTATCAGAAGTCTTTATCACTCTGATGAAAGAGAACAAGCGAAGTTCCCTATGCTTTAATGGCTGACCAGAATGACTCTATTGCATTTAATGAAGATCTGCAAAAGGCCAAGCCTTCAAACATTGTGTCTAACGGCTTTAAAACCTTCAAGCCTATTTAATGAAAAAGACTTTGAAGATTCAAGCAGAGACAAAAGAAGAGAATGAACAAAGCAATCAAAAAGAGCAATTACTCTGTGCATTTATATCTTCATTCTTTCATTATTTACTCTTCAATCATTTGAAGTTATTACGCAGTCTTTTAGAGCTTCACATTTAATACACTCGTCTTAGTGCTTGTGAAAGACTTGCAAATTGTAATTTACTTTACAACTTCTCTCAAACAAAACCCGTCTGAGGCTGGAGAGGCTAGGTGTGCAAACAATACTCGTCTAGAGCCTGGAGAAGCTAGGTGTGCAAACAATACTCGCCTGGAGTCTGAAAAGGCTAGGTGTGAAAATAATACTTGTCTGTCCTGTAACCTAAATCAGTTATAGTGAGAAAACTTGGTGCTGCCAAGGATTGGACATAGCCTCATTGTTAAGGGGTGAACCAGGATAAAACCTGCTGAGTGATCTCTCTTTTTCCCTTAACTCTTTAGTTTGATTATTTATCTTAACTATCATCTAACTAAAGGGGTTTATAATTGTGTTTATCAAACCTATTTTCATCTTGCATGATTGTGTGTTTTCTGTGAAAACCTTCAAACGATTTATTAGTCTGATTGACCTGTCTAAGTTTACTCGTCTATTATCACCGGTCTGTGCTTGCGCAAAAGTTTCTTAATTCCGCATAAATTTGTTAAACACCATTCAACCCCCTTCTAGTGTTTGCATCTGTCTATTTCACTGAGGTGGTCCCCTTATCAACTGATTTAGCTTATGACGCACACATGCATAATGTGAACGTGGACCAAATAGATGACTCAAAGGAATTCGCTCACGCTTTAAACCGCCCATTTCTACAAGCATATGATCCCAGAGGAAACCTCCATGTTGGTATGAGGTTCCATACAAAAGAAGTTGCCCTATCAGCGATCAAACACTACCATATCACGAACTCTCTGAATTTCAAGGTAGTGCAATCTGATCACTAAGATTTGTTGTCAGGTGTCCGGTTGATGGATGCATGTGGAAGCGTAGAGCAATCCTCCACACAAAGAGCCAGATTTGGGAGCTCCAAAAGCTGGAAGCAGAGCATACATGTACATCAGCACATCGTTCACAAGATCATCGCAAGCTTGACTCAAACATGATCTGCGAAAGTATCAAGGAACTTGTTAAAGAAGATCCATCAATAACAATTTCATTGCTGATTGCACACATACAAGAACGATACTCGTACACCACCACCTACAGGAAGGCATGGATAGCAAAGCAAGAGGCTATTGAAAGGGTCTTCAACAACTGGGAACAATCTTACAATGAACTACCAAGATGGCTCCTTGCCATGCAACAGTCTGTCCCGGGCATGATCGTAGACTTAGAGACATTGTCGGCCTACAACCAGGACCGATTAGTTCGTGGTAAGTCAATATTCAATCGACTTTGTTGGACTTTCAACGCATGCATTAGTGGGTTCCAATTTTGCAAGCCCATTGTTCAAGTTGATGGCATCTGGTTGTATGGTAAATACAAGGGAACTTTTTTGCTGGCAATTGCTCAAGATGGGAACAACAGGATACTACCCATAACCTTTGCCATTGTAGAGGGTGAGACGACAGACACTTGGTTTTTCTTTTTACGAAACTTGAGAAGGCATGTCACACCATAACCTGGCATTTTCTTGATTTCAGAAAGGGCCGAATCAATAAAAAGTGCCTTTCAGCGATCGAGTAGTGGGTGGTCGGAACCTCCGTTAGTGCATGTGTACTGCATTCGACACATCACACAAAATTTCATAAGGGCATTCAAGAATGCGGATATAGGAAAGCAAGTTGTTGATATGGGTTAGTACCACATTCATTTAGATTGCAATTTATCTTTCTTTCTAATCGCTTCATACGAATTTGGCAATTTTTTATTCCAACTCTTCAGGATACCCTATGACTAAATTGTCCTTCAATTTTTACTACAATAATCTCAAAGCAGACAATGCAGAAGCCGCGAGGTGGCTTGACCGTATCCCAAAGGAAAAATGGACCCAAGCTTGGGATGAAGGTGGCATTGGGGACACATGACAACCAATCTTGCCGAGTTCATCAATGGCGTACTCAAGGGGACGCGAAAGCTTCTGATCACTACGTTGGTCAAAACAACCTATTATAGAAGTGATAGCAACTTCGTCAAGAAAGGAGTGCAACTAGAGGTAATGATCTGATCTGATCGTATTTATACCGAAATTCTCACCAAGACCATTGAGGAGGAACGAGGAAAGTCCAACTCTCACGGTGTTATTTCATTTAATTGGAAAAATAGTGAATTCTAGGTTGAGGAGTTGGTCAACCCACGAGAGGGTCGGCCTGCAGGAAATTTCCGGGCGAACCTGAATACAAAGTGGTGTGACTGGGGAAATTTCAGGCATTGCACATCCCTTGTTCACATGTCATCGCTGCTTGTTCACGTGCTTCTAATGATTTCATGACATATGTGCCAAATGTGTACAAGTTGCAGAATGTATTCAACGTTTATCGGGAGCAATTCGACGTGGTAGCCAACGAAGCATATTGGCCACAAGTGCCACAATCCAAAAATCCGGAGAGATCCACGGGGTCGTCTACGATCTTCCCACATTCGTACTGAGATGAACCTCAGGGAAACGGGTCAGCCAAAAAGATGTGGACTCTGTCGAAATGCGGGCCATAGTAGGTATAACTATCCTCACCATGTTGAATCTTCTACGCAACCTCAGCATTTTTAATTCAATGTATTTTTTGTTTTAATTTGCCATAAAGTATCAATTAATTATGTTAATTAATATTTTAAATTATAAATTTAGTTTTTTATTTTTTATTTTAATCGCATAATAAATTAATTTATAACAACATTAATTTTTAATTTTTAAATTTTAAATTTTTAATTTTAAATTTTAAATTAACATATAAAATAACATTATTAATAATTAACAAAAAATAAATTTTTTATTTAGTTTTAACAAAAAAATAATTAAAAACATAAAAAATATAAAAAACCATGTTGACTAGGTTTTGTAAACCTAGACTTCTCAATGTTAAAATAAAAAAAATATATATAGAAGAGAAGTCTCTTTTAGCAATACTGACTTTCTAATAGGATAGAAAACGAGGGTATTGTCAATTGGGGTTGGCATATCTCGTCGAGCCTTTCGTCCACACTCGTTGTAACTTGAGTTCGATTCTCAGATCTTTCCTGTTGGTAGGTAATATGTAAATTCTACTATAAATCCTCATAGAGGTTGATGGTTTTTCCTGACCTTGCATGAAGACGTGCTTTCCCCTAATCTAAATTTTTCGATTATCAAAAAAAAAAAAAAACGAGGGTATTTGGATACATAAAATGGAATTGGGGGCATTTGGGTTTTTAATTTTTTTTGGGTTATTCCAAAAAAAAAAAAAATCTGGCATTCACATTGTGAAATACTAAAGAAAAAACAGAAAAATGAAATTGTGAATTTGGATGAAGGAAGGTGAGATTGAGATTGAGAGAGGATCCTGATCCGAGGATCCAGGATGAGTAGCCAACGTGTGCGTAAAATCGTTAGGCGCAGAGTGCAGTAGAAACAGGACCACAAGGAGCCGAGCCACTCCAATCTAACATATCTGCAAATTACATTATAGCCATAGGAATAAGAGCAACAGTACTAGTAAGAATTATACGTGTCATGTTATTGGATAGACATCAAAATTCAGTTCAATTTCAATACAACAATACATGCCAAACAAAATTACAATAAAAAGAGTTGAATTGAGAATAAAAGCAAGGTTAAGGGTACCCTCTGGCTCTCAACTTCCATTTCTCTAATTCGATTCCTTTCTCTCTCAGGTTGGAATTTCACGTATTGTAAATTAACTTAAACATGGCGGAATCGGTGGAGCTTCCGAGTCGGTTAGCAATCCTTCCTTTCAGGAACAAGGTCCTCTTGCCTGGTGCCATCATCAGAATTCGTTGCACTTCCCCAACCAGGTTCAACACTAACACTTGCTTCCACTTCTAATTCTTGTTGAAAACTTTCTCTATTGGTCAAATCTTGTTTTCGATTTTGTACAACAGATTTCGTTTCATTTGGCAGTTAATATATAGTTATTTGTGGAAGTACTAATAATATTGATCCGCGTGTGAATTTGATGGTATAAAGTCAGCAATAATGGAGAATACGTTGACTTGAATCATAACTGAAACGTTCACTTCTTTTACTTGTCCATCATATTGACATGTGCCTATGTAGTTGCTAAGTTAAGCTTTTAATTTATGAACTGTCTTAAAAGTTTAAGCATACATGCATGTGGCTGATTCGTTGATTAATGCAGTGTGAAGTTGGTGGAACAAGAACTTTGGCAGCGAGAAGAGAAGGGGTTAATTGGCATCTTGCCAGTGCGTGATGCTGCTGAAATTAAGCCTGTGGGTCCCACTATATCTCAAGGTGATAAATTCATTTGTAGTTTTTTTTTTTTTAAAAAAAAAACGAAAAAGAAAAAGGTTTTCTAATATCAATTTTTATCCCTCCCTTGTAATGTAGGCGTAGGTACTGATTCTCTAGAACAAAGCTCAAAAGTTCAAGGTGGTTCATCAGATTCCCGTAAACCTGATATAAAAAATCAGAATGACGTTGTTCATTGGCATAGCAGGTATAGCTCAAGTGAACATCTTTTGTGTCACTAACATGAGGATCAAGTTACGTCCTAGCATATAGCCATATACATTTTAACAGTTCATCAGACCATCTGCACAAAGTTGTATCAGTAAAAGATTTTCTGCTAATGGATCCTGATTCAGTTTGCTGTCTCTTTTCGGCTAAATTGATGGTTCCTATTTCATATTTCTACCCAAAAAAATTCATCTTACATCTTTTCTCAAAATTTTCTTATGCTATAAAGTGAATAAGTTATCTTACGGTTTTTTCTCAATTCCAGGGGGGTAGCTGCTCGAGCATTGCACTTGTCGAGGGGAGTGGAGAAACCAAGTGGGAGGGTCACATATATGGTTGTTCTTGAAGGTTTGTGCAGATTTAGTGTCCAGGAACTAAGCACGAGGGGAACGTACCATACTGCAAGGATCTCTTCACTTGAGATGACGAAGACCGGTAAGTATATTTCATGCTCAGAAAGTTACTTTCAAACTTATCTTTTTTTTTTTTTTTTTGTCTGGCAACCAATTTAAACATCAGAAAAAGTATTAAAATAAGAATAATAATTTATTATTATTATTATTATTATTATTATTATTATTATTATTATAATGATAATATGTAAAATATGAATACATGTAGTAAACTAGTAATATGTTCCACCTAAGGTTCTATATAATTTTCTTATAAAATCTTACACTATCATGTAGGGGCCTATTCCTTTCACTTACTGGATGTAAAGATTCGAAATCACGGTCTTTGTTTTCTTGCTATGAATGCATAGATTTTTGAAGCATAAGCACTGTCTTTTAGAATTCAATAGTACTGAGAAAACGAGAGGATCTGAAGGAAAATGAGAGAATGAGAGACACACAGATGGAGAGAGAGAGAGAGAGAGAGAGAGTAAATCTGGAAACTCAAAAACTGAATTAACTGATTCTGAACCCTCGGGTTTTGGTACATAACTAGATTCTAGAACAGGGTCTAGAACAGTCGAGAACAGTAACTAACTAACTACTCTAACTGAATCATACAGCTGGCATCAGCTGTTGCCACATCAGCATTGCATAAGTTGGAGTATGGGAATACTCCATCCCTATACTCTAATACTGTCAATAATTAGCTCACTAGCTCAAATCCGTTATTATGTGTCAGAAGCTTAGAAGTTTTGATGTCAATCTGAGAAATGTTTCAAGATTTATATAATGCAACCACTTGCTTATAGATTTGATGACAGTAATATCCAATGTTTGAATTGTATATTGTATACCTTCTAAGGATCATCTTCTTACTACTTATTATAAACAATAGAAGGAATTTTAAGGTTTTTGAAGTAATTTTATTCTTTTGTTCTCCTAGTTTTCATTTTAACCAACCTCAAATTTTATAAAAAAAAAAAATTTAAATTAAAGGAATTTCAGAGCAGTTTGCTTTTGATATTATCGCCGATGAGATTTAATTCATTATCTATGAAGATGCTGAGTTGCTTCCATTTTTCTAATCTAGAGATGGAACAGGTGGAGCAAGACCCAGATTTCATAATGTTATCTCGCAACTTCAAAGCAACCGCCATGGAGCTGATTTCTGTTCTTGAGCAGGTAAAAGCTTGTAACTTCAATACGTCTTCAACTAACATAATAACATTGACTGATAAACATGGAAATACTGTTTGAGCATTGATCATTAAAAGCCCCTGGCATTCTGGTACAGTTTGTTGAAGAATATCATTATAGATTTCTAGTCCATGATTGCATAAAGTATTTCTTAAATATATGAAATGGTGCTTGTGGACCTATGTCTTGATAACTTGTACATAGTCTAATTGGTTAGGTAGTCGGTATGAACTTTTGTGGTACAGATAGTTATAGACTCTAATTATTTATGGTATTTTAGGCATGTCATACTTTCTATGTTGCATTAGGCTATTAGCACTAGTAACTTATATTTTATGCTTATTTATAGAAACAAAAAACGGGTGGAAGGACAAAAGTTCTTTTGGAGACGGTTCCAGTGCACAAGTTAGCTGATATATTTGTTGCTAGCTTTGAGATAAGTTTTGAAGAACAGCTATCTATGTTGGATTCAGTTGATCTTAAAGTGAGGCTTTCAAAGGCAACTGAATTGGTTGATAGGCACTTACAGGTAAGTAATAGTGTTAATGATGCTTCATATGGGTTTTTTTTTCCTATTATTAGTCTCTGATTTTGTTTTTGTCCACTGCCAACAGTCAATACGTGTAGCTGACAAAATTACACAAAAGGTTGAAGGACAATTGTCAAAATCTCAAAAAGAATTTCTTCTGCGCCAGCAGGTTAGCTTTCTTGCACCGTCTTTTTGATATATACTGCAAATGTGAATGCAAGGGTATAGGGGAAATATTAATAAAGATTTATACCTTACTAAAATTAAATTACATATTTGAAGCCAAAAGATTTCGATGACTATGATTCTGCTGGAAAATCCCTCTGAGAAATTCCCTTAGCCTAGCTCAAGCAATGGCTCCTCTAATATTTTGGGACTTCATATTCGTATGTAGGGTTTTATGTCAGTATTTAGGTGATACAGGCTATCAGCTAGCTATGAGAGACAGTTACTTGTGCAAAATCGTAGTCCCTCTACTTATCTACATTTTTGGATGTAAGTTTGTTTAACATGATCAGTGTGCATTTGTTGCTTAAATGGTCATGGCTTTACCTTCTGAATCTTCTGAGAAGAACGGATTATGGGTTCATAAGCACAGCATTGAAATATTATTGGCCTTTAAGCCACCAGTTGTAGTTAGACTTATATGGCACTATGATAGCATTCATTTAAGTAACATTTAATTACAGTAGTTTTGTCCCAAGAGAGAGAATATAATGGGTAAAGAGTGTCTTTCCTTTCCTTTATGGTAGTAACATGCATGTAAATGGTGCTTTTATTATCAAAAGCACCATTAATTATGTTATATATATGACTTTATTATATATGTGGTGATATGTTTATGCCAAGGATTTCGGAAGTCTTGGACTCTTGGCCAGTTCAGCTGCAAAGAAGCATTTTTTCTCTCTGTTTATATGTATTGTCTTCTTCGGGCTTTTGTCTAATTGGACTGTTCTTGTATTCTTTTGTGTGTAAAATATATTTTAGATGAGGGCTATAAAAGAGGAACTTGGTGATAATGATGATGATGAGGATGACCTGGCTGCCCTGGAAAGAAAGATGCAAAGTGCAGGAATGCCGCAGAATATCTGGAAGCATGCACAAAGAGAGTTAAGGTACTTTTTGCTGGAAACACAGTATCTTGAAGGGGGATTTCATGGTATAAATTTCAATAAAGATTAAAAAGTTTGGTACTATGATAATTCATGTCATGCTACAACTTGGTGGAGACAATCAATTGATTTTACTGTAATTTTCTCTCTCAGGAGACTAAAAAAAATGCAGCCTCAGCAACCTGGGTATAGCAGTTCACGGGCTTACCTGGATCTTCTTGCAGATCTGCCATGGCAGAAGGCTAGCAAAGAGCATGAACTGGACTTAAGATCTGCACAGGAGCGCCTGGACAGTGATCACTATGGTTTAGTGAAGGTCAAGCAACGGATAATTGAATACCTGGCTGTTCGCAAGGTTGCCAATACTCTGTTACTATGTCTGCCTGTAAATATCTAGTTCTCTGTGCAATTTGATGTGTATCTGATTTAAGTGTATGCATTGCAGCTTAAGCCAGATGCAAGGGGTCCTGTGTTGTGCTTTGTTGGACCACCAGGTGTTGGAAAAACATCATTGGCATCTTCAATTGCTGCTGCTTTGGGCAGAAAATTCGTGCGCATATCCCTTGGTGGAGTCAAGGATGAGGCTGATATTAGAGGACATAGGAGAACATACATTGGAAGCATGCCTGGGAGGCTTATAGATGGACTAAAGGTTTAAAATTAAACTTAAATAATGAACATTACTTGTAAAAGTGTCTGATTCGTATGATATTTGCAAATGCTTGTAGGAAAGTATTGATGGTTGTAGGTTTTATGATACATGGAATGCATGGATTTGTTTTATGCTTTTTTCGGTCTGGTATTGTCCTGGTGAAAGAGACTAGAGCTGAGAGATCATTAGGAAGCATGGACACAAACTCTAGATTCCAAATGTTACAGTAGTAAGGAGAATGCTGATTAAGATACAAATTCAAGATTCTGAACTCCAAATGTTTGTGCAGTACAGTAGTAAGGAGAATGTTTACATGAAAGTTTGATAATTTTAATTATCGACTATTATGGATGTAAAATAAAAATGAAGATACGGATGGAGAAGTTATCTCCTTAATTAATGTATTGCTTTGTACATTGTAAGAAGTATTTTAGAGAAGCTTGTATACTTATTTTTTCTTTCTGTATACATGGTAATACATACTTGAAGTCAGTAAGGCCACGCAACAAGAATGGACCAAATAAGAAAGAATTAATAAAAAAACTAGTTGCTTTGTTTTTCTTTGGGTTCTGATTTAGACTGATAGATGCTTTGGACATTTGACATACAGAAAGTAGCTGTTCGCAATCCCGTCATGTTGCTTGATGAAATTGACAAGACAGGTTCTGATGTTCGTGGAGATCCAGCTTCAGCATTGCTTGAAGTTCTTGATCCAGAACAAAATAAAACATTCAATGATCAGTATCCTATACTCTTCATTATGTCTTTTCCTCATCTTAGCAATAAACTTTGATAATTGATGTAGATGTGTTTTTTCTGATGAAGAATCATATTAACTTTTCTTTTTCTTCTAATCATGAAAATGAAGTAATGAGGATTTAGTATCTTTATCCTGATTTGTAACACCTTTATATTGCATTTTTACTAGAAAGCTGTTAGCCCACATTTGAGTTTTTCATAGTGTAAGTTTCTGATTTTGGTCTTCATCTTTCTTGCAACATATTTTGTGTAGACTCCACACGCCATCATTAAATTATTTTCTAGGATTAGTTAATCCTAATTTAGTAAACATTTTTTATAGTGGAATTATGTCAGTGTTCTGTATATCTTGATATATCTATTAATTCACCAGAACTAGTTCATTGTATATCATTGTTATTTCACTAGAACTAGTTTATTGTATATCATTGTTTTCACTATTTTTCTTCTATTGCTGAATAAATAAATAATCCAAAGTTGTTCCTTAAGTTGGCTAGCTATTTGAATGTTCCATTTGATCTATCCAAGGTTATTTTTGTGGCTACAGCAAATAGGGCACAGCCTATTCCTCCACCACTGCTTGACAGGATGGAGGTCATTGAGCTTCCTGGATATACACCCGAGGAAAAGCTCAAAATAGCCATGCGGCATTTGATTCCAAGAGTTTTGGACCAGCATGGGTTGAGTTCTGAGTTTCTTCAGATTCCAGAGGTACTGAATGTTTTTGACATAAAGGAGTTCTAGAAACAGTGAAAAGTTTGTTCTCATTCAGTGGAAGTGCAAATAGTTTGGGTGCCATCTTGATATATTTAAACAAACAAACAAATAAATATTCTATTATCCATCTTTCAGAGAAAAGGAACATAGGAAAATGTGACATATTATTAATATTTCCTGAGTTTAAATAGTAATATATGGGCTAGAAATTCAATTTTATAACAGTGAACCATTCTAGCAGACCTCTCTTTCCAGTTTGCATAATCTTGGAAATTTAGTAGTTTCTATGTCTTCCATTTTGGTCATACATTTTGTTAATTGAGCATTAGAAGTCCCTCTTTAGTACTCCCTAGGGGTCATTATTTTCTTCTACATTGTCCATCATACTAAAAGAACACAATAAAACTAAAGGAAAAGTGTGAAGCATACTGTACAGTTACACAGAAATACTCTTTATACAGTTTGTTATCTTATAAAGCAATTATAGAATTCTAATTAGCAACTATGTTGATGTAGGGGATGGTGAAACTTGTTATTCAGAGATATACTCGGGAAGCTGGCGTGCGAAATTTGGAGAGGAATCTAGCTGCCCTGGCTCGTGCTGCTGCAGTAAGAGTTGCAGAGCAAGAACAAGTAGTTCCACTGAACAAAGGGATGCAGGGACTTGCTACTCCACTTCTGGAAAACAGACTTTCCGATGGTGCTGAAGTTGAAATGGAAGTGATACCGATGGATGTCAACAATCGTGACATTTCAAACACATTCAAGATCACCTCTCCATTGGTTGTTGATGAAGCTATGCTTGAAAAAGTGCTTGGGGTAATTGCTATGCAAATTTCTGTTTGTTTGCAGCTGAAGCTTTGGTGGGTTAAATTACTTAAAAATTGTTGCCTGTCCGTCAGCAACTTGAATCTACTGCCTTCGAAGCTTGCCATATAAATTTGTACTGTGCCTCAGGCAATTGTGTTTCTGTGCATGCAAACAATTTTTTATTGTTTGCCATATGTTTCAGTATATAGTTCCTCTTCAAACATGGTGCTATGTTATAGTGCATTTTTACAGTATGGCTTTGATATATGTGAGTGAGTACATTGTGTATGAAGTCATATTGAGAGAGATCGTACATAAGCAAATCTTCAATGGAAATTAGATTTGATAATATGCTTAAAGGGGAGGAGTGCCTAATTTGTTGATATCATCACATGCAGCCTCCGAAGTTTGATAGCAGAGAATCTGAAGAACGTGTTGCAACTCCTGGGGTATCTGTTGGGTTGGTTTGGACTACCTTTGGTGGAGAAGTTCAGTTTGTGGAGGCTACAGCAATGGTGGGGAAGGGTGAATTGCATCTTACCGGACAACTTGGTGATGTAATCAAAGAATCAGCTCAAATTGCACTAACATGGGTAAACCGACTATTTCTAATTGAGTTTTAACTCACCTTTATCTTGATTGGGTTTGTTCCTCCATGATTCCTTGAATAATATGTTTCATGTTACTTCTTTACAAAAAAATGTTTCATGATACCTCTGCATAATTTTGGGTGCACTGCTCATTGGCTAGCTTAAGTTTGTGTGCACTGAACACTTGCCATCTGACTGTTATCAAGGCTGAGCACATTTATTAATTCAAGACTCATTACTTATTTCATTGACTATAAAGGATTGATTTATAGGTAAGGGCAAGAGCAGCTGATCTTAAGCTGGCTGCTGCAGAGGGTGTTAATCTGTTGGAGGGCCGTGATGTACATATACATTTTCCTGCAGGTGCTGTACCTAAAGATGGGCCTTCAGCTGGTGTGACTTTGGTCACAGCATTGGTATCACTTTTCAGTCAGAAAAGAGTGAGATCAGATACAGCTATGACCGGAGAGATGACGTTGAGGGGTCTTGTCCTACCTGTTGGTGGTATCAAGGATAAGGTAAAATTTCTTATGTCTTTATAATCAGTGTAAACTTTCTGATAAATGTTAATGATAATGTCACGGGTAGTTGCGAATGTATAATTTATTCTGCAATTATCATTACTGCTACCAAATCCAGTAATCCATTATTATAGTGGTTCCTTACGGCATGACATGCACAATTAAGCACCTAATGCTTATAAATGATTATTGGCACTTATTGGATAGCAGATTACCACTCTCTCTTGAGCTTCATGACATAAAAGGGAAGCCTACTTGGTATAATAGTGTGAAATAATGGCCAAGATAGAAGCTTAACTCTAGTTTTTTTTAATGGAAATACCTTGAAGATAAGATGACGAAGGTGACAGCTCTCTAGTGAATTGGTCGGCACTAAGAAATCAGGCTTGAACGATAACATACATCTTGACTGGAATGAGGTTGAGGGGAAGGGATAAAGAATAAGGTTAGATGGAAGAAAGTGAGCGTGAATCATCCAATAACTTTATATACATGTTATATATGATACATGAAGGATGAAACACAAAACCCTTAGTAATGTACACCATTATTGTAAGAGCAAGATTAATTACTTTAGTTTGATAATAAATGTGACCTACTGTTTGCTCTGATGTGTTTTGCTAAGGTTATAAAGGATATGATATATGCAGTGTGGAGCGATATTCTTTTAGATCAGCCATTTTCGGCTCTGCTATTATGCCTTCTATAGTCTTGCAATGCACGCTAAAGTATATTGGCATACTTAGTACTGAGTTTTCTGAAATGTTTAACTTTATCACTAGAACTGAAAAGGAGAATATTTGGATTTTGGACTACGAAATCTTTTTTCCTTTTTTTTTTTTTTTCCTTTTTAACTCTCCGGGGGAAGGAGGTAATTTATGTTGGAGGTCGAAATTGGAACTTTATTGAAGTGGAATAACCAAGACTAAGGCTATAAAAATGTTACCTGGTCTGATTTTTGTCAATCTTTCACAGATATTAGCTGCACATCGATATGGCATTAAGAGAGTCATCCTGCCCGAAAGGAACTTGAAGGACTTGGTTGAAGTGCCATCATCAGTGCGGGCTAATTTGGAGGTCATTTTGTTTCCATGTATTTGGTCAATTTTATGGTAGATGGTAGTTGGGAACCGGGCATAGTTGGTACTAAGGCTGACATGTATTTGCCACAAAAAATTTATCAATTTTTCACTTGTCCAGTCTTCACAATATTTTCAAAGACACCATGGGCCATGTGTCTGCATATTTTTGTGTTATACATGCTGATGGTGCTTAATCAGGTCCTGAATAACTTATCACTGAAATGCAACCGGTTTCCCTTTTGAACTTGCTAAACAGATACTGCTTGCAAAACGAATGGAAGATGTGTTAGAACAAGCTTTTGACGGTGGGTGCCCTTGGAGACAACACTCGAAGTTGTAACAACATCCTTGACTGGCACGTGTTGGTGCACCTTTGTGTTTCACTCACTCATGATTATGTATCGATTATCATCTGATCTCATCCTGATCTAATTGGGGGCTGAGGATATGGATCTATGCGGTTGTGGTTGAGCAAAACTCGAAAAATCAACAGTTTGGAAGGGAGCTGACATCTATATGTATTCTTGAGATTCCACTGCACTTATCCAAGTTGAGCAACTGATTTTTTCCAGTTTACACTCTCTCCATTAGCACCCCCCTTCCCTGGCCCCCTTTATTTGTAAATTTTTTGTCCTGTCACTATAATTTTTATTGTGCATAAACCATTAATTTCTCCGGTCAGTGAACACTTCAGCTCTCTCAATGTGGTTATTCGCTTCCTGTCTTTTGCTTGGGCAGCTGGGCTGGTTGGTGGGGGATGACACATCGCCTCTTACATAGTGTTTTGATTGGGGGAAATGGAGGGGAGAGATTTCGATAAACTTTTTTTGTTTGGTTTAATATTTTGAAGGGGAGAGGAAGGGAATGGAGGGGAACAAAATCCCTCTTCACTTAATTTTGGCTCCTCTCCAATATTGAGATGTGTTGATCTTGGTGTTGGTCGGTGCTCTTGTAGCGGCCATGTTAGAAGTGGGATTTGGAATTTACCAATTTTCCATAGATGGCATCAATGTTCTGGACTAGAATTTGACTTGATGAAGCCGATTTCCTATGCAGAGATTGCCTCGCTTGACCAGTCTTCTTTGCTTTGGTGACTCGACCGTCGGGCAATGGGGGTATCGGCACGAAACACTCTGATGCCTAAGTCACTAAAAGCAACGATAGATCAAAGTGATAGTAAATAGATGCATACCTATATGATAACAGAAATATATATAAGTAGGGTTGACACCCATAATGATTCGAGGTATTTCACGGGGGGCTGTTTATGAGGATGAGGATTTGTTCTTGATTCGTGAGATTGGCTTCCGAAGATCTTGGAAGTCGTTATGATACCTCGTGTTAAATAAGGATTGAGATCCTTTGTCTTTGGATCCTGCACATTGGACAGAGTGACCTCTAGGCTCAGCCCAAAACAAAAGACAACATGTATGGTTATCATGTTGTTATAAATGAAGGTGGCTTTTATGGTGCATGACTTAAGAAAGTCGCTCACTGTGAGCGAACACTCCTAGCCTTCAGATTTGGGTCAAAATATTTGGACGATTCTGATTAATCTTAAGCAATCGGTTGGGTTAGTAAATAGTGACTTTTGAAATTTTGCTAATCGGTCCCTACAATGAAGATGGGACAGAAGATCCTCATCGCAGAGCCGTCATTGCCGCCATCTTCTCCGTCCTAGCACCACATCGTTGTCATGGGTTCGTAGGCACCACGCTACAGCTTCGAGGAACTAGCCCCTCTCATCTGTTCCTTCTCATCGACATCGTCCTCCTTATTAGTTGTCGTCCTCCTCCTCTTCGCACGCCGTCGTGAATCGCGTCCTTAACAAACCTGATTTCCTTTGCACAGCTGGACCACTTGACTACCTCTCCAACGAGTGGTGCTTGATCGACAGGATGCAACAGTGGTGCTTGATTGACACCTTCTCGTCGCCGTCGTCCTCCCTACTAGCTGTCGTCGTCGTCCTCTTTGCATGCCGCCTCGAATCGCGCCCTCTGCAATAGGTCCGATTTCCTCTGCACAGCTGGACAATGTGACTGCCTCTTTGGCGAGTGTTGCTTGATCAACAGCGTGCAACAGCGATGCTTTCACAGAATTGGGGTTTCTCCCCTAATTTGCACAAGCCCCAATTGCAAATATTGGAAATCGATTAGGCAACCTTCTAGAGTCGTTAAAAAATGACAAAAAAGTGCAAAAAAAGTGGTCTCTCACCGTGAGAGACATTTTAAATCACTCACCCTAGTCCAACCCATAAATGAAATGGTGTAATACTCCTAAAGCGCACACTAATTATCTTCAAGAGGAAAGTGAAAATAAACAAATCTCGATTGATGGACAGAAACTTCCGAGCTTCATAGGAAATGCCCATGATAATTTATACTATTTAATTCTGTATAAAGCCGTCGTAAACGGGAATTAAAAAAAAGATAGCCCTTGCAAAAGCTTCTCTTGCATTTAGTGGCGAAAATTGCTTGAAAAAAACTAAAACGTACAATGAAATACATCAATAAAGAAAGAAATGGTGAAGTTTCAGTCCACGCTAAACCAAAAGACCAAAAGGAAAACAAAAAAGGTCGTATCAACCTAAGAGAAAAGCGTCCCACCAAAAATATTAATTAAAAAGAAAAAAAAAACTCCTAGAAAGCGCGACTTTTTTGTTTTATCCCTCGAGCTTTTAAGACTTTTTACAACGAAAAACTGCACAACTATACTTGATTCTCCTGTACATGCCTGAATATACACAAGGCAGCTACAAGGTTCACGAGCACGCCGAAATAAAGCTTCCGATTCACAAAAACTTAACATCCGTGTTCACATTCTAATGCTTCTGTTCTTATCTGTTATAAACCAGATTCATGAGCCCAAAAAGCATCTGGATCCGGACAAAATAGAGAAAAATCTTGGATTTCTAGATTCGCTATGTGCCAATTGACTAGACGGGCTTGTACCGACTTGAATAGAAAAAGGATGATAGGTAAAAGCCAGCATTTATCATCTTCCCTGCAAGAGAATGTATGGAAACTTAAAAATAAAGAACACCATAGAAGTTCTAAAAAGCAACTACAATTTATAGTAAGCAACGCAAAATGGAGTTATTCATGCATGTGACCAGAAAGATATTACTAAACTATTGATGGCTCAAAGGATAGAAACAATTATAAGGGACTTCTAGAGGTTAGTGGTGAGTGGTGAGTGGTGAGTGGTGGGCGATCTGAAAAGAGACATTGTTCGTTAGGAGCTACAGAACTAAAATTAATAGGGATTGGACCATGGAAATTTAGCGTCTAAAACATTGCACTAGTGGTGAAATGGCTATGGTGACCAAACTAAGGTTTAAGGTTATTCAGTTTAAGGTTTAGATCAGAACAGGTGTAATAATGTCTAGCGACCACTGCTTGTGATGTCAGTCCCTGGAAGATTATCTATCAGGGTTATGTTTCCTTTAGACCACTTATTTTTCTTAGCCAGAGGTTGGCACTAATATCAAGTTTTAGGAGGACATCTTCGCAGGTAATGTCTCTTTGCTAGAGCCCTTCATGAACTAAATCTTTCAACCTTACATGATACCCTCATTAAAAATATTTTCATTGTGAACATTATCCTTTACAAAATCATTATCCTATATTTCTGCTGGAGGACATTCCAGTTAGTAAATAGGTTCAACTTTTTCAAAACGACTATTTAAGACAAGACGTCTTCCCTCTTCAGATAGATTTTAACCAAAAGCTTCACGCAGAGAGGCAGTTCAATGATTAAACAGAATCCAACTGGCTATCATGTTCAAATATGAAATAAATCAAATGACTTGCTAGTATAAACATAGATAAGATGATGTTATCATTCTTCAGAGTTCATTTCTTTTTGTACTGACGCAGAAATTTAAACAAGAAATGTAGATTGTTTGTAATATATGCCATTGTTGTATGAGATAAAATGGTGCCATTAAGAAGTTGGCAGCCCTACCTCTTAGCATTCTGTGTACTTGCCTTGCCAGGGTGGCGGAAGTGAGATAATGCATAATTAAGGAGGCAACAAATAAAAGCCACCCCCTGCACACACACACACACACACAAATGTTAGATAAAAGCAAGGAATATATTTCAAATTATTTATCTTAAAAGTTAAGAATTTAATATGCCTGGATTTTCGTAACTATCTTCCCCTCAACCTGTAATAGTAATGATTATAGGGCCTTGGCACTTAAGCAGTATAAGATTATTTTCTTGGCATCTTTATGGGGCTCTAGCTCTACTGATTGGTTTCGGTGATGGGGTGTCATTGACATACAGATGGGTTGGAGGTTATATTGCTAACATGTAATGTACCATAATTCGGTTTTCTTCTTCTCTTAATGATGATGTAGTGGGAGGATATATTATCCTCTGCCTCTGCATTTTCTTCTTTCTATGCTTAAAAGGCTTTGTGCAATTTTCTTTTACTGTGAATGCAGTTCGACTGCATTAAGTTTGATAGACCCACAATTAAATACTTGTGGAAATATGATAATCTCCTTCCAGTTTTATGTTTTAATTGATTCTCAATTTCTAGTCTAGTCCGAAGCGAAGCTAATAATGTCGAGAACCCCCATTTTATACTATAAAATTTTCTTATACTCTCAAACTTTTGAGTACATCGAGACAACCAATAAGGAAAGAGAAAACAAATTATACAGCCAGTGGGAAAGCATTTTCAGTTAGTAGGAGATAGTGGGAGTGGAGAACAAAGAAGGCAGCAATTAGAATTTACCGAAGGGCGTTATGGAAAATGAACAGGCAGTTGGTGGAGAGAATAAATAGGGAAGTGGGGTGATGATTCGGATTACTCTGGAACTTGGAAAGGTTTCGGGTGTCTTAGGCCATTGGGCAGAGATAGCAGACAGCTTCTCTGATTTCTTCTTTCTTCTACCATTACTTTTGTCTCTACATTTTCTATTGCCTATCTTTGTAATTTGAGCTTGTTGTTTTCAAATATTAATATCACTTCCTATCAAAGTTTTAAAAGACGGATTTAAAAAAAAAAAAAAAAACTAAGAAATCATGTAGTGAACATTACTATTCTGTGAAATATTAAAAGACACAAGTATTTCTGAATAGCTTGAGTCATTAGCACTCAGCAGACTTGATATTTATATACACTCCATAATCAATTTACATGTTATGAATACAAGGGGATTAAATGTTAGTACAGCCCCCTAAGCATCCTAAGTACATGAATGAATTAAACCAGTGTACATGAATCTAAAGATACATGAACCTAAGCCTTAAATGCTACTATTTCCAACACTCCCCCTCAAGCTGGTGAATAGGTATTTTCCATTCCCAGCTTGGATACAATTCGTTCAAAAATCGAGCTGCTCAACCCTTTGGTGAGAATATCCGCAAGTTGTCCTTATGAGGGCACATATGGGGTGCAAATCAAACCACTATCGAGTTTCTCCTTAATGAAATGCCTATGAACCTCAATATGCTTAATTCGATCATGCTGAACTGGATTATGTGCTATACCGATTGCTGACTTATTATCACAGTAGAGCTTCATAGGTCCTTCCCATTTAATCTTCAAGTCTTCTAAAATAATTTTTAGCCAAAGTAATTCACAAATACCTTGTGCCATAGCTTGAAATTCAGCTTCGGCACTAGAACGCGCAACCACACTTTGTTTTTTACTTCTCCAAGACACAAGATTTCCTCCAAGAAAGGTACAATATCCTGTAGTGGATCTTCTATCAACAATTGCCCTGCATAGTCAGCATCAGTGTAGGCCTCAAGAGTTGTATTCCTATTTCTTTTGAATAAAATCCCTCTTCCTAGGGTTCCCTTGAGATATTGCAAGATCCTATGAGCCTCTTGTAAATGAACTTCCCTCGGACTATGCATGATTGGCTAACCAAACTTACAGCATACGCAATATCTGGCCTGGTGTGAGACAAGTAAATTAACTTCCCTACCAAGCGCTGATACATTTCGTTGTCCACTGTAGCATCTTCTTCAGCATTTCCTAATTTTAGATTCGAATCCATGGGAGTACTCGCGGGTTTACATGCTATTTTCCCTGTCTGCTTGAGCAAATCTATAATATATTTTTGCTGATATAAAAATGCCTTTCCTTGAGTGTGCCACCTCAATTCCCAGAAAGTACTTCAGCTTTCCAAGAGTTTTTATTTCAACCTCTTTAGCCAAACACTGACTCAAGACTTGTTGCTCCTTCCAATCATCTTCGGTCACGATGATGACATCCACATATACTAACAACACTGTTACTCCCCTTGATGCTGAGTGCTTGATGAACAAGGTATGATCTCCTTGACTTTGCTTGTACTCCAAAGTTGTCATAACCTTACTGAATCTTCCAAACCATGCCCGGGGTGATTGTTTCAGGCCATATAATGCCTTTTCCAACTTGCAAACTGTATTGGCAGCTATATTTTGATCATACCCTGGCGGTACCTGCAAATAGATTTTCTCCTCAAGTTCCCCATATAAGAAGGCATTCTTCATACCGAATTGTTGTAATTCCCAACCATAATTGGCAGCAAGAGACAAAATTACCCTGACTGTATTCATCTTTGCAACAGGAGCAAATGTCTCTGAATAGTCAATTCCATAGGTTTGTGTGAACCCTTTGGCAACCAGCCTGGCTTTGTATCTTTCAATCGATCCATCAGCCTTATATTTTACTGTGTACACCCATTTGCATCCAACCGGTCTCTTCCCTTCTGGTAAAGTCACTAACTCCCAGGTTCTATTCTTCTTCAAAGCCTCCATCTCTGCATTCATGGCTTGCTTCCATTTTTCATCGGACAATGCCTCAAAAACACTAGTGGGTATGGAAGTAGTGTTTAGGTTTGTAAGGAATGCTCTATGGGTAGGGGAGAATTTTTTAAATGAGAGGTAGTTTGAAAGGGGATATAATGGTTGTTTGGTGCATTTTTTGGTTCCTTTTTTGATGGCAATGGGGAGGCCTAGATCATCATCTGTTGCTTGGGCTTTCATTTCATCCTGTAATTCTGGAAAATTAAAATTAATTACCTCATTCGAAGGAGTTGAGTCAGGCTCTTGAATGTGTGTCGATTCAGGAATGACTTTTGACCTTCTTGTGAACACTATATTCTTTCCATATCTAACATCAATTTCAGGACCATGTTCCGTAGTTTGGGATGAAGGAGATTGTATATTTGACTCAAGGCTTGGACTAGGTTCAGTCTCAGTTTCAGGACCGAGTTGAGGCACATGTGTATTCGACTCCAGGCTAGGAAATTTAAGTGTTTCCAAATGAATCCCTATATCTTCCTTATCTTCTCTAAGACTCTCCCCCTGAAGATAAGGTTGGGGAAAATAGGCTTGCCCTTCATGAAAGGTGACATCTCGGGACACAGAACTTTTTAGATGGAGGATGGTAAGACTTATATCTCTTTTGAGTGGAGGAATACCCAACAAAAACACACTTTAGAGCTCTAGGATCAAGTTTTCCCCTGTCTTGATTATGGACATGAACAAATGAGACACACCCAAAGACCTTTGGTTTAAGATTATTAGTAGGAGATACATTAGGATAGAAAGAAGAAAGAACCTCCATGGGACTCTTAAACCCCAAGATTCTAGAGGGTAATCGATTAATAAGATATGTTGCTGTGAGAACGGCTTCCCCCCAAAAAAAAATTTTGAAACATTTTTCTGTTACAACAGTACTCAGGTTTGGTCTAGAAGATGCCCATTTTTTCTCTCTGCAACCCCATTTTGTTGGGGTGTTTTGACACAAGAAGATTCATGAATTATTCCCTCCTTTTGACAGAATGGAGTAAGAACATGATTGAAGTATTCCTTGCCATTATCCGACCTAAGTCTTTTGATTTTGATGTTCACTCCAAACTGATTTTTAATTATTGAGAAGAAATTTGGGAAAACTATACTTACTTCAGACTTTATGTTTAAGTAGGAAAAGCCAAGTAACCCGAGTACAATCATCTATAAAAGTCACAAACCATCGAGCCCCAGACACATTTGGAATAGAAGATGGACCCCAAACATCAGTATGAACAAGATAAAAGGGGAATGTGCTTCTTTTATCACTTAATGGAAAAGGTGGACGTTTGTGTTTTGCCATTTCACACACGTCACAATGAAACCTCTCAATACTCAATCCAGTAAACAGAGACGGAAACAAAACCTTAATGACCCCAAAAGAAGGATGACCTAATCGACAATGAAAAAGAAATATTTTTTCTTTATTAGAGAGTAGCGACTCTGACATGAATGAGTGAGACGAGTGGCTTTTTGTAGACAGACCTGGTTCTTCGAGATAGTAAAGGCCATTCCCTTCTCTAGCACATCCAATCGTCCTCCCCGACTCCTTGTCTTGAAATACGCAACAATCACTATGAAAAATCACACTACAGGATAAATCTTTTTAAGTTTCTGTATAGAGACAAGGTTCATGGATAGCTTTGGATCATGGAGGATATTTTTTAAGGTTATAGAATGATTTATTTGGATGTCTCCAATGCCAGCTACAGTTACAAGTGTATCATCTGCAGTGACAATTTTCTTATTGCTAGGACAAGAGGAATAAGAGGAGAAGTGTTTAGAAGAGGGTGTCATGTGGTCTGTGGCTCCTGAATCTAAAATCCAGAATAGGCTAGAATGTGTTTCTGAGACATTAAATCCAAATGAGAGTGAAAGCTTACCTAAATACGCCACAGTACAATTACCTGATGTTTTCTCCATACTACTAAGGAAAGCTCTCATGCTTTCTAAGTCAAAATAAAGACCAATAGATCAGCCACTCCCTAGATATATCCACTGAAAGTGCTTACTTGAAACAAGATGAGAACAAACCACAGAAACCAAAAAAATAGAGAAATCGTGGTTTGAATCTGGACCCAGAAAAAACGAGTGCCCAAAAAGTAAAATGAACCCACAAAACAGGTTCAGGGGAGGCCGGCAGTCTGAACAAAGCAAGCGAGCGGAGGCTAGAGGGCGGCGCGTGAAGCACACGAGCCAGAACGTGGTGGCGCGTGTGGTGGTGCGTGCGAGCACGTGGGTAGGTTTTTGACGGCAAGGCTTCGAGATCTGGCTGATTTCAAGGAGGCGATTTTGATGGCAGGGTCGCTGGTTTGATCGACAATGGTCAATGGCAGTCGTTGGTGGTCAACGCCGGTTTTGCTGCTCTGAAGGGCACTGACAAGGTCGCTGGTCACTAGTCTTGGACAAATGGCACAATGAAGGTGCCTGGAGAACAAACGTTCTTAAGAATGGTGGTGGTACACGATGAAGGTGTTTTTCGGAAAAACTTCTTGCAATGAAGGCAAGGACAGCCAGCTATGAAGGCTGGAACAGCAGAAAACAGAGACTCCCAGGGTCGGGAGCTCTGATACCATGTGAAATATTAAAAGACACAAGTATTTCTGAATAGCTTGAGTCATTAGCACTCAACAGACTTGGTATTTATATACACTCCATAATCAATTTACATGTTATGATTGCAAGGGGATTAAATGCTAGTGCAGCCCCCTAAGCATCCTAAGTAAATGAATGAATTAAACCAATGTACATGAATCTAAAGATACATGAACCTAAGCCTTAAATGCTACTATTTCCAACATATTCGACCATTAGAATCTATCTTTGGGATACTATTTTAATATTTTGTAATTATTTGTAAATTGTATAATAGTTAGGAAAGATATGCAATTATGATAGATTATTTAGTTTCCATATTTCATAAAAAAATCATTAATGTATGTTGTATATATATTGTGAGAAACCTTGTACAGTATTCAAATATTACTTTTCAACTTAGTATTAGAGCTTCCGATCTGTGAGACTCTACTTCCACATTCAACCCTAGCCTGCCTTCATTGCGGTTTGTTCCTTTCATAAAAAAATCATTAATGTATGTTGTATATATATTGTGAGAAACCTTGTACAGTATTCAAATATTACTTTTCAACTTAGTATTAGAGCTTTCGATCTGTGAGACTCTACTTCCACATTCAACCCTAGCCTGCCTTCATTGCGGTTTGTTCCTTTCATGTTTGTAGAGCGTTTATTGCGCATATCAATCTCCACCGCGGTTCGTCCCTTTCCGGTTCTTTGCGCCTTTATTGCGCACATCTGTCTCAGCCTCGGTAAAGACCACCTCATACACCACCATGCCTCTTACACCCAACGATCTAGCTGTCTTACACTCTACCTATCGTCTTATTGGGAAAAATTATTTGCAATGGACCCAGGTCATTAAAGGTCGCCGGAAGTTGAACCACCTTGAAGGGACGGCTCCTAGCAACCATGTCCCGAAGTTTGAAGAGTGGGATGACGAGGATTCCCTTATCATGACCTGGCTTCGGAATTCTATGACTCTAGAGGTTAGCAGAAACTGTATGTTCTTGCGTACTGCCCATTAAATCTGGGACAGCCTTCACTAGACGTATTCCATGAAGCAAGACATAGCCACCTGTTATGAGGTGAAAATCAAAATCTTTTCCACCAAGTAGGGACCTTATCAGTTACTAACTACTATAAGATCCTCAATGGTTTTTGGATTAAGATGGATGAGCATCAGAATCTGAAAATGGAGTGTGGTAACGATGCTTCCACCCTGGCTAATTTTGTTGAACGAGACCATATATTTGAGTTTCTTTCTGGTCTAAACTCAAAGTATGATCCTATTAGAGTTCAGATTCTGGGTAAGGAGAAGCTTCTCTCTCTCTGAAGTCTTCTATATTGTTTGAGGAGAAGAGAGTAGATAGGCTGTTATGCTTGATGCTAAACTGTCCGATGGGTCAGCCTTGGTCACATGCAAGTCTTATAATCCAGGTCCGTTTTCTTCCTCCTCTACTGCTAAACCTACCTGAGATAGTTGTTGGTGTTCCCATTAAAAAATTTGGTCATACCAAGGAGACCTAATTAGCCGTACAAATGGATTTAAGGGTGTTCAGCGTGGTATGGTCAATCTAGCATCTTCGAATACCATGCCTTCTGATGAAGTCTCACATGACGTTCCAGCCTTTGGTAAGTTGGAGTTGGAGCGCCTATGGACTCTAATTGGTTCTTTTAGTAAGCCTTCTGGCACTTGTTCTCTGGCCATGACCGGTAAGACTTTATGTTCATAGTCCCTTAATGATTCTGGTATTATTTCTGATGAATCATGGGTTGTTGACTCCGGTGCTACTAATCATATGACATTTTATTCCCCACATTTTTCCTCTTAGACCTCATCTCTTGCTACCCATACCATAATTGTTGTTGATGGTTCCTACACCTTAGTTGCTGGTTATGGTCCTATTACCCTTTCCCATTCCCTCTACTTGCACAATATATTGCATGTTCCTAAATTGTCCAATAACCTTTTTATTCATCAACTTAAAAAGAATTTGAATTATGCAGTAACCTTCTACCATTCTTATTGTGTCTTTCAGGATCTTGCCACGGGTAAGACAATTGGAGTTGTTGAGGAACGGGGAGGGTTGTATCATCTTCTCTAGAGACACGGTGGTACCAGTCAGACATTATCGCGTTCATGTTTTCAGTCCAACTCTAAGACGCCTGCCTCCATAATTTGGCTTTAACACAGGTGTCTTGGTCATCCTCCTTTTACCCTTCTTAAGTCTATGTTACCATCTTTATTTTCCAACGAGTATGTTGAGTCTTTTCATTGCAATACATGTGAACTTACAAATCATCATCATGTATCCTTTTATCCCAGTTCAAGTAAAATTAGTGAACCTTTTGTTCTTATTCATATGTGTGGGGTCCTGCTTCAATTGCTAATGTTTTTGGTGTCAAATGGTTTGTTTCATTCATTGATGATTGCACTAGGGTAACTTGGCTCTTCTTAATGAAAGATAAAAGTGAAGTAACCAACTTGTTTATCCAAATTTTCCGCATGATCCAAACACAGTTTGACAAAACTATTAAGTGTTTGCACTCTGATAATGGTATGGAGTATGTCAACCAACATTTCTCTCAATTTATTATGGAACATGGTATTGTTCATGAGCTTACCTGTGTTGATACTACTTAGCAAAATGGTGTGGCTGAAAGAAAAAACTTACATTTACTTGAAGTCACTCAGGCCTTACTTTTCCAGATGTTTGTCCCACATTCATATTGGGAGGAAGCTATTCTTACTGTAGCCTACTTAATCAACCGGTTACCCACCCATCTTCTTGGTGATGTCAATCTTGTTCATCTCATGACTTCCTTCTTCTCGTCTGTTTTTATCATGCAAAGTTTGTCGTCACGCGTCTTTGGTTGTGTTGCCTTTGTTCATGTTCATCATCATCACCGTAGTAAGTTGGACCCTAGTGCTATCAAGTGTATTTTCCTGCGTTACGCTCCTAACAAGAGGGGCTACAAATGCTACCATCCATCAAGTCGTCGGTTTTTGATTTACATGGATGCCACTTTTCATGAAATTAAGTCCTTTTGTCGTTCTCAGCTTCAAGGGGAGCATGTTTCAAAAGCTGAGTTCTCTCCTGAGTTTCTATTCCTTTACTTCATGCGTCTCAAACATCTCCCGAGTCATCTTCTAATGCTCAACAAGTAGCACCTTTTGACTCTTAGCAAAGGATACAACAGACGATAGTACCTGTTGATTATCAACAGGCGATACATCAAACGATACAACCCGAACAAGTCCCTCAACAAATCCAATCGTCTGAAACTATAGTAAGTATTAAGGAGACAACTGGCGTTCCAAACCCAAACACTTTAAATATATTTTTGAATAATAAATGTGATCCTTACTCAGATGATTTACCTATTGCTTTGAGGAAAGGAAAACGATCTTATGCCAAGTACTCTATTTCTCAATTTGTTTCCTCAAAGTAGCTTTTTGTGCATCACAATTTTCTTTCAGCACTTGATTCTATAACAGTTCCAGCATTAATACACGAAGCATTGAAGGGTAAGAATTGGGTTAAAGCCAGGAATGAGGATAAGAGTGCACTAGAGAGGGATGGAACTTGGGAGGCTGTCGATAGACCAGGTGATAAAAGACCTGTGGGGTGCCGATGGATCTATACTTTGAAATATCGATCTGATGGTACTCTTGAAAGGTATAAGACAAAGATGGTTGCAAAGCGATACACTTAGACTTATGGGATTGACTATCAAGAGACATTTGCTCCAGTGGCAAACATAAGCACCGTGAAAATACTTAATGTTAAGAGTCCCACCTTGGATAGTGATATGGCCCTAAATAGCGATTATAAGTGGGGGGCAACCCTCACCTCATAAGTTAGCTTCTGGGGTTGAGTTAGGCCCAAACCCAAATTCTAAGATGGTTTCAAAGCCTATCTGAGATCCGTTAGGCCAACCACAGATGTCAAGTCTTGCAAACTTCACGCTCAAGATGTTCAGTCCTGGGCGTGAGGGGTGTGTGCAAGGTTGTCAAAATCGAGATCCTACGTGGGATCGGGAGAGGGGGGAAGAGACGTAAAATGTGGGACCGTAACACGGATCGAAACAACCTACTAAAAACATAAATGTGTATCTAAACATAAACGACTAAGTTAAGAAATTAGAAACAACAATCAAGGTCGAATCAGAGAGTACGAAAACAAAAAATGCGACTCATGATTCCAAAGAGGGAGTTCAAAAACCCTTACCAATGTGGAAACCGACCTCGAACTTGAACCCACAATCGAACCTTGTTGTCACCACCGTAGGTCGCCACACATGTCATCGTCACAGTCGCTGCTGGTCGCAATCGTTACTGTTGCACTCATCTCGGTCGCTCTCAAGTTTGCCCAAAAGTGTTCGGGGGAAGATGTGAAGGTTGAATGTGAGGGTTTCATGTTAGGGCCAGGTTGGACATTACCTGGTTTCTCAAAAAACTGGTCAATCGAGAAAAAAGGGTATCAAATCAGATCTCTAAAACTCGCACGATTTTCAGCGATTCTACGATCTTCCCCGTCGACTCCACCCGAGTTCATTAATACGAGCTTTGGGTGGGATCTAGATCACAAAGGGTGGTAAAAATCGTAAGATCGTAAGATCTTGCGAGGAAGATCTCGATCTTGACAACCTTGGGTGTGTGTTGAGAGTCCCACATTGGATAGTGATATAGCCTAAATAGTGGTTATAAGTGGGGGCAACCCTCACCCCATGAGTTAGCTTTTGGGATTGAGTTAGGCCCAAACCCAAATTCTAAGACTTCACTCTTTTGTTGCCCACTGTTAGCCAAGGAATCTGCTGGCTGCTAACCTAGGAATCCGTTGGCCTATAAATGTGTATAATAAGGTTTCATATTATATATTCAGGATTATAATCAGCCTATTAATTGTACATATTTAGGATTCCTCATATAGAGTGTACAAATTAGGAATTAGAACAAATTTGTCATTATTAGAAGTGAATTTTGGACTATTTATTAAGATCAATAGAAGTCAGAAAGGCAATTCAGCCAATTGTGACACCCACTTTGGTTGGGAGTTACACCAGATTGATGTGAAGAATGTATTTCCTCATGGAGATTTGGAAGAAGTTCATATGGAGATTTCACCTGGATATGGCTCTTCTAACGGAAGTAATAAAGTATGCAAGTTAAGAAAAGGCCTTATGTGGCTTAACACAGTCTCCCTGAGCATGGTTTGGGAGGTTTACCAAGGCAATGGTGTCCTCGGGTAACAGACAAAGTCAGAGTGACCAAACTCTCTTCTTTAAAAATTCACAAGAAGGTAAGCTCATTGTCCTATTTGTGTATGTTGATGACATCATTATATCTGGAGATGATTTGGCTGAGAAACAACTGCTAAAGGCAAAATTAGCAATTGAGTTTGAGATGAAGGATCTTGGAAGACTGAAGTACTTCCATGAGATCGAAGTTGCCTACTCTAAACAAGGCATATTTATTTCTCAACGGAAATGGATTGTTATTCAAGAAAGGTGGAAATTTGTTCATGAAACTATATATAGATGCTGATGATGGAGGGTCGGTTGTCGACAGAAAGTCAACCACTGGTTACTATATGTTTTTGGGTGGCAACTTAGTAAACATGGAAAGTAAGAAGCAAAATGTAGTAGCTCGATCAAGTGCAGAAGCTGAATTAAGAGCTATGTACAAGGAATCTGTGAGTTGCTATAAATGAAGATTGTACTCAATGTTGTTAAAATTGCGAGCCAGATCGTAGGATCGCACGATTCTACGATATTTGGGACCACCGGCGTGCTTAATCGCGCCCAAGATCGCCAGCGAGCAGGATCGGCGAGGATCGACGATCTTCCCTTCAAAGCTCGTAAGATCGGCGTTTTCTGCGTGTCCGGCAATCCTGGAAGTTAGACACGCGGGTCGTTTTTGACCCGTATCGCTATAACGGGTATTGTTTGCCCACTCGGTTTTACGGGGTTTTTCTCCTTAAAAAACCCTAAAAACGTCGTTTTTCATTATTGGGTAACCCCAATCCAACGCTTTCTGCCTCTCCCAGCCGTTTTCGAACTCTTTCCCTCTGTGCGCAATAACTTCTTCTTCTTCTTCTTGTAAGCCGTTCGAACTCTGTTTTTTGTTTCGCTATTCTTCTCTGCTTCTCTGTTCGGTTTTGCTTCTCTGTTCTCCTTCGCTGCTCTGTCTTTGTTCTGACTTGAAGACTACAATGTCTTCAAATGCTGCTAGTAATCCAACTGAATATAAGGGGAGTGGCAAGAAAAATCTGAAAGCTACTTGGATGACGACAGATGTGGCATGGCAGCATGGGGTCTCAGTCGATGGGGATGCAAGAAAAATAAAATGTAACTATTGTGAGAAGGTGATAACAGGGGGAGTTTACCATATGAAGCATCATTTGGCAGCAACCTCAAAGGATGTCGGAGCTTACAGATCAGTGCCCGATGCAGTTCGAATAGAAATGTGGGACATTGTGGCTTCATTGCAAAAGAAACTCATTAATAAGTCAAGCCACAATGAGTATGAAGGAGGTAGTGCAGCAGTTGAATCAGTTGATGAGGATGGTAAAAAAAAAGACAGGAAGAGAGTCCTGCAGATATGTTCAAGAAGAGGGGAGTTAGCTCTCAAGCTACCATTAATAGTATTTTCAAGAAAAGCTTGAGGGAGGAAGCATGCCTAGAAATAGGGAAATTCATTTACAACAATGCTATACCTTTTAATGTGGTAATGAGTGAAGAGTTTCCGAAGATGTTTGAATTAGTTGCCCGACATGGTATAGGATTTAAGCCACCATCCTACCATGAGATTAGGGTGAAGTATCTGAAGCAACAAGTTGAACTTACTAATCAGAGCTTGGAGGATCATAGAGCTTTTTGGAAGAAATCGGGTTGCACGATAATGACTGATGGATGGACCGACAAAAGGAGGAGGACTATATTGAACTTCTTAGTTAATAGTCCTAAGGGAACTGTTTTCTTGAAGTCTATTGATGCATCTGATATAACCAAGACAGCTGACAAGATTTTTAGAATGATGGATGATATTGTTGAAGAGGTAGGGGTAGAAAATGTTGTCCAAATTGTCACGGACAATGCGGCTAACTACAAGGCAGCTAGTGATTTGTTGATGCAGAAGAGGGAGAAGTTGTATTGGACACCTTGTGCGGCTCATTGCATCGACCTAATGTTGGAGGACTTTGAGAAGAAGATACCACTCCATAAAGAGACAATTGCAAGTGGTAAAAAACTCACAACTTACATCTATTCTAGATCTGGTCTTATGTCTTCATTGCATCACTTTACTAAAGGAGGAGAATTGATTAGACCAGCTGCTACTCGTTTTGCCACTTCTTACTTGACATTGGGATGCTTGCACGATAATAAGGGATCCCTAATAAGAATGTTCACATCAAAGGAATGGATTAATAGTCAATTTGCAAAGACTAGGGATGGGGTTCAGGTGGAAAATCTGGTTACAGACAAGGGGTTTTGGAAAAATATTGTGAACTGCTTCAAGGGTGCTTATCCCCTAATCAGAGTGCTACGATTGGTGGATGCAGATGAGAAGCCAGCCATGGGCTTCATTTATGAAGAAATGGACCGAGCAAAAGAGATGATACAGAGTGCCTTCAAAGGCGTTAGTAAAAGGTAATTATCTTCAATATTAATATTATAATTTTTAGACTTATTTTGGAAACTAATTCATTTTTTTACTCATTCTTAGCTACACTCCCATATGGGAAATCATTGATCAAAGATGGGACAACCAATTGCATAGGCCTTTGCATGCTGCAGGCTACTACCTTAACCCCATGTTGCATTATGGTCCAAATTTTAAAGCTGATTATGAAGTTAAGAGAGGATTATATGATTGTTTCAATAGGATGGTGGGAGACATCCAAGAAATAGGTAAGATTGATAGCCAACTTGAGGACTTCAAGCTTAAAAAGGGGTTTTTGGGTAATGCAATAGCTCAACATGCACTTCAAACCAAAACTCCAGCACAATGGTGGGAGTCTTATGGCGATGAGTATCCAGAATTGCAGAGGTTTGCTATTCGGGTATTGAGTTTGACATGTAGCTCCTCGGGCTATGAACGTAATTGGAGTGCCTTTGAGATGGTAAGAATTTGAATTTATGAATCACAATGAATTTCGTTCTTAGAATTACCTAGTACCTATTCTAAGTTAATTGTTTTTGTAATTATTCAGGTCCACACCAAGAAAAGGAACCGTTTGAAGCAAAAGACCATGAATGATGTGGTATTTGTTATGGCTAATCCAAGATTGACCAAGAAGAAGCAAGTTAGGAAAGGAAATGACTACAATATTGATGATGTTTCTTCTGATGATGATTGGATTGTGGAGGAGAATGAACAAGATCAAAATTCAGATTTGAACATTCTGGATGAAGACATTGTAGATCTCACAATCATAGAAAATGCTGGAGGCAGTGTTGGTGTTGGTGGTGCACTTGTAGTTGTAGATGATCTGCAAATTCCAATTGATGATATTGATGATGATGATGAAGGTGGAGATGATGCTATTGATGAGAATGAAGATAATATGGAGGATGAGGATGACTATCCTCAATTGAATTTGAATGCTCTCTTAGATTAGATGGCTAGAGTTAGATTAGATTTACTTGAATTTTATTATGAACTTATTTTGAGTTGTGTTATGTATTGGATTTGGTTTCTTATGAAATATGGATTATGATTATGGATTTGGAATTGAAGTTAGTTTAATGTTGTCATCTAAAGGGTTCTTTTCTTTATCTACATTTGTTTTTCATGCATATGAACATGTATAAGTATAATTTTCTACTTTAGCTAGGATCTTACGATCCTCCGTGTTACGATCTTTCATCCCCCTCTCGATCCTCATTAGGATCTCGATTTTCACAACATTGATTGTACTAGATGATCTTAACATAAAGTATGAAAACCCTATGAAATTGTTCTAAGACAATAAATCAGCTATTCGGCAACTTGAGGGGGAGTGTTGAAATTTAGAATATATCTTAGGATTTTAATATTTTGTAGTTATTTGTAGATTGTATAATAATTAGAAAATATATGCAATTATGATAGATTTTAGTTTTCATATTTCATAGGAAAAGTCATTAATGTACGCTGAGAGAAACCTTATCAGTTAATCATTGAGAAATAATATTATTCAGTATTCATATATTCTCTTTCAACTAATTACACACAGACTAAATGAAAAATGATACTTCTCTCCCTTTATCTTGAAATTAAATAATATTTTTCCATCAAATATAGTTATGTTTTTCAAATAAAAAAAGCGTTAACAGAAGCCTCATTTGCAACTTTGAAATTATGAGTACGTAATTACCTTTAATTAGCTATTTGCTGCAACTGCTTTGTGGGATTCTTTGTTTGGAAATTTTGGAGAATTAGGGCTTGTCCAAAGTCCTTGGAGCAGTTTTGATGACTAGTTTAACTGGTGTTGGTATAACTAAAGAAGCCAAATTTTTCTGACAGTGTGCAGTATTTGTTACACTTCGGTGCATTTGGTGGGACATAACTCTCGCAGTTTTTAGGATATCTCTTCAGATAAGCAGCTGCTTTGGGATAAGATTAGACATTTGGCTTCCATATGGTGTAAAGCACATGTCCATTTTGAAGGGGTGTCCATTTCTGATATGTTGAAGGAATGGGTAGCGTTACTTCATTGATGTATTTTTGCTCCTTGTTGTTTGGTTTTTCATTCTTTTCTTCTTAGGAGGATTTTTTATCCTCCTTTCGTTTTGTATTCTCCTTCTCTTTGTCTTAATATACTTCTTTTTTTATCCCCAAAAAAAAATGTTTAACAATATCTTTCAGCAATTGCCTCTTAACATTATTTATCTCAGTCTGCATTTGTACAGCAGGTTGCTCACTACAAAGCTAATTTAGACAAAGCTAATTTAGATAGTATACAGTGAGGTTTGCTAAGTGATTTTGGGACTTCCAAACTATTTTGGAATGCTTACACACCATTCTTCTCAAATTAGAATGATTATATTAAAGTTTTGCATCATAAGCATGATGGGGGCAAACTGTCGCATGCAACTCATAATGAGATGCTTATCAGTAAACTTTCAGTTTAAGGTCCAATAAGCTCAGAATATGTTATAATTGCAAGTGAAGCATTCTTGCTGCTTCTCATCTGGCTTTAAGACATGCAATAGACAGTTATGCTAAATGGTAAGACAATATAAGCAGAACTTACAATATTAGTTAGAGAAGTAGCATTCCACAGTGCATATACGCGAGATAGTGAAGCTCTTCTAGGTTCTTTACTGAATAAAGCATTCAAACCAGCAGGAAATGGAGAAAGTAGAGAAAGAGGAAGAATTAGCAAAACAGAAAGAAAAGCTGCAAGAGAAATCCAGTAGAACTGAAGCACCATGAGGAGAGTGACAGAAAGATCTGATAAAAGCATCAAAGTAATCAGCAGCTGCACAGTGTCCTGACACAAAGATGTCATGTATAAGATAATGTCAATTAATAGTTGTGGAGAGATGAAGCATCTAAAATAATTCAACTACCTGTCGACCAACAGGTCTAGTGTTGCACAGCAGCAGAGAAAGTGGGAATAGAAAGTCCCTTTTACAGTCCAATGACCTTATGGTAACATCATTTATTAGGCCCCCATTAATTACTCCGGTTATTCTTTTAAGAGATAATGAATTGCTCATGTATGGCCAACTATGCTGCAGCGGCTTAAGATTCTTTCTTCCATGTGCCACATTTTTCCTGTCATAAGTATTAAAAAAAAAAAAAACCCTTCAAGTCAATACAAATATGGGATTTAAAAACAAACTTGAATTCTTGCAGTACTAATCTTCATCTAGAAGATTTTAAAACATACAACTTCAAGGAACCATGCAACTTAAAAGCTTAAAGCAAAGAGTTATTAATAGTCCCCAACATGCCTACTGATGGGAGAATCTACTAGCTTTGAAACATTGACAAAGCATAAGCAAATCAGACATTGTGCTGGAACTCAATCTCAAATTAGCATGGGAAGCAAGGATCAACTCTAAACAACCATTGATACCATATCAAAGAATAGTGCAACCTAAGATTCTAAACTGCTATGCAGAGGCCCAAGAATAACTGCTTTGCATTCTTTCCTAATCCATCTAATCTAATCAGGTCAAATTTCTAAAACCAAGCAATGTGAATCATCACTATTTTTGTCCTAGTTATAAAAACAGAAATGAGGGGGTCATGACTAGCGTGAGAGCACCGGGTGGGGCCTCAGAAGATTTTTCTATAACTATAGGACTACACTACTCTTATCTTTTTACCTTGGTCTTGGATGTGCTTACTGAGCACATTCAAGAGCCGGTGCCGCGATGCATGCTTTTTGAAAATGATATAGTCTTAGTTGGAGAGTCGAGAGAGGAAATAAATGGGAGGTTAGAGATATGGAGACAAGCTTTGGAGACACATGGCTTTCGCTTAAGTAGAAGTAAGACGGAGTATATGGACTGTAAGTTTAGCAAGAAGTGCATCACACCTACCTTACAGGTGAAAGTTGGATACCATACCATACTACAAATCACACGGTTTAAATATCTTGGATCCATCATACAAAACGACAGAGAAATAGGAGATGTAACCATAGGATTCAAGCGGGGTGGATGAAATGAAGGAGGGTCTCGGGTGTTATTTATGATAAAATGGTACTGCTCAAGCTAAAGGGAAAATTTTATCGCATGTCTATAACACCTATGATGTTGTATGGGACTTAGTGTTGAGCGGTAAAAGGTCAACAAGAGAATAAACTCAATGTAACATAGATGAGAATGTTGCGTTCGATGAGTGGTTATACTAGACAAGATAGGATTAGAAATGATTGCATTAGAGAAAGAATCGGGGTAGCACCTATTGTAGAAAAAATGGTAGAAACCCGCCTTATGTGGTTTGGACATGAATGGAGAAGACTTATAGAATCCCTAGTAAGGAGAGTAGATAAGATGAAGGGCAGCGCAATCGCTAGAGGGCGAGGACGGTCGAGAAAAACTATGGGCAAAATCGTTAAGAAGGATTTAGAGGTCAATGATTTGTCTATAGACATGATTTACGATAGAACATTATGGCGTCGTTTGGTTCATGTAACGACCCCACCAAGTGGGAAAAGGCTTGGTTGTTGTAGTATAAAAACAAAATTGAACAATATTGGATGTAGTTGTTTTGAACGGTTAGGGTCCGTTTGCTTTGTTTCCAGTTTCATGTTTTCATTTCCTGTTTTCATTAATAATTTAAAAAATGTCACCTTGTTTTAATTTTGTTTCCTGTTTTCAAATATTTGTACAGGAAACAGTGAAAACATTTTTGTTGTTTCCACCGTTTCCTATACAAATATTTGAAAACAGGAAATAGAAATAAAACAAGGAGTCATTTTGCAATTATTAATGAAAATACGAAATAAAAACAAGAAACTGTAAACAAAGCAAACGGGGCCTAAGTTTTCCTTTTTCCTTTGAGTGGGCACCAAGTGCTTCCTTCCATCAATCTTTCTCAGGAAAAGCCCATTTAGCAACATTCGTTGTGCTATTTTTTAGTTGCAACTAGCACTATCAATTCTCACAGGACATGAAATGGTTGGTCCCTACCATGTCAATAGGATCAATTGGAAGAAACCAGGTCTACAGTCTCTACGTATACAGCATTAACTCGGGATCATAAATTACCTCATAGCTTCATCAGTACCAATCCATGCATCAGACTGGTGCAAATCATTAAGGGAATAATCCCCAACTGCTACCACGATACCCAGCTGATAGTAACCAGAAGCTGTTGCTTGGAACCATCCAAGCTCAATTTTAACTCCATGGAACTCAAGTTGGGGGTTTGCATGGCTATTTATCCAATCAACAATAGGACCTAGTGCAGTACGAATTGATCCATGCCTCACTGTCCGTAGCTGAGCATTCAGTCCAGCTACCAATCGATTCCAAACAGTTGCTGGGACATGCTGTGGATATCAAGTTTAGGATGTCAGTTATGTATAGAGAAAAAAATAATTGGCTAAATTAAGAGCTCAACAATCAAGATACCTGGCCAAGGAGATTGATCAGTAGTGTATCCTTGTGAAGATTATAAGGTGCCATGTAGCTCCCATCCCCACCAAAAATTATGCACATGGGAAATCTCTTCTGTATAATTGATACAATGTCTAATCGCTTCTCATCACCACCAAGGAAAAAATCAATGTAAGCTACCATTAAATCCGGTGTTGCCCCAACCTGCACCAATTGATTCTTCATTAATGAAATTAATATGGATTACAGCGTGCAACATTTAACACTGTGGAAACCTTTACATGAAAGGTCTTGGATTCTAATACAAGCTTGTCAGTGAAGAAGAATTACAAATTAAACATGTACATTTGTAGTAATACATATGTCAAATAAAATTAATGCTGCTGTTGAAAAATCACATTGTTTTGTTTTTAAAAGCAAATGAAGGAATGCAATCTGGTAAACATGAAACATCTTCTGAATAGTGATGTAGCCATATTGTAACTTGTTAACTGAATATAAGAGTACCTATTGCTTCTAGGAGCTCTAAATAAACACCGAGAAATAACTAAAAAATCCTGGTATTTATACAATAAATCAAAACATAATTCTTTCAGCTGGGGAGCAAGGACTTCTAATTTAGAAGCTGAAGCATAAACTCAACTCCTTATGATTAGAATTAAGTGTGAGTACAATACATTGGCACGAATCTATATTATCACACTTGCATGTGGTCGTCATGCTCAAGAACATAGGCCACTTTTGCAAGTCTTGCCAAGAGAAAACAATAAGTGAAATCTTCATGGTGATAAAAGTTAATGCAATTGTATTTAATGAAAAGCCCAGCAGCACTATATGATGCGGGATGCAATAGCATCAATAAATCATAACAATAAAAACAACAAAACTTTTTCTCACTAGGGGGTCGGCTACATCGATCAATAACGCCATTGTATTCTATCGTAAACTACGTCTTTAGAAATGCCATTTAAGTCTAGGTCATTTTTAATAGTTTCACTTATAGTTTTTCTTGGTCTCCATTTACCTCTAAATATGGGCTATCATCCACATAATCTACTCCTCTTAATAAGGCTTCTAATGGTATTCTCCTCACATGGCCAAATCACCTAATAAGAGATTCTACCATCTTTTCCGCAATAGGTGTTACCCCTATTTTCTTTCTAATGCATTCATTGCTAATCCTATTTTGTCTTGTATGTCCACACATCCACCGCAACATCCTCATCGCTACAACACTAAGCTTATGCTCTTGTTGACTTTTTACCACAGCATTCAGCACCATACAACATTGTGGGTCTTATAGCTGTGCATTAAAATTTTCCTTTAAGCTTAAGAGGTACTTCTCTATACCAAATAATGCCCAAAGCACTCCTCCATTTCACCCACCCAGCTTGAATAATCTTAAGCTTAAAAATAAAAATCAAATCATCTTAGTATTTTCGTTTAATTTTGATTTTGGTGATGACTGTATTCTTCCATGACCTTTACTAGAAGCTTTTCGGATGCCTTTTATATCATTTTAAGAGTATTTTAGTAATCCTCTCAATATTTTATGTTCTTTGGGCAGCCCAGGCCTTGGGCTATTATTGGGCTTGGATTTATTTTATCAAGATGTTTTAGTGTCTTACTTTCATGTTTAGGTGTCTCTTAATTAGTTAGGAATCCCCAATCCTTATCAAATGAGGACTTCATTACTTATGCTTGTGGGATAAGTTAGAGGATGTCTATATAGACTGCTAAAATGTTTTCTTTTGGACAGAATATCATATTTATGATTTTTAATTAGAGAGAAAATGATTGAAGTAAAGCTAGGACCTAGGAATAAGATAAGGAATTCTCCAAAACAAGAAAGTCTGCATACAAAGGAAAACTCCCAGCAGATCCAAGAATACAACTCCCGTTCAGAGAAGCCCGAAAAGCCACTTGTTGAGATTTGTGTTAGTGTTGTGAATTGGGTACTATGCATGTGAATAATGTGCGGAGACTGTTTGTGTTCTTTTTACTAATTCACTCAATATAAATAGAGACCTGCACCCACATTGGGTACACTTTTCCCAAATCTCTCTACTTTACACCATTCTATCCCAAACCAAGTCTGGGGACAAAGAAACAACCTTAAGGATACTTGCATTCTGCCCCCAACCACCAGATTTATGGTAGCATAAAATAGCTCCCTTCTTGCCTATGGTGCAATCAAACGATTCAACCTAGGGTGCTGTTGGAAGATATTCGAGAATCATACAGATTCTGCAGTTATGTAGGATCTCCTAAATATCTGTGTAATTATGTATTTAATGCTCTACCTTTTTAGGATAATGAGTGATTCTTGGATCACACTTATTAGGTAGGAATCAGACTTTATTTCTTCTTTATTACTGTTTTATTAGGGAGACTTGTAACTTACCTTTTTTGTAACTTAGTCTGGCCTATAAAGCTGTGTGTACAGAGAATCACAAGTAATGAAAAATAATTCCCCATACTATGCCTTCTTCTTTATGGTATCAAGATTAATTCCATTAGAATACTTCTTTCACTTGCTGTCAATTTTAATTGGCCTCTCCATCAATTTGATGTCAAAAATGCGTTTTTAAATGGAGATCTACATGAAGAAGTATACATGGAGCTACCACCTGGATTTGAAGACAATCTTGGAAGAGGCAAAGTCTGCAAGTTGAGAAAATCCCTATATGGGCTAAAACAATCACCAAGAGCCTGGTTTGAACAATTTGGGAGTGTTGTGAAGAGGCATGGTTTCTCAAAAGTCAAGCTGATCACACCCTATTCTTCAAACACTCTAGCGAAGGTAAAATTGCCATTTTGATAGTATATGTTGATGATATTATCATGACAGGAAATGACTCAGCCGAGATCAGCAACTTTAAAGGAAAGCTTGAGGCTGAATTTGACATTAAAGACCTAGGAAAGCTGAAGTATTTCCTAGGGATGGAATTTGCAAGGTCTAAGGAAGGAATGTTTACCAACCAGCGCAAGTATATCCTCGATTTACTCAAGGAAACAGGGATGATTGGCTGTAGAGCTGCAGAAATCCCAATGGATCCAAATGTGAAACTTAAAGCAGTAGAAGAAAAGGGAGTGGTGGACAGAGAACGCTATCAAAGGTTAGTTGGAAGGCTGATCTACCTGTCACACACAAGACCTGACATAGCTTTTGCTATGAGTGCAGTAAGTCAATTTATGCATGCACCAGGACCTCTTCACTTTGAAGCTGTCTTTAGAATTTTGAGATACTTAAAAGGGACTCCGGGGAAAGGACTCTTGTTCAAAAACAGAGGCCACATCCAAGTTGAAGCATACACGGATGCAGACTGGGCAGGAGACATAAATGATAGGAGGTCTACCTCAGGTTACTGCACTTTTGTAGGAGGAAATTTGGTTACTTGGAGAAGCAAAAAACAAAGTGTGGTAGCTAGGAGTAGTGTTGAGGCAGAGTTTCGTTCCGTTGCACATGGTTTCTGTGAGGTATTATGGATCAAAAAACTCATAGAAGAGTTGAAGGTCTTTACTCCAACACCTATAAAAGTCTACTGTGATAATAAGGCAGCTATTTCCATATCCCACAATCCTGTTCTACACGACAGGACAAAGCATGTAGAGGTGGACAAACATTTCATCAAGGAAAAGATTGATAATGGTGTAATTTGCATGTCTTACATTCCCACCACAAGTCAAGTAGCAGATGTTCTCACCAACGGCCTCCCTAAGAGACAAGTTGAAGAACTGGTCAGCAAGCTTGCCATGAATGACATATTCATACCAGCTTGAGGGGGAGTGTTGGAAGATATTCGAGAATCATACAGATTCTGTAGTTATGTAGGATCTCCTAAATATCTGTGTAATTATGTATTTAATGCTCTACCTTTTTAGGATAATGAGTGATTCTTGGATCACACTTATTAGGTAGGAATCAGACTTTATTTCTTCTTTATTACTGTTTTATTAGGGAGATTTATTCTTTCCTTTTTTGTAACTTAGTCTGTCCTATAAAGCTGTGTGTACAGAGAATCACAAGTAATGAAAAATAATTCCCCATACCTTGCCTTCTTCTTTAGGTGCAATGCTTGTTTCCTAAGGGAACCTAAGTGTGGTGATGCCCGGGTTTTCTTCCCTTGTGCTCTGCTTAATTTTCTACACTATCCAAACCACATTTCCTTTGTAGACATCATTCAAAATTACCCCATCAAAAACCTAGTTGACTACTACTTCAATTTGGCCTAAAACCCATTGTCATGAACCAACTATTCCAAAAGCTTAAGCTTTTGGATGAAGGAACATGAGTGGTTTTATTTTTTTCCTTAGATAATAAAAGAAAAATTATTAGATGAGAAGAGAAAAGTACAAAAGAAAAGGATAAAGACATCCTCAAAAGAAACAGAAACAACTAAAAACTAGGTGACAGAGCCATGCAACAAAGCATGTCAATCCTTCAGCATGTCTATCAAAGAAGCACCACTAGAAACCCATTGGTAGAGCACCAAAGGGATGCCAAAAGAGTAACCCTATCCCAAACGAAGTCTAAAGTCAAAATAGAATCATGGAGAATTCTACTGTTTCTTTCCAACCAAAGAAAAGCAAAAACAGAGCAGCGCCATAGAATTTTGGCATCTTTATGAGAGTCAAAAACTCTATATTTCGTACGGAGAGATTTATGCAAGTCCATAGGGCAGATCCAAGACTCTTCAAAGATCCCAAACAACATATTCCAAAATTTATTACAAAAACCATCACCCAACTTCAAGGACAAGAGAGAGTTAAAAGACGGTAAACCCTAAGAAATAAATTTCCAAGGACTAGCATTAGTGACTCTTCTCAATGAGTTGGTGTCCCACCCATTGGGATGCAAACCATACTTCAAATGACTTGATGCCATAAAGAGAACAGTTGAGTAGGAAAATGCCAAAGCCGTTTAGTTGCCATTGCCTTATTCTTGGGCACTAAATTAACAAGGCCCAACCCCCCTCCTTCTTTGGTTTACAACAAACCTCCGACCTAACAAGGTGGTCTCGTCTAGAATCAACCACCCTGACCAAAGGAAATCCCACATAACTTACTCTATTTTCTGAGCCATAGCCACAGGAATAAGACAAAGGAAGAGGAAGTATAAAGAGATAGAAGCCAAACAAGACTGGATAAGAATAATTTGAAAACCCAAAGAGGAAAAAACACCCTTCCAACAATCTAATCGCTTCGAGATCTTACAAACCGCCAGATCCCAAAAGGAAAAAGCACGAGGATTACCTCCCAAAGCGATTACCTCACTTTATTACCGTTGATGATAGTAGAAAGTGAACATGGCCCCAACCTAATTTCTTCAACATGGTATCAGAGCTTATATGACCTCACGGCCCATAAATGATTCAAGTACAAAACAAAAGTCATTTAAAAAAAAAAGGAAAAAAAATCCCCAAGCAAATGTTACAGACCTGCGGCCTTTAAGACTCAAGTCTAGAAAAGTAGCACAAGCTCAGTCAATAAAATGAAGATGGACTTGTGGCCTCTGGGGCTCAAAAACTTGAAGTACAAGCCCTAGCTGAAAACTAAAGGCAAGTCACAACTGGGCCAAGCCAGTTGGACATGAGGGGGAGTGTTGAAAAATAAAGAAGTCTTGGAAATAAAAGCAAAGAATCATTTATAATAACTTGGGTAACACTCCCTCTATGAGCTAGTTTTTGGCGTGGAGTTCAGGCCAAATTATTCTAACATGTTGTAAAATAAAGAAGCCCCACATGGGTTGAAAATAAGAGCAAAGAAATAATAAATCAGAAATAATTCCTAAAAGATCTTCTAAGATATCCCAAAATATTTTAAGATACACTAAAATAGTATGAGATATGTTCTAGATATTTTGACACTCCCCCTCAAGCTAAAGTTTCCCAAACTGTAGCTTGTACAATTAAACTTTAAAAAACAAAATAAACTGAAAATAACTTCAAGCTCTTGGTAAAACGCAATAGAAGAAGCGATGTTGCAAAGGCGCACAACGTAAGAACCAAATTGCATCTAGGATGGAACCATACTGCATTTGGGACAAGCACAATGGAAGAGCCAAACTACATCTGGGATGAAACCATACTCCATTTGGGATGGAACCACAGAGCCAATCTTTCAATCTGGATCAGCTAGAATTGATCGAAGGCAGGGATCAGGCGGAATTGATCGAAGACGCGAGATCGGGAAAAATGATCGGAGGCGCGGAATCAGCCGGAACTAATCGCAAATGCATATTAAAGGCAAAACTAAATGGAGATGAAAAAAACAACAAAATTAGATTTGAGTTTGCGGCGGTGAATAAAGAATGGAATTATACGCGACGAAAAGGTGAAACTCTCCTCAAGGTGGATACCATGACTCTAATACCATGTTAGAATAATTTGGCCTAACTCCACTCCAAAAGTTAGCTAATAGAGGCAGGGTTGCTCAAATTATTATAAATGGTTCTTTGCTCTTATTTCCAACCCGTGTGGGACTTCTTTATTTTTCAACAATTACATATGGTTTATTATATCTCTAACAAACACCCTCACGCAAGAGAGCCCTTTGGGCTCGAAGCTTGGACAATAACAAGATCATATTTACCATGTCCTGAAATTTAACTTCTAATTTAGAAGAATTGGGGAGACCTAAACTCTAGACCACTTGATCATGGAGGCTCTGATACCATTACAAGAACCAACTCTTCCAAAAGTTCAAGCTGTTATGTGAAGACCCATGAATGGTTTTATTATATCTCTAATACCTATCAAACCCCAAACACTAATCCGGCATGCAGTGTTCATAGCACAGAAACAACCATCAATCTAACCCTTGAGTCCCTCCTATTGCCTGCAAATCACCTTTACCCTCAAACACTCCCAATGAGCCTTCAGTCTGCTTATTTTCTACCATTAATCCACCAAAAAAAATTCTAATTTTTATATTTAAATCCTAACGCTTCTGCTATCCTACATCAGTCTACCTTGTCTTTTCCTAATGCAAGAATGATTACATTAGACCATTAGTAAGAGTGACCAGGTAGGAACTTTATGGAAATTTGCAAGTCAAACCTTCATTCCTTTGTACAAAGCTCGCGATCGACAGGAACGTAAACATGAATGGTCATATTCAGATTTGACATATTCCTGAAGGCGACTAATTTTTACTCTTCGCCGCCAATGCTTCCAGGACCAAGCACAAGGATATGCAACAACCAAAAGTATACTGTGCACTGATCCCTCCCACCAATCATATGCAGCGACTGAATTAATCTCATCAATAAATCTATTAAAAGCATCCTCATACCTGCAACCCAATTAGGATCAAATCTTAATCAGAAACATGATTAAGACACAGTAATATGATGCAAGATTTGAATGCTAATGTAATATTAAGCTTTCAAACTAGACTTCTTTATCTTTTTCCTTATATACAGATATTTGGTGTAGAACATTTACATAGAAATTAGAATCTTTACCGAGGAGAGCCTCCTATACCAAGACTTATTTGACAACAGAAACTATTAAGAGAAAAGTATTTTGGTGGTAAATTATCAGAAGTACAATAAGTTCAACCTAGATGGCTATAGTTAACGAGTCGGTTGATTTTCAGCAGCACTGAAGACAGAAGATTTGAACAAAAAATGAACATGTTTCCAGTATTTGTCAGCACATAGCCAACAAACAAAGCAAAATGACATCAGGATCCATGGCATGCACGTATGAATAAGTAGTTTCTCTTACACAATTTCAATTATAGCATGGGGAGGTGAGTAAGGAAGATGCCAGGGTTCTCTAAAAGTATTAGGACCCATAAAGTACATTCTGTGCACATGACTTTGAGTCTCTTCAGCTCTGGCTCCACGTACCTAGTTTTCAAACAACAAGAAATGTAATGCATCAAATAGTTTCAAAGATAACTGTTAAGGCTCAATTTTTCGGCAGAAAGAACCAATTATATAGTGGAGATTGTTATACCTCAGAGAGAGAAAGAAGATATGGAAAACGGTGATGATTATGGTGTTCAATTGAACTTGAACTATGATATGAACCAGAACCAATCAATTTGATTCTCAAAGTACTTAGTAGCAGAGCCAAAAGCAACAAAATGAATGACAACATTACTGAAAATGGCCAGGGACCCCCAAAAGCATAAATAAGCTCCTCTAGAGGTGTATAGCAATTCGGCATCCTATATTTGTCTGATATACATTTATAGGGACAAGCTCGCTTTGTAACTCCCCCTGCAATGTAAAGGATTGTCCTAAAAATTAGAGAGAGAGAGAGAGAGAGAGAGAGAATATAAGGTTAGGCATGTTAAGCTAAGTTACGTGCATTCAAAGATACCTCGTATATATATGAAATTTGCACGATTGGGAAGAAGATCAAGCGGACAAGGAGTGCAAAGGTGTGCATCAGAACCATCAACATCTTTGTAAGTACCAATAGGGCATTCCTGAATATTTACCAGCATTGTTCAATAAATTCCAGAAAGTAAATATCCAGTGCATGTGCAAGAATTATTAGATTTGCAGAGGGATTGGGCTGCCATACTGCATTCCTACTTTCCTTGTTTCCTTAGTTTTTGTTGGAATCCACCATCCAAGAGGTTCATGGACTGTCATTAATAACTTAGGAATTTGCTATTGTAATTATTTAGATTCATGTATTCTGTAGTTCATGAACTTAGGAAATGTCTATACACTTAGGGAATATGTGCCTCATTTATTAGTCTTGTAATTATCAGTTGTATTTAATTCTTCTAGTGTATAAATAGAAAACTCTATGCTGTGTGTAAATTTAACACAAGCAATTCAGAAAATACTTGTTCTCTCTTCAATTGTTTTGTTTGGTATTATTTTTTCTCAGCTCTTGAAAATACCTTATCCTCACCCTAAGGTAAGTATTCTCTTCTTTTTAATAATATTTTCTATCCAGACAAAAAAAATAGAAAAAGCAGACAGCTTAAATACAGTCAAGGTAATATTTTATATTACAAACTGAAACTGACAAAAGCAGAGATGCCAGAAACAGATATTTAAATTATGTGACTGTCCTCACACAAACCATGTCAATAAACCACATAACCTAAAAGCAAAAGCTGTTAAATGAAGTCAATATAATGGATTTTACATTGCATTATTTTCCTGATAAATAAAGAAGGCATTTTATTAGAGAATAGAAAGAGAAGATTACAAGAGCAGAGGATAAGATATCTTCCTAAAAGAGACTAAAAAAAATAAAAAAAAGGGCATAAGAAAACAATTCATCTAATTAGAGCTTATCAGCCTCTTTGCATATTGCTTGTATAACTTATAACAGAAAGTGATGGGTACATATCTCAAACAGTCTAAGCAAAAACAAAAGAAGGAGAAGGAGAAGAAAACCAATTGAACAAACCTCGCAGAAAATGCCATAAAGACCTTTAGGGCATGCTTTCCCAGTTATAGTACCCTCCTGTCCATGATGGCCACCATCATTCCCAGCACCACCACTGTTCAAAATCATGAAGAAAGAGGTGCTGTTTCTCAGCAAAGTTTATTAAAAGAAAATGTACATTACCAATTTAGCAAAATAGTGATTAAATTATTTACAATGATCATGCTTCAAGTTACATAAAACGGGGGACTTTAGAGCCAAGACTATTCATATTAGAGGATTTGCGGAAAACGTTTGAATGGAGTCATAAAGAGCTTTTGTGTAAACAAAACCGAGAATAAGTAAAACTAGAAGCTTCATTTCAGAAGTACCGTCAATAAACCAATAGAAAACAAAGATATATATGGGTTGACCATTCACCGTTATGCTGATTCATCTGTCACTCACTCAATAAAAATTACCCAAAAAGAACCTAAGCCCTTGTTGCTAATAACACTGCAATATATAAGATCTGAAATCCTATACAAACAAAAAGACAACAAACTTAGTCGACTACTCATAAAAAAGAACAAAAGGAGGAACTCAAGTTCACAGCTTGAAAACTGAAGTTTCCAGGAAAATTGGCAATATTAATGTAAAGAGGACTCTCTTAGTGAAACATTTAAAAAGCAGATATAATAATCAGTTTCCAAATAATCATTTAAATTTGTCCCCTCCCCCTTCTCTCCCAAAAAAAACCTTTGATATCATTCACTTATTTCCAGTGGGAGATAAGACATGCAAGTTACATCTTAACATAGCTAAAGGAATAAGGCATATGCAAGTTCAGGTCAAACTAGACAGCAATAGAACAATAAAGGAGATGAAGACAACGATACAATGAAAACAAAACAAATAGAGGGAAAAACAGAATTGATGCTTTTTCTATAATGAAAATCTCAGCATTCAGGTTTTTCACCGAGGCAGTAGTCCTTTGTCAATCTTGCATCACCAGTCTGAGATCTTCATTGTAAGTCAAAAGTCAACTCAAATAGCAACCAAATCAGCAAGAAAAACAAAATATCATAGAATATCTCTACCAACATTAAAAGTAAGTAAACTCCTTGACCCATTAAAGCCAGACATTCATAATATCTTAACTTTTTATTACAAGACTGTAGAAAAGATGCAGCATAACTAAAGGCCCAAGAAAAAGCAGTAATATTCTGCCATATTCCAGTTCTAAAGCCATTAGCAGAGATGTGATTATGCGTACCTACTGTTCAAGGTGCCACTAATACTTGCAACAGGAACATACTCTTCCCCCGTATCAATCTTTGACCAATGAAAATGAATTCGCCCTCCACCTCCACCACCACCACCAAGGGAGCCACCATTGCCCCCAACAACAGATAAGGATGAATTCTCCAAAAGCCTGAGTTCTTGAAGGAAAAGAAGGACCGTTCCACCAGAACCTCCGCCAAGACCACCAACCATAGAACCATCACCGCTTGTTATTGTTTTGCTAAAGCTTTGACCATCGGACCTCAAGGATCCATAAAGGTCAAGCCTCGAAAGTGGCCACTGAATGGATCCCAGCACTAGCCAAAATTAAACAATAATTATTATGATCAGAGAGTATTATAAAAAATAGATATTTTCCTTTGTATAAAGACTAGATGCACAGAGTAACAGACATAGCATTTGCAGCCTTATGCATCCAAGTTAATAGTCAGAACTCAGAAGTAAACGAAGAGAATCCCTTTCCTTGAAACATATAAAGTCAAAGGTGTAAAACTATTTACCAATCATCCCGCCTCCAACAACATGCCCATATGACTCATTAGGGCCCTCCGTTCCACTACCCAATTCACATGGAAGAATAGCATTTCCGTATTCGTTACCACCAATACTCATTCTCCCATTGAAATATCCAGATCCTCCTCTTCCACCATGGCCAGCACCTCCACCAGCTCCATTCAAAAAGTTTCCTTTTCCAATACCTTCAGTGCAACCTGAAAAAGGTCCCTGTCTGATCAGAATCACAAAACTATACTGTTCTTTTTTGGTACTTCGCATTTTTGCTAGCATGGAAAACTTGGAACTTGGAAGAGCAGAAAGTAACAAAAAGGAGGTTTTTAAACTTTTTAATTACCTAATTCAGATGCAGTAATCATACCATCAGTATCAACAATCAGAGTTCTTGCCCTGTGAATGTGAATTATACTTCCCTTCATAATGCCATTTACAAGAAGATCCTCAACACGACAGATCTGCAAGAACTCACAAGAACACACCATAAGATTCTACTTGAACAGCAAAATTTTGTTGTTATTATCCAAGACCTAATCACAAAACAATCCTCAACAAAAAGGTTGATTGAAGGAGTAATTAGAAATGATGGGGGCAATGTTAGAAAGATGTTATTCACAAAGATCATATATTATAACCACAGTAACAATACCCAAATATATGTACCAAAATAAATTCAAAAACAAATACCCAAATATATGTACCAAAATAAATTCAAAAACAAAAAACAAATATAGCATTATAGCATGATCAAAAACTAATATTGTATCAAGTACTTATTGCATACCTGAAAAAAATAGAATTATATAATAGCATTAAATGCAACAAATGTGGGGGGAATCTAGTTCCAAGAATGCAAAATGAATACCCCAAAATGGGGCAAAATTTTCACTATTTAAAATAAAAAAATACATCAAAAAGTACCACCTTTCCTATTACTTAACACATCTTACTTGAAGCGAGAACGAGAGTGTATAATTGACATGGCAATCGTCTGGTGGAGTTATCAAATCTATCGGGCATCTCTGTGTGTCGCAAAGATGTTTTGTCAACCTACAAAGATTATTAAAAAATAAAACAATAAAATGGATTAAGTTTGGAGTTCACAGGCTGGATGTAAACTGTTTAACTCAAGCAACGAGACTAGAAAGCAGTCCATACTTACGTGCCTCTACTAGCATCATCATCCAAAGGAGCTTGGAGTGAAGAACCTGGACCAACCTGTCACGGGAGGAAGGCTATTAAAAATTAAAGTGCAAATGCAAATGCAACTTCGAAGGGGGAAGAATCAAGAATTCGAGAAACAGTTACATAGTATGAAAACTTGTCTTAGCGTAAAGAAGTTGAGGTATAACCAAAATCAATGAAAGAATAAAGCCTAAAAAGGAGAACAGAAATAGCAAATGTGTGTTGCATTAAAATAGCAGCATCCTAATTCATAGCTAGTGCATATTTGCTTCTGCTCACAGCCGTCAGAATGATCAAAACAATATACTGTTTCAATTATCTTTTTGATTGTGGCATCCTTGGCTTAAGGGAGAGCCCTAAACATCATATAAATCTCTTGTAACCACCGCATAAAATATAAAACTATATGAACTATTGTATATATAATTACTTACAGTTATATTATAGAAAAGAGACAATGATAGTCGCTGGCCTTTGATTGTATCACCATCACCAGTCAACTGCAGTAGTCCTTGACCATATAAACCCAAGTTTGTATTTGAACTAATAACAGAACTTTGCTGCAAACACAAGAAATCACAATCACCATGAAAATTCCGACCAACCAAGAACAAAATACGGTTCTATAGCCAAGAATACTACATAACTTTGAATAAAGAACATTATACCCTTAGAACAGCCAGATTCCTGACTTCAAGCACTGAAGCAGTAACAACAGTACTTTCACCACCATCAATTTGGATTGTGGAGTTCCACATGAGTAGCATTTTAACAGAAACTCTAAAAGCACCGAAAACCTTCATATATTAAAGGTAAATTTGTTAAATAAGAGCTGAAACTATTGCTCAAAGAAATAGTAGTCCAAAACAAGTAATGCCTATATGGATTGAGAATAGAATTAAGCTTACAACAGAAAAACACTATGAATCACAATCTAGTACCTCTATGATGGAATCACTCAATAAAAGCTCTTCTGCAACAAGCTCAAATTCAGAAATTGGATAATCAGACAACCCAAAGATTAAGCTTGCTCCATAATATACACTTATTTGGCCTCTTACCTTCATAATTAAAGCATTTAAATGAATACCAAACATTAGGCTTCAAGGGTTAGGAGTGGCAAGGTGTAATAATTTAAAGAAAAATATAAAATGTATCAAAGAAATTATTTACAGAGACAAACAACCACCTTTTCTCTAATTTTTTTTAACTTTTACAGGGTAAAGGTACATACTAACCCACCTACACAGCAATATGGCATGCTTCCTAATAGAATATCCTTGTATGTTTGACCTTTCACCAATAACATATGAACAAATACATAGCATTACTCCCTATCCATCTTTTGTCCAACAGTAACAAATTTCGTTGAATGCTTCAGCAACTAATGTTCAGAGGGTTCATGGTTGAAAGAAGTAAGATTAACAATGTAAGCCAACCAGATATCTTGAAATATTTACAAGATTCATAACAACTACACTACCTTTATAACAAGATATAGAGGAAATTATGGAACTTTGGAATACTTTATAGTCAAACTCAAACATAATATATTAAAACAGAAAGGGAATGAATCACCAACTCTCTGGACTTCAACCCAAAAAATATTTATATTATCAAAATACAAGATTGACTAGTTGATAAAATAAGCTATGCTTACATGGTATAAACAAAAAATATCTACATATAGAATTCCTGAAGGTGTATGTGTGTGCACAATGTATGTTTGTTTAAAAATATAGAGTAATAGATACAAAAATATGCACACATATATAAATAGAAACAAAAACATGAGCGAGGGCATTCAAGCTAAAGCATATACCCCTTCCAACATCAGTTGAGACTTGGGAGTTATCAAAAAGGAAATGGGACACAAGCATGACATGATGGAACAGTGACATTGATACAACAATGGTTAAAAGGCAGCATATGTCAACAAACCAGTGTAGCGAGCTGTGTCAATCAAAATTTGCAATAGTAATAAGAAGCAGGCTTTAGACAATAGACAACGGAGCCACAAATGTTCAAACTACAAAATGCTTCAGCCGAGCAGAATTATTATCTTAAAGAATTTCTCTATAATATAGAGTTTTTCTCAAACTCATGCAAAACAAATAGTTCACCATGAAATGGTGACTCTGTGATCATGTGTTTGTGGGTGTAGAACATAATGTGTATAACTTTCCTACCTGAACTCTGGACCAAACAAGTGGAACCAAAACTTTTGCATTATTTTCCACATAAACATTTGACCATAAAGGGCTGATTGAGAAGTCAAGCAACGGAGTCTCAGTTTCTGTTGTGACATTGTCATTGCTAACTTTCAAACTTAGTAAATTTGCATTGAAATATGTGCCAGCAGCTCCAGAATTCCCCGGACAGCCAATACTCATTCCTCCTGTCACAACAAATGCATGTATTGTTTAGAAGTTCTTTCTTGCCATCCAGAAGGGAAAGGCACATTTGCATGTTTAATGATTTGAAAAAATTTAAGATACAACTATGACAATGGGTGCGTTTGGAAGAGCTTATAGAGAACTTATGAGAATAGTTTATGGAAATAAACTTATGCAAATAGTTTATAAAAATAGTTTACGATCTTCCTATTAGTTCTCTTTAGCTTATTTCCATAAGCTTGTCAGAGAAGCTCATGAAAATAAGTTGTTTATAGCTTACTTGAAAAAGAGCTTATTGAATAAGCCCTTAATTAAGTTATGTACCAAAGTACCCAATGTCAACAAAAAAACTTTTTTATCAAAAGAACATATCTAAAACTATCAAATGCATAGTGTCAGCACATTCTTTGGGTCGAGGTTAGTATCCTCCTTTTATGAGGATGAAAGGCCCATTCTTTCAAATGAACAAACAAAACCAGTAGGTACTAAAGTAATTTCACAGTAAAACAAACTTGAATGAGTCAGTCAACTACAATTGTGTCACTTCTCTAAAAGTTTTTCAGTCAGACATTCTAGCTTATGCTATTCGTCCATATTATTCTTGCCTCTTCATCCGGCAATAAAAACATTGATGAAGAATTGGGGACACTGGATTATTCAGCACCTCAAAGAAACTGACAGACATGAGATTGCAAGAGATAGAAGCAGCTGCTGGCTTAATATGGAGAACATTGTGACGACTGGAGGCCAATCAAATAAAAATGTACCCTAATCTGGAATAATGTTCAGATTCCATAATCTAAAACAGGAGAACAACCTTTCAGAAAAACTTCAAAATTCAATGGAAAGCCTGAGAAGTTGAGAGATTTCATAGTTGAACTGGATCTGGACCCTACCTCATAACCAGTGAAAGGAGTCAAAACAGACTGGGTTTCTTAATTAAAAGTGAAAACTTGCCTTTTCAAATTAATTCATATACCACATACTGTAGCATGTAGGTAAGTCCATATTAAATCATTTTGTTTTTCTTTATAAAACAAGGTATCACATCCTCGCCTATGATCATTTTGAAAGTTGCAGTCAATTTGTATTTGCTTAAAAAAATATTCGAACTTTTGGTATTTTGATTCACATATTAAGCTTAACACTGTTGCAGTAGAATTAAACATCAAGCAGGAGCCATCATTGGTTAAACTACCATGTACAGAAGTGTATATTGGAACAAACCATGAACAGTAATTTTTAAATCTTCTTGTATGCTGTAACAATCAAGTGATATTCTTCCTCCACCGCCTCCACCCCATCCCATCCCACCAGCAGCACTGATAGTACCATATCCCTTCCTACACTCATCCAAAAAATATTAGGTCCAAAAGAAAAGTTACAAGCACAACCCACTATAGACAACATGCATTAATTTCATAAGAAACCTTCAACAGAGACTAAACATTTCTAAAACATCAGCATTCACCAGAAGAAAAAGAATACTGCCATCTGCAAATTGTAAATGACAAGGACCAGATACAAAGAAGATCAATGTAAACAGAAAATTTAACTATATGCCATCTTCAACAAAAGCCACAAATCTCTGCCACTATTATCACAATTTTTATTTTTACAAACATCTGCTAATATCTTATCATCTACACTTTGAAACCCTTTAATATGTAATAAAACTACTAATTATCATAATGCAACTGTTAGTAAAACTGAGTCAAGACTCATAAAATGCATTTCACTTTCGAGTGAATAGCTATAAACACCCTTAACAGTCATTTAGAAACCATAATATGAAAAACAGGTATATGATCACAGACTGACAAGTAGTTCATACTCACAGCTTTATGGCATGTACCGATATACTTCCACCAGAGCCACCTCCACCATCATACCCTCCATCTCCGCCTTCTGCAGTAACCGAACCATTCACATATAAAGTGTCCTTCACTAGAAGCTTAACACGCCCCCCACCATTCCCTCCATATTGTTTTTTAGTAGATTTTCCACCACCCTTGCTCCCGTAACTCCATGGTTCAGACAATGTAGACCATGCATAAACATCACCACCCCAGTTTGTCTTATTATTTTTTAAGCAAGATGCACCACGCCCACCATGCCCTCCACCAGCTCCATCATAGCCAACGGGTGTGCCACTAGTTTGGGAAGGTGGTGGCCCACCCAAAGATGATGAGTTTACAGAAGAACTGCTTTCCATAGTCAAATTGGCTGCTGATAAAACCACAGAACCCGCAATAATAGATGCATTTTGTCCAAGTTTAATGTTGCCAGACACATTGACAGTTATCATGCACCCTTCCACGGGACATAAAAGTGAAACATGAGAAAGTATATCCAGGTTTCCAACACCATATATGTAAATATCAGAATTCAAAAAATGAGTCGAGCTTAGCAAGCATGTGGTATTAAAAGATCCTACACCTTCCAAGTCCTCACAAGAGACTGATTCATTTAATGGGAATGAAGAAGTTGATGTTCCAACAAATGCAGAATCGTGCAGTAATGAATTATATCTTACAAGTGACCTAGAATAACCCAACCAGTCTTCTAAGCCAGTACTGCTATTCAAATGCTCTCCTGAACTAAGAGAAAGGCAAGATGTATGAAGATATCCCAATAGAATGCAGCACCAGAGGTACATATGCATTACCGCAGAGTGCATCACCACCTACGGCAAGTATATATCAGTAGAAATCAGAATGAATACAAGGTTTCAACCAGCTCAGCAATCAGTACAGACGTACATATTTCTGAAAGCTACCTCCATAGAGATTGGTACTCAAGGAAACCACTTTTATACATATATTCTGCAACTAAATACAAAGGAAATATCCATCAATAAGAAAAACAGCAAGGTTATAGAACTTTTCTTTTCATGTTTGTACATATACAGAACTTAAACTAGTCATTACTCATTAAGATCTATTTACATATAGAAACCATGAGTCACAAAGCAACTAAAGTGTGATGTAAAAGTTCTTAAAACTTCAAGTCAGATTCTTGATGTTCACAAAGGCAATTATATATATCATACTTCAGAAATTTCACCGAGAGAAACTTTTCCAACAAAGAAATTTGCATAGAGAACATGAAATTAAATAACCCATGAAAAAGGACAAAGGATATCACTCTATTCAAACCTTGTAAGAGTATGAACTGGTCAATTACATTATTTATAGTGTTGGGTTTAAAAAATCCCAAAAATTTAAAGAAACAAACGCGTGTGTGTGTGAAGAGCAATGTCGTAGCATACAATGATACACAACTATGGCACTCCATAGCGAGTTACTAAAATCAAATTATCCATTGTAGTGCCCTCAGTTTGAAGTCATTCTAAATGTTTGAACAACTTATCTTGAGTTGGGCATCACATTGCTGGAAGGTTTTGATCGCAACAATGGTATCTTGTCTGCTAAAAACCGCAATATGGGATCCATATATCTCAAATAAATAAGCATTCTTCTTTCCAAGAATCTTAAACTCATCATTAACATTACCTAGTTTATGAAACCTAGCATAATATTATCTTCATTACAACATGGATCTGTGTAATGAATTACTTCATATGCCACTATTCTTGCAAGAAAATTTTGTTTACAAGTATGACCAACGCTGTCATTGGCATTATTTAGATCAAAACATGGCACTATACTTCTTTTGTTTTAATAAATAAAAGGCTCTACACATTAAATATCTCTTCTCTGGTTGCAATATTGCATTACTTTTTATAGGAATATGAAAGAGAACAGCATCAGCAACATGTTAAGTCTTTGATTACTTGTGCATGCAAGTTCTGAGTGCCTCATGTCTCACTTTTCATGGCATAAACACTTCGCAGGAGCCATAACATTTTCTTAACCCATATTCTTTTCTTTATTCTCCAATCCCACACTTCCAAATAAAATTATGCATAATTTAGAGTCCTCTACAACGCTTTCAATCAATGTAATCCTACCGCAGTGAAATACTGAAATCCAACTCTATGGACCACACTACCGAAACTCCATCACGAATCCATTCACAAAATGCAGAAAAACTACAAGTTCTCAAACAACAACTCATGCAATGCGATCCGAACTATTCAATCAATGAATAAAAAGAAAAAAGAAGAAAACAAATGATCGAAGCATAAAACCTGTTAACCAAATTACCAATGTAAAATTCAAAGGACACAAACAGCATAGCTCTAAGAATCAAAAATGACAAAACGAAAATCGTGTAACAGGTTATGCGTGCAAAACTTGTAGTGATATTAGTTAAAATTGGAGTTGTAGAAGTAGGAGTGAACTAACTGTGAAAGGAGTTGGATAGTGAAAATTCCAGTGAATCTTTGAGACTTTGGGGTTGAATCATATTCATATATCATAGTGAATTAGAAATAGTAGTTGGTCTAAGTCAGAATCAGAAGATGGTTTTGCTGTCTCTGCGTCTTCTCACTTTTGCTTTTTTCTTCTTTTACTTTTCTTCTTTTTTTGTAAAAAATAAAGCCTCAACGAGTCAAGCTACGTTTTGTGTAGCTAGCTGGATTCAAATCAGATAGAGAGAGATTCACGCAGGTTATTTTATTTTTATTTTCTGAATGATTGGACCTCATTCTGGATCTGCCCTCCCTTTTCTTCATAATTTTGGGATTACCCTTCTTTTTTACCTTCGCTTCGCTTCCTCTCGTGAATTTGGCGATTTACCTTTTGGACACTAGCGAGTAGCGACAGATATGTCATGTCCTTTGCCAAATACGAAAATATAATTCATTTTATCAAACAATTATTTTGATACAATTGGTAAATTCATAAGTGGCATTTATTAAATATATCTCCAAATTTGCTTACTTATTTTTTTTATTTAACTATTTTTTTATCAAGATGAATATTTTTAATTACTATGATTGTAATAATTATTATAATTTTATCAATTAATTATTATAATTATCAAAAAATACTTACTTTTTTTCATTTAATTCTTTTCTTTTTTTATGATGATATTTTTAATTACTAATACTAATTTCACTATTGTTACTTGTCGGAAGTTTCACATTTTTGCCTGGGTGCGGTTTATATATTTGTTGGGCAACTTCACTTGATGTCAATTAATTTTAGCATGGAATCTAACATGGTATTAGAGTCACAGCTCATCTCTATCATTTCCATCGTTCATTGCATGTTCCATCAGGAATATGTGGTTTATCGCATGTTCCGTAAGGCATCTATATAGGAGGTGTTGGGAGTTCCAAATTGTCTGTCTCAATTCCTTGGTTGTGATTTATATATTTGTTGTGCAACTCCACTTAATATCAAATGATTTTAGGATAGAATCTAACGCCACTAATTGTTCCTCAAAAAAACACTACTAATTGTCTAATGTTAATTTCCATATTTTATACTACTAATTATTTACTAGTAGTCAACACTTATGTATTAAATTACAGTACTTATTCTTGAATTTAATTCATTCTTTTCAATCCCACTCCGCATTTTTTTAATTTTTTGTTTTTAATATATTTTTAAAACTACTAATTAATAATTATTACTTCTAATTCATAAATCATTTACTTATTTTTATTAAATTTTTTTCCTTAATTGAATGTACTTTCAAATCTACTAATCAATAATTATTACTATCAAATCTGTTGATTAATAATTTATTTTCCTTTAATTATTTTCCTTTTCAGGATAGAGAATTCTAAAATAAAAATATTCACACATGTAGTAAATTAGGATATACTTTTCATTTATAAAATGACAGATGTCATATTTAATTTCTTTTTTTATAGTTAAATTTAAGTTTTAGAATTAATTATGCATATCTTCTTTTTAGAATTAATTATTTTCTCTTTTAATTTATATTTTTAGATTCTATTTGAATTAATTATGTATATGTCATTTATAGTTTTAAATATTTTTTCTTTTACGTTTTTATTTTATATTTATTATAAAATATACATATAATATACAGAATAGTAGCCGCCTTTAAAGAGTCCTTAAAATTGTGTTTGTTTTTTGATACACTGGAAAAGCAAAAGAGTAAACAAAGAAACTAAAAAAAAACAGGGGAATAAGGTTCTAGCAAATTTAAGGACAAAAAGGACATCAAATAAAAGCATTCATCTCCACAGTGAAACAAGTTAAGGAAGAATTAAGACATATTTGATTTAAAAGAAAATATTTTTACTTTTTCTTAATAATTATAAAAATATCATTTTATTTTTATCTTATTTTTATTTTCTATAGATTTCAAATAATGAATTTAATTTTGATAAAAAAATTTGATACACGGTGAGTATATTATGTGTCTTTAATATAATTATAAATAAAAGTCAAACATTTTTTTTGATTAAGTCAAACATTTTTAATGATATGATAATTTATAATTGATTGATAGTATAAAATATATTTATAGTGATTATGCACATCAATTAAATTCTTAAAAAATTATATATATGTTTTCTCCTAAATAAGAAAGTGTTAGTTGGAGATATGAATAAAATTAAAATTTATCAAATAAAACATAATATATAACGTGTGTGCTTTCGTTGAATAAAAAATGATTCATTTGTATTTATTATAAGAATAAGAATGCAGCTAAGACTTCGAAATGTACACGAATATACATAAACAATCTCATAAATTCATGCCCATACATGTGGGTCAATAGGAGTATTAAAATGATATTAGTTGGTAAAGTCACTGTTTTCCTTAAACACGAATGCTATGGCAAGTGTGGTCAGTAGAGATGGTTAAATATGCGTTTGCGTGGATTACTAACTGAATGAGAATAAAATGATATTTAATTAGCGACCGATGGGCATTTGTTTGTTTTGACACGCTGTACTGGAAAATTCAAACAACTTCTGTTACGCGTGTAAATCTTGTATGACGACACTTGAAACAGCACACACATAAAGCGAATATTAAGGGAAGAAGAAAAAGATAAAAGAAAAATACTTTAAAAACTTTTATTCACTTCCCGGTGATCACACTTTTTCTATATCATATTAATTACACATAAACATTTATTTATATTATTCTACATGCTAAATTTTCACATAGACTATTGATCACTTATTAATTACAACTAATAACAAACACTAAACCTCTCTTTGTTTTAAATACTATTGAACGCAAACTAACGTTGGAGAGGCGTTTGAAAGCGTTTGAAGAAAGCTAAAAATTTGAGCTTTCTGAAAAAGTTCATTGGAACGCATAATTTGCACGTTTGCGTCCAAAAAAATTTCAACCAAACGGGCCATAACTAACATTAGTAAACTGAATTATTTCCAACAATCCCCCATAATCCAGTTTTTTTTTTTTTTTGACGTTACTTTCTTCTTCGGATCCCATTGTTTAAAGCATAATAACTCAACTCATATAGTTTCTTCAAAAAAGGTCCTTTTTTTCTCTCAAAACTTGCACCTCTACAACAAGAAACCCCGTCATCATTTATGACACATTCTTGGAGAGAAAAAATAGCAATTTGAATGCATCCTTTGGAATGTGCCCAACGCCGGAGATATCCCATAAGTCAGGCCAAGAATCCTTGACCATAACATAGTAATCACCTTGCCGCCCCTTGTAATAAACTCGTGGAACACCATGACTAGGGATGTTCATCAACCGATCCAAACCAATTCAAACCGTAAAAACCGAAAACCGAATAAACCGAAAACCGCAAAAACCGTTTTTTTTTTCATTGGATTGGATCGGATTTCGGATCCCCTAGTGAAAACCGATCCGATCCAATGCAAACCGATCTACTATATACATATACTATTGTTTTTTAAATTATAGTACTACTCATACTTAAGCATTGTTTTTCATACTTTTATGAACAAACACTCTCATTCTCTTTAATATTTTTGTTGGAATTGTCAAATACTAAAGGTATTTGAATTTGTATAGTTATTCATGTACCTAGGAATTAATAGTGATTCATGTACTAGAAGATTTTATGCATATACTTAAGAACTAAAACTACATTAATTCTAGTATATATAGGTTTAATATTGGTTTTCGACTTAATATAACTATGTAACGATGTATCAGTAAAAACCGAATCCAATCCAAATCGCATTTAATTGGATTGGATTGGATCATATTTTTTTAAGGAAGCAAACCGATCCAATCCAAACCGCAAGTTGTTTCCATCATCGGATCAGATGATTTTTTGGCTCAAAACCGATTCAATCCAATCCGCGAACACCCCTAATCATGACTACCACCTAATGCATTGTAAACCTGCCACTCGTAAGGAGGTCCATTAGGGATGGCAATTTAGACCCTATCCGTTAGGTACCCGTAAAAAATACCCACGATGGATAGGGTAAATACCCACTTTATGGGTATGAGTCCAGGTATGGGTAATTACCCGCAAATTTGAATATATATATATATATATATATATATATATATATATATATATATATATGTATTTATTTATATTATTACATATAAATTTTTAAGAATATAATATATTTAATCTAAAAGTACCAAACCTAGATAGTTCATTATATTTAGATGTTTTATTTAGTTAAATACTTTGGTTTGTAATGTTTTATGAGTAGATTTAAAAGATTTTTGGATGATTTTTTAATTAAGTTATAATGATCTTTTTGTTATTTATTATTTTTTCTTAGTTAGAATGCGGGTAACGGATGCGAGTATGGATACTTAACTACCTAAAGGGTATGGGTACATACACTAAAGTTGTTACCTACGCGGGTATGGATACGGGTACGGATATTTTTTTAAGTATGGGTATGGGGACGGGTACTATAGTACCTTACCCACACCCTACCCATTACCATCTCTAAGATCCATGATTGCACCCCTTGTTGTTCCTATGCTCAAACTTGAAAGCTACCTTTGCAGCTCTGGCACAGGTCTGAACACTACAATAAAAAAATTGGGACATTTGGAATTGAATTTAATTGCTATGCATTGATAATGTAAAGTCTTTTATATTATTGATCAATCATCAATTATGGTATGGATGACTTGTAAGGTAGTTAAGATAAAAATAAAAAAAAATTTACCGACTTGACAATTTATGATGGGGTGTCTATATAAAAAGGTTTTGCACTATCCATATAAAAATTAAACTCTTTGGAATTTGACTATTTGAGTGAGAAAATTATCTTGTCATACGTTTTTTAAATTATCTAGCTATATCTAGAGAAAAATGAATATAATAAGATTTTATTAATAAATCCAATAAAAAAATTTGGGTTAAAATACATTTTTTTGTCCCGTAACTTATTTTTTAAGTTTCGATTTGATCTTTTAACTTTTAAAAGTTTCAATTTGGTCCCTTAACTTGCCTTTGTTAACACAAGGTAGTCCTCTCCGTCAATGACATAAGCAAATGAGTTTCAAATTAGTTCTTTAAATTGTTAACAAGTTTCAAATTCGTCTTTTAACTTTTAAATGAGTGTCAAATTGGTCCCTTAACTTTTAAATGAGTTTTAATTTGATCCCTTAAATTGTTAACGCGTATGACACTTCTGTCACTTTTGCTTATGTCATTGACGGAGAAGACTAATAGAGACAAGTTAAGGGATCAAATTGAAACTTTTTAAAGTTAAAAGATTAAATTGAAATTAAAAAATAAGTTAAGGACCAAAAGGTATTTTAACCAAAAATTTGAAAATTTCTTTATAAATTTTAAATTTAATTTTCTCTTCCTCATAGCTAAGAAAACACGTATAAAGGATTCCAACCTATTAATTCCTGGGTAATCTAGATAGTAAATTAAACCAAGCAGGCAATATTTGTATTAAGAATATAAGCTCAATATTAGTCTCACGACCGGCGAGCTTCTTTGATCTGCTGCATTCTTTGATCTGCCATGTCACCCTTTCTTGCTTCTGTACTGTTTAAGGCTTTAAGCATATTTTGCTGATTTTCTCAAAGGTTTCTTTTAGTGAACCATGTTGGGGAGTTGGTTGAATATGTAATAGGATTTTTTGAACTTCATATTACAGCAGCTGTTGGTGTTTTTTAGTGTTATATTTGCATGTTATATGTTATTAGTTATGATATTTTTAAGTGAAGTTTAACTTGGTTCATTAAAAAAAATGAAGTTTAACTTTTAATGTAATGAAGTTATGAATATTATGTTATTTTTTGCTTAATATTTATTTATATATTATATTAAAAATAAAATAAAAATTATTAATTATTACCGGTTCAACCAAGGTTAGACCATTGAACCTTGAACTCGTACCTTCACCGGTTCAATGACCGGTCCGATTTTAAAAAAATTGGGTCAACTCGACGACCCGGCATGGAGAAGAGATACAGATGTCTCCCAAGAGAGGAAAAGGCAATGAAACGTTATTGTAATGGATATGAGCTCATAGACTTTTTGTTTGATGACGATGAGACATTGTCCCAAGTTTTAACCAAGTGGAAGATAAATATAAAGATTGTTTTTTTTTTATTTAAGATGGTGTTTATAAATGAATATTTTTTTAATTAGTATGATGCTATTCATATATTAAATATGTATTTGAGTTATGTTTTATTGATTAAATTATTTTGGATTATTATATTTTGGAAGTAATTGCGACTTGTAGTGGTTGTTTTTTTTGTTACCGCGTCAGTTGAGAACAACATCTTTTTTGAAAACTATTTTAGAATTGTGTTTACTCAATGGAATTTTCAATTTCATATCTGTATTGTTGTTTTTCAAAGCAAGCAGGTGATGAAAATGATAATGTATAGATCCGAGGAGTTCTTGGAAGAATCTTTTATTTAGCTTAAATTGGATTCTAGTTACTTTTGAGATTATCATATGTTTATTTTGGGACTCGTGTTACATTTGTAGAGATTTTTTTTACTATAACGCTCTCTTTTGGGTTATTTATAGATGTTTTCTTCGGTACCCCCAAGAATTTTGACATAAAAGTTATTATGCTCAATCAGAATGTGTCACTTCAATTAAATGGGCCTGTTAATGGGTCAAGTCAAATAGTTTTCACTATCTGATTCGACCACCTAGGCAGGATAAAGTTACCATTGAGGTACAGAAGAATTCAGGTTATTTATATTGTATTAGATGTCTTGTTTTCAGGCTATGGCTTTTATTTAAAGACATGTATGTTTTTTAAAAAAAAAAATATTATTTATGAGTTATTATTATTTTTATTAAGAAAATATGTATGCTTTTTAATTTAACTTAGCTTTATGATGTTTTGAATGAATAATTAATCGCGAATAATTATCTATTTTATGTAATATCGGTAGATGTTACAGCTTCTGTCTTGGACGGTTAAGCATTGATTTTACGTTTCATTCTTGCTTCTACCAAATGGTTAAGTCGTAAATTGTTGCTTTTGCTTGATGGTTAAGTTTGAGCTTCTGCCTTAGGTGATTAAGTATTAATTCTTTAATTTTTTGCTTTTGCCAAAGGATTAAGCCTTGAACTGTAGCTTTTCTTAGTTGTTAAGCTTGAGCTTCTGTCTTGGTTGGTTAAGCATTTGTTATTTGACTTTTTGCTTCTGTCGAGTGGTTAAACCTTGAATAGAGCTTATGCTTGAGTGGTTAAGCATTTACCTTAATTTTGGCATTGATATTCGGATTGCTATAAAGGCCAATTTGGAGTGGCTTAAGACCAATGTTAATTATGGCGAGTCGACTCATTTCAGATAATTCTTTTTAGACGATTTATATTCTTACTTCTGCCAAGTGGTTAAGCCTTAATTTGTATTTTCTGCTTGGTGACTTAGCTTTGTATAGTTTGGCATTCGAAGAATGCTCCCAAAATTAGGATTTCTTGATTCTTTTTGAACGAGTGTCAATGATTCATTAATTTCAAACGACTCATTCATTTTAGACGATTTAGTTCAGACAACTTCTTTCAAACTACTGATTTCAAACGACTCATATGTTTCAAATGACTGACTTCAAACAATTCATTTGTTTAAGATAATTTTCATTATTATTATTATTATTATTATTTTATTTTTCCAGAGCTTAATTCATTGTATTTTGCTCACTTGTCATTTCTCCCTTGCATTGTAATTTTTCTTTACTTGGATATATTGTGTTGTTCACCTCAAGCTCGAAGAGCTAATACACACTTCCAGCTTGGAAGGAGTGTTGCAGATAATTAAAGACTAGAAGTTAATTACAAGTTAGCTAAATGATTAGAAATTTAATTGGTATACATTGTCAGTGTAAAGATTTTTTACACAAACAATCAATTAGAATTTGCCACATAAGCTAAAGTGCTTGGCTTTTATGCTAACTACCTTAAAATCACACATACAATGATTTCTGATTGATTGTCAGTATAAAAAAACTTTATACTGACAATGCATAGCAATTAAACTCAATCATTAGTTAGTTTGTTCTGGCATATATAAGCTCAAGCTTACTTTCATTTTATCCGACTTTTCTCTTTCTGTCAATGTGCAATTCAGACTTCACTCATGACATGAGAGAGAAGAGAGTTGAAAGAAATCTCAATTGTATATTCTGAGAATGAAAAAAAGTTGAATATATAATGAGAATAAACTTAAGCTTATATGTAACCAAAAAAAAAAAAACTTAAGCTTATATATCACAACAAACTAACTAACCATCTAACTAACTTATATGTAGCTCCTAATCTGTTAACTATTTGTAACAAATTCTACGCCATCTTATTATCATTGGATTACTTTATTTTGAGCAGGACATATTGTTATTTTAAATTGAGAACGTTTTAAAACAATTAAATGTGATTTAAAATATTATACAAATTAATGAAATTAATATTTTTAATATTATAATTCATAAAAACTTCAACTTTTAAAACAAATTATTTGCTATGCACTGACAGTGTAAAGTTTTCTATACTATCAATCAATAATCAATCATGATATGAATGACTTTTAAGATAGTTAAGATAAGTCAAAATTTATTACTGATGTGATAACTTATGATTGGATGTATGTGTAAAAATATTTTACACTGGCAGTATATTACAATTAAACTCAAACTCAAATTATGCAAAAATTTATACAATTAATTACATTACTAAAAAGAAGAAACGATCCTTTTATATTTGCGTGCAGGAATAGAATCATATTTCACATTCAATTATCAAATGACTCAAATCAGTAGATTCCTATATTTGTTAAAGAAAAATCAATATATAGAGATGACATTGTCATTTCAAGTTCTATTCCACAAATTGATAGTCTAAATTTCGTGGAGAAAAAAAGGAAGGAATCAGGTACCGGACCCGGATCCTCATTCACAAATTTCACATATTCACTCTAATCTAAGGTCAGGATCTCATATATCACTTTTACATTAATGTAATTATCATACACAAAATTTAATCAATGGTTCAGATCTTTCTACAGTCAAAAAGTGACCGCAGGTGATCCATTTCCATCAGATATCATGTTTTTGTGCAGTTGATTCCACGATTTTTACCAAATATAGCATTTTTAGGTTTACAAATTGACAGAAAATACCCTTTTATAATCTATCTAATCCTAATATTTTTTTGGTATACATAAAATTTAGATTAAGGAAAGTCACTGTTTAATCCTAGTATATCTAACTTCATTTAATCTCAATTCAAGTTCAAGCTATAATACTTTCGAAAGGAGAGAATATTGATAACATACATTGGAGGTATTATAGGTCGATGCGATGGTGGCCCTGTACGAAGGTGGTGGGCGCAGGGTTAGGGTTGTCGTGGCAAAGGAAGGAAAAAAGGTAGCGTCAGTGACAGTGGCGGTGAGGGACAAGAAGAGAAAGAATGAGCAGAAAACAACAATGAAAATTACGTTAATTTTGGGTTCTATTTTATATTTAACAAAATTGATAAATAAATTAAAAAGTAAAATCAGATGGTGTATAATACACCCTAATTTACTACCATTGTGTGTCATAAAATCAGCCATCATGTTCAACTGCTGTTTGTTTCTATTTTACCTGGAAGGGAAAAGCTGCAAACAAAGCAGCGGCTAATTAGACAAGATGTTTCATATACTAGTTTGAAAATTTTATCTTATAGAACCTCGGAGTATTAGAGAAAATAACCCTAAATTCATTTCCAAGGGAATTCCTTTTATCGTCTTTCACAATGCCAAGTTGACAAACTGTTTGCCTTGATCGGAATTTTCCACTAATGCCAATGTCATTGGAACCAGAGACCACTAAATGCGTTGCTTTATAGTACCAATGACCCTCTCGACAAAAGTTATTTGAAAAACGTGGCAGTTTTTCAAGTAGCTAAGGCTGAACCATACTTTCGAAGCTTCTAACACTGGTTAGTGGTTAGCCAGGAGATTGAAAGATCTCATTATATTAGCACTCATGTCTTGCACTTATAGCAAACCTAATTTACATGTAAAACAAATATCACACCTTTATATGCCACCGAAAATTCTGAGTGGCATGAGTACCAAAATAAAACACTTTCCGACATTATCATCATATTTTGTGTTAATTATATCGAGTATAATTACATGTCAGGAAGAGCTGAAAGGGTTCACCGCATTCCCGCCTTCTGTACAAAAACATCCCTTTGGTTGTGATTGGTGCCATATATTGAGTATTTCACCGACAAAATTGCAGATCGTCCCTTCTGCTTCAAGATGGAAACCCTTTCGACAAAACCATTCCATGTAATGCTTTCTCGAACAACTTTACCTTAATCCCAAACAATACAAAATTTCAAGGTAACGGGGTTTATCTTTCATTTTTCAGCCCTGGATGAAACCTGTATCTTCTTAAAGCCCCACAAGTCCACCAACTCCAAATCATATATACCAATCCTTCAGTATGGGTTATGCAGACAGATCCACAAGAAAGCAATCCTTAGGATGTCTCATGCACAGAAGACAGGCACAAACCCAGTTGCTGATTGCAAAGACTATAACCCATCAAAGCCATATTAAGCTCCTAAACTTCCTTAACCGTTATAGTGAATTTTCTGATTTTGAGAGCTCTGACCCTGAGGCTGCTGTTGGGAAGCCTGCAAGTTCAGCGGCTGTGTGTTGTAGTGAGCAAAAGGCTGGGAGTACAGAGAATTCATCTGCAAAAGACCCAGAGTATTTAATTAGGGGGAAAGGTTGCAAGGTTTAAGATTAGGACGTGTCAAAAGCAAAGAAATCCCAGTTTGTCACTAAATTAAGCAGTGAAGTATCCACAGCCTTTCAATTTTACGTATTTATCAAGGAAATAAAAGCTAGTTCTACTACAGGAAACCTGGGACTGAAGAGTATTGGGATTGCCCGGATTGGCCACACCGAAATGGCTCTGTGTTGCATCATCTTGCAAGGGATCACTGAATCCAGCCTGAGTGAAAAGACCTGGTGATCCATGGGCCATGTAGTCCTGTGAATTAAGACAGGAAAATCAGAAGAGGAAGGAAAAAGCAACCCAACTTGAGGAGGGAAAAATGCTCATTTGTAGCAACTTCAGCAACCTGAGACATGAAATCATTTCCAGAACCAAAACGCGAATATCCAGCTGGAGAATTCTGGTTCAGAAAGTTCCCTGGGAATCCACCTTGTGCTCCTTGTGTAGCATATTCAACAGCATATCCAGTTTGAGAAGCCTTAGGCAGTCAAAGTGTTAGTCATTACCCAAAAGTTCTCCGCAACAATGAGAAAATAGAAACACTTAAAATGTAAGGTAAAAAATCAAATCAACAGACATGATAAATGCTCAGAGAAGCATTTGAAATAAATGATTTTCCAACAATTAAACATGCATCATCAATTGGAAATGCTATGGAAACAACGAAGCCCTGCACCCTGTTTCGTTGATTGATGGGCTTGATTTAGGTTTCGTGAAACAAATAAAGATAATTCACAAACCTGAGTTGAGAAATCAGCAACATTATAAGGAACATGAGATCCCTGGCTTTTGAAGTCATCGCCCAAGAAGTCCTGATGGTAAATTTAAAACAAAATGCACAAAATGAGTGAACTATATATTGAAACAATATCACGCTTCCACGAAATTACTATAAGTACCTGAGACATTCCGGGCACAGAAAACTGATCTCGAAATGACTGGCTTGCCCCTTGGACTGGCATCTAATATGCACAGAAAAAATACAGTCAGAACTTAACCAGGACAAGAAAAGAACAAGGAGATGAAGAAAGAACAAATGAAGCCGAAACGAGAAAGTACATACATTATTGGCAAACCCAGGTTGAGATAATGGACCACCAACAGATGGCTGGCTGTTAGGATTCTCCAGAGCAGGGAAGTTAAATGTAGATCCAATATTCCCAATAGATTGTTGTGTTCCTTGCTGGTGAGGAAGATGATTGCCAATTGGAGCACCAGTATTACCTCTCCCAGCCCCAAAACCCCGACTACCTGGAGATGGTACATGAGGAACTGCTCCGACAGGTCCATGCACAGCTCCACGAGATGGAATTGCATATGGTTGAGACTGTGGACCACCGTGAAAAGGAGACAAGGGAACCCTGGGCAAAGTATACCCAGCTGGGTGAACACCAGGCTTATGGGTTCCATTTGGTGGACCAGGAGGCAAATAAGATCCTACAGTTGACAGCAAAAGTTGTTGTCATACAATCTAAGATTCTAAGTGATCAAAACATCAAAAGCTCTGGAAGCCCAATAGTGTAAGAGAAGATAAGAACTTAAGAGGACAAACCATCAGACTTTCAAAATGTTCCAAGACCACAAGTATGGCCTAAAATTGTATACGGGATTGGGGGAAAACCCATCTCCAACAAATTATAAATTGTATACCTCTTCCCCGGCTGCTCCTTCGGTCTGAAGTTGCACCAGAGCCAACAGAACCAAAATTGTCATTAACCGCAACTCCAGGTCCACCCCCATAATAAAGCCTTCTTTCATTGTAAATCTGCATCAAAATAAGATCAACCATGACATTGATATGTAATCTTTCTCGGCAAACAAATGATCAAACAGAAAAGCAGCCCACTTAAGGCATTAACACCACCTTGTCACCAGGGGTAACATAAATCAACACAGCAATCCTTTAACACCTACCTTCTTGGGTTTCTGGAATTGAACCATACTCTGCTTCAAATTATTTAAAGGCCCTTCAACTAAGCATTCATGTTCCTGTTTGGAAAATGGGAAGAAAGCGGAGCTTGTTTAGAAAATTATAATGCTACCCGAAAAAGAATTTGGCAGGAAATCAATCTTATTATGTGGGAGAACTTTCAATTTCAAATGATAAATCCTAAAGGGGCAGTTAAAAAATATTAGAATTCTGAAATTCACACGAACATTTGAACTGAACATCCAGCTCCTGACAGGCAAGTATGTCCATTTAAAAAGAAATCAAGACGACGAACAGTAAAATCCAATAACACAAGAACTACCTTGTAGTGTGTCAATAAACTATTCCATAGAGGCTGCTTGCTCAGAACTTTTGGGTTTCCCAGAATAACAATACCATATCTTGCTCGTGTCAAAGCAACATTGAGCCTCCTAGGATCGTTCAGGAATCCAATGCCCTAAACGAAAGTACAGAATTCGACCACAGATTAGAATAATGGCTCTAAAATGGAGACGTTTAAAGCATGCAAATTTCGAAAAAAAATCACACACAAGTGCTAGCACAAAGGATGAGTTCACCAACCTGATGTTCATTACTTCTAACACATGATAGAATGATGTAGTCTTTCTCCCTTCCTTGAAAGGAATCAACACTAGCAACCTGAAAAGAATAAAACTAATGTAGCAAATATGGCAAAGTCAAATATAGCATATAAATCTTGATGGCATCTGCATCAAACCTCAATCTCTTTATAAAGTTGCTGTCTGAGAGCACCATTCCGTGACATATAGTTCACAATATAAGCTCTTTGACCCTCATAAGGTGTTATCACACCAATCTGAACATTACAAAATAAAAGTAATAATAACCATAATATAAATATTAACAACATTAGTGTAACCCAGGCGTTCAATCTACAGATCAAGAGATACCTGACTTGGGACCACACCACTTTTTAAGAAAGTGGTTACAATCTTTTCAACATTTGCAGCCTCAGTCCTATTTAAATAAGATGTTCCGCTTGCACTAATCTCTTCTTGTCCCATCTAGAAAACAGTTAGGTAAATAATTAAAAGAAAGCTAGGGGAAAGCATAAAGGATATAACTTACGATAATTGCACAAAACAAGAGAAGAAAACCATTGATATGATACCCAACGGATAACAAAAATATATCTACCACAACAAAAGACAACAACATTCACATACATGATATGTATTACAGTACCTGAACATAAAAAAACATGGGACGGTTTGGCACAGGCCATGGAAAATCAATTCCTGTTGATTGCCTTTCATTAACAGTGACTCCATTTTGCAGGGTACCTTCATAAAAGCTGTTTGAGGGGAATTCTGAAAGGCAAGGATGCATGCGGTACTGAACCTGATATTTTGAGATTAGAAAAAACCTTAAAGTTAGTAAAGTAAAAGAATTAGAAAAACAAGTCAAACAAAAAGAACTCAGCATGAGAAACCTCTAGGCCTAACGAAACTACCTGCAACCTAATTGGTTTGACACCAAGTAGAACAAGGCGTTCAAAAAGTGACTGAGCTAGCCCAGCACGAGCTGCTTTCTTGCACATAATGACTGGACCAAGCTGACAATGATCACCAACAAGAACAACCTAAGCAGAAACAACTTGTTAAAAGCATCAACAATCAAAGAGTTCACAATTGCATGTGCAGATTTGAACACAAATACCTGCTTCGCCCCAAGAACCAAAGGAATGAGACACTCAGGTTCTGTTGCTTGAGTGGACTCGTCAATGAGCACCTGAAAAAATATTGTCATCACTTTAAGAATTGAACAAGGGCGTGACAACTATATATTTCAAGTAAAATATATTTCAACCTGACGGAACCTAAAATTGGCCAGCCGAGGATCTCCAGCACCCACACATGTACAGCATATCACATCAGCACTTTGAGAAATCTCTCTCTCTGTTGCTCGCTTAAGTGCTTTGTATTTTTTCTCATCGCTGCTGGAAAGCTCTCCTGCAATAGAATTGAAAAAAATAAATCATTTTTAACTCATGCATAATTGCCTTACCCAGTCCAGGAAAGAGTTAAAACATAACACATGTAACAACAGACCAAGGAAAGAACGAGACAAATTAAAAAATCATTACATTTCCCTAGAAATTTCTCTCTCCCCCTCTCTCTCTCAACCTCCCCCTCTCTCACACACACAGCTGTCTGTCCTAGAGTCAAATAATAGCACGCACAAACTAGCCAAGCGAAGAGAAAATCAATTTCAATGTCCCAGGCTTAACAAGGTTCATTGTAACAGCGGAGATGTGAAAACAAGACGAATGTTTAAATTAATTAGGCTATATAGTCAAATACACCCAAATCAACTGCAAGTGAACTCAGTATGCGAACCAAACAGCAAATCCTATGTTCAATATAACTTTAGTGCAAAAAAGCACAGACCTTGTTCATCTTTAAGCTGCTGTAACTTATGAAGTTCACTCTTGTCAGATGTGTCAAGATGTCGAACCTGCAAGAAACACCACTGACATTCATCATGCCTTCATTCATATTCATAATGCTGTAAAGATTATTCATATGCATCATCCAAGAAGAACAGCACACTGAAAAATGGCCATAGTTTGGAAAGAAATTGGGTAGAAAGAAATGTAAGAGTAACCTGATAGTGAAGTGTTAAATGCTCAACAGGAGAACTCACAGCTTCCCTTGACTTTGCACAAAGCCTCACAACCTTGAACAAAGAAAAATGTATTCAACAGGAGGTTCCCATTTTCAAACATATACAACTCTGAAAAATAATGAACAGCCAAAATACCTTCAATCCAGTGGCACTTATCTTTTCAGCCAGCTGATCCACAGCCACATTACTAGGTGCACAAACCAAAACCTGAAAATTTGGTTAGGAGGGGCGAGGAGAAGATAAATGAATATACAGAAGCATGAAAAAAAGCAGATGATATCTAGAAGAAAAAAAATGAAGAACATACCTGCCCCTGACCTTGTTTGGCCATGTGATATACAAGTGCTGCAGAAGTTACAGTTTTACCAGTTCCAGGTGGACCTTGAATCAAACTAATAGGCCTCTGAAGAACACTCTTAACAGCAAAAACCTACAAACACACGAGATTAGCGACTTCAAAGAGAAGCAACAACTGGAAGAAAAGTTTTTATGTTGACATATCACATACAAAATGATATGGAAAAGTATCTCTCCAGTTTTATTTTAGATACTCGAGTAAACAGAAAATAACAAAATAATGGTAGCGAGGAAACAGTTAGAATAGGACAGTCGGAGTTAGTTACTAGCAGCTGTATGGAAGTATAAATCAGAGAGGGAGATGGCATTCTGTATTCTGGAAAGTGTGAAAGGAGAGGAGACTCCAGGTCACTCAAATAACTGGGAAGCCATTGAGATACAGAATGGAGGCATGCTTGGAGTATGTGGAGAGGTACAGCCCAGAGCATGTATGTAAAAACCAGCACTTCCATGTAATGTTGATGGAAGAACGGAGTGATGATGGGGGGAAATGGGGAGATGCTGGAAAGACAAAAGCAGGTGGATTTTAAGGCATTGCAGCTGTTTATGTACAGTATAATGGGGCTGATATCTAAGAGGTCACTTAGGCTATGTTTGGTTCAAAGGAGGGGAGGGGAGGGATTTTAATTAGTTATTGTGTTTGGTCGAGGAGGGGAGGGAATGTAACACTTTTCATATTTAGTTCAAGAGGGGAGGGGAGGGATTTTAAAACTAATTTACATTTACACCCTTATAAAAATTTAATTCAAAATAAACAAGTGAGGATATTTTAGTCATTGCATGTACAATGTTTTAAAATCCCTCCATTCCTCTCCAAATCCCCCCATTATTGGAGGGGAGCCAAAATTGAGTGAGGAGGGATTTTGCTCCCTTCCATTCCCCTCCCCTCCCCTCCCTTCCAAAAAGTTGAACCAAACATGAAAGATTTAAAAAAATCTCACCCCTCCAACCAACACTGTGTTAAGGGGGGCGTACAAGGAGCAAAAGTGGTGAACCTCATTGATCAAGAGCATCCCACAATTTCACATTTAGTACAGAAACTTTCACCTTGAAAACAAGGTGAATGTTTAGGAGGGGAGTATTGTTAGATACTCGAATAAATAGAAAAGAACAAAATAACTGTAGGGAGTAATCAGTTAGAATAGGACACTCGGAGATAGTTACAAGCAGCTCTACGGTAGTAATCAGAGGTTTGTATAATTCCATATTAACCTGGGAAGCCATTGAAGTATTCTTTCTTCGGTTTCAGTATCATTCCAATACTGTTTCAGAGGTTTGTATCTCAATAATACCATATTTTCTACACATTTCTGGTCCAGTCCTATTATTTTATTTTGGTTTTCTGATCCTTTTTATTATTCCAAAAAAAGAAAGTAAAGAACCCCACTTAAGGGCATATTTGCATGGAGCCATGTCAGATATTAGAGGAAAGGGGTAATTATAAGGGAACCTTCCCTTATTTTGGAGATTTCTCAAGGAGTGAAGGGAAAATGAGAGACTTTCACTTAATCTTCCAAACTTTTCAAAGATCCCCCAATTAGGGAGATTTTCGAGGAGACCCCTAAAAATATTTCTATATATCACCTAAATGTCATTCTTAAAATATACTTTTTTATGAAACATTGTTAACATAATAGTTTATTAATAAAAAAGATTTTAAATGTATTATACTTAAATATTTTGTTTTAGTTAAAGTTCTGTTCGTTTCTCATCAATTTCAAACATCCAAGTGAATGCAAGGAAAATATCATCAAAAATATTATTTCCCCTTTCAGAAATAAGTTCTCTCACACCTCTAAAAACATACTCTAAAAAACAGCAAATGAACGGAAGCAGATAATCCATTATGGACTATCTGCAGGAAAAACAGACCAATAGCAAACATGTAATTAAAAAATCATAACATGAGGAAATAAAAGAACATCAATGATGAGGCAATGAGAAAAATATCATAGCAACGTACTTGAGATGCATTGAGCTCTGGAAGCCCGGGTGCACCAAAGCGACGAGGCAATGCATTACGCACCATCTGAACCTCAACTTCATGACCCAATAAATGATGATAAATATAACTGCATATTGAACAGCAATTGTAAACAACCCTGCCATAATGCTATTCACATTATAAAAATGTTCTCTACACTACATATGCTCCGATTATAATTTCAACCTCACAAGTCACAACTGGCTCCAAGATCATCCAACAGACACAAAACACTCAGTCACATGTCGTGAAAAGATAAATGTAATATATACTGAACCATTGCCCATCCTTCCCTAATCAAACTCCAATTAATTGCAACTTACAGAACTACAGCCACAAACATGCCAGTATAAATAAGCATGTTCGATGAAAACCTGACCACCCCAATCTTCCATTCATGTGGAATAACCAATGTTTTTAAAACCAGACCGGTCATTGAACCGGTGAAGGCACTAATTCACAGTTCATTGGTTCAACCACGGTCCGACCATGGTTGAACTGGTTTTAATTAAATAAATATTTTAATTTTATATAATAACATATTTTTTAATTAAATATATAAAATTTCATATAATTTTATATATGGCTATTTATTGTTGAGAAGGCATTGTCATTTACCAATTTCTTTTTTTTTCCAAGTTAGTTGAAATCCCTTTTTTTTCAAACAGCTTGTATTGTCTTGTACAATAGAATTGTCTTGTACAAACTACCATCACATTGTTTTCCCATTTTGCCTTTTAAGTTATAATCTTGTTGACCCCTCTCGCCACTCTCTTCACTCACTGTGTACAATGGAAAGTGGATTGCCTTTGCTTAATTGTCTCTTGCAGCAGACTCTGAGAAGCATTTGCTCCTCTCCCAATTCTTCCAGTTCTTCTAAGTGGGTATACACTGTCTTCTAGAGATCTTCTTCCCACCAGAGACGTGAAGCCATGTCATTTTCTTTTCCTTTTCGCTGAAGCTTGCCTCCAATGGAGGCCACTGCCAATTCCATTCCCAACAAGAGTAATAAAAGAGAACACCCCTCTAGTTTGTACCAAAGTGGAAAAGAAGACCAATTGTAGCGAAAAAGAAGAACCCATATATATGAATATTCATAGGCTTCAGATGGTGAGTTTTGAATAAAACCCAGAAACCAACGCAGTTGGGGGTTTTGAAGAAAAAAGAATGAAATTGAAATGGTAGAGGAGAGTTATCATGCAATAATTGAGCTGAGATTTGCCATCAAAGGGAGAGTTTCCAACCGAGGGTGTGTTTGTTGATTTGTTCTAGTTGCCTTTTGGTGGGTGTGTGAGTCCCACATCGGTGGGTTTAGGTTGAGCAGTGTGAAAGGATGTATATAAAGTACCTTGATAAACTACCAAATGAGTCCCACATCGGTGTGGTCCGTTTTTAACATAATTACCTTGATAAGTTTTAAGTTTTTTGAACCAGTTTTAACCGTTTAATATCTGGTTTTGACCGGTTTCACCGGTTTTGAACCGGTTCAGCCGGTTTAATCCCAGTTTTTTAGGAGTCCGGTTTTATGGGCCAATCGGACCGGTAACCTGGTCGGTTCACTGGTTTATCGATTGAACTGGCCGGTCCGGTCCGGTTTTCAAAGGAATAACAAATAAAAAAGAAAACATAAAAAAATAAAACGAAAAAGAAGCAATACAAGAAATCCAAACCAACACCATTAAACCAGACCTCGGACCAACTTACCCGCTTACACTTGTCTCATCCACAGCAAAGGTTTTCATAGCTCCCTGCATCCTATCAAAGCTTGTACTCTTCCAGACAAAATCAACACTGAAACCATGGTTTACATCAACTGGCACCCCCTGCATACAAGGCCTATAAGCACTAGGCACAGATAAACAGCTTGATGGCAGAAGAATAGCAAACTCATGCTAAATTTACCTGACTAGTACGAAGCTCAAGTGCAACTTCTTCTTGCGCAGTGAGCTTAATCTGAAAATCGAATATAAAGCATAATTACACAGTACATAATTTAATGATTTAAGGGGGGAAAGAAATTTACCTAACAGCAGATATTAATAAAAGCATACACATTATTCCATCCTAGAAGTATGGCACACACAAAACAAGTGAAAGATAAAACAAAGTAATTGACTGCCGTGAGTAGCAACTCTATTACTTTCATAAAGAAAACAGAGATAAAGGGTGGTTGAAAGACAAGTGGAACTAAAGATGAGGATATTGGAGAGAGAAATTAAGTAGGAGTGTCATTGTTTGAAAATAATCTTTATTATAGTTATTGACCCATTTCTTTTATTGAGTATTTTTGGCTAAATTTAAGTAGATAGGGGTATTGTTAAAAATATGGGGATAATGAAGGTAATGAGAAGTCCCACATTGGATGGATGCATGGGCAAAGAACCCTTTATAATGGCTTAAGCAATCGTCGCCCCTTCAGCTAGCTTTTTGAGGTGGAGTTAGGCACAATTATTCTAATAGGTATACAACAACCTTTGCTTTATTAGTAATAGAGATAAAATAACATCCATGCATACCACATGACCCACTGACTGCCACGCAGGATGTGCAGCATCACCAGAATAACGCAATCGTAATTCATCACCAGGTACAAGCCGCAACTCATTATCTTCCTACATTATGACACAACATTGATTATCTTCCAATAGAGAGAGAATACAATTGATAAAGAAAACGCCAATATACAGACTATAAAGAACATATAATGTACAACTATAGCAGTAACAATGGCCCAGAAAGCAAAATATATAGTACCTTTGGGAACACAAAGTATGCAACACGCTTCTTATTAAGACCGATATCCCATCGAATTGTGACATTGTCCTTGCTTTGTGATTCTTTCATCATCTACACCAACATAGCACATATAAGATACCAAAACACATTACAGAAGATCAAAGTAAAGGAGAATCACAATCAGAGATGTTTTCTACAGCTGGAGAATATCCAAAAGTACATGTAGCTAAAAGAATAAGCTAACAAGCCAAGTACTTAAGTACCTAATGATACAATTTTTAAAATGGAGCAAAGAAAAAAAATTACCTTATCATAATCAGCTTCAAGCTTAATAAGAGGTGCAAATACATTTTGATACTGAGAAAACAAGGCAAACCAGAAACATAATAAGACCCAAGTGTAAAGCATGAAATAGTGACATCCTCCACATAATACAAAGTCAAACATTAACAAGCCATCCTGAACACAGACCTGATATGCATCTTCATACTTCAAAGCAACAGATTGAGGTTCATCATCAACACCAGGCTTCTCAAGGTCCTCAAAAGAAGCATCGGGATTTGTCTTCCACAACTCTTCCACCTTATTTATTTGCTGCGCACTTATTTGGCGTGCCCTTAACTGCTCTTGTTCAGATGGGACCTGCGGAAGACAACATTGTAGCAAAGATGGACAAGAGACATAACCTCAAATGAATTAATACACAGGAAAGATTGTAACCTTGACAAGCCACTGCAAGAAACACCGATCATCAATCAAGGGACACCATTGACTAAGGTCCCAATTCATGTCCTTCAAAGCATTGACACTCAAGCAAGGTTCACGACAAAGAAGAACAACTACACTTTCAGTCTTGGCAGAAATAAATCCAAGGAGAAACACATTACGACACCCGCAGTTGTAGCATTCAAGAATTGTTTCTCCCAATGGACTATCTTTGTGTAGACAGACTTCCTTGTGTTTTGCCCGAACCTACAGGTACAAAAAAATTAAGCAGCAAAGCTAAGCAACATGTGGTCAACAAAGAACAATAAATGCTTATGAATCCAAGCAAAGAGTTATAAATTATCAGTCAAATAAAACATTTTTTTAAAATAATAATGATAAATTATGAATCCAGAACTCATAAGCATATCTAATATAAAACCAACTTAACTGTAACAATGTACAAAAATTACGAGTTATTTAATTTCAAACTTTAGAAATGCAAAATGGAATAACAGTATATAAGATAGAATATAAGAGAAAAACTAAAAGTGCCAACGGAGATAGACAGCCTAGATAAAAAGTTACAGACTTTATTTTATTTTTCTAGCCTTTCCATAAAGGGGCACCAATCACCATCCATATCATTTTGTCAACATACTTTTAACAGTTAAGGCAGACTAAAGTGAGCTTAAAGCAGTTAGAAGAGAAAAAGGAGAGCATAAAGTTTTCTAGTTTCTTTTTATGATAAAATAAATCATGAAGTTTTCTTATTCATCCAACAATGTAATGAAAGGAACACAAGTAGGTAAATGGCATACATGCAAATTCACATATTAATTTCTTTTTTCCTTTAGTTAGATGGTTTTCTTTTCCATTTTTGCAAGTTAAAAATTCTACAAACTGTAACTACCATATAGTCATATAGATACATATAATAACAAACTTAATAAAGGTCATAAATCTAAGTGTGTAGCAAGCAGAACTTCAGAAGCATAGTTGTAAGAATCTAACTCCAGTGCATCAAATAAAATTGTCCGGCATTAAAAAATATGGGGTGGATTGCAATATAGCTGTGAATTACAGCCTCAATGGCTAAAAGGACATCTGAACGACTTGCAAAACTCAAGCAATTCAGAAAATACATACTTCAGTGGTTATTGGATGTTCGGTTGCACCAGATCCATTTAGGATCTATCTGAGCCAAACAGCAAAATACAATATTTCCCCCCAAATTTTTGGGATTTTTTCTTTAAATAAAAAACTAGATACTAAAGGTCAAATGGGAAAAGTAAGTGCTAGAATAAAAAAAGAATTCAAGCTGGGTGGATAAAATGAAGAAATTATTCATGTGTTGTTTGTAATAGAAAGGTACCTATTAAGCTAAAAGTAAAATTCTGCACAGTCATAAAACCAGCAATGCTTTATGGTACTAAATGCTTGTCAATAAAGTGACAGGAAGAGCATGAGTGCAGCGGAAATGAGAATGTTGCATTAGATCATTGGATGAGTAAGCATACAAGAAAAGATAAGATTGGGTATGAATTTAGATGGAAAGCAAGAGTGGCACCTACTGAAGAAAATATGATGGAATTGCACCTAAGATGGTTTGGACATGTGAGAAGAAGACCAATAGAGCCCCAATGACAATAGTTGATCAGATGGAAGATAAGCCCATAATTAGAGGGAGAGAAAAACCAAGAAAAACATTAGATGAAACAAATAAGAAGGATTTAGCCCTAAATAGCCTATCAAAGGATTTAGTTTTTGATAGAACACACTAAGTTTTGATCCATTTAGCCGACCCCACATAGTGGATTAGTTTGATCCATATAGCCAAGCCCACCAAGTGGGAAAAGGCTCTCATTTGTTGTTGTAGTACCAAAGTTGATTCATTCATCTAAATTAACGATGTGCAAAGAACATAAATCAATATATTTGATATCAAAAGAAAAAATATTCAGTAGTGTTCGGTCAATATGTGATAGGCACCTCTCAACTAACCTTAGTTTCTCAAATAGTCAATTTTATATCTAGTCACAATAGATCCATACATCATTTAGAAAGTCAAATCCCACAAAAGTCAAAACATTAAACGGCCTGAGACATTTATCATCAATATTCATCAGTAAACAAAGTATGGAATTCTTTTTCCCCATATCTTGAATTCGGGGTAGAGGGGGATTCAACCAAAAAAACACTCTTCAGCTGGATTAACTACAAATTCAACTGATTTCAGGGTTTTTTTGTCAAACTCATCTGGTGTTGCTAAGATATCCTTGTTGGAAATTGATTAAAAACTGTGTTATCAATCGCGGATGGCAGTCCATGGCGGAAAGCCAAAAATCTGCCATATAATGTGGCGGATAGAACTGAGGGCAAATAGCGAAGCATGGCGGATGAATTAAAAATATACAATATATACAGAAAAATACAAATAAAATCTGCTAAATATAATAAATAATAAAAACTAATAACATATACCAAGATAAAAAATTGGAAATATTTTCTATGAAGTAAAACTCATCAACGTCTCATACATAAGCATAAGGTCACTAGAATATAAAAACTACCAATACTAACAAGAAAGAAAAAAGTCACAACTCAAAAGGTCAAGACAAGACACAAGAATGAGTTAAAAATCTAATGAGAAGAAGACAGAAAAAATCAGAGGGCGCTATTTAGTGGGTTGAAGGTTGAAGATGATAAGAAATCTAAAAAACAAAGACAGAGAAGAAAAAGAAGAACACAAACCAAAGACAGAAACAGAAAGGGTGGCCCAGTGCACGGGACTCCCACCTGGTGGGGTTTGAGAAGGGTAATCATACACCGCCTTACCCCTGCAAGCAGAGAGGCTGTTTTCAAGATTTAAACCCGTGACCTCGAGGTCACAAGACAGCAAATTTACCGTTACGCTATGGCTCACCCTCTTAGACACAGAAACAGAAAAAACAATTGAAAAAAAAGAAACAGAAAAAAGAAGGAAAAAGTTTAGTGGGTTGAAGATGTATGAGAAGAAATCTAAAAACCAAAGACAGAAAAGAAAAAGAAGAACAAGAGGAAGAACAGAAACAGACACACACAGAAAGGGTGGACTAATGCACGAGGCTCTCACCCAATAGAGTCTGCGGAGGGTAGATATACACAGCCTTACCCCTGTAAGAGGTGAGGTTGTTTTCAAGATTTGAACCCGTGACCTCCAGGTCACGAGGCAGCAAACTTACTGTTGCGCCAAGGCTCACCCTCTTAGAGACAGAAACAGAAAAAACAAAAGAAAACAATTAGTGGGTGGGTTGTGCCAGAAACAGAAAAAAAAAAGAACAAAAATTAATGGGTGGAGTCGTACTTAAGAAAAAAGAGGGAAACAATGGTGGCTATTTCTGGGTTAGTTGTGTTGGAGAAGGTTTCCAGTCCGCCGGAGATGGATGCTCGCCACAGAAGATGAAGGTGAAAGATGAGAGGGAGAGTCAAAATTAAGTTTGGCTGCTGAATTGAGCCACTCGAACGTTAGGATTTTACAAAAACCCCTACATAAGTACAAAAACTCTCTCAAAATAAAAAAAACGGTTTAGGTCGCCATGAGCAGCCATGATTGTGGAGGCGGCAAATCACGAAAAGGCGGAATCCACCAGATAACAGATGGCGAATCCCAGACGGCTGAAATTCCGCAACGTCGTGGTGCCACCATGGCCGCCATTTTGATAACACTGATAAAGAATTGTACACTACTTCCATAAACATGTGTGCTGGCTACTTCACATTTGTAAAATGGTTACATACTGAATAATATCAACTATCAAGAATTTCTTCTAAACAAACTGATATCAGGCAGTCAATAAATATCTACAATTCTTTCTACTTTTCACCTATAATTTCAAAGTAAGCATAAAAAAACAACATTTCTGACTTCTAAACTAGGAACTTTCCTCCTATAATCATCCATCAGCTTATCTAAGTTTCTAAATTTTCAAATATGCCATTAGTCATCACCACACTTCATACCACTTCACCCAATGTCACTGAATCATACACATCAGAAAGCTCAACATCACGTATCCTTACTCCTCAATTTCTAAATACCCACGTCCACCGCTAACAGAAATTTCCAGAACAAGCAAATTCCATAAAAAAAAAATAAAAAAATAAACAAACAACCATTTTAAAAAAACGCAAATGCTGCGATAACAACTAACCAGGTGATTTACGATATGCGATCCAGAAGTGTTCCCACGCGAATTACAGAACCATTTGCGACAGGACGGCACATTGCACCTCACAACACACGCTGGATTTGAGACCCCACAATACCTGCAAGCATGTTCAGTGAAATCTCCCTTACCATAATCGTAATTATCATCATCCCCAGTGTCCTCAAAATTCAATCCGCCCATCCCCGCCGCCAGTGCATCCACCATCTGGCTATTCCCGCTGCTGCTTCCAGACCGGCCTTTCGTCGCGCTTCCTGGAGCTGCCGAAACAGGGGAAGCATCAGACTGGTGATCGGACCCAGCTCCGCCACCTCCACCGCCGCGCTCCGACGGTTCAGCCAGCGAATCGGAGGGCGTAGGCCACGCCACCGGTGACCTAATCGGGTCGCGGAACTCGGGGTAGTCGAAATCCTCGCCCTGAGTGTTGAATTCGAGGAAAGTGTAGGCGTCGTTGCCTGTGTCGGGTTGCGATGCGGTCTCGAATAGATTGCTCTGTTGTGAGTCCATCGCTCAAGGGTTTCGGAATCAAAACCGTGCGATCTTCTCAGTATTGATTGAATCGTTAGGATTAGGGTTTTAATATAGTGCGATTGGTTTGGTTTGTGAAGATGAAAAGGGGTTATGAATTGTGATTAGGGTTAGGGTTGGGTTGGGCGTGAGAAAGGAAGAGAAATAGAGTTTGGGGAGGAAGAGAGACACTGAAACATGAGACACATAGTAGAAAACGGGGAATGAGTGTATGCACGCGAGTGTTCAAACGTATTCAAGGACCGTATGGAATATTCGCACGGAATGCTCAAGTGAGTTTTCACACGCTCTCCCCTTATCACGTCGTCGTCACGTGCCGCATATTTTTGTTTAAGATTAAAAAAAATAGTTTTTATATAAAATAATCTAGTAATTAAATTTTTAGAAATTTAAAAGTAAAACAGAAGCTAATTTGTTTTTTTGTTTATCATAATAAAAAGGATTTAATTGGTATAAATTATTAGTGTAAAGATTTTTTACATAGACAACCAATCAGAATTTGTCACATAAGCTAAAATGTTGCGCTCATATCCTAACTATTTTAAAAGTCACACACATCATGATTTCTAATTGATTGTCAGTGTAAAAAAAACTTTACACTGACAATATATAACAATTAAACTCTAATAAAAATTAGTTTTTACATAAAAAATGATTTTGAACTTATTATGATAAATGTTTTTTTCTAAAATTATAATAAAGGACATAAAAAAATCATATTCATGAGAAAAATCATCTCAACAAATTTATTATATCTCAATGCTACTCATATCAATTATTGTCAACATCAAGTAAATACCAAAAATAAAATCAGTGTTGCACTTGTCTTCGCATTTGGTCTCTAATAGCATTTCTAATTTCTTTCATGTATCTAGCATATGCTTGTATTGGATCTTGTCAATCATCATAATCAAGTACATCATCATTATGGTCATCTAAATTTTGCTTTGTATCTTATAACATATTGACATTCTAAGTTTTCAAGAATTTCAAAATACCCAAGTCTATTCTTATGTTATAATTGTTGTGTGCAAAACATGCCCAAATAATAGAAATTTGAGTTTAAAGCTTTAAATTGATCATATTTTGCAATATTCACCCTCTTAGTTTACAAACACCAAAAGTTCTTTCAATAACTCTTCTCAAACTAGAATGATAATAATTATATATTTCATATTTTTTATCTAAAACCTAGAGCGGGTCTAAAATGTGGAAGATAATACCTTGTATTCCTATATGTTCCTAGGAAACCTTTCAACGAGGGATATCTTGAGGGGTTATAAGATTGGTTTGGTGGTTAGGCCGAGGGAGTTAAGGTGTGTAGTGATAAGGGGGAGAGGACTAGAATCTCACCCATTAACAAAATATTAACATTAACACTAACATTTGTCTATAAAAAAAACGACGGATATCTTGAGTAGGCAAGATAATATTTACCTATGCATCGATAGAAAATTTATCAAATAATTATAAAAATATTTACTATATATAATAAAATTAATTCAATTTATACACCACTTACAACTTTATTAGTAAAACATAAGCTAATTTGTGTTTGTTTACAATAATAAAAATTACTTTTGACATGAAAAATGATTTTTAACTTGTTTGGATAAGTGCTTTTTTTTACAAAATTACAAAAAAGGACATAAAAAATCATATTCATGAAAAAAAATCATCTCAACAAAATTGTTATATCTCAATGTTACTTATATCAATTATTGTTAACTTCAAGTAAATACATAAAAATAAAACTAGTGTCTTGACAATTGGTCTCTAATAGCATTTCTAATTTCTCCCTCGTATCTGACATCTGCTTGTGTTGAAATTTGCCATTCATCATGATAAAGTACATCATCATCCTCACCGTTAATGAAATTTTGTTCGTGTCTTATAATCCATTGACATTCTCTAAGTTTTCAAGAATTTCTACATACTCGAGTCTATTCTTATGATATAATTGTGGTGTGCAAAACATGCCCATATAATAGAAATTTGAGTTTAAAGCCTTAAATTGGTCATATTTTACAATATTCTTTATCTTGCTTTACAAACACCATAAAGTTCTTTCAATAACTCCTCTCAAACTAGAATGATAATAATTAAATACTTCATATTTTTTGATGTGAAACCTGGAGCGAGTTTAAAATATGGAAGATAATACCTTGTATTCTTTTATGGTCCTGGGAAACCTTTCAATGAGGGATATCTTGAGTCAACAAGATAATATTTACTTACGCTTAAATATAAAATTTTTCAAATAATATTTTAAAATATTTATTGTATAAAATAAAAATAATTCAAGTTATACACTACTAACCTTCAAGAGGATATTGGATGAGAACATCCATAAAAATCCTTGCATCATGAACATATCCTTCCCAGCCACACAATGCAAATGTAAAGCACATTAAAATCACACACAACCATCACATTTATGTTAATTAGTATATCTTTTTCTGTTGAAAAAAGGTGTCTGCTTATTTGTTGAGACATATATACCAATATGATTGTTATCTATTGTCCCTATGCAATCCTAAAAGTTAGGCCAATATCAACTATCATCTTTAATATATTGAGAGAAAGCAAAGTGCATAGGATCAACGGGCTTGATTATATGATTTCCCAATATGTATCCAACTGTTAAAACTATGAAAATGGTTATGAATGGTATCACCTAAATGCTGAAATTGTTCTTGGACATTTCTATAGTTGGTTCCTTAACCTATCATATACAAGAATAAAGCAACACTTTTCTACTCAGACATTTTTGTAGGTGTTAGACTATAGTTATTGGTTAACTCCCATACCAATTGTTGCAAACATGTGTTCTCATTCGGAATTGCTCAAAAAACTGTTTTCATTTCCCTCTACCAATTCTACTAACCACTTGTGACCATAGAGAATTGAAGTAGTTTTCTTTTCTTTCATGACATATTTCAACACGTGATTTGTAACACGTTGTGACTTAAGCGAGATGTTATGTTATAAATGATTAGCAGTATGTTTGGATTCCTATTGGGAATGTCTCAAACGGGCGTTTGGGCAAAAAGTTACTCTCAAGGAGCGTTTGCCTAAACACCTGTTTGGACCTTCTCAACAAGAATCTTAATATGCACACCTCACCTATTCTATTAACTTAAGTTTTCTGGTCATATTTTTTTAAACTTATTGCTGGCTTAAACTAATATACTAATCTATTTACATTTATATTGTTCTTTATAAAATATATTTTAATTTCATTTGTTTATCAAAAATATATATATCAAACCAAGTTGGAAGTAACTTAAACATCATTCCGGCCAAGACCATCATGGTCTCTAACTATAGTTTATTGTAGGAATGACGATTTCTACTTGTGCGTGGGGATTCTCGTGGGGATTGCCCCATTTGGAGCCTCGGGAGCGAGAAAATTTCCCCCGCAAGGATGGAGATGTGAGAAAAAATCGTCCCAAAAGCATTTTAGCAACAGGGATGGGGACCATACTCCCCGCCCCATGGGGTCTCTGTCCCTGAGAACATTACAAAAATATCCTTAATATATACATACATATATATATATATATAGATTTACATATATATATATATATATATATATATATATATATATATATAATATTAGTAAACTAATAAAAGAAACTTAAAATTAATCCATTTACAGATCTGAAGCTACAACCTCAAACATAGTGACCAAATCTGCCAACTCTATTAAAGTAAATCCTTTTACAATCTTCAGCAAATTCTTGAAAACAGTCTCGAGTGCCATAACTCGGTACCTCATGGGCACGGCAACGAAGCTTGTTATACTCACACTCATACCTACATCCACCACAAAGCCATTTTCTCCCTTATTTTTCGCCTTCTTTAGAACCTCATAAACAATGGCTGGAATGTCAGGGTTGAGAAAGAGTTTCCTTCGAGCATCCTCACGATTTTCTTGTGGGGCTTGTAGCGTAGGGTTTTAAAATTCAAAAACGAGTGTAAAAAGTGGTATCAAACTTCTTCAACGATACTGACAACAACAAGGTGGGATTGAGGAGGTTTAATGCAATCTAAAGGAAATTCATTGAAGGAAAGATCAGTGTTGATGACGATAAATAAGAGGCCAGGCTAAAGGCTTTAAAAAAAGCATACTAGACATATCAGATCGACCCATTTAACACATACACGTATATATATATATAATATAAAATTTATAATATTTGAAAGTAAAAGCGTATTGATCTATTTAAATGTAAAAGCTACTTGTATATTTATTTGTGAAGGTCTGTGGCTTATTTATCAATATAGGACTACCAACCCCTTCATATTAGAGGCTTACAAACCTATATACAAGAAAAGGCATATGACTTCTTTATAGGTGAAAATATATTTAAAAACCTTTTTGAAAAGTAGGCCTTTAAATAGGTTTTCAGATCATGCCAGACTTTGAAGTAGGACATGTTAGACCTTAAAAATTGGTCTATATCAAACTAATATATCAGATCCGTTTATACAGTATCTAGTTCGGCCTAGCTTATTCTCATCCCTAACGAGAAATCTTATATTTCAATTTAGGACAATTGACCTTTTGAGATCTCTGCTTCCCCATGACAAAGAATAGGGACGAAAAGGAAATTAGGTGATCGAGATAGGGCTCCTCGCCCTCTTTCCCCCATCTCTAGTTCCTTGACTGAGTAGAGTTTTTGATCCCATGAAAAAATATTAAGTCAAATCAAACATTGCTCCCTTTGATTTTCTTTGAGGGCTGAAGCCAAACGACAGCACAAAATTAACATAATATATTCACGATAGTGCATACTGCATAGTTATTTCACTTTTATGTGATCATGTAATGATGTAATAGAATAAAAATCTGTTGTATCAAAAAATGGTGTCTCAGTGTCACTCATCAATCAAATGTTGGGAACGAACACAAATATTAATGAGTTGTGATTTTATTTTTTTAAGTGTCAAATTGTTATTGGTGGAGACAGAGAATGTGATAGAAAATTGAGACAGAAGATCTCCATCCCATGTAATAAGCAATGTCTTTTTCCTTTTAATTAAAAAAAGATGTTTCTGCCTGTATTGCTTGAGGGAACTTCCCATCTTCTCTCTCTTTATCCCATTCTGCAATCTGCAAAATACAGGAAGAATAAGAAATTCAGAATCAACAGGATTGGTCCACAACAATACACCAAAAATTAAATTTATGAATGAAAAAATTCAGAAAATAGATTATGTTGCCTAATGCTCACCCATTCGGTTGGACAAAAGGACCTAAAATACGTGCCAAGTTTCTGGCATTCGGGCGCCTTTTGGCCCTTCTGCTAAATGCATCTGATTACACGACACGAGCTACTCAATTAGACATTGAAAGGGCAACCAGTTCTTGAGCGAGAGAGAAGCAATATCATATTCATGACTTACCTGTGATACTCAACGTATTTATGTAACAGTGGCATGTTTGGTAACTACTTGCTGGTAACTCGGCATCGTTTTCAGCTGCCCCGGCCTTTCCCCCCTCTTTCTGAATGATTCAAAGTAATTATCAAAGTGGCCATTGGCCAACCAGCATTTCATGGCTCCTTCCAATCATGTTAGTTTTAAAACGGTTTTGTTTAGAATTAAAAATAAAAGGCATTACTACGGTACGCTTGGAAAATAGAGAGTTTGAATATTCTATGTCCAATCAGAATGCGTCATCTTAATTAAATAATCATTTTAATATCATATTGGACTAAATTCTCACAATTTGATTAGATCATATAGGCACGGGTATGATACCTAAAGGATACCATAAATCTTTCCTTAAAACAATACAGTTTTTCGATTTATTTGATAGCAAAATTGTTTAAACAAATATATATTATGTAAATAGGTGCAAATATTTTTTTAATGTTTAAATGTATTTTGGATTAAGAGAAAGACAAATATCAATAATGTTAGTGCCCGATTGGTTTGCATTTTCATTTCCTGTTTCTATTTTCTGAAAATTGTTCTCACTTTCAAATTTTGAAAAATTTGAAAACGTGTTTATTTTAACTTCCTGTTTTCTGTTTTCATTTCCTATTTTCAAAAATTTGGGAATGAAAACATTGAAAACAACTATTTTTTATTTTCAGATTTGGATCCAATTCAAGAAATATTTTCAATGAAAACATTTCAGTGAAAACATTTGTACTAAACTCAACCAAACGTATTTTTAAGCTCATTTTCTATTTTCATTAAGAATGAAAACAGGAAATGATCAAACCAAACAGACCCTTAATTTGTCAAAGATGTATCGTGCATAGAAATTGAAATTAAACTCATGTATTTTTATACTGTTTAAACTTCTTTTTCTTTACAAGTCTTTTTGAGATGTATAAAACTTTAGAGAAATACCTATAAGAAATAGTCGTATAATTTTACAGTGCTACAGTTTTTTTACCTGAGTGCTTAAATTTTCTAAAAAATTCATCAAATAACTAGAAGAACTTTGTAAATAAATTCCCTTGCCAAAACAGATTAGCAAGGGGTAAGTAAATATATGCATCAGTAAAATATATGCAAGAGATCATCAACAAAAAAAATTCTGCTAAAAATAAGTGACAAAATTTTTTTTCGTTAATTTCTGGCCAATCCATCATTCAATATGGATACAATAATTTTTTTTACATATCCAAGCCAATCCATCAGTCATTTATTAATATATAGATAGACTGCTACTTTAATATCCAATTTCCTTACACGAAAGTCACAGGTGGTTCATGAATATTGTCCAATAAATGCTGGAAAAAATGTGAGGAGTTTAAGTAGAGATCATATCAAAACATTATGCTATTCTTTAAAATATGGTAGGTTAATTAATTACCTTGTTCTTCTTAATATCAATATGGTCGGTTGATGAGGGAGGAGGGAGTGGAGAAACAGTGCCATATTCGTGAGCAGGCCTTGGAGCTTGCTCACCTCGCGCCACTTTGTTCACATCCCTCGCTCTCATCTTTGCGGATCCACCGATGCTCCCGCCGACGACATGTCTATATATATCTATTCTGCGTCTGCGTGTTAGCTTTGCTTTTTTTGCTATCACTTGAGATCGAAATTTAAACAATATGTGCATCTGGTGAATCGGTGTTAAGTAATGACCAAAACCTAGTCTAATGTGTTTGCGTCTATATGAAACACAACGGAGTGTCGTAATGCCACGTTGTAGTAAAAAGACACCTGTCTATTTGGTCACCTACTCGTGTCAACACTCCCTATACGCCATAAAGGAAGATTTGTTATCTCACTTAATGTTAAATGCCCAATGTTCTTACCATATAATTTTGCTTTCTAACATTATATCAAATTTTTAATTGATGTAACAAAATAATATTGAGAGGGATAAAAATGTATGACACTAAAGTGAGACAGTAAATCTTCATTTCGACTATACATCGTAACTTGTAGGGGAAATTAATGTAATCTTCCTCTAAATTAAACTTAAGGATCTTGCTAACTAATATCATAAAGGCATTGATTAAGGAATCAATAAGTAGTAAATTTTCATTAGAAATATAAACACAAAATTTCTCGCTACGTTAAATACAACATTTTTAAACAAAAAAATTACCCTTTTTTATTCTTCAACCGGATAGAGCCCGCACTCGTTAGCATTATCCTAAACTTAATTATACATTGTATTTGTTTTGATTTAAAAATTATATAATTTTTGTTTATGTATTATTTCACTTTTTCTAAAAGAATAATAATTGAAATTACATATTTTATGATATTTAAATCATTTTCATAACAATTAATATTGAGTTTCTATATTCGAGCAAACTTAAGGGAGGACTTAATTCCTTTTATTTTTATAATGACTTGATTCCTTTTAAGTATTAACATAATGTTCAAGCCTGAATAGCTAAAATAGAAATACATTTCTTGAATCACAAAACAAAATCATTTTAGGTTTACAATTTATCACTTTGTGAATTGCTAGGGAGTTGATGTAATTCAACACATCCAATTCATTTTTATGAAGTTGTTTCTTTCTTAGTGAAAATTGTTTTTTAAATATGCTTATCAGATTGAAAAATAGCTAGCATAATCCACAAAAATAACTTCATAAACTAAACATAAAGTCTGATATGATTGTGTGTGAATTAAACAATCTTTTTCTGCGATAAGATTATTATTGGGTTAATTTTTATTTTAGCCGAGGTTAAGTCATTTTTTGAACGCTATATATTGTAAAATCACAGTACTTCTTACGTTATCTTAATACATAACCAAAACTAAATTTTTTAGGCGTTTATTTAAAAATAAAATCCAAATAATCAATATAATGTATCTTCTTAAACATTGGATGAAGTTAGTTTAAATTTAATATACTATTTACCAAAATAATAATAATAATATACTGAAGTTTAATCATCAGTAGTCGAGCTTGTGTTGCTACTAATTATACTCACTTAAAGAAACGTTAACTTAAAAAATCTGCATCATAATATATAATCAAAATGAAATAAAGATTAAGATTCAGAGGAAATTATATTTACTTATTTTGAAATCCATTCTCTTCCATACTATTTTAAACAATCAAAACAATGAAATCTGATTTCATTCTATTCCATCTACTTCCATTCCATTCATTCATTTCCATCAATCTAAACATTGTCCAATGGAAATTCGTGTATTTTCTAAAGCGTAAAAATGAAACTGTATCCAATATAATTAAGGGAATCAATGTGTGTTGGTCCAAGTGAAAAGGGTTTGAGTCCCTTGAGTATGTAATTCTAAGTTCGATACCTGAAATCATGTGTATGGAAAAAACCCTATTGTGATGATTCGACTTAGAGTTGGGTATACAGGTTTAGGCTGTGATGCCTGAGGTTGACGAGGGCGGAGAGTGATTGTCAGTGCATGAGGCACGGACAAGGAGCGACTCCTGATAGGCTTCTAGGCAAATATACAGATGAATGAACCAAATTCACATCGGAATGAGAGAGATTCTGAGACTGTGTAGGTATGAGACTGCATAGTTAAGGAAGGCTTAAAGGAATTAATTGATACTATCTATACCAACAAGATGCATCTTCTTTTCGGGAGCCCAGAACATAAGAACTCCATAGTTAAGGTGCTTGACTTGGAGCATTTGTGAGATGGGTGACCTTTGGAGAAGTTTCCCAGAAAGCATGTGAGTGAGGACAAAGCACACTGAAAAGACACGTGTTGGTTTGTGGGGACAGTCGACAATCCTGAAAGCAGTATGGGCCGTTACAAATGGTATCAGAGCGGACCTCTCCCATTACGATGTGGTTCGGGGACAAAACAGGCGGAAGCTGGTGGGCATGTGACGCCTGAGGCTGATGAGGGTGGGGAGTGATCGCCGGTGCATGAGGTACAAACAATGAGCGGCTCTCCTGACAGACTTCTAGGCAAAGGAACACATGAATGAACCGAATTCACATCGGAATGAGAGGGATCCTGAGACTGTGCAAGTACGAGACTGCATAGTTAAGGAAGGCTTAAAGGAATTGATTGGTACTACCTATACTAGTAAGATGCATCTTCTTTTCGGGAGCCCGGAACATAAGAACTCCATAGTTAAACATGTTTAACTTGGAGCACTTGTAGGATGGGTGACCTTTTAGAAAGTTTCTCAGAAAGCGTGTGAGCGAGGACAAAACACTCTGAAAGGAATCGTGTTGGTTTTGTGGGGACAGTTGGCAATCCTAAAAGTAGTTCGGGCCGTTACATAGGTTAGAAAAAATGTAGGCTCGTTTAAATGCGGGTTTATTTAGTACAATCTGTTTAACCTGCTGTTTATACAGGTTGGGGTCCAAGGGTTGGGTCGACCCGCAGCCAATATTTTTTCTAAAAAGAAATGCTAACCTTGTATTTGATATTTGTTGGTGAAATTGTGTAATATACTTAAGAATATTTGACATTTGGTACCATTTGGTATTTGGTTTATGTGTTTGAGGCATTTCAATGTTAGTTATTTGGTATTTGATTAGTATATATTGATCTCTTTGCTAGTGTTTGAATATTTATGAATGTTTGATATAAAGAGTTAATAAAGACATTGATTAGTTAAATTGCTAGAGTCTAATTACCATTTCATCTTTGCTAGTTTGCTAGTGTTTGAATAGTACACATTAATCATATTTCTATTTGAATAATCAATTAGAATTTGTTGTATTTTTGGTCAAATTTACTAAATTTTCAAAAGAAATTATAATTTTTATAATTTATATTTCTTTAATTAATAAACCCTTTCGCCAGCCCGCTATCCTGTGGCCTAAGCGGGTTGAATGTGGGCTAGTAAATTTGTAGGCCCGTTAGCTTTGTGGACCAATTCGGTACGTTCATTTAATTACGGGCCAATGTGGGCCAGACTTAAAGAGATTGAGCCTACCCGTATATCCAATTCTAGTTTTGCTCAGCCTCTAGACCGCACTGCAGGAGATTAAGAGAGTGTTTGGGTAAGATTTAAATAGTTGCGTTTTTTCATGTTAAAATCTGTTTTTCAGAGAAGCTGATATGTTTGGATAAACTGATTAAATTTCAAAATAACTGTTTTTATGAGAAAAATGATGTTTTTAGAGAAGCTAGAAGTTTGAAGCTTATTTAAATAACTGTTAGATTATTTTGAAACTAGTAATATTCTTCCTATTTCACCCATATAAAACTCACTACCAAACAAGTATTATTAAATCATACAAATAACTTAATACTTATTTTAGTAATTTACTACATATAAGTGATTTTTTTACACATCCCAAACAAAATAGATTATCTTATAATCACTTTTCAGCAAACATAGCCAAACAAATGATTCTATTATAATCGATTCTAATAATAATCCATTATCCATATAATCAGTTATTGAGATAATTAAATTTTCGCAGCTGATCCAAATAAACAATAATTTCTTGGGTGTGAGGACACAGAAAACAAGGAAAAGATGTATAATTAATGCTTCATTATTTTTTTTGTCTTGCTAATAACTGTTCTAAGAGTATTGTTTAAGAAATCCAAAAATAGAAAATTTTTATGGGAAAATGTAAGTTTTGAATCTTTAAGGCTCGTTTGATGGTCAGGATAGGATAAAGACGGATAAGATATGAGAGTTGGATAAGGATAAGATAGGATATGTACATGATAAGCTCTTATCCTATATGATGTTTGATGCATATCAGATAGTAATAGGATATGATATAAAATATCCACAAATGATAAAATTACCCTTATATCAAAATTACATTTTTTTTTTCAAAAATAAATTTTAATATTATTTGGTTTTTTTATACATTTAAATTAAAAAATATAAAAAATATTTGATAATATATATTTTTGACTTTTTAATTATACATTAGTCCATTTTTTAAATTATAAAAAATTAAATAAAAAATAACTTGTGATATTTTTTTCACATTTTATAAAAATTGTAAATTAAATCACATATTTTAATTAGAAATAAGGTTGACTAATTAGGTTTGAGATCATAATTAAATAATAACAATATTAAGGGTAATGCATAAAAGAGAAAGCGTTTTCTTATCCTATCATGTTGGTTCCAACCCAGGTTCTCCCTCAAGATAGAATTATAACTATGTAGCAGGATATGATAAGCTAACAGGATAAACTTATCCTATCCTGTCGGTTCACCAAACTACAGATTAAAGCAGAACATGATAGCTTATCCTATCCTGCCTCCCTTATCCTGACCATAAAACGGGCTCTTAATGTATTGAATACACAACTTTTAATATAAAGTTTCTATCTTTGATTCTTTAACGATGGCGTTTAAAGCATTGATTAACATTTGTCTTTATATTTAAAATTTTTTATTTTTTATTAATGTGTTGTTTTTTATATGTTTGTTTTTGGGTTTTGGCATGCAAATTAAATAACTGATTGTTGATTGCAATTGCCAAATCTGTCCGCCAAATCGAGGATCCGAGATCAACCCCTCCCTAGGAAGTAGGAAGTAATAAAAGGCAAGGGGTTTTTGTCGGGCTTTCTTTGTGAATTGAAAATGGCGCCGGTTTCAGCTTTGGCAAAGTACAAGCTGGTATTCTTGGGTGACCAGTCCGTGGGGAAGACCAGCATCATCACTCGCTTCATGTACGATAAATTCGACAATACCTATCAGGTTTCCTTCTCTCCTAACTATCACTATCAGATCCATTTCCCCTTTCGAATCCCTCCTTAAATCAACAACATAAACTCAACTCTCTGTTTTAGATTCAACCTATGCACCCTCACCTTTAGACTATACTCCTTTTTTATAATAAGAAATTATTATTCAAGCTCCAAACCAATAGAGAATACTCAACCTATGTTGTTTTCACTTTTGTACTCTGTGTATATGCATGGTATGCTTATAATCTAGTTAATTAAGTCCAGCTTCAGATTATTATCTTCTAAAAGCACAAATCAATTAGCATGCAGCTTCTTTGGTTGTATGTACAGACTTTCATTTCCTTAACTTGATCTTACTTTTGTATTTCTGTTCATCGCAAACTTATTTTTATTTTTTATTTTTTTCCCCAAACAGGCCACTATTGGTATTGATTTTCTATCAAAAACTATGTATCTTGAAGATCGAACTGTTCGACTGCAGTTGTGGTAAGATATAGGACCAACATCTTATAATATAATAAAATGGAAGGAAAATGAAAGGTATTTTAGAAAGGGATGATTAGAATAATAAGGAAAGTAAGGATGGGGTAGTTTCCCTCTGCTTGTTGGGATATATTAAATAGGATGGAAGAAACTATCATAGTGACAAATACTCCTATATTTCTCCCTAATGTGGGGGTTCAATACACAGTAGGTCTGAATGCCCACACTTTACTTCTGTTGAAATGATTGTAGTTTACTTCTCCTGTCTCATCCCAAATAGGAGAAAAAGTATTTCTGTTTTAACTTAATGGGCATAGCCACCCCTTATCCGCCTTAAATATATGTGATAAAGCTATGGTACATCGTAGTCTACTTCCCTCTAGATTACTGAATTTATACACCCATGAAATCTTGATATTTCACGTTTTTTTTTCTTTTGTTCAGAATGAATTTGACTTCAACGATTAACATAATGCGCCGAGTTTTATCTTTCATATCTATACTCCTTCTATCATCTGTACTTTGTTTTGAGTATTTCCTCAGCATCCGTGCTTCTTCATATGTTGAAAATATATGCATATTGTAGGTGCACGTTTTGGTTTTACTGAGGTTAATGTTTAGATGGTAAACATTTAGTTACTTTATTGGTACTCCTTTCTTTAAATGATTTTTTTTTCTCGTTTCAAATTGTTCATCCTTTTCATTTGTGTTCTGACAGGGATACAGCTGGACAGGAAAGATTTAGAAGTCTTATTCCAAGCTACATTAGGGACTCATCTGTAGCTGTTACCGTATATGATGTTGCAAGTACGTCATTTGGGTTTTGTTGTCTTTTCAACTTTATGTTGTTATTGACCACAACTTTATGCCATCTTACACATCTTTTGCCTCTTAATAGTAGTTGATCTGATCAAAGCTGCTGATTTAGCTTGTTACTGTTTATTTATCGAAACATTTAGTTAGTAAAGGAATGAACTATACAATATTTTAAATGCTGAGAACTGTTGTTGCAGGATGTCATTTTTGTTTTGTTTGGAACACTGGGATGTAGCAGTATGATAAAAGTGGATATGCTCTATAACTCTTAGTTTATAACGTTTTTTCACAAAACTTGCCATCCTATTCCATTCATGATCTCTCTCTATGATTTGATTGATGACTTAAATGTTTGTTAAAAGCTCTGGAAAACACTTTCTGATAAATCTGTTGTTTTTATTGTATAGGCCGGCAGACTTTCCTAAACACAACAAAGTGGATTGAAGAGGTGCGAACAGAGAGAGGTAGCGATGTCATTATTGTTCTAGTTGGGAACAAAACTGATCTCGTTGAAAAGAGGTAATGGGTAATGAAGAGAAGAATGGTTTTAACGAGAATCAAATTTGGGAACTATTGCCAAAAATAGTTCCAATCACCACATATATTGACTTAATTAACTACTTGTTACCCCGTTTGATATATGGATAATGTAATTACCACTGCACACATAAAGTTGTTGGTATGAAAGAAATTGTTGATCCGAGAGTAGGATAAGTACCATGAATAGTCATTGCATTTCTACCGAGGCCAGATCACATAATGTGGGAATGAGATGTAGGAATGCTTACAATTGAGCCTTTTTCTTTTCTCTAATAGTTGTTGGAATGCTTACAATGACTGTCAACATGCATACTTCTTCATCTTTGGCGTATACTCCATTTAATTGGGCATTGTTTCCATTATTGGTTAAACACTTAAAAAATTAATGCTTAGTTGGCCTAAGAGCTTACTAAGGAATTAGGGTTTTGCTTGCTAGTTAAAGATGTTCTGCATGCGGGTTAATCCTACAATAAAAGACAGTTCTTGGCCATTATGAAAGCCTTTATCTAGTTTCAGTTGTATGAAAAGAGATTTCAATTCTTCTGGGCTTTAGCAGCTTATGTTAGTTTGATCCTAGAGATGCTTCATATGCATAGTATGTTCTTGTAGTATGGCTGCGGAGATGTGCTAGTTTTACTATCTGAAATTCAACTTGTTCTGTTTTACTAACCACCTTCTCTGTGCGAATCTGCAGACAAGTCTCTATAGAGGAAGGGGAAGCAAAAGCTCGTGAGCTCAATGTCATGTTTATTGAAACTAGTGCTAAAGCCGGGTTTAATATAAAGGTGAGCTGACTTCCCTCTTTTTCTCTTTCCATACATCAGTAAATTCCTTGTTTCTCTCCGGACTGAAATGAATTTTACAAAGTTATGATGATGGTACTCTGGCTCTATGGATCTTTTTTTACCAACATTCAAAGAATGGGTGAATAAAATGTTCTTCATTATACATCACATATCTGTGGCATCCTGGAGGACATTTCTCAACTAGGTTTATATTGCGTGCCTATTATGTTGCCTAAATTTGGGCCTCTGAATATTGATGATCTACTTGTTACAGTTCTGATCATTTTCAGGCCGGTAGTGTTCTTTTACCTAGTTACTTTCAAATTGCTTGGTTTTGTCAATTTTGTCTCAACCTGTGATTCTTCTATGTCATCTTTTTCTTCGTCTTCTACTTTTGAGATTCTTATTTAGTTCTGATAATTTTCTTGCTCCCCACTTACGATGTATTTCTTTATTGGACATCATCTATACAGGCCCTGTTTCGAAAAATTGCTGCTGCATTACCGGGAATGGAAACACTATCTTCTGCAAAACAAGAAGACATGGTTGATGTCAACTTAAAGTCTTCAAGCGGCAGCGCTCAATCTCAACCACAGTCAAGTGGATGTGCTTGTTGAATGTGCTTTATCTTGTATGCGTTCACCTTTCTGTGTCATGCTTTTTGTTTTATGCAGGTTTTTTTGTAGTCTTCTACAGCATTTTTTGAAAGGGTCAAAGAATATATTAGCGGTGCAGGGTAGGGGTTGAAAGAAGTTCTATGTAGAAAAAATCTGTTATTAGTTGGTTTTGCCTGCGATAATGTACTAATGTAGTAAAGTTGGCCAACTTATAAACTTTTGAGTTATGTTCATTGTACCAATGTACCCTGTAAAACGTGTGATGAAGTTAAAGTTTTACGGTTGTTCATTTGGATTGACGTATGTTTCTGTTTGATTTGTTGGGATCATTCAGCTACCTCGATTGTCCCTCCTGCCAACACTTTCCAACCATGTACACACAAAAAAATTGAATAATAAGGCTTCAAATCAACGGCCAGCAGAGACCTGGTACAGTTATTGCATGTTTGTGTCCTTAGCATTACTCCCTCCGCAAAAAAAATATACAACAACTGGAGGTGGGAATAGGTCAGGTCAGGTCAAGCTTTATTTAAATAGGCCTAGCTTATTTAAAAAATTGAAAGCCTAAGTCTAGCCTGTTAACTGTTAAAGGCTTTATTTTAATCCTGACCTGACCTTTTTAAAAGTCTGGTCTGGCCTGTTAGTCTTTTTAAAAGCCTATTTTGTATTAAGGCCTTCAAATAGGTCGTTTGACCTATATCTAAATAGGCTAATAGGTCATTGAATAGGTTAAGTTCTCTATCTGACTTATTTAAATTGGCCTGTTAAAAAAACGGCAAGGTCTATAAAATTGGCCTGCATATATATAAAATAAGAAAATATATGTAAAGTTGACAATGAGAATAAGATTCTAATTTCCAAACTTCTATAAGCTCCCAAAATTTCAATAGCTCTGCACAATAAGGTTTGAATTGTTTCATCCTTAAATGTAATTTGATATGCAGTTTAATCATAGTCTCATAGACATTACATTTTTGCAAGTACGGAATAAAAAAAAGAGAGGAATGCTCCTCATTGCAGCTTCTAACGTTGCAGAAAGGACATATGTAAACCACTTGAAGTATTGGCTTCTGTCGCATATACTAGGCAATGTGAGCCACTTCAAGCATCCATTGGGATCACACTATCTTTCACAATCTGCGTCACTCTTTCATTGATAAAAACAAATTCAGTAAAATCATGTACCAAAAAAAGATTCAGTAGAAACAATGTTAACAAACTCAGCAAAAAACAATGTTAATAGATTCAGTAAAAACATGTACCAAAAAAATATTTAGTAAAAACAAATTTAGCAAGCAGCAAAATGCAGATACCAAAAAAGTAAACATTTAGTGGACAAAATAGCAAAAAAAAAATGAACACCAAAATAAAATATAAAATAATCGTAATAAAATTTTAACTATCATAATTAATAGCATTACCATTGCATAAGACGTGACCACTGTTTCCATTCTTTGAAGCATTACCTATTTGCTAACTTCCAGATTATAAAATTTTAATCGTAATAAAAATATGAGCTTGCTGGAAGTGTGAACTTTGCTATTAACTTCCGGAATATACATTAAAACATTGTAGATACCATATTAAAAAAATTGAATAAACTAGACAATATTGACTTGGTATCACAATAAAAATTGAAAATGACTAGATGAGGACATGGTATAACTTTGTGGTCTAGGCCATGGTTCCACAAAATTTAATCGACACCACAACAAAACTAAAAGAAAAAAGCAAAGGCTGAACTTTACCTTTTGAGATGATGACAGGCGGTGTTGTCGACAATGGTCAATGGGGGAGAGCACAATGAGAGTTCTTCTTCTTTAGAGACTTGAGAATCTGAAATGGACAAAATATAGGGAGACAAAGGGGTGTAAGAGACGTTTCAGTATATTTAGGGATTCTGACTGATTTAGTATGTGATTAAGAATGAGAAAGGAAAATAGAAGTTCAGGAGTCGGGGTCTAGGGATGTAAAATTTTAAATTTTATTTAATTTTAATTTTAATTTTAATATCAATATATATATATATATATATATATATATATATATATATATATAATCAGGCCGATCTCACAGGCCTAAAAGGCTTTTTTATAGGTCCAAGCCTGACCTATTTAAGTAAAAAAGCTTTTTAAAAAGCCTAAATATGGCCTTTCTATTAAATAGGCTAGGTCAGGCCAGGCCTTAAGTAGGCCAGATCATAAGTCCCTGTCAGACGGCCTGGCCTATTCCCATCCCTAACAACAACCAAAACATTGCTCATTGATCAATACTGCTATCAAGGTATGTTTGTGAGCTATTCAGCCTTGATCGGCATCAAATGGTGATTGCATATTTTTATAACATTCGGCATGATATCATGTCTCTCATTTGAGTTGCGCTCCGTCTAGCCATCCGCTAATTTGGATTTTCTCGTACGAGTCGGGCTCCATCTCATATTGCTGCACACGACTGTATTGTTGATCTTTGTGCCTATATTTTTTCATCATTTTGTCGTGTAAAACACACACAACCACATACATATGGAAGGATATAAGCATGGCCTCCCTGCCCTTGTAAAATGCTCATTGATCAAAAGCGGCATTAAATATTGTTCTATCCGGACTGTGAGCTCTTTCTAGGTAGTTCTTTCTGCGGTTGTCTCCTTGCTAGACAAGGTGGCAGACAGTGGACAAGAAGGTGGGGGTGTCTACAAAGGCACGCAAGCTAGCACTCAAATAAGCTTTAGGAAAGGAATGTAATAGGTACTCAAAAGGACTAAAGATTTGGTGACTATACAATTTATAGGGAGTAAATATTTTACTATTGTTCTCTTGCCAAAATAGGGCGAAATTGGGGATCATCAACTAATAACGATGTCTTTGTACGGCTCTGCAAAAGAAGGTCATGCTCAGATGATTGAGTTATGGAGAGGAGGAATCCTGCTGTTTGCAGTGAAGGAAGGTAAGGAGGAGGCACAGTGCCGGTCGCTTAAAGCAGGTGTTGAGCTGGCTTGGGTGGGTAGCAACATATATGTCTGATGCCTTTAGATAAAATTTAAACTGAGAATGTTTTGAATTTTTTTTATTCTGAACTTTGATCAAAATAAAAAAAGGCCCGTTTGGGTTGTATAGCTCTAACCAACGAGAATAATCATGGAGGAAATCTGCTAGGCATAACCACACACTGTTTTAGTCAATGTGGGACCTGGATTTTATAAGCTCTTATGAGGTTATGTCTCTAGTCAATGTGGGACTTGGATTTTTCTCAATACACCCCCTCACGTTCAGCACTATTGGGCTTGGTGCATGGATAATATGATGGGCGGTTCTTTAATGGATCTAGGATAGGCTCTGATACCATATTAGATTTGAGCCTAATTCAACCCCAAAAACTAGCTCAAGAGATGAGGATTGCCCAAACTTTATAAGCTCTTATGAGGCTCTATTTCTAGTCAATGTGGGACTTGGATTTTTCCCAAATACATATATGGAGTATTGCTGAATGCTTTTTGCAGAGGACCAAACGACTAAAACAGTGTGTGTTTATGCCTAGCAGATTTCCTCCATGATTATTCTCGTTGGTTAGAGCTATACAAACCAAACGGGCCATCATGGCCTGGCCTAAAATAAATGAGATGGAAGGGAAAATAGGTATGGAAATCGTTGTTTAGCGATCAGTGTATAACCATATATTCGGAAACAAATATAGACTCAATAGGTATCAAACAGGGTGAAGTCTATAGTCCTCCATTAGGGGCGTGGAGAACCAGTACTCTTTAAATCTAAATTGTTGATTTATTATTAAATTAAAGGAACAGATAAGATCAAAGAAGGGAAACCGGAAAAATGGGTAACTCTCTTTGCCCCCCTCTCTCTATCTCGGGAGATGGCCTCCCCCCACCTCCGCCTCCTAGCCCAACCCATCCTAAACACCAAATTGATCACCAACCTCGTCCTCCACCCATCCCATCTCCTGGAGCAACTCCGTTTCCCTTCCCGGATCTTGCCTCCCTGGGCCCACCTCCTCCCTTACCTACGGCTTCCACATGCTCATGTTCCTCCCGGTGGACTCCTTAATCTCGGAAGGTTCGATCGGCTCGGCCACGATAGGCACCTCGATTATCGGAATCCGCCATTTGAAGGACTCGCAAAGAGGAAATACGGCGATGAGGATGGTAGGGATCTTGAACTTGTAGGCAAAGGGAGTAGCTTTTGCGCAATGCAAATCACAAAGGGGAACCAACCTGCAACATCGATGACACCAACTTGTTCTTCCTTCTTCCTGACGACGGAAACGGATCTCTACATCAACACTTTCAACCTGCATCACGCCATCAGCACTCATAACTTTTATTTCTCATTTCATAATTAGAATTATTAAGATTTAGATTTTGTTTGCTATCATAACTTTGGTTTTATCAAGAATTTTAATTAAGAAATTATTGAAATTCCAATTTTGGTAATATAAACTCTTCGGTCCTCTGTTTTTCATTTTCCACCACCCCATTTTCCGATTGCCGTTCAGATGTAGTTCTGGTGGTACTGGTCCGAGGTGGTAAGCACACATAGCTGCTGTGGGAACTAGTTCCGGCGAATCTGATTGCCGGTCGCAGGTCGCGCTCAAAAGTGAGCAGAGGCAAGATGACGCCGGTGACCCACAGTGGATTTGTGATCTGTCTCAAGCTAAGGTGTGGCGTGGTGCTGCGGTGCTGTGTGGTTGTGCGGAGAGCAGAGCGGTGGTGGCCGTCAACAACGCCTTTACCTTTTCTATCGTTACAAAAAAAAAATATTTTTAAAATAAGCAACCTGTTGTAACAGGTTATATTAGGTAAAAAGTGGAAAGGATCGGTCCTCCATGGAGGACCTTAGACAATGTCGTCAAACAGGTTAAATCACCTCAAGTTAATCAAAGTGTTGCTATCTCGGTATCTCCACGTCCTTTGGTTCTTGGTGGTGAATCTATGTTACCATGTTAGGAAGCTTCCCCAGTTGAAGTCCTTCCCATCAAAGCGCCAATAATACCTACTTGGCTACTTCTTATACTCATACAAAACTTATGAACATTATGTATGATGGCCTTACACAACAAAATGTAAAAACAAAACAATGATGTCTTGTTATGATCCTTATGAATTGAAAAACTGAAGGGTTGTAAGCGATAAAAAGCTATTAAGGAAACTTCCTTTACAGAGGTACTTCCTACTTTATGAATTCCTACATGCATATGAATCAAATCATAATTTCTCTTTATAAAACTAATGGTGCGTTTGAAAGAGCTTATAGAGAGCTTATGATAATAAACCTAAGCAAAAAGTTTATTAATAGTTTACAGTATTTTCATAAGCTCTTTTTAGCTTATTTCCATAAGCTTGTCAGAGAAGCTTATGAAAATAAGTTGTTTTTAGCTTATTTAAAAAAGAGCTTCATGCATAAGCGCTTAAATAAGCTGTATATCCAAACATACCCTAAATCAACAACACTTGCCGTTCAATTATATACCAACTAAACAATGTTGCAGTCTTTTTTCTTGTGCTTCTATTTCTGTCTTTTATTCTTGTTTGACGACATAACAATCCCTCTTAATGCAAGCTCTACATTAAGGGCAATACCAAATGACATAATTGACCAAACCTGCAAAAGATGTGCCAATCAATCCATCATCTTGAGTTACACCTTATGCTCAACATCTCTTCAAGTGATTCCAATAAGCCACATTGCAAATCTTCAAGGGCTAGCGTTGATTGCAATGGAGCTAGCTTTAGAGAACGCGACCGACACATTGTCAACCATAGAGAAACTATTAAGTAGTATAAGTTTTGATAATTTCGTGCTGGCCTACTTGGAGGACTGTTTGAAACTGTACTCTGATGCAGTGGGGACAATAGTGGATTCCTTAGGAACTTTCTTGTCTGAGAATTATGAAATAACTAGAACATGGTTGACTTCAGTTATGAATGCAGCGACAACATGCCAAAAAGGATTTGAGGAATGGGGTGAAGTGTCTTCTTTGACAAAGGAGAATTAGAATCTCTTCCAATTATGTGATATTGCACTTTCCATCATCCACTTGTTTACCCATGCAGCAACTTCCTAATTAACCTACCATGAAAGGTTATATTCTATCTTCCAATAGAGAGACAAATTGAGAGAAGGGAGAGTGAAAATAGTTATTTTGTTGTTTTTTTTTTAACCCGCTTTCCTATCATGAGAACATCCTTTTATCTTTCGATCTTTTAGAGCGTGATTGGTTGAGATTATTTTCAACACAAACGTGAAAATAATCTTTTCAGAGACAATTATTTTAGAAGCTATGTGAGAGGAGTTTTCCTTCAACATGATTTTCAAATGTGATTTGTCTTTACAAAATCTAAAACAAACAGATAATTAACCAGTAACTTAATTGCAACGGTATAATTGTAATAACTTCTATATTGAAATAAATAATTTTTTAAAGTAGAGTCTAATATAAAAAATGATTTAATTGGTATATATCCTTAGTGTGTAAAGATTTTTATCATAAATTATCATATTATCATATCATAAAATATTTGACTTTTATTATAACTATCTTTAAATACACACATAATGTAATTTATAATTGATTAACACCATAAAAAACTTGAAGCTCACCAATAAATTATATAACTTCACAACCGACAACCTATATATTTTCTAGGCTTAATTGCATTTTTGGTCCTCCAGGTATCACGATTGTGCAATTTTGGTCCCCCGGGTTTTAATTGAGTCAATTGGGTCCTCCAAATATCACAATCGTGCAATTTTGGTCCCTCAAGTTTCAATTGCGTCAATTGGGTCCCCCACGTATCATGATTGTGCAATTTTGGTCCCCCAATTATCACGATTGTGCAATTTTTAACGTCAGTAACCTACATAGGACACGTGAGGCTGATTTAACACTTAGTGAAGTCAACTTGACAGTTTACGGGATATTCTTATAAGACATCATTGACATCTCACACAATTTAATGATCAAATGCACATCATTAAGTGTCACATAAGAATGACACGTAAGCTGCCAAACTAGTCTCATTAAGTGCCAAATCAGTTGCACATGTGCTTCGTAGTCTATTGATGTTAAAAGTTGCACAATCGTGATACTTGGAGGACCAAAATTGCACAATCGTGATACTTGGGATCAAAATTGCACAATTATGATGCGTGAGGGACCCAATTGACGCAATTGAAATATGGGGGACCAAAATTGCACAATCGTGATACTTAGAGGACCCAATTGGCACAATTAAATTCCGGGAGATCAAAATTGTATAATCATGATACCTGAGGGACCGAAAGTGCAATTAAGCCTATTTTCTAATTATAGCGGAATCCACTATGTTTATGTTCTGACAAAAAAAAACTCATTACAATTGAAATCCACGTATGCTTTTAAAACAAAAGAATGCACCTATACAAAAAAAAGAGTTATTGTAATAATTATTATACAAATAAAAGTAATAATTTTTTATCAAATTATTATACAAATAAAAGTAAAATGACATGACATAATTAATCGTTAATCATAGTTAGCAAATCTGAATGAGAGCATTTTGTTGAGTTGGGCATCAGTGAGAGTGAAACGAAAATGGCGCCAGTGTCAGCTCTTGCAAAGTACAAGCTGGTGTTCTTGGGTGATCAGTCTGTGGGCAAAACCAGCATCATCACTCGCTTCATGTATGATAAATTTGATAACACTTATCAGGTAGGTATTATTTTCAGATCCACTTTCTCAATTCGAGAATATTTCAACGTGTTTGGTTTGATCCCAAAAAAGAAGACAACAAGTTCTGTGACTCACTGAATTATTGTCAATTTTTATTGTGTTTCGATAAATGCTATTGCTGACCAATGACCATTGATCTGAATCATATGTCAGATTCAAATATATATATATATATATATATATATATATATATATATATATATATATATATATCATTTGGCTTTGTGGAGCAATTTAACCAGATCACGGTTTTGATTTGGGATCATGGGTTCCTGTATGTGATGATTCGTATATACCGCTAATTTTAGATTCCGGCTTGTATCGACTGAAAGTTTGATCTTGCACAATTGGAATGGAATATATCTTGTAGGTATGCTAACCAAGTAAACATCTTATGGTGTGTAAGGCAATTTAAGGGGAGCTTGTGTGGAGGAACAGGACAGGAAGGAGAGCGAATTGAAAGTTTTAAGGAGAGAGAATAATTTCCATTATGGGTTCTAAAATGTGATCTTTGTAAAAGAATAAACTGTTCTAAAAGCTTAAGTTGATGGGTAGAAGTCCATGAATGGCTTTATATCTGTAACACTTCTTATTTTACTTTTTGTATTTTAGTAAGCGGGTAATGTGACCTGATTTAAGTTTTGCAACTTATATCTTGAAAGTTTGGACTAATAAATACTCAAGTTTTAACAGTAAATTACCTATTCCTGCTTGGTTTAACTTTTCTTAAGGTTTATGTGAGGTGAGAATAGGACCCACCAGAAAATCTTCTTTGATAATTTTAGTTTTTTCTCTTCACTTCATCTTGTAATGATACAAACAATATCCAGCCTTCAAAATATGTATTCCTGTCTTTACTTCCTTTTCCACCTGCAAAATGAAACCATATCATTCAACTTGATTCTAGTATACATGTTACTAACTTGCTGCCCATATATTAATCAGGGCTTTTTAAATCATTTGATTTCTTTGTTTCCTTATTTGTGCACACGCATGTCTGCACTATAAGGTTATAATTGAACTAGGTTGTCTTAAAGCATAATGTGCTTGCAAAAGGTCCTGCACCATATGCATTTCTATTTTTCTAAATTGATTATACATTTTATTCTTTGGCTTGTACACAAACTAATTTTGTTTTCTTTTTCCCCCAAACAGGCTACAATTGGTATTGATTTTCTGTCAAAAACTATGTATCTTGAAGATCGAACTGTTCGGCTGCAATTGTGGTAAGATGTGGCATGATCATTTTGTGAATTCTATCAGGAAGGGAAAATAATAGTATTAGAGAATAGGAAGGGTGGGCTAGCTTCCCTCTCGTTTATTGGTAATTTTAAATGAAAGAGAGAAGGGGAGTGCCAATGTTATTACTGTAACTACGTAATTTTGCTCTTCTTAGCCGAGTATGAAGAGATATCAGAATACTAAATTTTGGAATCTTGTAGAGTTTTTGGAGAACAAAATTTATTTCCGCTTTAGCAATATATGAAGGATGTAAAAATTGCCTATTAGGAAGATATGGGATGATATTGGGTACCCTTGATTCCCTTCCCTCTTAAAAGGCTAAACTTCAACACAAGTGAGGGAGCATGCCCATCTCTCCTTTCCCTTTATGTATTCTCACCCACTTGTCCAATATGCAAATTGTTGAACCGTAAATGAATGCATCATAATTTAATGTTTGTCATGTGTATCTTCCATTTGATTCTTTTTTTATATGGATTTAATTGGTATACACTGTCAGTGTAAAGTTTTTTTATACAGACAACCAATCAGAATTTGCCACATAAGTTAAAGTATTTGACTCTTATTCTAACTACCTTAAAAGTCACATACACCATGATTTCTGGTTGGTTGTCAGTGTAAAAAAAATTTACACTGACAGTGTATAGCAATTAAACTCTTTTTATATTTTATACTTCAAAGATTGATCTGGTACATTCAGAGTGCCTTTGTGGGGGTGTGATATTTCTGAATTGTAGCAGCGAAGTTCTTTCATTCACTTGTTGAAAATTTTATCAATTTAGTATTAAAATCCTTTGCTGTTGTTCATACTTTTTATGTCACTACAATGTCCATTTGCAGAGGCTTTCAACTATTATTAATTCTGCTCTTATATATTCATCTTTATTTTGAATTAAAGAATAAAAATGGGTTTTTGTAGTTGATGAAAATGATGCTACTAATAATAAGGCATAATTGAATCTGCAGCATTTGGTGCTTATCAATTTATTATTTCTATCTTGCTTTGTTTACCTTTATGCCCAACCTTAAGTGTTCAAAAATTGCTGAATATTAGTTAATCAGGCTGAAGTCCATGAAGTTTGATGTGTTTAATTGGCAATTTTTAGGCTCCATATGTTAGCACTGTTCGATTCCTTCATCATTTTATATTATTTTTTCAACCCCTTTTTTCCCCAAAACCTTCATTTTTTTCTTAATGTGTGTGACATGTGGCCACAGGGATACGGCTGGACAGGAAAGATTTAGAAGTCTTATTCCAAGCTACATTAGAGACTCGTCTGTTGCTGTCATAGTTTATGATGTTGCAAGTATGCCATTTAGGATACCTATTCCTTTCTTTTTGCTTCTTTTGCATTATAATAGTAGTTAACTAGAGTTCCTGAAAGGAATATGTGGCATATAGAAAAGTTTTTAATATTTTAACCTTAGATTAGTAATTCCTTTGTTTCTATTTTGGATTTCATATCAGCAAAATGTTCATTTTTCACATTCCAGGAAGCAGAATACCCCCCAACCCCTGGCTATGTTTTCTGAATATAGATTACATCAATGTGTGTGAATACTAGGACTCCTAAAACCTGGGGAACAGACGAAGTTCCTCAGGGTCAGGAAGTGCCAGTGTCAATTAGCTGAAACATTGTCAAGAACCAAAACTTTCACCAGAAGTAACCTTCTCAAAGTCTTGGATCTTTGTAGATGATTTTAATCATGTGTGCATAATTATTTGGGCAATGTGGAAGAAGACTTTGAAGGTTGCATTCTGATTATTCAGTATTCTTATGATATAGGCCGTCAGACTTTCCTAAACACATCAAAATGGATTGAAGAGGTGCGCAGTGAGAGAGGCAGTGATGTTATTATTGTTCTTGTTGGGAACAAAACTGACCTTGTGGATAAGAGGTAATATCTAGTCAATGGTAGAAAATGATTTCCTCAGATGGCTTATACCGATCTGTTTCATAGCATGTCTCTTTTGTTTTCTGTTACTACTAATTCATCATTTTTAGGGCATTTTTTAGTCTCTTCTTTTCTTCAATATATTTATTATCAGATATGTGTGCATACGAGAGAGATGGGGCAGGGAGGAAAGGGAAGAGGGACAGTCGAAACTGTTGTTCACAAACTTTATCCTATATGGCCTTTTGTCCTTTCATTGTGGTTGCTTAAGTTGCCTTGAAATATTGTTAAAATGTGATTTTTTTTTCCCTTGCTGACCTCAAGTTATAAAATATTGTTTCCTGACTTGGGGAACTTGGAAAATGCTGCATTCTCCTAACTAGTGCACTTAGAATGTTACTTACTCTCTAAAAACGTGTTGGCTCGTCACTGTTCCCATACAAGATGAAGTCTTAGGAGTCAGGAAATAGGAATTAGCAGAGACCTTATCATGTGATTGTCCTATGAAAGTGAGAGCTAGATTTGCTCTTAGGCTTTGATTGCTCGAATTTTTTGGCCCTTGAGATGTTCCATGTTTGCTCTGCATTGTTGTTTTGATGTCTTCTATGAGACTGCTTTTAAATTTTCATTCAGCTGCTCATTTCTAGTGTTGCCTTTTCTTTATGAGCAATATTCTTTGCATGAGTCTACAGGCAAGTTTCTACAGAGGAAGGGGAAGCTAAGTCGCGCGAACTAAATGTCATGTTTATTGAAGCTAGTGCCAAAGCTGGCTTTAACATAAAGGTAAGCCTCCCCCTTCTTTTGCCATAAATATGAAGTAACTTGCTTGTTTATCATCAGCCCAAAATAGGGCAGCCCAATACACAAGGCTCCCATCTGGTGGGGTCTGGGGTGGGACGATGTACATAGCCTTACCCCCGCAGGCGAAGAGGTTGTTTCTAGGATTTGAACCCATGACCTGCAGGTCATAAAGCAGCAACTTTACCCTGCGCCAAAGCTCACCTTCTATATATACCGTCTGCCTAAAATAATAAAGACAAATTTATGTTCATTGGGCCGTCGGTGCGTTTTTCTTTCTGATTAACCTTTGAGGAATAGGCAAACAAAATTTTCTTGTATCGTTGACAATATACCTCTTGCATTGTCTTGGGTGAGATATTCAAAATGGTTCAAATGTGGGATAGTAGATCACATCCATATGATCTATTGTGGTAGGTGTCTATCAGAATGGTGACAACCATTGGTTGTTTCTACTTGTCAACTTAAATTTTTCTAAAAAATAGCTTCCTGCATGTTGGAGATCTACTTGTTGCAGTTGCAATTGCTTGCAGATCAGTTACCGGTTTACCTTCATTTGCTTGTATATAACTAGAATTTACATATTACCTACCTGGTTCTGACTTATTGTGTATTGCTTTATCAAACCTGTATTTAGGCCCTTTTTCGAAAAATTGCTGCTGCATTACCTGGAATGGAAACTCTATCTTCCACAAAACAAGAAGATATGGTTGACGTGAACCTGAGATCTTCTGGTGGTCATGAATCTCAACCTCAGTCGGGTGGATGTGCTTGCTGAATGAGCCTTGTCTAGTTGTCTTCAAGTTTTGTATCTTTCTGCTTCTTGCTAGTTGTTTTGAAATGCACTTGCCTCAGATTTGTAAAGGTTCATCAGTGTTTTAGACTTTTAACAGCATTTATATGAGAAAAATTAGAGAAAACAAACGGAAGAACCTATATATAGTCGGTTAGTTAATTAGTTGGCTATTCATTATTATTTATTTTATTTAAAATATAAACGTTGACAAATTCACTTTCTTCATCATTATTGTTAAATGCATGTTATAGATGCCCATACAATTTTATAGTTTGCATCTAATACGACACATTCAGAAACTACTAAATAAGTTATCTAAATTAAATAATTTAAGATCAATGATACACATATAAAATGAGTAAATCTTTAATTTTGTCCTTAAAATTATAAGGTTATATTAACATGATCTTTGACATTTTTGAAATTCCAAAAATATTCTTGAAGTTGTTAAAAGTTAATCAATCTAATTCTTTCATTAGGAATCAAGGTGATACGATTTTACAATTTTAGAGATCAAATTGATACAAAATTGACACAAAATCAAATTGATACGATTTTATAATTTCAGGGATCAGATTTACTCCATATAAACCGCAGGCAATATAGACATGTAGGAATTTAGGGCTTGGTTGGAACCTTTTGGAATCATTATCCTTTTCACCACTTATTCTTGCATACTCTAATCACTTGATTACTACTTGGATTAGCATGTTTCAGGGGGCGGTGTTTGGGGCCACTTTTATTGTCTGGGAAATTCTCCTTCACACGAACTAAAATTCGGGAAACGGTCCACAAAAAGATTACCCATTTGCCACCAAATTGTGTCTTGTCAGAACACCCACCTATGAATCCGTCTGCATTACCCAAAAACCATGTCCCCCCTCAATTGTCATTGGTCCATGTCGATCGTAGATGGCATTCTGTAGTATTGCAGGAGGCAGCATTGTTCCTTTTTTTTTTTTTTTTTTAAAACACAAACACACATATATGTAGTTATTTATTTTCCAGAATTAGACAAGGCTTAGGTGAAATGAGAATTCTCAAAAGAAAAGAATTTTTTGTTTAAAAGAAAAGCACTCCTTTGTGATAGTGACTGTACCTACCTTTGATAAAATAACCAAGACAACAGTGCTCTCAAACGGAGCTTAAAGAAGACAAGCAAAAGGATATTACCAAAAAAACATAAAGACAAACAATAGGCTCCATATAAGATACACCTTTCTTAAGAAAGGTATATCATACATCTCAAATCACACTTTTGATTTATTATTATAAAAATTGAAGGGTGGCAAAAACTCAGAGGTCTCAACCCAATCCAGTGAATCCACCCTAGGAGCTAAGACCATCCCAATGCCCATTTGTCCTGTTCATTTTCTCAAGTTGGGACCAATTGTGAAAACTCTCTCTTTTTTTAGGCTATTTCTATTTTGAATATAATTTTGTTTGGTCCATCATCATCATTATTTGATTAAGAGGAGCGCTAACACCGGGATATCTCCTTTCATGAGTTGTGATATTCTTCCATAGGAGAACTAAAGAACCACATAAGTGGACTCGACACTACGTCTTGTCTCAAAACCTTAAGGTATTAGGTTTATGAGTCTTTTCCACTTATATAGTTTTCAACTTGTCAAGTTCTTTCCTAGATGTGACCTTTTCATCTACATCTTAATTTACTCACACTTTGACTTTCCAACAATCTCGCCCTCAAGTGTGATTTATTCACCTAAGGCCACTCCCCTTGAGCAGAAGCCTCTCGAGTATTTGATGGTAATACAAAGAGCCCATCTCGCATCCAAATCGGGCTACACGCGCTCTTCTTTATACTTGTACCATCATTGTTCGTCATCTACAAAGGAACACGTCACCTAGCCTCTACATTGCTAGGAAGACTTTCGACATAAAGGGACCCACACATGGATAACCAACTAGCGTCTTCTATCCAATACTCGTCATAGTCGATACATCGGCTCTGATACCACATGTTAGGATTTGGGAAGCACCAACACCGCAAGATCTCCTTTCATGGTCTGTGATATTCTTTCATGGGCTAAGTGAAGAATCACATAAGTGGGCTTGACACCACGTTTTGACCAAAAGATCTTAAGGTATTAGTCTATGGTCTTTTCCACTTATATAACCTTGAAATTGTCAAGTTTTTTCCAATGTGGGACTTCTTCATCCACATATGTACTTACACTTAGAATTCCCAACATTATTTTGCAAACACCTAAATAAATATAATACATGTCAACAACCATCTAATTCTATAAGCTATTGCATATAGTCATTGTGGTATTACTTCTCTATTTCTAATTTTGTACTCAATTAAAACTAATAATTAATCAAAAATATACACTCTCTTAATTAGAAATAGGGTTCGTTTGGTGGTTAGGACAAGGGAAATAGGATATGACAAGCTATCATATCCTATTTTAATATATTGTTTGGTGATATGGTAAGTTTATCCCATTGGCTTATCCTATTATGCTCATTAATTAATTTTTATCCTGTGGGGAGTTGGGTTAGAAATAAGTAGAATATGATAGAAAATTTATTTCTCCTCTAGTCTTCCATGAACCCAGCCTCGCGATCTCACCACTGTTCAGATCTGAACCGCGTCTACCGCATGGCCTAGCCATGTCTCCATTGCTTGCGAAACCACGAGCCACTCCTTTGCAAACACAAACATGTGTCGTTGTCATATCTGCAAAGCAGCCATCGTCTGAGTTCTCATTGTCATTCCGTGCTGTCACAAGTCGCATCCTTCATGATTATTCTTTGTCAAGCTCTATATTCGGGTGCTTTCTCTCGTCGGCCCTTTCCCAACAACAACGTCTTGCAACATTGGCGTTAGGTTTGCTTCCGCGATGTCGTCGTCACAACAGATCGAGTACACTTCCTATGCCATCTTTCCCTAAGAAGAAGCCGTCGTCGCAAATGGTTGATGGCTCTGACACACGGGATCTGAGGCGCCTGCTCCAGCTCGAATGAGCAGAAAACGAGCTGGAATTCTAGGTTTCAGATCAAGTTGAATTCAATTATTGTCCACTGATCTTTTTCTCAAATCTAGAACTTTCTGACATATGTAATTTTAACTTTTTATAATTTAAAAAATGGGCTAATGTAGAAAAAGCCTAAAAAATATATTAAAAGTTAATTTTGAAAAAAATATATGTAATTTCGACATAATAATAATTTTGTTATTCGCATATAATTTATACCTTATCATTATCTGGTCCATATCAAACACATGATAATGTAACAAAATATTATCTATCTGATTGATTAGCTGGTACACATAAAAAATGGGATAGTATAAGATATTATGAGACTCATGTTCTATCCTATTCTTATCCAGCTCTTATCCTATCGTATTGTGGTCTCAAAATGAGCTGCAACTTTTTTTTTTTAGTTGCCTGTACCTTTTGTTTTTTCGTTGACGTGTTTATAATTTTGGGAAGTTGATTTTATATATTCTACCCTTTGCTATATTTATACATTGAGCCGGTGCCACATTTATTGCAGAATCATTTGAACTTGTTTGAAATAAACTAAAACATTATCCTTATTCCTTAATTAAGTTACTTGAGCTTCCAATATATGGAACTCCTTTAAACCTTACGTCATAAAGAAACGAGTCATTTGTTGTCTCCAATTAATTTTTCACAAATTCTCTTTGCTCTTCTCTTATAATGATATTAAGTTGCTTGTGTTGGTGCAATGACCGCATCTGTCTCTGGTATACCTTCTGAGTTATTAATGATATGATAAGTCCATTGGCTCAATATCAATTTAACGATGGAAGGAAAAATAAGTGATATGTATTACATTTACAGTTTTCTGTTAGAATGATTAGTTATAATCAGTTATATTCAGTTATTCAATTATGCTGTAACTAACATATATATATATATATAGCACTTTTGGCTTTCTTATTGAAACTACCTCTTCTTCTTCTTCCTCTTTCTTGCTTGGCTTTCCGCTTTATATATATGTATGTGTGTGTGTGTATATTCCAAATCTAGGTGCATTGATCACTTGAGTAATTCAATCAAATTCATTTTCATCCAATTCTCTGTTCTCAACTTCAATAATATGTTAAGATGTTTCAACATTGTATTGACTATTGAATGTGATTTAGTTATTTCAAAATGTAAAACAATTACATTAATACAATGTAGTGGGGTCACACGGATCGTATGTGTGGCCCATATAACATGCCATCACTACTACTTGTCACGAGAAAAACAATATCACAAAAGAGGGGGAAAAGGTTAAATCAATTGGACTAATATATATGTGATGATGACCTATTCTTTATAAATCATTTTTTTGCTGCTTCTCTATTGGTTCACTTGTACCCCTGAGTCGTATATGTCTCCAGCCTTCCAATCTTGGGGTATGTTATTAACAGGAACAACCCATGTTTCTTCTCCCTCTTCTTCATCACTAAACAACATCCTTATAGACAGAGGTCCACTTGGTGCAGGGGTAGTAGTCCACACCGCCCCATGGCTCCGATCCAGTAACTTACAGACGAAGTTCTGAGTCTGCAAACAGTAGAAGAGAATGCGGTCATAAACTATCATTCTCATTAATGCTTATTAGAGATATAATGTGTGGTCATGGCTAGGTACTAAATTTTTAATTAAAAAAATATTATTTAACTCAATTAAAAATAATATCAAAAGATATTTTAAATACTAATTATAAAATAAAAAAATAAAAATTATTAATTAATTAGGTATGCGAGTACGAGATTGGTACTTATCTTGCACCCATCTTCATCCCTATTTAATGGGTTAAACCTCTATCTATTGCTGATAATTTTCGTGTTTGTCTATTAGGTAGGTCTGGATCTAATTGTCATCGCTGGTTATTGGTATCTACGTTCGGATGCTTTTCACCTAACTAATAGAGCTATTTCATTTGACATTTTTTCAGAGGTTAGGAACTGAATTATTTGGTACTTGTAAATAAAGGGGAATGGCTTGGTTTGGCCGTTAAGGATGTCTATCTTGTGATTTCAATATAAAAACCAACTATATATTTAGTAAAAATCATGATTGTTTTTATTATAGAAGAGTAAGTTTGTGTTTTACTGATAAAGCATTTGTAAAAAGAACAATTATTCTCCCAATTTTAATAAAAAATTCAAAACCAAACCTGCTATTCTATAAGATCTTGAATATATACTCAAAATTTAATTACATAATTATCAGGTTAAAAAATTGAGTTGATTCAGCACAAAGATTAATTTGACAAATTAATTTGCAAGTTATAATTAATCACAATTAAGAACAGGAAAGCAGACATGACAGTACTACCTCACACAGCTGCACAGCAGTTATGTCTCTCCTTCCTTGTTGATACCATATGACAAAAGCCAAGTAATGAGGGTTGCCACTGCTCTCATCTATCTTGAATGTTATATTTTTGTATGGGTAGCTGCATGCAACTCTGGAGATAGACAGAAAGACAGAAGCCTAATTAATTGTGGAGTCTTCAATATAATTTGGGGATTAATACTTGCAATTTTAATTACACAATAACAAATAAGCAAAATAAATAAATAAAATAAAATAATATATGCTCTGTGTGCATGCAGAAGAAGGATCTTAATTAAGAAGCAATATATTATATATGGTTCAGATTTCTTTCTTAATTACCGTCTATATTCAATATCAACCACTCCAAGGGCTAATAGAGAAGCAGCTGCATCAGTGGTCTGAGCCATCCGACCAAAGGCACGTTTGCTAAGAATGAAATCAGTGTTATCACTTGAGCCTTCGTCAGTTATAACAACGGTGGCACCGTTGTCTGAGCAATACGCACTGTTGGTACACCTCACCTGGCAATTCAAAAGTACAACATAATTAGATTTAATAAATCGTTACTTCTAATTAGTTGCGCGTGCTGCTGAAGAGCTTTGCGTGTGTAAATTTCAAAAGCCAAATGAAAGAAATGACAAAAAAAATAAAAAAATATGCAGAGTATAAATATATGTATAAAAGTGAGATCCACTTTCTTTAGAAAATATGCATTATCATTTACTTTTCTCTTCGAAATCATGGATAGTTATTTAGTGTTAAGTCTCACATCAATTAAATATACTCCTAAAGAATCATTTATGATAACTTAATTAGACAACTTTTTATCAAATGAAATAGTTTTAGAATAAAATTAGGCCTAATTTTTCTAACACTATGTTTGGTTCAAAGGAAGGGAGAGGAGGAGGAATTTTAATGGAGGAGAGAAATTTTAATTAGATATTATGTTTGGTTGAGAGGAGGGAAAATGAGCGATTTTAAAACTAATTTACTTTAATATCCTTATAATTTTGAATTTCAAAATTACAAGTTAGGATATTTTAGTCAATGTATTCAAAATATTTTAAACTCTCTTTCCCTCCACTCCAAATCCACCCAACATTGGAGGAGAGCCAAAATTGAGTGAGGAGAGATTTTGCTCAAAATTACCCCCTCTCCTTCATTTTCTCCCAACCAAACACTATGTAAGTGTTAAGTCTCACTTCCAGGTCCATAATGTATATATAGGCACATAACCAACATGTAGTTGATCCGAGTGGTAAGGGACTTGGGCACCTTAAGCAAGTGGTTAAGGGTTCGAATCCTGGCTCTTATGTATGGAGAAAACCTGGTTAGGAGGGGAGAACCCACCTTATGTGCCCAACAGGTTCCCGACGAAAATTAGTTATTGTTAATAGTGGTGAATACTTCTTACCTATATTATGGCTATAAAAAAAATGTATAAGCACATAAATTCATCGGATTAGCTAACAAGCTAATAATCAATTAGCACATGGTTATGTTATCTTGTGGACGGTTTGCTTTGTTTCAATTTTAATTTTCTATTTTTATTAATAATTACAAAATGTCATCATATTTTCTTAATTTCTGTTCTGTGATATCAAATATTTGTAGAGAAACAATGAAAATAACATTTAGCGGTTTGGCACTCACCTGGTAACAAGCGCCACAACCAACACCGTTTCGATAAAGATTAGATGCAGCTGATACGTCCCCGCCATTGACTGTAGCACCAAAAGAACCAAACCCACATGCACCTACTGCAAAGAATTCAAAAAGAGCATAACATATATATGAGAGAACAAGTTTACAAATCTGTTTCATACATGTTTTTGTTTTCTGTTATCCTTCTTTATGTTTATCTTACCGTCTGTCCCATGATCTTCAGAATTTGGGTAATATGTTGCCCGAGAATGAACAAAACAATCGGTGCATGAAGTATCTGCCAGAGTTTGCATGAAAACTAAGGTGGTAACAAGCAGACGACACAAAAGATAGAGCGCCATGTAGGACAGAAAGGATAAAACCAAATGAAGTGGAGATTAAGGAAAGTTTGGTGATGTATGAAGCTAACTAAGATTCTCCTATTTATAGAGAATTTGGTCAACTTTACCAACTTTGACATTCCTTTCCAAATTATGAAAAAGAAAAGAAAAGCTTTCTTGAACATCAAAATAATTATCCAGTAAAAAAAATCAAAATAATTAAGAGGTATCAAACGTGTTTTTTTTTTTTTATGTATTTTATATATGTATATAAAGAAAATAAAAAATAAAATAAATAGAAATAAATATATACAATATCAAATGTGATGTTCAAAATTTGTAGGATAAAAAAAAGTGAATGGGGGGAGTTTTGTTAACATTCTTTGTCAGCTACCTACTTACACTATAAGAAACTCATCTACATGATGTTGAAAACCGCTTTCGGAGGATCGACCTTTCAAAACTGTAATACTTTCCGTCTTCTCTGAGATCCGTTCCATTTAGTTGCCAAAATAGAAACGATATTTTCACACAATTTCCTCTGTCATCGTTGTGTAAGGTGAAATTCTAGCATAGATTCAATACATAACTTGTACACAATTCACACACTAATTAAGTTACGCAGATTAAGTTCACAAAATGATGTTGCTTCATGTGGCTTACTCCTAAATTTGACGGAAATTTCTTAATGGAGTCTGATGCTATTCAAATAGAATTAGCCAAGCTATAGACGTTTGACCGTGAGAGCCAGTTGACCTTTGTCTGCCTAACATACAGGTTCTGAGTGTGAGAATAAATATATATATATATATAGTAAAAGTTAGGCCCTTGTGCACTTTGATAATACACCTATATGTAGGCATCTTCTAGTGTTCTCACTTGGTCAAATATAACATAATGAATGAGGTATAGAACTCTGTGGAAAGTGCATGCATGAGAAATATCCATCAAATTTAGATATTATGTTTCAAGCTACATTACACGGGGATAGAATGCAAAGGGAGCAGACTCTCTTGGAGGAATACCAGTAAGGTGAGGTCTCTTTAGGTCTCCATTTAACCTTTTGCTAGGTTATTTAAAGGAAAAATTCTTAGCTTTTTTCAATATAAATGATTTTTATTACATTGGGATAATGTAATATGAATTTAATTTTTAGTGTAAAATTTTTTATATCATTTAATTAATTATATATTATTATATATATGTGACTTTTGAGATTATTATTATGATAGACAAATATTTTTAGTAACTTGATAATATATAAATGAATGTCAATATGAAAAACTTTCATATAATATAAAAAAAAATTATATTGTTACTATATCAAAAATAAATCTTAATAACAATATAATATAATTATAGAATATTTATTATATTTTTATGAGTCCATATTTACAGAATGCACATAATTAGTATCTATTATATCTCCGTGTATGAAAAAGTCTTACATCTGATCGAAATATATATGATGTCATACACTGCGGGCCTTTATACTGATTTTTAGAAGCCATCTTCCTTTAAATTCATAGCAACCAGCTCCTGCAGGCTGAGCAGCCTACTCTCTCTTGAAATTTTTAAGCCCTGCGGTCCTACTGCCAAGTTTTTGTAATATTTGTGCAGAGAAATTTATCAAATGCGCGTAGTTCTATATAGAGATATTTGAGCACTTACTAACATATATAGTCACTTTTTTTTTTTGGTGTTAACATATATAGTCACTTAAATCAATACTTGACATATGTAATATATATATATATATATATATATATATATATATATATATATATATATATATGTATGTATGTATGTATAGAAGGGACCAAATTACTTTAAGAGTAATTTTAAGAGATTTACTTTCAATCTCATTCATCCATTTATTCTAATCCAATGGATCTATATTAATTCATTAAAGAAGTTACATGATCTTTGTTGGATTAGAATAAATGGATAGATGAGATTGAGAGTAACTTAATCCCTCATCATATATATATATATATATATATATATACTGTCAGTATAAAGATTTTTTTACACTAACAATCAACTAAAATTTGTCACATAAACTAAAGTATTTGACTCTTATCCTAATTACCTTAAAAATCAAACATAATATGATTTCTGATTGATTATCAATATAAAAAAATTTTATACTGACATGCATAATATATATATATATATATACCGACGATTTCAAAAATATGCATACATAGTTGTGCTGACAAAGACTGACATCAGCTATGACATGGAAACCACTTAACTTGTGACTTTGGACCCAGGGATGCAATTATGAGTAGTTATGATCAATTTGAGATGTTGAGCAATTCGACTACTAATCTCAAGATTATCAACTTGCATTGCATCCAGCAGAAGTTAAGTGTCCCTGATGCGTGGTCCATGTTCATATCGTTTGTGACCCCAGTTCTTTATCTCTAGTAGTTTACTACTGGGTATTCTCTGTATAATATTTTTAATGACCGCATCGTCTATATATGAATTAGCAAAAAAGAAAAGTTGTCAGAAAAAATGTCAAACTTTGATGTACGAATAAGATTTCTTTTAACAAATAAAAATGTTAAGTTGATAATCAAATTTGGGATAACTATGATGATATTATAGGTGTAAATGACAAAATAATAATAAAACAATTCAACAATCATCACTCTCAAGACACATAATTGCTTTTCCATTTATTTATTATTTTCTTCTCTCTCATCATATATTTCATCACTCCCAAGATACTCACCTGATATTTCTCTCATCTCAACACTCGTCTAAGCTGATCTTCACCCGTCTGATGAAGATATATGACCTGTCTGACCGAGAAAGCTCACCCGTCTACTCTCAGTTTCACGAGTGAAGATCTTCAGCTTCAGACGGGTGAAACTGAGAGTAGACGGATGAGCTTTCTCGGCCAGACGGGTCATATATCTTCATCAGACGGGTGAAGATCAGCTTAGATGAGTGTTGAGATGAGAGAAATATCAGGTGAATGTCTTGGGAGTGATGAAATACGATGAGAGAGAAGAAAACAATAAATAAGTGAGAAAACAATTATATGTCTTGGGAATGATGATTGTTAAGTTGTTTTATTATTATTTTACCATTTATACCTACAATATCACCGTAAGTATTCCAAATTTAGTTATCAACTTAACATTTCTCTTTAACAAATCACCATAAGAATAGGCTTGCAGCATATGAAAACACGTGCAGTAGTGTGGTATATAATGTTACCCCAGTCGATCCTTCAACTGGGAGGATCTAAACGAAAAAATGCTTCAATTTACTAATAACTAACATTCTGGAGATAGCCCCCCTTTTAAAGCTAGGATCAAGACCACGCAGCATGAAAGATGAAAATCTTGATGTAGGATAATAATATATACTTTCAAATGTTTTTTAAAAACATGATGTTAAATTTATTAAGGATTTAATTGTTATGTGTTATTAGTGTAAAATTTTTTTACATTATCAATCAATTATGAATTGTCATATTATTAATTTTTTTTTACTTTTATTATAAATAATAACTACCTCACACAAGATAATTTTGTTATTGATTCACCTCATAACATTTTTTACACTAAAATTATATTAAAATTAAACTATAGTTTATTAATTGATATCCTATTAACAAATCAATGAAAATACTTGATATAAGGGAGTTTACAAAATTATAAAAATAAGGTCATTTCAAATATTTAAATTTTAATAGATTTTGAAGTTAAAAAAAATTAATATATTTGTAATCTTTTTTGTCATTAATAATCATTTAAAATTTGAAAAATCTGGCTTTATCTCCTATCATTACGACTATGATAGAGGCCTTCTACGATACATCAAACACAGCCGTACCCGCATCTATTCGTACGTGTATATATATATATATATATAGTGCGGGTATGGGACGGATGAGTACTAGAGTATTCGTACCCGCATCTATTCCCATTAATTTTTACGGGTAATTATCCGTACCCATATCCATACCCAATTAACGGATAATTATCTTATCCATAACGGATAAATTTTACGGGTAACCAACGGGTCCAGTATCGATTGCCATCTCTACCCTCACCCTCATTGCTCATCCATCGATGACGACTCCCACAATACCATGCGATGACTTTTGTCGCCAATGTTGCCTTCGTTATTCGCACAACCTCCACCTCACCCGTTGAGTTCACCAAGTGACTTGAGAATGATCACACAACTGGACTCGTTCTTCCCATATCCAACTTCCATAGATTCTGCCTCCAACAACTCGACCTCTTTTGCATGATCGTTCACGAAGCCCTTCTCTTGGTTGCTCCTTGTTACTATTTTATTTTGTTCTTGGTTGCATTTAAATTTTGGTTTATTTTGTTTCAAGAATTTTGAAAGAATAAAATGTTACTTTGGTCGTTAAAAATGTACTTCGTTAGTATTGAAAGGTATTGGACCAGAGAGAAATTACAGATTTGGTGGTTCTGATGGTAGAGGTGGTTCCAGTTGCAGGGATTGGGTTGACAACGACAAAGAGCGGTGGCTATGGTTAGTGTAGTGACCATGTGTGACATGGTGGTTCTGATATCGTCCGTTGGGGTGGCGGTGGCGTGCGGATGGTGGCAACATGCATGGATGGGATAAGGGCAAAATTGTCACTTTTTTTTTTTGAGTTACCGGTTCAGTTATTACCTGTTCTGATCTGAACAGTTCATTTACTCTTTTTATTAAGAGCCTCTTCGATAAAATTAGCTGTTAGCGGATAAGCTAACTGATAGCGGATAGCTTATAGAGGATAGCGGATAAGCTAGCTTATTTTTTGTGAAAGTGTTTGGTAAAACTAGCAGTTGAACTAGCTGAAAAATATAAAAAGACATAAAAAGACATCTTCATTAATGATTTTACATAAAAGAGAGAGAAAAGAATAAAAGTAGAATTAAATGTAGATAACAAGGATAAAAATGGAAAGAAAAATGAAACGCTATAAGCTATAAGCTCAAACACTACTTCAAGTAACGTCTGAAAAAAATGCTATAAGCTCGTGAAAAAACGTTATAAGCTCGTGACAGAAGCGCTTATCAAACGGAATTACTTTTTTATCCGCTATAAACTCATAGAAATATCTTGTCAAATAGACTCTAAATATATGGTGCAAATCACCGGTGCACAAATGCAGTAGTGCTTAGTGCACCATAGAAGCCCTTGACTGTGACATTAGAAACCGGTTCCATTCCACTTAGTGCTTGTTTGGAAAAACTAGATTTTTCCCATTTCAGCTGTTTTTTGGCTAATAAGCTATTTCATATATAATCTATCATGTTTGGCAAATAGCTTAAATTTATAAAAAAGCTTTTTTTGGGGGGAAAAAGCTGTTTTATGTCATCTAATTTGTTTTAGCTTAAGATTGTTATGATTTGATTATTTCTCATTCTCAAAACTCTCTTCCCTATTTACCCCTACAAAACTAACTTCCAAATAAATATTATTAAATTATACAAATAACTTCATACCCTTTTTCGTAATTTACTATGTAAAAAGTGATTTTTTTAGACCATCCAAACAAAAAAGATTATCTTGAAATCGCTTTTCAGCAAACAGACCCAAACAAAAATAGATTCTGATTATAATCGATTATCATAATAATCGATTATTCATAAATCGATTATCAGCATAATCTTTTTTTTCCAGCTTTCCCAAACACACCCTTACTTAATCTCGTTTTGTTGGTTGTTTAGGCGAAGCCCAATTAAAGCAATTCCCATACTACGTTGCAACCCTCACCATATCCACCCAGTTCGTCCAGAAGAAGTAAAGAGTGAAGCGGGCTTTTGGGCTTTGAACTATGCTTTTCTTTCCATCCCCGCTTCTCTTGTTTTTATACTTTGTAATGCCACAAAATAATATAAAAAAGGGGAGTATGGCTTCGAAGCATCAACAGATAGTGGCCAAGTTGAATTTGAATTTTGGAGGTGGAGATGAAAGTCGAAGAAAATAAACGAATAACGTGGTTGATTGTTTTTGTCTTTCTTTTATTGGTAAACTGTATACTATTAGGGCCCGTTTGGTGGTCAGGATAAGGGAGGCAGGATAGGATAAGCTATCCTGTCATGTTTTAATCTGTAGTTTGGTGAACCAGCAGGATAGGATAAGCTTATCCTGTTAGCTTATCCTATCCTGTTACTTAGTTATAATTCTATCCTGAGGGTGGAGCTGGGTTAGAACCAACAGGATAGGATAAGAAAATGCTTTCTTTTATCTCTTACCTTTAATATTGTTATTATTTAATTACGGTTTCAAACCTAATTAGTCAACCTTAATACTAATTAAAATATGTGGTTTAATTAACAATTTTTATAAAAAGTGAAAAAAAAGTTAATTTTTTATAATTTAAAAAAATGGACTAATTTATAATTAAAAAGCCAAAAATATATATTATTAAATATTAAATATTTTTTAATTTAAATGTATAAAACAACCACGTAATATTAAAATTTATTTTTGAAAAAAAATGTAATTTTGATATAAGGATAATTTTATCATTTGTGGATATTTTATATCATATCCTGTCATTATCTGATGCACATCAAACATTGGACAGGATAAGAGCTTATCATGCTCATATCCTATCCTATCCTTATCCAGCTCTCATATCCTATCCATCCTTATCCTATCCTGACCACCAAACGAGCCCTTAAGTCTATAATAAGGTAAAAAGAATTATAGTAATAAAATATAAAAATGGCATTTAATTTTGTGCATGAAAAAGGGAGGCTAAAATTGACCAGACAGGGAGAGTATTCTGGTTCCCAGGTTTAGCGAGAGAAAAGCCTAGCCGTAGAAATTTGATGAGCTTTATTTTGACATAAATGTTTATAATTTTGTTTTGTTTACCCGTATCTGTACGTAAGAGTGAAGGTTAATCTCTTGACGATATTGAATGGTTGACCTTTTCTAAATCCCAACCAAATTTTCTCCTTAAGTATTGAATCTCTGATCACTTTCTTAAGTAGTTCGAACTCGTTAACACTCAGACCAATCACATGTTGGTATATAAATACTTATAAGAAAAAATTGGAATTTGCTCGTACACACTATTAAAAATGTATTTGGAAGAACTTATAGAAAGTTTATAATAATAAACTTAAGCAAATAGTTTATTAAAATAGTTTATGATCATTTCATAAGTTCTTTTTAGCTTTTTTTTCCATAAGTTTGATGGAAAAACTTATAAAAATAAGTTGTTTTTAGCTTATATAAAAAAAAGTTTATTACATAAGCGTTTAAATAAGCTATATACCCAAACGCACCCTAATAATTGTAGGCAAATTAACTTTTACTTAGTCCCAATATTTGTCCCGCTAAAATGTTTAATAATAAAACAAAAATTCATATTATTTAGGATTTAATTATTATATATTCAATATAAAATTTTTTATACTATTAATCAATCATGAATTGCTGTATAATTAAAAAAATTTATTTCTACCACAACTACCTTAAAAGTTACACATATATAATGAATTGTGATTGGTTAACAGTATAAAAAAATTTACGTTGCCAATATATCAAAATTAAACTTTATTATATGTGTATACGTGCTGAAAGTATTTAATTATGTATCACCTTTTTTATTTTAAGAGTAAAGAGTAAAGGCTTAAATTGGTCCTTGACAAAAAAACACGGTGATATTTTGGTCCATGAGAAATGAAAAATACTAATTTGCTCATCAAGAATGTAAAATACAGGTCAAATTGATACTTTTTAGGATAATTTTTAGGGTCATTTTAGTAGACCAAATTGATGTTTTTTATTTCTCAGGGACCAAAATATCACCGTAATTTTTTGTCGAGGACTAATTTAGGTATTTACTCTTATTTTAATTTGCAAATCTCTCACCATACAATTTTTTTTTTAATTCATATAATATATATATAATTTCATAATCATGGACAAATTATTTTTTTTTATGAGTTTAATTGTTATGGACTGTTAGTGAAAATTTTTTACACTGTCAAAAAATTAGAAATCATGGTATAAGTTACTTTTAAGATAATTAGGATAAAAATCAAACATTTTAACTTATTTGATAATTTCTGATTGGTTATCACTTAAATTCATTTTTTATTTCGGTTAAAAAACTACGTTTTATTTCTCTTATAGGCATTGAAAAACACTAAAAAGGAATTAAAAAGAGAGAAAGGCATATACCCCAAAAAAAAAAAAAGTGCAGAGCATCTCCGCCATGCGTTATTGACTCTTTAGCAGATTCGAGTAACATTCTTCTTTCTTGTTGTTAAGAAGTAACCACCTCAACGCCTTCCTCTTCCATCTCTTCTTTCTTTCTTTCTTTCTTTCTTTCTTCACATAATAACACAGCGGTAAACCATGACGGCTTCTTCTGCGAATTGCGTCGATAGGTAACGTTTTCGCTTCCATCATTTGCAACGTTGTTATGTTGATTTTCTTGCAATACATTACAGTTTTCATTTTCGAATTTCAAAGGCATTGAGTTTCTTCTTGTATGTATTGTATCATGTATTGTGTTGCTGTCGATTTAATCATTCTATCATTAATTAATTAATTAATTAATTAATAAGGAATTGTTTGTAATATAGTTTTGGATCAATTAGCCTGATCTATATGCTTCTTCCTTATGCTCCTCCTCCTTTCATTCAAATACAAATGCCACTGATCTGTCTTTTCTAGTTCAGATCAAGATCATTTAGAACAAAGGGAGAGGATTATGCCATTTACGATGAAGTAGTCGACGCATTTGGATTTCACTTAACCTTTTGTCTGTAAATTTGCTCAAAGTATGTTAAGCGTGTTGCTTATTGGCGTCAATGTTAACTTTAAGATCAGTTAGTTTATCAGCTTTTGTAGGTTTGCCACTTTTGCTGTGGTTTAAAACAGAGTACCAAATCTCCATGTTGTGTATCTTTGTAGAGATTTACTATCTTGGAATTAAAGGTGGAAACTGGAAATGAGAGTCACTTCTGTAGGTTACCTAACTAGTAAATAGCCAATTTGGTCCTGAAAGTGTAAGGCGGTATCAACTTAGTTCCCGAATTTAACTAAATACCAAAAACGTCCCTGAAGTTGTAAAACGTTAATCAACTTGGTCTCTCCGTCAACCCCAGTTAGCTGACGTCGTTAATGGCGCTGATGTGGCACGTTAAGTGCCCCGTTGGCACCGTTGGCACTGGTTAGGTGGTGTCCATGCGGTCAGGGATCAATTTGAAACTCTGAATCAGGGACTAAATTGATACTCGCATAGATTAAACTCCCAACGGTCTTCTTGTTCTTCTTCTTTATATTTCCCCTTTCTCTCTCTCTCTCTCTCTTTGCTTCCGGGTGGTTAGAGAGAGCGCGAGACAGAGGAAGCAAAGAGAGAGAGAAAGGGGAAATATAAAGAAGAAGAAGAAGACCATTGGGAGTTTAACCTATGCGAGTATCATTTTAGTCCCTGGTTCAGAGTTTCAAATTGGTCCCTGACCACGTGGACACCACCCAACCAGTGCCAACAGGACACTTAACGTGCCACATCAGCGCCGTTAACGGCGTCAGCTAACTGGGGTTGACGGAGGGTCCGGGACCAAGTTGATTAACGTTTTACAACTTCAGGGACGTTTTTGCTATTTCGTTAAATTCAGGGACCAAGTTGATACCGCCTTACACTTTCAGGGACCAAATTGGCTATTTACTTGTTACCTAACCTTCCAAATTATGATCAGGTGTCCTACCTACTTTCCCTAAATATTTAATTTTAAGAAATATCCAATAATCACTCACCAGATTATCTGTTCCATTGATTTACTTACTTGCCTTTGCTGTTATGTCTATGAAGTAACACTTGATTCCATAACTAATGAATTTCTTTGCCATGATTTTCTCATTGCTATCTTCTTGTTTAACTGGCCATAGTAGCAGATGGGATATGCTCTACTTCTTGATATTGGCATATTCTGTTTTATCATTTGCAGCACTTGTCACTCATTACCTTCATGTTGTGGCTGCAGCCAGAGTTCTCTCACCAAACTTGCTCCACTTGAAGCAGTGCTCTTTGATATAGATGGAACTCTTTGTGATTCTGATCCCCTCCACTACTATGCTTTCCGTGAGATGCTCCAAGAGGTTGTGTTGCTTTTCTTGGTAGAAAAGTTTTAAGGCAAAATATTTAGAAAATAGATATTACATTGTTTTTTATTATGATATTCCTTTTATCATACTTATAAATCACCATGACAAAGCACATGATCAATAGTTGTTAGAAAACTAACAGAAACTTTGGGGTTTCTTAGATTGGCTTCAATGGAGGTATTCCTATAACAGAGGAATTTTTTATTGAGACTGTTGCGGGAAAGCACAATGATGATATTGCCTTGGATCTCTTTCCTGGTGATCTGGAACGAGGTTTGAAGTTTGTAGATGATAAGGAAACCATGTTCCGGAAGTAAACCCTGTTTTCTTTTCTTCTTTTCTTTTCTTTTCTCTTGTGGTTCATTTGAAGTTTCAGAAGATAATTCTCTTGATGGACTATCCAGATTGGCGGCAGAGCAACTGAAGCCTTTGAATGGCCTTGATAAAGTGAGGAAATGGGTTGAAAATCATGGGTTGAAGCGGGCTGCTGTTACCAATGCTCCAAGAGCAAATGCAGAACTCATGATCTCAATACTTGGTCTCTCAGATTTTTTTGATGCTGTTATTATTGGTGGTGAATGTGAACATGCCAAGCCTCATCCGGATCCCTACTTGAAAGGTCTTGAAATTCTAAAGGCATCAAAGGATCACACATTTGTATTTGAGGTCTGCATTTTTGGGATGCCTTTTTATGATATAATTTATTCCTGATCTGCTTTTGACACACGTTCTGTTTTGTTGTCATAGGATTCTGTTTCAGGGATCAAGGCTGGAGTGGCAGCTGGGATGCCTGTTATAGGTTTAGCTACCCGAAACCCAGAGCATTTACTGATGGAAGCCCAGCCTGCTTTTCTGATTAAGGATTATGACGATCCAAAATTGTGGGCAGCTTTGGAAGAACTTGACAAGGCTGGTGCACATTAAGTTTGAATTACTAGCGCATCTGACAAAATTTCTCGGTAAAAACAAGTAGCACGTTTCATATGAAACTCACAGGATTACGTCGATAATTTTGTTGTAGGGGGCGATATTATAATGCAAGTCCATAATCAATGTTGCTTTCGATCGCAAACAGTTATATTCTATCTGTATTTTGTAATTTCATTGTTGGCTATGAAAACGCGGGTGAAGCCCAAGGAAATTGCAATACAATTATAAACAAATATCTCGCAAATAATTTACATTTTTTTTAAGCCAGTAGATAAGAGCTGGACTATAATTTGGTTTTTCACTATTTTTTCACACAATTGTCGAACAGTCATCTTCCTAGTTTAGCCTACCAAAACATTCTGAATAGGGCCAATGTGGCTAGCAAAATCCCACTTTTATATAGGGGTGATAACAATAAGGACAAAACTTAGGTATAATTTCATAGCTATATTGGATGCTGTTTTCCAATGGAAATATAACATGTGTAATAACTGTTATACATGTTATCTTTTCATTGATGAACTTTTATACATGTCTTATTCTAATTGGAAGATAGCATCTAATGTACCTATAGAATTGTACCTAAGTCTTGTCCTAACAATAACATCTATTCAACTCGTAGGTGCAAATCGTCACCTGATATGAAAATATGAACTCTCCCCTTCACTTCACCAATATCCAACTACATGCAGGTGCCTTTTCCACTCCTTACAACTTCACTTCCTCAAATTTGTAGCATCTTCTACTAGTGTTTCTAATCTATCTCCCGATGAGAAAACATGAACTCTACCCTTCACTAATATCCAACTACATCCGGGTGCCTTCCTCACACCTTTCAACCTCATTTCTTTTCTCAAACTTGTCTCCTCTATGTGCCTATCATTTGCGGCATATATGTTACAAAGGACCACATGGCCTGGTGCGTTTAAAGGATCCAACTCAAGCAGTTGTTTGGTTGCACGCCTAGCAACATCTGCATCTGTTTTACTCAACCCACATATCCCAATCATTGCCCCCCAAATAACATGATTTGGTTCAATAGGTAGCCTCAAGACAAACTCCTCTGCATCCTTCACCTTTCCTGCTCGGCCTAGAAGATTGATCATACTAATGTAATGTTCCAGACCAGGTTGAAGTGCATAACCATTAACCATGGTACTAAATAACTCCCACCCTTTATCAACAAGACCCGCATGAGCACATGCTGTCAGAACACCTAGGAAAGTAACAGAATCTGGGTAAATCCCAAATTCAAGCATAGTTTCGTACACCTTTAAAGCATCACTGGCCTTCCCATGATCTGAAAGGCCCATGATCATAGTGTTCCAAGAAATTTCGTCTCGGTAAGTCATGTTAGAGAATATCCTATATGCATCGTCTATCTCCCCACATTTTGCATACATTGAAATCAGAGAATTCTCAAGAATCAAATCATATCCATATATTGTCTTGAGCTGCATACCATGCAATTGCTGCCCCTGGTCGAGATATGCTAAGGAACCAATGGCTCCGAAAAGAATCGCATAGGTAGAATTTATAGGTGAAACACCATGAGCCATCATTTCAGCAAATAAGCCGATGGCTTCAGCAATCAGCTCATTTTGGACATACCCATAAATCATTGAAGTCCATGCAATGGAATCCCTGTCAGGCATGTTATTAAAGAGATTGCATGCCTTCAATACTTGCCCAGCACTAAGATAGCCAGCAACCATGCAAGTCCATGCAATTTTGTTTCGGATGGGTACTCTGTTGAACAAATCCTGAGCCCTTTCTAACTGACCAGCCTGAACATAACCATTTATCATAGAATTGAAAGACTGATCATCACATTTATTCAGATCGGCTTCAAATATATTCTGAGCATAGTCCATGAGACCAAACACAGAGTACATCCGAACGAGACTTCTACTTACCCTGCCATCATAATCATCATGCTTCCAGCTATTAACAATTAGCTGAGCATGTAATTGCTTGCCATGACAAGGAAAACCCAAACCAGCACATGCATATGCAAGAGAAATAAAGGTCTCCCCATTTGGTTTTGCACCAGAAAGTATCATCTCAACAAAAAGCAACAATGCCTCTTGATACAAGCTATTCCAGGTGAACCCACCAATCATGGTTGTCCAAGAAACAACATTTTTCTCTGGCATTGTCCGGAACAAACAATAAGCCTCTTCCACATTGCCTGCACGACAATAACCAGATACCATGCTAGTCCAAGTAATCACATTCCTACATTCCATCTCATCAAACAAGACTCTAGCTTCACCCACTCTACCATTTTCGATGTAACCCGCAATCATAGCATTCCAAGAAACCACATTTTTATCCGGGGTATGTTCGAACACAATCCTCGCTTCCTCCAAATCCCCGTTCCTAATCAACCCCACCACCATCGAATTCCATGAAATGACATTCTTCTCCGGCATTTCATCAAACAATCTCTTCGCATCTTCGATCCTGCCCGCATCCGCTAACCCACAAAGCATTGCTGTCCAAGAAACAACATTCCTCTCCCGCATCGTCTCAAAAAACCGGCAAGCCTCTTTCAGCATGCCGGATTGAAGGTAACCGGACAACATGGCGTTGCTAGTAACGATGTTTCTGTGAGGCATTATGTCGAACAGCATTCGAGCTTGGTTGATGTAACCGTCGCGGGAGAACTTGGTGAGCAAGGAAGTCCAGCGAACAACACGGGCATGGAGGTCTCCTCCTTTGGAGAATTTGTGAAGGAGGTTTCGTGCTTCGTGGTGCCATCCATTTGATAGATAGCGAAGGAGCAGAGATTCGTCGCAATTGGAATTAGAATTTGGGTCATTGATTCTGGGAAATGGGAAAGGAGCTTTAAAGGGTTGAGAATGGTAACTGTGACGTTGAAGATTGGTAAAGACATTGGAAAAAGGAGAAAGAGGGAAGCGTCTGAAAGTGGAAGCGCGCATCAACCGATTTTCAAAATGGTACCTTTTACTGTTGTTATATCAACGACATAGAACATCGTCTTTATCGTACTTGCTTGCTTTGCCACAATAATGCTCAAAACTGCAGCTTGACGACTGATGAAGAACAGCTCACAAACGACAAGCCGTTTCCCATAAATTTTGTTTAGTTATTTTATATTTTAGGTTTGTCCATCCCATGCAACCTTACAATGGTTAAGGAATCCAAAGCAGTAATTATTTATTGAAAAATTAAACATCTTATTTTTGAAAGTTTAAAATACACAGGTTCCTATATAAATTTATTCTTTTAAATTTTTTAACCTATATAAGTTTGCACATAATAAAAAAATCTTTATATTTTATATTCCACAATTTTTTCACAAATACTTTTAAACAATCATTCTATATTGTACCAAAAAAAAAGTCCTTTTTTTATTTGTTTAGTAGCCGGGTTAATCTCACAATAATATATGTGAGGTAAGTTAGTCAAACACCACAAATTTTAAATAATAAAATAATTACATACTTCATTTTTAACTCATTGTCTCTTGGAAAATTTTATTTTATTTTATTTTGACCATCGCTTTAAGATTGTTGCCTTGTGATCGGAAGATGACGAGTTCAAATCTTAAAAACAAATTCTTCGCTAGTGGGAGTAAAGGCTACCCGCTACGTACATCTACCCTCCCTTGACCATATTAGGTGGGAGTCGTGTACATTAGGCCACTCTTTATTTTGACTATCACTTTAAAATATATGATTTATTATATTTTTCCTAACTATACCTTAAAATTTATTAATATTTTTTATAAAAAATGATAAGTATTTCATATAAATATATCAATTATTCAAATGTTATTTAACGCAGAAGAGCTTTCCTGGTGCATGGCTGACATTCAAGGTGCATGGATGCACCTCTATGAGGTGCGCCATACACGGCACCTTATAACCTTATGTTATGGTTAATATACATCAAGTACATTTGAATAGAAATTGATTTAATAGTTAAAAAAGAGGCCTGATAACCAAATCAAGAATACAGTTAGTGGGCATTCATAAACAATGACCAACTATCTTAAAAGTAAAATGCAGGAGATATTTTATTGGAGGAGAACACTTTCAAAGCCAAGTTCATTTTATTCTGATGAAGCCTGTCAGCTGGAGAAAAAAAACACAGAAGGAGATGTTATGTCAAGAGCTGTTGCACCCTAAGAATTGGTCCACAAGTTTAGCCACACAGTTGGCTAGGCTATCTGCTACTTCCTGCGTGGATGCCTCCGCGTATACACGAACAACATCGTTAGTGCCAGATGGTCGCACAAAGCATCGACCTTGAGAGTATTTAGCTGTAAACCCAGAAAAGAAAAGGATGCAATATTAGTAAATTGAAATTCTTTTTCAGTCTTCTTGCTAAAAGGCATTAATAGATGGATGAAACAGACTAATGCTCATGCAATGTTGCCAAGCCACTTGAACAGCATAAAATTATTAAGATAATCCAATAAACAACGAGGCACCAACTTTTCAGGAATTATCTATGGTAACAATCGTTCATGCAATATTTTTGCCTCCTTCACCCTCCCCTAAACTTCGTTTGGTATAGGGTTACTCTTTTGGCGTCCCTTTGATGCTCTAGCCATGGGCTTTGTAGTGTTTCTTTGTTAGACATGCAGAGGGAATGACATGCATTGTCACATGGCCTTAGTGTTTCTAATAATGTTTCTTTTATTAAAAAAAAAAACAATGCTAATGCTTTGAGTAAAACAATGCAAGATACATATATATATATATATATATATAAAACAATCCACAAATATTGCAAAATTGGTGCGGAGAAATGCCACTAGCCTCACTCCCTCAATTGCTGGGGAGAAATGCGTCTGGCCTCACTGTCAAAAAAGTGGTTCACTACTGCTGTTTATGTATACCTTTTTACGACCAATCTTAGAAACTCCTTGAGATCAATGCGGCAGTAGGTAAAAAACATCGGTAACTCATAAGTCTTGACAGAACTCACAAGTTTCAAACGAACACATCTTGACAAAAAAGAGAAAAGGAGAAAGAACAAAGAAGATACCGGTTTCTGCATTGATGGCTTCTTGTAGACCAGGGGGGCTCACAACTCCAGTTTCTGCATTTGCAGTAATCACAGCAGTTCTGTTGACAACTTTAACCTGACAGTTAAGAAAAACCAAAGCAAGCATTCATTTTAGAATTGAAAGAAGCAAGTAGTACAAATAAATAAATTGACACGAGTGAAGGTCTCAAACATAACAAAAGTAACAACATGCTTAAGCCCTTGCTACTAGGCAATTAGCCGCAATAACGATAATAACAAATAAAAACAAGGGAGGGAAACTAAAATGTTTAAGTTGAATAATAACTTCACAACCAATGTGAAATGTGAAATTTTGGGATAAAAGCAAAGCCACATGAGTTGAACCTAATACATGTAAAAACAAAGACTTCCAAACTAAGTTTAAACAGTTGCAAGAGAAAATTATTGATCCATTAAGGATATCAAAGTAGAATCTCTCTTTCTTACAATTACGGAAAATGATTCCATGCACAAAAACATCTTGAATAGCAAAACTCATTGCTCATTACACCAAATCTCGCAACAGAATCGGCCAGTAATTAGTTCCAACTCTGATATTGAACCCAAAGAAAATACAATATTAAGGTTATAACTATGATTAAGGTTTCAGGTATTGCAGGACCATAGAATCAAAACTGAAGTTATGTACTTCACTATTCAAAGAAATTATTATCTTAAATAGCAAAATATTTATGATCCAGATGAAGCTTCTGACTACAGTACAAAAAGTCTAGTTACAGAAAAGATAAATGATAATAATAACTGACCTTGAGCTGCCTCCTGGGTAAATCATGATAAAGTTCATTCCATCTATGTATTGACCATTCCATGTGCTGTAATATTACTTTCACCAAGAGCAATCCACTCAAAGCATCTCCAACTGCTTGGTTGATCAACTTACTGACTGCCAATAATCTCAAAGCAGCCTTTTCAACTTCTGAACCTGAAACAAACAACCAAAAGATTTCTTTTTTCGTTCTGAAGTTGAAACTTATAAGTGAAGTGAGAATAATCAGAAACCACTGAATAAACCTTTGGATCCTGAAGAAAGCTCCTTAGTTCTGGCGTCTAACCATCCTATGAAAGGTTCTGAAAATAAGACAGTTCCATGGCCATTTGCCTCAAAATAGATACCAATATCAAATTCAGCAGCTTTTACATGCAGGTATTTCACTTCAGTTGGAGTAAATTTAACTTCAAGTCCCAACCGTTTAAGGTAATTAGTAGATGCTCCATTTGCATAAGCAGTCTGTACTCTGTACAACACCAAGACGGGCTTGATGACAGTTTTTTATGTCTTCTTTCTCATTAAGAATGCTTAGTTGCTCCCTAATAAATAAGGCAAACAGAGACAGTATCTTCTCCCGATCAACAAGATCAATCGTACCACTGCTTTCAGGTGGTACAGAAAAATAAACAAGCCCATCAGCATCTCCATCCAAGCTAGCACACCTGCAAACTAGAACTAGCTCCATTAGTAAGGACCATAATAAATAAGATAAATACAGCAATGCTTAAAGAATACATCTATTAAATCAAATGGTATAGGTCTATGTTCTCCAACTTTCAATAAGACCTCCCTGGAACTATCCCTAACCCACCCACATCACTAAAACCCCCTACCAGTAAAACAACAGTAAAAAAACAAAAAACAGACGACTTGCTACCCAGCAACCTAGTCTTCTTATGTCAAATGGTTTTTGTTCATTATCTTTCAAGTGGAATAATTTCAAGGATTTTCTTAACAACCATCAATCCTCGGTTATGAATTTGTAAGTTTCAATGAAAAACCTTCCATGTCAAATTTCAATTACAATTGGAATTACTTGCAGCAACTATGCAGATTGATCAAATCATTCACAATCTCTAGTTAAAAAGATAATCTCAACTGTTTTAATAGAAAATTCCTGGGATGCAGATACACACTTAATATTGGTATAAAAATTCAAGTAGCATACTTATGCAACTTTACTTTCAGCATCAAATGATGAACACACTAACCTTATCCCAGCATCTTTGGAACCAAATCAATGTGGAACAACCTTCTCTTTCTGCACATAAGCAGCACCAACTCCATCATTCAGTACACCTCCATCCTCACCGCAATTCCGAACCTCAATAACCAAATCATTCAACAATTTCTCTAAAACTTTAAGTTTTACTCCACCTACACCATTAGCTCCATCCACAACCAATTTGCCATTTGTCCCGTCGACCTTACTTTTTGCACTTGGGATCAAATCCATTAAGCACCTGATCCAATCATATAACGATCCTAAAAGGATGTGTTCAGTGATGATTTTAATGTCAACAAAAGAAAGGAACAACAAAGAGTTACATCTGCATAAAACATGGATTGGATCGGACTAACCTGAACGAGCTTGAAAGCTGCTCAAAGTTATCCTACTCTGAGGCTTTCAGGCCCTTATTTCTGGCGCGAACCATCCAATGTAATTGTGGAGTTGTCAAAACCCCCATGTCCATTGCAACAGCTCTAACAATTGAAGTGACCCCCTTCAGTATTATCCAATCATGTGTCATTTAAATTGGCAAAAAGAGAATACAATAAAGGATGTTACAAGCTTAATATTTGTTTACTGCAATCATACTTGACTGGCAGCTTCAAGCAAAGCATCGCCGCTTGGCCTCGTGTCTCTCCCCAAAAGTATTTCAGCCAGTCTGACCCCATCAAATGGGATGGTTTCTTTCTTGACAAATTCATTTGTCAACTGTTGGTAAATCAAATATAAGTAACAACATTAATTTGGGGGGGGGGGGGGATGTCATCCCTTCAGCACCCGGAAACGATGGCATTCACAACGTACAGGTCACTCATTTCAATATACACGGGTGATAACGATAACATCTATTCAACTAGTGGAGGCAAATCCTCACCTGATATGAAAATATGAACTCTCTCCCTTTCACTTCACCAATATCCAACTACATGCAGGTGCTTTTTTCACTCCTTACTACTTCACTTCCTCAAATTTGTAGCATCTTCTACTAGTGGTTCTAATCTATCTCCTAATGAGAAAACATGAACTCTACCCTTCACTAATATCCAACTACATCTGGGTGCCTTCCTCACACCTTTCAACCTCATTTCTTTTCTCAAACTTGTCTCCTCTATGTGACTATCATTTGCAGCATATATGTTACTGTTAGGCAAGCAGTTATAACCGAGCTACCAACTGATGGTACTCGAAAAATGAGAGTGTATTACAGAAGAAAGATTAGGCAGCTCAGGCCTAATGAGACTAGGGAGATTGTTGTTTCGAATAACAGTTAACTGTGATGTAGTTAACTGTTGAGTTAGGAGGTAGTTGGTTGGTTAGGCAGTTAGCAGTTTCCAGCTCCTATAAATAGAGCTCGGGTAGTTAGAATAGGGATCTTTTTGCATTTGCTAAATTGTTACTGAGAGTGCTCAGTTTTGAAGGGGAGTGCCCCTTATGTAACCACCTTGTAACCAATTCTTGAGATCAATAAACTTTCTGGCGAATAATCCCAGTTTCCCTAGGGATTTCTCTCTGTTTTTCACATCAATCTTTCGGATTCCTATCAAGTTTGGTCCGACCTGCCGGATCGTTGAAGGAATGGAGCGAATTGAAGCTCGATTTGCGGTTCTGGAATCCTCGGTTGAGATGTTGAAGAAGGTAACCAGCGAGCAAGGGTCGAATATTGCAGAAATCAAGAAGAATGTTGAAGGTATGGATGGAATTCGCGAATTGTTGGCAAAATTCATGGAGAAACATGGAATTTCGAACAATTCGAAGGAGGAAGAAAGGATAAGAACGGAGAAGGTAGCGGAGGAACAAAGCGAAGGTGGCGGTTCTGATGAAGAAAAGGAAATCCCGCGAGCGTGGTTGAAGAAAGTTGAGTTGCCAGCGTTCGAGGGGAACGATCCTTTAGGATGGATCGCGAGGGTAGAAAAATTCTTTGAGGTACAAAAGCTAAAATACTCAGAGAAATTGAGGCTCGCGTTTATCAGTATGGAGGGAAATTCGGTTCATTGGTTCCAATTTTGGAGCCAAAAATCGAAAAACCCTACTTGGGAGGAATTTACCATGGCTTTGACTCGAAGGTACGGAGGAATGGATCGAGGTACAGTTTTTGAGAAATTGGCTGCGCTGAGACAAACGGGAACGGTGGAGACCTATGTGCAAGAGTTTGACTTGCTAGTTGCGCAAACTTCAAACACTTCTGAGGAACAGCTTCTGGGTTACTTCTTAGTTGGATTGAAAGCAGAAATTCGTGGTCAAGTGAGACCTCACGATCCACGAGATGTGATCAGGGCAATGGACGTGGCGTGCGATATTGAGGAGGCTCTGAAAGGAGTAAGGAACTTTGGAGGGGGCCTAACACAAGATCCTCTGGATCTGGGTTCAGATATCGGGGAGAAGGCAGTATTGTGACTAAGGTTGGAGCGGTCAGTGGAGGCAGTAATTCCTATAGCTCCAGTGGTAGTAACAGAAACTCTCAAGATAATGGTAAGGCATCTTCTATGTCTTCGGTAGCAAAACCAGGGGATAGTACAGTGTCAGGATCCAGGAACAAGGGGGTTAGACAATTGCCATATCCAGAATTTGTGAAGAGAAGAGAAGAAAACCGTTGTTATCAATGTGGGTTGGCCTTTGGACCTAGGCACGGATGTCCAGAGAAAAGTTTGAGAGTGGTGATACTGGCTGAAGATGAGTATGTGAATGATGAAGGAGAGATTGTCTCTATGGAAGCAGCGGGAGAAGCTGGGGAAATAGAAGATGATTCAGTGGAAGTGACTTGTCAATGGATGGACTTGTCAGTTTGCTCAGCTGGGGGAATGACACAGCCACAAACCATGAAATTACAAGGAATGGTAAAAGGGAAGACAGTTTTGATTCTGATAGATAGTGGGGCTAGTCATAACTTCATCTCCACTAAGCTGGTCCAAAGTCTAGGATTGTCAGTAAGCCCAACTGATGCCTATCGGGTGGGACTGGGAGATGGACAGAGGAAACCAACTCAAGGCTGCTGTAGGAATCTTGAAGTGCAGCTAGGAAAGTATGCGGTAATAGGGGCATTTTACTTGTTTGAGTTGGGAGGAGTGGACTTAATTTTAGGTGTAACTTGGCTAGCTACCTTAGGAGAAGTCAAGGTGAATTGGAGAACACTAACCATGACATTTGTGGACCAGGGGCATACGGTAGAAATTAAGGGTGATCCCAGCTTAGCTAAATCTCTCATCTCATCCAAATCCTTGCTGAAAATGGCTTAGATAGAAGCAGTATCCATGTTGTGGGTGAAGGAATATTAAAGGAGTGAGTTAGAGTAGCTGAATGAAGGGCTTGTGCCTTTGGCACAGAGGGCTCAGTTGGAGCAGGTTTTACAGGAAAGCAAGTCTTTGCAGTTCCTGAGGGATTGCCTCCAAGCAGAGAAGTTGACCATAGAATACCCATTAAAGCTGGAATAGACCCAGTGACTGTGAGGCCCTATAGATACCCTTACCTCCAGAAGAATGAGATAGAGAAACTAGTGGCAGAAATGCTGAATACAGGCATCATTAGGCCAAGCAACAGCCCATACTCAAGCCCAATGATCTTGGTTAAGAAAAAAGATGGCAGCTGGAGATTTTGTGTGGATTATCGAGCCCTGAACAAAGCAACAATACCGGATAAGTTTCCTATTCCAGCTATAGAAGAATTGTTAGATTAATTAAATGGTGCATCATATTTTTCTAAGATTGATTTGAGGGCGGGATATCACCAAATTAGAATGTTTGAGGGGGGATATTCAAAAAACTGCCTTTAGAACCCACCAAGGCCATTATGAGTTCTTGGTAATGCCATTTGGCCTAACCAATGCACCTGCTACTTTCCAATGTGCAATGAACTCTGCATTAAAACAGTTCCTTAGGAAATGGGTATTAATTTTCTTTGATGATATATTCATTTATAGCAAAACTTGGGAAGAACACTTAGATCACTTGAGCCAGGTTTTGCACACACTGCAACAACACTCTTTCTTTGCTAATCAAAAGAAATGTAGTTTTGGGAAGCAACAAGTAGAATATCTGGGACATGTCATTTCACAGGGAGGAGTTTCTATGGATCCACACAAGGTAGAAGCCATTCTACAGTGGCCAGTGCCCAAATCTATCAAAGCTTTGCGAGGTTTTTTAGGGTTGACTGGGTACTACAGAAGATTCGTGTGGAACTATGGGAAAATAGCAAGACCACTCATCGATTTATTGAAAAAGGGAAATTTTGGCTGGAATAATGAAAGTGCAGAGGCCTTTGAACAGTTGAAAATGGCTATGACTATAGCACCAGTCCTAGTCATGCCTAACTTTTCACAACCTTTTTCTATTGAGTGTGATGCCTCGGGTAGAGGAACTGGAGCAGTCCTAACCCAAAATAAAAAGCCTATAGCCTTTTTCAGCAAGGCATTATCAGAATCCTCCCTCCCCAAGTCTGTGTATGAGACGGAGTTGATGGCTCTAGTGCTAGCTATTCAGCATTGGAGGCCTTATCTTCTCGGACGAAAGTTCACTGTTTTTACAGATCAAAAGAGTCTGAGGTATTTGTTGGAGCAACGGATTACCACTCAAAATCAACAAAACTGGTTGGCTAAGCTTTTGGGTTACGAGTTTGATATAGTGTACAAGTTGGGGGCTACAAACAAAGTTGCGGATGCATTGTCCAGGAGGGTGGAAGAGCCCGAACTGAGTTTGATTTCTAAACCTTATTGGCAGGACATAGCTGAGATAGATGATGAAGTGAAGCGGGATCCTATCCTGATGAAAATAATAGTAGGCTTGAAACTGGATCCAAACTCTCATTTGCACTACACATTAGAGCATGAGAGATTATATTACAAAGGCAGATTGGTGTTGGCTGGAAACTCGGTTTGGATCCCTACGATGCTACAAGAATTTCATAAATCACCCACAGGAGGCCATTCGGGGATCTATAGGACTTATAGAAGGATTGCACAATCACTGTAGTGGGTTGGAATGAAGGGTATGATAGCAGCTTTTGTGTCTAGCTGCCATATATGCCAAAGGAGTAAATACCAGGCTTCCTCACCTACAGGGCTGCTGCAGCCTTTGCCTATCCCCAATGCCATTTGGGAGGAGATTAGCATGGATTTCATTGTTGGACTTCCTAAATCTAAAGGATTTGATACTATCTTAGTGGTGATAGACAGATTAAGTAAGTATGGCCATTTCATCTTAATCAAGCACCCGTATATAGCAAGGTTTTTGGCAGAGATTTTCATTAAAGAAATAGTGAGGCTTCATGGTGTTCCTACTTCCATTGTTAGTGATAGGGATCCAACCTTTCTAAGTCATTTTTGGCAAGAGATCTTTAAGTTGCAGGGCACAAGGTTGAGAATGAGTACTGCATATCACCCAGAATCAGACGGCCAAACAGAGGTTTTGAACAGAACTTTGGAAACTTGCCTAAGATGTTTCAACTTTGAACAGCCAAAGGTATGGGCTGAATTCATTCCCTGGGCTGAGTATTGGTATAATACTACCTTTCAAGGTGCTGCAAATTGCACACCTTTTGAAGTAGTTTATGGCAGACATCCCTCTTCGTTGGCCAGATTTATCCGAGAGGAAACATTGGTGGAAACAGTGGCACAAGATCTACGGGATAGGGATGAAGCATTGAAGCAATTGAAGTTTCATCTCAGCAGAGCACAAGATCAAATGGTCAGGCATGCCAATGCTCACAGAAAACCCTCGACGATTCAACCGGGGGACTGGGTTTACCTGAAGATCCGACCCCACAGGCAGGTTTCCATGCCAACGAAGCTCCATCCTAAGCTTGCAGCTAGGTATTATGGCCTTTAACGCGTCATTAGGCAAGTAGGGGCAGTTGCTTTTAAGCTTCAACTGCCAGAAGAGGCCCGAATCCACCCGATTTTTCATGTTTCCTAGCTAAAAAAAGCTGTAGGAAACAATGTTGCGGCGGCCTTTTTACCTACTGAGCTCCAAGGAGAGGCTGATGATTACTACCCTCTCAAGATAATGGGCACCCGCGATATCACTAGGAATGGGGAACCAGTTCCCTAGGTGTTGGTGCAATGGCATGGGAAAAATGAGGATGAAGCTACTTAAGAGGACACAGCTACTATCAGAGGCCAGTTTCCTGAATTCAACCTCGAGGACAAGGTTGAGGTTGAGGTTGAGGCGGACGGCACTGTTAGGCAAGCAGTTATAACCAAGCTACCAACTGATGGTACTCGAAAAATGAGAGTGTATTACAGAAGAAAGATTAGGCAGCTCAGGCCTAATGAGACTAAGGAGATTGTTGTTTCGAATAACAGTTAACTGTGATGTAGTTAACTGTTGAGTTAGGAGGTAGTTAGTTGGTTAGGCAGTTAGCAGTTTCCAGCTCCTATAAATAGAGCTCGGGTAGTTAGAATAGGGATCTTTTTGCATTTGCTAAATTGTTACTGAGAGTGCTCAGTTTTGAAAGGGAGTGCCCCTTGTTTAACCACCTTGTAACCAATTCTTGAGATCAATAAACTTCTAGACGAATAATCCCAGTTTCCCTAGGGATTTCTCTCTGTTTTTCACATCAATCTTTCGGATTCCTATCAGTTACAAAGGACCACATGGCCTGGTGCGTTTAAAGGATCCAACTCAAGCAGTCGTTTAGCTACACGCCTAGCAACATCTGCATCTGTTTTACTTAACCCACATATCCCAATCAATGCCCCCCAAATAGCATGATTTGGTTCAATAGGTAGCCTCAAGACAAACTCCTCTGCAGCCTTTACCTTTCCTGCTCGGCCTACAAGATTGATCATACTAATGTAATGTTCCAGACCAGGTTGAAGTGCATAACCATTTACCATGGTACTAAATAACTCCCACCCTTTATCAACAAGACCTGCATGAGCACATGCTGTAAGAACACCTAGGAAAGTAACAGAATCAGGGTAATTCCCAAATTAAAGCATATTTTCGTACACCTTTAAAGCATCACTGGCCCTCCCATGATTTGAAAGGCCTATGATCATGGTGTTCCAAGAAATTTTGTCCCGGAAAATCATGTTAGAGAATATCCTATATGCATTGTCTATCTCCCCACATTTTGCATACATTGAAATCAGAGAATTCTCAAGAATCAAATAATATCCATATATTGTCTTGAGCTGCATACCATGCAATTACCGCCCCTGATCGAGATATGCTACGGAACCAATGGCTCCGAAAAGAATTGCATATGTAGAATTTATAGGTGAAACACCATGAGCCATCATTTCAGCAAATAACTGATGGCTTCAGCAATCAGCTCATTTTGGACATACCCATAAATCATTGAAGTCCATGCAATGGAATCCCTGTCAGGCATGCTATTAAAGAGATTGCATGCCTTCCATACTTGCCCAGCACTAAGATAGCCAGCAACCATGCAAGTCCATGCAATTTTGTTTCGGATGGGTACTCTGTTAATTAAATCCTGAGCCCGTTCTAACTGACCAGCCTGAACATAACCATTTATCATAGAATTGAAAGACTGATCATCACATTTATTCAGATCGGCTTCAAATATATTCTGAGCAGAGTCCATGAGACCAAACACAGAGTACATCCGAACGGGACTTCTACTTACCCTGCCATCATAATCATCATGCTTCCAACTGTTAACAATTAGCTGAACATGTAATTGCTTGCCAAGACAAGGAAAACCCAAACCAGCACATGCATATGCAAGAGAAATAAAGGTCTCCCCATTTGGTTTTGCACCAGAAAGTATCATCTCAACAAAAAGCAACAATGCCTCTTGATACAAGCCATTCCAGGTGAACCCACCAATCATGGTTGTCCAAGAAACAATATTTTTCTCTGGCATTGTCCGGAACAAACAATAAGCCTCTTCCACATTGCCTGCACGACAATAACCAGATACCATGCTAGTCCAAGTAATCACATTCCTACATTCCATCTCATCAAACAAGACTCTAGCTTCATCCACTCTACCATTTTCGATGTAACCCGCAATCATAGCATTCCAAGAAACCACATTTTTATCCGGGGTCTGTTCGAACACAATCCTCGCTTCCTCCAAATCCCTGTTCCTAATCAACCCCACCACCATCGAATTCCACGAAACAACATTCTTCTCCGACATTTCATCAAACAATTTCCTCGCATCTTCGATCCTGCCCGCATCCGCTAACCCACAAAGCATCGAGGTCCAAGAAACAACATTCCTCTCCGACATCCTCTCAAAAAAACAGCAAGCCTCTTTCAGCATGCCGGATTGAAGGTAACCGGACAACATGGCGTTGCTAGTAACGATGTTTCTGGGAGGCATTATGTCGAACAGCATTCGAGCTTGGTTGATGTAACCGTCGCGGGAGTACTTGGTGAGCAAGGAAGTCCAGCGAACAACACAGGCATGGAGGTCTCCTCCTTTGGAGAATTTGTGAAGGAGGTTTCGTGCTTCTTGGTGCCACCCATTTGATAGATAGTGAAGGAGCAGAGATTCGTCGCAATTGGAATTAGGATTTGGGTCATTGATTCTTGGAAATTGCAACGGAGCTTTAAAGGGTTGAGAATGATAGCTGTGACGTTGAAGATTGGTAGAGACATTGGAAAAAGGAGAAAGAGGGAAGCGTCTGAAAGTGGAAGCGCGCATCAACCGATTTTCAAAATGGAACCTTTTACTGTTGTTATATCAACGAAATTGACCCTCGTCTTTATCGTACTGGCTTGCTTTGCCACAATGCTCAAAACTGCAGCTTGACGAAACGAGTGATGAACAGCTCACAAACGACATGCCGTTTTTCGCATAAATTTTGTTTACTTATTTTATGTTTTATATTCCACTATATTTTAAGAAATACTTTTTAAATACGGCTAAATTATACTTTTGATCCTTTATCTTTATTTTAGATTTTATTTTGATCCCTCTTTTATTTTTTGTTCCAAATTGGTCCCTTATCTTTGTTTTAGGTTTCAATGTGATCTTTTCCGTTTAAATTGTGGTACGAAGAGGATCACATTGATATAACTTTTGAAAAATAAGGAACCATTTTGGAACAAAAAAAATAAAAGAGGGACCATGTCGGAACAAAAAAAGGGACCACATTGTAGAACTTTGCAAAATAAGGGACCATTTTGGAACAAAAATTAAAAGAGGAACCACATTGATATAACTTTGCAAAATAAGGGACCATTGTGGAACCAAAAATAAAAGAGGGACCAAAATGAAACCTAAAATAAAGATAAGGGACCAAAAATATATTTTAGCCTTTAAATAATCATTCTATATTTTACCCCAAAAAAAAAAGTCATTATGTATGTATGTATGTATGTATGCATGTATGTATGTATGTATTAGTTTATACTTGTTTAGTAGCAGGGTTAATCTCACAATAATGTATGTGAGGTAATTTAGTTAAAGATAAAAAATGTTTATATAAAAATTAACATATGTTGATTCAAGTGGTTAGAGCTTGATCCCTCTTAAGTAACGTCTCGAATTCAATTCTTGTGAATGAAACAAATAGACGTTGAAAAAGCTTTGCCTCATTATATAGGTTTCACTCGGTTCAACTCGAATTAGTCAAGGTCCAATGTGACTTTCGGATATCGATAATCTAGACCAAAAAAAAAATGTTATGTAAAAGAAATTATGGTAACTACTAAAATTATTTAATTAATAAAATAATTGCATACTTCATTTTTAAACAATTGACTCTTTGAAAATTTAATCTTATTCTATTTTGACTATCACTTTAAAATATATGAATATTTATTATATTTATTATATTTTTCCTAACCATACCTTTAAGAAATTATAACACAATAACTTTTAATATTTGCAACATTTATTACAAAATAATTCACAATAAAGACTATTTAATCGAATAATATAATTTTTCATTACTAATAAATGTTATTTAACTCATTTCTTAATCCTAGTACAAAACCTTAAAATTTAGTCATATTTATTATTAAAAATGATATGTATTTCAAATTAATATAATACTTACATAAAAGTTATTTAACGCAGAAGAGCTTTACTCTCCCTGCACTAATAGACTGTTCAGTAGAGATTGAAGCACCAAAAAAAAGAATGTTCATAAGAGATTCATCTCAAAGCAATCCGTAAACGTTACGAAGCACTTTATACGAATAAAGGAATGTTCTACTTTGGTTAGATAGCCATTTGAAATGTATGATACATTTAAATTTTAGACTAATTTGTCCTCCTTGAGACTAGCATAAGCATTTGAATTGAAATCACTCCATATATTGGTGATATGCACATAGAACTTCCTAATTATAACCTTATGCTATGGTTAATATGCATAAGTATATTTGAATAGAAATTGATTTAATAGTTAAAAAAGAGGCCCGATAGCCAAATTAAGAATACAGTTAGTGGACATTCAAAAATGTAAAGACCCATCATCTTAAAAGTAAAATGCAGGAGGAATTTTATTGGAGTAGAACACTTTCAGAACCAAGTTCATTATATTTTGATGAATCCTGTCAGCTGAAAAAAAAACACAGAAGCAGGAGGAGAAGGTATATCAAGAGGTGTTGCACCCTAAGAATTGGTCCACAAGTTTAGCCACACAGTTGGCTAGGCCATCTGCTGCTTCCTGCGTGGAGGCCTCGGCGTATACACGGACAAAATCCTCAGTGCCAGATGGTCGCACAAAGCATCGACCTTGAGGGTATTTAGCTGTAAACCCAGAAAAGAAAAGGGTGCAATATTAGTAAATTGAAATTCTATTTCAGTCTTCCTGATAAAAGGCATTAATAGATGGAAGAAACTGACCAACACTCATGCAATGTTGCCAAGCCACTTGAACAGCGTAACATTATTAATATAATCCAATAAACAATGAGGCGCCAACTTTTCAGGATATGTCAACGGTAACAATCGTTTATACATAATTTTTGCCTCCTTCACCCTCTCCCTAGACTTCGTTTGGTGGTACAGGGTTACTCTTTTGGCGTCCCTGTGATGCTCTAGCCATGGGCTTTTTAGTAGAGTTTCTTTGTTAAACATGCAAAAGGGAATGACATGCTTTGTGGCATGGCTTTGTCACATAAGTTTGAGTTGTTTTTTTCTGTTATGTTTGTAAGATGCCTTATCCTCTTCCTTTGTACTTCGCTCTTTTCTTCTAATAATATTTCTTTTATTATATAAATAATAATGCTTTGAGTAAAACATTGCAATATATATATACATACATAAAAAAACAATCCACAAATCTTGCAAAATTGGTACGGAGAAATACCACTAGCCTCACTGTCAAAAAAAGTGGTTCAATACTGCTGTTTCTACACCCTTTTTTTTCCACCAATCTTAGGAACTAGTTGAGATTAATGGGGCAGTTGGTAAAAAAACATCGGTAACTCACAAGTCACATCAGTAACTCACAAGTCTTGACAGAACTCACAAGCTTCAAACAAACATATCTTGGCAAAAAAGAGAAAAGGAGAAAGAACAAAGAAGATACCAGTTTCTGCATCGACGGCTTCTTGTAGACCAGGGGGGTTCACAACTACAGTTTCTGCATTTGCAGTAATCACAGCAGTTCTGTCAACAACTTTAACCTGACAGTTAAGAAAAACCAGAGCAAGCATTCATTTTAGAATTGAAAGAAGCAATTAGTACAAATAAATAAATTGACACAAGTGTAAAGGTCAAAGTAACAACATGCTTAATCCCTTGGCTACTAGGCAATTAGCCACAATAAAAATAATAACAAATAAAAATAAGGGAAGAAAACTAAGATGCTTAAGTTGAATAATAACTTCACAACCCATGTAAAATGTGAAATTTTGGGATAAAAGCATAGCCACAAGAGTTGAACCTAATAAATGTAAAAACAAAGAGTTTCAAACAAAGTTTAAATAGTTGCAAGAGAAAATTATTGATACATTAAGGATATCAAACTAGAATCTCTCTTACAATTATAGAAAATGATTCCAAGCACAAAAACATCTGGAATAGCAAAAATCATTGCCCATCACACCAAATCATGCAATAGAATCAGCCGGTAATTAGTTCCAACTCTGACATTGAACCCAAAGAAAATAGTATATTAAGGTTATAGCTATGATTAAGGTTTCAGGTATTTCAGGACCACAGAATCAAAACTGAAGTTATTATCTTACATAGGAAAATATTAGGAGCATATATTTATGATCCAGATGAAGCTTCTGACTACAGCGCAAAAAATTTAGTTACAGAAAAGATAAATGATAATAATAACTGACCTTGAGCTGCCTGCTGGGTAAATCATTATAAAGCTCATTCCATCTATGTATTGACCATTCCATGTGCAGTAATATTACTTCCACCAAGAGCAATCCACTCAAAGCATCTCCAACTGCTTGGTTGATCAACTTACTGACTGCCAATAATCTCAAAGCAGCCTTTTCCACTTCTGAACCTGAAACAAACATCCAAAAGATTTCTTTTTCATTCTGCAGTTGAATCTTATAAGTGAAGTGAGAATAATCAGAAACCACTGAATAAACCTTTGGATCCTGAAGAAAGCTCGTTAGCTCTGACCTCTAACCATCCTATGAAAAATTCTGAAAATAAGACAGTTCCATGGCCATTTGCCTCAAAATAGATACCAATATCAAATTCAGCAGCTTTTTCATGCAGGTATTTCACTCCAGTTGGAGTGAAATTGACTTCAAGTCCCAACTGTTTAAGGTAATTAGTAGATGCTCCATTTGCATAAGCAGTCTGTACAACACCAAGACGGGCTTGATGACAGTTTTTTATGTCTTCTTTCTCATTAAGAATGCTTAGCTGCTCCCTAATAAATATGGCAAACAGAGATAGTATCTTGTCCCCATCAACAAGATCAATCGTACCACTGCTTTCAGGTGGTACAGAAAAATAAACAAGCCTATCAGCATCTCCATCCAAGCTAACACACCTGCAAACTAGAACTAGCTCCATTAGTAAGGACCATAATAAATAAGACAATAATTAAAGAATAAAAACGATTACCTTTTTTTTCGATAACATAAAAACGATTACCTTAAACAATTTAATCAAAATGGTATGCTTAAAGAATACATCTATCAAATCAAATGGTATAGGTCTATGTTCTCCAGCTTTAAATAAGACCTCCCAGGAACTATCCCTAACCCACCCACATCGCTAACACCCAAAAAATAAAATAAAAATCAGACGACTTGCTACCCAGAAATCTAGTCTTCTTAAGTCAAATGGTTTTTGTTCAGTATCTTTTAAGTGGAATAATTTCAAGGATTCTGTTAACAACCATCAATCCTCGGTTATGAATTTGTAAGTTTCAATGAAAAAAACCTTCCATGTCAAATTTCGATTACAATTGGAATTACTTGCAGCAACTATGCAGATTGATCAAATCATTCACAATCTCTAGTTAAAAAGATAATCTCAACTGTTTTAATGGAAAATTCCTGGGATGCAGATACACACTTAATATTGGTATAAAAATTCAAGTAGCATACTTATGCCAACTTTAATTTCAGCATCAAATGATGAACACACTAACCTTATCCCTGCATCTTTGGAACCAAATCCATGTGGAACAACCTTCTCTTTCTGCACATAATCAGCACCAACTCCATCATTCAGTACACCTCCATCCTCACCGCAATTCCGAACCTCAATAACCAAATCATTCAACAATTTCTCTAAAACTCTAAGTTTTACTCCACCTACACCATTAGCTCCATCCACAACCAATTTGTCATTTGTCCCGTCGAACTTACTTTTTGCACTTGGGATCAAATCCATTAAGCACCTGATCCAATCATATAAGGATCCTAAAAGGACGTGTTCAGTGATGATTTTAATGTCAACAAAAGAAAGGAACGACAAGGAGTTACATCTGCATAATACATGGATTGGATGGGACTAACCTGAACGAGGTTGAAAGCTGCTCAAAGTAATCCTGCTCTGAGGCTTTCAGGCCTTTATTTCTGGCGCGAACCATCCAATGTAATTGTGGAGTTGTCAAAACCCCCATGTCCATTGCAACAGCTCCAACAATTGAAGTGACCCCCTTCAGTATTATCCAATCATGTGTGATTTAAATAAATAGGCAAAAAGAGAATACAGTAAAGGATATTACTTTGTTTAGGGCAATCATACTTGTGTAGCAGCTTCAAGCAAAGCATCTCCGCTTGGCCTCGTGTCTCTCCCCAAAAATATTTCAGCCGGCCTGACCCCATCAAATGGGATGCTTTGTTTCTTGACAAATTCATTTATCAACTGTTGGTAATTAAATCATATATAAGTAACCACATTAATTGGGATCTGGGAGTTACACCGGCAGATGTCTCCCATGAACAGGTACAACCGTTGTTGAGATAAGAAGGAGAAAAAATTGTGCTAACCCGGACGAGTTCGGAGGGTGAAGGGGCGTTGGCGAGGGCATCAGCGAAGGGTTCCCAATGCTGAGAGAGCATGCCGCCATTTGGGTCAGCGATTTTGACACCGTTGTCGGAGACTTTGTTATGGGAAGCGGTGATCATAACGCCGATGACAGAGTGGGTTTTGAGGGATCTGAGAGCTGCGAGAATGCCGACCCTGTACACCGTTGATCGCAGAAGCGATGCATCGGCCCTGAATCCAGCCGTGCCATATGACAGCTTCACTCCTGCAAACAACAAACATAAATTCAAACCTAATAAGGGAAAGACATAATAATAATAATAATAATAATAGGATAGGAGATAGGAAGCGCGACCAAACCTTGAGGGGGCGAGAAGCGAGAGCATGAGCTCAGAAGCAGAGACTGTTGTTCTTCGTTCATGCCCAAACTCATACAGACTGCTCCTCCTGTGAATTACTACTACCAACTACCAACTACCAACTCATCATTATATTGATTAATGTAATGTGTAAACATTAATTAACGTCTCCCAGTTTCATCAAAATAAAATAAAAAAAATTAATGTCTCCGAGTTATTATATGTTATATTGTTTTGTTTATATTTGTTTCTTTTACTAATTACTCCCTCCCTTTCGATATATATATATATATATTATATATATATGAATATATCATATAATTTAAAAAAAAATAATAAATAAAAAAAATAGAGTGATAATTTTATCAAATTAATTTTATTAATCATTGATGTATTAATTATTATCATAAATACAAAATAGAATATAAAATTGATAGAAAGCATTTAATATTACTTGAAAATAGAAAATAACATATATTTTGGGACAAATTTTTTTTATAAATATGACATATATAATGGAACGGAGGGAGCAATTTCTAATCCACCTTTATTTTAGATATTTTTAAGAAGTTAAATTTGCTAAGAATAAATATAAATAAAAATAAAAATTAGGATTATGTTATTGTAAATATTAGATAGATTAGATGATCAAGTCGTGCAATGCACAGGAAAATATTAAATGGACAGTGCTTATGTAATATCTGTAAAGATAATCGGTATCTGTAAAGATAATAGATTAGTTTCATGTGATAAGGCCTGGATCTCTTAAATAAGTAGTCAGTGATTTAAATCTTGACTCTTGTAAATGAAAAAAATCTGATTGGGAGGAGACTACCTACCTTGTGTGTCTTCAGATTCTCCAACTAAGATTAATGATTATTAATGACGATAAATACTTCGCACCTAACACCAAAATAGTTTGTAATAGAAATGGACAGTTGTAAAAAAGTGGTAAGAAACAATAAGGCAAATGGGCAACTATAACGTTGTAAACCCTAAAAACCTTAAGAAAAGTAAATTAGGAATGAATATAAAAAAAAAATAAATACAATGAATATAATTGATAATTTAGGATCTGAATTAAAAGATTTTAAAAAAGATGACAATGAAATAGGAAAGACAAATCATCAATGAATAAAAGAAATAAATACTACGAATATAAATTACTATTTAGCATCTAATTAAAATGTTTTAAAATAGAGTTTAATTGCTATGTATTGTTAGTGTAAAATTTTTTACACTGTCAACCAATCAGAAATCATGATATGGATGAATTTTAAGGTAATTAGGATAAGAGGCAAACATTTTAGCTGATGTGTCAATATGATTGGTTGACTGTGTAAAAAATCTTTATACTGACAATATATACCAATTAAATACTTTAAAATATATGTAAATAAAAAAAATGTTTTAAAGTAGGTAACAATAAGTAAGGAAATGTAAATTAGAAATGAATAAAAGTAATAATTGCAATGAATATTATCTATTATTTAGCATGTGAATCAAAAGGTTTTAAAATAGATAACCATGAGTTAGGAAACATAAATTAGGAATGCATAAAATGAGTAAATACCATGGATGTAATTTATTATTTAGCATATAAATTAAAAGGTTTTAAAATAAGTAATAATGAGTTAGAAAACGTAAATTAGGATTAAATACAATGAATGTAATTTATTATTTAGCATCTGAATTAAAAGATTTTAAAATAAGTAATGATGTATTAAGAAACATAATTTTTTTTGTCAAAAATAATAACTAAAACGAATAAATATAATAAATGTAATTTATTAATTGGAGTATGAATTAAAAAGTTTTAAAATATGTAACAATTTATGTAGATGGAAAATGACAAATTTGTATACCTATTAAAATGACTTACCAGGTGATAAGTGCATATAACTGAAACCTTTGCATTCCACAATATTAATAATGATTTTAATTTCTATATACCGATTTTACACAGACATCCAATCATCAATCATGATATGGATGACTTTTAAGGTAATTAAGATAAGAGTCAAATAAATATGCTGACGTGACAGTTTATAATTAGATATCTGTGTAAAAAATTTTACACTGTCAATATATAAAAATTAAACTCATTAATAATATTAACAGATTAGGTATTAATGAGTTGTTTGTTTCACTAAAAACCAATACTTTGCTTATTTCCACCGTGGAAATCCACTTTGTGTACCCTATAAATCTGTTCCCTATGCAAATAAAGTTAAGAAACTGTAAACTATAATTGAGGGACTAATTCAAGACATAATAGGTGCTACATTTTCTAAGTGTTGCATCTATATCATTTACATGTTAAAACTCAAATTTTATTCCACACTTAGGTTTTACAATCTGGACAGCTTACTATGTTTACTCATGATTATCAGCTATGAAATGCATGGCCTAATATGTTATCATTGAATTTCAGTAAATTTTTTAACAACATAGCAAATATTGGTGTTTTAGACAAAATAGACATGAAACCATTTTATATTCTTGTTCATCAAGAAGCACATACATAAATCAAGATAAAAAATAAAACACTATCACATCAACTAAAAATAACTCCATCAATTATAAAAAATAACAAACTGACACACTTAATGTTTGTGCTCCACATAATTACATAATAGGTCCAAAGTTCTTAAAAATGGGATAACATTTAGTCCTATAAGTCCTCTAATTAACCATCTTAACATAAATGATGTTTGGAGCATTTCTTGCAACACCGAGACGAAGAACACTTCCTTCTTTCAATTCTGCTTTTATAAAATTAAGTCATCTAGCCATCAGATAGCACACATTAGATGTCTGCTTAGCCCATCTGAGGCGGCAATGCCAACTCCTACCCCTTCATCTTTTAGGACACACAAAAAACGCCTATTTGAGAATGCCACATAACAAAACCCAACAAGTAAAAGCAACAGAAGAAAATCCATTTTCAAATACATGTATGAAATAAAGAACTAACATAAAGAACAAAGGCAAAAAATATCAAAATTAACACTAACAAATGAAGAAGTCTCGGCTTGTGTTGCAGACAACCTTTTCTCCATTGAATAATAAAAATGGTCATCATCGCCAATAGCAAATGTGTTATCATCCTCCTCATCATCAGGAACATAAGCAGGAGTAGAAACCATACCAAGTTTAAATGTCCGAGGAGGCATGAGATAATATACTTTTGACATCCATCTATCTTGAACCTCAATCATAAACTTTGTGGCTGCCACCTTCTTCCATTTTGTATAGTCTCTCATTCTTCTGTCAGCCTTTAGTGAAATATATTGTTCAATTGTTATCGTGAACACAAACTTCAATCTCATTGTTGAACCGATCACAGAGCATCACACAACTGGCAACTTTGTCATAAAAGTCCCTACAAAACAACTGAGGCATCTTACCACATTTCTGCATTGAAAAAACTCATGATGATATTAATACATGTAAATCTTAAAAAAATAACATTATTGTAAGTACTTACAGAGCGTGGATCAAATTCGCAATAAAACCACTTATGCTTCTTAGATTCTAATGACGTCTGACCACTTGTCATCTATACATTCCAAAAGTAAGAAGATAAATTAAACAAACACATAAACAAATACATAATCAATTAAACAAAGATGTTATTGTGTAAATTATTATTATTTTTGATAAAATAATAAATAAATTGAATTTTAATAAGGACACTAAAGATGAAAACAATGGACTATTTCATGAAGTAAACATTGGAGTAAACAAAACCAATTTTTGTCGCGACAGTTAACACACAATCAGAAAAAATTGGGTTCAATACCTAATACAGTCACAGAAGCAAAAGTAATGATTGTTACCTGTATTCGACAATGTGTCACGATCTTGTCTTCAATAATCCCAACGCGAAAACACGGAATTCAATATTGACAAAGCAACCACATGAAACACAAAAAAAAATCAAAGAGTAAGAGTAAAAGAATACATCCCTTCGTGTGGTATGCGAAGCATTGTGATGGTTAATGATTGAATTGAATTGCAATGGTTAATGTCATGTACCATTTTCTCGTAATGAAGTGTTCTCAACCCTTTGTGACTCAAATGACCATACCTACAATGCCATAGGTGAGCTAATTCCTACACGATTGTGTGAAAGCAAGCAGGATTTTGAGGTATTGGCGTTGTAAGCAATACAAACATTCGATTTGTAGTCAAATCAGCCTGTATTACAAGACTCTTCTTCAGATGATATATCTTGCACCTCCCATGTTGAATGAGAATAAGCAAACCTTTTCTTGTAGTTGTTCAATACTCAAAAGGTTGTTCTTCAATTCCGGCACATAGAACACCTAAGTCACCACATGAGTGAAGCCATTCACCTTCAACCTTACACTACCTTTTCCCAACACTGACATCCTCGAATTATTTCCTAACTTCACCATCTACTTTAAACCCTCATTAAGATCACAAACCAAAGCCTTGTGATCTCCGCACATATGGTTACTATAGGCTGTAGCCAGAGTCTAAAAACCACACATCTTCTCTCTGAGCTTCATTCATCTCCATAAAGGACATAAGCATCATTTTTTCTTCTTCTTCAAGCTCAGCGTAGTTAGCTTCTTTATTCCAGGTGGGGCATTCATACTAAAAATGTCCAAGTTGATGACATTTATAACACTCCACCATAGCCTTATTAAAAGCTACCCGACCACGTCCTCTTCTTGTGCCTCTCTAAGTTCCACGACAACGTCCTCGATCTTCCTCCTTCATGTGTCACCTTCAAAGCTTGTTGTTCTCCACTTTGTTTGGTGAACTTTTGTTCACGAACAATCAGAGAACTTTGCAGCTCATCAATAGAAAGTTGATCTATGTCTTTGGACTCCTCAATCGAGCAAACAATATAGTTAAACTTCTCACACAGTGATCTAAGAATCTTCTCCACCATTGTGACATCTATATGTTCTCATTTTGTTGCCCACAATATACACTCTTGAAAAATACACGGTGGCTCCTTCTCTAGCCTTCATCTCTAGGGTTTCAAACTCTCCGCATAGAGCTTGTAGATGTGACGTCTTGACCTTAGCACTCCCTCCAAACTTTCTCTTTATAGACTCCCAAATTTGTTTGGAAGTGTCCTTCACAAGAATGGTCTCCAAGATCGTCCGATTGATGGCATGAAAGATATGGTCTCCAAGAATTATCTCTAAAAGTGTAAAATATCCCTGAATTTAAAAAATTAAAAATACAATTAAAAAAATATGGAGATAAATTCTTAACATTTGAATTTTAAAAGGACTAAATTCGTCCAAAAAAAATTAGGAGATTATTTTCACCAAAATGAAAAATTTGGAGAAATTTAGCCATATTTTTTTTAAGATTCTTCGACCAATTTTTGTAGGACAATGCACAGTATTAGTAAAAAGGGCAATGAAGTCATTTGACTAAACGAGTACATAAACCTATCTCCAAAATCGAAATCCCTAGCTTAACATCTATCCTAGTCACAGACAGAGGGAAGGGAAGAAGCATGGGGATACTATCGTGGTGGAAGGGGAAGAAGTCCGAACCCGAAGCAGCGAAGTCATCAACTCAGAACTCAAACGGCACAGCCACAGCCACAGCTGAGGTGGCTGGCATGAACGGCGCTATGGAGGTTCCTCGACCCAGAAACGCCAGCGTTTCCGTTTTCGAGTTCGGCTCAGTTGCCGCTTCCAACGACAAGGTTACGCTGGCTGGCTACTGCCCCGTCTCCGAAGAACTCGAGCCATGCCGCTGGGAGATTCTCCCCGCCGTTGATTCCAACGCCCCCCAGTTTCGCGTCGTCTTCTGACTGAATTGTAAGCTCAGCCCCAAATTAGTATTCATTTCCCAACTCTCTTTCTTAATGCAAGAAAACTCATGTACTTATTTGCTATGAAAGGTTCGGCTTCTAATAAAAATTGGGCTCTTTTTTATCATGTTCTTTTTGGTTCTTGTTGTTATGACCGTGACCGTGACTGTGACTGTGAGTAGAAGGCTAGTCATGTTAATGTTAGTGCGGTATATACGTGGTTTGGTGTGTGTTTGGATTAGATGTCAAAAAATAATCAATTATATGCATAAAGAATTATTGTTATAATCGAATAGTTTTATGTTTGTAAGTGTTTGTTAAAAAATGATTTTAAGATAATCTATTTCTGGATTTATAAATAAACTTTAAACTTTTAGCTTAGAAAAAAATAAATAAACAACTTTTTCTCCTAAAACCATTGTTTTGAAATTTAACTATTTTATGTATGTTTTGACCGAGAAAAACTACTTTTACGGTGAAGATAAATTGTTTGGGTTCTGTGGCATTATGCTTCTTTTATTCCTAGTATCTGATTCTGAGATATATTATATATCTCAGTTGACTTTGGAGTGTTGTGTTAAGTTATGATGAATGAGAATCTGTCCCATCTTTCCTTAACCTAGCATTAGGGCCAATGATGATAGTTTGGTTGTGTAAAATAACAACGGATTCTGCTTTTGAACAGGGAACAAGGTTGATGTGAATCTTGAGGTTGAGGTCAATAATTAGAACTGGTCATTCATTCAGATTGAGTACTCTTCTGTAGTATGTCTTTTTTATTTTTAATTATTATATGTGTCTGGTTGTTTGACCCAGGGTAATTTCTACTACCTCTCATTTGTTGCTAAATGCTACTTCTCCTGAACTTGGGACTTCAAAAACCAAAACCAGTGACTTAAAATGATTTGCAGAATATCTCCTCCTTCCGGAACAAGTGAAGAAACTGCCCTATAGTTTTACCATATATTGTCACTTATTTCTCTTCAGGCCTTTCTAAGGTGCTTGACATGTTCCTCTGATCATTCATAGTCATCAGAACTTTCCTCTATTCTTGCTACGTTGTCCCCAAAACTTAACATCTATCTAGTTCATTCTCTCATATTAGTTCAGTGGGATTTGTTGCTGCCATGGTCAAATGAACTGCTTGTTGGAAAGAAAATCATGCTGAGGTTTCTAGAATAGAAGTCAGTGAGATTCCTGTCATTGGCATTGCCATGTGCCTTGAAGGCTTGAACGGGTTGGGGGCAATAGCGTATGCTTAGGTTCAGAATTGTTACCTAATATTTCTCTTTATTGCATGCGGTAACAATAACTCTGCATTCAACGACTATGGGAAATGAAGTTATAGTAGAAGAATTGACACTAAAAGAATTTATTTGCTCGCTGAGATGGTATTTCAATCGTTTTTGAAATTAAAATTAAAATTATGGTTTTTAAATTTTCGTGGGTCTATCACTTAAAATTAATTCTATTTACCTCAGAAGTACAAAAATCAATATATTTGTAAACATTGATTTTCTAAAAATCGCCAAACATATCCGAGGGCTCTCCACCAATGCCAGTGCTCTTGGATTGAAAATCCTACTTTCCTGTTATACCAAAGAACCATTCCACCAATGCTTCCCGGACCAAACCGCAGGTGCTTCTCTTCAAATAGCAAAATAACGGATATACAAAGGGTGAAAATTTTAAGAAGATCAAACTTACTAAACAGTAAACACAACGAGAAGATGCTACAAATCCGCTCCTCAACCAAATCATGTTACATACATTTATCAGTATATTATGTTTGGCTGGAATCTCCTCTACAATTGGGGGCTCTACAAATCATTGTTAAACACAATTTAGTAGAGGTCTCAATATTTCAAATGGGAAAAAAATGTTGAGGTGAAGCTCACAAAAGCGAAGACATCAATAGCACACAACAGGAACTAAAAGCATTTCTCAATTTTTAATGAAGATTAACTTATTAAACACAATGAGAAGATGCTACAAAGCCGCCTCATTCCTCAACCAAATCATGTTACATACATGTATCAGTATAATAAATTCCAGCATGTTTGTGGAATCTCCTCTACAATTGGGAGGTCTACAAATCATTGTTAGACACAATTTAGTAGATGTCTCAATATTTCAAATGGGAAAAAATGTTGAGGTGAAGCTCACAAAAGCAAAGAAATCAATAGCATACAACAGGAACAAATCCATTTTTACACTGATGAAGCAAGTCCCACTGAACTCCCCTATCAAAGCATACTGTAATCATCATCATTATTCATCCCCATGTAACACATCATGGCTAACACAAACACAAAGAAAGAGGAGAGTTCCATTGCAAAAGCTCCCCAACCAATAACGCCAGCATGCTTTAATATGCTCGGAATGGCAAAGCTTCCAACAGTTGAGAATCCGGTCAAGAACTTGGTAAAATTCACCCAGCTGCACTATCACTCAACAGACCCCAAAATAAAAATTTGAATGATTAATTCCCATCTTGAGACGAATCTTACTTTAGTACTGATAAAACCCTGATCTTTCTTTTTAATCTAGGCTAAAATGTAACGGTTTACCTATTGTCAGATTCAGAAAATATAGCAGAACCATCAGACCCAGCAAAGAACAACAAAGGCATTGGAAGGATTACATATGCTATCGCTGCAAGAGAACAAAACACCAAATTTAATAACAAACAAGGGATGTTCTCGTCACATACCAATCCCATTAATGAAAAAAATAAATAAAATAAACATATGTAATGCTGGAATCAAATTTCAGTGATGCTTTATCTCACCACTTAGCATCGGCCACCAATTATTATACAAGGAACATGCCTGTCACGTAAAACAGATGCAAGTAAACAGCGATATTTTTACCAATAAGTTGTCGTCTATTTATGCATTTATAAATAAAGAACAGAAAGACAATACCGACCAAAATTTGCAAGACGATTCCTCCAGAGACCAAAATTGCCAAAAAGGCAAGTTTCCCTGTGTTCAAGCAGGAGCGTACATATCCTGGTAAGTCTGCCATCTCCAACTCACCTCATGTTATAGAGAGTTGCAACTGAAGCAAAAATCTCATTAACATAATGCTATAACTATAAGGGTATTAGATCAGAAGAAAATACTAATTGAAGCAGCAAGTCTAGTAGATACATGATAAATAGGATGAAGTCAAGCAACAATCACAGCCTACATTCAAAAGTTTGTTTTTATTATATCACATTCAATTCACATATTGATCATATATATTACACAATGCCTGTCTAAGCACAGAGAAAAAAAATCTAGTAGCTTAAGATCAACAACAAGCATGTCAAACACTGTTAGATGACAACGAGGACAACAACCAAGTAAACTAACGGTATCAAATAGAGAATAAAAGCCATATTTTTAGTGACTCAACACCATTAAAAGCAATACGATTTCCATCCCAATATGTTCAAACAACATTACATTGATTCAATCATAATTTGGAACAGACTAGATCACCTCCATTTAATAATGGAATGAGGTTTCCACACATTTTTACAAGCCTTAAAGACCTGATATGAAATGATGTAAGACCTTAGCTTACAAAAATTTGAGCATAAAATCATCGTGGCACGAAATTGCTTATCTTGGACAGTTGCCAGTTGCCAACCAGCATAATGGAGTTCATATCCAGAATCAATACAAAACATCATTCTCCCCAATTTGATTAATTGGATAATAAATACAATATATTAATAATATTTTAGAGTCTTAGACTCGAAATTTAATTCATCAAGGAACCTAACTGGATAAATGATAAATCCTTTGAGAGATGCAAAATCCAGAACTAAAAGGTGATCGAAGGAAAGCCGATCAACCAGACATTTTGTTTGACAGATAATTAGTGTCAGTTAGGGTAAAGAGAAAAGAAATTGACAAACATGCAGAGTTTAGAATTAGAAAAATATGGTATTAATTTTCCCTAATACATAAAGGCACAAAGTGATGGGATGGGAGCATATAGTGTTGAAAAGCAAATTGGAAAAAGGTTGAAAACCAGGTGGGCATGAGAATCAAAATTCACCGATAGCTTGAGAGAGAAAGAGAAATTAGTACCTGAAAATGAAACCTAACTAGATTTTTTGTTACAGGTGCGGTGGTGGTTTTAAAACGCTGTTGCCAGCCTCTGTCCAAACCAGCGCTCCAACCGTAGAAGCCTCCTCCGTCCTCAAGAAGCACCTTATCGTCCTGTTTTTCTATTTATGAATTTTAAAATTAAAAAAAATCATTCTAATGGGTTAACTAATAGAAAGAAAGCTTAGGAAGGAAGGTTGATCGAATAGTAAGCATATCGGTTTAAGGAAAAACATATCGACTGAAGAACGAAAACTCCGGTTCGAATCTAATCCTGATGACAGACATTTTAATTAGAAGGTTGTGAAAATCAAGCCGATTAGTCTCATAATCGATCCAAAGGATCGAAGCTTGTAAGATATCCCAAAATGCCATTAGGAAATCAAAAGTCATAATTACGGTGGTTCATCAAAAAAATAATAGGAAGAAAGCTCCGCAGTGAGTTCAGAAATATATATCCATTTTCAATTTAATTTAAATATATCAAAATTCCAACTTATTAATAATTTTAAGAGTAATATATCCTGAAATTTTTTCAATCGTTAGATATACTAATATAATAATCAATGGTCATGATTAGTTACATGGTAATTGTTGAACAGGTAATAAAAAAATTAAAATGACAACTTTACCCCTACCTCTCAACCCATCCACCCCACTGTCCAACCACCCACCACCCCTGGGCCACCCTGTCTCCGCCACAACAATAGGTATGCTCTTGTACCCAACCATTGTCATAACACTTGTAACGTCCCGATTTTCACGTTTTTTGATTCTTCAGTATTTTAATATCTTTATTTTATTCGAGGTCTTAGGAATAGAAATAAAATATTCCGAGATCATAGTCATGCTCGACGATATCGTAGGAAGCTACGATTAAGTTTTGAGTCGAAAACTCAAAAACGGAGTCCGGTCTGCGTTTTTACACTGACGGTATGATTTTACTGCTCAGAAGACCTCAGATGGACCCGTGAACGAGACAGTAAGTCTTAGAATTCAGGTATCTATGTTTTGGTTAAATTTAGTAAAAATTTCAGAAAAATCACTTCTTGACCTTCGTTCGAGCGGAATCCTTAATCGGGTGACGAATGGAGCCACATATGGATTTACTGGGACTCGCCAACAGATAATCTTGATATCACATCATCCCAGGACACTTGGGAGAGTATGTCAGAGTCGTCATGACGTTCGGAAATATCTGGACGCAAAATGACCAAAATGCCCCTAACCTTAGTCTTTTACACTTTTACCATTTTACCCTTTTGGCAAATGACCTTTTTACCCTTAAGTGAGCTCTTAAGAGCTGAATTCAGCCCCTCACCCTCTCACTTTCACGCACAGCCCCTCACCCTTTAGAGCTCCATAGTTGTTCTTGAGAGAAAACTCCATTTTCATCCTTGAAAAGCTTGAAACACTTATTGGAATCACTTGATTCCTTGAGCAATCTTCCTTCATTTCAAGATAAGATACTTCTATGATCTCTTAGCTTCTTGAATCTTTCTTTATTTCAAGATCAATCTTCATTTTCATGAAAAGAAATTCTTAGATCCAAAACTTTGAAAATCCATAAGAAATTGTAGAAAAATCCTTTTGAGGTAACACCAAGTTCTTTGAACTCACATCATCATTCTCTACCTAAACCCAAGAGCTTATGATTCAACTCCCATAATAGCCCAAAATCCCTTTTTGGTCGAACGCTATTTGATGATGATGAATAGTGTTTTCATCAATTTTTGATTTCTAGCACTTGATTTCATCCTTAGCTTTCCTAATGCCTTTGAATCCATGAAATGGAAAACCAAAACCAATTCCTAACCTTTTTAAACTAGGGTGGCTGAAATCCTCTTTGATAGGATTGTTGAGATTGGCTTTGATTGTTGTTTAATGTTTGATTGTTGTGTTGTTGTAGTTGCTGACGATTGTCAGGAGCTTCACAAACCGATCAACCGACTTTGATCCAGGAGTCTGCTCATCAACAGGTATGGGGGGTGAACCTCATTCACACCAAGATGGTGGTAATGAAGATGGTTGTTTAAGTTTTGTGTGGGTGAAACCCTTTAGTTTGGGTTCACTTCTAATGGTTAAGTTGTGTTAAGTTCTCTTGAAGAACAATGTGTAATATTTGTAGTTATGCTTGTATGCCTTATCATGTGTCTTATGATGATGTTGTCTAGGTGAGAAAATGATTTCTTGCATGATGAAAAACCTACTTTGATTACTAGATAAAATGTGGACTTTTGTGCTTATGTGCTTAAGTATGGACTTTTGTGCTTAGGTGCTTAATTATGATGCAATGTTGTGTGTTATTGTTCATCATAATTGTGTAAGTTTTGTGAGCCATAATTTGATTAGTTGGTGAAGTGAATCTTCACATTGGTTCCTAGTTGGCTTTTAGCCATGACCTTGAGAAAAGGAAGAACATGTGTAGTTCTTGAACAAATCAAGTTTTGATGTAAAGAAAGTGTTTTAATAACTTATGTTTTTCAAAGAAAAATCCTAAGTGACTTTGATCGAAAGATCAAATGGAATTAAATCTCAAAGTGGTTTCACCAAAGTGAAACATGTTTTATACCTTATCCTTAGTCCATCTAGTTAATCAAGTGACTCAAAATGAGAAAAGAAGTGGTTTCATGAAGAGAATCAAAATGGTTCCATAAGGTTAATGTCTTGTTTTAAGGAAACTTTTCGCTAAGCGAATTTACCTTCGCTAAGCGAAAACAGAGGAATTCTAAGTTGGGCATCACTGCCTCACTTTCGCTAAGCGAATTAATATTCGCTAAGCAATTACAGAGAATTTCGCTACGCGAATTATGTTCAGCCGAGCGATCCAGATGAGTTTCAAAAGAGGTGTAACCGCCTCCATTTTCGCTAAGCGAATCCATATTCGCTAAGCGAATACAACACATTTCGCTACGCGATTTATGTTTCGCCGAGGGATGCAGAGGAGTTCCAAAGGAGGCATTACTGCCTCAATTTCGCTAAGCGAACGTAATTCCGCTAAGCGAATTTCATGTTTCAGAAAATGCTAAAAATAGAGTAAGTAAGTGGTTCAAAAATTGTTTCAAATCAAATGAGTTTCAATTGAGAAGTTGTTTTGGTTTACAAAGGAGTTTTTAACTCAACTCGTAAAGTTTTACATATAAAAACCTAAGTTAAGTAATTAACTTAGAGTTGAAGACAAGGGTTAATTATGTATGGTATGTGGTGGAACAAGGCCATATGCTATACCATTGATGACTTAGTACATCGATGACTTCATAAGACATAAACACAAACATGAAACGTTTTGGGTTTTGAAACAGTAGTTTGATGACGGACCTGTGATTCGGACCCCGATCAGTCATTCAATTATTTCAGTCTTGTGATGACTCGATCCCAGAGGGATCACGAGATTTATCCTGTAGATAAATGTTTAGTTTTTCAAAGACACGTATAGTTCCTAAGGAAGAGAACCTTAGTGGAACTCGAGGTTTACCCGGGGGGTAGACATTGCTTGATCGCATCTGCTTTGTGTAAGCATTGGCATTTCATTTGCATAGTTGTAAGGCCTCGAGCCTAGGAGTTGAGCTTACACCTTGATGCGGGTACGAATCTTACGGTGACGATCTTCAATGGTCTTTTTGGAGGTATCAAGGTTGGAAGGGCTTACATGTGACCAGTTGGTAGCTCTTCTGTGTCGTGGCGAATCCGTGCAATACACCGATATCCTCTACTAGATGCCGTACTTTTCATGTTTGGTTGAGAGTGTTTCCGTAAAGCTAGATACGTGCACATTACGAATGTTGTAGCATCTTGCTCATGACTGGCAGAAACCGGAACATGTCCTCCCATTCACTCTCTCCGAATATTTTGTTAGCTCCATGGAGTAGGGGTCAGAGTAGTACCCAGTGACATTGGCATTGAGTCATATACATTGCACTGCATTGCATGGCTATTGATGTTTACATTTACTATTATACATCACTGTATTGTTTAAGAATGCCTTATATTATGCTGATAACTGTTTAGCATGATATTATGTTGTTGACTGCTAACATGACTTATATTGAGAATTTTTAGTAAGCGTGTTGGGTACGCTATTACCCGGTGAGTCGTCCCGTTTTTACTACTGCTGTTTTGTTGTGTTGATGAACGAGAATCTCACCCATATCTATATGTTTTCTGTTGGCACTTGCTGTTGCTGCTTGAACAGATGGACGTGATGATGGTTCAGTTCAGTAGTCTCCTTGAGCCCGAAGGCGGACTCTTTTTGCTGTTTTAGTTTTGTTGTCGGCCAGACTATGTCAATTTTTGTAGTACCTTTTGGGAGCTACGACTCCCAGTACTTATTGTATTTCTTATGTCTGTAAATAGTAATGTTGACGTCTCTATTTTTGTTTCTGTGTTTATTATACATCATGTTCTAGAAATGCATGACGAACCTAAGTTCGTTTATTAGTATTATTTACCTTTACTAATCCCATTACATCTTGTGAAAAAGAAAAAAAAAACCGTATTTTCCGCATTAATAAATATTTTCGGCCTTATAAACGTTCGGGAATGTGACACTCGGAAAAGGGTGTTGCAACACTAACCATCGCATACACCATTCCATAAAAATGATTTCGGTAGAGTACTCGATAATCAGATCATCCTTGAAATTGAAGGTGTGTTCTTGAAACAATGCAATCCCGAGAGGGAATTCCAATTTGAGACAGTAGAGAGATTGTAAAGATATATGTTGATCAAGAAGGTGGAGTTGGTGTCATGCAAGAATTGGAGCAAGGGGTCGAAGAGATCGATACTGAGGGGTTCTTGGAAGGTAGTATAGGTAGGAGGGAAGGGCAAGAAAAACGCAATGACGAAGAAGGTGATGGAGATCCAGATACGGCAGATGCCGAGCGTGTTGCGAAGGGAGAGGTGGAGGTAGGAGGTGGATTCGGGGTAGGAGTCGAGGAAGGCGTTGCCGACAGAGATGGTGGTGATCTTGGCATGTGGGTAGAAAGGGATGACGTGGGTGTAGAGCCAAGGGAGAGCGACAATGCAGTTGCTAGCCATGGTTGACCGTGTAGTTAGGCGGTGGCGAAAGCGACGACGAGGAAGGTGGAGAAGACAACTAGAGCTTGGCACGACAGTGTGTGGAACGACACACGGAAGAGTAGAGGGACACCAACATGGAGGATGGCATAGGAGCAGCTGCGTGTATGGTGAAAGATGAGGGTGAGAATGGAATTTACAAAATAAAAAATTAGGAAAATTACTTAGAAACTGGTTTCCCAGTTCCTACCGATGAGACACTTATTTCATACTTCACCCTAGAATCCGCCTTTCGTCCAATTAATGGTAGGGTGAGAACAATAAAATTTACTTTAAGTTCAAAGCTTATGAATTAAATTATTATTTGAGGAGTGCTAGCAATACAACCTCTAACACTCTTTCCTATTGATTGAAATTCATGTGAGTTCCACTAATTTGTGTGGGCCCCACTTGAATTTTGTAGGACCCACATGAGTTTTAACCAATAAAAGTGAATGTTTTGAAAGGGAGTGTGTTGCTAGCATTTTTCTTACTATTTATACCACAAAAAAGAAACAATTATTTAGTTTTAATTATTATGAATATATTTAGGATTTAATTGGTATAGACTGTCAGTGTAAAGATTTTTTACACAGACAACCAATTAGAAATTGACACATAAGATAAAGTGATTGACTCTTGTTCTAACTACCTTAAAAGTCACACACATCATGATTTTTGATTGATTGTCAGTGTAAAAATCTTTACACTGACAATACATGACAATTAAACTCATATATTTATCATTAATAAATAAAATAAGGTTTAAATAAGTCTTTATCATTAAATATAACACCTTTTAATTTAGTTCCTTGTTTTTTTTTATCCTTAGGAATACCCAAAATAATTTGTTCTTGTCCTTATTTTTTATTTTTTATAAAATGAGTAAACTAAAATACACTAAAATTTTAATAAAAAAACTAAATACAAAAATCGTTGGGGATCAAATACTTATTTATGCCATAAAATAATTATTTCAAAATGGTCCCCAAATGTTTTTGGGGGAGCATTTTGGGTGTGCACTCTTTTGTTTAAAAGCAGCATCCCTGTTATTGGTTTGGGTTTATGTTTTGGTAAATCCCTTAATTTTGTATGAAAGCAAAAACAAAGATAGAGGGTGAGGAATGACATGAGGATGAATGGAATGGGGAAGGTTGGGTAATGGGAATGGAACCCCCTCGGAATTTGTTACCGTCGAAGGAGGAGTTGCCGAGAGTGGTGGCGGTGCTTGCAGTCGCATCCCTAGTTGCTTTGACCTGCAACCTCTTTTTCACCTCTCTTCTTCATCCTCCCACCAACCTCTTTTGTGACTCCAACCTCCACTCCCCTCATTCATTCTCCGGTGACACTCTCTCTCTCTCTCTCAAAATGCTTTTCTTCCCTTTATATTATGTTCGGCGCATCTTAGTGTGACTTAAATTTGACTACGCTACGCCACTCCATCATGTTGATGAGTGAATACACCATTACTCGATCATTATAGAGAAAAAAAACTCACTTTAGAGGAGCTATTGATGTTTATTTTTAACTGCTATACATCATTATGTTGTTTTATTTAATTTGGTAGGACACAGATGCCTTTCTAATGCAATCCCCAAACGATATTTTCTGCTTCATATTACCTATGATCGTTTTATTGTGAGTTCGTTCTCCGCCTTGTATTATCAATAACATATTCTAGTATCAACAACATGTAGGTTTCAGCACAATATTTGTTTCTTGTTTAGACTCTAATTTCTGATGGCTGGGAATTGTTACAGATACTTGTGAACCTTGTCCAAATAATGGAGAATGCTATGGTGGCAAGTTGGAATGTCATCAGGGTTATCGAAAGCAAGGGAATTTGTGTGTAGAAGATGGAGATATTAATGAATCAGCTCAAAAGATTGTATGTCCTTAGAATTTGACTTCTTCTTGCGTACTGATTCTGGGAAATATATGTTGTTCATTATTCTTTTTCTTTTTCCTTCTTTGCATGTTGTGTATATCTCTCTGATTGGCAATTGTTTGATATGATTTGACCACAGGTAGAGAGAGTGGAATATCACCTCTGCAAAGAATATGCTCAATCTTTGTGCTATGGAACTGGATCAATTTGGGTTAGCTCTGTCACTTTTAACCCTTGGATTGTGCAGTTTACTTGTATTTATGGTACACTTGGCTGTATTTGTTTCTGTGTGAGTTGTTCTTTAACATTGTTGGTTTCAAATTGCCTTTTGTATTCCCATCTCAGGTTCAAGAGGATGAATTGTGGAATCATTTTGAGCCAATGGGAAATGTCGTATTAGACAATGCACTTTATAATTATACAAAACGAAGGGCAGTCGACACAATTGGTAAATTATTGGAGATGAGGTTAAATTCTCACGGGTATATCATCTTCTCCTGCTTTCAAATATATTAGTCAATAGTCGCTTTGTGACTTTTAGTCATATGTTTCATAAGAGGAAATTACTTATGTCTTGTATAGGATGAAGGAGTTTAAGTGTCCAGATTTTATGGCAGAACATTACAAGCCATATGCCTGCCGCATTCATAAGTGGATCTCACAGCACATTCTACTTGTTTTGCCTGTTTGTGCCATGGTATTCCTTTCATAAGGCATACTTTAATGTATATATTTTTATTATCAATGATTAAACATGTTACCAATATTGAGATCAAACAGCTTGTTGGATGCACAACTTTGTTCTGGAATGTCCATCGGAAGCGACACATGTCCCGAAGAGTGGAGGAGCTTTACAACCAGGTATAGTGGGATATATATATTTCCAGCTGTTTCCATATGTGCATGCTGTAGCCTATATTTTTGACATTTCATGATATGGTTCATTGTCTGACTTCAGATTTTATCATCCTTTCAATATCCATGTCCTGAATAAAGTTTTTTGATAGTTTCATCTTAAGATGTATGCTGATTTTGACCTGTGAAATCTTATCCAGTTATCCTTATCATATGTATTATGTGAAATCTGCTTATCATATGTATTATGACCAGAGCAAATGAGTGATTATTACATGAATGATTTTTTGTTTCTTCTGTTTAACAAGTGTGATTTTAAGTTGTGATGAGCAATGGCCTTGATTAAGAATGCCAGGAAGCAGATAAATATATTCTTATAGAATACTCATGTTAGTTAGAGTTTACAAAATACTGAAAATAGAATGGTATTTGTTAGAGGGAAGTTCTGTGCACGTTGAGCCTAGGATTCATGAGCACCACTTTCTACAATTGGATATGTACTGCAGTTCTGTAGGTTTAGATGAGTACAAAAATATCTCTAATTCCCTATTTCCTAATGTTTGTAATTGAATTTCATATGAACTAGGATTCTGAATAATGCCGTGGGCCAGTAGCTCAAATGGAAAATTAAGTTTATCGTGTGATTTTTATCAAATAAATATATAAATAAATTTGTATGGCTTTTGCCTCCTGTAACTGTAATTACAGCAGTTGAGCGCAGGTCTTTTTGTGTGGATAACTAATTGTGACTTTACTCTGATATGGCTCTGTAAAAGCTTCTTAACTTGCTGATGTTATAGGTCTGTGAAATACTTGAAGAGAATGCCTTGGCATCAAAGGGCGTAAATGGTGAATGTGAACCCTGGGTCGTTGCTTCTAGGTTACGGGATCACCTGCTTTTGCCAAGAGAGCGGAAGGACCCTTTATTATGGAAAAAGGTACTTTTGTAGTTATTTGCACCTAATTATTGTTGACAAAAATCGCACACTAAGGATCGAGGATGGGAACACACGCAAAGCACACCACAAGAAAAATAATGGAACACAAAAGATTTACGTGGTTCAGCACTGTCTGCCTATGTCCACTGAAACGCTCCAACAAAATATTCACTATCTCAATATAAGTTTACAAGTTTTTGTGGAAACTTGAAAACCCACCCAAGATGTGGATCACCCTACAAATCTGAGTACTCCACTCAAGAGTTACCTGGAATGATCACATTCACATAGCTCCCTACAACACCACTCTCCAAGTGACTCTTTACTTTTGGCTTGGAGATTGGATGCTCCATCCCATCGCAAACTCCTCTATTTATAGAGGTGATGATGGTAGCCTCGACTCTTTTCAAATTTATTGGTTACATGCACCTTCTAAAATATAATGAACTTCAATTTTCCATATCTTTGGTATTATCAAAATTACCTTGAAATATTCTCTATCTTTTCTCTTTTTTTTTCCGATTTTATTTGGAAATTTTAATTGTTATCCCAACAATTATCTTGTATTATCATATGATAACAACAACAACAATTAATCAGTTGACAAAGCAGAGCAAACCGATTCATTCCGTAATTATTTGTTAACTTCATGCTTCAGTTGGCCTTCTGGCACAGAAGTTGCCCTTGTTCATGGGCTGGTTCTGGAATTAAGTTTCAGCGTAGGATTTTGATCTGCACTGACATGATGCATCCGCATTCTTTCTGCTTCTCCGCATTTTGTTTATGACCTTCCACTGGAAAATGGCAATTTTTCCATTCTTGAGAAATTCAGTTAGGAGCCCAGGACCGAGCCGTACTTTCTTATGGCATATCCTTGTAAATCAAGAGATTGGGTTTTTCTTTCTTTTCTTATTCCACATATTAATTTATGAAGGGTGCAATCTTTGACCACGTCTATTTAGAGCTGCTATTCATGACTACACTTTTACTTTATCATTTAATCACGTTTCTCCTGTAATTAAAATTAAATATTTCAATGAATTTAATAATTAATAAGTGGGTTATTTTTGTAAAAACTTGTTTGGGATTACAGGTAGAAGAATTGGTTCAAGAAGATTCTCGAGTAGATCGCTATCCGAAGTTGGTGAAGGGTGAATCAAAAGTGGTATGGGAATGGCAAGGTACATGCGTATACTAACATATTTGAGTAGTCAATGCAAACAATGTTTCAAATAAAATTGCGTCAAACTTGGGCAGTTTAATAGACTGATAAAATTCTAATGAATTGCTGCAAGAGCAAGATAGTCTTTTCAGTTAACTGTCTGATTATTATTTTTAAAGTATTATTACTTTACTAGTTATTTGTACTTTTTATTCCCCTACACTCTACAGTCGAAGGCTCTCTGAGCGCCTCAAAGATGAAGAAAAAAAGAGATGCAAGCAAAATGACGGTCAATGAAGGCATGGACCTGAATTATCAACGACATCCCACAAAGAAAGCGGGTCAGTGGTTATGTTGGTAGCATATGCTTTGTAATCATGCTTGTTTCCTGATATAGTAAAAATGATTTGTTGTGCCATCAATTTGATGCAGAGCCTAAGGAGCCACTTTTTTGATACAACGACTTCTTCGAACAGTGACTACTGCCCCGTGTAAATCATGATGGTTTATACTCTTGCCTCAGCTGAAGCGTTGTCATACCTTGTTTGTACGAAGAGGGTTGGGTAGGGTATCTTGTTTATGTTTTTACACCACCGAGGGGCGATATGTGGGCATTGGTGTGAGTGTGACTTGTATTTAAATTTAATTAAGCATTTATTCACCCTGTATACGGGACATGCTGATGGAAAAAGCTCATCTAAAGTGAGCTTGTCTTTAAAGTGAGTAAGTAAGTGTATTTCTATTCTTGATTTAATGAAGTGAATTAAGATCTTTATGCATTTTATTAAATTAATGGTAAAAACATCATTACTTATTCACTTTAGAGCAGTCTTATCTTGTGCTCATAGCTTAGGGAGAAGAATCAAGTGCATGAAACTCCTTACCTTATTGGGAGTCCATTTGACGGTCAACAAGATGGTTATGTGGTGCTCACCAAATTCAATTAAGCATTTTTCTTCTGAAAGACAAAATCCAATGTATTAAAACTTACATATAATAGTTATAACTATTGATAGAACTAGTAAGGGTAAATCGTGTCAATTAAAGTTAGAAGGGTTCGATTGTTATCAGAGTCGATTGTTAGTGGTTATTTGAAAGTATGTGTGTTTGGAAACCCTTAATTGAGGGTCTTAAAGCGTTTTTGTCAAAAGCTACTGTGAGTAACGTTTACGATGGAGAAGTGTTTCTGTCAATATCCATCGTGTTTTTAAACATAGACTACATTTGTACTCAATAATTGAGTTGGGAGGTTTGCCTGAGCTTGAGAGGGTGACACATTGACCTTGAATTTATGGGCTTTAATTTTCATATCCCTTTTTTCAATTTCATATCCCTTTTAACCCACCAAAATTACCAACTCACCTTTCATCGTAAGTTTTTCACGTGTATTTTTTTTTTGGTTCGTGATTGCTCCCGTATGAAACCACACGGGGGTGTAATCAGTGTAAATGATTACACTCCTGTGTGGTAGCATATGGTTGTGTAAAGTTATATAAATAGGCAATCGTATGCAATTACACGGTAGTTGATACTCATAAATAGCCCACCGTATACAATTATACGATAGCTTTGTTTAAATAAATAAATTATCGTATGTTTTCATACAGTACGTATATTTTGGAAGAAAATTATACTACAGTATCGAATCACACAGTTGTATATAAAATTTATCCACACGTATGATTCCATACGGTAGTCTATATCACAAATTTTGGTACACTACCATATGGTACCATACGGTTGGCTAAAACATCAACCTATCGTATGATTCCATACGGTGGCGTTATAAAATTTTTAATACATTACGGAAACATATATTCAAAATTTAATACATTACGGAAACTAATGTATTAAAAAATTTGTAACACCGCCGTATAGAATCATACGGTAGGTTGATGTTTTAGCCAACTGTATGAAATCATACGTGTGGATAAATTTGATATACAACCGTATGATTCCATACGGTAGTATATTTTTATTCCAAAATATATGTACCGTATGGAAGCATACGGTAGTTTATGTATTTAAACAAAGCTACCGTATAGTTGTATACGGTGGGCTATTTATGAGCATCAACTACCGTGTGATTGCATACGATTGCTTATTTATATAACTTTATACAACCGTATGGTCATATACGGTTGTTTGTTTACTTAAACTACCGTATGGCTATACACGGTAGTGTAGTAAACAAGCTCTCGTGTAATTATATACGATAGTTTAAGCTTTTAAACAAACTACCGTATTTGACTATACGGTAGTCTATTTATTTAAACAAACTATTGTATATCTCTATATGGTTGTTTATTTGTTTAAACTATCGTATATAGTCATACGGGAAAACGCGACAGGGGAAGGATAGTTTTGAATTTTTAAAAGATTGGGGGTATGAAAATTAATTTTTTGGGTATGAAAATTAAAGCCCTATCATAATATGCTTATTGTTCGGTCCAAAATAGGCTCCCTTTTGGTTAATTTTATATAATACGTATACATATTTAATATTCCTAGTCTAATTTATTTGACGCAAATACAACTTTAAGAAAATCTCCTTTCTTTCTCTCGTCTCCCTCTCACTCTCACAGACGGCGAATGGCCCAAAACCACCCATTTACTTCGCTTTTTCTCTTCTTTTCTTTCCATAAGTGGGTTTTTCACGTAGATCTGGTTCTTTTGTGTGGGTTTTTCACATAGATCTGGATCTTTTTGTGTTTTTTTCCTTGTTCTTCGTAATCTTGATGTGGCTTTGTTTGGTTTCCCATCTTGGTGCGGTGCTGTTTGATTCCCGTCTTGGTACGGTGTTCGTTTGTTTCAGATTAACAGATCTGCTTCGATCCATCATAGATTTGATCAAGACTTGGGTCTCAATGCTACAGATCCGGAAGCATGGGTATTCTGGTGACTTTGATGGTGTCACTTTTGTAGGCAATTTGACTTTGCTATATTATGCTTTTAACCTGGGTGCTGTGAGTTTGTTCGCAGTTTCATTCTTTTCGGTTTTTAACAATTTTGGATCTGTAATGTCCTTGATGTACTCTATCAATTTGAATGAATGAATGTCTTTCTTTGTCAAAAAAAAAAAATACCTAGTTTAATTTTGTTAATGTACAAAATTTTATAATGTCAATCATTCACATACTATCATATATGTGATTTTTAAAGTAGTTATGATAAGTATCAAACTTTTAATGACGTGACAAATCATGACTGATTGATTGTATAAAAAATCGTTACACTGATGCTATATCAATTAAATCCTTAATATACATAAAATCTTAAATTTATTATGAGTTTAATTTTGATATACCGTCCGTGTAAATATGTAGGGTAGGTGTGACTTTTAAGGTAATTATGACTTATGATAATATTCAAATATTTTTTTTTATGATGTGACAATGTATGATTGATTGATAGTGTCAAAATTATTTACATTACACTGTACATACCAATTAAATCAACTTACTTGTGAATGGGTCTTTTTTGTCCAAATTTCCTTACAATTCAATAATTATAAAGACTTGAATTTTTTTATGTTATTTTTATATTTCTTATGATATTTTTTTTTTTTTTGTTGAAAAAAACAAGCTTATAACATTTCATTAATCACCAAATGTTCAATACAAGTAAGAATAGAATTAAAGACATGAGGACTAGCATTACATTATAACTGCCCTTGTTAAGGAGTGAGTCACTACATTTGCTTGGCTGAGTTTTACTTTAACATTTTATACCGGGCTGATTGTTCCAGATTCCTGTGAACGCCAAGTGACAGAGGAAGTAAGAATTGTTTGACTTTGCAAAGTTAAAGGGAAATGTGAAAAGCCAGTTTGCTATCCGATAAATTCCTAATTTGATCCCTAAAATTATAAGATCGTATCAATTTGATATCTGATATTTTTAAAATTCCAAAAATATCTTTGTAATTGTTTAACGTTAATCAATCTAGTCCCTCCATCAGGAATTAAGTTGATATGAATCTTATATTTTAGGGATCAAATTGACACAGGAATCAAATTGATACAATCTTATAATTTCATAAAACAAATTGGAGATTTACTCAAATTTAAACCGCACAAGTACTAAGGTGGCATTACGTTGAAAATTACGTACGGTTAACAAAACATTTTTTTGTTTTATGAGAGTTAACTAAACATTATACTATAAACTTATAAACTAAAAATAAATAAGTAAATAAATATTATGCTATATAATTTTAGGAAGGGGATGTCTAGCGGTGCGAAATAATATAACGTTATCGTAATCAAAATAAAACTTCATCAACATCTCAACAAATGCCCGTCTAGCTCAGTTGGTAGAGCGCAAGGCTCTTAACCTTGTGGTCGTGGGTTCGAGCCCCACGGTGGGCGCATGTTTGATACGTTTTTTTATCTTGCAAATTAGATTTCTTATACTGTTTACCGTTTAGCTTATATAAAGTAATAAGTTAAAAATTATAATAAACTTGGGCTTAGGCCCCGTTTTCAATTAAAAAAAAAAAACTTTACCAAAATAAACAAACGTACGAGAACTCATTTGGGAATGCTAAAAGCATATGAAAATAGTTTTTTTTCTCAAAAAAGTTCAGCTTTAACCTATAACATGCAAGAAAAATCTTTTCAAGAGAAGAGGAAAGTATCAATCTTAATTGAAAAAATTATTTGATTGTTTTAAAATCAATATTTTTAGGAGTTTAATTGTTATACATTTGCTAGCATAAAGTTTTTTATACTGTCAACTAATCAAAAATCATGATATGAATGATTTTTAAATTAGTTAGGATAAGAGTCAAACATTTGCACTGATGCGTCAATTTATGATTAGTCGTTTAGTTGACAATGTAAAAAAAAGTTATACTGACAATGTATACCAACTACTATTTTTAATTCATCAGTATTAAATTAATCGTCAAACAAATATTATTAATGTAAATAAATAATTTCATATTCTTTTTTTATATACTATTAGTATAAATTTTTTTACATTACCAACTAATCAAAAATCATGATATGAGTGATTTTTAAGTTAGTTAGGATAAAAGTCAAATATTTTTATTGATGTGTGAATTTATGATTAGTTGATAGTGTGAAAAACATTTACACTACCAGTGCATACCAATTAAATCATGTTTTTAATTCATCATTACTAAATTATTCGTCAAAAAAATATTATTAATCAAAATTTATAATTTCATATTCTTTTTTATAATTTATTATAAAAATTTAATTTTTTTTTTACTTAATTCAAACAAAATAGATTATCTTGAAATTATTTTTAAGCAAATATATTCAGACATAAAATTGATTTTAATATGATCATAATCATTTATAACAAAAATCGATTATATATACATATAGAACATGTTTGTTTAAGTCATTTTAGATAAAAAAAAACAGGAAGTTTTTTTTTAATTTAAAGATATATTCAAAAAAATTATAATAATAAATAAAATTTTCGAGAAAAAAAGCAAAAAGCATAAAAAGAAGAATAGCATGTTTGAAAACTTACCCAAATCACGTCCACCATCAGAAGCTATAAATTGTAGCTTCTGAATTTTCACGTCTTGGACGTGATTTGTGGTATCTCACCACCCACCCAAACATGCTAGAAGTTGTTTTAGTGCTTTTCTTAGAAGTTCTAAAACAAGTAGCTTCTAAAAAGAATAAGAAAAAAAAAACTATATCATAAATCACTTTTTTAGAAGTTAAACACAGACAGACCTATAATTAATTATTGAAATAAGTAATTTTTCGCAAGTAATCCAAACATAATCAAAAGAGTAATATTAATTGCTTCTACCCATTCCTCATAATAATCCTTCTGCTTACTAAATAAACAAAATATTGAATCCTTTTTTATATTTTCAAGACATTAGAAGTATTACTTTTTCATTTGATATTTTCTTTTAATTTTTTAGTATTAAGAAGATTAGTAGAAGGATTTTATATGAATGTAGCAAAATTTAATTTGAAAACTATAAAAAACTTGGGGAGGGGGGCTAAAGACCTAAAGCCTTTCAAAGCATGTACCACTTGTTGTGCCTCGCCATTGAACTCTTGTGATTATGGGTGTTTAAGACCCGTATTGTCCCATTATTTCGTCTCGACCCAAAGCTGATTGCAATAAGTTTGAGTTTTAAAAATTAAATCCGGTGTATTTTCGGGTTGATTTTGAGTTATACTTTGGGTTATTTCAACTCGTTCTAATGTCCCACATTTTTTTAAAAATTTATATCATTTTACAATTAGATATAAGCATTAAAACTTATTGACTTTTAAATTAATAACCTTTTACATAACATAATAGTTTTTTAGGTTTCTCAGGATATCCTTCGCACGCAACTGCGAAGAGTAATCCCTCGAGGTATTGGATGACATTTAAGGGCTGACTTATCCCAATCTGATTTTTTCCGTACGCAAGAGTTAGAAATCGAAATCCTGACCACTTGTTTAAGGGGCCTGAACCCGTTATCACTCGGATCAATCATATATTTGTACATAACATGATAGTTTATTAATATTAATAGTATTTGTTTTGAAATATATATCGGAAAATATACCTTAATTTTAGTTTACTACTATAATTATATGATTTAATTGCATATAATGTTCAAATTTGTGACCCAATTCCATCCGAATATTTTCAGATCCCGATTTAGGTCAGTTTCAGTCCGAACAAATAACCCACCCGAGTCAAATTTATCCCGAATTAAATTTATGCTGATCCAACCCAACCATGAACGTGAGTCCTGAGAGAACAAGCATGCGGTTATGAAGAGGGAACAAGGCAAGGGTTGGTCACTTAGCAAGGGTAGGTGTAGGTGCACTTTCCAATAGAAACCCACGAGTTTGAAATGCGGGTTGTGAAGAGCACTGGACCAAGATGCACTTTTCGATAGAACCCCAATCCTAGCATATTTGATTTTCTGTTGAAAAATTTCAAATGTACCTTTAAGACAAATATCAATAGAATTCATTTAAAATAAACCTGCTTTTAAATCCAAACAGTAAATCAAATATATCCTTAAATTAGAGTTTGAAACCAAGTCAGAGCTCTGCGCCACTGTCATTATGCTTGGCCTGCCTAGCCCAATCTGATTTGTCTTCTTCCCATTACCATCGTTACCTTGTCATATATCATGCATGTTCGACAAATGTTTAACATCTTAGTAGGGCCAACATTTTTCTCAATTTTATGGGTTATTATAAGCATAACAACAGCCCTGTCTTGCCAAAAAACACCAGCACGAGTACTGACGAGACAAACCAACATGCAAGATTAAAAATTTGAAAAACGTGCAGCAAGCAATTTTTTGCCCCTCGTCGATGTCAAGTTCCCGAGCCCTCGCGCGTGCGATATATTTATTTTAATAGTTTTACTCGTTCTTCTTAATAATTTTTTAATATAGTAAATAAATAAAATATTAAATATTACATAAAAAATCAATATATTTAATGTCTTAAGAACATAAAATTTAATCAATATTTTTTATTTGATAATTAAATAATTAATAGAAAATTTAAATTATTCTTATTTTAATTGGACTGCGCCAACCATATCACTTATTTCCCTAGCTTTTATTCACCTAGATCCTTATTATTCGGGTAATTATCGAAACAAGAAAACGAGTTAACTGAGATTTGAATAAAATATCACTGTAATCACTGCAGTCAAAATATTACAGAATAACAAACAAATAAAAGAGAAACATGCATTTGGATTGACTGCAGTGGGATTTTGAAATATGAGGCACAAGTAAAACTTTTTCGTTCCATAAAATGATAAGAAAAAGGCTAGCTGCTATATATAATTATTTCTCTATAAGCATCATTAAGAGTTGGATTATTATGCCATTAATGCAAGGTCTGTTCCGTGAAAATTTCCCCAATACAAACGAACAAAAGGGAAACAACCTGGTTAGAGAAAACACCGGGTTAGAGAAAATGTGGCTCAAGCGAAGTGGAAAAAGAAGTCGGAATTAGGCCACAGGAAAAACAAAATCAGAGGAGTAATGATGTGAGACACTTTAATTGGGAGAGCAAAAATTAAGGATTAATTTTTTATTTTTAAGCTGTCGATTCATAATTATTTTCATATCCGGTCTAAATTAAGCGTCGAAACTTATGAGATAATCTTTTCGGATTTATATATAAATAAAAAAAATTAATTTCACACGTATTAAGACAGTTAATTATATTGATTTAATTATTTTGATTTATGTAAAAAAATAAGTTATAGTTATTAAATTATCCTTTCTTGATAATTGTTTCTTAAGAATGTATAATATTCTTGAAAATATAAAAAGATAATTAATCAAAAAATATTTTTAAAATATTAATATTAAATAGAATTGAATTGATTGATTTTTATTTATATTTAAATTTAAAAAATATAGATACTTTTTTTTTATATGCCAGTCGAAAGAAAGTATTTGTATAGCACTAAAGAGTGAAAGATCCAAGTCATGATTGTTCAAAATAAATAAATATAAATAAATAAAATCCGAGGAGTAATGGTGTGGCAGTAAAATAACCATACAGATGGGACTCTAATATGAAAGATGGCAGGAGAAGGACACGTTCCGTAGTTAGGCACTATATTTGATGTTTGATGGAAACTTTGAAAATATTGAACAACGATAATATACATAGAAGACAAAGATCTATGACATGATAATGTACGTGGGACTTCCACTATCTCAAAAGATAAAAAGAAAAGTCTAAGAGACAAGAATAGTCCCTTGTTTTTTTTTCTACCTTTACAATCTGTGGGCGCTGGTTTGGTGAGTGAACAAGTGAGTCACTGCTCCACCGTCAAACATCGATCTTTTCTGGATTTCCAATCCTGATATTAGCAATTTCAAATTTGTGTCTGAAGTCTGAACTGATATGACTGATTCTGATTTGGATGATGAATTGAAGACTTAGCTTAATTAATATCGGGATCGTATAGCTTAATTAATATCGGGATCGTAGAGACAATCTAGTCTTTATCTCTTTAGGTAACTACTATCATCGAGCAACTTATTATCAACTTCTAACTTAAAAAAAAAAATGAACGGCTTTGCACATATTTGGATCTAGGTTCACACCGGGTAGAAGTGTTTTTTTTTATAGCAGAAACTACACATGGTAACTTCACAAAAATCACATTCAAATGTAAAAACCCACCACACTACCAAACATGCACTTTGTCTTGAAATGGTTTAATTGAATTTCATACGGAGGAGTTTCCACTGTTTGCTTCTTAATATCTAATTAGTGTTTTTTAAAAAAAAAACAAAGTAGGTATTTTTCTTTATCATATACAATATAAATATATTATTAGTGTAGAGTTTTTTAAAATAAGAAAGTAATAATATATTATTGAATAAAATAACATTTATCAATAATTAGGGCCCTATTTGGCAAGGCCAATCACTAGCTTATAGCAGATAAGTTTGAAGTTTGGTGAATTTTTCGGTACCCCAAAGGTAACTTTATCCTGTCTAGGTGGTCCAATTAGATGATGAAAACCATTTGACTTGACTCATTAACATGACCCATTTAATTAAGGTGCGTATTTTGATTGGGCATGATAACTTTTACTCCAAAATTATTGAGGATACCGGAAAAGACACCTTGAAGTTTTGTTTAGTAAATGTTTTTTTACTTAACGTTTTTTTAATAGCTTGTAGCATTTTTTTAAACACTACTTAAAATAGCGTTTTAGTTTATAGTTTATTAGTTTTTTCTCATTTTTATTGTTATTATTTTAATTAAATTCCTCCTTTATCCTAGTTTAAATAAAATAAAATATCCTCCGTTAAAATAAAATAAAATATCCTAATAAAATATATATTTAAGAATTAATTTCACCAACTATATATATCTAGGATAAAAAATAATAAAGAGTATATTTTTGTCTATAAAAATATAAATTTATATAAAAAAATATATCAACATATCATTTTATTTATATTTTCTCATTTTATTTAATAAAAATAATTAAAAAATTAACATTATGATAAATAATTTAAAATAAATTAAAGTATTAAAAAACATATTTGATGTACATAAGGGTATCCTCCAAAAGTTATTATTTATTTTTAATTTTTATTCTTGAAATTAATACTTCTTATGATCTATGTTTAGAACTAGAATTAATTAATATGAAATAGTTATTTTCACAGAAACAGACTAGAAATTCTGAATTAGAAGTTACACACCAATCAAAATCATTGAAATTGGAAGATCCAACTCCAATTCCAAACCTAATTTTATGTTTTTAAGGACATCTTAATGTTTGTCATTACCTTTACCTTTTTGAAGTTTATGTTGTTATTATATTTACCTTTTGAAATTTATATTGTTGTTATGTTTACACACCTTATAACATAAATTTTAAGAAAAATCAGTGTTATTTTTAAAACAAAAAAAGTCTCAAATATAATTGAATTAAATTTTAAAACAAATTAAATATAATTACCCCTAAAAAAATTAAAGTGAGATAAATTTTGACCGATGAAGTATTAAATTAAAATTTAATAAGAAAATCTACGTTTTATAGAGCAAATTACAGTTGGGAGAATAGTTTCGTTCATGTGATTAGTCACGAGCCCGAACTGTCACGTGACTCAAACTCAAGCCCTTATCAATATCTGACGTGACATTTCTACTTTCAATCTCGTTTTTTTAACATTAAAACTAAGATTCAAATAGGCAATTCCTATACATCTCTCTGTTTGATTATATTTCAATTTTTGTGTGATAACCCACAGGAGGGCGTGTTGCATCTTCCTTTAAAGTAAGAAAAAAACATACAGAAAAGATCCGTGTTGATTTGTGGGAAAGTCGTTAATTTGGAAATCAACCCGAGATGTTACAAATAATATCAGAACGGAACTTCTTCCAATACGGCGTGGTTCATGGACGAACCAAGCGGAAGCTGGTGAGCATGTGATAGTCGGGGCTGACGAGGATGTGGAGTGATCATCAGTGCAAAAAATGAAGCACTAACAAGGAGTGACTTCTGACATGTTTATAGTTGGAGGGATGCATGAATGAACCGATTTCATACCGGAAAGAGAAGAATCCTAAGACTGTGCAGGTATGAGACTGCATAGTTGAGGGATTCCGAGATTGTATAGGTATGTGACTGTATAGTTGAGAAAAACTTAAAATGAATTGATTGATACTACCTATACAAACAAGATGCATCTTCTTTTCGGTAGCCCATCACTTAGGAACTCTAAGATTAAGTATGCTTGTCTTGGAGCAATTTTAGGATGGGTGACCTCCTGAGAAGTTTTCCTAGGAAGTGTGTGAGTGAGAAAACACGCTGAAGAGACGAATGTTAGTTTGTGGGGACAGTCGTCAATTCGGAAAACAACCTCAGATGTTACACTTCTCATCTACTTTCATGGTCATCGGGGATGTGTTTATAAATTTCAAAGCTTTCGATAGAATTTTTCTAGAGCTTTAGTTTTTTTTTTGGTAATCATGATATAGGTACGAAGTATCCACTATCATTAGCAATGACTAATATCCGTCGGGGAATCTGTTGGGTACACAAGGTGAGTTCTCTCTTCCCAACTAGGTTTTCTCCATACACAAGTGCCAGGATTCGAATCCATGACTATTTGCTTAAGGCGTCTGAGTCTCTTACCACTCAAACCAGCCATATGTTGGTTATGGAGGTTTAGTTTAACCACTCGTCAATTCTAAATTACAAAATTATTTATCAATGTTTTACAATTAAGTAATTTTAAAATTTCAGTTTTAGTAGATAATATAATTAATTCATTTATAATAATATTAATCTCAAACACAATTTAAACAATTTTATTTTTTAAATTTTTTTTTATCGTAGTGATAATCATAGATATTATCAATATTATTCTTTAAGTAATACATATATTTTAGAAAATTATCTAATCTTTTATTATAACTATAATTTGTAAATTTGTCATTTGTGGTTGAAAATTATAGCAATAATCTAAAGAAAAGATTGGGAATTGATAACAATTTTTATGCTGACAATGATTTTGTTTTAAAGTGATATAAAAAATCCAAAAAGACTCAAAGAAAAATTATTATAAAAAACTTATCACTAAAATTTCTAATAAATAAAATTTATTAAAGGTCTAAATAATTTTTCTTAGCTCTGAATGGCTGCCTAAGTACTTTGAGTGGTTACAAACAAAACTTGTGAGGATTTATAGCAGTGGCAGAGGATTTATTGCAGATTCAGCAATATAATAACTTGAAGTTTGTAGTAAAAGAGAATATGAAAAAAAAAACGTTGTTTAACAAAATATAGAGAAGAGTAATCTGATTGGGAGATGTCAACACTTAAGTGTTGTCCAATAACTCGGAGGATTAGTCTCCGCAGTTACGCGAAGGATATCTTGAAAAAAAATAAAAATAAAGAGAAAAGTATACTTATATACGAGAATAAAAAAAAGTTTAAATGTGAGAGACGAATGTTATAAAAAAGAAGTGAGAGGCGAATACTCAGAATGAATTTTGAGATTGAATAGATATAAATTTTATAAGAATAATTTAATAAATTTTAAACAAAACTTATTAAAAAAATATTTTTTTACAAATATCTCTATTTTTCAGATAACTTTATCATATAAAAAAAGAGTAAATGTCCAAATTGGTCCTTGATAAAAATACATGATGATAATTTGATCCCTGATAAATAAAAAATATCAATTTGATCCTCAAAAATGCAAAAAAAGGGTCAAAATAGTTCTTGATAGGGACTAAAATATTTCTAAATATCATCCTAAAAAAGATTAATTTGATTCACATTTTATATTCTAAAAAATTAAATTGATATTTTTTATTTTTCAAAAACTATATTATCACCGTGTATTTTTATAAAGAATCAATTTCATCCTTCTTCTCTAAAAATAATACTTAAAATGATCCCCTCACATCATATATCAGTGTAGGGTAAAATTTTTTGAAGGGACAGCTGCCACCCCTGTCCCCGTGAAGTTCTGCCACTGGTGGCTGCCAAGTGAAGTGGAACTCGGTGCATCTGATTACTACAACTAACTTACATTATAATCAACGAACTAACTACCTAAACATGCTTAACAACACTTCACGCATGGGCTAGCACCCGTTTAATTACCAAAATGCCGTTATTCCTATGTAACATTGCATTGACTTTCGATTGCGGTTTACGGTTAAGATTTTCTTTTCCGGATCCTACGAAATGATAAAGGGGAAAATAAAATTGACGTTAAATAGTTTAATTTTTTTACAATATATTTTTTATTTAATTTCAATAAACTGATATACAATATTATTGTATTACGAATGTATTGTGATGTGACAAATCATTTATCCAAAATTGTTTTGTGGCATCTTCATTTAGTTGTACCACCCATTAACTTGAAGACTTAGTACACATTATGATGAAAAGAAAAATGTGTACCATGTGGCCCGTGGGACGTCTATGTGACGGGATCAGCTTTATTAAACTTGAAGAAAAGTCTGCTGTTACTTTGTGGGGAAAGGGAATCTCCCTTAGGAATGTCTCACTTGCAATTAGACTAATCTTTTTAAGATGATGTTAAAGTGGCAGCCTCTCAAAAATAATTTTTTATAGAGTGAAAATCTAAATTGATGCCTCAAAAATTTTAAGGATTTATTTTTAATCTCTAAAAAAAAATAAATTAATCATTTAATCTCTCAAGTTTATAAATGTGGGACACTTTTGTTCTTCGGTCCGATTCCAATATCTGTTTATTTATCAATGTGTTTCATTAACCATCTTAACTCACTCGTTAGTGATTCTGTATGACCTATGATAAATTTTTTTTGTGAAAAACGAATAAAAAAAATGTGCACAATTTTAAAATTCAAATACTTGAAAATTATGTAATTTTTTTACTTTTCATCCATTTTTTTCGTAAAAAATCATCATATATCATACAGGACTACTAACGGGTCAAGTAGTATGAATAATAGAACACATAGTCAAATAAATGAACATCAAAATTAAATCTAGGGACTAATATATCTCATATTTATAAATTTTAAAGACTAAATAATTATTTTTCTTTCTTCACAGATTAGAAGTATGTCCATAAAATTTTTGAAAGATCAATTTGGATTTGCGCGCACTCCTTTTTCATACGTATTAATACATATTTCGGACCTTAAACAAAATGAGTAAATATCGAATTTGATCCCTAAAATTGTAGGGTGGTATCAACTTCGTCCCCACATTATCAATATTTCAAAATGATCATTGGAATTTCAAAATGTAGCAAATGCATTCCTGACATTATCAACTTAATGTCATTATAGTCCATGTTAATATCAACGGAGGGACGAATCTGATTAACTTTCTGCAATTCCAAGGATCATTTTAGAATATTGATAATATAAGGGGACTAAATTGATACAATCTTATAATTTCATGGACCAAATTAAATATTTACTCTAAACCAAATGCTTCATGAAGTAAAACTCCTTCAACACACATTAGTATGTCCCGGTCGCAATTTGCTAAGTGGGTCAAAAGTCATTTTTTTGCAATTATTGTCACATGGATTTAGAAAAAAGAAATTAATGATTATTGTCTTTTTGAAATGTTTTGATAAGGCCACTTTGCAATCTACTTCTTTTTTGCACCTTTTTGGGGTGGGGCAAAACCGATTTGGGAGCTGGTAAAACACACCTTGCATCAATGTGATTAACGAAGATTACATGAGCTAAACAAGTCACGCTGAGGAAATTAGGTGCTCATAATCTTGGTAACTAGTTAATCATTTAATCATTATGTATTCGTATTTTTGGAAGCATATTTATGCCTATTTTCTGTGAAGTTTTCCATTTTTGGATTGTATGAAATGCTCGCCATTATGAACTTCTGTTGCTGTATTTCAATTTCGATCATCACTAGTTTTCATGTCAAAATGCAAAAAACGAGAGAGAAATTCCGATATAAACTTTTACTATCTCAATTATGATATTAAAAATATTATTAAAAAATAAGAAACAAACCAAGGGGATACTGGGTAAATAATAGAGAGGAGTATCTACGAATTTTTGGCAAAGACGATGCACTATTTATTTTTCTTTGTTCGGGTAGGAGTAAAATAAAAAGAAAAAAGAGAGGGTAGATTTGGAATATGAACCTTGAAATAAGTGGCAGAAAGGTTTGATTGAGCTTTTAGAGAAGCTCCTTTTTTTCTTTATACTGTGTGGTTCTTAAGTACCGGTAGCAACACAGACACCCTTCAACAACCGCAGTTAAACCTCCTTATTCCCTTCCCTTCCCTCCTCTCTAATTCTCTCTCTCTTTTGGTGTTCTTTGCTTGTTATCAATGAAATAATAAGAGGAGAAAGAACAAAACTTACAGCAGAGAAATTGGTGGGACATTTTCTTTTCTGTCAAGGTAGTAAAAATGGCTTGGAAAACAACATTTTTTTTCTCCCGAGTTTACTTTGTCATATGCATGCTGTTCAGTTTTGGACAATTCAGTTTGGTTTTGTTTTTCTTTCTTTTTGTCTTTTTTGGATTATAATATGTGCATGGCATGTCACGTTTGCCACTTTGAGCTGCTTGCTTCTTTAATTTTCTGGGTTCACGGTTATGAATTGCTTTGGTTTCTAACTGACCATGTTTGTTGTCAAATTTGTCTTTTCTTTTTCCTCTTTGCGAGATCTTATCTGGGTCTATGTCTGTTTGCTGTTCTGTGATCTGCAAATGAGATCTTTTCAGTTTACACTACAAAGTTCAGTTTTTTTTTTTCTTTTCTTTTGTTGAGGAAATGAGTAGTGATCTGTTTTGTGATTTCAGAGCTGTTGCATGCATGATCAGATCATCAGAACTTTTGGGTTGATCTTCTGACTTCAGAGAGTATTCTACATTATCTGCTAGCTATTTGCAAACTTTTTACCATGTAAACAAATTTAAGTTTTAATGGAGTTTCTGTTGTTTTTTTAATTCATGTTCTGTAGTTTAGATTAAAGTATTCTATTCTATGTCTATTTCCATGAAACAAGTATGTGATCTCATGGATCTTGCAGATTGAGTTGGATGTTGGTAAAGAATATTGGTCTATTACTTCTGTGGAGGACTGAGAGACGATGCTAAACCAGCAATGGTTTGCACTGCCAATCATTTACAGGGATGGAAAGATTTTCCAAAGGGGCTTAGAGTACTTCTCCTTGATGGAGACAGCAGTTCTGCTGCCGAGACAAGAGCAAAGCTCGAGGCTATGGACTATAATGGTAAGACTTTGGATCCCATTTTTTCATTTTGGCATGCATCACTTCTTTATCCACTTGAAATTTTGGCCTAGCAATTCCCACTTTCCTTAATTAGTGGGCATAATTGGTCCCCATCTTTCTGTAGAATGGCATCTTGTAAAGCGGCATTGCTTTAGATAGCCCTTATATGGTTCTTTGGAAAATTATGGTATGAGATTTTAGTTGCATAGAAGGATGGGAAATTTTATAGAAAACTTTGTTTTTTTCCTTTTACTATGCTCGATGGTACCGTATGTGGCATTTCTTTAGATGGCTTAGACGCTAAAATTTTCATTTGGACTTAAACTATATGCTCACTGAAAGTGGTCCAAATTCCCAAAGGTATTGAGGATAAAAGAATTGCCAGTTATCTGACTTTATGAACTACTGAATCTATTCCATTTTTGTACATTTGGATTTTGGCATTTTAATTGCTTAGCTAATCTGAGTTAGTTGGCTGCTCAAGATACGCATTTATTATGGAAAACAAAAGTCTCCAAGAATCTAAGTTTAATTGAAATTACTCCATATCTTAAGAACCAAGCTAAGTATAATTTGACTGTTATAGTGTTATTGAAATCCATGGTGTTCTTTTCCCTACTCCCACACCCCATCCCTTCTTGTTTCTGTACATGCTTGTTTAATCCATTGATTTGTTGAGCTTCTGTACAGTTTCTGTCTTCTACGATGAGAACGAAGCCTTGTCAACAATCTCAAGTAGCCCTGAAGGCTTCCACATTGCCGTAGTGGAGGTATTGAAATTCATTTCTGTATAATAAATGACAAATTTTCATGTAGTTGTAAAAGTTGAAAGAGAATAAGCCAAAAAGGATGTTCTCTCGTATGCTAGTCGAAAATGATGTAAATCTGAGAAGTTGATTTTGTTCTCTTGATTACAATTAGTTGCTGCAAAACTTTAGGCTGTAAAACATACTTTCATAAAAGGAGTCATTTATCTTGGAATTTGTGAAATGGTAGTAATAAGTGATGACTTTTATCCTCTGATGCATTTTGCTTTAATAATATCATGGCATTTATTGTGTCACTTTGTCAATTTCTATATGTTAATCATGTAATTGATCTCTTTCAGATTTTTAATGTAATAGAGCCTTGATGATGTGATTTGTAACCACATGCATCCATCCTAATTGCAGGTGAGTACAACCAGTAGCCAGGGAGGTTTCAAATTTCTTGAGAATGCCAAGGAATTGCCAACCATTAGTAAGTTCAGAACTGAGCCTAAGTTTGATGTTTTAACTTCTTGACTTGTTTTAGCTTTTTATACCCCCCCCCCCCCCCCCCAAAAAAAAAAAAGTTCCACTCAATGTTTAAATGGTGTTTACGAGTGAATTGTCTAGTTTGAATGTTTAAGCCAAATTTACTTCTTAGAAGGAGAAGGAACTTCATCATACCTTTCATATCCAATTTTTACTATCACCTTTATCAAGGTCTTGAGTAATAGTAATACTCATAATTTATGGGAATCCTCTTCTTTTTTCTTTTATTTGCTTTGTGATTGTGCTTAGGGTTGTTTTTATATCATTCAACAACTTATTTTTTCCATGTGAAGCTTTTAACAATTAATTGAAATGGATGAATGGTCTACAAGGGAACATGGCATTGGAAATATGAGAAAATGTTTACTTGAAGGCTGTCTTATGCTTGCTGTAAATTGTCTAACCACTGATACCTGCAATTTTTTATGCAGTGACTTCAAACAATCAGTGCCTGAACACAATGATGAAGTGCATTGCTGTAAGATTCTGCTTTATTCATCCCAATTATTTGTTGGTTACTGTCTGATTATATAATATTCTTTGAGCTAACTACAATTTTCTATTCTATCGTCTTGTCCTTTTTATTTGTTAACTCATGGTTTTGGATATTTCAAATTATAGACCAAAATCTGAGCTTGTCCTTAAGATTAGTGTACTAATGAAACTTTTCAATACTTACTGGGAATATGATCTTTTAAACTCATTTAAGTCAGGCGTGGATTACATATTCACACTGTCCAGATTTTGATGCATACGCCTTGACTCTTTGATCCATTCTTTTTTAAGCTTGGTGCAGTTGAGTTCCTCAGTAAACCACTCTCGGAGGACAAGCTAAGAAATATCTGGCAGCATGTGGTTCATAAGGTCTGTTAATATTGGCGACATTATGTTGGCAACTTGGCATTTATATTAACATAATATGAACAAAATAGTTTCTGATGTGGTTGAACTCAAGCAGGCATTCAATGCTGCGGCAAGTGTCTTGCCTGAATCACTAAAACCTGTCAAAGAATCTGTAGAATCCATGTTGCAACTCCAAACAGGAAATGGACAACATGAAAGTAAAATCTTGATAGATTTAGAGAATGTGTACCGGTTTAGTGATAATGGCCGTGAGCAGTCTTCTGGAAGTGATAAATATCCAGCTCCTTCAACCCCACAATTAAAACAGGGGGAAAGGATATTGGATGACGGGGATTGCCAAGAACAGACTAATTGCTCCATAGAAAAAGAAAATGGGGAGCATCTTGGAGAATCTAAATCAGTCGACACTTCATGTGAGAATTTGAACGCCAAAAGTACTACTCAACCAAGGAAATCTGAAAAGACTCCGATTAAGGGGGAAGAGGACTTTGCTGATGGTTACAAGGATGAGAGTGCTGTTTCTCTGAATCCACATAATAGAAAGTTTCTTAGCAACTCAAGTGGTAATGTTACATCTCCAAATAAAGCGGGTGTTCTCAGAGATTCTTGTGAGAGTAAAGCTGATCGGAAAAAGATGAAAGTAAGCTGCATTATTACTATTAGTTGTTCCTTATCATTTTTATCATCCGCTTACACATACTTATGAAGTTTATATCGATGGCACTAGTATGGCACACATAACCAGAAAGTACTTCCGAAATTTTCTTTGACCTGTCAATGTTCCCAATGTGTTTTCATGCTGAGTTATTCAAGAAAGTGTATGTACTACACATCGCCATTTTTCTGTTTGTTTGCTGCTTATCCTTATTTTTTCCATATAAAATTATCTGTTTATTGTATTAAGTGATCTGCTGGTTATGATTATCAGAATACAGTTTTGATACTTGGCTGTGGTCTCAGGTAGACTGGACGCCTGAGCTGCACAAAAAATTTGTGCAGGCTGTGGAACAACTAGGTGTTGATCAAGCCATTCCCTCTAGAATATTGGAGCTAATGAAAGTGGAGGGTTTGACTAGGCATAATGTGGCAAGCCATCTTCAGGTCATTATTTTGCACTCTGGTGGTAGATATCAATTTCTATCACAAAGTAGAATGACTATTTTCAGCACTTTTCTCTTAATGAAGAAAAATCATATCCATATATCCTCTTAGGTAAGATTTAGTAAGTTTTTTTGTTGAACAGAAATATAGAATACAGAAGAGACAAATCATTCCCAGGGAAGAAGATCGAAGTAGGACAAATCAAAGAGATCCAATGCAAAGGAGATACTGTCTGCAAAGACCAATTATGGCCTACCCTCCATATCATTCTAACCACAGCCTTTCTCCGGCTCCTGTATATCCTATGTGGGGACAACCTGGCATCCAAACAGCAGGTGTACAGGTTTGGGGCCCTCCTGGTTATCCCTTGTGGCAGCCTTCAGAAAGTTGGCACTGGAAGCCTTTTCCAGGGGTAATCTTTGCATTTTAATTCAAATCAGGATAAAACTTTTTTATTATATTAGCAAACTTGCTTTTTGGCCTGTGATGTAGAAATTATGGATGCAGTTTGATATGTAAGTAACTTGATGATTCAGGTGCACGTGGATGCATGGGGTCGCCCAGTGTTGCCACCCCCACAAGCTCCTTGCATTTCCTACACTCAAGTAAGTATTAGTGAATTGAACATCTCAACTTTGTTTCTATGCTATTTTCGTATGTTAGTAGTTAATGTAGCCATCCTTGTGCAATTTATCATTGCTAGTTATTTAAATTATTTACCTGAGTGATGCTAATTAGATATTTTCATGAAGCTGCAGAATATGGCTGGATTGCACAATGCCAAAGCAGTGGATAATAGATTTGGCATGCCACGAAATTCCTTTGAGCATCATCCGGTAATGCAGTACTTTCCTTTCAGTTTCCTTCTACTTTATCATAGTGGCAACTTACGAATCACCAGTTCCTAGATTCTGTTTGGCCCCTAGCCGATGTGAAACATGTTGTGATTAAATTGTCTCTTTAGTTGAAAGGAAAAAAAATAGTTTTCTTTACTCCCTTGACAGAATTACAACATAGAGCAGGATTACATAGGCAGTAAGAAATATAGTACAGCCATGGTTGTATAAGCCATTTATCTAGATACATTGTAGAATTCAAGAAGACCAATTGTGTCTAAGTAGGCATGTTAGATTCAGGTCAATGTTCTATTGAGTGCTGAATTACATGATTGTTGATCAGTTACAATATGTTTGAGCTGTACACGTACAGAAGGCTTCATGTGAAGACAACTGTGCAATACTTAAAGGTTCAAACTCTCCATGAACTCTCCCTAATAGAGTGTGTTGCATGCATGCAGGCAGAGGAGGTCGTTGACAAGGTTGTGAAGGAGGCAATGAGCAAGCCATGGTTGCCTTTGCCCTTAGGCCTCAAACCTCCTTCCACGGATAGTGTGTTGGCCGAGCTCTCCAAGCAAGGCATATCCAGAATCCCTGTTGGCAGCAATGGTTCTAAGTCTAACCCCACTGATGTGTATCAGAGATGACTGGCCCACTGAACATTGGTTTCAGAGAGATTCTCTCGAGTGCTACTAGAGCTAGAAAAGGTTCTTGCATGTACAATTCAACGTGTGCCACTTCAGCTATAACTTCAAAAATATTTTCAAAGTGAGAAATAACCGACTTAGCACCTGTTCAGAACCACGTCGAGTTGACCTGACGTGAAAGCTACTAGCTTCAACTTTCACATTTGATATATAAAAAATAAAAAATTACTCATGTGCCATTTTACACGTGCGATTATCCCAAATCGTGTTGTGATTCTCAACCGTAGTTCGAAACACACCATTAGTCATTAGCTGAGGTGGTATACTAATTGAATGGTACAGACCAAGAGCTTTTTCTTGTTCCGGTGGCACCTAACAATTTCTTCTTCCATCACCATGACGGTGATGGACATTGCACTATTGACAGCTGTAATTTTTTTGTTTCTCGATCCAGTAGTAGAATATTGGCTATGAGGTGGGACCATTTATTTTGCCTTGTGGTCCCCCAGCGCAACACCGACCACTATGCCTCCTTTTTCAAGCTGTTGAGCGTTACGTCAGGTCATACAGTACAATGATGCAACACATGCAAATATGGACATGACATGATCCTATACACCACTCTCCAAAACAAAAAACACAAAGAATATATCAGGTGAAATAGGTTTAGTGCAGTGCATGACAGCCGATAGGCAACATAGGTGGCTGAGAACTGGTCACGCCTATGTTGAAGTAATGTTGTGGTTGTAAAATATATATATCCTCTTAATACAAATAAACTTTTGATAGGGAGTGTCTCTGATGGTGTTGTTGGGCAGGGGCCTAATAATGTTGTGAATAAACACGGTCTAAGCTTCGGCTAAATTCAGAATTGTGAACGATCAGCCGTGCAAGTTAGGTGTTCGTTCTTATTAACACTTTGCGGCTATTCTTCTGTCTGCCTCAAATTATGTTATTTTTCACGTTCTCAAACCAACTCTGAAGTACGTATGGGACAAAAATTGTGAATTCCTGATCGTTCATTGGTTTTTAGAGTAACCAGTTTTCCAACGGAGTTGAACACTTTAACATTTCTAGTAAGCGTGCCCCACCCTCGGGCGTTAGGAAGGAACTACTTCAGTTAATATTTTGTTCTCTTAAGAAACAAAATGCCCCAAATAGTACACTTTCAATTCAAGTTAGCACGGGGTCAATACGTTAAAAGGTTTGAAGAATGCCAAAGTATTATCAATGTTCAAATATTTTCCTAAAAAAGTTGGAGTGCATGTTTGTTTGCACTTCCACCTTGACTGGACGTGAAAGCTGCTAGTTGTAGCTTTCACGTTATATAAATTTTTTTTATCACTATGCCATCACAAACGTTTCTATGGCTACACACTGTGAACAATAATTTAGTTTTTTTTTTTTGACAAGATAATGAACTTTAGTTAATCATTATACTTTTAAAATGTTTAATTTAAGTGTATCTGTACTTTTGACCAAATGAATATCTAATGTATAGTTTGCCCCGAGCACGAGCTTTGTAAACAACGTTAAGGCATTGATATTTTCAAAAGAGAAGAGTTTGTAGAAGTAAGTAACAAGGCAATCCAACACCAACGATGGTAGCTAAATTATTGTTCTCTCTTTTTTTTCATTTTGAGAGCAATTATTGTTCTTTCTCTTTAACCATTATCCGTTTTTGTTTTTTTCTTAAATTTAAATTGATTTATTTAAATTTATAACTTCTGGGCCATTGATTTATTTTGGGGACACTTGTGTCCCCTAAATGGAGACGATCGGGACTCATCGGAGTTTGTATGTTAGTGTGGGTGATCATTCCGCCTTCTTCCGAAGCTAGGGGTCCCTTTTATAACCTTCAAGGTAGGTTGAGAGGCATGAGTTGATTATGCTTTGTGGCCCCCTCGACCGTTAGCGCGATATGCGAATGTGTTATCTTGTCACGGATTTGGATTCTCTTCTTTTAATCTCTCATTTTCCCTCTCATGTTAGAGAAAGAAAGACAAAAAAACAAATTTGCTTTTATGTATGAGGTCCATTAAAACTTGATTTTGTGTATTTCTCTCTCATAACATGAGAGAGAAAATGAGAGAATAAAAGGAGATGATCCAAATCCTCTCGTCACACCATTGGCACCAGGTGCTCTTGCTTACTTCACGTGTCTAGCTTTCTTTTAGGAGGTTTCTTTTCGGCGTGATGTGGGCTTTCCTTGCTTGGGCGCTGAGGGGGACTGTGAGATTCTTGGCACAATTCAGGACCCGAGACCTTTGGTCTCGAATTAGGATCTAGATCTAGGGCTAGGATCCATTTAGTGGGTTAGAGGGTCTTCTAGTCATTGGCCCTCGTTGTTGGGCCTAAAGGAGAATTGGGTCGTGGATTAGTATTTCCATGGTATTGGACCTAGTTCAATCTTGATGGAAACATTAGGTATTTATTTTTATAGAATAAGAAGACGTCAAGACGGTATATGAATTGTAAATATAAATAAATGAGTAAGTACTCAATTTGGTCCCTGAAATTATAGGGTCATATCAACTTAGTCCTCCACATTATCAATATTCCAAAATGATCCCTGGAATTATAGAAAGTTAATCAGATTCGTCCCTCCGTTAAAATTTGCATGGACTATAATGACATTAAGTTGGTAATGTCAGGGATGTATTTGAAACTAAGTGGATAATGTCAAGGATGTATTTGCTACATTTTGTAATTTCAAGGATCATGTTGGAATATTGATAAAATGGGGGACTAAGTTGATACGATCCTACAATTTCAAGGACCAAATTGGATATTTACTCATAAATAAATATTGATAGTAAAACTAAAAAATGTGACCGAGTATCGGGGAATCGCCTTCATTTTTAGTTCCTCTCCTATATATAAAAAAAAAAAATATTTTTCTTGGTTTTATTTATAAGAAGCATTGATCCATTTTTAAATGTATTTAATATTAAATTTCAATTATATCCTTATTTATTATGAGAGAGCATATTAGAAGTAATTAAGTTACTGAATTATGAGTAATTAATATAAGGATATTTATGAAATAAAATTTAAATTTATAGAAGTATTAAATGAAATCAACCGATTTCAATACATTTTCTTGATCTTGATGATTTTGTCAAATGTTTCTTATATATAAGACCACAGAGTAATATATATGAATTACAGAAAAAAATTGCTAAGAGAAATAACTTTCTTGCATTGGAGACTCCATAGTTACGCACTGATAACTACAAGAGTCAAACATGTTTAGTTGATAGATAATTGATTTTTTTAAGCATGTTGTTAGATATTCGATTCTCATTATGTGTATAGAAAAAACTTTATTAAAAGTGTCAAAACTCACTTTCGATAAATTTTATGTCTCAAAATAAATTAGTCATTGAATATTAAAACAAATACCATTGCCTATAAAAAACAAAAAGTCAAGTTTTTTTTTTTTGGACTAATAAGTCAAACTTTCTTAAAAAGTGATAAAAATAGGCATTTAATATATTAAAAAATTATTAGTTTAATCTCTATTGGTCGGTGCAAATAATTTAATTCAACTCAGCTTTCCTTATCGTATCACGTTATGTCATTATAAGGTTTAAATAATTTAATTCAATTAAAATAAAAAATAAAAAACTGAATTCATGTTCTTCCTTCCCCAACCCCACGTTCCACACCCACCACCCTTCTCTCTCCAAGAAACTCAGCTTCATTCCTCGTAAGACCCTGTCATCCGAAACCAAGTAAATCTCTCAGGTTGGTCCAAGAGCCCAAATCTTGTAGCAAGATCTCTGTTATCCAAATAGAAGCAGCAGCAAGCCAGCAAACAATAAAGGCAGTGACAACAACAAACCCAAGAACACCCAGAGACGGCTCAAACAACGTAAAGCGTTTAACCCTTGTAAAAGCTTCAGTTGGTGGCAAGGCCAACTCCTTGCTTTGATGAGCATGAGCTGTTAGGAGATGACATTCAAGTCACACAAAAAGAAAATCTGGGTAGAGCTACCCCTTGTATCAGTCAAAAAGTTGCAACTTTTTTGACGCAGAATTTTGATGTTCTGAGAATAGACAACGTGATTTGTTTTACACCAAGAAAGATTTCAACTTACCCAGGTAGCCTTACAGAAAAGTCGAAGAACTGGGGGAGGTCGGGAAAGAAGAACCGAAAGAAAGGAAAAATAATAGGGATTCCGTTTTTTTTTTTTTTTTTTTAAATTAATTTAATGATAATGGGATAAGATATGGATAGCTGAGTTGTCAGAATATAATTGGATGTAGATAGAAATTAAACTCAAAAACTATATTCTAAATTTTTCATAAAAACATTGATTCCTTAACAAATATTCTGATGATGAACGTGGGGCTTTTCAGGGAGCCATCAAATCATTAGTAGAGGACGGAACGGAACATAACATAGCCCCTTTACAATTAGAAATTCCAGAGTGGCACGTATCGCACTTTCTCTGTCTGTTTTTCCTTTTCTTTTTCTTTTTCTTTTTCTCCTTTACTCTCCCTTTTCTCTCTTCTCTTCTCTGTGGCCGATCTCAATTTTCCACGTCCCTCGAAGCTTCGCCATTCGCAAATCCATATCTGTCGAAAATCGTCGATTCCTTCTGTAAGTTCTTGCACCTTCCACCCAACTCTTTTATTAACCATTTTATTTATTTCTTCTTTGGTGCAATAAATCGCCGAAGCTTCCTTTAGAGTCAATTGCATTCTAAGTAATACCATCACTTTTTGAAATTAATTAAAAATGGGCGTATGATTTCCATTCAATATTCATATCATTATTGTTTTCAAGTTACGGACTTTCTTTTTTGAGAGAAAGATTGACAAAAATAGGAATAGGGATTTGTATATGGAAGCACAAACGATTAATGTATTATTATTACTGGTGTTTTATTTTCTGTCTTTTCGAGACAATAAAGTGTAAACTAAAAAGGAGCACAAGTAAGCATCATATCTTAAAATTCAACTTGAACTTGCAGGTCCTTTTGTTGTTGTGATAGTTTTTTATTTTATTTTTACTGTTCTGATACTTTATGGAAATGCATGTTTCTGCAGAAAATATATTGGGATTGCTGCATTGGCCTCCCTTTTGAATTCTGGTTGAGGGATTAAACTACAATCATAGGTAGAGGATGGCGTGTAGGGGGTGCTGCGAGTGCCTTTTGAAGCTTTTGAACTTCATATTGACCCTCACTGGTCTTGCCATCGTGGGCTATGGCTTCTATCTGCTGGTCCAATTCACTAAAGCTTCAGATGACACTCCAGCAATTTCTCCTGTCAGTGATGACCGTGATCTAATTCAACTTGGCCGACCCATGCTTATGGCTGTGTCTCTATCTGACACTATTTTTGATAAGTTACCCAAGGCTTGGTATGAATGCTGCTTTTTTCCTGCCATTTTTGAGGAATATCAATTAAGTAATGTGTACTGCTGACTTGCAAACGGTTTAATTTTTGGTTATATTTTGCTGAATCAGTTTGCTATTGTTATTTAGTTTGGCCCCGGCTTATGTTTATGCTGATAAAGCTTTTTTTACCCCAGGGGGTTGGGGGCAAATTTTATTTAATGATTCAAAAGTCATAACCACGTAACAGTCAATATAGTATAAGATAGTATCCATAGTTAAGTTAAGAAAACTGATTCTGACTTCCTTTAGAAAAATTGTGGGTAAAATTGCAAAATGCTAGGGGACTTTCTGCTGGAAGTATTTAGGTCGTAGGAATCAAACTCTTCAATTATCTTCTGGGGAATGGCCTGTATCTTAAGGTGTTTCCTTCTGTATTGTTCTGTTTGCCCACGTGCAGTGAGAGGTTCAAGGTTTATATTTGGATGGCTGACTAATAGATTGTGGTTATGTAATAAGTGGAGCTTCTGAAGGTAAAATTAGGACTAAGTGTGCTTCATTATTTGGTGTAACTAGTGCACTATTGATTATTCTTGCCAGAGCTTAAGAAAACAAACTTGCTTTATACACTTTCTAGAATGGTATGCAATATGTGAATTTCAGAAAGAGAATCACCAATAAAATACCGCATATAGTATTTTGTCCTTATTTTTTATTGATGTAAAAGGACAGAACTTTGTGGCCCCATTGCTTTACTTTTTGTTCATGCATGACTGATATTTTTATATATATCATAAACTGTCATTTTTTTGCTCACAGTGTGCATTGCCATACTTTCACCCTGGTGGAATATTACATGCTCAGATGGTTACTTTTGGATGAAGTTGACAAAGACTAACCTATATTGTCTTAGTACTGTGACACTGGTTGTCTATTTCATGTGTGGCAGGTTTATTTACGTATTCATTGGTATTGGAGTAGTTCTATTTGTTGTTTCTTGTTTTGGTTGTATTGGAGCTGTGACACGGAATGGATGCTGCTTGAGTTGTGTATCCTTATAAATTGTCTTATGCTACGGCCAAAAATATTTCAGGCCTCATATTTCCCCCAACATACAGAAAGCATGAGTTGATGCTTCTCTTTCACTCTCATATTCAAAATTTCTTTGACATTAATGCATGTATTTGCAGCTCTGTCTGTGCACATACATGCATTAATCTTGTGGAACTATTATTAGTTTCCTTAAGTCAACAAAGTATTCAATTTTGGTGGTATTATTGATCTTGGTTGAACTGGGATGTGCAGCCTTTTTATTCTTTGACAAAAGCTGGAAAGAAGTAAGTAAAATTATCTGTGGTCATTTATGATTTGAAATTAAAGAAGATATATTTGTCATCGTACAGCTATATTTCGTTCAGGAAATTCCAACGGACAAGACTGGAAATTTTGAGATGATATATGGATTTCTGAGAGAGAATTGGAATATTGTGAAATGGGTTGCTCTTGGAATTGTTATCTTTGAGGTAAGCAGGAAGTGGTATGATTGGCATTTAAAAGAAAGCAATATTCAATATTTTTTGCAGACATGCATGTATCCCTGTGCTTGTACTCACAGAAAATAGCTGCTGCCGTGCTGGGACTATAACTAAACTATCAATTTTACAAAAGATGTTAAGAAGTAATATCTTCTCTTTATGGAGTGGCCTAATAACAGATTGAGAATATTTGAACTCAGTGATAAGGAGAATACAGTGGTTTCTTATTGATACAGACATCTGAGAGACCAGGAAGGCAAGGAAAATGATTTGATTATTATCGCCATCCTGCTAATAGTTTCACGGGAGTCCCTCATCAGTCTTCAATGATGATAGGATTTTGGTTTTTGTTTTGTTTTTTTTTTCCATGAACTTTTATGCATAAGCTCTGGCCAGCCAAATTTGTATTATAGTTGTTTATAGCTGAGAAATGGAGTTATAGGTATATAGTTCCTCGTGGAGCTAATTTCTTGACAAAAATAAAAGCTGTTTTAATACCAATTGATGTTGGAGAAGAAGGTAGAGGGAATAGAGAACAGAGAAGGTTAAAATGCGCGAGTTTAAATAATTCAGTAATAATCAATTTTGAAATTGAGGAATTTTGGAAACAATGTGCCTGTGAGAACCCTCACCTTATCTGTTGGCATAATACTGTATTACTTTCTAGTTCTCAAATGTACTTGAGCACTGTATTGAACATGTCTTCTACCCCACTTACCTTCCACCAGAAGGAGGCCTGTGCCTACAGTAAAGAAGTCCTTATACACGTATGCTATGTAATGTTCCTTTTGTTATGTTTGTCAAACATAATAAATTTGGTGGAATTCTTATCATATGTTGTCTAAGGAATGTGTATGGAATTGCAGGCCCTTCTTTTCTTTACAGCCCTAATTGTTAGGGCTGCAAATAGGCCAGCAGATTATGATAGTGATGATGAGTTCATTAATCCAAGGCAGCAAGCCCGGCAGCCATTGCTCAACAAACCAGCAGGTCCAGCAGCAGGGTTACCCGTTTCTGGGACAATCGACCAACGTGCAAGCAGAAATGATGCATGGAGTACACGGATGAGGGAGAAGGTGCAATATTTTTCCTCTTCAGTTCACTTTATCTAATATTCTTGTTATGGGGATTTTTCATATGTTCCTCTTAACAGACATATGTGGATACTAAATTACTACCTCACTTGCGTGAGTGTCTGGTTCCAGGCTGTGTAGTCTTCTGATTACCAAACATGTGCCTACAGCCCTACAGACAAATATACACATGCATTTGTATATGTATATATGGCTTTCCCTTTTGCCTTCCTGAGTTGGGATCTTGGCTTTGCCCTCCTTATAACATTGCCATTGAGGACCAAAATATGATCTTTACACATTTTTACTACTGTTCTAACCAAATATTTTTTAGTAGTAGTTTCTTCCAGTACATGAACTAGTTAAGCATTTTAATGAGTTTAGTGATTATATTATTAATGCATTTTCTAAAGAATAGCAGTTTATAAAATTTCGTGAGACTTGATATGAAGTATTGCAATCTAGATCATTCTGTTGAATTCATGTCTTAATGAATGGCTAAACCTGAATTATATCTAATGATTTTTCTATTGCACACAAAGCACAAAGCAGGATATCCTCTATAGGTACGAGATTTTTCAGCCAACTGTATCATTTAGGAATCTGTAGTCTAAGATATTATTCACGTAGTGCTCCTGTTTTGGACCATCTCATTGCATTAGGAATGATTGGAGATGATTATGGCATTGTAATGTCTGACACTAATACCACTCTCCTTATTCAGTACGGGCTTGATACTTCAGAATTTACATACAACCCATCCGAGTCACACAGGTTCCAGCAAGTAAACTCACAGTCAACTGAAGAAAGGAGCCGCTGCACCATCATGTGATCAGTTTGTGGATGCCGTCCAATGCCATGGCAGGTTGACTTTCAAGGATTATTTTTGTGGTCAATGTCGTTGAAAGTAGAAGTTTGTCAGAAAAATATCTTTCTTTTGCTGAGTTTATGTAAAACTCGCATTTTACTGGATCACTCCATGAAATGGCAACATCATCTTCATTTTGGTGTGTGTAATATTGTGCCGAGACATCAGAATTTTTTGTGGCGTTGCTTTTATTCATAGTTTAGGATATTGATGTCGTTGGCTTGAAATTTGAAACCAATGCGTTCTTTCACCCAATCTCCCATGTTATGAATTGGTCGTCATTGATTGGTTATATAACTTATTTCCTTTTACAGCCGGGGGATATTTGTTCAAAGAGGAGTGTTAAGAGTATTATGAAACATATTCTCTAATATTCTTTTTCTAATATACACTCTCTTATTGGTTGAAATTCATGTTGGTTCCATTTGGATTTTGTAGGATTCACATGAATTTTAATCAATAAGAGTGTGTGTGTCGGAAAGAGAGTGTTAGAAAGTGTGTCATTAATATTTCTCTTATTCAAATTAAAATCAGCAATGTTGTGTGTGATACATACGAAACTGTCCGAAATTTATTTTCTCCGATGGAACAGATTTTGAGTCCGTGCCTAATTATCATCTTAATAAAATTTTTCAATCTACCAACAATATTAAAACATAAAGAGGGATGTATCAAAGTAGCTATGAAAAAGAAATATTAATACATGTATGGTCTAAATTAATGTCAATGCACGATTACCAAAACACAAACAGATTTAATTTCTAGGATCTTTTTTCTGCTAACATGGATCAATCGTGAAAAGGCTCTTCTACAGTGAGTGTCATTATAGATTATAGTGGGTTGAGATCTTTTTATCAAATTAAGAGTATAGAGACAACCTTATTAAATCTTTTATTACTAGCCTGACTATTTCGATACAAATCACCAGGCTATATAGGTTTTCCCTATAATAATAGAATTGGTTCACTGTATATCTTACTCCCGCTGGACTCAATTATAAGTAAAATTAATTAATTTAACACTTATTAAAAAAATGAGTTAATTTAGTTTAATTGTCTTGATTTATGTAAAAAAATGAATTACAATTACTAAACTATCCAAAACAGTAAAAGGAGTTGAATAGATCAAGGAGAATTAACCAAGGATATTTTTGGAACGCCTACATTAAATAGATCGAGTTGAATTGATTGGATTTTGTTTATACTTGAGTCCAAAAAATTTAGGTATTTTTTTTCTTATAATTGAGTTCGGAGGGAGTATGTTTTTTTCCCCTTTTTTGTTACAATGAGTCTGTTTGATAAAACTAGCTGTTAGTGGATACGCTAGCTGATAGCGGATATCTTATATCGGATAGCGGATGAGGTAGCTGATAGCGGATAGCGGATAAGCTAGCTTATTTTGTGTGAAAGTGTTTGGTAAAATTAACGGTTGAAGTAGCTGAAAAATATAAAATGACATAAAAGGACATCTTCATTAATGATTTTATACAAAAGAGAGAGAAGATGATAAATGTAGAATTAAATTAAGATAATAAGGATAAAAGTGAAGAAAAAAAAATGAAACGCTATAAACTATAAGCTCAAACGTTACTTCAAGTAGCATCTGGAAAAAACGTTATAAGTTCGTGATATAGACGCTTGCTAAATGGGATTAATTACTCATCCATTATAAACTATCCGCTATAAACATACAGAAGGGACGTGCCAAAGAGGCTCCTAGTATTTCTTTTGCTTTACAACAACTGAGTTCGGGTTGAATGAAGCCACATGTATGAAAAAGAATGAAGCCACAGCACCTTTGTCCATAAACTGGCCTAAAATAATGTTGCAATGCAACATGATCGACTCGTACGAGGACTTGTGGACTGTGGAGCAATAGTTTATTTTCTTTTCTTGGGTTGAGATCTGATGAACTTGCAGAGGCACAATGGGTTCAACCAAAACCCAAGAGTGCCAAATACTTGGGCTTGCTGTTTCACTCCTATTTTTTTAAGTGGGTGTCATTAGTTGGAACAAGACGTTACTTTCTTAATTCTTATATGAATATGAGATTGAAATATAAACACCAAAATGGCAAATAAAATAATATAATTAAGGTAGTTGGGAATTAACGACGGTCCTGCAAGATGAGAAAGCTCATTTTTATGTCCTGCCGTCAATTAAGCCTGTTGATTATGAATTAATTAAAGAGAAATAATTAAATATGTCTGAGAAGGCTCTGGAACGTTATTTGGCGATTATTCTAATTCTAAACATCTATTCTCTTTCCGTGTACCTGTGGAAGAAAGCTTATGCACAAGATAGTTAATGCATATATAATTGCTCTTATTATAGTGATATTATCATGTTAGCTGGACGTGTTCATTGTCACTCTTTTAATTAATTTTAGCATGAAACCATATGTCAATGCCATGCATAATACAATACTTATTCTGCAACTAAATTATAAACTCACTTACGCAACTCAAGCTACGAATCAGATGGTAGCAACATATTTATTTTCTAGTGAGTCTACTTTTGGCTTCTTCAATCATATCATTGGATTCTTCCTTGTAAGAGGGACAGAGGCTCACAATTTTTATTAAGCATGTAATGTTAAAGATATAACCTTTCTTTTTTGTTTGGTTTTGCGGAGTAGTGGCGAGCTGGCTGAGAAACATTTCCATTTTTTTTTTTTACTTTATATCTTCTATTTCATTTTTGGCACCGTCCGAAACCTGTCCCATATTTTTTACTATTGTGTACGTGTGGGTTCCTCACAAGCATCCAAAAGCATAAACAAGTGGAAGGCAAATATTTCTTTTGACAAAAAAAAAATCATAGAAAAGAACAGAGAAGATAAATTAAGTTTAATAGCGTGTTAATGATTGTTGGCTCAATTTCTCAACGTTTTTTTTTCTTGATTTTGATTCCTCTAGTCATCTCTTATTTATATGCATTCACTAATTAATTGTGGCGAGTATAACATAACATGGATCCTAAAAGGATTCGAATTCCGATCAATCTAGTTAATCCGATTTTTCAGTACCAGTTGTGCTTAGTATATTGTTAGTGAGTCTTGAATTAATTAATTGTAGAATAACCTATGCATTTCCTAAATTTTTTCTTTAACCCAACAAATCAAAGTTGAATGGTTTCTCCTCCGTTCTATCGACAGGTGATATGTACTCGTTTTCATCATTGTATACTTGCGTAGAAGAAGTGCATGTCCTTTTCTATGCTTCTTATATGATCAATCGGCTATCGATTTGCCTATATTCGTGTGGTCCAGGGCAATTTCTTTTTAAGATGGGAGTCTATGTGCTCTCTCTTAGTTGGAGAATGAATGTTCATTGAAAGGTACAATTTGGGGTTGATAGATATTGAAAGGATAGGAACTTTTTTGGCTAAATTATTCTTTTGATCCCTCATTTATTTTAATTTATTCAAGTTGATCCCTCTATTTTAAAAATGTTCAAGTTGGTTCTTTACTTGCCAAACATTAATCAATTTGGTCCTTTCCGTTAAATTTTATTGTTAAATTCTGGCAAAATTACTCTTTTGGTCCCTCGTTTGTTTTAATTTATTTAACTTGGTCCCTCATTTGTTTTAATTTATTCAATTTAACGATAAAACTTAACGAGAATAATCAAAATGCTTAACGTTTGACAAGTAAGGGATCAACTTAAATATTTTTAAAATAGAGGGATCAACTTGAATCAATTAAAACAAATATAAGACCAAAATTAAAGAGCAATTTAGCCAACTTTCTTTCTGTAAGTTTGATATACATAATCACATGATGATCGATTGAAGAAGCTGAAAGGATAGGACTTCCATTTTCAAATCTCCATGGAAACAGCTATATATGCATATAAATTAGATTTCTTATGTCTACACTACAACAGCCTGCCAAAAAGAAAAACAAGTCAACTTTACATGTTTGCAAGTGGAAGCTGCTTTTCAGTTTGTCAATTGATTGATTTTGAATCTAGAAATACGATGCTTAGTAGAGGTTTAGGTAGTGGGTTCAAACTTTTTCTCATGCATCGTTGGTTAGATGACTTAGATTTGTTAATTAGTATTTAACGATGGAGATCTTCTATCTCAATTTTTTATCTCATTCTCTGTCCCTCATCAATAACAATTTGATATTTAAAAAAATAAAATCATAATTTATTAATATTGACGCTAATTCCTAATATTTGATTGATGGGGGACATCAAAATACCATTTTATGGGATAACAGATTTTTATCCGCTATTTAAAGGAAGTTGACTTTCCTACTTGCCAAATGCCACGACACTACCGTCCTCATTTGTTCTTGGCTGTTTACTGAGAAGTGTTATAAGTAATCTTAAATTTATTTATATAATATAATTTAAAATGATTAGAATGCATTTTGTAAGTAACATACACGAAATTCACAATATTTTTAGAGGAATATGTTTTCTTCATGCAAGCTCCAAATTGGCTAGTGTTCGCATAAAGAAAGTTTTAATCGGATTTTGCGTACTATAGGTTAAGATTAGTAACTGTTTACATATCAACAATCGCAGTAACGGATTAAGATATTTGCCCCATTTTAGTGTACTATGCACACTCTATTTCTATCAATAATATCTTATTACATAAGTTGAATATTTTTATAAAAATGGAATATGTGACAAGATATTATCAATGACCACAGAATATGATACATCAAAATGGGACAATAAATGAGTATTTTATGAATTATTTGGCCCTGGTCAGTTTTTCAATGTAATTGTGTCATAATTGTAGTTGAATTTAAGTCTGTGTTTGGATCAGCTGCGAAAATTCGATTATTGTCATAATCGATTACATGTATAATCGATTATTGTTATAATCGATTATAATAGAGTCAGTTTTATGTTTGGCTGTGTTTGTTGAAAAGCGATTATAAAATAATCTATTTCGTCTAGGTTGTGTAAAAAAAACACTTATGTATAGTAAATTACTAAAAAAGGGTATGAATTATTTGTATAATTTAATAATATTTGTTTGGTAGTTAGTTTTGTAGAGATGAAATAGGAAGAATGTTATTGGTTTCAAAATAATCTAACAGTTTCTTAAATAAGCTTCAAACTTGTAACTTATCTAAAAACAATTTTTTCTCATAAAAATAGTTGTTTTGAAATTTAATTAGCTTACCCAAACATACCAGCTTCTACTAAAAAATAGCTTTTACCAAGAAAAATAGCTATTTGGGTAAGAATTAATCTTCTCCAAACACCCTCGGAAGTTGTAGGTTTCTTTCCGCTGTTGTTCTATTCTGGCTGCAAGTGTGACATATAGCAGATGGAGGCCAGCAGTATGAACAGCTTTTAGCAATTTATGATCATTAAGAGTGTGTTTGGATCAGGTACGAAAATTCAATTATTTCAATAATCGATTATATGGATAATCGATTATTGTTATAATTAATTAAAATAGAATAAGTTTGATGTTTGGATGTGTTTGTTAAAAAGCGATTATAAAATAATCTATTTCGTTTGGATTATGTAAAAAAATCACTTATATATAGTAAATTACTAAAACAGGTAAGTTATTTGTATAATTTAATAATATTTGTTTGGTAGTTAGTTTTGTAGGGGTGAAATAGGAAAAATATTATTGGTTTCAAAATAATCTAACAGCTTTTTAAATAAGCTTCAAACTTTTAGCTTCTTTAAAAACAACTTTTTTCTCATAAAAACAACTGTTTTGAAATTTAATCAGTTTATCCAAACATACTAACTTCTACTGAAAAACAGTTTTTTCCATGAAAAACAGCTGTTTGGGTAAGAATTAATCTTACCCAAACACCCTCTAAAACGGACAAATTAAGATAAAGGGAAAAGAGTGCACCCACGATAATGTCAATGAACATCTTAATGAAATCCTTATCCAATGATGGATAGTAGGAGTCTGTTAGCGGATAAGCTAGCTGATAGCGGATGAGGTAGTTGATAGCAGATAGCGGATAAGCTAGCTTATTTTCTGTGGAAGTGTTTGGTAAAACTAGCAGTTGAACTAGCTGAAAAATATAAAATGACATAAAAGGATATCTTCATTAATGATTTTACATAAAAGAGAGAGAAGAGAATAAAGGTAGAATTAAATGAAGATAATAAGGATAAAAGTGGAAAGAAAAATGAAGCGCTATAAGCTATAAGATCAAACGTTACTTCAAGTAGCATCTGGAAAAAACGCTATAAGCTCGTAAAAAAACGTTATAAGCTCGTGACAGAGATGCTTATCAAACGGGGCTACTTTCTCATTCGTTATAAGCTCGTAGGAGTACTTTGCCAAACAAGCTCTAGACAACTATGAAGCCAAATGCCAATAGTGTTAGAAATTTGGGTGTGGTTCTTTAACAAAAAAAGAGAAGACAAAGAAAATGCGCAATCTCCAAGGCGTGTGAGGACACTAGACTTTAGGTTCGATTCGCCCCCACCAATCTCTATCTAGATTGGATGCAACAGGTGTAAACAAATCCCCTTCAGAATACAATGGAGCAACCTTGGTTTGGTTTGCACACCCTAAACCAAGCGTATCGTCAATGGCAGTTTACAGAACAATAGTTTTCTAAACTCTCTCTGCGCACAAGGGAGAAAAGAAAGTGATTTGGAATGGACAAGACTTGACATTTTTCGTCAACCTTTCCTACATGCAGAGTGGTTCTATTTATAGACCAACTCATGCCACTTGGTGAATGGAAACAACCTTTCATTAATTGAAAGAAAGAATGCAACCTTTCATGCATGTATCATTTGATGTATAGACACATATGCTCATGATATAACACACCTATTAGGAAGGATTTTAAACTCATGAAGAGACACCTTTCCTCTTGTGTGTTTTAGGACTTCCATATTTTGGAAATCCCTCACAAATATCACGTTGTATATCCAATATTGATGACATATTGCTCAATAACATAATGCATCTACAAGTTCGAATTGTCATTGTTCACCTATAACTATAAGCCACTGATCAAAATGACGTTTTAAGATGAAAGCTATATATTTACTTGTTTGATCGGGTTTCATCTTCTAGCATAGTGAAAATTGGGTTGCAACAATTGGCACGGTCCTGTTCAGACATTTTGGGGCCTAAGACGGATCTGTTAGAGAAACTTAATATAATATAAATTATTAATCATCATATTATTAATTTCAATTCATTGTTATTAATAAAATCACATGTCCAACTGATTTTTCTCTAATTGCACCAACGCTTAATCTTCTTAGACGAAAGGAACAAATAGTTTCAATTGCAATCAATTTTTACTTTCCCGAAATTTCACTCCTAGACACTCATAAGTATTAAGACCGCCCTGTTAAAAAAACATATTAACTAACTGGTGGGTCATATAATTATAGCACTTGCTTGCCAGCATATTGTTGGGCCTTTGTCATGTTTTGGATGTATTTATTACATGTTAGATTTTTGAGCCTTTATGTAATGGGTGTTGCTTTTTACACCCCTAAAATTTTTAATACACCATATTTTTTGAAAAAACTTTTAATATTCCCAAAAAGACCTTTTTAATCTCCTTCTCTGTGTAAAAAATAAACCGTAATTTAAATTCTATAAGCTTAATTTCAGTGTTCCGGAATTTACTTTCCGGAAGCTTATTCTGAAGAGACAATTATTCTTCTCAGTAAATAACTCAAGTAAAAACTAAAAAAAATCTTGCCATCGTTTTGGTTTTCGGTATCTTGAGCTCCACAGCAAACCCTCAACCTGGTGCACAATTCAGAAGTGCCGAAAGATTGTAACTTTGGCATCCTTTACTGGAAATTGAAGGGTGGGGAATTGCATGTTGGTTTTGTGGGAAGGTTGGATTGAGAAAAACAAAGTGAAGAAAGGGTGGGTTTCAGAACTTGCAAAGAAGCCATAACAAACAAGCACAACTCCTAACACAACAATTTCATTGGTACCAATTTGACTAAACAGATTTTGGAGCGAGAAAGGAAAGGCTTCTTCGGGAGGAACAAGCAAGTGGACAGAGCAAAGACACCATCAAGCGCAATTTAGCTTCAGAGCACAAGTGATGGCTAATGTACACAGGACATGGTCCGTATTTGTGGCTAGAACTTGCGCATTTGCTATGCGGTTAGAGCTTAAACTATAATGGGGTGTATTTCAGAGGAGGGATAAGAGGGAAAGAAGAAGAAGAGGGAGGGGTGTATTTCAGAATGTAGATTGTGGGGTGTGTGAAGATAGTTAGGGATATTTTGGGGATGTTCAAATTTTTCTAAAAAAATTGTGGTGTATTAAAAATTTTAGAGGTGCAAAAAGCAACACCCTTATATAATATATAAAATTAAAAATGGTCAATAGCTAAGTGATTGTGGAGCCTAAGGCAAGTGCCTTAATTGCCTTAAGGAACACACGACCCTGCCAGTTGGTGTTGTTCACATAATATTAGGGAATGGTTAAGTTAGTCAAAAATGGTTAAGTTAGTTATGAAGTTAGTTATACATTGAGGAATTAGTTATGACAGTTGGCATGTATATATATTTTGATCAGTATTAGTTGTAATGTAACTTTTGATAATTCATTTGAAATGAGAATCTCAGCAAGAAGGGTTTCTTGCCAATATCTTTCTCTATGGTTTAATATGGTATCAAAAGTGTAAAACTTTGTCTTCCGCAATCTCCATTGAAGGTTCTCCACCTTCGCAATTCCAATCTCCATTGAAGGTTATCCTCCTTCGACATCGTTTCTACTCTTTTCTTGTGCTTCTTGATTTTCTATCATGGAAGATCTCCAGGCTAATCCCTTCTACTTGCATCCATCTGACAATCCTGGCCTTATGCTTGTATCTCAACAGCATAGGTGGTAATTTCAATTATTAGTTTCGTGCGATGAAAATGGCACTTATCGGGAAGAACAAGCTTGGGTTTGTAGAGGGTAGCATTGTTCCTCCGGAGGAAATAGATCCTCAATATCAGTCTTGGGTTCGCAACAATAGTATTATTGCATCTTGGCTTCTGAACTCAGTCTCGAAAGAAATCACAGCCAGTGTGATATATTCGTCCACTACATCTGCGATTTGGCTTGACCTAAAGGAACGATTTCAACAAAACAATGGTCCTTGAGTGTTTCAGTTGAAAAGAGACTTGCTAAATTGCTCTCAGGGGTCGTCAACAGCGAATCAGTACTTTACCAAAATCAAGGCTATTTGGGAAGAAATGAGTGAATGTCGCCCAACACATAGATGCACAAGTGGTAGGGCACAAGTTTTGGTTGATTATCTTCAGAAGGAATATGTTCTAACTTTTTTGATGGGGCTCAATGAACAATTTGCTCTGGTTAGGGGTCAAATCTTGCTCATGGATCCCCTTCCTTCCCTTAATCGGGTGTTCTCCCTCATGGTTGAAGAAAAAGCACAAAAAGAGGTGGGACAAGGCATTGGTTCATCTGACACACAACTTGCCTATGCCTTACAATCAGTACAAAGTTCCATGCAGAAGTACTCCAAGAAAGATAAAGATCGCCCTTTATGTGCACATTGTGGTATTCTTGGACACACCAAGGAAAAATGTTCTAAACTCCATGGTTATCCCCTAGATACAAAAAGGGCAAAGGTTCACAATCACAACAATTGGTGAATTAAGTTGCTGAAGATCAAACTCAATATGCCCCTGATGCAATTATGAATCATCATTAGTATTAGCAGATGATCTCACACTTGCAGTGGTATTCTTGGACACACCAAGGAAAAATGTTTTAAACTCCATGGTTATCCCCTGGATACAAAAAAGGCAAAGGTTCACAATCACAACAATTGGTGAATCAAGTTGCTGAAGATCAAACTCAATATGCCCCTGATGCAGTTATGAATCATCATCAGTATTAACATATGATATCATACTTGAAAACTCAAATGGCAAAATCGTGTGCAAGAATCAGGTCAAATGGATAATGATACTACTGGTATGAATTTCTCCTTTCATGAGTCTTCTTCATTTTCTAGTCATACTACATGGATTTTAGACTCAGGAGCCACATCTCATATATGTCATTCATTAGCTATTTTTGATTCTTACACTACTATGTCTAACAAATCTATTCTTCTACCAAACAGTGCAAAAGTTGAAGTTCGAGCCATAGGCAATGTGACCCTAAGACTAGATTTCATCCTTAGAAATGTCCTTTAAATTCCTGAATTCCATCTCAACATTATTTCTATCAATGCTTTGTTACAAAACACCAATTCTCCAATATCACTTATTGATAATGATTTCTTGATTCAGGAAAATTACATGCAGAAGGTGATTGGAAGGGGTAAAGTCACTCACGACCTCTACACCTATCAGTCAGTTCCTGCCTCACAGTCATCTATTCCTTCAATAAGCAATTGTAACATTGTCACAAATAATGATGCCACTTTATGTCACAATAGGTTTGGTCACCTGTCTAATAGAGTACTCAAAATTGTCAGTAGTAAAATTCCTTTTACAGTTCCTTCCAATTTTGATTCCTATACTTGTTCTATATGTCCTTTATCCAAATTACATAGGTTACCTTTTATAGCTAACAATAATCATTCCAATAGTACATTTGATCTGATTCGTTGTGATACATGGGGACCTTTTCATCAACCAACATATGATGGAAAAAGATACTTTCTTACCATTGTAGATGATTGCACTAGATTTACATGGGTCTATCTAATGAAACAAAAATTTGAAGCTACTGGTTTGATCAAATCTTTTTTCAAATTTGTCTTAACATAATTTGATAAAAGTATCAAGTGCATTCGTACAGATAATGCAAAAGAATTGGATCTGTTCTGGTTTCTACAAAGTGTAGGTACCATTCATCAATTATCCTGTCCCCATAGGCCACAATAGAATTCGGTGGTTGAAAGGAAACAACAGTCCCTTTAAAATGTTGCTTGAACCCTGCTATTCCAGCCCAGATTTCCTTTACATTTTTTTAGGTGAATGTATCTCTGTGGCAGCATATCTTATCAATAGGACACCATCTGTTCACCTCAACATTTGTTCTCCCTTTGAGATTACATGGCAAGCCACCTGATTACTCAGTTTTCAGGACTTTTGGGTGCCTGAGCTATGCTGCAGCTATACCTGCTACTAGGACCAAGTTTGATCCTAGGTCCACACCATGCATATTCATGGGCTATCCTCCAGGGGTGAAAGGTTACAAATTATATGACCTTAAATTGAATAGGTTTCTCCACTCTCGAGATGTTCTCTTCCATGTACACATATTCCCTTATTTCCACCTAGAAAGCTAGACATTCACCCCAGATATCTTCCCAGCCACAGTCATCCTTAAACTTGTTCCTGACACCTCCACTCCAGACCAGACCTTATCCATTGCAGTTACTGATGCACCCTCAGCCTGAGACATAACCTGAAACACCACAAATACCTACTAGAAGATCCACCAGAACCCCTAGAACACCTTCATACCTACAAATTTACCAATGTCAGGTGACCTACCCAATTCAAACCCACCTACCATACACTAGCCTGTCCCAACATTACAGAGACTATGTCTTGCAAGTCTCAGATGTCTATAAGCCACAATTCGTCCTCCAAGCCATCCATCACCCCGAGTGGAGGAAAGCCATGGCAGAAGAAATTGCAGCATTGGAACTTAATAACACATGGACAGTCCAACCTTTACCTCCTGGTTAAAAGGCCATTGGTTGTAGGTGGCTCTGCAAGGTAAAATATAAGGCAGATGGGTCTGTTGATCGACTTACAGCTCGATTGGTGGCATAAGGTTTCACTTAGCAGGTGGGTATTGACTTCCTTGATACTTTTTCACTAGTGCAAAACTAACCATTGTAAGAATCCTACTGCCTACTGGCACTAGCAGCTAAAAGTCAGTGGCATTTTCTCCAACTAAACATTAACAATGCATTCCTAAATGGGGAGTTGAGTGAAGAGGTATATATGAAACCCCCAAAAGGATATCCAATTTAGGAGGAGCACATAGTTTGTAAGCTAACCAAATCACTCTATGGCCTAAACAAGCTTCTAGGCAGTTGTTCCAAAAGTTTAGGTCTACACTAGTGCAAATGGGATTCAACAAGTCTTCGGCTGATCATTCTCTTTTCTCCATGGGTTCGGGTCCTACATTGGTCATATTGCTGGTCTATGTTGATGACATCCTTGTGGCAGGTCCTATCTCTGCAGAGACTAAAAAAGTGAAAACTATGCTAGAAAGCCATTTCAAACTCAAGATCCTTGGAGACTGGAAGTATTTCCTTGGCCTGAAAATAGTAAAATCTGACAAAGGAATCCATCTGTGCCAAAGAAAATATACCTTACAACTGCTACATGATACTGGCTTCATTGTGGCAAAGCCAGCTTTAGTCCCTATGGATTCTAATATTTCTCTCAACAACACTGATGGGGATCCTCGCCCTGATGTCTCTATGTACCGTAGACTCATAGGACGACTAATGTACCTCACCATCTCGAGGCTTGACATCACGTATGCCATGAATCGCCTCAGTCAATTCATGTCCACACCCCTCACAACACACCTAAATGCAGTGCATTACTTTTTGCAATATCTGAAAGCCACCTCGGGTCAAGGTATCTTGTTCCCCGCTCAGTCATCCCTTCGTTTGTTAGCCTATGTAGATGCTGATTGAGGAAGCTGTGAGGCTACTCGCCGCTCCACCACTGGATTTTGTGTGTTTCTCGGGGATGCTCTCATCTCATGGAAATCCAAGAAGCAACCTATAGTGGCACGTTCCTCGGCTGAAGCAGAGTATCGAGCTTTGGCAGCCTTAACCACTAAGTTGCTATGGCTTAAACAAGTGTTGAGGACTTTTGAAGTGTCTACTGCATCGACCCCGGTCTTTTGTGACAGTAAATCAGCCATTCAACTGGCCAGTAATCCCACTTCACATGAACGATCCAAACATATGGATATTGATTGTCACTTTATACATGAACATGTGCAAAGTAGATTCCTCAACCTCATTTATGTGAAATCACAATAATAACTTGTTGATCCACTCACTAAAGCCCTCCCTAAAACCCAGTTTCAATACCTGATAGAGAAGTTAGGAGTTCTTAACATCTACCTCCCAACTTGAGGGGGAGTACATATATATTAGGGAATGGTTAAGTTAGTGAAAAGTGGTTTAGTTATACATTAATTGAGGAATTAGTTATGACAGTTGCCATATATATATATATATATATTCTGATAAGTATTAGTTGTAATGTAACTTTTGATAATTCATTTGAAATGAGAATCTCAGCAAGAAGGGTTTCTCGTCAATATCTTTCTCTCTGGTTTAATACATAAACCTGATAATCTCATACTTTCACGATGGGTATTCTAGCTCTTATATGGGTCTCACACTTTCATGATTATTGATCTAATTTTCAAAGTTTAGGCGTCATCCTCCTATATATTTCTCTATTCGATCCTCTTTGATATGATTTTGTGTGTGACTAAAATCCATTCAGGTCATTAATTGACTTTAACACGCATTTGGACTTATTTATTTCTTTTAATAAAAGAAATAAGAATTAATCGCATTTGGCTTTTGTTTTTGGTACAATGGAGGGGCTGTGTTCCTAATAAACAACAATACAAAGAAAGAAACACCCGCAAGGTAGGTCATTTGGCCTTTTAAATTATATATAAATTATTATTATTATTATTATTTCTTGATAGAAGGTCAAATACTCCGACAGCAAATTGGTAGTATACTCAAGGTGGATTTTTTATGAAACAATCCTAGACAACTCTCGGCCGATCGATAGTATCATTTACGATGACATTATTCTTTTTTTGCACTGATCATAAGAATCTAGGCAGAGAGAACCGTAAGGACTGTAATGAAGTTCTTCACTTTTGATTAGATCTAGCAGCTAAAGATGCTGCTGACAACTGCTTATTCTGTAGTAAAGGCATATTTAACGTCATACATGTGTGTTGATTCCTACCTTTATATATTAATTCTTAAATTCTTGTGAAGTTCTTAATAAACGTTGATTTGGTTTAGTTAATCATCCTGTTCTCTGTTGTGAGTTGTGAGTATGACACATGCAGAATTAATAGACAACAGCACGAGGAATATATATATATATATATATATATATATCCTGGATCAATATATATTTCTCAGAAGATGCTGTAGGATGTAACAAGATGATTTTATTGCACCGGGTGCCTGATCTATTCTGTGATACAAAAATTAATTTCAAGAATCTTAGTCCAAGTTCAAAGTTCAAACAGGCAGGAGTGTAAGAGCAAGTAACGCGCTGGTTCTTAGAGTTAAGAACCCCTTCTTAAAAGTTAGGAATCCGTTTTTAGTTTCCTTCATGATGGGAAAGGAATGAATTGAATGTCAAGTGTAAGAATAATTCTTCTAGTTGTTAAATGTTAAAATGCAATATTTTTTCTTGTTATGGGGTCAATTGTAGGACTTATTTTAAGTTCTTAAGGATTTTACTACAGCAGTAAAAACTTGTTAAATTTCTTAAATCTTGATTATGTGACATTATAGGACATACTAAAAATAAGGTAAGATCAAGTTGGGTTCTACCGTTACCGTTAGAGATGGTGTAACTGTATTTTATTATTGTCCATCTACTTCTCCGTTTGAAGTAGGTCGGTATGAAATGGGTGACAATTTATATGTGAGGTATGATTTATTATTACAGTTTAAAACTCACAATTCTTATCTTCACTAATAGTGCGCTGGGCCTACATCCGTGGCCTCTCTCATTGTTCAGCTTGTCGGTCAATGTCTTCTCTTTTATTTGTTTTTTATACAAGCTAGAGAGAGCTTGTCAATTTCTAAACCACTATTTGCATTTGCAGCAAAAGAAAGAGAAAGATAAAGAGAAAGTGAAAGAGGTGGACTGGCTAACCAAAGGATGCACAGCTGTCCTTGACATGATGAAATGTTGATGCCTCTGTACATGATGATAGTTCCTGTTGAAAAAAGAAGTAACAAATTTATCATCTAAAAGTTTACATAGTGTTTGTTGGGAAATGGAGGGGTGAGGAGGCATTATTATAAATTTTACTTGTTTGATTCAATTTTTTGAAGGGTGAAAAAAATGAAAAATAGTAAAATCTCTCGTTACTTAATTTTAACTCCCCTCCAATATTTGAGGGATTTAGAAGGGAGGGGACGACATTTAAAACATATTAAATGTAATGACTGAACTATCTCTACTCATATATTTTGATATCCAAAATTATAAAGGTATATAAAGTAAATTTGTTTTGAAAATTGCTCCCCTTCCCTTGTGAACCAAACATCAATAGTGTTATTTCTTATTTCCTCCATTAAAATCACTCTACTCCCCTCTTCTTAATCAAATACAATTTCTAATTAAATTTTTTTTCATCTCTTCCCCACCATTAAAATCCGTGTTAAGTTAAGATATTGATTATGGAATTCATAAAAAATAAAATTTTATTGAAAGGTTAAATATCCAAATCCTTAAACTGTTAAATATATTATTTCGCAATAAAAAGGTTCTTTTAATTCTTAATAAGTGATTAGCATTTTTCAAAAAATTATTATGATTAATTTTAAGATTTACAAATTATATTTTAAAAAATAGTTTTTTTATTATGTGTCAATGAATTCAAAAGAAACAAATTTTTATGAAAAAATTAAATATATCATCTATCAAAATAATAAAAATATCATATGATATGAAAACTTTTTTTATATTCCTGAACCAAACGCAGACAGGGCATAGAAAAACCACCGTTTAAAAAAAATTATTTTATCTCTGGAACCGGACAGTATCGTGTTCAAAAACTAGGGAGGATACAAATACGTGCAGTGTTAATTTAGTTTACTGTCTAGTTGTCCATTTGAGCTACAATCCATTTCACGTAAGTGTCAACTGTAACGTCGGAGGTTAACAAGGGCGGGAAGTGATCGTAGGTTCATGGGATACGGATAATAAGCGATTCCCGATAGGTTTTTAGGCAAAGAGATACATGAATGAATCGAATTCACATCGTAATGAGAGGCATCCTGAGGCTGTGCAGGTATGAGACTGTACAGTTGAAAGAAGGCTTATAAGAATTGAATGATACTATCTATACAAAGAAGATGCATCTTCTTTTCGAAAGTCTAGAACATAAGAACTCCATAGTTAAACGTGTTTAACTTGAAGCACTTGTGGGATGGGTGACATTCTCAGAAGTTTTCCAGAAAGTGTGTAAGTGAGAATAAAGCACGTTAAAAAGATCCGCATTGATTTGTGAGGATAGTCGGCAATGCTATGACGTTACATCAACACAACAACAACTTCTGTTTAGTTTAATGATCGTTCCTTGTTACACACACCTTCCCATTTGTGGGGTCATTCATTGGCACATCTTGCCTGTGTTTATACGCTTTATTTGTAAGTAATGTAACTAGCGTAACTGGTTAATTATCCGTTAATATCAACTATATATATATATATATATATATATATATACACCACAACTATTTAGCTTTGGTATCTGCTGATGTATTAGCTTCTGCATGTGGGGCAATGGTAATTCTGCAGTTCTATAACAGGTTTTATTACCTGTTTCTAAATGCTCTCATGATTATGATTTTCAGAAATTGGTATATATATAAGTATTCTACTGAAAATGACATTTGGTTTTGTTGGATTTCCTTTTGGGTTTCTCACGAAATTTCATTTGAGCATGTTGTGTTTTGTTAATATGAGAAAATTGCGACTTGGTGTGAGGACCAATTCTTTTATGCAAGTTGCGGTTGTGGATGTGTTGCTGATATCTGCACTCGTTCATTTTCTGTCCTTTTCTACTCTGTCCTAATAGGGATCTTCTTTCTAATGGACAGCCAAATAGCCTCTTAATCTGAGATAGCCTCTTAATAATCTCTTATTAAAATATGAACAGCCAAATAGCGCCAAATAAATGTCAGTGATTGATTCCATATTTAAGAAGTTGTGCTTTGAAAGTGTAACACTGCACAATACACAAGTGTTATTTTGGTTCTGTTGTAGTCTTTTGACCTGAGGCAATGAAGGCAAGCAGAGGAAAACGGTCCGAGGTAAGCTTTCACATGATTTGAAACTTAACTTTTGATTGGTTTTTTACTTGCACACTTCCTCATTTCATTTTATTGCAGGCTTTTTGGCCTTCCATTGTGATGAAAAAATGGTTAAACATCAAGCCTAAGGTGAATGATTTTAGTGAAGATGAAGTTGACACTGAAACGGAGAGTGAAGATGATGGTATGCTTTGGGTTTTACATTTTTACTATATTATTTTTCTTGTTTAGCTTCATTGTTTTCATTCCCTTTTTGGTTCTTTCAATTTTCATCCAGCTTCCTCTCCTAAAGATTCAAGAATGCGCGTGCGTGGAGATAATCCACTCAGAACACATAATTCACTCAGAACACAAGGGATCCCATCCATATTCCCTTTTCAAACATCAGGCAATACTTCATTCCTTTTCAGCAATCCAGTTCTTTTTAGGAGAGAAATGAAAAAAGAAGAAGTTTCAATAAATTTGAAGATTTTTTGGCCTTTCTTTGTTCATATAGAACTTCTGCCATTGCTTACTGGATATAAAAATTTATAACAGTAGCTTATTATGAAATCAAAAATCTAAAAATAGTAGCATGTCATGGCTTGAATAACTTTGTTCCAACCTTATCATAGACCGTAGACATTGAAAAATTGTGTTCTTTACTGGATTCAAACTTGGCCATGGTACACTCAACTTTTGATGTTTCTAATGAAAGTATGAGCTGAAAGTTCCTTGATAAAAACGAAGGGTAGTCTAAAGCATATTTCAGCGTGCTACACTAACCAAGGAGTATATGAAGCCAAAGAAACTTTTAAGTCAACCAGCTTGGTTAATTTTGTAACTTCAAATTATTAATTGCTTTTGTCACCTGATTAGCTCAGAGTATTAAAATCACTGTCATCTCTGATTCGATGTAATTCAGATGCATCTAGTAAGGGCAAGAAAATAAGACACAGAAGAGGAAAATCAGAGACTCTGCGTGCTCAGTACATAAATACAAAAGAAGTGAGGTGTGGTGGTAATTTAGTTATGAAGCATGACATTAGAGTTATCAATTTAATGATATCAATGAAATGCATCCTAAACTTGGTTATCCTGCAGAGTAACAATTGGCACTTGGAATGTTGCTGGAAGACTTCCCCATGAGGATCTAGACATTGATGAGTGGCTTTGTGCTGAAGACCCAGCAGATATTTACATTCTTGGGTGAGTAGTTTCTGAAGTTGCCACTGCTTTATTATTTCTACTGAGTTTTTGTTTTGTTTTCCAGAATTCACTGTAAATAACTTTCAATGGTATCTTGCGGCTGCACTGTTTTGTACTTTGTACATTTATGACCTCGGTCCTATGTTTGCTTCTGAGACATAATCACAAGTTTTTTAATCACTCAGTTGGATTACATTTCATTATAACTAGACTGGTTATACAGATTTACTCTTACATCTATCTTGCTTATGTTAAAGTTCATGGACTTTTTTTTCCACTGTATTAATTAATTATGATCTTTTTCTCCTATTTATCTATTTTGTTTGTTTTATTCTGCTTAGAGTTCCTGTCTGCTAATTTTATTATTGATTTAGTTCATAAGAGAGATTAATGATCGCCATATTCTACGTATGGCAATGCCCTCCTTAGCTATATAATTATGTTAGTGATCTGAAATTCTGAATGATCATAAGTTCATATTTAATTTCTGAATGGAAATCCTTATTTATTTTCCAAATGATGGCCACTTTTAGAAATAAAAGAAAGCTCACATTCTTTAAAGATCAATTACCTTAATTTAGGTGATTTCCAAGTTTCTAAAAGAATCGCCTAGGATCCTATTTATGTCATGCTTTAAGTGAAATTATACTGCAAGGCTGCTGGATTTACATTTCTGTGGTTCATGAGATTGGATCTAGTCTTTTAAGCCCATTAGACATTTGGTATTTGAATCTTATGCTACTACTTATTATGTTGGCAATTGTGCAAGTGCAATCCATATGTGAAGTCTAATGGCAAGTCTAGGTTATTTAATTTTTCACGGGTATGTAATCGATAAGGTGTGTTAATATTTACTAATCAACATCTTACGAAGGTTTTACATTCATTTTCCTGAGAACCTTTTAACTGGTTGTTTTAAATAATGTATATGCATGCAATATTTCTATTCATATATTACCCTTAGCATGGTCTTCTGATAAGGTAAGTGTATGCTATTCGCAGTTTCCAAGAGGTAGTTCCACTGAATGCTGGAAATGTACTGGGAGCAGAGGATAATAAACCCATTTCAAAATGGGAGGCACTCATTCGAAGAACTCTGAACAAATCTTCTGAGCCTGACACTAAACACAAAAGCTACAGTGCCCCTCCTTCTCCAGTGTTAAGAACTTCTGCTGCTGCTGATGTTCTGGCAGATGATATAGATGCTAATCAAATAGATATGATGAATGAACAGTATGTGGAAACGGTTGACAATTATGAGTTGGAGAATCAGGAAGTGAAAAAGATCATTGGTATAGGGAAGAATTTACAGTTGAGGAGAATATGTGGCATGGATCTTCAGACTGGACTGGACTGGCCTGAACGTCCATTAGACGCATTCTCCCAAATTGTTGATTCGGATTCAAAGTTGCGTAGAGTACTAAGCAGCTCAGCTAGAATCGGCTTTAACTGGACGGAGAATGCTTTAATATATGGTAGTGGATTGAAACGTTCACACCACAGTTCTGGAAACTTGGGTTTGTTATGGGAGGAGCAGCAAGTGATGCCTGAAGTAGTTGATCCCTTAGCTGATGTCTCTGACATGTTATCCGCCGAGGATGATGATACTTTTATTGAATTACCTAATGACCAAGATGATTATGGATTAGGCACAATGAAATCACGTCCAAGGTATGTCCGGATTGTCAGCAAGCAGATGGTAGGGATATATGTATCTGTTTGGGTGCAGAGAAGGTTGAGAAGGCACATTAATAATTTGCAAGTTTCTCCTGTTGGAATTGGTCTTATGGGCTACATGGGAAACAAGGTAAGCCATGTTTCACACTGAATGTGACATGACATCAATATGGCATAACATATATTCAATGCAGTCCAAGCCATTAGCAATTCCATGCCAAATGTTAACCAGGCATCATAAACATTTCAGTATAAATTAATTACTAGTATAGATGTAATACATGCTTTGACAAAGTCTATTATGTATTTTATGATCTCTATCAGGGTAAACAGTTTGTGTAGACTGAATTGCACCTCATCATGCTGGAGAAGGGTGCTTTCTGGCCACATAATACTTTTGTTTACATATTTTACAGCTTTTATGAGTCAAAAAGTAATGCCCTACATGTGTTTGTGATTCATAATGTGATCAGTGGTAGGCTATGTGTGTTGTTAGATTACATGTAGATCATAAGAAATCTCACCAGTTGATGTGATAATGACAAATTCTGATTGATGCAGGGGTCTGTTTCGGTTAGTATGTCTCTCTTTCAGTCACGCCTGTGCTTTGTTTGTTCCCATCTGACTTCTGGTCAGAAGGATGGGGCTGAACAGAGGCGAAACGGCGATGTTCATGAAATTTTACGACGCACTTGCTTCTCATCTGTCTTTGATACAGATCAACCACAAACAATCCCATCCCACGAGTAAGCTTTATTATATGTTTCAAAGTTTCCTTCTCAATTTCATGCAAAGTTTCCTTACAGCTTCTGTGTTCATTGATGAGTTATTTTTTGCTAACAGCCAGATTTTCTGGTTTGGGGATTTGAATTATCGTCTCAACATGTTGGATGTGGAGGTTCGAAAGTTGGTGGCGCTAAAGAAGTGGGATGAACTGATGACTAATGATCAGGTGAGACATGAAACTCCAACTCTACACAATATACGTATTTTTCACTTAGTATTTATGCGAAGTGGTCTGTTAATTTTTATAGTTGATCTATGATATCGAAGATTTAAAATATTACATAATAAAATTTAAATCAAATCTCAACTGTTTAATTAGTTTAAGAATTTTTTCTTATTGAGGCAATATCAAAGAAGTAATCTCTTTTTACTGTTATTATGACAAAGGCAGGATATATACTGTCATTTTTTTTTATATCCTGTTCTTTTTAATGATTACAAGTTATCCTAGATAACTTATTATTGCTTCACCTAATATGTAGCTAAGCAACGAATTGCGTATTGGGCGTGTATTTGATGGATGGAAAGAGGGGTTGATAAACTTCCCACCCACTTACAAGTATGAAATTAACTCTGATAGATATGTTGGTGAGAATCCAAAAGAAGGGGAAAAGAAGAGATCTCCAGCCTGGTATGTGCATGACTACATGTATCACAAACCTATGAATATTTTGTTGGTGCATATATTATAATAACTATTATAAGGCTTAGTAAGATGCAGTAGTTGATTCTGGGGAAGATTATTCAGGTGTGATCGTATACTGTGGCTAGGAAAAGGAATAAAGCAACTTCAATATGGACGTACGGAAATTATGCTCTCAGATCATCGACCAGTTAGTTCTGTCTTCTTGGTTGAAGTTGAAGTATTTGACCATCGCAAGCTAAAAAGAGCTCTAAATTTCACTAGTACTGCAGCAGTACACCCAGAGATCTTCCTTGATGAACATGGTGAATCATAATCATATTAGACATTCATTGAATATGGGGATCTAAGCTCATATTTACATATTAAATACGGGTAGATACATTTTTTTTTTTCTATCTTTTCTTTTCAAAAATCTAATTCATGACCTGTTTTCTAGGAAATGCTTTTGGATGATATAGAAAATCGATGGTCGTGCTTTTGAGGTATATGATTTAGTTTACCATAATTCACTTCCAGTTGAAAAAAAAAATTAATTTCACAATCTTCTTCATGAATAGTAATAACTTAATTTTAGTAAAGAATGTATTTGAGTAAAAAAAAATTGAGAATTTTGTGCATAAACTCTGAGGATATAAGTAAAATGATCAATCTCTTTTATATGTTTAAAAAAAGAAAAAGTTTCTAGTTTGTCCAAAACAAGGACAAAGTACAATATTGTATTAGCCAACACTACATGGAGAAGCTTACCCCTTTCTAAAAAGGGGGGTGTGTGTGTGTGTGTGTGTGTTATGATTTAGCTGCCATGCATGTTTTAACACTGATTTATTCCGCCGCAGGTGGTTAAAATCTTGGCTGTCCTTGAAGTCATGTTGCCAATGAGAGAAAACTGGTGTACTCTTTCTAAATTGAGCTTCAAGATGTCCAATTCAAGGACCACGTAGCCTCCTTTATCATTTACTGGAATATCGAGCATTTTTCGAATCTGAGTCAGTAACATAGAAGCCTTTGAGAAAGTTATAACATGAAATTGTAGATAGTCACACAATAGAATACATAGAACCTTTTTTTTTCTATCCCCGTTAATGTATATATTAGACGACAATTATTCGATTTTGGCAGCTCATCAGATTCAGTCGTGCGTGCGTCCCATGTATTTTATCTTTGGACAATAGACTTTAGGTGGGTCGTTTTTCTGTATCACTAGACACATTCTATGTAAGCTAATATTGATTTATACAATGAACTTCGACTATTAATGATCTTGACTTGTTTCTGCCCGATCGTTGATTCGTTGCAGATTACTTATATCTTAATTACCACTTTGCTTGACATATATACACGTCTGGTTCTAGTCGCCATCCGTTGTTTCCCCAACCTTAGAAATTATGTAGCCTATAAACTTATGCATGTCTGAGTACTCCATTACATGTAATAACTAGGGGCTATATGCGATTCAAATTAGGGTGAGATAATCCATTCCGAACTAATCTTCCAAACTAATCCATATCTGTTTTATTGTATCAAATTTGTAACCTTTGTTTTGATTCTTGCTAAGATTTGAACTCCTTACTGGCGTTGAGTGAAAATAAGTAGTTACCGTTAAGAGTCTCACTGGATGGTGATATGGCCTGAATAGTGTTTATAAATGAGGGACAATCCTCACCCCATGAGCTAGCTTTCAAGATTGAGTTAGGTCCAAACCTAATACTCTAAGATGGTATCGGAGCCTATACAAGATCCGTTAACATACAACACTAACTCTCGCAACACTCATTAGTATAAACAATTTGTATAGAGTTGTGGAACAAAATTGCTAAACAGTATGAATATGAAATTCGTACCCTTTACATTCTGATTTTCTCTCCCTAACCATTAACCAACTATGCACATCCTGGTTGGTTAAAACCAATTTCCTCCGACCAACAAGATCTAACACTACTAATATATAACTGGATTCATTAAATATGTCGTTAGGGGTTCGATTCCTATCATATGTATGAAAAAGACTTTGTTGATAAAACTTACTTTAATGATCTTTACGTCTCGATTAGTCTCTGACTATTAATTGGAGATATCTTTCCGCACATAAAAAAAATACAAATTTCGTCCAAATTCATAGGAATCTTTTAGTACAAATAGCAACACTGTTTGTGGAAATATAAGTCAACCTTGAAGGTTCATTCATAAATGCACCAGTTAGTATAGTCCCCTATGTTTTCTGTCCAAATCAAGCTTCCGTCTATCATAAATAGAATCTTTTTTATTTTGTCATCAGGAAATAGGATTGAATTAACATTGTAGAGCATCACTTTCTCTGGTACCCAATGACATATAAAGTAGAGCAATTACTGAGTTCACTGCAGAATCCATCTGCCAAGTAACACTTTACAGGAATTCCCTTTTATTTAATTAATCAACTAATATTATTATTATTTACCAAAGCCAGTGCCAAAAGAAAGAAATTACCTCCAAAACTGAATTAAAAAAAACAATAGGTCAAGTTGGTTGCATCAACTCTAGGTAAAACCGAAAGCACCTGAGAAGATTCTCCTACCATAAGGTTGGTTTGAAAATGTTGAAAGAATCACCAACAAACGGCACAAGAAAACATGTTTATGAGAGCTAACTCAGTCTATCTCCGCACATTGAGCATAAGAGTAGAGCAACATTGCCTCTCCCTTTCTTTCACCATTTCCTTCAATGGAACACATGAAACTCTTATTATTGATCTTGATTACAATTTTGTTCAGTACTCCAACTCTGAGCGGTGATGAAATTGTTCTTGTTCATGACTACTACAAGGAGAAGTGTCCCTTGGCTGAAGACATCGTGAGACATAACGTGGAGGTTGCAGTTTTCAAAGATCCTCGTTTGGCAGCCTCGCTACTTCGCTTACACTTCCATGATTGCTTTGTCATGGTAACCATATACGTGCATTTTCTTTCCTTCATCTTCCTTTGTTATGTTACTGAGTAACTATATATAGTTGTTAATTTTCATGGTCCATGGTGGTGTTGTATTGTTGAAAATAAGGGTTGCGATGCATCGGTACTATTGGACAGTGTTGAGGGCATGCAAAGTGAAAAGGAGGCAGGACCAAATCTGAACTCTTTACGTGGATTCGAGGTCATAGACAAGATAAAGTATTTGGAAGAGGAATGTCCTGTCACAGTTTCATGTGCTGACATCCTTGCTATGGCTGCTCGTGATTCAGTTGAACTGGTACACAGTGCACTACATACACACCTATATGTTTTTGTCTTTAATCTTTCTAGTTGCACCACCTATAGCATCTTGTTCAATTAGATTCCCTACATTGGTTAAAGGGTCATGAAAAATAACACAGTACTTTGGAATGTTCGGCATTCAAACCTGTCAATATCAAATTGACGTGGAAGAAATCGTTTGAAGGAAAAAATAACACCATTGTCTAAGAAAAGAGAATACTATCCGGTGATTTAATTTAATAATATTTTATTTTTATTTGTTAAAAAGAATTATATATTTACTCTGACACTTTGTGTATATAGGAATTCCTCTCCGATTTATCTACTATAAAGTGAGCTTATTTTTAAAGTAAGAAAATAAGAGTATATTCATTTTGATTTGATAAAATACATAAAGATCCCAGCTTATTATATAATCTAAGAATAAATACATTTTTATTTTCTCACTTTACAGATAAACTACCGTAGAGAGTAGCTAAATCCCTTTTATTGTATAGTAGATCAATGAATGTTACATATTTTTTTTTTCTTTGCAACAATTGCTATTGTTTGTTGAGAAGAGAGGAGGACCTAGATGGGATGTCTTGCTGGGGAGGAAAGACTCTCTCAAGTCAAGCTTCAATGGAGCTAACCAGTTCATCCCTGCTCCAAATTCCTCTTTAGAGGTTCTCATTGACAATTTTAAGCAGCAGGGGCTAGACATAGAAGACTTGGTAGTTCTGTCAGGTATATTTGTTATTATTCTTCATATAATTGAATTATTTCAGTGCACCATAAAAGAAAAGAAAAATTGATGAAACGCCTAATCACGTAGAATTGCTTCTTGACAAAATAAAAACAGGTAGCCATACCATAGGAAGGGCAAGATGTCTAAGCTTCAGGCAGAGGATCTATGAACCAAAACAGGAATATCACTATGGCTATGATCGCTACAAGCGATACACAACCTTCAGAAGAATCTTAGGGTCCATATGTCCTGTTAAAGGAAGGGACAACAAGTTTGCACCGCTGGATTATGAAACCCCAATAAGGTTTGATAACCACTACTTCATAAACATCCTGGAAGGAAAGGGCTTGTTAGGTTCTGATAATGTCTTGATCAGTCAGGACTTTGATGGAATGATTACAAAGCAGGTGTGGGCTTATGCCTCCAACGAAAAAGTTTTCTTTGCTTCATTTGCTAAATCTATGATTAAGATGGGAAACATCAATGTTCTAACAGGATATGAAGGAGAAATTAGGAGGAATTGTAGGTTTGTCAACGCTTAGTTGGTATTATGTATTGTACGAGGATTATTATTATTATAATAAATGCAAGGATAAGAATTTCAGTTAAGGCATCGGCAATTACGCAAAATAATGCAACATGCTTTCAATTAGTCTTATCTATTTTCCACATACATGCACTTTGAAATGTGCAAGATGTGAATTATGAGATGTGCAACTAGCATTTTTAACCAGAAATGCCAAATGGCCTTACAATGAAATTTGAGCACCCAGGATAAAAAACAACGGTGGATGAGATAGCGAATGTGTCGTTTGGCTGTTCAAATAATGCCTCTGTTTTTATAACTTAATAGTTCATAAACATTAAACAGAGATACATCAGCTCATATACATGTAAAGTGACAAAATCACAGTAAAATTGTGCAGAAAACGAGGATATGAAATGCTATAATCATATGTTAAGATGTAAGTCTGTATTGATATGTATGGTAAGCACTGCACTTCATAAAATTCTCAGCATGTTTTACCCATTAGAAGCTCTAATTTAGCTTCAAGTCCAGGGTCAAAAGCTCATTCATATTTCGTTATCTTTACCAGAAATTCTTAGATAACCACGATCTAACGTGCATATTTAACATGATTCCCAGATCTTTTTGTATACAATAGTACAAAGAACTCTCTGCATTTCAATGGAAAAATATACATACATTACATTTGGATGCGAACTTGTGTAATTATTACAAGGGGCAAAGGCAATAAACCACTAAGAAAAACTCATATCACTGTTATTGCACTCAGAATTTCATTGTACAAACGCTTAAATCAAAAACTAAAAATGGTACTCTAGTTACTGTCAGTGTCAGCTAAAGAAGAGGGGGAAGTTGGTCCATTGCTTGGCAGTTGGCACATAACTGAAACCTGCAAATAAGTACCCAATCCCGCATTTAAGCTCATGCTTCCCACAACCCAAACATACACACAAAAGAATCATTAGAGTTACGATTAATTGAAAAAAATTGGGACAATCAGGGAGGCGTGAATGACCAATGCAATTGGATTAGATCCTTTCCTACATTCCAGATCCCCTCAATCACCATTACCTAAAAACCAGATACACAACATACAAGCACTCCAATCACATTTATAGAGCAAAACCCATAAGGGATTGAAAAATTATAGTGTAAAACAGGATAAACCCTAAGCTACATCACCAATCAACTACATAATGCACCAATTAGTATGACAACAGAAAATATAACTCTAGCTAAAAAGAAATCATCATAACACAAACGACGCTTATGCAGAGAGATACGACTACAAACAATCATTAAAAAAAATGAAATAATAAAATAAGGATATGGGCATCAGGTCTCCAAGGTGATATAGCATCAATAAAATTCAGACGCAAATTACCCATTTGTTACTTTGAGATTCATCACATGCCCATAATGTACTCGATTCCAAACCTAAAATTGCTTAACATTGAAAACTCAGATACCTAAAATCTAAAACTAAAAAATATGATATTTAAAGAAAAAGAAAAAAGGGAATGAAGTTAGCGATCAGAACCTGTCGGGATTCATGGATACATCACGCTAGTATCAGCGGATTGACAGACATGAATTGCTATAATCACCTCGCTTTTTCCCTCTCAACCAAACCCTAATACTATTCAACCAACCTTGACGCTTTCTTAATCAATTAATTAATTAATAAGAAAACAACAGTAAAATAAAGAATTAAGATGTTGAGAGCTCAGAACTTCTTAGAGGTTTGTGCCATCAACGACGAGCTCATCAGACACTCGTCTCTGGCACAATTATATCTTCATCACAGCCTCAACGTGATACTATTTTTTCTCTCTTTCATTTTGGATCAACGAACCGTAATATCTGTTTCCGTGATTTCATTTCCAATATTCAGAAATAATTACAAGATTTTTTCTGAAAACAGTAAATGAAAACAAAAATCAGACTACCGAATACAGAACTGGACCATACGATTTTATGAAAGAAGCGAGTGAGGATCGTGACAATTTATAGATGCGTACATATTAGGGTTTTATGCAGATTCCAAAACGACTGGGTGTTCCGCAGCATATAACTAGACGAACGGGGAAGGATCGGGTCGGACTTATAATTCAGAATCCAACTCTGCCCCAATCGTTAATGGGCTATACGGCAGGCATACTCCTTCTGGCCCATTCAGTTGCGTAAGGAAAAATAAAGAGTAAAAACCCAAATACTTTATTCTTAAAAATCTCAATTATAGGTTAAAATGGTTCTTAGGAAGGATTGAAATGTCCCTAAAATTTATTCTAAAAAGGATTAATTGGATAGTCATTTGAGATTTTTGAAGATCGAGTTGTGATTTTTTATTTTTCAAGGATCAAATGTGTTTTCATATCTTTTTTTAGGGATTAATTTGGACATTTACTCAAAAATAAACTTCCCTAACGTTGATACACTTTTGTTTGTGCCCCAACTTTTGAAAATTTGAGTCATTTATGTAATTATGTTACGTGAACAATGTAATGACTTGGATTAAGTTGATGCTTGTGATTAAAAAAAAAAGACAAAACTTTAAGGTATAATTTTTTGAATTTTTCGGAAGACATGATATGTGCAACAATTAAAGATGTGATGTTTTCATTCACGGGTCATTACACATATTATGTTCTTTGTAGATAACTAAGGCATTCTTTAAAGAATAAAAAATTGAACATTTTATTAAAAAATGATATTTTAATATTAATATTAATATATTAAAAATTTAAAAGTAGTAATTTTTAATCTAAACATTTTAATATAAAAAAATGAAAATAAAACTTTTTAATGGCTTAACCAATGCCCTAAAACTAATTTAGGTAAAGTTATTAGAAATCCACTTTAATCATGATAATTACCACATTGTTATAGGTTGGTTGTCATGGCAGATTAATCATATTTTGGAGCCTGTTTAGATTAACTTATAAACAACTTATTTGAGCTTATCTACTGCCATAAACGTTTGTCAGAATGTTTGGGAGAGGTTATGGAAATAGTTTATGAAATATCCATAAACTGTTTTCAACTTATTTTGATAAGCTCTCAAGATAGCTTATGAAAACAGCTTATAACTTATATGAAAACAACTTGATTATATTTTCTCTTTGATTATAGAAATAACTTATACATAAATGTTTATATGATAACCGTTTATCTTATAAACACTTAATTAAGCCGTTTATCCAAACAGAGAGAGTTGAGACCAAGGGATGAATAAACGACAGATGAACGGTAGATTGATAGTCATAGACCTTATCATTCTGTCATAAACCCAGAGAAGCATTCGAGAATCAGTCTATCTAACTTGAACATTCCAAAATGGTAGATAGAAAATAATGAGCGACAACTCGGTAAAATTGATGCGAAATGAGAAGAAAATGCTGTGTCCTACTCTAAATAAAACAAAGACATGTATTGATTAAATTAACTGTTTCCAATTCATCATTAAAAAATGCTACTGACAGAAACATCATCTTGAATGCTAAATAGTTTCACCCAACAGGTTTGCTACGGAAAGAACTGATAACTGCCGGAAATAGTTCTTCTGTGTAACTAGATTCGTGTTTGTAATAATCAACTCTGGAAAAAAGCCGCATGACAAATCTCTTGATTGCAGAGGGGGGGGGGGGCGTGATATTAAAAGAAAAGAAAACAAGCATTTAGCATAATGCGAATACTGGTTCAGATATGATTAATATAAATGCCACTAATAACACCATTGTTAGGAGACCTCCAATTAAGGTGCTTGTTAGGAGAAATAAGGTGGGGCGTAGGGGTTTTTAA